>OZ024830.1:25117753-26460253 GCA_964016985.1 Anodontia alba | reverse complement strand
CTGTATTTCAGTTTCTCAGTAATTACTGATCCTACAGCAGTGATACTTGGAACTTGCATACATCTTAGCATGGCCTGTTGAATGCAGTCATCCATATTTAACCTTGACCTATATGTCCCAATTTACTGACTTTCTTACATTTCTTTTTTCTTTTTTTTTTTTTTTTTTTTTTTTTTTTTTTGCATTTAGGTCAGTTTCTCGGTAACTATTGGTCCAACAGCCAGTGATACCTAGCTCATGCATACAACTAAGCATGGCCTTTTGTGTGCAGTCATCCATATTTGACCTTGACCTATATTTTATAGTCCATCAGACATGCTATGTTGTCTTGTTAATATAATCATCTTGGACAAAATGTTTGCCTTGATCATTTCTTTGCAATTTCTGTAAATGCTATGATACTCAGGTGAGCGTTACAGGACCATCATGTTCCTTTTGGTTTTTAAGTTGTTTATTAAATATCTAGACTGCACAAGATAATATCGTTCGGACAACTTAACATCTTGTAAGACTGCTTAATATCTTGTTCGCACAACTTAATATCTTGTTTGGACAACTTAGACTGCAATCGATTTACCAAAGTGCAATAAATATGAATTAGCTAAGTTGTGTGAACAAGATGACAAGTTGTGCGAACAAGATAATCAGTTGTGCCAACAAGATACCAAGTTGTGCGAATAAGATAATATGAAGCGCAGATAAGATATCAAGTTGTCCAAACAAGATAAGTTGTTCGAACAAGATATTAAGTTTAGTGAAAAAGATATTAAATTGTCCGAACAAAATATTAAGCTGTCCGAACAAGATATTATCTTGTTCGGACAATTTTAAAAAACAGCATGTCCCTTCCCGGGTTCCGTAGTCAGACGCTGGGTTGATACTGTTTCCAGTGGCCCTATTTCGGGAATGCCAGACATTAATGGTTTAATTCAGAATAAAAGCACTGACAGCACAGGTGGGTAAATGGTAAGGCTGGCACAATTAATAGGATAATCGATTAATTGATCGATAAATTCCACAAAAATGATGATCGTTACAGATTTGCTAATAATAGATCATTTAATTTCTATGGCTCGTACTTTACCGTATTTCCCCTTAGTATTCAGACACCTCAACTCCTTACCATACTTAATCTAAAATTTGAACAAGTACAACTTCCTACCCAATGTTGTGTCTAAAATAGCTGGATGAGTGGCAAACAGTGTAGACCCTGATGAGATTTTTGCTCAGGCCTGTCAGATCTAATACATACAGTAAAGTACAACATATGGTAAGAGTCATGCTCAGACACTCAATAAAATTATGACTAAATCTACAGTGATAACTAATCGATTATCAATCGCACTGGCAGGACCGATAATCGATTAACTTTTCAGCTCTGATTAGCCAGTCTTTGTAAATTGTCTGTGGGTGCAGGCTAGGAAAATAATCCTGAACGGGGACTTTATTCCTGAACGAGGACTTGATTGTTTCGTCTAACCCTTAACTTCCTATAAGTTTTGCAAATATTGCATACTTTGATCAGACGCCGCGTGACAAGAATAGCGCGGCTATAAATAACCGTTACCTGGATTTCATACAAAAGCGCGGTTTGATAATAATATTGATCGATGATAATCACGTGGACAACAACCTTAAGGAAATTTTTATGTATGTATACTTTGGCTCGATTGTAAACATTTGACCCAATAAAATGCTTAAGTAAAATCGCTTTCCAGTTAATTGTAAAATAAAGTAGCTGTAAAGTTCTACGTTACTCTTAAAGTTTCTACAGTAATAACCTCTCGATAACTACCTAAGTGCAGATTTATTACAATAACCTTGATGAATAGATAAAACCCGCAACATGTGAAAACGTATATTCGCACCACATGCGGATAATGAAGGCCCAGATCAGCTTGCGCATTAGCGCAGTCTGACCAAGGCCGACGCTATCCGCTTGCCAAATTGTTGGATACTGTAGACTATATCGACGTATACCAAAGTTCCTGATCAGATTGTGTGGCTCACAGGCTGATCTGGATCTTCGTTCGCATATGCTCCCCCCGCCTCCCACCCTCACTCCCCATGAACACCTTTTCTTACTTCATGTCTCATAATGAGTTGTCTCATGACAAAACCTGTTTTCGGATATATATATGCAAAATGCATATGCTTAGACATGCTTATTAGAACATGCACAGTTCGCTACGATAAGCCCTGAACATTATATACTTTAGACAAACTAAAAACTAAAAAAGTAAGTTACGCATGCGCATACCACGCACTGAATGTCCGGTCTGGTTTGGGCAAGTGCAGCTTGCTTTAGCCATGATGCGGCACAATGTATTCATCTGATAAGGAATCTTCTGTGACATATCTTGTGCCTATTAAATGTATCAATTCACCTGAGATGATACTATCAGAAAATGAAATGTGCCGCTCGTGATTATTTTCTTGGTGTAAAATTACTTTCTTCACTAAACAAAGGCGCGCGCGTTTCTTCTAATCTAGAGAAAAGCATTTTAGTATCCATATCATTTCCTACTTAAGTGCCAGTCAGCTGCATCAGACAACATTACACTGGAATATTTTTATTATCATTTTTCAGAGAAAATAAGGTTTGATATTTCATGTGAATCGTCTGCGATTCACATGAAAAACCAAGCCTTATTTTCTCTGAAAAATAATGATAAAAATTAGACTGTCGTCTGCTACAATTGCTTGATACTTGAAGGGTTAATTGTATATTGTCAGTAAAGAGTCAAAGCCTTTTTCTGATTGACAAATTGAACTACAGTTGTCATTTTATTGCAAGTCATTGTTGCTCTTATCTTAAATCGTCATGTCAATCATTTTTACGTCTCTTTTTCACAGGTACGGGCAATTATATAGCAATGCAGCCTTTTACAATCTGCTTGACGACACCAGACGGATTTACGGCACACAGCGACACGTGACCGGGAGCAAAGGTTTGTTTCGGGTGTTGAACTCTGGCGTGTGATGTCACCTGAAATCTGTTACATGATTCAAACTATACCCATTTTCATTAATCGATTTGAGAAGCTGTGCCATTTATCATTGCAAGTTAATTTTAAAACTGTCTGGGTAAATTCAGCAGACGACAAATGATGATATTTTCCAAGCACATAGTGTTTGACGTTTCATGTAAAAGAAGACGATTTGCAGGAAATATCAAAGCTCATTTTCTGGGAATAATAATAATAAAAAAAAATATTTACAAAATTTGTCTGCTGAAAATTTTACACGGCATGCTAAACGTTAAGCTAGAAAATCTGCAGATAACATAAGATTTATATTGTTTTCTCACAAGATTTATCTTGATTGAGTTAGCGAAGAGGCGGGGCATCACGAAAACATACCTATATAATTTTTATCCCCTTAAACCCCACTTTTATATAGTAAAACTGGGTTTACAAGGGTATACATTATTTTTCTTATTTCTGCTCAAAAACAGATTGTGGGTTCTCGTTAGAACCGCCTCGCCTATGTTTTGTGCAGAGTGTTTTATCTGAAAACTTTCAATTTTTGGAGGTGAAATTTTCTATATATTTGAATAGGCGTGTGTTCGTAATGGATAAAAATTTTACTTACAAACTATATTTGACCGCGCGGGAATTGCGCCGGTCTCTCGGTATAGCTTTGGATTTTTACATATGGGAGCGTGTTCGATTAGCTCACAAACCGACGATCCCGATATAAAAAATCTTATTACAAACTGTGTTGTAAACAGATTAATGTCTATTTTATTTTCATTTCAATCAAGAAATTTCATAAAGCTTAATAAAAGCAAATATTAACTCTTTCGGTACCAGATTTCAGACGACATTTGTCGTCTGCTTTTCTTTTTTAACAAATTATCGCATGAAAAGAAGTTTATACGTAAAGTTGAAAGACTGAATGGAAACAGTGTAGAGCCAGATGAGACGGCTCATATGAGCCGTCTCATCTGGATCTATGCTGTTTGCAAAAGCCTATTATCATCGTCCATGGCAGTGAAAGTTAAAGAATCACATCGATTTTACCCGTTACATTGAAAATTTATTAAACTTTAGTATACCCTTGTCCCATATCTCTGTGTAAACATGAACAAAATTTGCGCCGGTACTTAGACTTTTACGTCTAAATATTTTGTCTTGTTGCTAACTGAATTTACCTTGGTATTTGCCTAGCCAACTCCAACTGATAAGCATTTTGCTACCTACTATTCTAGGATTGTGGTTCTTGTGTTGTTCGTTCTTTTGGGAGCATTGTGACAGCCCCCTGAGAGTTTTGCTTAGTGTTTGGTCCCGATTACCCTTGTCCTGCTGAACCCGGATATACCCAGCTTTTGCAAACAGTGAAGAAGCCAATTGATCTGGATCTGCACTGTTTGCCATTAAGTATGTTCATTTATAGCAACAATTAGGATAAAGTGATCTGATTGGCTGAAAATTAGAAGTGGGAGTAGCATCTTAATTCATTTAGCAGGACAAGGGTTAATGTCTTGTTGTATTAAGTGGGTTTTGCGATGATTGTAGTACAGTCAAATACCGCTTTGACGGCAAGCTAATCAGCCGAAGAAGGTTACAAGCCAAAGCTAAGGTGCAGCAAGAAATGATGAACTCTATGCTGAGGACATGGCAACAAATTGCTTCAACAGAGAGGAATATGCAAGAAGGTATGGATCGAGTTCCAGAAGCCTGTGACAGCTACGATCTCACAATTAACACCATGAAGAGCGAGGTTGTGCACCAACCTCCTCCTGGAAAACCGTACAATGAGCCCTTCATCACAGTAAAAGAACAAAAGGAAGGTGTTGACAAACTCAAATATTTTGGGAAGTATTCTGTCAAGAGCTGTGCACATTGGTGAATGAAGCATACAGTGGGATTGCAGCATTTGGCAGTCTACGTGAAAATGTCTCGGATCGTAGAAAATATACATCAGCTTATCCATTTTGTCATTGCCTCTCGACTACATTCAACAACCGTATTTATAGTAGTCTCCAACTGCTTGTATCTAGTAAAAGGCATCCTTGAAATATGATCTTTCAACTTAGATTCTATAAGGAATGGCCATTGGAAACCTACGAACAGCTACGTCTCCAGTTGAGCTCAAAGCGGATATAAACCCATGTAGTATTATGCTTAAATCGATATCGGACCATTATCGGCCTGACAGGAGACTCAAACTATCTAGCAACGGTTTAGGATTGAGGCGTCACTGAGTTTGTGGGCCGACCATCCGTCGTGCAACCGAAGAGGACAGCAAACTTGTTAAACTTGATAAGTTTAACCAGAATACAGAATACATGTGTTTATTAAAGTGCCAATTTTGTACATAATTATAACAGACCTGAAATGAAATAAAACCTCGTTATCATACCACTCATTAAGAGTTACGAGAGACTATTCAGGAAATTATATTATCCAGTTTAAGACATTATATGTAATATACATGAGTAGTGTCCATAAAGCACATGGGGGAGACTTCTTAAAGACATTATATGTAATATACATGAGTAGTGTCTATAAAGCACATGGGGGAGACTTCTTAAAGACATTATATGTAATATATGAGTAGTGTCCATAAAGCACATGGGGGAGACTTCTTAAAGACATTATATGTAATATACATGAGTAGTGCCCATAAAGCACATGGGGGAGACTTCGATCAGATTGCCAGATGCGCAGACTGATCAGAGCCTTCACTAAGTGCACAATGTAGATGTAAAATGATCTATTATTGCATAAAAAGCAGTGTCGCACGTTATTAACAGCCGTGCATTAACCGGCGAAAAGCTGTGTATTAACAAGGCAATTCATGCGCTGTTAATGCATGGCTACGCAACTTTCAATATGATCGTACCGGGGCCACAGATTTTCTGCCGTTACGAGATGTGTACTGCCCGGCCCTAGAGCGAGCATAGTCCGTGGAAATTGCAAGACATCGGTGAAAAGGCGAAACAAAATAGTGCAAGAAATAATGCGAAATGTGCTACATTTCAGTTTTTATGCAATAATAGCGGCCGACCATGGTTTTTCAATGCATTAACATTCGCCAGGTCCCTAGAGAGGTGTTGAAAACCGCGGCCCCCCGCCTCGGTTTTTAACACCTCCCTCGGGACCTGGCGAATGTTAGTGCATGAAAACCCATGTTTGATCCCAAAATTAACAAGACAAAACCATGATCTGAAAATGTGTCACGACACCTTTTTACGACGAGAATTCTTTTTATATAAGATTTCGTCTTCTAAGTAGAATTTCATTGCAGGTTTTAGTGGTTACATGAACCAAGTCTCTGTTGGACATAACAAAGCACATTTTGTCAGTGTCACTGAAAGTATCTAAGTGTGACACTTAATCTCTGGCTTTAGCAAATAGGGTATCACGAAGATCCTTATACAGTGGACAAACTGTTACAACATGAAGTTCCTCCTGTACAAGTCCATTACAATGAAAACAAAGGCGTTGGTGCACTGGTCGATGCTCAAAGTGCCCTGTCTCTATTCTCAACGGTGCCACTCCGCATCTAAATTTGGGTAGCGCGCTACTGTTATTCCTCGACAACATAGAATTAGCATAATTCTGTTCCATAGTCTAGTTTAAACTTTCTATAGGTTCTGAGTTTCTTAGACTGAAAGGGCAGCGTACCCTGATCTGACGTAACCTTATCTTTCCAAGCGTCTTTAAAGTTTTCTAACATACGCTTTTCAATTTACTTTATTGTATTACGATCTTCAGTATTTAGATTCGATAATTCTAACTGCTTTTCTATACGGAATTCCATTTTTTACAATTTATGTTGCTTTTTTTCACACTCCATTTAAACACTTGGTTATTAATTCTATCACCTGACATATTATTTAATCGAAAGTGGGTTCGTACTGCATATTTCCACTGTTGCGCAATTGGGAGAGCCAACCAAATTTCCATTTACTGCACTATTTGGACCAAATTTTCCGACCCCAAGAAAACATCGACAGACACGGTTCTGAACAGCATTAATACAGGGGGTATTCCTTCGTACCCCAGATACACGCGCCGTAACTAATTGTCGATCACACAATACCGTCGTATAGCTTGAAAAACACAGTGTAGGGTAGACCACCTGCACCTTTAAATTTTAAAATCACTAGGCCAAGAGCACGAAACGCCGCAGCCGCTGCTGCCTTAGCTGTAACCTCATAATTTAAATGTTCGTCAATAACAAGACCACTTCACTGTAGCGTAGTTTATACTTTCTGGTCATTTGTGAACATTGAGACTGTTCCGGGATTTGGAAAATTTATGTAAGCGTCCGTAATGAGGTCTATATTGCTGACATTAGCTAGTTTGTAGTATTTGTATGACTCAAACCTTATTCGGTGTATTGGGAGGTATTTCGAAAACATGCCTATTCAAATATATAGTTCGAGCCTCGCTCGGGTCACATGTGGGAAAGCCAAGTTCTGCTTACGGATGGTCAGGTGGTTTTTACCCGGGTTAATTCTCCGGTTTTCACCCGCCTTTGATGAACAATCGGCTCGATATAAATGAAGTATTCTTGAAAGGAAAATTTCACAAAAAAAAAAAAAAAAAAAAAAAAAAAAAATGAAAAATTTCAGATAAAAAAACTCTGATATTTTCATATTTCTGCTCAAAACATATATCGTTGGTACTCGTTAGAACCGCCTCGGCGAGGCGATTCTAACGGGTACCCGCAATCTATTGAGCAAAAATAAGAAAAATAATGTATACCCCTGTAAACCCCAGTTTTACTAAATAAAAGTGGGGTTTAAGGGGGTCGAAATGATATAGGCATGTTTTCGTGATGGTGCGTGTTCCATGACTGGTGCCTTTCGTTTGTAGGTTTTACTACATATAGTCATAACATCCATCTTAGATGCTGGTTCCAATTAGTTTTTATGTAAACTTTAATAACTTTTGTGCTATATGCAGTTGAGCTCAATTGGTCTAGCTGCTTTGGAGAAGAATTCATTTGATGGTGTTATATGGTCATGGTAGCCATCAGCTCCCAATATTTGAATAGACGAAATATCTTGTCCTAAGTATGTTTCATATCTGCACCAAACAGAATGAATTCACTCTCAAAGCGAGCCAATTTTCTGTTTAGGGTAGACCCCTTTTCAGAACAGAGGCAGAATAAATTTCAAAAAGAGTTATACAAGCCCAGGCAATGTATAAATTCATCACAAAAACACGCCTATATAATATTGACCCCCTTAAACCCCACTTTTATATAGTAAAACTGGGGTTTACAGGGGTGTACATTATTTTTCTTATTTCTGCTCAAAAACATAGATTGTGGGTACTCGTTAGAACCGCCTCGTCGATGCGGTGTTAGAACCGCCTCGTCGAGGCGGTTCTAACGAATACCCACAAGCTATGTTTTGAGCAGAAAATATGAAAATTATCAGATTTTTTTATCCGAAAATTTTCATTTTTTGGGGTGGTAAAATTTCATTATATTTGAATAGGCGTGTTTTCATAATGTCACCGAAATGTATCAATTCACCGAAATGTTCTTTTTTTTTTTTTTTTTTTTTTTTTTGCTTCCAAAAGACCCCTCTTTTCAAACGCATGTAGTAATTCTTTACTGATAGATAATCAATCAGTGCACAGCCTACAAACGTCTTAAATATTCTATAATTTACACCATTCTCTTCGAAGGAGCACCTTATACAGAATAAAGAATTCATAGCATTACAAAATCTCAATTTAGATCTTCTTGATAATTTTTCATTGGAAATAAAACTTTTATAATGTTATCTAAAACTCGTTTGACTCTGTCCTTTTTGAAATGTAGTCTTGCGTGAGTAGAGAGTCGGAGCTCATTAAAGTAACGTCTCTCTTGTTCGGTAACTCTATAACCAACCGTGTCGCAGAGCACGCGTTGATTGACAGCGGAAACGATCAATTTCACACACCACGCGCTGAATCCAATAACAATTGTGACCCAGCCACTACAGATTGTTCACTGTAAATAAGTCGGCGCGTGCGCTGAATTAATTATTAATATTCATAGAAGGCGGGGTTAACGATTGTTTCGGGAAGTTAGATGTAGATTTAGTAGCCTTATATGGTAAATATACAGATCTGTGTATGCTTGATACATTATTATTATGGACCCGCTGTTACGAACGCAAGTTTTTCATGACAATATGATGTACCAAACATTTCATGGGTATGTTTCATTTATTTCTTTATTTATTTACTGTTGTACTGTTATTTGATTTTTATTTATTTATTTATTTATTTATTTATTTTTATCTGTTTATGGTTGTATTGCTAGTTTGTTTTCGCCCAGCAAACATACAACGCCGTAATAGCGTTTTTTTTTTTTTGTTTTTTTTTTCGTCGAAACGACGTTGTTTTGACGTTGAATGTTAACTGGTCATAATCGCGGCATTTTGGTATTGATATTATGAAAATAATGACAAATTTTAGATCTAGATATATGTTTACAAATGTTACAATTTAATATGACTTGTTTTGATTTATAATTACAACAAGGCAATAAATAATAATAGGTTGCTTTAAATGAACTTCAAACAAGAAAGAATTATAACACATTAAATAAGTAAATAAATAAATAAATAAAATGCGCGAACATGCACACTCGGTCTGTAGTACGAGTTTAAATCCAACGAAAGCAAGTAACGGTTTAAATTTACACCAAGCACAGACTTTGTTTCCTCGACAACGCTTTCTCTAGTTTTAATAACTGTTATTCGTGCACAAAATGCAATCTCTGAATAAAATAATTCAGCTGTCACAATATGAGCAGGTAAACAAAAGTAAGCTAAATTTTCAGACTACCAAACACTAGATATTCAAGTTTAGTAGCAAGTAAAAAAAAATATCACATCATTCACATGCACACATATACATGTAGATGATAAAAATACGCTTTTATAAAATACAAATTAACCCTTTAAGCGCCAGTCACAGCAGCAACAGACGAAATTTTATTTCTTTGTATTTTTTCCCCCAAAGAAACTAAAGCTTGCCTAGTAGACGATTCAAATGAAATGTCAAATTTTATTTTCTCTGAAAAAATGCCCAAAAAATGAATAAAATGAAAACAAATCAAACAAATAAAAAAAAAGTCGTCTGTTGCAATTTTTGCTTGTTGCTTTAAGGGTTAAATGACATGCATGAAAAAACAATGAACAGTCGTAAATAATTTAAAAAAAAATACATATTTTTGTTATACTGCATGTTGTTACCTTCTGGAGCGTACGTTTTTATGATGAATTGAGTCTTTCGTGTTGCTTTTTATTCAAGAAAAAAAATATTTATTTATTTATTTATTTATTTATTCGTATGTAGTTTTACGTGAGAGAAATGAATAGATATACATCTATGCATTTGAAATAATATTTGACATTCATACATACGGCCTACTACAGACATACGTGGATTTTATTTCTGAAATTTCTCTTCATAGCCCTGTCACAGATTTAAGCTGATTCTATGGCTTAAGCAAATAATATCGATGGTTATTTGACGAAGAATTTTATAGGCCATAAAATTAGATGTGAACAAAAGTGTTCAAGCCGAAACTTTGTCATTCTGTTTTATATCCCTAAAATTACTGTAAATTACGATTCGTCTTCTTTAAGTGTGGGTTTTGCTCAATGGGATGGAACAAACAAAACTGTAGCGTTTGATCTGTTTTGTCTTCTCTATCGTCGCTTCGTTCACATGAAATTACAATGATCAAAAACTTGCCATAAATTCAAAGAGTGTTGTAAATGAGCCCCTCTAGATCCATTACGAAAACATGCTTATTCAAATATACTGAACATTTTACCACTAAAAACTGAAAATTTTCAGATAAAAAAAAAAAATCTGATATTTTCATATTTCTGCTCAAAACATAGATTGGGGATACTCGTTAGAACCGCCTCGCCGAGGCGGTTCTAACGAATACCCACAATCTATGTTTTTAAAAGAAATAAAAAAATAATGTATCCCCAGTAAACCCCAGTTTTACTATATAAAAGTGGGGATTAAGGGGGTCAAAATTATATAGGTATGTTTTCGTGATGCTATGAAAAGGCGACTATGGAGTAAAGATGTAGATCAGCCAATGACGCCATGTTACTCTGTTCATGTATAGTTTGCCGTATTGTTATTTTTTTTTATTCTGCAAGCGGAGAGCAAAGGCCCTGTTCAAACGGCGCGGATGCGCAGCTGATCTAGGCCGCCTCCGCTGTCTACACTTGTCTCGAAGGCACATTTCACATGGCGCACTGAACTAAGACAATGTAGACGCGTTTTCGCGTGGCGCGACCCGGTACGAATAGTGAGCTACACTGAACCCTCGTTACAACGACAGCATTTATTTCCCAAAATGTTGCCATTATAATGAATTTGCTATTCAAAAGAATTCTTAATGGGCAGAATGATATGTAAGATAGGCTTTGTTTTATTCTTATTTCCTCATAGAACATATGCATTGGATATTCGTAGAATCGCCTCTCTGAGGCGATTCTAACAAATATCCAAAACATATATTGCTTGAAGATGTTATGCATTGTTTTTGCATTTCTTATTAACCATCACCTCTTCAGCGAATGTTTCGTGACATACAAATTGTCATTATAACGGATTTTGTCGTTGTATCGAATGTCGGTATAAAGAGGGTTGACTGTATTTTACACTACATATTTCAAAAACAAACTGTTATTGAATGTAACCTTCCCCTTTTTCTACTTCTTGCCGCCTACATCTACATCTCTGTCTGTGTGTCTTAACCGATACTTTTTGCCCTGAGTTTATTGCCTAGCCTCAATGAAAACCTATTTAAGATAGCATGTGTGTATATGTAGCTCAAATGTATTACAACTGTTATCTGAGCTCTGAAACAAAAAAGATATTTTGTTTTGTTTGTTGTTGTTTAATTTTCAGGAATAATATATTCATATTTAGGTTTTATGTTTGCATTAACCCTTAAAGCGCCAATCACAACATTTGTCGTCTGCTTATGATTTTAAAAGTCATTTTTGCAAACAGTGTGGGCCCAGATCAGGCTGCTCCTAGAGGAGCAGTCTGATCAGGGTCCACACTGTTTGCCTGTATGCATAAAATAGGTTTGAAAAGTTGCAAGAATATGCAGCAGACGACATAAACAGACGACATTTCCAGATGCAAGTTTTCTTGGCGTTTTTCTTGGCGTTTTAAGGGTTAAAACAGTTTTGAAGATAATTTTACTGTAAATCACCAAACGTTTGATCAGTAATGCGAATCTTTCCATTTTGAGCAGATCCATTTTTAGAGCAGAGGCAAAAACAAGTTTGGCAGAATTCTCTCCCCTAGTGTATTCAATTCCCTTAACCCTTAGTATGCTGAATAAATTAAGATGCCACGCCCATTTCTAATTGTCAGCCAATCAGATTACGATCCAGGTTGTTGATACATATGAACATACCGAATGACAAACAGTGCAGATCCAGATCAGTTGGCCAACTGAACTGGATCTACAGTGTTTGTTAAGGCAGGGTATATCCGGGTTCAGCAGGACAATGGTTGTCTAATGGGTTAATTCGGCTTCTTCATGCGAAGAAGTTGAGTCGTGTCTTCCGCAAACATGAGAATAGCGAAGGTCCAGATCAGCCCGCGCATCCAGACAGTTTTATATTCTACAATGTTTATGATTCTGCAAGCGACCTGATCAGACAGCGATTATGCGCAGACTGATCTGTTGTCCCTTTTCACATCGCACTGAACTATATCAAACGATGAAGAACAAAGCAAAGACGAAAGGGACTGGAAACAGAAAATGATTTAATTCGTTAAATTAACTATCAGCACTCCCTGGGCTGATTCAGCAGACTTCAGCAGATGACAAAGTGATGATATTCTTCTTATTTGTCCCAGAAAAAAAGCACTGGTTTTTCATGTAAATTGTCTCCTCATTTCATGAATAGTCTGGAGGAGACCTCTAGAGACAATTTGCATGAAATGTCAAAGCCTATTTTTAAGGAAAAATATTTCAAAATGTCGTCTGCTGAATTTTTTTTTTTTACCCAGCATGCAAAGCGTTAATACGTTACACCGTGATAAAGAAGACACGTTGTCTGTCACCGCCGAATCATTTACGTGTGAAAAAAATCGTATATCTTTGTACTATTCAAAATTATGGAGTACTTTGAAGTTTACTTCGAACTATTTATATCTTTGATTTTATAGTTTTAAGCGGCTACCCTAGTGAGAAAAGAGAGACTGCAGATCAGATAGTTTATTTCACTTAAATCGCAGGCATTAAATTTCATCATCAAAAAAATAAAACAGACTACAGTCAAAGTATCGTGACATTCAGTTTAATGCCTAGCATTATAGGTAAAAAAATTCAGCTGACGGCAATTATTATTATTTTTTTTTTTTTCAGAAAAAAAGGCTTTGCCACTTCATGCTCAGGAGACAATTTGCATGAAATGTCAAAGATTGTTTTTGCGGAAAAATAAGAAAAAAATCAAGTTTTCGTCTGCTATTTTTCCCCAGCACGCCCAGCATTTAGAAAAAAAAAATGAACCATAAGAAAATTTGGAATTAACAAGAATGAATGAATACATTTTTATCATTACACCACAACTTCTTTATAACATGAGCTCTGGGATCAAAAGCAAAAAGCGTGTTAGCTAAACAACCGATTTGTATCGAAATAAAATATCGAGATAATGGGCATTTTTCTATATAATCTTTAAATTTTTGTTTTGATACGACACTTTTAGAGTTCACCATTTAACCGTCTAATAGCTGAAAACTTCTTATTATGAACCGTCATTTTTCTATATAATCTATGCATTTTCGTTTGGATTGTATACACTATATGGAAAAAAAATGACCATAAATGGTCATTTTTCTATATAATCTTGTATACATTTGTGTCTGGCTTTTGTTGCCCACCTTTAAACCGTCTTATAGCCTAACCCATCTTATAATGAGCCGTCTTATAGAGAGGTGCCAGTGAATATACTAAACACATTAAGAAACACGAAAATGAAGCACCATTTTAAGGGGACTGGACGCACTCTTTAGATTTCCGTTATTTTTACAAGAAGGACGTCTTTTGTAACTTTCCGTTTTGCTTTCCAGCACACCAAGTCCAGTCTGAAAAGGGATCCACTCTAAAAAAAAAATAAGGAAGCAAATTCTTTTCATTTAGAGTAAACTTCCTTTCTAATGGGGGAGAATAGCAGTTTTACATGATTACATAAGCAGGGCCCAGTTGTTCAAAACTAACGATGTCGTTAGTTAAAGTATCGCTAAAACTTTGATCACTAAATATGGCATATACGCTAATATTTTTGCTGAAAAAATTTGAGTAGCTTATTTCAGCAAAAATACCTGTGCATTAGATATTGCACTTACTAGTGCAGTTAACATTTTGACCACTAACGAGCTCGTTAAGGTAACGATGCTTTGAACAACTGGGCCCAGATTTTCACCATATGACATTGCTCATAGTTTCTTATTCACTGTCTGCGCCTGAAATGTTGCATTAGGTTAAATGACAGGCTCAATAATTGTGCTATGAGAGACTATAAAGAGTTTGATGTTTCACCAGGCCTTTTGAATAGAAATTTCTTATGTTTGGATTTAGCAAAGAATGCTGGAATATGTTGTCCTATTTTTATTCATAGAGTGTCTTTAACATTTGTGTACAGCGGACAGTCCATGAGGGGCTGAAACATACCCTTCTATTCTCCTCTAACTACCCTTCCCGCTTCAATTCATAACAGTGTTACACCCATCTTCCCCTTTCAATTCTTAATGGCATTACACCCATATATATATATATATATATATATATATATATATATATATATATATATATATATCAAACTGTCGTCTGCAGAATTTTGCCCCAGCATGGTAAGCGTTAAAATGCTTTATGGGGGAAATCGGTGTACGGCTGTAATTGTGTATTTTTTTAAGCTGCACAGATGATATAATTGTGGGAAATTATGCACAGGATAATCATTCAGATAAAAATACATATGAAATTTGGACGAGGGGCGCGAAAAAATGCCCTTATTGTAGATCATAACGAAAACATGCCTATATAATTTTAACACCCTAAAACCCAACTTTTATATAGTAAAACTGGGGTTTACAGGGGTATACATTATTTTGCTTATTTCTGCTCAAACACATAGATTGTGGGTACTCGTTAGAACCGCCTCACCGAGGCGGTTCTAACGAGTATCCACGATCTATGTTTTGAGAAGAAACATGAAAAATATCATAGTTTTTGTCTGAAAATTTTCAGTTTTTGGAGGTGAAATTTTCTGTATATTTGAAATAGGCATGTTTTCGTAATGTACATGCTTACATAGGCCTGTTTAGGCTTGCTAATTAAGGTGTTCGTCACGCAGTTTCAGTTTGATACTATATAATAAATCGACAACTAGAGAAGGTCCCGATCAGACTGTGTAGATGGGCAGGCTGATATTAGATTCTGATGTTCGCATATAGTGTAAGAGCCCTGCTTAACGCTTAGAATGCTGGGAAAATTTTCAGCAAACGGCATTTTGAAATATTTTTCTTATTTTCCCCAGATATAAGGCTTTGACATTTTCAAAGTCTATTTTTGTGCTTAGAAGATAATTTCCATGAAATGTCAAAGCTTTTTTTTTTCTGGGAAAAATAAGAGAAAAAATATAGTCAGTTTGTCGTCTGCTGACATTGCCCAGAGAGCGTAAAGGCTAATACGCCACCCAGAGTATCTAACAGACAACTGTGTCAATTTATGTATCTTGCTTTCTTTCTTTCGTTTGCTGCAGCTATAAGCGCCTATAATAATAACTAAAAATCAAAGGACTGATAGTCCTAAGAGTCTGCTAGCTTGTAAAGTACTAATGGAGTGCTGTGTATCTTCTATGCAATTTTACACAACACATGCAAAGAAGATAGACGACATTCCAATGCTACCAATACTATACGATAAGATGGAGCTCTATGGAATATATCAAGCATCTGGGCATGGCACTTCCTGAATAGAAGACTTTCTTTAAAAACTCTTAAATTCTGCTGGTAAGTGCATGTCCTTGACAAATCTGACCTCAAGGCCAAGTCTTGGAGAAATTTCAAACTACACTGAAAGATGATTCTGCATGCAAAATTTCTAGCTAGGACGGACAAATACGGATGGACTCACTAATATACACTTAAATGCAGCTATGGTGACTATGTCTTGCTCAGCGCAAGCGGGCTTGACAAAAAGGAAGATATTTGTTCAAGTTATTTTTCTTCAAACTATTAGTACATTGTTGACAGATCCATTCCTTATCCTCCACACTTTTATGTCCTAATGTACAGAGTCTTTTCATCTCGGGCTTTAGACCCTGAATATCAAATTTAACATCAGAATGTCTGAAAAATGTTTGACAACAACTTGTACATATGTACTGGGGACCACAAGACACCAACTTGTGAAACTGTGTGACTATAGCACTTTCTTTGTTTTTAAATTTCTTACTGCTCAAACCATCTTTTGATGTGTCACTTAACTTAAGTTTCTTATTCAGGGAGGTTTGCAATTCTTCACATATAAGGGGTGAATCAAGTAATGCGGAACCGTGTTCATTTAAGCTGTCAGCAAGCTGGGAGGAAGCATAAGGCTGTGATGGCCACAACTCAAATGAAATACATTCTTGTAAAGGAGGATAGGTAGTTATGTCACAAATTTGAAACCCAGCTCATTGGTATCATTTTATGGTCTCCCTGCAAACATGAGATATACAGAGCGAATGCAAATCAAACTGACTCACCGCTGTTGTAGTAAAGGAATTATCAAAACTAAACAATCTACGCAAATGTAAGGAAAATGCCAGTTATATTTGTTTTCTTTAACAAAATGTTTTTGCCATTAACATTTGGCATTCCATCTGAAGCTCTTGCATGTGACTCAAAAAGGTAGAAACAGTCACCTTGTTCCAATAATGTAACAGAAAAGCCGTTGCAAATGAAGACTGCATATGGGTTGAATGAGAAAGTCATAGCGAGTCCTGTGTCTAAATCAAGGAAAGGATACTCCACTAAGGATAAGATATTTAAATTTCCTGAAAAATTTTTTTTTTTGTTTTTTTTTTTTCACTTTCCAGGGATAATGCTGGTTGTCAAGTGAAAAATAAGATGGCAAATCACATGGCTCTAAATAGTCATGATATGTCTTGGCATTCTTTTTTGCATACTTGTATAATTTATCTCCTGCAAACAGAATTTCATTCATGTTGTTGACATTCAACTTGTTGGTACAGATCCTTTTCTGTACAGCTTTTACTAATAATACTAAACAACATGGTAGGCATTGACGCCCTCTTGAATCAGGACTAAATATCCCATCTCTTTGATGGATACTTCCTTGCAATAATACAGATGCATTTTCTTGTAGCGACACCGCCTCGTGGCTGCGAAGAAGCAGCCGCGAAGAAGCAGCCATGACGGTGGCGTCAAATGATAACACGTATGGAATAGAACAGAATTGTGTGTACGGACACTTGCCGTGGCCTGAAAAGTCGCAATGATTAAAGCGAATAACACCGAGTGTTTCGACTGAGACATGTGATGTCAGTCAGCCAATGAAAGTGCTCAGCGATACGTATCGTGTCTGGTTTCCGACCTTCTGGGTGTTGCGACAACTGTGTGTGTTGTCGTATGACAACCAGCTTGTTTACTAGAATCTACCAGCTGTCGAACAGTTTATTTTTCGCGAGGCTACAGACATGAAAGCTTCTTTTACCTGCATTTTTGAAATTCATGGTGTGTCGCACGCGAAAAACAACAACAGATACTTGTTCAGTTCTTCAGCAAAATTCCTGATGCCGTAAAGTGCATTTCATGTAGGCAACCGGTAGCACAGGAGCTTGACGTTTGCTAATTTCTACTTATAGGGCCTGTCCCTACGATTATGAAATAATCGAAGGTTCGAAGGACAGGCCCTATAAGTAGAAATTATCCAATGTCAAGCTCCTGTGAACGGTAGTGTAGCGTAACTTGGTACCTATTACCGGCGTGCACTGATTATCGGGTATTCAGAAATCACGACCCACAGACCACGGCCCCCGCCCATCGGGGCCAGCGAAGTAGTTGGGCTGCCTATAGTCTCCAGGGCAGAGTTGCCTTAGGCAGGGCCTGTTCATCATGTGATCGGGTTGGGTAAAAGTCCCACAAATCTGGAGGCAGTATCTTTAAATGGATACATTGCTGCATTTTTTTCTTTTCTTTTTATTCGCTAGAATCATCATACAGCAAATACAATGTATAAATAGACTCTAAGGCTGGCTAATCTGGTCGATTATCACTCCTGTCATTGTGATCGATTATTTATCACAAAAGATTTGGTCAATTTACTTGTCTGTCTGAGCAGGACTCTTCCCATGTTATACTTTACTGTATGTATTTGGTCAAATAGGCCTGAGCAAACAGTGTAGACCCAGATGGGATGCCGCAAAATGTGGCGTCTCATTGATTATAAGACATCTGTAATGATAATCATTTTTGTGGAATTTATAGATCAGTTAATTATCTGATTAATTTTGTCAGCCTAAATAGTCTGTGTGAATAAAAGTAATATACTCCATGTATTTTCGCGTTAAATTCAATATTGCGTTAAACTGATTTCTCAATGAAAATAAACGGCAGCGCCACCTACCTGCTGGATGTTTTAAATACAAAGTCACGCTTTAGTGGGCAAGGTTTGTTTTCAGAAATACACTGTTGTTTTGTGATTTCCGCTTAGAAAAGAAATATATTGACCGTGGTGATAACAGTCCTTAATGACATTTACACCTATATCTATTAAATCAATTTTTACAGCTAAGACTAACTTATTTTTTCTATGAAAATATCAAATCTAAGGTACCGTATTAATCCGCCTATAAGACGGGGATTTTTCCAAAAAAAAAAAAAAAAAAAAAAAAAAGCCCCCAAAAATCCAGACCCATCTTATTATCAAGATCTTTGGCCATATCGGTATTTTCGGCAAAGTCCGGTGGTGCCACGTGGTCACGGAAAATGCCGATCTTCGAAACCGGTAGAAGGATATAATGTTTACCTTCGTCCCTTGACAGAAATAGCAGCAAGGTAATTTTGTAGGTGAAGTACCGAATTTTTCTGTGTATTACTCGCACCCGTGTATAACACGCACTGAGTATTTGCTAAATAGTTTTGAAATAAAAAAAAAGAGATGTTCTATGTAAAACACGAAGAATTTGTGCGTTATTTACTAAGTCACCAGATACTAAGTGTCAAATTTCACTAGGATTGAGTTGAAAATGGCCGAACTCGGAAGGTTTAGAGTAGAAACAGGCCGAATTTACGATAATGCTAACTGAATTTTCGTTGTGCAGCTCTGTTACCATGGGCCTCGGGCAACTTGATGTAGTGTAGGCAGTTCTTTGCTTCCCCACTGCAGACGCTATGATAATAAAAATGTAGTTATTTCTTTTGTGTTCTCATAATTAACACCTTTGTGTCACTTTCTTAACTGAGACGTGAAATTATCAACTCAGTGCCTCAGGGCAATGCAAACAACAACTAAAGTCGACTAGTTGTCAATCTGACTGCCAATTAACCAATTAAGTGCACAGATGCATGCTGGTAGTTTGATTTTCTTTATCATAAACATTGTTTATTTCAAACAATTTTTTTGGTAAGTTGGAAGAAAAGTTTAAATAAAAAAAAAAAAAAAAAAAAAAAGATAAACATATGCCCAGTCAGCATTCTACGTAAATCTATATCGGGCCGTCATCGGCCCGTCAGGGTAGCTGACGGGCCGATGACGGCCCGATGTAGATTTACGTAGAATGCTAGCTGGGTGGTAAGAAAATAAATGATAAAATGCAAATGACCAATCTACCTACCTCAAAAGCCCAGTTGGTTTTGTTTATTATCAATAATTTTAATGATTGCATAAACTTAAATACTTTTTTATTTTTTCAATGTATGATCGTTCGTGCCAATATTTATGTTCTACCAAATTTATTTCCTATTTTGAACTACAATAAATCAGTTGTGCAGGCTGATTTATTCAAGTTACGGTTGAGTCTTGTCAAAGTCCGGTAATCAATTCATATGCATATGCCTGTTTGAGTAGTTTCCCTTTGAAAAGATCACATGATCAGCAAAATAAAAAAGCGTAAACAAAAAAAGCATGGACATGAAAAGGATATCAAATTACTACAAATCAGATCGAGTTGCTTGTTTTGAGCTGCCAGAACCCTGGTATGGGCGAGATAGGTATAAAAAATCATGAATATCTTATAGCAATCATTCTACTTCGCATTTTTAACGGGCGATCGTGAATTTCATGAGTTTTCGCGACCGATTATCTTGGTGATTTCTGTCCCGATTTTGGTGTTCCTATAAATAATACACATCGGATTTTTATAAACGTTTTCTGGGTAAATAAGGTGCGTGTTATACACAGTTAAATACGGTATGCATGCTTGTAAGTGGTGTTGGGAGTTTTTTTTAATTCCTGCTCTGTGATAAATTCACTTACAAATCTGACCAATCATCGCCGATGTCTTCATGTACTTTAGGAATTTCTGAGTGGCAGGGAATGTCTCCGACAGGCGACTTTTTTAACCCATCTTATAATTAATTAAAAGCAAAATCCTGCCTGGGAAGGGCCCAAAAACAGCCCCCGTCTTATAAACAAATCGTCTTATAGGCGGATTAATACGGTATCCGTACTTTATTTTGAAAATGGCCAAAATTTGCAAAAATCACATTACAATTACATGATGATTTTCTGCCAAAAATTTAATTACACGAAGTTACATGGCTTTTGGTTCAAAATGGCGGCAACATGGTTGGCTTGTTTACACAAATGCTTTCACAAATCAAATCCAAAGAACTGCATTATTTGTACATAAAATAAATGCTCAGATAATAATTTAGATGACTTCAGAATTATTTTCAGCATTTGTCTCTGTAAGTAGTTATGATGAAACGTTTTACCATTAGTAACGTGAAAATACTTGAAACCGGGCTAAATGATAACAGCAAAAAATTCTAAGATGTGAATTATATGGGACTAGACTTAAAAAATACAGTAATTATTATACTGTACACATATGTTTAGTAAAAACTTAGCAAACTAGATCACAAATCTTGATTTTGATCATGGTTCTGTTGGACATCCCAGTAGGGCTAGCTGTTGAAAGAACTTATAAGCATTAAAAGCTCTACACAGCTTATGTTGTCTATTTCTTAAATTCTTATATGCAACCTTTTATTTAAGGCTCTTTATCTTTATTTATAATGACTGAAATATTTTTTACCCACACTCCTCAATTATCTGGACAATTTTTATTAGCTGCAAAAATACCAAGAACATTTTGAATCCTCAAAGTCATAGTGACATGCCCATGCTCCAACTCTGCACACACATAAGCATATAGGTGTAGGCAAGTGAATTTTGTTGTCTGAACACTAAAGCTGGCACAATTGATCAGATACAGTCATTTGGCTAGAACCAGGTAAAGTTATGCTTCATAACAATTTCCAAATAAGTGGCTGATCAAAATTTGGACTTTATTGGCTGATACAGAGTACTAGCCTTCCTTGAAATATCACACCAAAGACTTTGTCCTTCGCCTTAGGTTATCTGCCCTTGTGATGAATGTGAAGTTCTCCACTGATTTGGCTAGTTCCAAATAGTTTCGCTAGTTCCGAATAATAAATGAGGGATCTGTAAAATCCCTCACATAATGCAACAGCCTCTATATATTATTTTATCAACTTGGATAATGTGTTACGGAGAAAATTAATTCAATATAAGACATTTGTCGCAAAGCGACATGTTCACAAAGACCTTAAAACAGATCCTTTAAGCAAAAATCGTATAATTCATGGCATAACAATTTTTCGGCATGTACACCCTCCTTACTGCAAAATTTAGCTCCTATTTTCTGGATTTAATAATCTTTCCGATATAAATATATTTCAATGAGGTTTAAGAAGTTGAAAGGAGTATGTGCATAAGGTCCTATTTTCCCCCTTCTGAAGCCCGAAAATAAAATATGCTTGCAGTAAAATTATGCGTTAATTGATCCAATTGTAGCTTGTGTTTAGCACTGTGTGATGCCGCTACAAAGTCTCCCTGCACTTTGTCAAAGTACAGATAATATATAAGCAACGACATGAAAAACCTGTCTTCGAGGTTTTCGACCAAATAAGACTCAGACCTGCTTACTCAGCCGTAGACTGGCTAACTCGGCCATTGTGCCAGATTAGCTAGTCTTGAAAGTTTTGATAGGTTGTTTACTGTCTAGACAGCGAACAACAACGGTGCTGATCAGACTGCGCATAGCAAAAACCATGTGTCTTTGTTGTTCGCATATGGCATAAGATTTTTATCCTATGAAGAGGCTCATAATTATATTGCTTCAATAGTCTGTCACATGTCTGAGATTCTTGTACATACACTACATCAATATCTACACTCCTTTAAACACAGCATGTGAACAACTTACCCGAAATTTGATTTCTGGGTCGGTTACTCACCTCAACTCCTTACCATACTTTATTTAAAATTGAACAAGAGGCCCATAGGCCACTCACCTGAGTAGCATTGTGAGTGCAGATATGCAGATGTTATGTAACATTTTTCCAATCCTGTCATCGCAACTAATGAAAAGATCATCCTTTAAGCAGTTCTTAATTTTTAAGATGAATATTATATATGGCAAGACAGTCAATGGAGTGTGATCATTTGAACAAACTCTCAATCACATTTCAACAGTAGGATCAATATGAAATTTGGTTGCTATTGCCTAAGTGGTTTCTGAAGAATCATGATTTTATACATGTAAACAGCACAGTGGCAGGGAAATATAATAAACATAAACAAGATGGTAGCCATCTTGGATTTCCAATCAGAATGACTTTTAGCTACTGTTGATCTACAAGTTACTTCGATACTTCCAATGAACTTTAAGTCAATTGCCCTTTCGGTTCAGGGGAAAAAGTTCAAAACAGATTTTCAAGATGGCCACCATAGCCGCAATTTGAGATTTCTTATCGCAACCATTTGAGCGTTTTTTGATCTACAAGTCACCCTGCTGCTTCCTACCAAGTTTCGAGTCAATAAATGGTCTTTCAGTTCAGAAGAAGTAAAGAAAAATAGATTTTCAAGATGGCCGCCATCTTGGATTTCCAATCGGAAGGATTTTAGCTATTTTTATATCAACATGTCATCCTGATGCTTCCTACCAATTTTCAAATTAACTGGCCCTTTGGTTCAGGAAAATAAGTGAAAGGAAAAGAGTTTCAAGATGGCCGCCATGACAGCCATCTTGAATTTCCTATCCAAACAATTTAAGCTATTTTAGATCTACAAGTCACCTAAATGCTTCCTACCAAGTTTTGAGTCAAATGGCCTTTCAATTCAGGAGAAGAAGCGAAAAATAGATTTTAAAGATGGCTGTCATAGCGGCCATCTTGGATTTCTGATAGGGATGATTTTATCTATTTTTGATCTACAGGTCACCCTGATGCCTCCTACCTAGTTTAAAGCCAATAAGCCTTTTGATTCAGGAGAAGAAGTGAAAAATCTACATTTTCAAAATGGCCACCATGGCAGCCATCTTGGATTTCCAATCAGAACGATTTTAGCCATTTTTAATCTATAAGTCACCCCGATGCTTCCTACCAAGTTTCAAGTCAACTAGCTTTTGGGTTTAGGAGAAGAAGCGAAAAAAAGATTTTCAAGATGGCCACCAGGGTGGCCCTCTTGGACTTCCGATCAGCATGGTTTTAGCTATTTTTGATCTACAAGTCACCCTGATGCTTCCTACCAAGTTTGGAGTCAGTTGGCCTTTCGGCTCAGGAGAAGAAGCGAAAAATAGATTTTCAAAATGGCCGCCATGGTGGCCATCTTGGATTTCTGTTTGGAATGATTTTAGCGTCTTTTGATCTATAAGTCACCCCTATGCTTCCTAGCAAGTTTGGAGTCAATTGGCCTTTCGGTTCAGGAGAAGAAGCGAAAAATAGATTTTCAAGATGGCTGCCATGGCGGCCATCTTGGATTTCCGATCAGCATGATTTTAGCTATTTTTGATCTACAAGTCACCCCGATGCTTCTTAGCAAGTTTGGAGTCAATTGGCCTTTCCGTTCAGGAGAAGAAGCGAAAAATAGATTTTCAAGATGGTGGCCATCTTGGATTTCTGATCAACACGATTTTAGCTGGTTTTGATCTACAAGTCACCCCGATGCTTCCTAGCAAGTTTGGAGTCAATTGGCCTTTCGGTTCAGGAGAAGAAGCAAAAAATAGATTTAAGATGGCTGCCATGGCGGCCATCTTGGATTTTCGATTGGCAAGATTTTAACTATTTTTGATCTACAAGTCACCCCAGTGCTTCCTAGAAAGTTTGGAGTCAATTGGCCTTTCGGTTCAGGAGAAGAAGGGAAAAATAGATTTTCAAGATGGCGGCCATCTTGGATTTCCGATCGGCATGATTTTAGCTATTTTTGATGTACAAGTCACCCCGATGCTTCCTACCAAGTATCGAGTCAATTTGCCCAGGGGTGTAGGAGTAGGCTTTTAAATCAATTGTTGACGTCCCATGACGGACGACGGACATTGACTGACCACAATAGTTCACCATGAGCACTTTGCGCTCAGGTGAGCTAACAAGTACAATTTACTACCGAATGTTTTGTCTAAAAATAGCTCAATGGGTGGCAAACAGTTAAGCCCCTGATGTGACACCGCATTTTGTAGCATCTCATGGGGGTTTACAATGTTTGCTCGGGACTGTCTGGCCAAATACATCCAGTAAAGTATGACCAATTTCAATATAAATTTGCAGGAGTGTTACTTTGATGATTCTCTACCAAGATTGTTCAAGCCATTTGGATTCGTCAAAAAACATGGCCGCCAGGGGGCGGGGCTTATTTTCCCTTTATATCTATATAGAAAACTTTAAAAATCTTCTTGTCAGAAACCACTGGACCGATTTCAATATAATTTTGCAGGAATGTTTGTTTGGTGATCCTGTACCAAGATTGTTCAAGCCATCTGGATTCGTCAAAAAACATGGCTGCCAGGGGGCGGAGCTTATTTTTCCTACATGTATATATCTATATGGAAAACTTTTAAAAGCTTCTTGTCAGAAACACTGGGCCAATTTCAATATAATTTTACAGAAAGGTTCCTTTAGTAATCCTCTACCAAGATTGTTCAAGCCATTTGGATTCCTCAAAAAACATGGCCACCAGAGGGCGGGGCTTATTTTCCGTATATATCTATACAGAAAAGTTTAAAAATCTTCTTGTCAGAAACCACTGGACCGATTTCAATATAACACGGCAGGAATGTTTCTTTTGAAACTTTCTACCAAGATTGTTCAAGCCGTCATGATACGTCAAAAACCATGGCCGCCAGGGGGGTGGGACTTTTTTTTTTAACCCACCTGACCTCTGCTCAGGATGAGCTATAGTGATCACTTTTCCTCCGTCCATTAACATTTTCAAATGACTTCTCCTCTGAAGCCGCTGAGCCAATTTTGCTCAGATTTCATGTGGAGCCTCCTTAGGGTGGGGGAACGAAAGATTGCTAAAATGGTCATGGTCCGTTGACCCAAGATGGCCTCCATGCACATATATGGTAAAAACCTTTAAAAATCTTCTCCATAACCGAGGATGCCTTGGGGCTGAATCTTTGCAAGAATCATCAGGGACAAGAGGTCTACCAAAGTTGTTATAAGATTTGTCGTACGTTGGCATTTGACCTTTTTACGGCAAGGTCAAGTTTGCTTCCCTATGCTTTTGTATGGGAAAAACCTTTAAAAATCTTCTTCTCCAAAACCGAGCATGCCTTGTGGCTGAATCTTTGCACATATCATCAGGAATGGGAGGGCTACCAAAGTTGCTAAAATAATGGTTGTACATTGACATTTGACCTTTTTGCGGTAAGGTCAATATTGCTTCCTTATGCATTTATATGGGAAAAATGTTCAGAATTTCAAATAACATCTCCTCTGGAGCCTCTGGGCCAAATTTGCTCAAATTTCATATTGAGCCTCCTTAGGTTGGGGGGAACAAAAGATTGCTAAAATGGTCGCAGTTCATTAACCAAGATGGCCGCCATGCCCATATATGGTAAAAACATTTAAAAATCTTCTTCTCCAGAACCGAGGATGCTTTGGGGCTGAATCTTTGCATAATTCATCGGGGACGGAGGGTCTACCAAAGTTGCTAAAATTTGACCTTATTACGGCAAGGTTGTTTGCTTCCCTATGCATTTATATGGGAAAAAAACATTTAAAAATGTTATTCTCCAAAATCGAGGATGGCATGTGGCTGAATGTTTGCATATATCATCGGGAACGGGCGGTCTACCAAGGTTGCTAAAATAATTGTCATACATTGACATTTAACCTTTTTACGTCGAGGTCAAGTTTGCTTCTGTATGCATTTGTATGGGCCCCATACATTTGTATGGAAAAAATGTTGATAATTTCAAATGACTTTTCCTCTGAAGCCTCCAGGCCAGTGTTGCTCAAATTTCATGCAGAGCCTCCGTTGGGCAGGAGAATGAAAGATTGCTAAAATGGGCATGGTCCATTGATCAAAATGGCTGCCATGCCCATATAATGGTAAAAAAAAATTTACAAATCTTCTTCTCCATAACCAAATAAGCCCTGGGCCCTTATCTTTGCACAAATTATGAGGGACAGGAGAGCTACCAAAATTGCTAAAATGATGGTTCTATGTTGACGTTTGACCTTTTTACCTCCAAGGTCAAATTTGCTTCCCCATGCATTTGTATGGGCCATATACATTTATATTGAAAGTATTCAAGTGAATTGTAGATCAACAGTAGTTAAAATTGTTCTGATTGGAAATCTTAGATGGCCATCATCTTGTTTATATTTATTATATTTCTCTGCCACTGTGCTGTTTACATGTATAAAATCATGATTCTTCAGAATCCACTTAGCCAATTTCCACCAAATTTCAAATTGATCCTACTGTTGAAATGTGACTGATGGTTTATTCAAATGATCATGCTCCATTGACTGTCAGGCCCATATATTCTTCTTCAAAACTAAGAACTGCTCAATTGATGATCTTTTCATTAGTTGTGATGATAGGATTGGAAAAATGTTGCATAACATCTGCATGTCTGCAGTGACTCAGGTGAGCGAGCCGTGGCCCGTGGGCCTCTTGTTTCCCTATATATCTATATAGAAAACTTTAAAAATCTTCATGTTAGAAAGCACTGGACCGATTTCTATATAACTAGGCAAAAATGTTTCCTTGGTGATCCTCTACCAAGATTGTCCAAGCCGTCATGATTTGTCAAAAAACATAGCAGCTAGGGGGCGGGGCTTATTTTCCCTATATATATAGAAAACTTTAAAAATCTTCTTGTCAGAAACCACTGGACCGATTTCATTAATACTTGGCAGAAATCTTTCCTTTTGACCCTTAACCAAGATTGTTCAAGTTATCATGATTTGTCAAAAAAAACATTGCCGCCGGGTGGTGGGTGGGGAGGGAGGCTTAATTTCCCTATATATCTATATAGAAAAGTTTAAAAATCTTCTTGTCAGAAACCAATGGACCAATTTCAATATAGCTTGGCAGGAATGTTGCTTTGGTGACCTGCTACCAAGATTGTTCAAGCAGTCATGATTCGTCTAAAAAAAATTCTGCCAGGGGGTGGGGCTTATTTTCCCTATATATCTCTATAGAAAACTTTAAAAATCTTCTTGTCAGAAACCACTGGACCGATTTCATTATAACTTGGTAGAAATCTTTCCTTGTTGACCCTCTACCAAGATTGTTCAAGTTATCATGATTCGTCAAAAAACAATGGCCGCCACTGGGAGGGGCTTATTTTCCAAATATATCTATATAGAAAAGTTTAAAAATCTTCTTCTCAGAAACCAATGGACCGATTTCAATATAACTTGGCAGGAATGTTTCTTTGGTGACCCTCTACCAAGATTGTTCAAGCCGTTATGATTCATCAAAAAACATGGCGGCTAGGGGGCGGAGCATATTTTCCCTATATAGAAAACTTTAAAAATCTTCTCGTAAGAAACCGTTGGATTGAGTTCAATGTAACTTGACAGGAATGTGCTTTGGTGACCTTCTACTAAGATTGTGCCCTCATGATACGTCAAAAAACATGGCCTTCATGGGGCGGGGCTTATTTTCCGTATATATCTGTATAGAAAACTTTAAAATTCATCTTGTCAGAAACCACCTGACTGATTTTAATATTACTTGCCAGGAATGTTGCTCTGGTGACCCCCTATCAAGATTGTTCAAGCAATCATGATTCGTCAAAAAACATGGTTGCTAGGGGTGGGGCTTATTTTCCCTATATATCTAAATAGAAAACTTTAAAAATCTTCTTGTCAGAAACCACTGAACCGATTTCAATATAACTTGGCAGGATTTTTCCTTTGGTGACCCTCTACCAAGTTTGTTCAAGCTGTCATGATTTGTCAAAAAACATGGCCGTTAGGGGGTGGGGCTTAATTTCCCTATATATCTATATAATACATTTTAAAAATCTATTTGTCAGAAACCACTGGACCAATTTCAATATAACAGCAGAATTGTTCCTTTGGTGATCCTCTTTCACTATTCAGTTCAAGCCATCATGATGGATGAAAAAAACATGGCCACTGGGGTGCAGGGTTATAAAATTTATACAAAAATTTTAGAGCAGTAAACTTGGCTGAAACTTCAACAGTAAGTATGCAATGCTGTTTGCTCAGGTGAGCGATATAGGACCATCATGGTCCTCTTGCTTTTTTTTTTTTCCCCCATTGGACCTAGCATGCCAGTTATGCCTGTTTTTGAATCTATTCTGTTCTAAATATTCCCCCCCACCCCCCCTCCCCACACACACACCCTTGGATGGGGACGCCAGTGCTGATAAGATCTGCACCAAAAGCAATATACCCCCTCCCGCTTGAGCTAGGATTCTGATATTTATGTCTCCTCCCTTTAGGGTAGGGAGATGTGTATTGTTTTTTCCCTCGGGCGTCTGTCACAAAATCTTGTCCACTCTGTAACTTGAAAATGGTTCAAGCTGTCTCCACATAACTTCATATAAATATCAATCAACATTATCTTACATGCAGAGCACAAGAACCATACGTCTTGCATTTAAACTTTTTGAGTTATTTCACTTGGAACTTTATGCGTCACAAAATCGTGTCCGCTCTGTAACTTGAAACCTGTTCAAGATATCTTCAAGAAAGGTCATGTAAATATCAATCAGCATTAGACAACATGCAGCGCGCAAGAACCATAACTCTTGCATTTATACTTTTTTGAATTATTATACACCTGTTTGAAAAACGGGACATATTATTTTACGGGGTATGACGTCCGTCAGAAAACTTTTTCGTTTCCGGCTAACGCCTCCTACAGTTTACATCCGATTAAAATGAAACTTGGTATATAGCTAGACCATGATGTGAAGCAGCACATATTGTTTTTGGGCTACAGACCACCAATTATTAGCAGAGCTATGCCCCTTCGAAAATTTCAGAAAACATTTCGTTTCTGGTTAACTCCTACACTTTACATCTGATCAAGCTGAAACTCCATTTATAGTTAGACCATGATGTGGAACAGTGCATATTGTTTTGAGGTTACAGTCCACTTAATATCAGCAGAGTTATAGCCCTTAGAAAATTCCTTTAAACTTTTCGTTTCCGGATAACTGCTCCTACAATTTACATCTGATCAAGCAGAAACTTCATTTATAGTTAGACCAAGATGTGGGGGCAGTGCATATTGTTTCTAGGTCACAGTCCACCAAATATTAGCAGAGTTATGTCCCTTTTAAAATTTCATTAAACTTTTCGTTTCCGGCTAACTCCTCCTACAATTTACATCCGATCAAGCTGAAACTTCATTTATAGCTAGACCATGATGTGGAGCAGCACATATTGTTTCAAGGTTACAGTCCACTAAATATTAGCAGAGTTAAGCCCCACTGAAAATTTCTTTAAACTTCTAGTTTCTGGTTAACTCCTCCTACAATTTATATCCGATCAAGCTGAAACTTCATTTATGCTATAGTTAGACCAAGATGTAGAGAAGGGCGTATTGTTTTGAGGTTACAGTCCACCAAATATTAGCTGAGTTACGCCTAGTGGTGGGACGATTCATCGATGCATTGGTGCATCCCGATACGCTTCATGTATCGATACACATGATGGAGTATCGATATGATGAACGCTTCTATTCAGATTCGCTTATTTGTGTTCGTTACATTCTTTAATCTGGTCTACAAAGTGACATTTTCAGAGCGCGATTTTGATTGGATGACGCTTGACTGATAGCCAATTGCATTTTGCTTTACTCTCATTATGATGGCAGACGAAATTGTGGTTGGAATTTATTCACCGCCCAGCGGTAAAAATACTAGTTCTGTATGGGAATGTTTCGGCCATCCTATTCTTACTTTTGAAGTTAGCCATTTTTAGTGTTTCAGTATTATGGACAATGCATGTTTAAGGGAAACCATATAGTTGGGGTCATAGTGTTGTTCAAAAACATGTTCTAGTTCATTATAATTTCAACACAAAAACATGTTGGAACTTATTAGAAGGTCATTCATTGGTAGGGCTCTTTTAATGAATATCCACAACATATATTCCTTAAGAAAAATAAGAAACATGCCAGTAATTTTTATTCAAAAAGTGTGTTATCTAACTGATAATACAGGTAAATAATAACATTACTTTACGCATGTTAAAGTTAAATAAAAGTGTAGTTAAAAGAGATTCAGAACCACCACAGAGTAATGTACATCCAGTATAGCAACTGTAGTTACTCTGAATTGTTCAGAAGGCGGTGTCGCGAAAAAAGGCATTAACTTAATTACATAATTAGATTTATATGATTTGATGGACCTGGATTTTGCTCTATATCCATATTTTCACACTTTCTTACAACCAGTGGCTTCATCCAATATTAAATTTACATTCAGAGACAAGGCTTTGTGAGAAAATTTACTATTCCTTGAAAAACAACCAACATGAACACTTTGTACTACATGCTTTCACTATCAATTTAATTTCTCAAAATCAGTCAGATGGAAATGCATTCTACTTCTTTTAATGTATAAATAAGAATTGGTCTTTACTGAGGCATCTGTGTAAAACAGATATACATAAATAATCTAACCATGTACTGAAAAACTAAATACAATTATTTCTCTTCTGTTTTGTTTCTTTCTTCACAAAAAAAATCCATTTTATTATCTGCATATATAAGCCAATGCAGTGATTGGAGTAATGAACCTCTTTATTTTCCAATGAAGTTTACCACCTGATTATTCCAAATGAGTGTATCTCCAGCAGCAATTTCCAATTTCTAGAATTATCAAAGTTCAAGTCTAGATATGCTCCAGTTCATACGTATTCAACACCTGATGTAGCTCCACGATTATTCTGGTGCAATTTTATAAATTTATCTTAATCAACTTATTATGATGACGAGCAGATTAAATAAATTTGAAATGGCTATGTTCAAACCAGATTAGCTTTAATAACTGATTGTCATTTGATAGTGCTTCACCTAAGCATCAACAGATTAGCCCGACCAGCTATGCCTACCCTTTTCTGTTTTCAAGAGATTTTCCGATGTCCACAAAAGAAGGGTCATAACGTATAAATGGGCCAGCAGTCGTCAGACAACTCCGTGTCACTGAGGTGTGAATAAAGTAATTTCATGTAGGAGGAATGAATTAAATGCCTGATGTCTTGCTATATTCAATATCGAATAAGTAGATTCTGATACTTTCTTTTCGTTCAGCTTCCGTTGCTAAGCACAACATCAAAGATGGCGTGGGGTGATTGACAAAAGTAGCGCGTGTATTACTACACCGAATTTTGAAGTCTATGTTTCAAATTGCACTATCTAAATCGATTTCAGTTACAGTTATGTTAGCGAAATAGAAAAGCTATAAAAAATTCCCCTGCTTCACATTCAGTTCGCCGTAATAGTGCCGCATTGCGTCTGATTAAGAAGTAGTGCGCGTATGAATATAGCGGTGATGAAAATCCGCTTGTGACGTAGTAAAAAACCCCATGCGATTGCATAGAGCCTGCTAGCTGTCGCTAGCAGACTCAATAATTACTTGAAGAATCGCCTAATTAGAGATAAAACATGTCGTAGTTTAAATTTCAAGTTTTGTTTGAGAGTGTTATTTTGAAGTTTCTGTATTAAAATGAATGCATATAGCTAGGAACAAGATAATGTTAGCATACCTCTTAAGTCTGATCAGAGCATGCGCATTTCACACATTTATATCTTGTCAAATTTAAATATACCGTAAAATACCCTTATGCCATATCGTAACGTTAACAAATCTGTGTAACGCAGACCACATATTCCTCTGTCATGTATAATACAAATAGAGGTTTGCAGGGGTATAAACTATTAGCGAATTTTTAGAATGTTTTTTTAAATCTAAGAGCGATTTGTTTTTGTAAGTTTCTATCATTATATTCTTAAAATACGTAATTACCAAATTTTCTTTCTTTTCTTCAAATATACATAGCGAAACCATACCTATATAATTTTGACCCCCTTAAACGCCACTTTAATATAGTAAAACTGGGGTTTACAGAGGTATGCATTATTTTTTTTTATTTCTGCTCAAAAACATAGATTGTGGGTACTCGTTAGAACCGCCTCTCCATTTTTTGAGCAGAAATATGAAAAATACTAGAATTTTTCATATGAAAAATTTCGTTTTTGGTGATAAAATTTTCAGTATACAGTCGACTCTCGTTATCTCGAATTCCAAGGAACTCTCTGAAATACTTCGAGATACCCGTACCTCGACATATCAGATTTTCAGAATTAAGGAAAAAATAATTCGAACAACCACATTTGACAAATATATGTGTAATTGGACTCTTGAAGTTTGAGATAAATTGAAAATATTGTGGAGCAATTTCTCCTCTTTTTCACAATATTTTTTACCTGATGTTAGATTTTCATGTTTAGGCAGGGACCAGATTTTCACTTCGAGATAAGCGGTTATTCGAGATAAGCGCGTTCGAGGTAACGAGAGTCAACTGTATTTGAATAGGCATGTTTTCGTAATGCTGCATAAATATGTCTTGATAAACGTGATTACCAAATTGTCTTACTTTTCTTCAAATTATATTTTAGTGAAAATGCTATAGCCTACTAAGCTTAGTCTGAGATAATACAGATAACCCTCTTTATACTGACACTCGATACAATGATAAAATTCGTTATAATGACAAACTGACTGTCATGAAACCTTCGCTTAAGAGGTAACAATTAGTCGCAGATTATGTAAGAATATTGTATTTAATACTTTAAAGAAACATATGTTTTGGATATTTATTAGAATCGCCTCAGTCAGGCGATTCCAACAAATATCTCTGAAGAAATAAGAACAAAACAAGACTTATCTTACATATCAATCCGCTCATTAAGTATTCTGTATGACAGCAAATTCATTTTAATGGCAATGTCTTTTGGAACAAATGCGGTCGTTATAATGAGGGTTCACTGCAGGATGACCAGATAAGTAAGGTTGTTTTTTTTTTTTTTTTGTTTTGTTTTTTTTTCTCCACGAAATATAATACGTGGGTCTTCATTAGAAACGCATTCTAATGGGTACACATAAATTATGTTTTCGTGGAGAAATAAGAAGAAAATGTCAGTACGTTATGGTTGAAAAGCTTTTTATCCAGAGTGATGCTTAAAAGTATACATTTGACATTGGTGTGTAAACGTAATTTCCAAACAGCAAAGAATTAGATCAACCTGTACATCCGTACAATCCTGTCAACGTCAGTAACTTCCTGTTTGCTGTCCCATGCGCCAATCCCCTTTTGAAATGGATTCTACTTTAAAGGTTTGGTGAGTTCTCTTTGGCACTGTGATCACATCGTAGCAGAAGTGGAGCTGGTCGCTTTGCCTTCCGTTATTTGTTAAAACCTTAAACACACACACACACACACGCACGCACGCACGCACACACACAATAACACACTATTTCCTTTTTTTTTTTTTTTTTTTTTTTTTTTTATCTTTTTCAAGTTGAAATTTCGCGATCACTTTTTAAATACATCCTTTTGAAGAACCTCTTAGATGGAAGTTGTACAGGAGGACAGACGCCGATGTCTCAGAGAGGTTTTAAATTTGAGATATTATAATCAGATGATGGTTTGACAATTTTCTGAAGTTCCAAGAGCACTTCTACACCTCAGTGATCGTCAGAAACAAATCACCATACTGCTCAAAGTAAAGTCTATGAAAGGTTTTGGAGATGTCGGCGCCTAACTTCCTCTAAACGTTTAGCTTTATAAAAAAAAACAGCAACTTATATTAAAAAGCTATCGCGAAAATTCAATTTGTAAAAAAGATAACAAAACACGAGTTTAACCTAGAGTTTAACTCTAGTCCTGCTGAACCAGGACACGTCCTGCCATTGCAAACAGTGTGGATCCAGATCAGTTGGAGAAGCCAGCTGATCTGAATCTTCACTCTTTGCCATTAAGTATATGAAATTTATATCAATAATCTGGATCAAGTGATCTGATTGGCTGAAAATCAAAAACGGGCAAGGCATCTTAATTTATTCAGCAGGACAAGTGTTAGCATGTGTGCTTTCTGTCTCAGTTTGTTTACTCTTGTAGACTATGTTCCTCTTCCTTTTGGTGCATTTGACAGACTATGTTCCTCTTCCTTTTGGTGTCATTGATAGATTATGTTCCGCTTCCTTTTGATGCATTTGATAGACTATGTTCCTCTTCCTTTTGGTGCATTTGATAGACTATGTTCCTCTTCCTTTTGGTGTCATTGATAGATTATGTTCCTCTTTCTTTTGATGCATTTGATAGACTATGTTCCTCTTTCTTTTGGTGTCATTGCTAGACTAGTTCCTCTTCTTATTAACACTAATAGAGTATGTTCCTCTTCCTTTAGCTGTTATTGGTAGATTATATTCTGTGTTTGTGGTCTTCCTGGATATCGTGTCTGCTGGTGACAAGCGCTTTGCAAAGAAATTTTGTGCTCTGACTGCAATGACACAGTTGTGTGTGTGTGTGTGTGTGTGTGTGTGTGTGTGTGTGTGTGTGTGTGTGTGTGTGTGTGTGTGTGTTGGGATTTTTGACTTTCCAAACTTTCACACGCACAAACTTTCGTCATAATTAAAGTGATGATCGAGGAAGTAGCGCGAGATAGAAATTCTGGAAATCCGCACAAATATAGCGTGAAACTCTGCGATTAAAACTCACGTGATGTCAAAGTACTGGTAATTCCTGTCGTGTAAAAGACCCCTTTATAACTTGATGCGATAGAAATGTAGCGAATAACCCTGGTCCCTATTGTATTGTAACAGTTGTTAATGCAGTGGACGTATGCTATCTCATATTTCATCTTTAATACCTTCAAACCTACTGCACAAAGTGGTCATTGTTAATGACCGTGGCTGTACGAAAGGGTTGTGTCAATTTCTCACTCTGCGATGCGCATTGTAAGAAAGGTCTCTTATTGCATATGCGGACAACGATGGCCCTGATCAGACTGTGCACTTGGCTTCTTTGCCCGCCTACTGGCTCAATAGATACCCTAAAATACATCGACAGAGAAGTTCCTGATAAGATCGCGAGGATGCGCAAGCTGATCTGGATCTTCACTGTTCGCATATGGCATAATTGCCATTTTTTAACGTTAAACCTGTATAAAATGGGTGGTAAATATGTCAGCATCAATTAAACTAATTTAATAATTGATCTGACTATTGGCAACTCAGGTGGGAGAAATTAAAGCTCTGCCCCAGGTTGTTACTTTATGTATGTCACTATCTTTATTAAAATCGAAAACCAATTTTAGTAAAGTTAGCGTGTCTGTAGATTAAACCTATCAAACAGTATTTCCCATTACCTTGTAGCGGTTTAAATCCACTGAGAAATTATTAACATTTTACTTTGAAGTACCTTTTTATAAGTTGGTCAGCTTCTTCCATCCATTTTCTGGTTGTCCTATAAAACCCGAAATGAGCGGGATTTCTAAAACATACACTTACAGCAAAGACTGTTTTCTATTTATCACAAATGTAGCTGTTTGTAGTTAGCATATACTCTAATATTTTTGCAGAAAAGTGTGAGTAGCTTTTGCATTTGCAAAACCTACTCACGTTTTCAGCAAAACTACCTGTAAATTGGATATTGTATTTACGCGAACAGAACATTTTGACCACTAACGAGCTCGTTAAGCTACGATGCTTCGAACAACTGGGCCCTAATGTATTTATGAAAGGTAAGTGGTAACACAAGATGATTATAAGATCAGTAATGTGTACAGCGTTACAGAGGCCCCTCGGTACAGAGCAGAAGAGAAATATATTCATGCCTCAACTGTACAGTCCCTCCTTTTCAACATACTTTATTAGTGATAGATTTTATCATGGTTTTATTAAGCAGATATAACAAAAAAAAAAACAACAAAAAAACCCATAAATACAAGTATAAATATGGACAACAATACCGTTTAAGAAATGAGGATTACTCCATACTATATGGCAGTTTGAATGAGGCAATCAGTATAACCGCGATAGTGCATTCTTTGCTGGTTCAAATCAGGTGCGGATTCAGAAGAGGTCCGAGGGGTTCAGTCGACTCCACTTTGACTCAAAATTTTGTTTTCATGGGAAATTTTGGATCTTTGATACATTTAGAACTCTTTTCCTTATACAACAAGTCCATTTTATTACCTGTGAATACAGTCGACTCACGTCATCTCGAATTCCAAGGGACTCTCTAAAATACTTCGAGATATACGTACTTCGACATATCAGATTTGCAGACTTGAGGAAAAAATAAATCGAACAACCGCATTTAACAAATGTACATGTAATTGGACTCTTGAAGTTAGAGATATGTTGAAAATATTGTGGAAACTGCATTTCTCCTCTTTTTGCACAATATTTTTTACCTTTTGTTGGATTTTCATGTTTAGGTAGGGACCAGATTTTCACTTCGAGATAAGCGGTTATTCGAGATAAGCGATGTACATGTAATTGCACTCTTGAAGTTAGAGATATGTTGAAAATATTGTGGAAAAGAGGAGAAATTGCTCCATAGGAGCTTATCTCGAATAACCGCTTATCTCGAAGTGAAAATCTGGTCCCTCCCTAAACATGAAAATCTAATAACAGGTAACAAAATATTGTGGAAAGGAGGAGAAATTGCTCATCCTCATTTCCACAATATTTTCAACATATCTCTAACTTCAAGAGTCAAATTACATATACATTTGTTAAATGCGGTTGTTCGATTTATTTTTTCCTCAATTCTGCAATTCTGATATGTCGAGGTACGGATATCTCGAAGTATTTCAGAGAGTCCCTTGGACTTCGAGATACAAGAGTCGACTGTATTCTGATTTTGACGGGATTTATTTATTTATTTTATCCACTCCAGCAGAGGTCTGCTATGTTTTACCAAATATCCATATCAGCAATCTGTAAGCAAACTATCTTAATTTCTAAAATGACGTCTAATATGACATTGATTATTTCTTATTCCTCGATCCCGAAATAAAGGGAATACCCAGGTGGCTGGGTCAGCTCCTTCCGTCAAGACCGTTGGCAGACTCGACGACAGACCGGAAATACTGTCCCTAAAGCATCTGAGTGTATTGTTTCTAAAGTACACTTACTCCCTCGCCAACTCTCTCTCGCAGCGATACATTGATATATTCGTACAAATGGTTTATTTACATAAGTAAAAAGACGTTCTCTTAAGAATATTAAAATAGGTTTTAGCAACTGACCTACTCATATATTGTTTGGAGAATAAAAAAATAAACTTATTTTCAACGCTAAACGAGTTAAATTTCGAATTTATAACTGATGCCTTATAAAACAGTTCAGTTCTAAAATCTTCGTATAAACTACACTTAAAAACTACATGAATTTCGCTCTCTATGGCGTTAGGCTACAGAATGAGTACTTGTCTTTTCTCATATCTGCCAGTTTCAATTGAAGAGGGGCCACGCCGCAGCGGAACTTAGCGAACGCACAACGATGTCGCACAGGCAATATAGTTTTGCACCAGGCCTATGTTTCAAATACAGTTTTGAGAATACCATATGTTCGCAGTTTATTACGATCTCTTCCCGAAGGACCAACCTCATTATGAACATTAACATACCAAGTACTTTTAAACTCATTTACGACCGCATCGTGCAAGCGTCGAACGATTCCGCAGCTCACTGGACCAGTGATGACATTCAAATCGAAATTTAAATGCAGAATAATTTCATATGATATCTATATAGTGTAGCATTAAAATTTATTTTGCACGAGTTACCCAGCTAGCATTCTACGTAAATCTACATCGGGCCGTCATCGGCCCGTCAGCTACCCTGACGGGCCGATGACGGCCCGATATAGATTTACGTAGAATGCTGACTGGGTATTAAACATAGAAATATTATTTTAAACTAGTAGTGTGTATTATTTATATGGATTGTGTGTATTATTATTTATATGGATTAGTAAGCATAAAATTGTTGTTAAAGTTTGTAACTTTTGTGTGTATCAAACGTTACATAAGTTGAACAATAAATTAGCCTACCTTTAATTTAAGAAATAGATCAGCTCCAGCAGTGATTTGTTGAGTAATAAATCACTGCTTGAAGGTCAGTTGTAAAGTAGATCAAATCACGAGCGCTGAGCGCGATCGATTTACCAACTTACAACTGACAGACAAAATTTGATTATTACTCAACATAATATCAATATAATATCACTGGGCTAAGTGAGGTTCGAACCCAAGCTGGGCTTCGACGGCAGCGCCTAGCCCTTCAGAGTCAGGAGATATAACCACTATACCACTACGCATGTTAAAACAAGTTTCACGGAACAGTATTATGCTTGATTTCTCTGAATGACCCGTTGGATAGGGCATATTTTTGGTGCGCTATCGCACTCATTATATACAAGGAACTCTGTGGATTCTCAGGATACTAAAGCTTGGAAATATTGTTATAATATATAAGATTTAAACAACCTTTAACAAAGAATTCCGGCCTAGGATCATTACTGATGCAAAAGTATTTCAGAAAAAAAAATGTATAGGGAGAAATTTGAAATACCACTGGGCTGAGTGAGGTTCGAACACACACACACACACACACACACACACACACACACACACACACACACACACACACACATGTAATTATGTCATATGTACTATAGGTCTTTCCCGAATTTCAAGTACAGTTGTGATGCGTGACCGGAGTATTCCACTAATGCTAAGGTTGAATGCACATGACATTATATTGAAACCGTTTGGGTTTTTTTAAGGCTGACCGCTCACTGACCCATGAAGAAACATTTCTCATACCCCTGATGCAATTTTACATGCTTGGAAGATTAACTCATACCTGTATAAATCACGCATCAGCGACTTCATAAGGCCTTAAAGTCAGGGTAGTTTAGACTTAGACAAAGGACCGTTAGTAGTATTGGGTGGCACTATGGGTAATACTACTACCGTTATATTAGAAAAGTTATGTTGCATCTTATAATCGTTCCGAAATGACTGAAATACTGATGGTGGAAACTCAACACATCAAAAATTAAACATCACATTTCTAAACTTTTCAACAATAATTTCAAGAATAATTTCTTGAATTTAATGAATGACAGATGATTTAACAGGATTCATCTTGTTGTTATGTTGCACCTTTAGGCATGTATATACATTATTGATTCAGGTAAAGTACAACGGAACTTCAATGACCCGAACACTGATGACTCGTTTATCATGGCTAATTCGAACTCGTTTTTTACTCCCTAGAAAATTCACTTGATAGCCCACCCCCCCCCCCCCCCCCCCCACACACACACACAAAAAAAATTTATGTATGAATATTTTAGGGAAGATTTCTTACTTTATCATGAAATGTATGTTGTGCGAGCTCATTAGAATCACCTCGTCGAGGCGATTCTAATGAGCACACTCAACATACCATTATTATATAGAACATTGAAAAGATATCCCAAAATTATAGTCATTTGCCTTCTGACCTAGTGTTATGATTAACCCTTAGTGGCTCGAACTACCCATGTCTAGAACAAATTTACATGGCCTCAAAGATGTTCAAGTTATTGATGCTCGACTGTATTTTGAACATTGTCCGTGCTAGCTATTTAATTCACACAGGTCACTTATTTAGTGACTAAACCTGCGCCACTACTCAACTTGAGAATGGTCGAAAAAGACCTATACAGTCGACTCTTGTTATCTCGACCTCGCTTATCGCGAATAACCGCTTATCTCGAAGTGGAAATTTGGTCCCTGTTTTAACATGAAAATCAAACAACAGATAAAATATTATGGAGAAGAGGAAATTTCTTCTTTTCCAAAATATTTTCAATAATCTCTAAATTCAGGTGTCAAATTACATATTCATTTGTGAAATGTGGTTGTTCGATTAATGGCTTTCCTCAATTTCGTAAAATCTGATATGTCCAGGTACGGATATCTCGAAGCGTTTGGGATTGTCCCTTGGACTTCGAGATAACGAGAGTCGACTGTATGTAGTACTGTCGCAATCTACAGAACAATACTTTTTGCATAAAAATGCGTGGGCAAAACTTAAATACAATGTACAGTGTAACCTCCACTAACGGTTACTTCCCAACAACAACCACATCCCTATAGCGCTTGCAGAGAGATTCCACTGTAATTTGTTTCAAATTACAGCTTATAGTTTAGGTCCTTAGGTGTTGCACCCTTCTGATGAAACTTTAAGAGTGTTGACATTTCCATCATGAGCTTTTAACAAGAAATTTCTTGCCTCACTTGAAGCAACTTCATGCGTTGTGTGCCCTTATCCCGACTGTCACATTTTTCCCCCCATCTCGTAGACGGCCTGTTGCTGACAGAGCCGTCAAAACTCAACCGCCTTATAGTTACTGATGGCTAGAATGTTTTTCTCGACTTTTCAAAAAGTACATTACATTTAAAAATCGTTGCTGTGGTTGTCAAAATTAATTTGAAATTGTTGTGACACAAAGATAAATTTGTCAGTTTTACAATTAAGATACAGTCGACTCTCGTTATCTCGAATTCCAAGGGACTCACTGAAATACTTCGAGATATCCGTACCTCGACATATCAGAATTGGGAGAGTGAGGAAAACAATAAATTGAACAACCACATTTAACAAAATGAATATGCAATTTGACTCCTGAAGTTAGAAATATATATATATAATAATGTGGAAAAGGGGAGAAATTGCTGAAATTGCTCCTTAGGAGCAATTTCTCCTCTTTTCCACATTATTTTGTTACCTGTTGTCATAGTTTCATGTTAAAACAGGGACCAGATTTTCACTTCGAAATAAGCGGTAATTCGAAATAAGTGAGTTCGAAATAACGAGGTTCTACTGTATCTCTGTAAAAGCTTACGATATTCACTTTTACAATACAAACAAAACATGTTTATCTAAAACATTTTGAATTTTTGCACGTGTTTTAATATACAAATAAGCTTGATTAACATCATTTTTGCAATTTGAAAAAAAAAAAAGAAAAAAGATAATATCTTTACGCCCGCTATAAAACAATACCTTAATAAACGCTTGGTTATCAGCATTTCAGCCATTTCGGAATAATTATATAAGGTTCAATATTCAATATAACTAAGCTACTATAACACTCCTTAGTCTAACTTAACTGTCGTTAAGGCGAGATTTATACATGCAGGTATGCATGTAAAAACTGCATCAGTGGTATGGGAGATGTTATTGCATGGGTCAGTACGTGATCAGCCTTTACAAACGGTTTTATAATGTAATGTGCATTCAACCTTAGCAATAGTGGAATACTCTGGTGACGCATCGCAACAATGTTTAAAATTCGGGAAAGACCCATTGTGTAACTGAATGATCGGTTGACAAAAAACGACTTGATATGCAGTTTATTGATGGCCTTTTTCACATGACACGGCTTAATTATTATATTAAATGACACCACTAGCCTTTTTAATCTTTTATTCCAACGCAAAGAACTCATTAAGGCGAAAATGAAAATTAAATTGCATTTGAGCTGCAACGTGGAAAAATATACCTTCTGAAACTCCCAACGAAGACTCAGATCAGCCTGCGCATCTGCGCAGTCTGATCAGAGTCTTCGTTGTCCGCATGAAGAAACTTTGCTATCCAAAATGCGCCCGGTGAGGATTCTGATCTGACTGCGTGAATGCCCAGGTTGTACTGAATCCCCGCATGGCGCATATTTCCAAAGGTACGTTTCTTGTCGTTACGGTTCATTTGTTATGAGCTAATATTTGGGCCATGCTAGGAAATAAGGTCCCGAGGTTATAAAACTTTTTTCATGCTCAACTCAGCTGAGCATGAAATTTGTCCGACTTACAAATCTCAAATTACTGACAATTGTAAATTCTTTCTTGTTTGTTTGTGTTGAGGTTTTACGGCCCAGTCAACCCAAATGGGTCATGTCGAGCGCGGTCAGTTTACCTAACCACACGTTTACTGGGCAGGCTTAGTCCTCTGAGCGGTTAACCAGTATTGTGCACATTCTTTCGCCAGATAAATTTTTTCTTGCTAAACATAGCTGAGCATGAAAATTTCTCTGCTAATAAATATGAAAATGCCAACTATTGTTGGTATTTTCATATTTATTAGCAGAGAAAATTTCATGCTCAGCTCAGCTGAGCATGAAAGAAGTTTTATAACTTCGGGGCAAGGGGTTTCTTATCGTACGCAGAATCAGCCTTCGTACATTTTTGAATGTAGAATGGCAAGATTCGCACTATATGTAAGCGGCTGATGTAGACACGGTTCGGTCTGGGCGTATTTCATAACTTATTGTGGTCTAAGCTGATAGTCATAAAACGCTTTTAACTTTGACACATCACGAAAACATACCTATATAATTTTGACCCCCTTACACCCCACTTTTATATAGTAAAATTGGGGTTTACAGGGGTATACATTATTTTTCTTATTTCTGCTCAAAAACATAGATTGTGGGTACTCGTTAGAACCGCCTCGCTGAGGCGGTTCTAACGAGTACCCACAAACTATGTTTTGAGCAAAAATATGAAAAATATCAGAGTTTTTAACTGAAAGACTTTCAGTTATTGGAGGTGAAATTTTGCTATATATTTGAATAGGCGTGTTTTCGTAATGATAACATCGGTTGCCTCAGTCAATACAGTCAACACTTAGACAAATACGTTTCAAACCTATGCAATTACTGAAGTCCCAAAAGAGTTTTCTTAAACTGTTTTAACTTCAAATGCTCAAGAGTTACCTAATGAAGACAAATGAGTAAAATGTGTTGTTTTATCGTGAGTTTCGATTTAATAGGAGATACGTTTCCATTTGAAAGAGAAGTCGCATCAAATCAAATGACCGTATTTGGTAAAGGTGTCCTGTATACATCAGTCTGGGAACGCGGCGGCGAATATAATCGCTTTATGCGCTTTTTTTCTTCGAATAATGCATGTGCCTGTTAACCCTTTAACGCACCAATCATGACTGCAGCAGACGATACTTAAAATTAATATCTTTATTTATTTATTTATTTATTTATTTATTTACTTATTTTCATAGAAAATAGGTCGAATCGACATTTCATGCGAATCGATTCACATGTAATGGTAGGACCTATTTTATATTAATAATAACAAACAAACAAATATCGAATGCCGTCTGCTGCAAATTTTGCTTGGCGCTTTAAGATTAAATTACCACTTAGCATTTATGCAAAGCTAAGCATGCTTCGTAGAAATTTCTGCAGATGACATTTTGAAATACTTTCCCCCCAGCAAATAGTCTTTGACATTTCATGCAAATTGTCTCCTTGGTAGTCAGTTTGCATGAAATGTCGAAGTCTATTTTCTGGACAAATGAAGCATCACGAAAACATGCCTATATAGTTTTGACCCCCTTAAACCCCACTTTTATACAGTAAAACTGGGGTTTACAGGGGTAAACATTATTTTCCTTATTTCTGCTCAAAAACAGATTGTGGGCACTCGTTAGAACCGCCTCTACGAGTACCCACAATCTATGTTTTGAGCAGAAATATGAAAAATAGCAGAGTTTTTTATCTGAAATTTTTCAGTTTTTAGAGGTGAAATTTTCTATATATTTGAATAGGCATGTTTTCGTAATGAAAATATCACCAGTTTGTCGCATGCTGAATTTGCCCAGAGAGCGGTAAAGGTTAACCTTTTTAAGTTTCCCGAATTGTGTTTTCTGTTTATTAAGCAAATGGATACACTTGTATTTTTTTGTGAAATCCTTTCCTTTTAGAGTAGACCATTGGAAGTAATTTATTATTATTTTAAACAATATACCCCTTTCAGAAGGCGGCAAAATTATTGCTACCCCTGAACCTTATGAGCAGTACAAAATATGTCTACTAATTGTCACCCCTTATTGTTAACCTTTGCATCATGTCTTTTGTACATGGGTAAATTAATGAACATATCCACCATGTGTGATTTCTACATAACGTTAACATCTATGTAAATATATTACTTCCTAGGGTGGGGGTCCATGCCTGTAGAATAGACATACTTTTCATTAAAACATATGTTGTGGTGCTTTTTAGAAGCGCTTCTTATGAACACCACAACAAATATTTTAATGCAGGAACCATAAGGGGGAAACACGTATATGGATACCCTCTTCTTTGCAAATATTCAAGCCATGGAAATTTCACTACATAATATGGAGAAGGGGAAATGGAGGTGACTTGGTTATTTAGCACATGAAAACAAACTTATAGTCCTTCCCTCTGATGATGAGAACTTAATGTGGATCAGTTCCTAAGTTCACTTACATACAGTCGAACCTCGTTATCTCGAACTTATTTAGAATTACCGCTTATCTCGAAGTGAAACTCTAGTCCCTGTTTTTACATGAAACTATGACAACAGGTAACAAAATATTGTGGAAAAAAGGAGAAAATATATTTCTAACTTCAGGAGTCAAATTACATAATCATTTGTTAAATGTGGTTGTTCAATTTATTGTTTTCCTCACTCTCCCAACTCTGATATGTCGAGGTACGGATATCTCGAAGTATTTCAGTGAGTCCCTTGGAATTCGAGATAACGAGAGTCGACTGTACTTTATACATATCAAAAGGCTAATAGGAATTAAAAACTGCCATTAAGCATGTTGCTCAATAAATTAAGATGCCACGCCCACTTCTAATTGTTAGCCAATCAGATTACTTGATTCGGATTGGTAATACAAATTCACATACTGAATAACAACCAGAACAGATCCAGATCTGTTGGCTTCTGAAGGTCGGCTGATCTGGATCTACACTCGTTTGCAAAGGTGGGGCATATTCAGGCTCAGCAGCACCAGTGTTAATAAGACCGCTCTGAAACTGGTTGTAACTGGGCAGGAGATAATACTGAGAGTGTTCGGGGATGTTTTTTTGTTTGTTTTACAGTCGACTCTCGTTATCTCGAATTCCAAGGGACCCTCTGAAACACTTCGAGATACCCGTACCTCGACATATCAGGTTTTCAGGATTGAGGAAAAAATAATTCGAACAACCACATTTAACAAATTTATATGTAATTGGACTCTTGACGTTAGAGATATACCGAAAATTTTGTGGACAAGAGGAGAAATTGCTCAATTTCTCCTCTTTTCCACAATATTTTTATTTGTTCGTAAATTTTCATGTTTAGGCCGGGACCAGATTTTCATTTCGAGATAAGCTGTTATTCGAGATGAGCGAGTTCGAGATAACGAGAGTCAAATGTATTTTGTTTTCTTCTTCTTTTTCTCCTTTTTATTTTGCAAATTTTTGCATCTTCTGAACGCTTATTGTAAATCGTCTCATGTGCTATCAAAATAGAGAGTAACAGTACGTTATTCTCGTTGAGGTGACGTAATGGTAGATTACGTAAGACAACATAATATGGGAGGAAACACAATTCTTTCACTTTAATTTTAGGCTCGATCTTAATATTACGCTTCTATTCGAATTATAATTTCTTTGAAACAATATATCATCACGAAAACACGCCTATATAATTTTGACCCCCTCAAACCCCACTTTTATACAGTAAAACTGGGGTTTACAAGGGTATGCAATATTTTTCTTATTTCTGCACAAAACATAGATTGTGGGTACTCGTTAGAACCGCCTCGCCGAGGCGGTTCTAACGAGTACCCACAATCTATGTTTTGAGCAGAAATATGAAAAATATCAGCGTTTTTTATCTGAAAATTTTCAGTTTTTTGGGGGTGAAATTTTCTATATATCTGAATAGGCATGTTTTCGTAATGTTATTACCACAATCTTCTCAGAGCCGTTTGTTATAGAAATCATTTATGCATTTCCCCTGTCACCTGTTACGTTTTTCGCAAACTCATCTGCATCTTCTAAATGCAAATTAAATTAAATTCGAGAGTAACCGTTATTTTCGTTGACGAGTCTTCATGTTAGAGTACATATGTTGTATGTATTCTAACATCAATAAAATAATTAATTGCCCATTCTGTAACGCCGTAGATAGCGAAATTCGTGTAATTTTTAAAATTGTAGTTTATATGAAGATTTTAAAACTGAACTGTTTTATACAGCATTTGTTATAAACCCGGATTTTAACTCATTTAACGTTGAAAATACGTTTATATTTTTATTCTCCAACCAATATATAATTAGGACTGTTGCCAAAACCTATATTAATATTCTTAAGAGAAGGTTTTTTTACTTGTGTAAATAAACCACTTGTGCCAATATGTGAATGTATGGGTGCGAAAGAGAGTTGGCGAGGGAGATAGTGTGCTTAAGGAACATCATTCTCAGATGCTTCGTGGACAGTATTGTCGGTCTGTCGTCGAGCCTGCCGACGGAAGCCGGAGCTGACCCGGCCACCTGGGCATTTCCTTTACTTAGGCTTCATACCGTCATCTGTACGCGAAATGTTTGAGCTTTGGGTATATCTTCGTAAATATGTGTCTTGTACATGTGATATGTTTTTAAAGTCTCTTGTAATTCTGTCATAGAATGGCATGGTACTTTATAGTATGTCTGTATTTTACGCATGCTCTTATGTGTACCATGATAAGACTCTAATAAACAAATAATCTACAACAACGAAAAGGGGAGGAGAAGGGAAAAGTTAATTCACTTTGTTTGTAAGCTCGATTTTAGTTATTCCCTTTATATCATGTTCGAAACAAAAAGATTTATTACCACAATCTTCTCAAAGTCGTTTATATATACATATAAAGCATCGACGCATTTCCCCTGTCACCTATTACATTCATTGCGACAGCAAATGGTATTTTCTCACTTAATTTCTCATTTTCAGATACATGTATAGCTACTAGGAAAATGAGCCGTAACAAAAGAAAACGTACCTTTGCACATGTGCACCCAGCGTAGATTCAGATCAGACTGCGCATCAGCGCAGTCTGATCAGAATCTACACTGGGCGCGATTTTGATAGCCAAGGATGCAAAATTTCTTCATGCGGACAACGAATATTCTGATCAGATCGCGCGGTTGCGGCGGCACATGTCAGAAGTTACGTTTTCCCATGTTGTGGCTCAGATGATTACTTTATTTTTATTACGTCTTTTATCTAAATTGCTTTCGCTCCTAGCGTAAGGGAACACTGCAACTGTAACTTGCTTACCTCCCTTGAGAAATGAACATTCACTTCTCAAAGCAGATAGAGGCAGCAAACAATTAATTCTAATAAAACTAAAAAGATATATCTTTACTAATGACGCGTTAAGATTTAATATCTTAATTCCTTTACGAGAAGGGACCTTGAAATATTCATGTCACGAAAGTCGTGCTTGCTATCCGTACGATCATTGCATAAGCGACGTTTCCCAGGCAACTTCGATAGTATCTAGTAAGAGCCTTGCAATGCATCAAGATTTAAAACAAGTGGACCAAATATCAAGGGGGGAGAACCTACGTCATAGAAAACAGTGAAAAAAGACTATAGAATTTTGTTCAAATCAATTTGTCGTTTTTATTATTTTTTTTCGTTGCTTTGATGATAAATAGAATAATCGCAGAGTATTAACATATATTTGCAGATTTTATGTATTGTCATGGTTGAGAACACCCAAGCACAATATTTTGATAACCTTATAAAAAAAATTGTACGCGAGTGTTCTCAACAATGACAATGCGGTTATGCATCAAGTTTGCCAATATTAATGCTTTGTTTCTTGCTACATTCTCTGAGCCTATCCTGTTGTTTTTTTGTGTTTTTTTTGTCAGAATAACGAAATGGAAATCGACAGCAACTTCAGAACTTATTGATTTGAAAGGGACATAGTCTTTTTCATTCTCTTCAGTGACGTAGGCTCTCTCTCTCTCTCTCTCTCTCTCTCTCTCTCTCTCTCTCTCTCTCTTGAAATATGTACTAATTAAATCGTTAAATCAGCGTCCTAGCATGGTCCAATTACGACATCTTAACGGGCTTCTAGAATATGAGCCTCAACACGAGAGTTTCACACTATTGTGGTTGAAGTCTGGGTCTGGTTAGATACATGTACAGTCTTATTTATCCTAGCTGTTCGGATTGACATACCTGAGCAAACAGTGTAGGCTCAGATCAGACTCAATATTTGCTACTCATCCAGCAGTTTTTAGACACATTCACAGATATTGACCTTCACTACAGCTTATGTCAATGCCATGTGGCGGCCGTAAACCGTCTCCTCGTACTTCACCGTGACATTTATATATGAGCCACCGCACGACAAAGCCAACAAAATAGCATATGCGCCCAGCGAAGACTCGGATCAGCCTGGGCATCCGTTCAGTCTGTACAGTCTTCTCTGTCCGCACGAAGCAACCTTGCGTCCTTAGCTACCCTTTAAGATCCTTTAAGCGCTCAACAAAGACTGATCAGCCTTGGCATGAGTCTTCGCTGGGCGCACATGTCATTTTGTTGGTTTGGCTCATATCTTCTGATCCTTTGTGATCATAGAGCCCATTCCAGAATTTGTGGAAATTTATATAAGCATTTATTAACCGGCGCGCGAATCGCGCGGTCTCTTAATACAGCTTTGGATTTTTACAAATGGGAGCGTGTTCGATTAGCTCACTAAGGACTTTTTATATTTGCCGGGATCGTCGGTTTGTGACGATCCCGGCAAATATAAAACAAAAATCTTATTACAAACTGTGTTATAAACGGATTAATGTCTATTTTATTTTCATTTCAATCAAGAATTTCATAAAGCTTAATAAAAGCAAACATTAACTCTTTCGGTGCCAAATTTCAGACGACATTGCCGTCTGCATTTCTTTTTTAACAAACTATCGCTTGAAAAGAAGTTTATACGTGAAGTTGAAAGACTGAATGTCAAACAGCGTAGATCCAGATGAGAAGGCTCATATGAGCCGTCTCATCTGGATCTATGCTGTTTGCAAAAGCCTGTTATTATCGCCTGTGGCAGTGAAAGTTAAAGAATCATATTGTTGTTCGATTTTACTTGTTACATTGAAAATTTATTAAATTTTAGTATACCCTTTCCCATATTTCTATGTAAACATGAACAAAATTTGCGCCGGCACTTAAACGTTTACGTCTAAATATTTTGGTTTGTGAGACCTAATCGGCCGATCGGGTCCATAAAACTTGACACTTCGGCTTTCTTTTCTGTTTGGTGAGTTGGTTCCTTGCTCTCAAGGGTCTTCCTCTAAGAATCTATTGTTCAAAGGTTAGGTTAATGTGTAGTAAGGAGTAAAGGTGTCAAAGTACCTAGGTAGTGCTGGTGATTATTAGTTCAAACTGCGATGTCTTGTTGATGGGTTTTACACTTAAAGCAGACCCATCCCCTAATTTCACTTCTGGTTGTATGTCTGCTAAAAAAAAGGCATGTGGCTGGCGACCCCAGTGGTGAACACCCGATTGAAATATTCCAAAAGCTTACAAAGTTATAGAATTTTATGTTAATTTACATCTCATTAATACTCATGAGGAATCAATGATGTCATTGGTACTTATGAACATTTTTAAAAATGTTTTAAAAACTTCAGTTTGAAAATATCTGGGGAATGTATGCTGTGATAAATAGATCTCCATCATATTTATATGTAGGGCTGCAGTGCTTATACATTTTCTTGATTAGTTTTATTTTTAAATGAAATTTAACTTATACAATAAATTTATGTAAAATTTTAAACTGAATTTAAATTCCATTTTCTGAGGTTATTATTATTAAAATTTTATATAATAATCTTTCGGAAAATTTCAACATTTTTATTCTTGGTAAGCTTTGTTTTCCAACATAGTGATATGTATTGCATATTTAATAATTAACAAAACTGGTTTTGAATTATAATCAAATCAGTTTTCATCGTTTAAAAAGTGCTAGCTTGAAATGTAATGTCTAAATATTCAACAGTACTATTTTTATCAAATTTAGTAGGCTAAAATAAAATCATGGGGATTTAAATAAAATTCAAATTTCAAAGTAAGATTAAGAAAGAATCAGTGATATCATAGAATAGTGTATTGTGGGATAGCTTTTTTTTTTATTGAACTATATTAGCAACACAAGTTACAACGACTTTTAATGCATGTAACTTTTGAACTAATGGGAATTTTTTAATGGGGGTTTCAACATTATTGTCGTCACAAAAAATATCTTTAATTTGAAATATTCTGAAATTATGGGATCTATCATCTTTCAGTTGCTAATCATAGCCGCACCTGACGTCATTTTGATTTTTTGTCAGTATTTTTAGAAGAAAAAAAAGCTTGGTATTTCATGTGAAGCCTGCTGAGTAGACGATTCACATGAAATGCCAAGTATTATTTTCTCTGGAAGAAAAAAAAAATAGAATGTCGTCTGAGCACTTTAAGGACAGAGCGATTATTGTTTTCTTATTGTCCTAAGAAAATATGCTTTGATATTTTAGTCAAGTGTTTGTCACTTCCCTTTGAATGACATATCAAAGCCTATTTTCTGAAAAACAAAAAAAAAAAAAAAAAAAAAAAAAAAAACAAGAAAAATATCAATAATTTGTCGTCTGCTGAATTTTCCCAGAGAGTGGTAAAGGTTAAGTAGGTGAAATTATACAATGAAAATTAGTGATATTTTTTTTTCTTTTATTATTATTATTATTTTTATTATTATTATTATTATTATTATAATTATTATTAACACAGAAAATAAGGCTTGACGTTTCATTCAAAATTCCTCCGAATAAAATATCAAGTCTTAATTCTGTAAAAATTAAGAAAACATACTTTTTTTTTAATGTAGTCTGCTTTTTTTTAAGTCAGCAGCGAATGGAAGTTTCAGTTCTCTGAAATGTGCTTGCCAAAAGCTAGGCCCCATCCGTTTCCACCATGCGGTTTAACAAAATTAATAAAATTAAATTTCTAAATAATTTCTGATGCGTGTAACAAAACCACAAGCTTTATTTAGATTTCAGTCCCCCATCCCCGCCTCCACCCCCTCACCCCTTCACCACTTTATGAATTGGTGGAGTGAGAGGGGTGTTGGTTCGTGAAAATATTTCACCTCTTTATATAGTAAAAACTGGGAATAAGTGGATGGGGTGGGGATCAGAAATTGTAAGGTAGTTCACATGATGTAACCCATTTTAATGTACGTCGAATTTTAAACTAGATAAATAAAAAAAATGGATATTTTGACAAAATAAGCCTTTCACCCCAGCCGTCCTAAAATGGGCTCATATATAACCCTTTCGCCCCAGAGGTTCTAAAATGTGCTCATCTAGCTCTGAATATGGAAACATCCATTGTTGCAAATAGGGGCTTCAGTAAAAAATTATTACACTGGTATGTGTTTTGATCTGCAGGGCTAAAAGCATTACGAAAACACGCCTATTCAAATATATTGAAACTTTTACCACCAAAAAATGGCAATTTTTCAGATAAAAAAATCTGATATTTATCAAATTTCTGCTCAAAACATAGATTGTGGGTACTCGTTAGAACCGCCTCGTCGAGGCGGTTCTAACGAGTACCCACAATCTATGTTTTCGAGCAGAAATAACAAAAATAATGTATACCCCTGTAAACCCCAGTTTTAATATATAAAAGTGGGGTTTAAGGGGGTCAAAATTATATAGGTATGTTTTCGTGATGGGGTTACGCTGAAATTCTGGATGGTGTAAAAACAAGATACAGTGAACCCTCATTACAACGACAACATTTGTTCCCAAAGATGTTGCCATTAAAATGAATTTGCTGTTGTACAGAATACTTAATGAGCAAATTAATATGTAAGAAAGGTCTTGTTTTTTTATTTCCTCATAAAACATATGTTTTGGATATTTGGTAGAATCATGAGGATTCTGACAAATATTCAAAACGTATGTTTCTTTAAAGTATTAAATACAATATTCTTGCATAATTAGTGATTAATTGTTACCGCTTAAATGAAGGTTTCATGACAGTCAAATTGTCATTATAATGAATTTTAATTGTCATTATAATGAATTGTATCGAGTGTCGGTATTAAGAGGATTGTCTGTAAGTATCTTCTACATATATATGCGTCTGTAAAATGTGTCAGTGCAAGGTGGCTATTTCACGTGCACTCTTTTTGAAACGTTAAAATCGCGCCATTTGATGCAAATGTAATTTTCGCAACGGGAATGTGGGAAGTGTTCACACTAACATTTGCTTCGAATGTTGGCAAATATTGCACGCAGCATTTAAATAAGCTGTATGTTTATGAAAAGTGCTCATATTCGCATATGCGCTGCACTTTGTTTGATGAAAATTGGTTGGATATAACCTGAGAAAAGTCAATTTCCTTACCTTGAATCGAGCGTTCAAAAAGTGTGCGTCGTTCCAAAAAAACACGTGACATAGCCACCTTGAAGTGATATGAATGGAGATTACCGACAGCTAAGAGGAACTGATGCACTTTCTGGAGAAGAAACGCTGTCAAAAATCATTTGTTTTCCTTCTGGAAAGTGTCTGTTCTAAAAGCATCACGAAGACATGCCTATTCAAATGTATAGAAAATTTCACCTCCAAAAACTGAAATTTTTCAGATGAAAAACACCGATATTTTTTCATATTTCTGCTCAAAACATAGATTATGGGTACTCGTTAGAATCGCCTCGCCGAGGCGGTTCTAACGAGTACCCACAATCTATGTTTCTGAGCAAAAATAAGAAAAATAGTGTATAGCCCTGTAAACCCGAGTTTTACTATATAGAAGTGGGGTTTAAGGGGGTCAAAATTATATAGGCGTGTTTTCGTGATTCACATTGGGAGCACTTCTTTCCTTTGAGAGATATTCTTTTTTTTTTTTTTTTTTTTTTTTTTTTTTCTTTTCTTTCGGAAAGGGCTTGATTGTGCAGAAAAGTAAGCAGGCAGCAGTCATAAAAACTGTTTTTCCTTGTGAAAATGGTGGAAAATTAATCAAGTGTATCCAGTCCCTACAATTCGAAATTTTGGATGATGTAAAAATGTTTAATCTTCTACATGTATATACGTCTGTAACATCAATTGGCATGATTGGAGAACACTGATAGCTTTTAGGTTTCGTTCAACTTTATTTAGTTATTCTCACGAGAAAACCTATAAATACTTATTGATTTAACAAAGACATCAGATTTGGACCGTGCGACTGAAAAAAAGATATTTTCAAGCAGTTGTAAATACGCAATTCAAGGCCCTTTGCCTACCGTCGACGCATTCTATTGTCTTCAACGATTCTGTAAGCGGACAGCGAAGGTCCTGATCAGACTGCGCATGCGCAGCCTGATCAGGGCCTTTGCTGTCCTCATATGCCCCGAAAACCCCTTTTTGCTTGATTTAGCACATTTTGATGAAAGGAAAGAACAAAAACTATCTGATCCAATCTTCTCAGGTAATTAAATAATTCAGATCAGTCTAGCAAAAAGTACTGAATTTATAGGTTCAGCTAAGCCTGTATATGTTTCAAGTGTATACTAGGCTTTTGCTGCTCTAAATATTTCCTCTTATTGCAATAAAAATAAAACAAATAATAATAAAAAAAAATAAAAAAAAATAAAAAATAAAAAAAAAGAATGTCGTGCGCTGTTGTAAGAGTTAAAACAAGGCTAAAATTATCAACACATATCATTTTAACAAAATATGAACAGCTATTAAATTGGTCGTCCTGATATGAGAAATATGGTATGTGTCTACTGTAAACTGAAATATAAATTTTAAACTCTGAAACTTAATCTTTGTTTAAATTGTTCTGAAACATCAGTTTTACCATTCGATTTCTGAATTTATAGACTAAATTGCCATAAAACTCAGTTTCGGTCAGACCTACTTGCAGAAGTGTTTTCAAACCAACTTTATATTTGGACATTAAACCTTGTCATGCTGAACCCGGATATACCCTGCCTTTGCAAACAGTGTAGATCCAGATCAGTTGGCCTCTTATCTGGATCTGCACTGTTTGTCATGAAGTATGTGAATTTATAGCAACAATCTGGATCAAGTAATCTGATTGGCTGAAAATTAGAAGTGGGCATGGCAATTTAATTTATTCAGCAGGACAAGGGTTAAAAATATGAGCCGTCTTATGGGACAAAAAAGCCGTTATAGTATATGCGAACAGCTAACAACTGAGAGATATAAATTCAGCCGTGATACCTTGATTAATGAATCTCATTATCAGACGACATGTATAATTTTAAAGGAAACATTTTGATCCGTACTTTGAGAAGGGAGGCAAATACCTTCAGAGCAGAGTTATCTCCCATGAATACCTGTCCCCTCTCCATAAATGTCGTATACTGTGGCCTTGGTAATAATACGTCTGAGTTTAAACCGACCTTTTCATGTGCAGATTTTGGTTTTAAATTTTAGTTTGGTTCCCCAAAGCCAAGACCGTTTACAGACGTTATATGGTACCCAGGAATCACGGTCCGATTTCGTTCCCTACAAGGCTCTAACAGAATTGTCGAAAAGATTATTATGCGGGCAGCAGCAGCACATTCCTCGTGCATTTTACTTCAGGTGAGCCAAATCTTTAAATAACAGTCGGATTTCAATGGCTCGAACATCTTTAGGACCATGGAGATTTGTTCTAGACATGAGCAGTTCGAGCCACTGACGGTTACTCCATTACGAAAACACGCCTATTCAAATACACTGAAAATTTTACCACCAAAAATAGGCAATTTTTCACATAAAAAATTCTGATATTTTTCATATTTCTGCTCAAAACATAGATTGTGGGAACTCGTTAGAACCGCCTCGTCGAGGCGGTTCTAACGAGTACCACAATCTATGTTTTTGAGCAGAAATAACAAAAATAATGTATACCCCTGTAAACCCCAGTTTTACTATATAAAAGTGGGGTTTAAGGGGGGTCAATATTATATAGGCATGTTTTCGTGATGCATAGCGCGAGGTCAGCAGGCAAATGGGTACTTCTATAAAATAATGGTATGTTGGGTGTACGCATTAGAATTGCCTCCATGAGTACACTCAACACACATATTCACGATAAAAAAAAAGAAAAAAAATCCCTGAAATGTCTCTAAAAATTTGTTTTCTTGAGCGATCGGAAAAATTTCTTAGAGACTCCAAAACAAGTTCGATTCAGCCGTGGTAAACGAGCCATCGGTGAAGTTTTAGAATCGGTTGACGTTGGTTTCGCTTGGATGACGTTGGTAGTCTAATAGATCCCAAGTGGCCTCCAGATGTTGCATGGCCCGTAAAACGTTGGTCGAACCGGCCAGTTTTTTTTTTTTTTTTTTTTTTTTTGACGTCTGCATTATTTTCTTACCTATTCTCGTTGAGTTCTCGTGCAGGCAGATTCAGATAGGGTATGGTGTGTACAGAGATTTTCATTGGTTAATGTTTCATCTTCCGTGATCACTGAACTTCCGAGCTTTTAACTAGTCAACATGGCATGCGACCAGTGAACTTCCGAATTTTTGACTGGCATGCCATGTTGACTAGTCGCGAAAAGCTTTATAGAGCTTGTGCTCATTGTTTCAAAAAGCGGGTATAAAGAAATCTTATATCTTTAACGTTTAACATGCTGGGTACAAAATATCAGCAGACGACATATTTCAAGATGTTTATCGCCTTACCCAGAAAATAGGCTTTCACATTTCATACAAATTCTTAGGAGTCAATTTGCATGAAATGTGAAAGCCTGTTTTCTGGGGAAAACAAGAAAAATATCACTATTTTTTCGTCTGCTGAATTTACATGGCATGTGTAAGATCTTTTGATATGCGGCATGGGAAATGTGCTTTATGCCATCTGCGAACAGCGAATGACAAGAACAACCTGCGCATGCGCGTCATCTGACAAGCTGTCCTCCTACAGATTCATCATACTGTAGGCTGTCTATACGAACAGAAACTGCCCCGTGAAGATTTCCGTAAATCGATATCGGCAATTTCCGTGAAACTATGAAGATGTTCCCCATTTGACTTAAGGACACTTTTCTGATGCTGCCCATCACTCATATATATTATTATTGTTATTTCCAGTCAACAAGAGCTAGACAATGCTTTGTATGGCTACACAGCACAGACCTGGTCCCAAGGAACGTGTACACATGCACTGAGTGGGCTGAAAGTAGGAGAGATAACTCATGGTAATTGCCTTTAGTATACTTGTTAGATTTAGTTACATTTTATGTTTTGGTGTGATGGTGATGATTGGTAGTTTTAAGTCCTTTTTAACCCTGTCATGCTGAATGAATTAAGATGTCACGCCCACTTCTAATTTCCAGCCAATCAGATTACTTGATCCAGGTTTTTGATAGAATCTTACATATTTAATGACAAACAGTGCAGATCCAGATCAGTTGGCTTCTTCAGAAGCCAACTGATCTGGATCTACACTGTTTGCTAAGACAGGGCATATCGTGTTTAGCAAGAGAAGGGTTAACATTATTTAAGGCAGATTGAGACGATGGAAGGATGATAATGAAAGGCTTTGTTCAAAAAAGCACCGTACAGTCAAAAGCTGAATTCCGCCTCCAGCGGGATTCAAACCCGGGACCACGTAATCCGAAATCGGGAGCGCTAACCGATCGGCCACCGGGACGCTTAAAAAAAAATAGAAAAACAATTACCACGCCTTTCTTTTTTATTATGAAGTGTGTATTCTAAACCGTTTTTGATCCGCAACGTCAGAAAAACATCACGAAAACACGCCTATATAATACTGACCGCCTTAAACCCCACCTTTATATAGTAAGACTGGGGTTTACAGGGGTATACATTATTTTTCGTATTTCTGCTCAAAACATAGATTGTGGGTACTCGTTAGAACCGCCTCTGCGATGCGGTTCTAACGAGTACCCACAATCTATCTTTTAAGCAGAAATATGAAAAATATCAGAGTTTTTTATCTGAAAATTTTCAGTTTTTGAAGATGAAATTTTCTATATATTTGAATAGGCGTGTTTTTGTAATGGTACCGTCTGACATGCCGTGCTAAGATTCAGATCAGCCTTGCGCCGGATTATCCGACTCTTCACTGGGCGCATTTTGGACAACCAAGAATGCAAAGTTTCTTCATGTCGACAACGAAGACTGATCAAACTACGCGGATGCGCAGGCTGATTTGAGTCTTCGTTGGGCGTACTTATCGGAAGGTATATTTTCTCATTTTCTCATTTATGTATTGCTTTCAGGTATAGATCGTATACTGTCCAGTCAGAGTGGCCCGCACCCGACCAGGTTAATGTCCACCTTCAAACTATCACGCGCAGACCCTCCGCCTCAAGACCTCCCCGCAGGTATTTCTACATTCTTAAAGTTTAACATGAATATATATACAATATTTACTGAAAACCAAAAGAAACTTGTCACTTTTTATTAATGAGCAATTTTGTTTCTACTTCGATTTGGTTGTAACAAATTAGTTCAATTGTTTTCCATGGTTAGTCTCAATAGAATTCAAGAGACATCATTCGTGTAGTGATCCCAGTTTCAAGTTACCTGCATTTTCATCAAAAACAGTATTTTTAAATGTTTTAACAACTTCAAAAGCAGAACATGATTTTCAACACAAACTCTGAAATTCCATTGTTTGTCAATGAAATTCCCTGCAAAATATTTTTTTCTGTTCCATCTGGTTAATTAATGGCAATAACTCAAAGTCGTTTCACGTTGAAATTACATTCCTTTCATAAAAACAATAGTAAATTTGTGTCGCTCGTAAAAACCATATCTCCGATATTTTTGGGAAGTTTAAAACGGCGATTTGTTTGGGCATCTAGAGAGAGTGTATGACCAGAAAAAGGTGAAATGTTCCCATCATATCAAAAGAAAAGTGGATGACAATTTCCTGTAGGATTTCCATTACAAGCATTGTTGTTTGATAAAACGGCCTTCTCGATAAAACTCGACGTGTTCTGAAGTTGAGCAACAGATGATGCAGACTTTTATGTTAATTTAAGAACAAATTTCAATACATTTCAAAGAGAATAAAGTGTATTTGCCTGAAATAAACCCGTATTTAAGATACTGTAACCTTCCAAAAGTGAATTAATATCGTAACTCTTGATTTGAACCCCTTCTGTTTTGAAAATCTGTTTGACAGAAAAGGTTCAACAAATGTGTACCATGTGCACAGATAATTGTTCGCTAACTTCATTACATTTATTTTTACTCAGTAAAAGTCAGTAAAGCATATAAATATAAGCTGTAAAGTTACTTTTGGCTTTAAGTATATGTTCATTTTCGCTTTTTGGCGTCCTTTTTTTGCCGTAATACGAACTATTCTCACTAGTGGCCTAGTTTTTCGCTAATCTATTGGTCAAAATAAGAAGCGCGTAGAAATTCAACCAATGGTATTTGACTTCTTTGCATAAATTGACTTAAGGCCTTTCCGAAGTTTGGCGGAAATAAAATAAACACTGTGTGTTTACTGGGTTCCAGTAAAGAGGTTTCTACAACTGAGTTGCAGTTTACGTTAGGTCCCGACGTCATCAAAAAATTAAATGCGAGGTAACTACAGCTTAAACGCATGCTGCCTGTTAGTTTTGCAGTTATTTTTGTTAGCGCTATATAAACAAACTGACAAAATAATACAGCTGATATTTGCATTGACCTTGTATTATGATAGATAATTCTGAATGAAGGTTAAAAAAATGGCGCCCAACATCTGAACAAACCTTTTCAAACCGGACTCAAGCAGAAAAACAGACACCAAGTGAAGATCAAGAGACGGTTTGTACATTAATCGTGTCTCAGAAAATCCGCGCAAACTGCGGTAAAATGCTTGGAAGATCGAAATAATTATACATGCAGACAAAGGTGCAAGTTAAAAAAGAAATCTAATTTACGCTTTTAAGCTTTTCGGGGCCTGTGTCGGAAAAGTATTTTAGACTCTAGTGTAGTATAGGATGTAGAATAAAAGGCAAATCTATACGTTTGAAGTAAGATATGTAAGATACATAAAATGTGGTGAAGGGTTAATACTGATTAGATTGCTGATGAACCCTGTTTTAAAGAAAATACTTGTTAATTTTTTTTATCGAAACGCCTAAGAAAACGCTTTCAGGTACGGTCATCAATATACTTTCCGTTTGTAATAATTGATGGCTCGATCAATGTCGTGGAAGAACTTTACTACGATTTGAGCCTCTGCATGACAAAACCAGCAATTTGACATGTGCCCCCAGCGAGGACTCAGATAAGCCTGGTATCCACCAAGACTGCTCAGACGAGTCTTCGCTGGCCCCATGAAATAGCTTGGGTCATTAGCTACCGACTGAGTGCACAACAAAGACTCTTAGTCTAATAAGGCTAGGCGAATGCCAAGGCTGATCTGAGACTTTGCCGGGCGCACATGCCAAATTGTTGGCTTTGTCATGCGGTGGCTCATTTATTGTTCCATGTGGCTATGGTATAGTGTTTAACAAATATAGTTTTTAATTTTACCTGCCTGCCAGCTCGCGACAATTTTGATTGATTGGTAAAATTATTCTAACTAAAGGGTTCAATTGAAGTCCACAAGTTAAAACCAGTCCTTTCAGAATTAAGTTCGCAAGATATTCAGCATATCATAAAATATACTAGTGCAAGGAAAGCCAATGTTAAGTTGGGAACAGTCTATGAATCTTAGTCTGTAAATCACTAACGTTCCCTACTTATTATACAACTCTCTTCCATTTCACTTACGACCTTTAACTTTTCAAACATATTTCTTGTTTACAGTTTATTTTTAAATGAATTTATATAAACATAAGCCTTGTATTAACAAGGCAATTCACGCGCTGTTAATGCACGGCTACGCAACTTTCAATATGAGCGTACCGGGGCCACAGATTTGCTGCCGTTACGAGATGTGTACTGCCCGGCCCTAGAACGAGCATAGTCCGTGGAAATTATGTTCGCGAGACATCGGTGAAAAGGCGAAACAAAATAGTGCAAGAAATAACGCGAAATGTAGCAAATGTTTTCAGTTTTTATGCAATAATAGCGATCGAAAATGGTTTTTCAGTGCATTAACATTCGCCAGGTCCCGAGGGAGGTGTTGAAAACCGCGGCCTCCGGCCTCGGTTTTCAACACCTCTCTTGGGACTTGGCGAATGTTAATGCATGAAAAACCATGTTTGATCCCTATATTGACTTTCCCAGACCTTCCTTATTTGCTCTGTCTCAGTTGTTAATTTTAATGACCTCTCATTAAATATTCACAGAATTATGTATTTGCCCGACAACTTTTGCCGGAGTTGTCCACTATGGTGTTTTCTGCAGAAAAGATATACCTAGAGGAACGATATACGGACCATTTAAGGGCAAGATTGTGAATACAAGTGAGATAAAATCGTTCGATGATAACAGCTACATGTGGGAAGTAAGTATATACTGGAGTAGTAGTATAAATGAAATGATAATAATGACAATAATACAATATTCTCCTCTCCCATCCCCAAGTTATAAAGACATTTTACAGTTATCCTGCTGTTCGTGTGTGCTTTGACGGGGTAGTCTATTTGAGAGCTCAGGATGAACAGGCAGAAGGCTCATCTTTAGTTCTGGATTGCCATACAGAGGAGGAGATGTACTTTAACACAAACCTCAGTTTGTCAGCATTCAAGTCCAGTCAGTGAAAACATCACAATCAAATTTCTTCACGTTCTGTTTTCCGTGTTTTGTAAGTCTCACCCTTTTCTGTCAGATAAGCTCAAGTGCCAACCACGCAGACTCTACTTAAAGAACCCGGTGATAGTACACAAATGGTATATGTATCAAAACAAGTTGTCTAGTCCTTCCTGCAATAGCCACATTTGGTATTAGTCTCTTAGCGGTCTTTTTTATTTGAGATATTTAAAGGGGGGTGGGGGTTGGGTATATACATTTTGCGCCGACGTAATAACTGTGGAAGTCTGTGTTTCAGGTTTTTAAAACGAGCTCGTACGACCTTTTGTATACCAAAGGAACAAGTGGCAGTGCAGTTTCAGATTTTAAAGGGAAAATAATATGTGCCTTTCTAACAACCTAATAGCTACAGTTGTCTGTGTTTCAGATATTTTTCTAAGAGGACACATTTTTGTATTGAAGTAATAGCCGCAATTGTTTGTTTTTCTGGGCCCAGTTGTTCAAAGCATCGTTAGTTTAACGAGCTCGTTAGTGGTCAAAATTTTAACTGTCCTAGTAGGTACACTATCTAATTCACTGGTATTTTTGCTGAAAAAAATATGAGCAGCTTTTGCAAATGCAAAAGCTACTCACATATTTTCAGCAAAATATTAGGGTATATGCCATATTTAATGATCAAAGTTTTAACGATACGTATACTAACGGCATCGTTAGTTTTGAACAACTGGGCCCTGATATTTAAAGAGAGAAGGGCATATGCCTAATGTATCAACCTAATAGCAACAGTTGTCTGTGTTTAAGATATTTCAAGAGAGTATACATTTTCTTTTGTATCAACGTAATAGTCTTAATTGTTTATATGTTTTTGATATTTAAAGAGCTAGCTGGCAGTAATACATGTATTATGCCTGATGTACAGACGTAATCTGTATTTCAGATACTTAAAGGGAATATAATGTTTCCGTTTTGTACCCACACAATAGCCACAGTTTTCTGTGTTTCAGAAATTTTAAGGGGGATAAATGCCTTTTGTGCTGATGTAATAGTTGCAATAGTATGTGTTTCAGATATTTTAAAGGGAAGATATATGCCTTTTATACCGACGTAATAGTGACAGTTGTCTGTGTTTCAGACATTTTAAATGGAAGATACATGCCCTTTGTACCGACGTAACAGTCCAATTTATCTGCGTTTCAGATATTTAAAAGGGAAGATATATGCCTTTTGTACCTACGCAATAGCCACAGTTGTCTGTCAGATATTTTAAAGTGAAGATATATGCCTTTGTACAAACGCAATTGCCCCAGTTGACTGTCCGATATTTTAAAGTGACGATACATGCCTTTGTACCGACGCAATTGCCCCAATTGTCTGTGTTTCAGACATATCAAAGAAAGATATATGCCTTTTGTACCTACGCAATAGCCACAGTTGTCTGTCAGATATTTTAAAGTGAAGATATATGCCTCTGTACCGGCGCAATTGCCCCAGTTGTCTGCGTTTCAGACAAATTAAAGAAAGATATATGCCTTTTGTACCGTTGTAATAGCCACAGGTGTCTGTGTGTCAAGCTATTTAAAGAAAATATATGCCCTTTGTACCTACGTAATGGCCCCATTTGTCTGTGTGATATTTAACGGTATGCAAAGTGTATGTTTATAAATGTAATTGTCTGTGTTTCAGATATTTAAAGAGGGTAAGCTGAGCCACTTTATAGATGGTCGGGGAGCCACAGGCAACTGGATGTCTTACGTAAACTGTGCCCGACACGGCTCTGAACAAAATCTGACCGTGGTACAGGACGGAACTCAGATATATTACGAGGTGCATGTGCCAGGATATTAAATCTGAGCCGGGACACAGCATTTCCTACCAGAGTGCATGTCCGCCAAGCAATGACTCAAATCAGCCTGCGCAAATGCGCAGTCTGATCAGAGTCATTGCTCTGCGCTCTGTGGGTAGCCAAACTTTCAAGCTTGTTTTTAACTGATGGCAGAGGTTCTGTTCTATTGTGTGGATCCGAGCCTTAGCTGGGGGCACACGTAATCCTGTAGGAAATGCTGTGGCCTGACTCAGTTTGTTTCTCGTATAACCACCAGTGTGTCTTTTATTATATATCACACTTTTATAACATGGGCCCCGTCATGTCAGAATCAATTTTCGGTTGGTAGGCTATGTCATTGATCGGCTAAGTTCTGTGATTCTGTCTATTCCTGCAATACTATTTTTGAGACATATGCGGACAGTGAAGACATGATTGATCTACCGCATCTGGAAGGGAACTCTGCAGAATCATTGGATATTTCAGAATGCATCAAGGAGACCGCATTACATCAAGGACCAAATGTCCTGTTGAGACCTAAACTGTAGATGGCAGGGGTATCCATACATTTGTATATGTAATGTTTTCCTTATTTCTCCACGAAAACATATACAATGTATTGTGTGTATACATTAGAAGCGCTTCACATGAATTAAACGTCTCCTTGTACTTCACTATAATGTAGTTTTTATATGTTTCTAGTCCTATGTGATCAATGAAATCATTTCGGGGTTGAAAATTTATGCGAGGGTGACAGATGAGGTCCAATTGGCCAAAACTGGCTAGTGTGGCCCAGAAAACTTGACATTTCACATGTGTTCTCGACAAAAGCGTTTCGTGTGATTCTGTTTTGGGTCGATCCACTTGACATCATAGAGAGCGTCGGTCAAGTTACCGTAATATTTATGCATATGATCCGCGTCGCTAGTAATAGGTTCTTTGGATTTTTAGTAAAATTAATCTTTCAGTGCGCTTACCAGGCCCTTAGCATGGGCCACCTCTAGTTCTTTGGCTGAGGTTTCCTCTTGGCCTACCGCTCAAGTGAGCGAATAGCAAGGGTTCTGGCGAGACTGCGCGGAGGTCTCGCCAGATCCCTTCTGTTCGTATATGGTTTAACGGCTCTTTTCCCAAGGCACGGTTCATATATACATGTATTTGAATTATTCAGGTATGTCGAGATATATCTGCTGGCATGGAGGTTCTTGTATGGTATGGAGACAAATACCTACAGTTCATGGGCATACCTGTCGCTTTAAAAATCACAAGAGAAGATGATCAGAATATATCCAAACTGGATGAAAAGGGTAAGTGTAGGGGCAGCGACAAGAGAAATGCGTTTTCGTGAGTATGTGAAATACCCATTTAGACAATCTTGCGCATCGACACAGTCTCATTAATGTCATTGTTGTGCAGTCTCGTAATACAGTTAAATTGAATTTAACCATTTTGTAGGGACTGTGAAGTCAGTTGCCATGAAACCTCCTTCTGAAAAAAGTGCACTCTAAAAGGAAAGAATTTGGTCGTTTTAGAGAAGAACCCTTTCAGAAGGGAGGCAAAACAATAATGACAGAGTTCCTTCCCCTGAAAGTGTATCCACTACCCTGAAGAAACAAGGAAGAAGACTGAAGTGCTGTTGGAATGGACAACTGAGGTGTAACTACTCCTTTACCATAAGCCAATAATTGTTCTCCTTACTCTGCAAACAGTTTAAGGGACTTAATACACTTAGGGCAGGCAACTTTCAAAATTGTTAGGCCCCTTCTAAAAAGGAGTCTACTCTAAAACTAATGGCTCTGCGCCAAGAGTAGACCCCTTTTCCGAAGGGACTTGCCTTCGGTGGCTGAGTCGGATGCGTCTCCGACTAGTGATCGATTCGCGATGGATCCGGCAACAATCTTTCGCGGAGAAATATCTCCTACGTTCATTCTTTCCCTTCCGCTGATTCAAGAATGGCAGTTGTCAGTTTCTGGCGGAAACATATGCACATGTACTGGTTAAATACTTAGAGGACTAAGCCTGTCCTGGAACGTGTGGGAAGGTAAGTTGACTAGCTCGACATGACTTTAATAGTGTTGACTTAGCCGTTTAACTCCAAATCAAACCAAACAAAAAATCAAAGGGACTTTGTGTGCAGGAAACTACTACTCACAAAGCAAGTCACAAAATTATCTCCCTTATACACAATGTCGGAAAATCTTTCAAGTGTATCCAGCCGCCTTAGTTTAACAAAGTAATCATCGGACATAATTTCATCAGTCATAAAACGAACCTGTCTGAGGTATATTTGATGACACAAAACTTCTCTAATTTGTAGCTAAAATACCTCTAGGGAGTGCTTGCTGCTTTTATTTGCATTGCCAAGAATTTTATTATGTCTTTATATCTAGTCTCATCAGAGAACCTATTATGTACCTGGAAATTCGAAATGTCTTTTCCGTCATAAACTATGACACGTGACATGAGAAAACATATCATCGGGGCATATGCGACTATCCAAGACCTAGATCAACAAGCAACTATCCATTGTACGACATTACGAAAACACGCCTATTCAAATATATAGACACTTTCACCTCCAAAAACTGAAAATTTTCAGATACAAAAATTCTGATATTTTTCATATGTCTGCTCAAAACATAGATTGTGGGTACTCGTTAGAATCACCTCGGCGAGGCGGTTCTAACGAGTACCCACAATCTATGTTTTTGAGCAGAAATAAGAAAATAATACATACCCCTGTAAACCCCAGTTTTACTATATGAAAGTGGGGTTTAAGGGGGTCAACATTATATAGGCATGTTTTCGTGATGAATTGGTCGTTTGTGATCAGTAAGCCTACTTCGAAGCCTAGTTGGCCGAAACGGGCAAGCCTTGCCCATAAAACTTGGCACTATAGGCGTTCCCTTAAGAATCTGGTCAATAAAGACTGCACATGCACATACTCTGGAAGAGCTGTCGCAAGAAAATGTAATAGTAAAAATCGAAGGTTTAAGGGGAATTGATACACTTTCAAGGGAGTAAGGTTTTGACAAAATTGTTTGCTCCCTTCTTTAAAGGGTCACCTGTTTTAGAGCAGACTCATTCAGAAGGGATTATTGTACAGAAAAACAAACAGGGAGTCACAAAAATTCTACTTCTTACCATAACTGTTGGAAAAACTACCGAGTAGTCCATTCACCTAAAAAGATCATGCATTCACTCAGTCTGAGGGGCATTCGCTTTTGGACTAGAGAAAGCATAGGCGTGGTAACATGCACTTGCGTACAACCATAGCTTTGAAATACAGTCGAACTTAATAGCTTAAACACCGATGGCTCGTTTACCATGGCTAATTCGAACGCTTTTTTGAGTCCAAACGAAATTCTTCCGAAGCTCAAGAACACAAATATTTAAGGAAATTTTCTTATTTTATCATGAAATTTTTATGTTGTGAGTATTCATTAGAATTGCCTTATCGAGGCAATTCTAATGAGTACACTCAACATACCATTATTGTGTAGAAGATCGAAAAGACTTCCCCAAATTATCGCCATTTGCTTCCCGATATGGCGCTATGATTAACCCATAGTGGTTTGAACAACCCATATCTCGAACAAATTTTCATGGTCCCAAGGATGTTCGAGCCATTGAGGTTCGACTGTATTATGTTATGACTTCTGTGTACCACTCGTTTAGTAGAATGAGAAGCTTTTTATCTGGACCTTCGTTCTTCACATACCCGAAAAAAAACACTAAAGGCGTAACTTTGCCCATATAATAATCCTTGTTCTCAGAGACGTCTATATTCTTTCGTCCACGTCAAACGAAAATGTATTTTCGGAGCATAAAGCAACAGCATTGGCCAGATCTGCTTATGCAGCTGCACCTGGTCTTTGCTGTGCATTGATATATTCCACAGCTAAGGGACTTTTAAGCTGACACGAACAGCGAGGATCAGCCAAAATGGGTCGTTGCTGTCTGTGTATGTTTTAGAAGGCCGTTTTTCGCGTTGCGAAACTCATTTATTGCTATTCAACATGATTCAGCTGAATTGAGTAAACTAAATCTTGTGGAATCAGGTTCCAGACTACTGGTATTTGTTCCTAGCTGGTAACATGGGGGACTTCTTTTGTTTTATGTTTCAACTTTATGATCACAATACAGCATTCTGTTGTTGTTAGTAATGGATTACAAACAAGAGCTGAAATGAGAAGCTTAGAGAAGATTGCCTGAGGTGTAATGTGTGAGATGCGCAGTTATTCCATGTATCAGTAGTGTTAACCTTGCACCCCAAAGTTTGTGATGTGGCCTCTTCTGTCTTTGAAAGTGGACGAAACCATTGTTTCAATAGGGATGTCAGTCAAAATTCTAAACAATACGACAAACAGTATAGGTCCTGATGAGACGACTCGTAATGAGCCGTCTCATCTGAGCCTACACTGTTTTCAAAAGTTTCTCCTTAGGTCTACAGAAAAGAGAGAGTTAATGCAGAAGTATACGAATATAGGCAAACTTTGCAAGGTCCGTATTAGAGCCAACATGTTCTTTGGACTTGTAGAATATTTTAACTAAACGCTCGTCCAAAAAATCAGAACATGTTAAATGCGGAAATGCGTTGGCTGTTTAAGCTTGAGGAAAAACATATTAATATTGGCTCCATTACATGTATGAATACATTTTCTTTACTAAAGCATGTTTGAGCGATTTTGGTTTAAGTTAGGTTTGCAGTTTCCGCCCGGTAAAACAAGTTTGAACTCTCAGTAGTTGTTCTGGTGTTCGTACAAAGACGGCTCCTCTATTGTAGCCCTGCTTTGTTCATATGTCTGTTGATGCAACTTCGCTTGTTTATCTCTCCTTGTTTGTCCCACGTCCATCTCATCTTTTGGTACTTTGGGAAGGCTGTATTTCGTGAGTTTGGCCTTAGCATTTTTGCATATGGATTAATGGTGGTTTAGTTTACTACACCGGTCGCCATATATTTTTGTCTTCAGATAGCGCGGGGTTCCAGTGCGAAAGGTGTGGTAAAGTGTTTGCCTATAAATACTACAGAGACAAACATCTGAAATATACCCGGTGTGTTGATCAAGGCGATAGAAAGTTCCCTTGTCATCTTTGTTCAAGGTAAAGTAACAAGTGTTTTTGTAACAAGTTTCCTAAATTTCTGTGCTATACAAAAAGGTCGAAACAATAATTTTAGACAACATAAAGATACAGCTGAAACATTACTAGATCGTTGGACTGTATTTCCTGTTTGAAACAAAATAATATAGAATATGTCCAGGAAGATCCGTTATCACAGAACATAGCCTGCCAATGATACCAAGAGGAAGTGCAAACAAACCATCAGTACAAATGCTACAAACCAAAGTAAAGCAAAGTGACCAGTTCACTCTTTCCAAACGAGGTGATCACAATGTCAGAAAAAGTCACAAAACACAACAATAAGACATCAAACAGAATGAAATACGGAGAAAAAAAAACGCAGCGAACAAGCAAGAGTACCACATAAAGAACAAACAACGTCACAAGCCGGTTTAACCCATTGTTTACGGAATAGACTCTCCCACACTATATATTGGAAGAGTCCAATTTCAATTTTAGGTAAACCCGGCTATGAGATTTACATATTCTTAGAGAAAAATGGCTTAACTATTTGCAAAAAGTGTAAACCCTGATCAGACGCCACGTTCTGATCTGGGTCTGCACTGTTTGCCAAGTACCCTTTTACGTGTCTCCCGACTACAATGGGTTAAAACATAGTTTTAATTCTTTTAAGAATATATTAATATTAAAACTACATTCATTGATCACTTTTGCTATAGTGTCCTGGTTTTTTTGTTCGGATGTATGTTCTTTTATTTCTGTCATTGAAAGTCATCTCATAGTAACCGTGTTTCCTGCATATTTTATGGAGATTCCACAATGGCAACTGAGGGCGAGGGTTTGGGTCCCGTGAAGCTAGCTTAAGCCCCCAGTAATTATAGCGGCACTTTGATTGTGGTACTTTTTGTTAAATGTTCTGTAATGTTTAACTTACAAATGTTTTTTAACAATCATATAAGTTAAAGATATGTTCAGTTAAGTCAGTTGTTAACAGAGTTGCCACCTTTTATTGGGAAAGGGCTGCCAAGTTTACTTGCCATCTGTTTGGTTTGTGGCTGTTTAATTGTATTTGTCTGTCTTTCTCTTTAATGTTGAGAACTAGATGTGGATCTGATTGAATCAGTTCTTAGGTTCACTCATTTACTTTGAAACGCAACGTCAGAAAACGTACCGTCTAAGATATGAGTCCATCGAAGACTCAAATCACCCCGTGCATCGCACAGTCTGCTCAGTCTTCGGTATCCACGTGAAGAAACTTTGCATCCTTGGCTTTCTAGAATGCTCCCAGCAAAGAAGCAGATCGGACTGTGCGAATGCGCAGACTGATCTGAATCTTCGCTGGGTGTACACGTCTGAAGGTACATTTTTCTGAAGTTGCGGCTTACTTTAATTATTATCAAATTTAACCCATATATTCCGAGTCGATTCTCCTACTTTAACTCTTTGGACAAGTTCATTTCCTATAGAAGGGGTGTCTGGTTAATTTTTATTATTGTCATATTATATAGAAATATCTGAACTTAATGCAAATAGAGTAGACCCTGATCAGACGCCGCGTTCTGCGACGTCTGATCTGGGTCTACAATGTTTGCTAATGTCCCTTTTATGAGACGCTAGGCTCATATGGGCTAAGGACAATGAATGAAGGATGATTATGCTGACCTATAGTGTTTTCCTCCCTCTCGAAAGAGGTTTATTATTAAAGGAAACAATTCGCTCCCTCCTTGTAACCAATAACAATTATGGACGGATTCATACATCAAAGAAGCAAAAATGATCACCAGGTTAACTGGGAGCTCAAATTGTTATCTCTTTGAGGTTTGTCACATTCTGTTCTGATTGCAGGTCTTTTGAGAAGAGAGACCGTTTACGTATCCATATATTGCACGTGCACGAAAAACATCGGCCACATAAATGCGGAGTGTGCGGGAAAAGCTTTAGTCAATCTTCGAGTTTAAATAAACACATGCGAGTGAGTATGATACAGACAAACCTTTTTTTACCGATACTCGATACAACGACAAAATTCGTTATTATATTGAAAATTTGACTGTCACGAAACCTTCGCTTTAGAGGTTACAGTTAGTCACAAATTAAGCAAAAATAATGTATTTAATACATTAAAGAAACTTATGTTTTGGACATTTGTTAGAATCGCCTCAGTATCGTTTTTACGTGGTATTTTTGTGTGAAGTATTTCTGTTATTATTATTAATGCTGTCAATTCTACTTCTAATTTAGATGGTTTGTTAAAAATTTGTATAGAAGATAACCAGGAATAGCCACAATTACAGATCATAGCCTACTAGTGACACCAAGAGGAATCCACAGACCAAAGATAAACAAAGCAAAGAACACAAACCATGACAAACAGTACACACTCCACAGACCAAAGAAAAACAAATCAAAGATCACAAACCATGACAGACAGTACATAATCCACAAACAAAAAAAACAAAGCAAAGAACACAAACCATGACACACAGTTCACAATCCACAGACTAAAGAAAAACAAAGCAAAGAACACAAACCATGACAGACAGTATACAATCTACAGACCAAAATAAACCAAGAAAAGAACACAAACCATGACAGACAATACACAATCCACAGACAAAAGAAAAACAAAACAAAGAACACAAACCATGACAGACAGTACACAATCCACAGACCAAAGATAAACAAAACAAAGAACACAAACCATGACAGACAGTTCACAATCCAAAGACCAAAGAAAAACAAAGCAAAAAACACAAACCATGAAAGACAGTACACAATCCACAGACCAAAGATAAACAAAGCAAAGAACACAAACCATCACAGAGAGTTCACAATCCACAGACCAAAGACAAACAAAGCAAGGAACACAAACCATGACAGACAGTACACAATCCACAGACCAAAGATAAACAAAGCAAAGAACACAAACCAAGACAGACAGTACACAATCTAGACCAAAGAAAAACAAAACAACCAGCTCCCTCTTCTTTAACAAGGTGACCACAATACATGACATGCTCCAATGAACACAACAATAAGATATAAACAAGACAAAGCATGAAAAAATCCCGACAGCGAGCAGCCACAAGACCATACAAAGAACAACCAACAGCAGAACCACCACCTTAGAACGGTCGGTAGTCATAACGAAAACATGCCTATTCAAATATACTGAAAATTTTACTACTAAAAACTGAAAAGTTTCAGATAAAAAAGCCTGATATTTTTTATATTTCTACTCAAAACATAGATTGTGGATACTCATTAGAACCGCCTCGACAGTTTTTGGGCAGAAAAAGAAAAATAATATATACCCCTGTAAACCCCAGTTTTACTATATAAAAGTGGGGTTTAATGGGTCAAAATTATATAAGCATGTTTTTCGAGATGAAAAATTACCGAAACTGGGGTGAGGGGAAGTGGTTAAATCAATTTTGCTGATACCAAATCTTCACCCTAGATTTAAATGTTTAAAAAAATACAAAATGATTGTTCTGTTCCCACAGAGGCTTCCTAACTCAATCGGTGAAACATCACAGAAACAATGTGTAGATCAAATTAAATCACTGTGATGAAGCAAGGATGAGAGCTCGTGACCTCAGACACTGGCAGCCAGGGCTCATTTGTTCAAAACTAACGATGTCATAATTAAACTTTGATCATTAAATATGGCATACATGCTGTCATTTTTGCTGAAAAAATGTGAGTAGCTCTTGCATTTGCAAAAGCTACTCACATTTGTTCAGCAAAAATACCTGTGAATAAGATATTATACTTACTAGAACAGTTAACATTTTGACCACTAACGAGCTCGTTAAGCTAACAATGCTTTGAACAACTGTGACCAGAGCAAAGGAAAACCACTATGAAAGCCCGAACAAAGATATTATAACAGGCATCAACCTTCTACGAAAGCTTTAGGTCGACACCATAGAGTCTGAGACCCGATCCACCGTCATGCAACTAAAAAAGAAATCATAGTTATCAACCATTTTTTGTTAAAAGCTAAGCATGCAGTTCGTGAATGTGACCGTTCATGGTTATCTCCGTATTTGGTTTCTACTGTAGTGGTTTACTTTGGCTGTAGACTTTATATGACGTCCTTAACTTTTAGGGAATAATACTTATAAGTTCTAAATCATAAAAAAGGTAAGAGAAAAGTCCAGGGAGTGCCACAATCGCAAACCGCCGCAAAAGGACTGAAAAACACAAGAACAAAATAACACAAGGTAGGGCATAAAACAAATCGCCTCTTAGAATAAACCACAAAGCAACAAAGAGTACGACTAACACCGGGACCACCGCCTTAGAACGGTCAGCAGAATAAACCACCAGGGGGTTTAAAGCACTTTTACAGCTAGCCAACTTTACCCTAGGTCCCGATGCTACTCTTAATACAGAAATACATAAAAAATCGGTTCGCATAAGGGCTCCCAACTCAGTCAATGCATCAAAGCAAAAACATAATCAAATTAATCACAATGATAAACAAAGACGAGTACTCATGGCTAATTCTGTTGTATACCAGAGTAAATGAAAACCAATAGTTGAACTACGGCGGGCCCAGTTCTAAACTATAAGTAAATTTTCGATCCAAGCAGATCGAAAACTTACTTATACTTCAGAACTACTAGTCAGTGTTTGCTCAAGACCGGTTCTTCTGTAGTTCCTCCGTAACTGTACATTCATATAATTTAAAACAAACATCTACTGTTGTTATTTGTTACCTTTCTTGAGTAATTTAACTTTGTTTTTTTTTTGTTTTTTTTTGTTGTTGTTTTTTTGTTGTTGTTTTTTTACACAAAAGATGACTTTTTTAAGTCAATTGGCCTTGCTTTAAATCTTAGGTAAGGAATATGCATATTAGCATTTTTGAGTGCCATTAAATGTTCATTCACCTTAACTCCTAACCATATCGATTCTATAATGCTAATGTCTGTTTTCTAGCTTTTCATATGTTGAAGAACTGCTTGTTGCGAGGCAAAAAATGTAGACTCTGATCAGACGGCATCTGGCTTGATTCTACACTTTGCTCAGGCTTGTCTATCCGAATACCTAGGATAAATACGGAAATTACGGTAAATTGCAGGTTCATTCAGGCGAGCGCCCTTACAAGTGTGTGTATTGTAACAAGTCTTTCACTGCCTCCAGCATTCTGAGAACGCATATACGCCAGCATTCAGGGGAAAGACCATTCAAGGTAACATAATGTTTTGATTGTCTAAACCACCATATTTGTGGACACGGATTTTAGGTTCTTGTGCAAAATATACAAGGTTTCCGATAGGAATAGATTAATTTATAGATCATGTGATAAAATGATATTTTGAACATATACTTGCGGAAAAAAGAAACGCAAGTTCAAATTTTTAAATACTGAAAGTTTGTTTGTGAACAAACTGATCTAGTTTTCTGTATTTGGTGACATTAGTGTACTTCCCCGTGTACGGATCACACAAAATCACTGAAGCGTGAACACAGGCTACACAATATCATTGTACCTGAATTTCGTTATATCCGTGCTGCACGGGTAGTGTCGCGTGGTAGAGACTTTAACACATTACCAAATCGAACTTTCGTTCCGTTCGTATCGGTTGCACAAAACGTTTGTTGTTTGAGTTTGTTAAGAGAAATGGTACGCTTATCGCAGCTGGATAGGGGTAGAGCTATTGCTCTAATTTTGCAGGGTCGGTCGCAAAGTGACGTCGCGCAGCAATTTGGGGTGCACGAGTCGACGATATCGCGCTTAGTTCAGCGTCTTAGAGCTACCGGTAGATTAACTGACCGTCCTAGGAGCGGACGTCCGCGCGTTACGACGCAACGTCAAGATAGACGTATACGTCTTGTACACCTTCGTAACAGGTTAAGGACGGCGACAGAGACCGCAAGAGAATTTATCGAAACACATGGCCGTCGTGTGTGTCCAAGGAGAGTCAGAAATCGTTTGCGAGAGTTCGATTTACGTCCACGCCGTCCTTACGTGGGCCCGAACCTTACGCCCAGACGACGTCAACGCCGCACGCAATGGCTGCGTGCCCATGCACCAAATCGGTTTCGACTGGCTGACTGGCGGCGTGTAATGTTCAGCGATGAGTCGCGATTTTCGCTTCAGCGGTCAGATAGGCGACAACGAGTGTATCGACGTCTTGGTGAGCGATGTCTGACGCTTGCGTACGAGAAGTCGACAGATTTGGGGGAGGGGGGTCCGCAATGGTTTGGGGTGGGATTTCTCATGGGGTGAAAACGCTCCTAGTGGTTATTCAGGGTAATCTTACAGCCGTACGCTATCGGGATCAGGTGCTTATGCCTCACGTCCTCCCGCTTGTCAATGCTCATAATCTCACGTTTCAGCATGACAACGCGAGACCGCATGTTGCCAGGGTTTGTCGCGACTTCCTCAACCAGAATAATGTCCGTGCTCGATTGGCCCCCATATAGTCAAGATTTAAACCCAATCGAGCACCTTTGGGATGCGTTGGACAGGAGGGTCAGGAAGCGCGTCAACGTACCGAACAACGTCGCACAGCTCCAGCTAGCTCTTATTCAAGAGTGGAATAATATCCCTCAAAGGACCATTGACAACTTAGTCGGGTCTATGGTTAGAAGAGTGAGAGCCGCGACAGCAGCCCGTGGTGGACACACGCACTATTGATACCCATTATTCAATAACGTTGGGTGTCTGTGTTTAACGCTATTTATTGCAAACGTCGTCTACTATACGACACTAAACCAATAGCATTTAACAGAAAATGAAATAAAGATTTAAAAAAATTAAACAATCAAATGAAATTCACAATTTTCGTTAAAAATACAACCCCAGAATTAATACTTGCGTTTCTTTTTTCCGCTAGTATATGTTTTATTTCTTTATATTTTCCTGGCAACAATCAAAGTAATTTAGCTGCCTTTTCTAACATTGTAATCTTACTGTATGCCATTTGGTTGTTTTCGAATAAGGTCACGTTCATGAGTCATAGGCGGACAGTGACTTTGGGAAATAAAAATGATTAGTATAACAATGTAAAAGCGGATATAAAAATATTTTTTTTATATATATTAAACATTATCTATTTATTATTTTACATGCAGTGCCTGTAGTCTGCTGCAAATTTGCTTGGAACTTTAAAGATTAATGTGAACAAGATGACCCGGGGCAGCAATAGAGTCTGTTCGCTGCAGTAAGCACTATTTAATACAGCAGGTTTTGTAGACGCGTGTCAAGCGAAATGGTGACATTAACCCTTCTCTTGCTTAACACGACATGCCCTGTCTTAGCAGACAATGTAGATCCAGATCAGTTGGCTTCTTCAGAAGCCAACTGATCTGCATCTGCACTGTTTGTCATTAAATATGTGAATTTCTATCAAGTAATGTAATTGGCTGGACATGCACGACATGCCCTGTCTTAGCAGACAATGTAGATCCAGATCAGTTGGCTTCTTCAGAAGCCAACTGATCTGCATCTGCACTGTTTGTCATTAAATATGTGAATTTCTATCAAGTAATGTAATTGGCTGGAAATTAGAAGTGGGCGTGGCAGCTTAAATTATTCAGCAAGGCAAGGGTGAAATAGCAACAAAACTCCGGATCAGGGTTTTTGTTGCACGTGGATATGTGTATATTCTACCATTGACTCTTAATACTTCCTATTCCATGGGCAAATTCATCAAATTTATCATTTTTTACTAGAACATATAATCTGAAATTCCATGCATGGAGACAAGTTACATGAAATTTCAAATCCTATTTTCTAGGAAAATAAGAAATTTATTTCAAAATGTCGTCTGCTGAAATTTTTACCCTGCAAGCAAAGTATTTAGCGGACAGCGAAGGTCCAAAATGGGCTAATTTTGGCTTTCGCTGTATGTTCAAAAATGCCTTTTCGCACGCCGTGGCCCTTATCAATCAGGGCTGTGAAAATAAAGTGCTTTACTGGTGCAACTTGTCCCCTCTCATAAGGGTAAGTAGGAATTTGAAATTTACTGTCATGGGACTAGGAATGCATAGCTTTAGATGAGAGGAGATTTCATGTAGATGTTTTTTCTTCTTTTTCCATGAAAATATATATTGTTGATACTCATTGGAAGCGCCTGAGCCCTCGGCTACATGTTTCTAAAGTGGTATATCCTCAACATGTTTAAATGGAGATAAAAGATCCATAATAGAACAAGTAAATGTTGTTTGGACGTACATTTTGACCATTTATTTATCTATGGTCAAACAATAAATTTCTCCATGAAAATATATGTTTTGGTACTCATTAGAAGCGCCTCGGCGAGGTGTTGTTAAGATGTAGCCACAACATACGTATGTTTACATGGAGAAATAAGAAACTATTCATGTTCGAACAAGTAAATTTTGTTCAGAAAAGTGGATTCCCAGCTAGCATTCTAAATAAATCTACAGCGGGCCGTTATCGGCCTATCAGACGGGCCGATAACGACCCGCTATAGACTTATGTAGAATGCTTACTGGGTTTTGACTATTGAATTGTCCATGGACAAGCAATAAATTTTAATAGTTCCACAATCCTGCTTTTAAGGTGACTGGATACACTTGATAGAATTTCTGCCTGTTCTTTTTACCGTATGTTTTACAAAGAAGACATCGTTTTGTGACTTCCTGATTGCGTTCCTGCTTATCAAACCTTTATGAAATGGATTTTCTTACTTCAGTGTAAGTTCTGTGGAAAAGCGTTTGCATCGCATGCTGCACATGACAGTCACGTGAGACGTACGCATGCGCGGGAAAAGACCAACACTTGTCAAGAGTGCGGAAAGGAATTTAGTCATATCTTGGACTTCAAACTTCATATGAGAATTCATGAAGGTAAGCAATATGGACCTCCGTGGTTCAATTAGTGGTTTTGATCATCTGGAAATGGCATTTTGTCAATACCCAGGTCACGAAATGCGCTATATGATCTCTCGTTTCCATACTCTGCTTCCAAATTGTGGAATTCGTTACTACAATCAATAAGAACGGCAAGTTCGCTTGGCGAATTTAAACAGGCCTAAGAAACTATATTTGAATATCTGTACCAGCCAAATATCCAATGCTTACGTTTCTAAGTTTTCCCCCTTTCAAATGCTAAACAAAATATTGTACTTCCTGATCTTTCCTGTGATAGTCTTACTTTAGTAACAAAATTCGATTACAGAGTTGTTTTAAACTCTGGAAGATTATCAGTCTCCACGTTTTTAACTTAAAATCATATAATCTCTTAGCATTTTACCAAATTGAATACGTATATACTACATACATGTTTTATTGCATTCTTGTCGTTGCTGTTATATGACAGTTTTGTAAATATCTGTCTTTATGTTTTATTTTGGTGTTTGAAAGATGGCCTCTTGGTAGACTGGCTTTTAGCTAAAAGTGTAACCCTCTCAAAATATTGTATAAAATAAATAAATAAATAAATAAATAAATAAATAAATGCATCAATGCTCTAATAAAAGGTTTAGGTCGGCACTGTCATAGAGGCTGTGCGATTAGAAGAAAGAGAGCTATCAGCTTTTACTGTGTTGAAAACTATACATGCAATCTGTCGCATCACATCTGTGGTATGTCCCATCCTTATACGACGTGTAATATTTTTGGTCTTCTACAGAATTGGATTGTCCAACAATTTTCTTAAATTTGTAAACAACGTCACCATAAATTTCTGATTCTGATATTTTTCTTTGTAGACGTGTTTTCAAGTTAACTTTACTTAATCTTTACCGCTCACTAGGCTAATTCAGCAAAGACAAATGGGTAATATTGTTCTTATTTTTCGCAGAAAACAAGATTTGACATGTCATGCAAATTGTCTCTTAACTAACTAGACAATTTGCATGAAAATCAAACCCTGTTTTCTGGGGAAAATAAGTAAAATATTAAAAAGGTCGTCAGCTGAAAATTTTACTGTGTGCTAAGCTTTAATCAAGACTGGTTGTAATTACTTAAAAGCTTATCTTTGTCAAATTTCATCATGAAAATATGCCTATATAATTTTGACCCCTTAAACCCCATTTTTATATAGAAAATTGGGGTTTACAAGGGTATACAATATTTGTCTTCTTTCTGCTCAAAAACATAGATTATAAGTACTCGTTAGAACCGCCTCGCCGAGGTGGTTCAAACGAATACCCACAATCTATGTATTGTGCAGAAATATGAAAAATATCAGAGTTTCTTATCTGTAAATTTTCAGTTTTTTGAGGTGAAATTTTCATTTTATGTGGTTAGGCGTGTTTTCGTAATGTGCATGTCAATATCCTGAACGTCTTGTAATTTTTCAGAATTACTTGCGATGCTCAACGCACACACGAAAAGAATCGTTATACCGTATGCGGGCAACAAATGCCAAAGAAACCTGCACATCAGGCCCCGAGATTATAAAACTTTTTTCATGCTAAACTCAGCTGAGCATGAAATTTTCTCTGCTAATAAATATGAAAATGTCAACAATAGTTGGCATTTTCATATTTATTAGCAGAGAAACTTTCATGCTCTCCTATGTTTAGCAAGAAAGAATTTGGCATTGTTAGTAATTTGAGATTTATTAGCATGAAAAATGTCATGCTCAGTTGAATTTAGCATGAAAAAAGTTTTATAACCTCGGGGCCCGAATATCTGACCAGGGCCTTTGTTGCCCACTAACAGAAACATTGGATACCGTACATCAACGTATAGATAATGCCTTGCTCAAAGTATGCACAGGCTGAGCTAGGTGTTGGCTGTTCGCATGTGGCATAATGATTCTTTGCTTATTTTTGTATCATGTATTTATTATGCTTTATTTCAGGAAACCCAGTGACCCAGCTCGTGCCGCAATAGAAAGGATTTGGAAGGACATACAGAATATTTCGAAGTAGGGATCCTTTGAAAATGGAGAATATATCAAAATCAGTAGACAGAGGCTCGATTTTATTGAGCCTGTTCATAAGGAATAACAAAAAAAGCAACATCCCTCATGCTTCTTTGGGTGGCTTTGAGTGGAATTCTGTTTTCATATACAACATATGCAGCCCCTAAGGACCAGAAAATTTAACTCTGGCCCTGATGAACGCGGATATGCCCCTACCTTTGCAAACAGTGTAAAACCAGATCAGTTGGCTTCTAAATTTTCACTGTTTGTGATTCAGTATGTGAATTTACATCAACAACCATGATCTAGTAATCTGATTGGCTGAAAATTAGAAGTGGGCGTGGCATATTAATTTATTTTAGCATGACAGGGTTAACAATATCAGCACTATATTGACGTTTAAACATAGTGTGTTCTAAATTTAGAAATAATCAGTAGATAAAAGGAATAGCGCATTTTATACAAACCTAGCCAATATCTAGCAAGATTCGCGGTGGCTAAATATATATCTATAGATAAGCAAGTGTCGATAATTCTCAATAGTATCATCTCTTATAAGTATCAACAATGTATTTTTGCAGAGACATAAAAATGGCTTAAAAGGAAACACAATGTTTGTAAAAGTGCAACTCGAATGAAAGATCTTGACAGACCCAGGATTTTGATGCAAATTTGATCAAATTCGGATGAAAAGTAAGAGTTATCGAATTTTGAAGAGTTCACAGTTGAAGAGTTCACAGTTGGTTTTATAGACGCCACCATTTTGAATATTTAACGAGGCACTTTGATGCCATATAACCTTAATGATATTAATAAATGAAACTGTTTGTTTGAAGACTTCGTTTAGTAAACGATGCTTTTTAAAGACTATCGTATTCGATCTAATTACCGCACATACCCCTGTTAGCGCACAGTCAAGCTATTTCGTGGTCTTAGGTTACAGCCCTTGTATTTGTATCTACTTCTTTATAAAAGCATATGTTTTGGGTAATCATTTGAATTGCCTCGACAAGTCGAGGTAATTCAAATGAGTACCCACATCATATGCTTTTGTAAAGACAATCAGAAACCATCATAAACAATCCTCACACGAAAACGGAGTTACTAAATACGTAAAATTCCATTGACTCGAACACCGATGGCTCGCTTACCGTGGCTGAATCGAACTCGTTTTTGAGCCCCTAAGAAATTCTTCGGATAGCTGAAGAAAACAAAACTTTAAGGATATTTTAGGGAAGTTTTCTTATCTTATCATGAAAAATGTATTTGTGTTGTAGACATAGGAATTGCCTTATTAAGGCGATTCTAAGGAGTACACTCAACATACCATTATTTTATAAAAGATCGAAAAGATACCCCTAAATAATCCTTATTTGTCTCCTGATATTAACTCTCAGTGGCTCGAACTACCAATGTCTAGAACAAATTACCATGGTCCCAAAGATGTTCGAGCCTCTGGAGTTCGACAGTACATAAAACTATCAAGAAGGCAATCTGAAAGACAGCTATATCCCAGCCGCCTTCAACTGTGACCTTGACCTTGAGTCGGAATGGTTGAAACATAAGTTTTGCATACACTCACAGACGTGACCATTTGACTTAAGTTTAATGAAAAATCCATCCAGGGGTAAAGGAGATATGTAGCGGGCAGGAAACCAAAAGTTCAAACTCGTGACCTTCAACTGTGACCTTGACCTTGAGGTAGCATATTGAGTCGTAGGTCCTGCACATTGTCTCACTGGGCCGAACATTTGACCGAAAGCTTAATGAAAATCCTTCTAGGGGTAAAGGAGATATGGAGCGGACACGAAATTCAAGGCTCAAAGTCGTGATCTTCAAAATTGACCTTGACCTTGAGTCGGCATGGTTGAGTTATGGGTTCTGCACATTGTCCCACCAAGGCAAACATTTGACCAAAGTTTAACGAAAATCCTTCCAGGGGTAAAGGAGTATGGTGCGGACACGAAATTAAAGGCTCAAACTCATTATCTTCAATTGAAACCTTGACCTTAAGTTGGCATCTTTGAGTTATGGGTTGTGCACATGCTGAGGCAAACATTTGACCAACGTTTAATGAAAATCTTTCAACTGGTTCCGGAGATATGACGCGGACACGAAAGTGTTACGGACGGACAGATGGACAAACGGACGTGACGGTCGGACAGACGGACGGACAGACGAGGGCCATTCCTATAATCCCCTCTCCACTTCCTGGCAGGGGATTAATAAATGGGTCTGATCGTCAAACTGTTTGATGATATCATTGACAGAGACCCTGGAATATTGTGAGTTTTGTCTCATTCAGGCACATCAATCACATTATATTTAATCCATTGTAGACTGAATAAACTCCCCCACACTATCAATTTTAGGTATGTCAGGCTATGTGATTTAGATATTCCTAGAGAAAATGGTTGAACTATTAGCAAACAGTGAAGACCCTGATCAGACGCCGCATTCTGTGGCATCTGGTTTGGGTCTGCACTGTTTGCCAATTACCCTTTTAGGGTTTCCAGACTATAATGGGGTAAATAACTATGAGTCACATCGTCAGAAAATTTACCTTCGGACATGTGCGCCCAGCGAAGATTCAGATCAAACTGTCTGATCAGAATCTTCACTGGGCATGTATTTCAAAGCCAATGATGCAAATTTTTATCATGCGGGCAACGAAGACTGTGGTTAGAATGCACAGATGTACAGGCTGATTTGAGTTTTTGTTGAGTGCATGTCAGAAGGTACGTTTTCACATGTTTCGTTTCATGCAAATGGTTTGGTTATAATACTCAGATTTTTTTTACGGTTTTTTTTTATTGTGAACGAAGTCATTTTTGCCTCAAAAGTGTATATAGAGTTGACGTCTTGTGTACGTAACTCCTACAGGTTTTGACTGATTTTTGAAACCTTACATTTTCTACATGGTCTGAAGATGTGCATGTGGTTTGGACATAATCCTTAGAATATATTTTTTTCACATTGTAACTTAGGTACTTTGTTGACTAGGTCATTTTGAGGATGTTTTTTTAAAGGCGGGAGATATAAAAATTCTCTGAATTTGCTTGTTCACTATGGAGTAACACTACCTTACCGCATGGGCTCATTCACCCACGAGCTGCGATACATTCATGGGAATCACAGCTCTTCAAGTGGCACCTAATCAAAGCACGCGTAACAGGTCGAATCCAGTCTGTGATAACTAGAACTCTCTCATATTTCATACTACAGTGATACAATGTGATAATAGAAATTACATCAAGATGTGCCCCAGATCCAAGCTGTTGTAAGGTCAGACATGCATGTCTGATTATGGGGGAGAGTGATTTACCAGTGCGTCACATATCTTCCAGCTACGCAATGTTATTGCAAGAAGCAATTCTTCCCTTTTTAGAGTAGACGCCTTTTCAGGAGAGTGATAAAATCATTTTGACAGAGTATTCTCCCTTGAAAGTGTAGCCATTTATTTTACATTTACCATTGGAATGAGATCCCAGTGTTGGAGGCCAACAAACACCCTCAAATATGAGCACCACTATAGGGATCAAACATGCATTAAAATTCGCCAGGTACCGTGGGAGGTGTTGAAAACCGAGGCCGAAGTCCGCGGTTTTCAACACCTCCCAAGGGACGGCGAATGTTAATGCACTGAAAAACCATACTCGATCGCTATTACTGCATAAAATCTGAAAACATTCGCGTTATTTCGTGCACTATTTTGTTTCGCCTTTTCACCGACGTCTCGCGAACGCAATTTCCACGAACTATGCTCGTTCTAGGGCCGGGCAGTACATATCTCGTAACGGCAACAAATCTGTGGCCCCGGTACGATCATATTGAAAGTTGCGTAGCCGTGTATTAACAGCGCGTGAATTGCCTTGATAATACACGGCTTTTCGCCGGTTAATGCACGGCTGTTAATAACGTGCGACACTGCTTTTTCTGCAATAATATAAGTTAGTTTAGAGTTGAAAGTACGCGGAAGAATAACTCTTCTGATCAGTTTGATGTGTTAACACTTAGCACTCTGGATAAATTTTTCAGCAGACGACAAATTAATGATATTTTTCTTATTTTTTCCAGAAAACAGGTTTTGACATTTCATGCAAATTGTCTCAGTCAAGACAATTTGCATGAAATATCAAATCCTGTTTTCTGGGGAAAATAAGAAAAACATCATCAATTTGTCGTCTGCTGAATAAGTCCAGAGAGTGGTAAAGGTATATCTTTCTTTTTTATTCTTGAAACTATACAGGGCTGCGTTCCGAAGTGCTAGTTACTTGCGATTATTTTGCCCTGGACCCCTGCTCCTGTTGGCGCTCGTCATGAGGTACAGGGATACAGGGCAAAACATTCGCGATCACTCTGCACTTCTGAACGCAACCCTAGAGCTCAGTCCAAGCATATTAGTCGGACTCCAGTGATACATGTCCTCGAAACATCATAGACAGGCAAGTATGTACATCACACACGTGGAAATCCCTGCTTACTACCCAGTCCTACCCATCACTGAATGCCACTTGTGTTGACAGAAGCATGCACAGATGACCAGAACAGAAACATCTGCCATGAAAAACAAGTATTTGTAACAACAATAAAGAAGATGTCAAGGAATAGCCACAATCACATAGTCTCGGCTACCAAATGACACCAAAAGGAAGAGCAAACAAACAAAGACAGACAGTACACAAAAATGCAAGCCACCAACTTCTGTTTTATAAATCCCTACAATTTATCATTTGCTGTTGACGATCCAAAATGATGTTCTAGAGACCCTTCAGACCTCCTAAGGCGTTCCAGTAAATATTTCTTTTCGTAAAGTAACAATGTGGCCCCCGTTCCTCAAGTAGTTCAAAATGAACGGAAAATGAGTGAGGTGTCAAAATGATAACGTTCTCAGAGGGACAGGGAACCTATTATTCAACATCAGTGATCATTGAATAAGGGTCGGTTGTTTAGAGGTCCCGTCTACCAACACAACATAACTCTACACTGCCTGAGACTGCCGGAAAATTTTTTCAGTCAGTAACAGGAGGAAAGGATTTCAGTACGAAAACACGCCAATTCAAATATATAGAAAATTTCACCTAAAAAAACTGAAAATTTTCAGATAAAAATACTGATATTTTTTATATTTCTGCTCAAAACCTAGATTGAGGGTACTCGTTAGAACCGTCATATTTAATATGAAATAGGTGAAACCTAATGAGCAACCAACCAATTTGTGACTTTCCAAAAATAAAGTAATAAATAAATAAAAATGGACTTTTAAGTTTCAACAATTTGCAGGGTGGTGGTGAGGGTGGATGCGGATGCATCTTATTTACAAGTATTCCTCAACAGGTTTTTTTAAATTCAATAATACAGAAGCATGCATTTTTTTTAGTGATTTAAGACTGTATTAAAAAGCGGGAAAAGGCATTTTCATCCAAGTACAATGAATAAGTTCCCACTGAGTGACCTCAGTATAAGTTTAGCAGGTGACTACTTCCTGTTCCAGCATAATTTCTCACAACATTCACCAATACTAAACTGAGCCAAAGCATGACAAAATCTATGGCAACCTGTTTGTGGTTTTGTCCATTTAATTTAGATACCTGCATTTCAAATACAGATATACCTGCTAATAAATACAGATATCTTTATTTCATTGTTATTACAAATATCTCTAATTAAAATGCAGCTATATGTAATTGAATTGAGATACCTCTTACTGAAATGCAGATTCTGTACTTGAGAAATACAGATATCTCTATTTTCAATCATAACATAGAAATCTGCATTTGTATTAGAGACATCTGCATTTAAAAATACAGATATCTTCATTTCAATGAGAGATACATCTTGTGTAGCTGAAATTCAGATATCTGCATTTAAAATACAGACATCGCTAATGCCATTACGAAAACACGCCTATTCAAATATATAGAAAATTCTATCTCCAAAAACTTAAAATCTTCAGATAAAAATCTTTGATATTTTTCATATTTCTGCTCAAAACATAGATTGTTGGCACTCGTTAGAACCGCCTCGCGAATACGCACAATCTATGGTTTTAAGCAAAAATAATGTATACCCTGGTATACCCCAGTTTTACTATATGAAACTGGGGTTTAAGTGGGTCAAAATTATATAGGCATGTTTTCCTGATGCAAATGCAGATACCTGTATTTGAAATGCAGATATCTTTATTTCTAAATTAAATACATATATCTGCATTTCAAGTACAGATATCTGCATTTCATTACAGATATCATTATTTATGGTTGAAAAAGATACCCTTATTTACTCTTACGCGTATTTTCACATGCACTGTTCCACTGGTTACAATATGTTGGGAAGCACATTTCCCGCCTCTGCAGATCACAAAAAAACTAATTAAAAATGCTCAAGATTTCAAACCATTATGTCTTTACAGTCAAATCCATCGCTCCTTTAAGAGGAGCACAAAAAAAAGAGAGAAAGAGAATGTGTAAAATATATTTTAGGAATCTATCATGGGTGTGAGGGGTAGACAGAACAAGAGGCCCACGGGCCACGGTTCGCTCACCTGAGTGACATAGCCACTGCAGACATGCAGATGTTCCCAATAATATATGCAAAGATTCAGCCATAAGGCATCCTCGGTTTTGGAGAATAAGATTTTTAAATGTTTTTCCCATACAAATGCATAGGGAAGCAAACTTGTACGACCATTATTTTAGCAACTTTGGTAGACCGCCTGTCCCCGATGATTTAAGCAAAGATTCAGCCCCAAGGCGTCCTCGGTTTTTTTAAAGGTTTTAACCATATATGGGCATGGCGGCCATCTTGGTCAATGAACCACGACCATTTTAGCAATTTTTCATTCCCCCAACCTAAGGAGGCTCCATATGAAAATTGTGTAAAATTGGCCCAGAGGCTCCAGAGGAGAAGTCGTTTGAAATTCTGAATATTTTTCCCATACAAATGCATAATGAAGCAAAACTGACCTCACGGGAAAAAGGTCAAATGTCAATGTACGACCATTATTTTAGCAACTTTGGAAGACCTTCAGTTTCTGATGATATATGTAAAGATTCAGCCACAAGGCATTCTCGGTTTTGGAGAATAAGATGTTTAAAGGTTTTTTACATACAAATGCATAGGGAAGCAAACTTAACCTTGCCGTAAAAAAGGTCAAATGTCAATATACAACATTTATTTTAGCAATTTTGGTAGACCTCACGTCCCCAATGACTTACGCAAAGATTCAGCCCCAAGGCATCCTCGGTTCTGGAGAAGAAGATTTTTAAAGGTTTTTTTTCCATATATGGGCATGGCGGCCAGCTTGGTCAATGAACTGCGACCATTTTAGCAATCTTTCATTCCCCCAACCTAAGGAGGCTCCATATGAAATTTGTGCAAAATTGGCCCAGAGGCTCCAGAGGAGAAGTCGTTTGAAATTCTGAATATTTTTCCCATACAAATGCACAAGGAAGCAAAATTGACCTCACGGTAAAAAGGTCAAATGTCAATGTACGACCATTATTTTAGCAACTTTGGTAGACCTCCAGTTTCCGATGATATATGTAAAGATTCAGCCACAAGGCATTCCCGGTTTTGGAGAACAAGATTTGTAAAGGTTTTTCCCATACAAATGCATAGGGAAGCGAATTTGACCTTGCCGTAAAAAGGTCAAATGTCAATATACAACATTTATTTTAGCAATTTTGGTAGACCTCCCATCCCCAATGACTTATGCAAAGATTCAGCCCCAAGGCATCCTCGGTTCCGGAGAAGAGGATTTTTAAAAGTTTTTACCATATATGGGCATGGCGGCCATCTTGGTCAACTAACCGCGACCATTTTAGCAATCTTTCATTCCCCCAACCTAAGGAGGCTCCATATGAAATTTGAGCAAAATTGGCCCAGAGGCTCCAGAGAAGTTTGAAATTCTGAACATTTTTCCCATACAAATGCATAAGGAAGCAAAATTGACCTTACCATAAAAAGGTCAAATGTCAATGTACGACCATTATTTTAGCAACTTTGGTAGACCTCCAGCTTACGATGATATATGTAAAGGTTCAGCCATAAGGCATCCTCGGTTTTGGAGAACAAGATGTTTAAAGGTTTTTCCCATACGAATGCATAGGGAAGCAAACTTGACCTTGCCGTAAAAAGGTCAAATGTCAATTACGACATTTATTTTAGCAATTTTGGTAGACCTCCCGTCCCCGATGACTTATGCAAAGATTCAGCCCCAAAGCATCCTCAGTTCTGGAGAAGAAGATTTTTAAAGGTTTTTACCATATATGGGCATGGCGGCCATCTTGGTCAATGGACCGCGACCATTTTAGCAATTTTTCATTCCCCAACCTAAGGAGGCTCCATATGAAATTTGAGCAAAATTGGCTCAGGGGCTTCAGAGGAGAAGTCGTTTGAAAATGTTAACGGACGGACGCACGGACGGACGGACGACGGACGAAAAGTGACCACAATAGCTCATCCTGAGCATAGCTCAGGTGAGCTAAAAATTCAGGCTTGCCGAGTGATATTTCGATCTACCTGTGACGCACGAAAGATTCTTTTTCTTGCATACTTTGCATCATATCTGAAGTCAAATCCCTTTGATTGTTGACATCTTCCATATTTTGATAACATTTCTGTGATGCTTAATGACAGCATTAACTTCAGTGATGTTAACCTTAACGATGGTGTACCTCTTGATTCCTATACAACCAGTGCACATCAAAAGCGTGAGAAATCTCAATTTTTATCTTACTCTGGATAACTTATCATTTTCCGTATGTTTCTATAATCATGCGATTTTTCAGTACATATATTTAAGAGAACCAGTTTTTGGACAGTTCTATCACATAAATTCAGGCATTCTAGGCAGGTATACATGATACATTCTGGGTTGCAGAATGAAGGTCCACAAGTAATTATTTAGATAACCGAATGTATGGTTCTTTAACCTGCACATGGGTACTTGATTTTCCATGCAGAAGCCAGAGAGGGCCCCAGCAAAGACTGCACAGTTATTATGTCATCCCTGCAAATCACAAAGGAAAGCGTGTTCGGATTCCATTTATTATTGTTTTTGTTTTTTTTCTCTCGCCAATGGCCGAGATTGAACGTACCTCCAGCACTTGAGGCTATTGGACTCACCACTGAGCTACCTGCTGTTGTCCGAGTTTAAGAGAAGCCTAGTAGGCTGCAAGGGACTATTAATTATGTTGAAAATAAAAGTTGAAAATAATCAGGTTCTTAAGAGAACTTTGCATTTAAAATTACAATTATCTGTAGTTTCTATAAATAAAGATTTCTGTATTTGAAATACAGATATCTGTATTAGAAATACAGGCATCTCTATTTGAACGGCAGATATATTTTATTTGAATAATAATCATAGCTATCCGTATTTCAATTAGAGATAGTTGTATTTCAAATAAAGATATTTGTATTTCAAAAACAGTTACCCGAGTTTCTAAAATGTACTTATATCTTACTTAAATAGAAATATCTGCATTTGAAACGCAGACATCTGTAATTAAAATGCAGATATCTATGATTCAAATTCAGACATGTCCATTAAAGAACCAAAAAGAGATATCTGCATTTCAAATACGTATAAATACTCTGTATTTGAAATACAGATATATGCATTTAATGTAGGTAGCTGCATTTAAATGCAGATACCTTTATTTAAATGCAGATATCTGCATTTTAAATATAGATATCTGTATTAAATTGGTTTTAACCCAAACGAGCCACCATAAAAAACAATGAAATGACCTATAAAAAACACTTGTCCAAATGAATTTTAAACTAGTCACAAATTATGGCAATATGTGCAAACCAATCTGTCATTCTACGAATACAGACAGTTCTTAAGTGATAGCATTATGCTGCATTGAAATAAAACTCATCTGTAGATGAGGGAAGCAGTTACTGACAGTTCCTGGATTCACATGCAAGGTTACTGTATCTCATTTATAACAGAAGTAATCTATAAGAGAATAAACTAATTCTTTGTAAATAAGAATTTCAACAGTTAAGAATTAGATAAACTCCAGAATTATTATCATAAAATGCTTCTCTTTTCTACAGATTATTTTAGCAAGAGAAAGTGAACAAATATTTTTTTTTCTTATTTTTATTCCATAAAAGATTTTAGGACTAGACTACTGATGGTGCCAAGTATAAGATAATAAGATATGACACATTTATAATTCGTTTGTCATATGAAAGAACCGTTTATAGAAGTCTTTTCATTGCAGTTAGTGCCTTTTAACACACAGTAATAACTCAGTGATGAAACCTGATACAAATAAAGAAATGATTCTTACAAGAATTATCAGCAGAACAGTGCTTCCATCCACTGTCATTCTATGAAACAAAAAAAAAAAAAAAAAAGAGAACAATAATGGTCTGTAGTGTTCACCTGAGCTTAACAGATTTACATACTTAATTTCGAAGTTTCACAAAACTAGACTGTTCAAGATTTTTCTATAAATTTTATTTTAAAAAAGACACATGACGGTTCTAAACAAACAACCCCCAGGCTTATAAATTGAACAATCTTGGTGCAAATCCACTAGACAAACTCAAACTCATCTAAGGTTTTATGACCGTCCTCATTACCTGCCCATCTGATGAACAATTTGATAACTAGAAATTGTGTTTAAAAAAAGACACTATGCCCCCCAACCATATGCTTGCCTCTAAAGATAATACAGGGTAAAAATGGTCCAATCTACACAGGGTCATAATTCCTTAAACGTTTTTAAAAGTTAATTAGGTCAACTTCTAATCACTACGAATCTACTCATCAAGTTATGAGGCTCTAGCTTCAATAGTTTTTGAGATCTTTTGCTGGCAAGGGAAAAAGTTTGAGAGATATTTTGCTGGCAAGGAAAAAATGCCCAAAGTTACAAAGGGCCATTACTCATGAAATATTTTTAGAATTTATTCAAAAGAATCAGGTTATCTACTCATCATTATCAATCAATTTAATAAGTTTCAATGCTCTAGCTCCAACAATTTTTTAAATATTCTGCTGACAAGGTAAAAATGTCCAAAATTACAAAGGACCATAACTCATGAAGTAATTTTTTAAAATTATTTCAAAAGTTAATCAGATCGTCTACTCATCACTACCAGTCTATTCATCAAGTTTTAAAGCTCTAGCTTCAATAGTTTTTGAGATACATGTAGTTTAACAGCCAGACTATATTTTTGCCATATTACATCTCTGGGAGTCTGAAAGAGCAGGTAACTCATGCAAGTGGTCTGATCTGGTTGAAAACTTGTGCAAGATTTATGTCCAGCTTCATTAATAGCAAGTTTGATATAGATCTGATCATAAAACAAAGTCGCTGTTGCACGCTGCTTGGACAACATTTTCACCACAATATGTGTATGGGACTTTTTGGTTGCTATAGCATCCAAGTTTTTCATTGGGTTACCATGAAAAGTGAAGCTCCACCAAAGGCATGCTATAGATGAGAAATGATTTAGATCGGCCTGCAGACTGCAGATATAACTGATTAAAGGTATTGACGGATGACTGATGAATGAAGAAAGTACTACCACCCTATAAGCTCCCCATGAGCCTTCAGTCCAGGTGAGCTAAAAAACAAAAAAATAAAAAAAATCTGCAGTTCTACAGTTTCATCACTGGACTATCTCATGTTATATTATTCAGGGCTCAAAATTTTTTCTTGAACTAACTCCTCCTGTAGGGCAAGTGGCCTCAAATTGTTACTTGCCCTTAAGCTGTACTCATCCTTAGTCTTATATTTGGTACTAAAAACAAACCTGTCCATAAAGTCATGGAATTTAGTTCACGTATTGAAGCGGGGTTTACTGTTGCTGTTTTGCTGCGGAATAGTTAACAGACACCTTCCAGAATTGAAATTTTAACTTGTCAGCAGATTTTGACATCTTTTTGTGACATTTTGGAGTGACTTTTAGAACTTTGTAATTATGCTTGGTAATCCAAATTTTTCACTATTTACCCTTACTGCGAAAAAAACATCCCTGTCCTGTTGGGCAAGCCGTTTGATTTTTTTTCACTTGCCCTTAAAGAACACCTACTCATAAATATGAGCTGACAAGTGCAAATTTCAAGACCTAGTTATTACATGTAACAATGACACTTTCTGCAATGAAAAGATTTCATATAAACAGTTCTTTCATTTGACAAAAGAATGTCATAAGTTAGCAGTCTCACTTCAGTGAATATAGTTTTTACAATGGTACTTCATCTACAATGTCTTTGAAGTAGGTCCATTAATATGTTGAAACCCTGCATCAGAGTTAAGCCAATGGCTTATTGTGCTCTTTCAGAGTGGCAGTCAGAATCAAAATTCCCCAATATTTCACTGACTTTTCCCTGACCCAATTCTATTTTTCCCTGACCAAAATGCTTAAAATTTAATGGGCTTTTTTCTCATCTTGCAGAAATTAAATGATTCATTCTATTTTAACACATATTAATATACCGCCCTAATTGTTCAGTAAAAAAAAATAAAATATTGTCAAAATTTTGGGCATTCATTTTCTAGAATGAGCATTAATTTGTAGCAATGCGGAGTGAGCGAAAAAAAAAAAAAAAATACAAGACTTTCAGTAACTCAAAATGGATAAAATACCTGCCACAGCCTAACAAGTTTGGGCCAAAATTAGGAATTTCCCTGACTTTCTTAGTATTTAAAATTTCCCTGATCATTTCGCAAAATTCCCTGACTTTTCCCTGACCTTGGAAGAAAAAGTAAGATTTCCCTGACCAGTGGGCACCCTGTATTTAGATTGAACTCATCAGGTCCGGTCCAGTAGTAGCCAAGTTCATTAACATGCACAAAGACAGTTCTGCTCATTATTTGTAATTCTGTTCATTTTATCAATACAGTAATAATTATACTGCTGTTGGATTAACTCATCCTGGTCCGCATGTAAAATGTCTTTTAGATGTTGGTGCAGAGTGCACAAATCCAATTCCCATATCTAGAGAGACTGGTTTTATCACTGACTAACAGCTGGTACTGGAAAGCAGAAAAAACACCTCTGGGGCTCCACTTTGAAGATGGAAAACCTGCAATTAAAAAGGATATGTTTTTCTTATTAGTCTGTTGTTCATATAGGGTGAGACCTTTCAAAGAACGGGTGTACTGTTAAAGGAAAAAAAAAAATTGCTCCAGTGGGTAAAAGCAATTTCTTTCCTTTAGAAGTAATCCCCCATTGAAAGGGGAGGAAACACTTCAATGGCAGGGTGATGTCTTTTGGATGTATCCATTCACCTATAGGGATAAAACAGCAAAGCTTCAGGTTTTTCACTATTATATGCATAATGTTAAACTATAACAACCCACCATAATCGTGCTGTGGGCAGATAACTTTCAAACACTGACAAAATTTGCCCATTAGCAATCCCAAACCAGGGCTCCTTAATATCAATACATGAATCAAGTTTGTTAACCCTTGTCCTGCTGAATAAATTATGATGCCACGCCCCCTTCTAATTTTCAGCCAATCAGATTACTTGATCTGGATTGTTGCTATAAATTCAAATACTTAACGGCAAACAGTGCAGATCTAGATCAGTTGGCTTCTTCAGAAGCCAACTGATCTGGATCTACACTGTTTGCAAAGGCAGGGTATATCCGGGTTCAGCAGGACAAGGGTTAAATCCCCTGACATTTACATGTTATTGTCAGGAAACGAAAATATGGGCGTGTCTCGGGCAGATAACTCTGTCGAAGTTTGATGAAATTTGCGCATTAGCAATCCCAAACCAGAGCTCTACAATATCAATACACATACCAAGTTTTGTGAAAATCCACTGATGTTTTCTCTAGAAATCATCTGGACACTAAATATGGATGGACGGACGGACGTGTGACAGACGGATGCAGACACACTGACGTCCAACGTGAAACCATAAAACCCCGCCATTATCGTGTGGCGGGGTCTAAAAAGTGATGCATGGTTCATTTTATAAAATCATAAAGTGAAAAGGGATTTACATATAAGATATTTCTGCTTACCATTCCTGAACAAAACTGAGCATGTCATCAATGATCTATGTGATGGTCTTTTCTGGCATATCCCCTTTCAGTTCCAGTGTCTTGAAGGTCTTCAGTGGCTCGCTGTAGGCCGAATAGAATTTCTGAAAAATATCACCACACATAAATTAAATGTCACCTTATGTCAGTTGAATCCTTTTAACATAATAAACATGTTGGCTTGAAGCTAAATTTTGCTTAACATATTAAGATACTTAAACTGTGTTGTTAATTATATGTACAGTTGACTCTCGTTATCTCCAATTCCAAGGGACTCTTTGAAATACTTTGAGATATCCGTAGCTCGACATATCAGATTTGCAGAAGTGAGGAAAACATAATTCCAACAACCACATTTAGCAAATTTATATGTAACTGGACTTTTTAGTTTAGAGATATATTGAAAATATTGTGGAAATTGTGGACCAATTTCTCCTCTTTTCAACAATATTTTTTAACCTGTTGTAAGATTTTCATGTTTAGCCAGGGACAAGATTTTCACTTCGAGATAAGCGGTTATTCGAGATAAGCAAGGTCCAGATAACGATCAACTGTACTGCAATGCTAATGCTGGCAGACCTATACTGATCTTTCACATATGGTACTATTTGCATAAGTTATGTACTATGCACATACTTTGGTATGTGTTGAGCAATATATTCTAGTATGTGCTGTGCACATATTCTGGAATGCTTTGCACATATTTTGTTATAATTTATGTGCTGTGCATAGGGCTGGCTAATCAGAGTTGAAAAGATGATTAACATGATAATCAGTCCTGCCATTGTGATCGATAATCGATTAGTAATCACTGAAGATTTGGTCATAATTTTACCTGTCGTCTCAGCATGACCATATGTTATACTTTACTGCACTTTACCTTGCCCTGACAGGCCTGAGCAAACAGTGTAGACCCAGATGAAAATGTGGTGTCTCATCAGGGTATACACTGTTTGCCACTCATTCAGCTATTATTAGATACAACATTGTAGAGGCGTAATGATTCATTAAAATTGTATCGTATCACGATACTTTTTCTCACGATACGAGTATTGTATCTTGGGGCTAGTATTGCAATACCTGACGATACACCCAAAAGTACAATTTCCAAAGAAAATAGTAGCTTTAACATATTTCAAGACCATTTTTATAACAAATTACAAAGATCTAAACTGTTACTGAAATACACTGATCACTTATATGACAAAATGGGTCATCTTACACAGGCATTTTTACACAATAATGAACCTCTGAGATGGTTTTGAACCTGTTTTCCAAGAGTATCAAAACTTTCAACCTCTGACTTATGCATGAATGTAGTATCGTGATATGTATCGAATCGTTAGGCAAGTATCGCGATATATATCGTATCGTGAGCTGACTGTATCGTTACAGCCATACAACATTGGGTAGTAAGTTGTACTTGTTCAAATTTTAGTTAAGTATGGTAAGGAGTTGAGGTGTCTGAATACTATGGGTGTTATATAACAGGGTGTTCAATTGTTTTAAACAACATGTTTACTATGTTTCCATAAATAGCTTTATTTACTATGTTTCCAAAAATAACTTTCTGGAATGTTCAACATGTTTACAATAACATGATGTTTACAGCCTTGATTCTGGACTGAGTTATTTTTGGCATGTCATGGAAGATTTAGAAGTTTCCTGAAGGAACCTAGAAAATAAGAGATGCTTGTAGTAAATTCTTTTTCTAGAACGTTCTCTGATATTATATAAGGAGAGAAGAATTTCATCTGGGCATCTTTGTATACTTTCACTGGGAATTATTCTATACTGGATTACTTTACTATTTTATTCATTCTGAACTTAAATTCTGAATTCAGGAACATTAAATTGTGGGATCAGAAACTGATATTCAAAGGATTTGTTTTATAAATTCTCATGGATTATTTCAGAGGGACTTTGTGACATAAACTTGAAAGGTACTGTCTACGTACATTCTTTTGTTTTGAATCTTGTCTTATTTTTTTTGTGGAATAAATATTGTTAATAATTTAAAACTTGTTGCTGGTTTCACTTTCATTTCTTTCTCGTTACGCCTGGCTCGTAACAATGGGTAAATACTGTAATGTAACAGAAACAGAAATCAAATGATATTTCTTTGTCCCAACTTGCTTTTTCACACTTGTAAATACTGTTAAATGTGGCTTTAAATCTTAGCACTCTGGGTAAAATTACAGCAGACATTTTAAAATATTTTTCTTATTTTCCCAGAAAACAGGTTTAGACAGTTTGCATGTAATGTCAAAACCTGCTTTATGGGAAAAGTAAGAAAAATATTGTTATTGCCTTTGGAAAAGAAATTGCAAAACTTCTGCAACAATGCCTCAGGTTCAGCCAATTAAAGAAAAATTTTCCAACTTGCTAGAGTTAGCAAGTGATGGAAATTGCAGCTTGCTTTTTGATCAAATTAACTAGCATTTAGCAAGTTAGCAAGTGCTAAAATTGATCCCTGCTGGCGTATCAGTCAGTAACCTTGAGTATAGTGGTCTGTCACATGGAGAGTATACCGGATTATTGGTCAGCGACAGAGTAAACCCAGACCTATGGCATGTTCTCATAATTCCGTTCACCTTCTTAGAATAATATGAAAACAAATCTTTCTTAAATTTATGCCACATTATGCAGTCTTCGCGAAATCTTTTCTACTGATGCAGGACAGCTGTCAGACAGACTGTAATCTTTTGCAGGACAGATAATTATCTGCAGGACTAAAGGCATATTTGTTGTCAGAATATTATTTTCTTTGCTAAGATTCACAGGACATTTGTCTGGCAGACTAACAGTTTTTGCAGGACAAAATGAAAAAATGCCAGTTTTGTCAGGCAGTCCTGCACTTTTCGCGAAGACTGCGACATTAAAATTAATAAGAAATGACTAACATTACAGCTGATTTTGAAGAAAATCAGTTTTCACTTACAATTTTATGTATAAAAATCAAAATTTGTCACAAAATGCTAAATATTTGGAGTATCATTCAGTGAATTAGTCAATGATGTAGGGTATGGAAGGTCTGGAGTTTATGCTAGAATATCAACATATTTATAAGTATGGCCTGAAACATTATTGTGGAAAGTCATGTTAAGTGATGATTGTTTAAAAAAAAAAAATAAATCTGTGTGTTAGTTAAAAGTACTTGGTTTGTTTGTGTTGAGGTTTTACGGCCCAGTCAACCCAATGGGGTCATATCGAGCACAGTCAGTTTACCTAACCACACGTTTACTGGGCAGGCTTAGTCCTCTAAGCGGTTAACCAGTATTGTGTACATTCTTTTGCCAGAAAAAGTACTTGGATTGAATAAGATCAACGTCTACTGAGATAATGTTGAATCTGACAGCTGGAATGCCCCTCAACCACCCTCCCCCCTGCGGGCCCCTGTAGCCTAGTGGATAAGAGAACCGACTCTTAATCCATTAGGTTTCTCACCGCTGCGGTTTGAGCCTCCCTTGGGTCATATGTGGGAAACCAAGCTGATTATGGATGGTCAGCTGTTTTGTTTTTTCTGCAGGTTCTCCGGTTTTCGCCCACTTTTGATGAACGATCAGCTCGATTTAAGTGAAATATTCTTGAAAGGGTCCTAAAACCCAAATCCCCCTCAAATTACCGTTAAGAACTGTTAGGAAAGTCTATTATTTTCACTCTAGATATGCGATAATGCTCAGATATCAGTGGAGCTTTTTCTACTTTCGTTTCAACCGGATGTCACGTTGCGCGCGCGCAAGGTATACGTTCTTCTGGAATACCACCGAAAATACTGACAAAACTATTGTGTGTTTTATTCTTACCTTAAAATCTCGCCTATGCCCGATTTTTATTTGTTTTTAGCATGGAAACGTGATATCTGTTAGGTTTAACAGTTGCTGTCACCGGGTGATTGTAAACAAACGCTGAAAACGGAAGTGACGTATTTAAAGGTTCATATTCACAATTTCCGGTTATACAAAAAAATCAGCCTTAGTATAGCAATTTTTGAATAGAACAGAATACTACCATAAAGCAACCAACTCTCGTTGTTGCCGCTTCGCGGCAACAACTCGTTGGTTGGTTGCTAATATTTTAGGACAAAGAATAAGCAAGTTTGTTTTCGTTTTCTTGTAATATCAAAAAAAGTATAGAAGTCCAGGTAAGAGCCATAATCACAGAACATAGCCTTGTTACGACAAGAAATGTAATAAAAGTGAGAAATGTAATAAAATGTCACATTTCTCACTTTTGTTACATTTCTTGTCGCAATGTCTGCGACGAGAAATGTAATAAAATACCAATGATACCAAAGGAGCTTAGCAAACAAACCATGACAAAAAGTACACATACCACAAACCATATGAGGTGCCGTTTTACTATTATTCCCCTATTTTTGTGATATCACTAAATCGAATTAGTGATATCACTAATTCTATTTAGTGATATCACTAAATGGAGATGAATTTGCTATATCAATAAATTATGAGGTGCCGTTTTACTATAAATCCCCTGTTTTTTGATATCACTAAATCGATTTTGTGATATCACAAAATCGATTTTGTGATGTCACAAAATCGATTTTGTGATATCACAAATTAAGACTGAATTTGTGATATCCTAAAATCTGTTTAGTGATACCACATAATAGAGAATTTATGATATCACAAAATCGATTTTGTGATATCACAAAATGGGCATGACTGTGATATCACTAATTCTATTTAGTGATATCACTAATTCTATTTAGTGATATCACTAAATAGATTTTAGGATATCACCAATTCGATTTAGTGATATCACAAATTCATTTCTATTAAGTGATATCACAAAATCTATTTTGTGATATCACGAATTCGATTTTGTGATATCACTAAATAGGAGTGAATTTGTGATATCACTAAATTGATTTTGTGATATCACAAATTCATATTTTCCCTTTGAATTTTTTGGAATAATGTGGGATCTCGAAATGATTACTGCGCATGCGGTACCACTGCACATGCTCACGAAAGAATATGTCTTTTTTCTTTTTGTTTTATAAAAGAAGGGTTTGATAATCGTCATGCAAATACACAATTTGCATAAAAGATCAAATCCCGTTTTCTAGGAAAAATAAGAAAGAAAAGTCATCAGTTTGTCGTCTGCTAAATTTGCCTAGGGAATGGAAGTGGTTAATTTCGTACTAGTTTTTGTTCAGTCCACAAAATTACTGTTGTATTGCGGAAGCGAGAGCACGTTTTTCACCATTGATTTTCGTAATTTATATCGTCTAAATCTAAAACGAGTCTATGTCTTAAAGTCTAATCATAACAACAGCAGACGACAAATTGATATTGTTTAATTATTTTTTAGAGTAAATTAAACTTGAAATTTCATGTAACTCGTCTGGCTGACGAGTCCACATGAAATGCCAAGTTTTATTTTCTCGGAAAAACAATAACAATAAAAAAATGTCGTCTGCTACAATTCTAATAGCTTATTTTCTGGGAAAAATGAAAGAAATATTTCAAAATGTCGTCTGCTAAAATTTTACCCAGTATGGTAAGCGGCAACAAATTTATTAGGGAGTAAATATTGTATTGTTTTCGAATATAATATATTTAGTGATATCACTAATTCGATTCAGTGATATCACTAATTCGTTCATATTTAGTGATATCACTTATTCGATTTTGTGATATCATTTATTCGATTTTGTGATATCACTTAATCGTGTCTATTTAGTGATATCACTAAATCGAATTAGTTATATCACAAAATCAATTTAGTGATATCACTGATTCGATTTTGTGATATCACAAAATAGATTTGATTTAGTAATATCACTAATTCTATTTAGTCGATTTTGTGATATCACTAATTCGATTAAGTGATATCGCAAATTCATCTCTATTTAGTGATATCACTAAATAGAATTAGTGATATCACTAATTCGATTTAGCGATATCACAAAATAGGGGAGTTATAGTACAAGGGCACCTCATACTAAATCGAATTAGTGATATCACTATATGCGATATGCTAACGGACCTGCAATACCGGAAAAGACCTGTCACATATTTCCTTCAATGAAAGCCTAAAAATCATTTTAACATTCAAGGAGACCTGTCAGAACATCAGGTTTTTTTGTTGTTGTTTTTTTGTCATGTACAGTTACTATGACGCCTGAGTCTCAGTCATTTGAGAGACAGTATTATATCGATAGTACTTAAAAACTCCATATTCCTAAAAAAATAGACATTTTGTTATCCAACGAAGGTTAAATAAATTCATATATGGTATTGATACAATCATAAAATGTGGCACCTGACATCCTGTAAAATTTGAGGTAGTCTCTCGTTCTTGAAATGAAATATTTTTATCGTATCTCTGAATTGATGTTGCCAACATTAATTCAGAGATACGATAAAAAATCAGTTCATTTTTGATCCAGTTCAAAAACGAGAGACTAACTGAAATTTTACAGGCTGTCAGATGCCACATTTTATGATCGTATTAATACTATATATCAATTTATCAAACCTCTTGGATAAAAAAATGTCTATTTTTGAGAAATATGGAGCCTCTAAGAAACCACATGTAGCTGGTACCAACACATGCATTTTTAGAATATTTTGAAACACAATAGTACACTGCTATAAGAAGTGAAGAAGATGCAGGCTTAAAAAAGGTTTTGCCTTACTTATGAGCCTAGCAACGATTCTACAGTACTCTACGGTATAGAAGTTTGTTGCCAGGGCAAGTTTGCAATTCGTCTACCCCTAAACCTAAACGTACTCCTACCCTTAACCAAGGGCCAGAATCAAAAATCACATAAACGCTAACATACCCTTAAATATTATACTCTTTACTAGCGGTATAGGGTCGACAGATTATAGCTAGGCTAAAGTATTGCCGAACACTACAACATGTTAAGAAAAAAAAATGTCAAAAGTTCGGTAACAACTTACTGGTCACTCTTTAAAGCGGGGACAGAAACGTTTGGTTAATAATCAGTTTTTTTTGTTGGTTTTTTTTGTTTTGTTTTGTTTTTTTATTTTTTTGTTTTTTTTTTTTGTTTGTTTTTTTTGTGTGTTTTTATTTCCCAGTTTACATAAACATCTGCAATAAGGTTTGCTCAAATGCAATGATAATTTTGTATGTGTATATGTCGTAGTCCAAATAGGAATTTAGCCAGATCCGGGATCTGGCTAGGCCGGAGATGAATTCTGATCTGGCCTAGCCAGATTTCGGATCTGGCTGAATTCTTACTTAACTTAGCCAGATTCCGGATCTGGCTAAACTCTGTTTAGTCCAAATAAGAATTCCTGTCCTGGACTGGCTATGCCGAATGGGAATCTTGCCGCTTTATGAATAAGTAATGACTGACAACCTTTATTTCTTCACTCTAGTTGTATTTTTTTTTTTTTTTTTTTTTTTTTTTTTTTTTTTCAAAATTAATCATGGGTAGGGAGTGATTGTTTCCTCTGAGCATCTTCAAACATTTTTTCTTAATATTTTAATATGTTTATCACAGCGGTCCCTTTCAGATATGAGTGAATATTTTGCTTCATATTTTACTATGATAATCATAGCAATCCCTTTCAGATATGTGATAAAAGTGAATTCAAACATCAATATCAGCATGGGGCCTTCTTTAAATAAAAATTTGTTTGCTTTCACCCAACTCACAGTTTTAAGTATGATTTGGTAAAGCAGTTATATTACTTTTTATATGAATTTGATTACAATTTAAGTTAAGGACTTTCTGAAAAGGTTAACAAGAAATACAATAACTGAATCTAAAGACTTGAAATAAATATAATGCTTCCTTCTGAAGGCCAATAAATGTTTTTGGTTAGGGGCAGTTTTTATTGGTCAGTCATGTGACGGCAAACAGATTTTTTTACCAAGATCTGTTCTTTGCAAATTGCTTTTAACACCTTTGGTACTACTGAAACTTTATGACTTAATAATTTAGAGATTTACTTTCATCTTTTTTTTTTTTTTTTTTTTTTTTAAATAAAGTTGTCTTTGATTGTTATTCACACATGTTTGGACCAGACATATGATCAAGTAAGCAATGTATTTTTTAAGACAAATTATTTATTGCCATCGATGGCTCCTAATTATCTATTTCAAAACATATCTCTCATAATCTCTGAGGAATACACATTGTTATTGCAGTCAGTACATCAAAATTTAATGAAGGTCGGCTACCATTATAACAAAGTTCCTATTTGGTCCAACCAGATCCGGATTTGGTGTAGCCTAATAGGAATTCTTACTTGGACTAAAAAAAAAAAGTTTAGCCAAATCCAGAATCTGGCTGAGCTAAATAAGAATTTTGCCAGATCTGGAATCTGGCTGGGTCAGATAAGAATTCCAATCTGGCCTAGCATGATTCCGGATCTGGCTAAATTCCTATTTGGACTACGACATAAATACAAAGTGTGACACTGACTTCTTCTGGTTATTGAGAATATTAAAAGGGACAGATTATGAAAGAAATACTATCTATTATATATTATCTCGGACACAGTATCTATCTATTTATCTATCTATCTATTACCCAGAGTCCATTTAGGCAAACAGTTTGTTTGGTTGGAGAAGTTTTAACATGGACTTAACCCATATAAGGCTAGAGTCCCATTGTTTGGACATAGGCAAACAGTGCAGACATAGATCAGACGCCGTGCTCAGCGGCGTATAATGTTGGTCTACACTGTGTGCTAACCAACCTCATTCTCAGAAGTTTGTTCATCTTAGTCCTTTGACCGTCGAAACATTTCTTGACCAGTTTTCCGCTTTAAATTTCCCACGCTCTGATATTTCAGCGACGTACACTCTTTAGGGACTGCTTTCTTTCAAGATGTTCACTATTTCACACAACTTCTCAGTAAATTTCTTCTGTTTAGTTTCTGTAGTAATACTATTTCCACCTAAGCTAATAAATACGGCATCTGGCTGAAATAGTTTTAATTTGTCCAAAGTATCAAAACAGTTGTCAAAGTTCATACCACCAAAAGAAAAAAGAAAAAAAATACACTCTAACCCCTCTCTACTCCTCCACCCCACCCCCCGCCACTTTCTTCATTATAGCTTCGGTCGTTTCGGTATTCCGTGGTCGTTTCGATAAATCTAGGCACCGGTAAATGGGGTAATTGTATGTGACGGGACCAAAAAAACGGGACCAAATTTGATCACCCAGGAAAAGTCTTTATTCTTCATGGAACTTAATGATATTTGATAGGCATATTAGTTATAGTGCAGATCAAGATTTTGAAATATTTCCTGTTTTTAAGGCAATATTGCCAATTGAATAGCCCATGTCAGCCGGAGAAAAGACAGTACCAAATTTTTAAGCAAATGACCATTTCCTAAATTTCTGCAAGCGTCGCTAAAATAGTGAGTGATCGGTACTTTTTATGGTATGTGCTAACCAAAATCATTCTAGGGAATTCTCAAACTGCAAAATTGTGAAAGTTTGTGCATTTGTTTTCGAAATAATATGCCCGGAACCAGGCCGGAACAAAAATAATTTATCACACCTTAAAGTTCAATAGTGAACACGCCGAAAATGATTTAGACGAGGCAAAAGTGCAAAACAACTATTTCTCCTCTGTATCCAAAGTTGTCGATGAAAAAAAAAAATCTGTCAACCTTTTCCACTCCTTAACATGCTCACTGAAGCTTAATAGCAATATCTCCTCAAGATATACGAGATGTTCTCCTTAAACTTGACGTAATTAAGGCATGCGGCCCGGACCTCATGTCCGCGCCTGCTTAATACTGTTCTGTCTAAACTCTTATCTGTCGTCTTCAATCGATCTTTGGTCCAAGTATATTTCTCTATTACCTGGAAAGAAGCCAACGTAACCCAATTCATAAAAAAGAAGATATGTCTCTCCACTCTAATTACAGGCCCATTTCTTTTTTAAGTCCTATAGAAAAAGTAATGAAATACTGTGCCCACAAATACTTATATAATTATACAGTCGAATATCAGATACTTAACCCCTTTAAGTCTGGATTTTTTCCTGGAGAGTCTACTACGTATCAATTGTTGCATACTAACCACTCCTTTGTGGAAGCGGTCGACAGTGGGAAAGAAGTAAGGGTACTTTTTTGTGATATCAGCAAGGCCTTTGACAGAGTCTGACACAAGGGACCAGTGCATAAATTATCATGTTTGGGAATTACTCGGGATCTCATTCGGTGGTATAAAAGTTATCTTTCAAACCGACGACAGGGTGTCATTCTTAACGGGATTATATCGGAGTGGGCTTCCGTCTTAGCAGATGTCCCACAAGACTCTATTCTTGGCCTGTTGCTTTTCTTGATTCATGTAAATGATATTGGTAACGGTATCAGGTCTTGTATATGCCTTTTTGCTGACGACACTAGTTTGTACATTATCGTGGATAATCCAGAAACGGCTGCCTTTATTCTCAATTCTGACTTAGAAACTACGTAAGTAAATGGGCAGTAGATTTTAACCACTCTTCTTTTTACAAGGGTATAGCAACCTATATTTCACCCTGCACTCAAAATGAATAACGTCCCACTGAAGAAAAACTACGGATCATAAACATCTGGGTATAAACTTCTCAAACTCATGTACTTGGTCTGTCCACATTGAAACCATTACTGACGCAGCATGGAAAAGATTAAATCTAATGAGAACTTTGAAATTTAAAATTAACAGACAAGTTCTGTTTACAGCATATGTACACCCTTTGCTTGAATACAGTGACACTGTATGTGACAACTGTACAAACCAGTGCAAAAAAAGCAATTAGAATAAACGTCAAAAAGATTGCCTTTGGAAACAAAGAGCACACCACAGAACAGAAAATGGGAGTCTCGGTTTTATTGAGACTCTTCATAAGCAGTAATGAAGTTTGCAACACTGCTTACGCCCTCTAGCGTATACATGAGCAGAACTCCATCTTCAAATGTACCATAATGGGCCCAATGATCCCAAAGGAAATGAAATATAATCTGCACTATGGTAAAGTACGGGGAGACGTTCTACCGCCGCCACACGGCACTAATACCAGCTGCGGTGTATTAAAATAAACGTCAAAAAGAGTGCCTTTGGAAACAAAGAACACACCACAGATCAGAAAATGGGAGTCCCTTACATACCTGTGCAACTAAACCTCTGCAGCATCGATAAACTTTTGGCAGATTTAGGTTGGAAAATACTTAAAAAGAGAGATATACAAAGCATAAACTAGTTACTTTTTTCAAAACTTACTACCACCTCTAGTTCAAGAACGTATACCCACAACAACTTAAGAAATTCAACCAATATCAGCTCTATACATGCAAATACTAATATGTTTTATAACTCATTATTTCCTTCTACTATTAAGGAGGCCAATACCGTGTAGTTAAGGAGGCCAATACCGTTGCTGCTTTTAAATATCGATTAAAGAGGAACTGAACTCCACCACCAAAATACTTTAACGCTGGCACAAGAATGTGGCAGATACTTCATACTAGGTCCGCATGCAATGTAGCTCACTGAATGCAGGTTTCCATAGAAAAATATGTAGCTAACCCTTAATGCTCCAATGGTGGATTCGAAAGTGCATTCCACTTCTTCAACGAATGCCCTAGATATTTACATGCCCGAAACCGATACATATCCGAAATACTTCAAATACACAACATACATGATCTACTCAATGGAAAAGAAACCCTGTCAGCCGATAAAAAAATGAGTCCGTATTCCAAAATGTTCAAGAGTTTATCATTAACTCCAAACTGTTTGTGTAGTAACGTACTCCAAAATCAATGATGTAGAAGCAGTCCAAGCCATTAACTCCTTTATTTATCTTCTCATTTAATAGCACACAGTGTGTCCGGTAAACATGACCATTATTAAGTTCTTGTATACAATTATCACCATTCTTAGCTGCTCATTGAAAGGAATCGGTCGTTCTTCCGTTCTCTTTCTTTTCTATTCCCGATCTATTTAAGTAAACACTCTTTACAATGTAAGTATGCATTGAACATCCATCTCTATACACGAGAGTATGTTATATCTAATAGTATATTATATCTTTGCTAATATGTATCTAAACGGGTCGCTTTCCTTTCAGAATGTTGTGCTGCGGACAAGTTAATGGACAGAAACATGGACAAATCATTGCCTTCTGCCCAAGTAAATTGACATAAAAAAAACAATGTATTTTACAGTAGTTTTTCCATAGATGCATAGTAGACCATGTTTCCTGTCAAAATGTCAGTTGAGACCGTTTATCTGTTATGCCATATGAGGCCAAGACGCACCAAGGGTGAATTCCAATTTGATTAAGTTCCGGGTTGGGCGATGCCTAACTGTACCACTACACAGAAGACTCTAACAAAGTTAGAATTTTTAACAACTTTTTTTTTACATATACTATTTACAACATACATAACAATACAGGTAACAATACAATAGACAATTCCAAGCAAGTCTCTTCACGTTGGCACGGCTGAGGATTTATATTGGGTATATTACTTGATTAACCTGGCTTGGTTAATCAATTTTATACACTCAGTATGACCCAGACCAAAATGAGGAAAATGAAGAGATTGCCTGCCTTTCCTTCTTTCATCCTATTGCAGTGTTCCTTTTTTACTTGCTCTAGAGCACTGTCCAATTGTTTATTAATTTAGAGTGCTCATATTGACGCGTTTTCCCGCGATATACTTTTTTCCACTTTAGAATATTATCTAGTATAACACGGCCTTCGCGCTGTATATATTCTACTGGTCATTGACCTAAGATTTCTCCTGATGAGTTTAAAACTTCAGGAAGACAATTTTCCAAGAATTCGTTTGTCGGCCTCTGCTCGGCCTTCTATTCTCTGTTTAAGTATAGAACATCAAAACGTTCTTGGAAACATCAGAATATTCTTGGAAGGACACAACTACAATAAACAAAACCAGAGACTAAGGACATATCCTACAATAATACAAGACGAAGTCTGCTGTTATGATTCTATTCTACCCATTATTCTCCAATGACGCAAGTCACCGTATATGAGTGACGTCACTGACGTCGCGGCTGGATCCCCGACGCCATGATAGACCCATCATTGACGTCGATGTGACTCATCAGTGACTTATTTCCCTTATATGACGCCCATTTAACGTCATATGCAAACTCTATTTCCATATACATGTATACGGCTTTGTTTATTATAGTGATTAATTTGATTTTTGTGTTTTCGCTTTGATGCATTGACTGAGTTGGGAGCCTTTATGCGAACCGATTTTTTATGTGTTTCTGTATTAAGAGTAGCATCGGGACACAGGGTGAAGTTGGCTAGCTGTAAAAATGCTTTAAACCCCACGGTGGTTTACTCTACTGACCGTTCTAAGGCGGGGGTCCCGGTGTTAGACTTACTCTTTGTTGCTTTGTGGTTTATTCTACGAGGCGATTTGTTTTATGTCTTAACCTTGTGTTATTTTGTTCTTGTGTTTCTCAGTCCCTTTAGCAGTGCGATTACCTCGCTTGGGGAAGACAGAGCTAATGTTAGTGCTTTTCGTACATTTGTTCGATTTGTGCTTGTTTGGTTGTATCGGTTTCCTCTTCTTGGTGTCTGGAAAGGGCGGAGGTTTGTGATTGTGGCACTCCCTGGACTTTTCTCTTACCTTTTTTTATACTGATTATAATGTTTGAATGACAATCAGGGATATGACATTCCAAATGTAGAAATCCTAAATGTCACTGACATTACAATTGTCAAACACACCCGACTTTCGAATTATGATCAGAGGGAGAGTAGTATACGATCAACGTCAACTTTTAGTAACTCCGTGACCTTATCAGACGAAATCGGAGTAGCTTTAAGTAATATACAATAGTACAAAATTTGTCTTACAAGCCTAATAGACATTGCAGTTTTAATACAATTGATTTAAATTAATGTTTAGAATAAAAAAAAACTTGCATATGTATGTGGGTGTGTGCATGCCTGCATGTTCGTACGTGTGTTCACGTGTTGCGTATGCGTATACAGAACTTAATCTTTCTGCTTACGCGATAAACTAAACTGCACCTTGCCCCTGCTGTCACAAAAGGACTGATCAGTCTGCACTTGCCACCGCAGCCTGCTCAGCTTTCACGACAGCAACTACAATTCACGCAACCTGAGAAACCCCGACCACACTGCACAACCTAGCGCAGCCTGCTCGGTATTCCTAAATAACTCAAGCAACATATGCAGAATCGGATCAGCGTGCGCTGCAATATATAGTTTGCGGGTTTCCTGTTCAGACCCGGACACGTTTCTGTTTCTCGGAATTCGAACAGAAATCCCTACAAACAATTAAATAATATTAATATGAAAATTCCACTCACCGAACTGTCCACTTTCGGCGCTGTTTCGTTGCCTGATTGTCCTTCATTTGGACAGTGTAGATGGGCGTGTATATAGTAAGTCTATAACCTTGAAACGCATCACTTTCACGCTTTATGTGCTTTTCACGCTTAAACAAGTGGTACTACAGCTGAAATAGTATCATCTATATAAAAACTAGAATGTGGTCAGCTTGCGCCGCGGTCTGCTCTGAGTCGTAACATTATCGTCATATTTAAATTAAAGACCTGTATCTTTTATTTTTTGAGAAAATCATCAAAATTTTAAATAAGAGCCATAATATTTGCGATTTAAATTTTATTTTAAAGACAGTTTAAAAAAAGTGGCTTAAAACTTCACTTAAACGTATACCTTAAGTTCTATATTCGCTGTAAACGCTGTACTGTAACTATAACTATACTGTTGATTTTAAGAAAATTTGATTAAAAAATTCAAATTTCAACCGTGCAGTATGGTTTAAAACTATAAAACATAATTTATTTCATCAAAATCAAATGTTACATTGTTAAATATTGCAAAAACAGCAAATTTCAGAAACAGATTTACATATTTTATGTTTTAAAGTTTTAATAAAGAAAATAATAAAAACTTAAATGACATCATTTCGAAAACATGCCTATTCAAATATACTGAAAATTTTACTACCAAAAACTGAAAATTTTCAGATAAAAAATTCTCATATTTTTCAGATATCTGCTCAAAACAGAGGCGGTTCTAACGAGTACCCACAATCTATGTTTTTGAGCAGAAATAAGAAAAATAATGTATACTCTGTAAACCCCAGTTTTACTATATAAAAGTCAAAATTATATAGGCATGTTCTCGTGATGATCACAGAATGTCGCATTGTGGGATATAAATAAAGCATTGTAGGTAATATTTCTATCAACAGCAATTAGTTTTTTTTTTCGAATGTGGAAAAAAAATAGTTTCATTTAAATAAATATCATATAATTAATCAGCCAGTCACTATCATGTCGAAAAAAAAATATGACGAAGCCATAGAAACTGGTTTATTTATTTATTTATTTATTTTCTGTCCTGGCGTGGTCCGGGGCACATTTTTTTCGAAGACTAGTATTTGTCATAGAAATTATCTCGCATTCATTATTTTGGCGATGCAGAAAATAGACATGGTCATTTACGCGAAAAAATGGTCCCGTCTTTTCTCCGGCCGACATAGGCCTAATCAATTGGCAATATTTCCTTAATAACGGGAAATATTTCAAAGTCTTGGTATACATTTTGAAAAATTCTATATAGCACGCGGCTTCAAATTTGAGCGGATGTCCATGTCAGTGTTTATTTAGCCGACTTTTGAAACGGTTCACTGAGGGTGTCAGTACTACGTTCTCGGGAAGTGCATTTCAATTGTCTATGACTCTCAAACTAAAACTGTTTTCGCGTATATTAAAAGTCAAAAAGGATTGCCTTTGGAAACAAAGAACACACAAAAATCACGAAAAACGGAGACTTTAAGTCTAGAGCGCCTTTTGAACAGCTTAATGGGTGTCCACGCATTTGTCGAATTGTAGTCATCTCAAATAACTTGTCTTTGTTAGCTAAGTCTATGTTATTGAGAATTTTATACATTCCGATAATGTCTGCCCGTTTGCGCCTGTATTCCAGTATTGGCAATCCTAAGCGTTTCAATCTTTCGGAATAAGAAAGCCCTTTCAACGCATCACGGAAACATATCTATATAATTTTGACCCCCTTAAACCCCACATTTATATATTAAAACTGGGGTTTACAGGGGTATACATTAATTTTCTTATTTCTGCTTAAAAACATAGATTGTGGGTACTCGTTAGAACCGCCTCGCCGAGGCGGTTCTAACGAGTACCCACAATCTTTGTTTTGACAAGAAATATGAAAAATATCAGAATTTTTATCTGAAAATATTCAGTTTTTTTGGTGGTGAAACTTTCAATATACTCAAATAGGTGTGTATTCGTAATGGAGGGAACTAATCTTGTTGCTCGGCGTTGAGTGTTTTGCAGTGTGATCTTGTCTTTCTTGTTTATGGGAGACAACACTTCATTTGCATATTCTGGCAGACTGCATGCCTAGTTATCAAACCAATCATTGTCGATGGCTATGCTTCACTCTTTAATTAGATAGATAGATAGATAGATATTCTTTATTTCCTCCACTGGTGGAGAGTTACATAGTAATAACATGGCATAACATATAACATACATACAATACATATTATATATGGGTCAAATAGATATGAGAAAGTATGTCACTGAGCTATGTACAATAAGTTGACATAAGTGGCACAACTGCATTATATTATGCCCCTGAGTACCACCAGATCAAACATATGACAACAACCTACGTATAACCGCTGAAAAATCAGCCAAACATTACTTAGAGGTGCACAGTAAGTATTCCAGCTGTAATGCACAACGCCTCTTATACTCAGATGCTAGACAACAAACAAATCATAATTCTAACCACTATTCTGTTGGACTGTCTATCAGCACCGCGGATTGCTCCGCAGTCCCAGTTCACCGCATGTCGCGGCACAACCCGTTGGTTTTCATTTACTATGGCACACAGTAGAATTTGCCATGAGTACTCGTCTTAGTTTATCATAATGATTAATTTGATTTTTATGTCTTCGCTTTTATGCATTGACTGAGTTGGGAGCCTTTAAGCGAACCGAATTTTTCTGTATTAAGAGTAGCATCGGGACTCAAGTGAAGTTGGCCGGCTGTAAAAGTGCTTTAAACCCCCAAGTGGTTTATTATACTGACCGTTCTAAACGGTGGTCCTGGTGTTAGTCTGACTCTTTGTTGCTTTGTGGCTTATTCTACGAGGCGATATGGTTTAAGTCTTGCCTTGTGTTATTTTGTTCTTGCGTTGTTTTTTTTTTTTTTTTTTTCAGTCCTTTTAGCAGTGCGATTACCTCGCTTGTGGGAGAGAGTGCTTTTCGTACGTTTGTTCTATTTGTACTTGTTTGGTTTTGTCTGCTTCCTCTTCCTCTTGGTGTCTGGGAAGGGCTGCGGCTCGTGACTGTGGCACTCCCTGGACTTTTCTCAGACTTACCTTTTTTTCTCACCTTAGACTGAGAAACATTTCTTGAATGAAATATGTAAAGGTTCTGAAAATGATGCCAAGATTCCTATTTGCTATTGAGACTTTACTAGCTATATAATGTCTAAATAAAAGTTTGCTATCAACTACATGTATAACACCTATTTTTTTTTCTTGGTCAACTGTTTCTATTTCAACATTCCCTGCTTCAGAAGTCAAATAGTATTTACAGGCCTCGTTTATGCCAGCATGTAGATGTTTACATTTTTTGTGTTATATAACATTTTCCAAACGACTGCCCGTTCTTCTGAGTTTCTAACAACTTCTTGTAGTTCAATCTTGTCCTGGTCTGTTTTTATGATCTGGTATAATTTCTCGTCATTCGCGAAGTTTTATTAGACACTTGACTACCTTAAGTTTAGGCAAGTCAATTATAAATATTAGAAATAGGGTTGGACCAAGTACGCTGCCGCTTGCCTCGCCTCTTTGATAGCAGCAACTCATTTTAGACTCTAATAATATTGGGTCCAAGTTTTAGAGATATCCGACCTTGATGTCAGAGATCAACTATTAGAGACTGGCTATACAAGGTATCAAAAATAAAATTTGATTTTGTTTATAGGAAGGAGTGATAAAACATGACATCAAGGTCTGGGAGCTTGTCTACCTTCAGGCGGAGTAATCACCATTGACAGTTACACGTTATACGTTTTTTTTTTTTTTTTTTTTTTTGTTTTTTTTTATGCACACATGAATGTTTGCCCCATATTCCATATCCCCATAATTTTTCTAACAGCCTCCTGCGGTCGGGGTGTGTGGGGGGGTGGTGGGGGCGGGGGGGGGGGAGGAAGGGACTTTATCATTTTACCAAGAAGGTTAACGGCTTTTCCCGGTTTATCAAAAATTTGATTCCGTTTTTTGGTCCTGTCTTTTTCCGCGCCGTCCCGTCAAATACAACTACCTCCCGGTATGCACCACTTCCGTCCCGTTTTTGATGACGTAGTCCGCTGAGAGGAGCACGTTGGGTCTTACTGGGCTTTTTGTTTATGAGAAATTAACGCCTTTCTTGAATTGCGTACAGTCAAATGAGAATATTTGCGTGTTTTAACGAAGGTGAACTTTTGCTGAATACTGCTGCTTTGCGTAAATATGGGACTGCAGGTTTTGTCCTCCTACGATGCATTCCTCTCTGACATCTGGCACTGATCAGAATTTTTTCGGGTGGCAGGATTGCTTACCATATACCTTTCCCCGGCTTTTTGCCTTAGCCTCAGGAGTAAAGTACAGAATGAAATTACCTGTAAAACGACGTGTGCTACCCTTATCAGCTATAATGATAACCCTACAGACTTAAAAATTTGGCATTAGGTATCAACTGATGAAATGTTCATTTTGTTGTGCAATTATATTCGTCAGTTCATGATTTGCAGTCTAAATATAACCACCCATTTTTAGATATAGGATCAGGTGTTAATAGTTTAAGGTGTAAAGAAATCAGCCAACAACCAAACAATCGACAGACAGAATCTAGTTATAGGACGTATTTCTTACTGTATAAAGTAAAATTCACAGAATTTGAATTGTTTACAGTTACGGGTACATTGAATTACCGGAACACACTGGTAATTACCAGAACAAACTTTAAGTTTTTATTTTATTTATAATAATACTGTTCGCTTTTGACTTAATTGCTGTTTGTGTGTAATAACAAATTTGATCTTAGTATACAATTTTACTATTACCACTCTCAGATATAATTCAGCTGAAGACAAAGTGATATACTAAGATTGAATTTGTTATTAACTTCAGATTTTTTTGTTGACATTTCCCGTGCAAATTGTCTCCATTGAAGACGCTAAACATGAAATGTCAAAAGCGTTAAATTCTCTGAAACTGATCAGACTGCAAGCGGGGCCCTGTAGCCTAGTGGATAGGAGAGTTGACTAATAATCCATTAGGTTTCTCACCGCTGTGGTTCGAGCCCCGCTCGGGTTACATGTGGGAAAGCCAGGTTCTGCTTACGGATGGTCAGGTAGTTTTTCTCTGGTTATCGCCCACCTTTGATGAACGATCGACTTGATAAAAGTGAAATATTCTTGAAAGTCCTTAAACCCAAATCAAAAAAAAAAAAAAATCAGACTGTGCAAATGCATGGTATGGAAAGTCATTACACTGATATTAACAATTTAGACATAAAAGCGAACATTAATAATATAAATATAATATACGTCGGGTCAGCAACATTCTTTCATGGAGAGTGACCATGAAATATTTTCTATAGTCATTCTTTCCCTTCTGCTGATTGAAGAAGGGTAGTTTTCGGTTTCTGGCGAAAGAATGTGCAAAATATTGGTTGACTGCTTAAAAGACTAATCCTGTCCAGAAAAAGTGGTGAGGTGAACTGACCGCGCTTGACATGACCCCATTTGTTTGACTGGGCAGTAAAACCTCAACACAAACAAACAAATCTTTATAATTACACTTTTACTGGGATCCAAGGCAAACACTGTTACCTATTATCCAGCCATATTTTATCCAAACAAAAATTTGCATCCAGTTGATTTTGGCTTACAGTTGGGCAAGGCTTACTGTCCTTGTAGCAGGTAAGGGTAGAGGGGTTGTTATTTTTTTTTTTTTGTTTCTTCACTTCCATTCCTGTTCCGTTCCTCTTTTGGGGTGGTCGGGTGGTGCGAAGGTGTCGCGTATCTTACGTCACCGGGGCGTCCAACTGATATTGGCTTACAGTTGGGCAAGGCCTGCTATCCTTGTAGCAGGTAAGGGTAGATGGGGAATATTTTTATTTCTTCTGTTTCTTCACTTTCATTCCTGTTCCTTTCTTCCCTGTCCCTCTCTTTAATCTCTTCTACTATCTCTTCTATCACTTTTCTCCCTTTCTCTGGGAGACGACACAAAATGACCCACAAGGGTTGACGTGTCGTTAAACCCCAACACAATCAAAATCCGTTCCTCTTTCTTCCCTGTCCCTCTCTTTCATCTCCTCTATTATATCTTGTATCTCTTTTCTCCCTTTCTCAGGGAGATGACACAAAATGACTCACAAGGGTTGACATGATGTTAAACCTCAACACAATCGTTCAAAAAATGTATAGATTATATAGAAAATGACAATTTATGGTCATTTTTCTAAATGAGCAAAACATTTCTGTTTGGATACAAAATTTTGGGGGTCCATCTTTCTGCCATGTTATATCTGAAACCACTCTTCAGCTATAATGAAACACATTATAAAGAGGTTTATACAGTATTTTTTTTTCTTTACAGATAAATAGTGGAAAATGTCCAAGTTCTTCAAAGGGTCAGACTCTGAGTCTGATAGTGGATCAGACATTGAAGAAGTTCAACAACAGAGGCCTGCAGTCACTACCAAGTAAGATACATATGTATTCTTGAAGAACTCCTTTTGCAGAAAAAAAAAATCAGGTGATGTGGCATTGGTGTAGATAAGAGGAATGTCCAAATTAATATTTTTCTTCTTTTGCCACAGAAACATGTAAACTGTTAATGTTTCATTGGTCCTACATGAACAGAGGTATTGTGATTTCAGTAATTTACACAGGAAATAGTAAAAAAAAATTGCTCATCATCCAACAAATGCATTCATCATGGCAAGAGAGTGAGTTGAATTTTCTAGCCAGTTAGGGGTGTTAATTAAAACCTCCTCACCAAGGCATATTATGGAGAAATAAAAAAGCTATCAATGCTTTTTCATTGAAAAAAGTTCTTTCACATCTGGAACTATGATGTCATTTTTTTTTTTTTTTTTCCACTTGACGTGTCTCAAATATTCATTTTTTTTTTGCATTTTCTGGGAGACACACTTCCTGACACTCTCTGGAAATGTGTCTTCAAGTTGGGATCTAACTCTGTCTACAACACCTTGTCCCTAAAAAGTGGCCAGTCTCAATGGCTCAGTCAGAAGCACGTCCTGACTAGTGATCAGGTTTCTATCGAAAGAATGTGCACAACTGTACAATGCCTTAGAGGACTAAGCCTGCACCTCAACACAAACAAACATGTGCACAACTATATAACCCCTTAGAGGACTAAGCCTGCACATCAACACAAACAAACAAACTGGTGAAGAAATTCCTGACCTAGAGCTGACAGTTAAAAAGTGAATAGCTGTACTGACTGTCAAGTTTAACCCTTGTCATGCTGAATAAATTAAGATGTCACATCCATTTCTAATTTTCAGCCAATCAGATTTCTTGATCGAGATTTTTGATATGAATTCGTATACTTAATGGCAAACAGTGCAGCTCCAGATCATTTGGCTTCTTCAGATGCCAACTGATCTGGAGCTACACTGTTTGCAAAAGCAGGATATGTCCTGGTTCAGCAGGACAAGGGTCAAAATATTGGTAGTCCATAATAAGGCAAAAATCATTTAGCATAGCTCTAAATAAGAAGAGTATTCAGAGAAAGATTTATTTTTATTTCTGCACGAAAACATATATTGTAGATACTTATGCCAGCCTTGTTGGCTCATTAGGATGCACACCCGACTGGTGATCAGGAGCTTGCTGGTTCAGTCCCCATCGGGTACAGCAACATCCTTTCATAGAGACTGATTATGAAATATATTTTCTACACCCATTCTCTCCGTTTGGAAGATTCAAGAAGGGCTGTTGTCAGTTTCTGGCACAAATACTGGTTATGCGCTTAGAGAACTAAGCCTGCCCAGTAAAAGTATGGTTAGGTAAACTGACCAGCTCAACATGACCCTAAGTGGTTGACTAGGCAGTAAAACCCAAACTCAATCAGTTGTGAGTACCCATTACAAGCACTTCAGCAAGGTCACTTGCTTTAGTTGAAGCCTGAAAGAAGAAACTACCTTTTACTGCCTATTTAAACTTATCCTGAAAGACTGCATTTTTTTTCTACTGAAAATTATTAACAGTTTTCTTATTTCTCCATGAAAAACATTGTGGGTAGTCATTTGAAGCTCCTCAGTGAGTTGCTTCTAATAATTACCCACAATATATGTTTTCATGGAGAAGTAAAACAAATCTTATGTGGTTACGTACTCACACTTATCTGGAGTTATGCTGTACTAATGCTGGTTTTTGGATAGAAAGTTATAATCTAGGTACTGCCAGAGTTCTCGGAAACGCCGAATCCGGCGTATTTTTACGCCTATTTTTGCTTTTGTACACGTAAAATTTCCTTCCGAGGATTCTCATTTACGCTTTATTGCCACCGGACGTCCAAACTGAACTTCAAAGACGTACCACGGACTTCCGAAATTTCTTTTGTCCGTCGAAACCGATACCCGAGATGTCAAAAAATTGTCAAAAAGCCCGCCCACTTTTAACGAGTTGTATGATGTTTGCCCCGCCTACTTATTGGAAATTTGCTACCTGTGTTGACTGAGCTTTAAGGACGTCCCACTTCCCGCTTGCAGGAGTTTTATTGACATCGGTGTCAAGCGTCGCGGCACCCTTTTGATGGCTGCGTGATCACTGTGTGTATTTGTCACGCGTGCTGAGTTGATTAATTGATGTTTGTATAATTAAACTTTCTTCTGCGAAACCCGAAAATATTCGGTGAAATTATATGAAGTCATTATTATTTTTAAATATTCATGTCTTAAAATCTTAAATTATTATTTTGCTAAGAACGTGTGTCGTCTGAAAACACCTCAACACTTCCGGGAGTTACCGAGTGAAATTAAATAAATAAATAAATAACAATTATGCACAGAACGCAAATTTAAATCTATTCAAATTTAGAAGCTTATGTTTGTCATGACAACAAAAGCAATTTTTCAAATGAGAAGAAAACATATTTTTCGTCAAAATTTTCGGAAAACCCGTTTCTAAATTCGTAGCCTTGTTCCGGCTGCGCTGTTTACCAGCGCGGAAAAGACGCAAAGTAAGTCTAAATATAGGCGAATTGCGATGGTTGTGCTTGCTATTCTCCGTGAACGAACGTATTGCTGTTGGTAACTCATCGAGAGCTGCCTTTTATTTGTTTGTTGTTGCACGAGTTGGCGCCGTTTTCCCGCGATTTTTGTGAAGTAAGCAACTCGCTCGCTCGTGTTGATCAGCTTCAATCCGAACAAATATTTCATTAAATACATTTCTGCAAAATAATTTCAGCATAGTTTGTTTTTAAGAAAACATGTTTTGGGTGTTTTCTCTCATGTATTTTCTTTTCTTTTTTTCTCTCTCTGGGCTTTGAAACGAACGCGAAGTTGAACCAATATTGATGCTTTCTCTAAGGTCCGACATACAAGTACAGGCTTTCCAAAAAGATGCTATCGAATTTTAATAAGCGATAAGGATATGTTTAAAACACATCTAAGAGAAGTGTATATCATGATGATTCTGTGTGACACTGAATTAAGAACCTCTGTTCTACTAAAGAAAGGGCAGACTGCCGCAGCAGGGAAAAAAGTGGGACTTCCTAGATTATCCTGTGGGACTTCCAAATTTGAGGGGTAGGAAGTCTGGGACTTCCTGAGTCTAGAGAAGTTAATGGAAGTCCTGTCACTATTTCCTAAGCCCCAAAAGCTTTTGGATCCTTACCAGACACTCAGTGGTCAAGGTTAACTATGTTGAAAAATGAAGTTGTCCAGACAATGTCCTTAAATATTAAGTTTTCAAATTTAGCCGAAAACTCCAAGTTTTCTAGGTCAAACTCCTATTTTTCAGTTTTAACTTCAACTTTTCTCAGAGATGGATTCTTAAACTCCTGCTTTCAAAATCCTAGTGAGAACTCTGTACTGCTATTATTCAGTCTCCAATGGGTGGCACGGGTCTGGGTGGCCAAGTGGTTTGCTTCAGATCACAAGATCTCGCGTTCAAATCCTGCTGGAGGCAGAATTCAGCTCATTACTGTAGGACCCTTCATTGCACCGAGTCTTTCATTATCACCCTTCCATTGTCTCATTATGACTTAAGTCAGGGGTGAGTAATTATCAAATTTTATTACTTGTCCACGGACAAGTAAATGATCAAAATCCACTTGGCCAACCAAGATTTACTTGTCCGAAATTGTCATTTTTTCTTATTTCTCTAAGAAAACATATGTTGTGGGTACTCATTAGAAGTGCCTCACCCAGGCCCTTCTAATGAGTACCCACAACATACGTTTTCTTAGAGAAATAAGAAAAATATATAGCTTATAATATTGATACTCTGTTTAGCCAGAGCTATGAATTACTTGTCCCAGGACGTGTAAATTGAAATTTCTTACTTGTCCTCAGGAAAATGGGACAAGTTGGACAAGTCGGGCATTGGTATTTCCACAGCTCTGCTTAAATAATGTTGAAAGGACTGTAAAACACCAAAACAGCATCAGCCTGCTACTGTACATTGCTGAACAGGTTTCAACCTGAGGCTGGCAGTTAATACCCAACTTTGCCTACAGATTTGTGCAGTCTGATAAGTTTTTTCACATTTCGTTAGTATCCAGGCTTCTGCTACACATGTTCAGAGCACATTGCTCAAGATCTTCACTGTTTCAAAGCATAGCTTCAGATACGTTTAAGAGTGTGTGACTACTTAATTTTAATAATAATATTCTTATTTCTCCATTAAAACATACATTGTGGGCAATCATTAAATATGACTCAGTGAGGCACTTCAAAAGAGTACCCACAAATGTTTTTGTGGAGAAATGAGGACAATATCCATACTTTTCAGTTGAAAAACATGCCTTATCTGGACTTACCCAAGCCATTGAGTTTGAAAGTACAATTTAGGAGGCTAAAATGTTTAAGTGTATGGCAGGCACTATGGAGAATTACAAAGGCTCCATTTGAAAACTGTTTAATGCTTAAAATGCCAAGCAAAATTTGTAATAGACAACATGCTTATCCACTTCAAAGAAAATAAGTCATGACATTTCATGGGAGTTGTCAGCTTGGCAGATGATTCACATGAAATGTCAAGACATATTTTCTTTTAAAAAAAAATAAATAAATAAAAAATATCCTCTACTGCATTTTTGATGACACTTTTGGGGCTAAAAGTAGAACGCAGTGTTGGAAGAGTAGGAGGCAATTTAGCCTCCTGTAATGAAAAGGCTGTGGACCACATACTGCATAGCCTCCATGATACTGAAGTGGCAAAAGTGTCATATGAGGCTAGCCACATAGCTATGGACATGCAGTAATGCATTGTTTATTAAAACACATACCTTATTATGTTCTGTATTACAGGGTGTTCCAGTTTAGCGACGATGAAGAAGAGACGAAGCGTGTAGTTAGAAGTGCCAAAGATAAAAGGTAATGCAGAGTTATGGAATTATCAAACTACATGTACATTGTATTACTGATCCATGTACAAGTAAATGGTCAAAATCCACTTGTCAATCCAAGGTTTACTTGCTCGAAAATTGACATCTTTCTTAGTTTTCTGTGAGGCTTTTCTGATGAGTACCCACAACATAGGTTTCCTTCGAAAAATGAGAAAAATGTATATCTTACAATCTGGATTCTCTTCTTAGCTAGAGCTATGAAATTTCTTACTTATCCTTAGAGAAATGGGACAAGTTAGAGAAATAGGCATGGTATTTCCATAGCCCTGGGTGATAATTGTTTTCTTAGCTCTGCATGCCAGCTTGGCTACATAACTTTCTTGGAGATTGATCGTGAAATATTTCTACGGTCATTCTATCCCTTCTACTGATGCGTGAACATTCAGTTGTGAGTTTCTTGTGAAAGAATGTGCACATGTACTGGTTGACTGCTTAGAGGGCTGAGCTTGCCAAAGAAAAAGTGTGTTTAGGTAAACTGTAAAATATTGACTGGGCTGTTAAACTCCAAACCAACCAACTACAGCTCTGCATACCAGCTAGACCATCCACATGAAACTTTCAAGGAGATTGAACATGAAGTAATTTCTACAGACATTCTCCTACTTCTGCTTAATATTCAAGAATGTCATTTGTCAGATGCTGTAAAAATGGTGTGCTCAGAGTTCTGGTGAACTGCTTAGAGGGCTAAGTCTGCCCAGGAAAAGGTGTGGTAAGGTAAATTAATCATGCTCAACATGACCCTACTGCCTTGACTGGGCCATAAAATCTCAACACAAACAAACAAACCATTTGCCATGGTGAATATTGAAAGTTTGCTCTAGGAAGTTATTAACCCTAGTCCTGCTGAACCCAGATGTGCCCTGCCTTTAGAAACAGTGTAGATCCAGGTCAGTTGGCTTCTGAAGAAGCCAACTGATCTGGATCTGCACTGTTTGTTATTAAGTATGTGATTTTTTATCAACAAGCTGCATCAAGTCATCTGATTGGCTGACAATTGCTTTCTAATTTTACCACAAAAACGTGTATGGTATGTTGTTATTGAGAAGTGTGATTGAAGAGATGGATTACATGTATCTAAGAATCATGAAATGTATATTGGGAGTACACTCAGCATACCATCATTATACAGAAGGTGGAAAAGACATCCCTAAATTATATCCATTTGCCTCCTGACCTGGCGATTAATCCTCTGTGGCTTGAACTACCCATGTCTAGAACAAATTTACAGAGTCCCAAAGATGTTGGAGTTACTGAGGTTCAAATGTATTTACATTTCAGATATGATGAGTTGCGCACCATTATCAAGAGTCTAAAGAACAAGAAGAAAATCCGAGATGTCAGCAATGTCCTTACAGGTGTGATAATCTACTTTTCTGTTTATGCACTGGAGATAAATTAGCAGACACCAAATGGTGATCTGGGGAGATGGGGTGGGCGGGGGGAGCGGAGCTGGGATTGGTTAGCGCTTCCAACTTCTGATCATGGAAGGTGAAAATGAAAGGCTCTGTGCAATGAAGTGCCATGAGCTGAGTTCCACCTCCTGTGGGATTTGAATTCCGGTACCTTGTGATACAAAGTCTGAAGCACTGTCCATTTGGCCATCTGGATGTTTCTAGTCTCTCTGAAATTTTTTGTATGATTAGGCATTCAAATCCAATACACTTTTTTAAAGAAAATTAAGAGTGGCTTAAATGAAAGCCAAGCTTTATTTCTTGATAAACTAATAAAAACGCACATTACTTATCACTTACAGCTCTATGTTAGTGGAGTATTTCAATAAATATTTTATATTAAGGCTTAGCATGCAGACAACATTCTGAATTATTATATAATCTATAAATAGACGTTTTCTCATTGGCCAAAAATGTAACCTGTAAGACTCGGTTTGATTGAGAAAGTTATACACTGATAGTCATTTTCTGCAAATGTTTTGGATCATAGCTAAAACCGTTTGTTCATTGTCTGTAGCATTAAATACTAAATGTATCCAGTATTGATGGTAGGAAGTTCGAGCCCTGTAATAATTTTTTGTTTTTACTCATAATAATATTTTGTCTCTTCGTACGTGTGTGTATGTTTTACTTATTTATTTTTTTTTTTCGTCTCAATGTGAGTCCCATTTTTATTTCGCGGTAAAAGTTTATTTAAGTGTTTATCTAAATCACCGCAATGTGAAAATTCTTATTTTTTATTATGTTTTTATCAAAACACTTACCATGCAGATTCAGCAGATGAGATTCATGAGATTGTTTTTATTTTGCCGAGCAAATACAGTCGACTCTCGTTATCTTGAATTCCAAGGGACTCTCTGAAATACTTCGAGATATCCATACATCGACATACCAGATTTGCAGAATTTAGGAAAAAATGAATCGAACAGCAACATTTAACAAATTTATATGTAATTTGACTCCGGAAGTTAGAGATATATTAAAAATATTGTGGAAAAGAGGAGAAATTGCTCCTGAGGAGCAATTTCTCCTCTTTTCCAAAATATTTTGTTACTTTTCATGTTTAAGCAGGGACCAGATTTTCGCTTTGAGATGAGAGGTTATTCGAGATAGCAAGTTCGAGATAACAAGAGTCAACTGTAGTATCTAGTTAAGAAGACACTTTGCATGAAATGTCAAGTTCTATTTTGTGGGGAAAAAAATGGAAAATATATCAAAATGTTGCCTGCTTTTACCCAGCATGCTAAGCTTTAAAAATGTAATGATGAGCTATTAATGCATTCAGACAGCAAAGGTCAAGATCTACCAGTGCATCCGCACAGTCTCATCTGGATCTTCTCTGGATTGCCAGTTCACTTTTGTATTCTATAGTGTATTCATTAATCGTGTAAGCGGGCAAAAGTCCTGATTAGACTGACTGAGTAGCATTCAGTAATAACCCTAATCAGACTCCGCATTCTGCTCGGCGTCAACATTTGCTCAGATTTCAGGTAAATACAGTAAGTCTCAATTATAAACCAGGGTCCTTAAAGTTGTGTATGAAAAGCAAATGCAATAACACTCATTTAGCAGGCATTCTGCTAACTGGTATATGAAACAAAAAAAAAAAAAAAGGACAATAAAATTACTGAATTCACTATTGATATATCAGTTATAAAGTAAAAGAAAAAAAATGAAATTACACGGTGAACATATGATGTTTTACTCTTAATTGAACTCAAAACAGTCACTGTATCCACTTCTTCACACCACCCCCTGTTAAAGAGTATTGTGTATATATTTGCTATACTCTTGGAGCTATCGGCAAACGCTTCTCAGATAAGTCCAAAAATGTTCTAGATGCTATTTCAAGTCATGCTTAACTAAACACTGATTTTGGATAATGCGTACAACCTTTTTAAATGACAGTAAACATTCATTGATTTATCGTGGACAGTAGTTTCTGAAAGTAGATTTTCCATGTGACATCGGCTTCTAAAATTAGACAGTGGAATTACACTAAGTAACAGCTTGCTGGATCTCATTCTGTTGTTTGAACTTTCTTCAAATACGGGAACCAGTATTGTAGTTTGCCCCAATTTTTTATCAACAAACTGCAGCAGTCGGAAACACTGCGGACTTGCACTGCGGAAAATATCAAAGAAGTATTTGAAAGTAAAAGTTTTGCATGGTTTAACAGTTTTTGGAACATGTTACCCTGAACATAGCATCTGAAATTCAGTCAGTGGAGTGATAAAAAAATTGTTGATTATTGAATCATTGGACATGATATGATGTCAACCAGAGAATACCTATATTGACCGAGGCAGAGCCTCGGTCAATATGGGTATTCTCTGGTTGACATCACAGCATGTCCAGTGACTCAACAGTTGATAACTGTATAATATTTTTCTTAATATTCCCAGCACGTTTGATGTTTCATGCAAATTTTCTCCTAAGGAAACAATTTGCATATAGGAAACAATTTGCATGAAATGTCAAAAACTTGTTTCTGGGAAAAATTAAAATATTTCAAAATATTGTCTGCTGAAATTTTACTTGGCCTACTAAGCATTAAAAAGTGCATTTGCCAAGGAGATTCCATTGAATCTTAGAACATACGATTTCTAGAGAAATGAGAGAAATTATCAATATCTTTTTATTGAAAAGTGTCTTGTCTAAAGCTGAATTAAGAAATTTGTTACCTGCTAATTGTTTCCTTTCAGATTTTGAATCTCTCGGAAAAGCCTTTGAAAAGGCAAAAAAAGTTGTTGAGGCAGAAGGAATACCAAGATTTTATGTCCGATGTTTGACAGAGTTGGAAGACTTTGTGGCTGAGGTAAATTTTTTTCACAATTTATTTTTTACATGTTTTGCTTTCAGTTCAATAAACTTGTACAACTTTTCAAACTGTATTCCATATTTTTCCTAAATATTTGAATGCCGTAACGCTTTACTGTACTCATTTTTCTTTATAATTTATACGTTTATGTTTAGATAAACACTTTTTGGGTCCATCTTTAAACTGTTATATCGAGGGTTGAGCGCAAGACTATGGTAACTTAAACATATTTTTGAAACCCTTGTTTAGGGGCAACTTGGACCCCTTTGTAAACAATGCAAATTTAGGTGCCATTGCTCATACGAGCAATGGCACCTAAATTTTCATTGTTTACAGAAAGAAATGTTGTAATCTTCATAACGCCTTCATGGTGAGGAGATTAGGTTTGGGGAAAAACAACCATCTGACTTACGCCAGTCTTGCGCTCAACCCTCGATATCCAAAATGGTTTTGTAATGAAGCATCTTATAAAGAGGTTCCAATGTCAGTACCCACAATGTATATTTTTGTAGCTCTCGGGGGGAAAAGCAGTATCTGGGCAGTTGTTATACCTCTGGCATACGAAGTATTCTGAAGGGGTATATAGTTTTTGTTGGTTCCGTTCGTCTGTCCGTCCTTCCAATCGTCTGTCCTTCCGTCTTGTAAGTACGTCCATCCGTGATTCCGTCCGTTAACCCTTTCTGCAACCAAGTTTTACTTCGAAGTTTTTTGATTACTTATAACTCTGCAGCCACTGATCAAAAACTTTTGACATTTGGTATGGGGGTACCTGGGAGGGATCTCTTCCATTCTACATCTATGAGCCCCTGGATCTTGTCTCAGGGTGGTGCTAGAGATCAAAATCTAGGACAACCCAGTAAAGTATTATATTGCAGTATGTTTATACAAACAACCTCTTAATAAAGAAGTATGGGCATCAGACATGTTTATCACATCAACATTTAGTGTAATAAGGCCAAGGTCATTGTGACATTATTTTCATATTCCAGTGATTGTGTCTTGTATTTTGAAGACTATTGCATGGAGTAATGTGATACTTGGGATATTGGTTTTGTGTGACCCCACAATTGACATCTTAACATATGTAGGTCACTTGACCTATATTTCATGGTCCAGTGATTTTGCCTTTTATCTTGAATGTTATTTGATGTACATACATCATTATTTGGGATTATGCATCGGTGTGACCCGACAGTTGACCTAAAAGTAAATGTAGGTCACTGTGATCTATATTTCATGGTTCAGTGATTTCATGTTACATCTTGAAGACAATTTGATGTATGACTATCATAGTTGGGGATTATGTGACCTATATTTCATAGACTTGTGAGTTTGTTTTGTATCTCCCACTGTTTGAGGACTAAGTGTCATTTACATATAATAACACAGTGTGACCCAAACTTTGACCTCAAAGTAAATATAAATCAGCATGACCTATATTTCATGGTGTAGTGATTTTATTCAGTATCTTCTAGAGTATTTAATGGATTAACATCAAAGTTGGTATAATGGATCAATGTGACCATCAGATTTGACCTGTCACACAATCAATCAGTCCAGGCACCATAGCACAGTTGGTAGCGTATCTGACTGCAGATCCAGGGGTCACAAGTTCAAATTCCGGCTCAGGCACATTTGGTGAGATCGACTATGTAATCATTTCTATGGTTATTCTCCCTCTTCTGCTGATTCTTGAAGGGCATTTGTCAGTTACTGACAAAAGTATGTACACAAGGACTGGTTTATCACTTAAGGACAAAGCCTGTACAGGAACAGTGCGAGTAGGTTAAGTGGCTCTACATAACCCCAATGGGTTGAGGGGTGGGGAGGGGGGTGGGGGTTGAGCTGTAAAACCTCAACTCAAACAAATCTGTAGCCATGTTGTGGTTTTCTTTAGTGTTGGGAAGACAAGAAGAAGATGAATAAGATGAATGCTAAGAGTCTTGCAACGCTGCGACAGAAATTGAAAAAGTATAATCGTGAGTTTGAAGAAGACATTGCAAAATATCGTGAAAATCCCGATGAAGGAGAAGGAGAGGAAGAAGAAGAGGAAGAAGATGATGATGGTAAGCATAGCTCTTGATAAGGCACTTTTTTCAACCAAAAAGTATCTATATTTTTCTTATTTTGCGACGAAAAGCCGGCCTCAGTGGCTCAGTTGGATGCGGGTCTGACTGGAGACCAGGAGGTTGCGGGTTCGACCCCCGCCGAGGTTGGCAACATTCTTTCGTGGAGATTGATCATGAAATATTTTCTACGGTCATTCTCTCCCTTCCGCTGATTCAAGAAGGGCAGTTGTCAGTTTCTGGCGAAAGAATGTGCACAATACTGGTTAACCGCTTAGAGGACTAAGCCTGCCCATTGGGTTGACTGGGCCGTAAAACCTCAACACAAACAAATTTCGCGACGAAAACATATGTTGTGGGAGGTGCTTCTAATGAGTACCCACAACATATGTTTTTATGGAGAAATAAGAAAGATATCAGCATTTTTTGGATGAAAAAAGTGCCTTATCTGTTGCTATGATTCATTTAGTTAAACAGATAGCTGCCCCCCACTTTAAACATGTTTGATCAAAATCATTTAAGTATTTCTGTTTCTTTACTACAAAAGAAAACTTGCATTTTTATTTCTGCTATTATATAATCTCAAAGTGATTTAATAGATACTCTCAAAGTATTTTAGAGCACCATCTACATGTAATAACTTCCATGGAGATTGATCATGAAATAGATTATACAGTCATTCTCACCCATCTGCTGATTCAAGAGCAGTTGTCAGTTACTGGTGAAAGTATGCACACAAAATACTAGTTTACCACTTAGAGGACTAAGCCTGCCCAGGAAAAGTATGGGTAGGTTAACATGTTAGACTGGCTTGACATGACCTTAATAGTGCTGACTAGGCCGTAAAACACCAAATTTTATACAATCAAATCAAAACACTCTGATAAGAGTATAAGAAACAACAGATTATCACATGTACTTATTTTTTTTTTTTTTTTTTTTTGACAGATTTCTCAGACTCTGAGGATGAGACACCAGTAGCTACTTCTTTCCTGAAGAAGCCAGTAGAAACAAAAATTGACCGAATGGTAAGTAGAGTTTCTCTTTGAATGGAGAAGTGTCCAGGCCCCAAGGTTATAAAACTTTTTTCATGCTCAGCTATGTTTAGCAAGAAAGAATTCGCAATTGTAAGTAATTTGAGATTTATTACCAGGACAAATATCATGCTCAGCTGAGTTGAGCATGAAAAAAGTTTTATAACCTCAGGGCCGGGTGGCAGAGTGGTTCCTAACTTCGGGTCACGAGGTCCCAGGTTCAAATTCCGCTTGAGGCCGAATTCATCACATGACTGTATAGCGCTTCATTGCACAGAGCTAAAAGTTTTATTATCACCCTCACATCGTCTTGATATGACATAAATAATTTTCAAAGGGAGATAAACACCAAATCATCATCTTTTTTTAATGTATCGGCAAATATATACCATAATAACCCCAGTTGCCAGACAGACTGGCTTGAGAAAACTCTGTAGACCAGACTAGATGCTGCAGAACTTAGTGAGCATGGTCTATGCTGTACTGTCATCCAGCAGTTGTTTTCTTTACCCATGAACAGGCAGATTTTAGGACAAAAATGGTTAGGAGTTAAGGTGTTCCAATATTTAGCATAAACATGAAACAGACAACCCTTTTTATACAGATATAATACAACGACAAAATTCGTTATGACAATTTCACTGTCACAAAACCGTCACTTAAGCAGTAACAGCCGGCCTTGGTGGCTCAGTTGGATGCGCCGTCCGACTGGAGACCAGGAGGTCACTGGTTCAATCCCCGCCGAGGTCGGCAACATTCTTTCGTGGAGATTGATTATGAAATATTTTGTACGGTCATTCTCTCCCTTCCGCTGATTCAAGAAGGGCAGTTGTCAGTTTCTGGCGAAAGAATGTGCACAATACTGGTTAACCGCTTAGAGGACTAAGCCTGCCCAGTAAACGTGTGGCTAGGTAAACTTACCATGCTCAACATGGGTTGACTGGGCTGTAAAACCCAACACAAACAAATTAAGTGGTAACAATTAGTCACAAATCATGCAAGAATATTATATTTAATACTTTAAAGAAACATATGATTTGGGTATTTGTTAGAATCGCCTCAGCGCGGCCTTTCTAACAAATATCCAAAACATACGTTCTTTGAGGAAATAAGAATAAAGAAAGGTCTTTCTTACATATCATTCTGTCCATTAAGGATTCTCTACAATAGCAAATTCGTTTTAATGGCATTGTCTTTGTGATCAAATGCTGTTGTTGTAATGAGGGTTCACTTTACACTCCTCACCAGAAATGGTATAGCTCTAGACTAGATTTTTTATTTGAAGATAGTATAGCTCCAGATAAAGGGTTGTTTTGTTTTTTACAACTTACAAGGATTTTTCGCATTATATATTGTAGGTACTCATTAGAAGCACCTCACTGAGGTGCTTCTAATGAGTGCCAACAATATATATTTTGGTGGAGAATAATAAAAAATGTTTACTAAATAATCCCTCTTATCTGGAGCTATGCCTGGTAGTCAGATGAAACGTGATGTTGCTAGAAAGCAGTGAAAGGAATCATAACACTATTCCATTTGTGTGTGGTGGGGGGGTGGTGGGGAGGGTATTATTTCATATCGCCCTTCCATCTGTCTGTTGTGATTGTTACTCTTTCCTCTTAGTTTGTTAGGGATACACACTACTGTCCTTTCGACATCTTCGGAAAGACATTTTTTGCTTGGCATTTTATTTTGAATGAAAATATTTTGTTCTGATTGACCATATCTAATCAGAAACCATTTGTCTTTTCTGTTTCAGTGTTTTGTTCTCAAATATTTACAGTAAAATTACATTTACCGCCAAAAATTGGTCTGACCTATGCAATTTCTATAGTAAAGTGATTTTTTGGAGTTTTTGTCTTCGAAAATATTTTTTTACTTTTCTTTGCTGAATTTAAATTATTGATGTTTCACAACAATATTGTGAAAATTTCAGAAAAATTGAACAAGCGGAACTTGTTGAAAATCTGCCTCCAAGTTACCTACCCTACAGATTTCTGCAAAATTCGCATTCATTTTTACTATAGGAAAAAGTGAAAATATTTGATTTTTTTAAAATCCAATGAATAGAATAAAACGTTTTGTGCATAGGTAGTTATGACAAATGGTTTTGCATTAAATCATGACAAAAGTTTGCAAATTTACTTTTTTTGTGTAAAGCGCCAAGCAAAAAACGACTTTCTGAAAGATGTCAAAAGGACAGTAAACCCTTAAAGAGCTAATCAGAACTGTAGATGACATTCTAAAAAAAAATTTTGCTGCGACATTAAGACTTGACATTTCATATGAGTTGTCTGATTTGCAAACAAGTCATGTAAATAGTCTAGCCTTTTTTTGCTTTAAAAAATGTCAAAAAATCAAAATGTCATCTGCAATTGTAATGATTAGCACTTTAAGGGTAAAAACTTGGTCATGTTGCACATCAAATGTTCTTTTGCCAGCCTTGGTTGCTCAGGATGCGGGTCCATCTGGTGATCAGGAGGTTGCAGGTTCAACCTCTGCCGGGTAGGCAACATTCTTTCGTGGCCGTTTGATCATGAAATATTTTCTAGGGTCATTCTCTCCCTTCATCTGATTCAAGAAGGGCTGTTGTCAGTTTCTGGCGAAAGCATCTACACAATACTGGTTAATCGCTTAGAAGACTAAGCTTGCCCAGTAAAAGTTTGGTTTGGTAAACTGACCACGGTCGACATCACTAAAATGTCCATCATGGGTTTATTGGGGCATGACAGTGCAAACCCTTGTGGACAGAAGGCAAACAGTTGTACTCTTTCAGAATATGGTATAATAATATATCAAAGTGAATGGCTTGAACAAGTATTAACTAAAAACTGTACAATGGAGTAGTTCAGTTTTGGGTTAGGTTTGGAATCGGGGTGTGGGGGAGGGAGGGGTTGGGAGGAGGGTAGCAGTAATAAGATATTATTTGAGGGTTAGAAATTCATGCTTAAGTCATATCAGTACTGGTGCCCCACTTATTTTGAACAATCTTGTAATTCTAATGATGATTTTTCAGGATTCTGATGATGATTATGATGACATGTCAGATTCAGATGCTTCTTCTACGGACTCAGAGGCACCCGAGGACTTGACAAATATGGCAGCTTATTTCTTGAAAGACACGTGAGTTTTAAATTTCACCTTTACCTCTGTCTGAGCAAATTCAGCAGATGACAAATTGATTATATTTTTCTGCTAAGGAGACAATTCGCATGAGATATCAAATTCTATTTTTAAGAAAAATGTCATCAATTTGTCATCTGCAGAAATTTTTACCCAACACGCATAGGTCTAAGTAAAAAGAGCATTCGGAAGATACAGTTTGTTGTTTTCATACCAGAGCATGTCTTGTGGATAGTCAGTTAACGAGAGTTGATAACCTTTCAAGGGAGGCAACTCTTTCAAAATTGTTTTGGTTCCCTTCTGAAAAGGGGGTCTACTCTAAATGGAGAGAATTTGCTTCCATTGGGAGCAGATTCTTTCCTTTTAGAGTATACCCCTTTCAGATGGGATTTGATGTACAGAAAAATGGATAGGAAGTCCCAGAAATAGACTTTTTAGGAGAAAACTGCAGAAAATCTAACAAGTGTTTCCTGTCCCTTTAAATTGCCTTGCTAAGTTATGTACAGTTTTGATTAATAAGGAGTAATACAAATACTTATTAGAATCATACAGACAGTAAGAACAGGCATGTACATGCTAGGAATTATTTAAAGACTATTACATATCAATACCAATAATATTGAATTTATATGTAATTAATTTGAAATTACAATTAGAACAGAATATAAATAGAAACAAATGAATGCAATCCTACATCAAACAAATCCAAACTAGCAGTTATCCATCTTGTAAACAAATCTTAACCCTTGTCTTGCTGAACACGACATGCCATGTCTTAGCAAACAGTGTAGATCCAGATCAGTTGGCTTCGGAAGAAGCCAACTGATCCGGATCTGCACTGTTTGTCATTAAATATGTGAATTTCTATCAAAACCTGGATCAAGTAATCTGATTGGCTGGAAATTAGAAGTGGGCGTGGCATCTTAATTTATTCAGCAAGGGTTAAGTACTGAGTAGGTTAACTGACCATGAAATATTTTCTATGGTCATTCTCTCCCTTCCGCTGATTCAAGAAGAACAGTTGTCAGTTTCTGGCGAAAGAATGTGCACAATACTGGTTAACCGCTTAGAGGACTAAGCCTGCCCAGTAAATGTGTGGTTAGGTAAACTGACCATGCTCGACATGACACCATTGGGTTGACTGGGCCGTAAAACCTCAACACAAACAAATAACTGACCAGCTCAACATAACATTAACAGTGTTAAGTTGGCCAGAGTCTATTTTATACCTGTTGATAAGTCTAAAAGCTGCTGGATGGGTAGCAAATGATGTAGAACCTAATCAGACACTGTCTAAATACTGAGGGTAAACCTGGTATTGTTGATTGTTACAGGAAGAGTGATCAGAAAGAGGGGAAAGAGAAGAAGAAAAGGGTTAAGAAAGTTGTACAGAAAGATGTGGATCAGGATGATGATGATGAAGAGGAATGGAAGGAGGTCACTGGCAAAGGAGGGGCACCAGTTATAACAGTGAGTTTTAATGCTTAATGTGCTGGGCCCAGTTGTTCAGAGCATTGTTAGCTTAACAAGCTTGTTAGTGGTCAAAATGTTAACTGTTCTAGTAATTACAATATCTAATTCACAGGTATTTTTGCTGAAAAAATGTGAGTAGCTTTTGCAAATGCAAAAGCTACTCACATTTTTTCAGCAAAAATATTAGCATATTTTCCATATTTAATGATCGAAGTTTTAACAATACATTAACTAACGACATCCTTAGTTTTGAACAACTGGGCCCTGGGAAAACTTTCAGCAGACAACGTTTGAAATAGTTTTCTTATTTGTACCCAGAAAATAGGCTTTGCATTGCGTGCAAATTGTCTCCTTAGAAGATAATTTGCATGAAATTTTCACAGTTTGCAAATACTTCAGCCATTTTTCTCTAGGAATATCTAAATCTCATAGCCTCATCTACCTAAAATTGAAATTGGACTCTTCCAATATATAGTGTTGGGGAGTTCATTCAGTCTACAGTGGGTTATTAAACAGGTATGGTGTTAAATTTACTTGGAATTATGGATAATTTTGTTATTTATAAAAGTATATTTTGTGGTACTCAAATTTCTTTGAATATGCACAATGTAATTTTGACATCTTCTAAATATGCCTTTCGTCCATAGTTCCAGATAAGAAGGAGTGTCCAGATACCTTGTGGGTATTCTTAACCCTTGTTATGCTGAATAAATTAAGACTCCACGCCCACTTCTAATTTCCAGCCAATCAGATTACTTGATCTGGGTTTTTGATAGAAATTCATATAGTTAATAATAAACAGTGCAGATCCAGATCAGTTGGCTTCTGAAGAAGCCAACTGATCTGGATCTACACTGTTTGCTAAGACAGGGCATGTCCTGTTCAGCAAGAGAAGGGTTGAGAAGCGCATTGATTGGCCAGGTGCTTCTAATGAGTATCCACAACATATTTTATGGAGAAATAAAAAAAAAAAATATCAACATTTTCAGTTTTAAAACTAAATGCCTTATTTGGAGCAGTGCTTAGGTAGTTATGTCATTTTCTCCTAGGAAAAGCCCAAAATGTTCAGCAAAGATACAGAAGTGAACCATGAAGCAGTACAGAAGAAGTTACTGGAGATCATAGCGGCCCGTGGTAAGAAGGGAACCGATAGGAATGAGCAGATAGAACTGCTCAAGGAGCTGTTGTCTATATCTGAGGCCAATAATCTTGGATCAGCTATGTCCCTTAAGATCAAGTTTAACATCGTAGCTGCTATATTTGACTACAATCCTAATATAGCCACATGTATGAGGAATGAGATGTGGGAACTGTAAGTGTGCATAATTCATTATCATAATTGATAGCTTTATTTTCCATTCTTCTGCTTTCTTTCTCCTGGGCCAGTGATGGTTCCAAATATTTATTATCATGAATGTGTTAAGGCTGGCACAATTAATCGATTAATGGATTAATTGATCTATTAATTCCACAAAAATGATTATCATGACTGATTTGCTAATAATCGATCATATGATTTCTGTGTTTGTTATTTTAACATATTTACCCTTAGTATTCAGACACTTCAACTCCTTACCATACTTAATCTACAATTTGAACAAGTACAATTTACTACCCATTGTTGTGTCTAAAAATAGCTGGATGAGTGGCAAACGGTGTAGACCTGATGAGACGCCGCATTTGCAGCGTCTCATCTGGGTCTACACTGTTTGCTCATGTCTGTCTGACCAAATACATACAATAAAATAAGAATCATGCTCAAACAGGTAAAATCGTGACCAAATTTTCATTGATTACTAATCGATTATCGATCACAATGGCAGGACTGATAATCGATTATCTTTTCAGCTCTGATTAGCCAGCCTTAGAATGTGTACGTCTGGCACAAATTGCAATGGAAAATTATAAAATACTGTACAGCAGTATGGAAGTTTTTCAGAGTTCTAAATAAGAGAGATATCCAGAGGAATATTTTTCTAATTTTGTGATGAAACAAAAATCTAAAAGGTTGCTTTTGGAAACCAAGAACAGATTACTGATAGAAAATAGTGTTATTGAGACTCTTCATAAGCAGTAATAAAGTTTGCAACATGGCTTACGCCCCCTAGTGTATACATGAGCAGAACTCCATTTTCAAAGATACAACAATGGGTCCTATGATCCCAAAGGACATGAAAATATAATCTGCCCTATGGTGAAGTACGAGGGGACATTTTGCAGCCACACAAGACACTAACACCTGACTAGTGACTACTCATTTGAAGCGCCTCAGCTATGTAGCTCCATATAAGAGGGGATATCGGGGAAAATATTTTTGTTATTTCTGCTCAAAAACATTTGAAGCACCACAACCAATGTTATTATGCAGAAATAAGAAAATATCAACACTCTTTGGTTGGAAAAAAAAAACAACAAAAAAAAAACACCTTAATCTTAAATGGCCAATCACAACAATTGTCGTCTGCTTTGTCATCTCCTTTTGATTTTAAAAGTCATTTTTGCAAACAGTGTGGACCCAGTCCAGACTTCTCCTCTAGGAGCAGTCTGATCAGGGTCCACACTGTTTGCCTGTATATAAAAATAGGTTTGAAAAGTTTGCAAGAATATCCAGCAGACGACATAAACAGACGACATTTTCAGATGCAGGTTTTCTTGGCGTTTTAAGGGTTAATTGGAGCTATGGTTGTAAATGCCAATTGTTTTCATGGAAAAGTGAGAAAAATATTGATCTGGATTCCTCTAGAGCTCTAGAGCTATGTATCCATTTGGTGTAGTCAGATTATTTAGATGATTCTTTTCTCCCACCTTTGCCTATATGAGATAGGCTTTTTGCCCATGTGAGAAACTTCTATCTCACATGACCATTTGACTTCCCACTAGTGGAAACTTTGTCATCTGCTGATAACCTTTGCAAACATTTTGGATCCAGATCAGGCCCGACGTTTTGTCGGACCTGATCTGGATCCAAACTGTTTGACTTTCTAATGATATTCCTGAAAGGTTTTCTTGAAAAACTTAAAAAAAAAAAAAAAAAAAAAAAAAAAAAAATCCACAGACAACAAAAAACGCATGCACAATTACCCAGCATGCAAAGAGTTAAAGGTGGGAGAAAAAGAATCCGTCATAAGCCAGTCCATGCAGGATAGGGAAATCTCACCCTCGGGGTAGGAATTTCAACCAAGGACTTGGCAAGCCTCGTCCCTGATTGAAATTCCTACCCCTTGGGTGAGATTTCCCTATCCTGCTTGGACACTCATGATAGATTCTTATATTCTGTTCTTTTCTCTCTCTGTTTTTTTTTGCTTTGTGTTTGACTGGAAAATATATTTGGGGGTCTCATTAAAAGATTGTGAAGATGTTTTAGTGTGTAACAAAAACCATCAATATCAACTCTGACAGTTTCACTGTTAGCAAGAATTAGTTAGTAGATGAGATCATATATGTATATGGCTCCAGGACAGGCAGTTGTTTTTTTCTTTTAACTAACAACAATTGAATTTTTAACTACTCCTTGAAAACACATAATAAAAATGCATATAAATTGGGTGGAAGGGTAGTGCAGGCTTCTACTTTCAGAAAATTGGCTCTACCATAAATGACTTTTTGCAGGAAGGGTCTTACCGCACCTGAAGCAAGTTCAAGATTAGGGCATTTTTCACAAATATCCCATTCTGTTCTTTCTCTGTCTCTCTGGAAGATTGCTCGTCATGACTGAAATATTTTTGTGAGGGCTGTTAAACCTCAACTCAAACATTCAAAGAACACATATGAAAACTGTCTGATTGTAAAATATGAAATCTGTTCATCTGGGCTCGGTTGTTAAAAACTAACGACATTGTTAGTTAATGTATCGTTAAAGCCTTGATCATTAAATATGGCTTATACGCTAATATTTTTGCTGAAAAAATGTGAGTAGCTTTTGCAAAAGCTACTCACAATTTTTCAGCAAAAATACCTGTAATTAGATATTGTACTTACTAGAACAGTTAACATTTTGACCACTAACGAGCTCATTAAGCTAACAATGCTTTGAACAACTGGGCCCAGGGCACTGATCTTACATTGAACTGTAGACAGGCGTAGCTCCAGATAAGGAGTTTTTTCAACAGAGAAGCACTGACGTTTCTTTTATCTCTTCACGAAAACATATGATATGGACACTCATTAGAAGCACCTCCTTGATGCACTTCTTGTGAGTACCAATAACGTATGTTTTGGTGGAGAAATAAGAAAAAATGTTTTGAGGATACCCACTTTTATCGGGAGCTATGAATAGGACATTGGAATATTTTGCAGGTGTATACAGCATGTAACATCTACACTGGCGTTATTGAAGGAGCATCCAGACATAGTGATTGGAGCAAACATACTAGAAGATTCAGAGTGTCTTGATGTAAGTATCTATAAGTAGATTCCTAAAGGAATAACCCTTGAGAGCAGTGAACACACACAAAGAATCTAAAACCCCCAAAGTGCCATGTCCCCCGGACCAGACCAGCCAGCCTTGGCCAACTAGGCCTCATCAGCCTCATGAATTTTCCAAGTCATGGAATGGGCTCAGTGATCACAAAGAATCGAAAATATGAACTACAGTGAAGTACGGGGAAATGTTTTACAGCAGCTGCATGGCACTTGCTATAGTGAAGATATATTCAGAAAGAAATTACCAGTGGAAGCAGTGAGTACACTTGTCTGCCATTGTGCAAAAATTCAAGAATGTTTTAAGTGCCAAGTTTTATGGGCCAGACTAGCTAGTTTCAGTGTACAAGGCCTCATTAGTGCTCATAAATTTTCAGAAAACCCAAACTTGGCTCAGTGATCACAAAGGAGCAGAATATATAAACTTCTGTATTGAAGTATAGGGAGATAACCCATGTACATTGCAGACAAACAGTCCCTAGAAGGGACAACCCATGAGAGTGATGAACACATAATAAAATATCTTAAATACCTAGTGTCAAGTTTTCTGAGCTAGACTAGCTACAACCCTACTTTGAAAACAAGGGTTATATATGTGTCCTAGAGCTGTAGCATCTGATTGTCTGGATGTATTAAGTTGATACTTGGATACTAACTATTTGTTCATAGTATTATCCATTACCAGCTCTTCCCCTGCCATGACCGTGACCAATTTTGCAGACTTAGAACATTTCAGGTGGAAGTATTTTGTGAAATTATAATTGTACCATTGATAGACCAGGAGCTCTGCTGACCACTTAACAGTCAGTTTGAACAGTATCACAGAATCTTCCTGTCATTTCTTATTATGGTGGGATGCAGGTCCCGTAGCCTAGTGGATAGGAGAGTTGTCTCTTAATCCATTAGGTTTCTCACCGCTGTAGTTCGAGCCTCGCTCGGGTCACATGTAGGAAAGCCAAGTTCTTCTTACGGATGGTCAGGTGGTTTTTCTCCGGATTCTCCAGTTTTCGCCCACCTTTGATGAACAATCAGCTCAAAATAAGTGAAATATTCTTGAAAGGGCCGTAAAACCAAAATCAAAAAAAAGAAAGAAAATATTACGGTGGCTTGATACACTCATTATGTCCCTTGTAAAAAAAAAAGTGGCAGAAAAAGTGGCAGAAAATCCTTGTAAATTTTTACAAGGGACATAGCCTTTATGACTTCTTGTTTGCTTTCCTGAACAAGAGTCTACTTCTGAAAAGGGGTCTGCTCTGGAAGGAAAGAATTTGCTTGCAAGCAGTTAACTCTAAAAAGGAAAGAATATGCTCCTCTTTTAGAGTAGATCCTTTTCAAAAGGGAGAAAAAACAATCCCCTAAAATTTAGAAAACTGAGGTGAGGTGTCCAACTGACTGCTTGCCATATAATTGCTTTGAAAAATGTCCCTTACTTCCAAAATGGCCATGGATATATATTTCATGAATAAATACTTCACATAAATGTATAAAATATATACTTTTAATGTATACTTTTTTAGAAAGCTCCATACAGGGTACGTGGTTGTATCCTGACAGTGGTTGAGAGGATGGTGGAAGAATTTACAAAGATGTTACAGGCCTGTGATGCACATAGCACTGAATATGTGGACAGGTGAGAGTGTGTAGCAGAAAACTTATTAACGAGGAATATTTGGTTATAATTCTGGGAAATTTTTCTCATTTCTTCATAAAAACATACTGTGGGTACCAGAATTATCACCTAATACTCCTCCTGAACAAGCCCTTTGGTGTTAGGGAAATCAAAAACTTTCACAATAAGTGTATAAAATATGTAAAAATAGTCACAAAATTTATATAAGCCATTGTCCTGCTGAATCCGGATATACACTGCCTTTGCAAACAGTGCAGATCCAGATCATTTGGCTTCTGAAGAAGCCAACTGATCCGATACTGCACAGTTTGCCATTAAGTATGTGAATTTGTATCAACAACCTTCATCAAGTAATCTGATTGGCTGAAAATTAGATGGGCATGATATCTTAATATATTCAGCATGACAAGCCGACCTCGGTGGCTCAGTTGGATGCACCGTCCGACTGGAGACCAGGAGGTCGCGGGTTAAACCCCCACCGAGGTCGGCAACATTCTTTTGTGGAGATTGATCCTGAAATATTTTCTACGGTCATTCTCTCCCTTCCGCTGATTCAAGAAGGGCAGTTGTCAGTTTCTGGCGAAAGAATGTGTACAATACTGGTTAACCGCTTAGAGGACTAAGCCTGCCCAGTAAACGTGTGGTTAGGTAAATTGATCGCGCTCAACATGACCCCATTAGGTTGACTGGGCCGTAAAACCTCAAACAAACAAACAGCATGACAAGAGTTAGAGTATTGCAAACTTTTCTAGCTGTAAACATTATTTTGGTTACATTATTTCTAAATGGGATTGGATAATTCATAGCTACAGATAAGGGGGTATCCACATAATATTTTTATCGCACCTGCTTGTAGCAGGGTGCGATATAGGCGTCCGATTTTCTGTCCGTCCGTCCGTCCGTCAGTCCGTCCGTCCGTCAGTCCGTCCGTCCGTCTGTCAACATTTATGTCGACGTTCGACATTTATGTCAAAGTTAGTATTCTAATCAACTACAAGACTAAACAACCATCAAACTTTGCATGAAACATCTCCCTGACCTCCTGACTTTGCGACATAGGCGTCCGCATTTCCGTATGTCTGTCCATTCGTCCGTCCGTCTGTCAACATTTATGTCGACGTTCGACATTTATGTCAAAGTTAGTATTCTAATCAACTACAAGACTAAACAACCATCAAACCTTGCATAAAACATCTCCCTGACCTCCCGACTTTGTGACGTAGGTGCCCACTTTTCCATTTGTCTGTCTGTTCATCCGTCCGTCTGTCTGTTAACAGTTCTGTTATGTCGAAGTTCGACATTTATGTCAAAGTTAGTATTCTAATCAACTACAAGACTAAACAACCATCAAACCTTGTATGAAACATCTCCCTGACCTCCCGACTTTGCGACATAGGTGCCCGCTTTTCCATTCGTCTGTCCGTTCATCCGTCCGTCTGTCTGTTAACAGTTCTATTATGTCGAAGTTTGACATTTACGTCAAAGTTAGTAGTCTTATCAACTACAATTCTACAACAACCATGATACCTTGCATGACACATCTCCCTGACCTCCTGACTTGGCAGGTATGTTGACCCAGTGACCTTGACCTATATTTTGCGCTCCATTGGCTTTGACACAATTTATGTTGACGTTCCAGATCTTCTCTACTATAAGCTGTACAACTACCAAACCTTGCATAGTGCTTCTCCTAGATGTACTGACTTGGCAGGTACCTTGACCCGGTGACCTTGACCTATATTTTGCGCTCCAGTGACTTTGACATATTTTGTGTCGACGTTCGATATCTCCTCAACTATAAGGCCTACAACCATCAAACCTTGCAAAGTGCTTCTTCTCAATGAACTGACTTGGCAGATACCTTGACCTGGTGACCTTGACCTATATTTTGGCTGCAGTGACTGACATAATTTACGTCAATGTTCTAGATCTCCTCAAGTGTAAGACCTCTAGCCACCAAACCTTGCATAGTGCTTCTCCTAGATGTACTGACTCGGCAGGTATCTTGACCCGGTGACCTTGACCTATATTTTGCGCTCCAGTGCCTTTTACACATTTTATGTCAACGTTCAATATCTCCTCAACTATAAGGCCTACAACCATCAAACCTTGCATAGTGCTTCTCCTCAGTGTACGAACTCTGCAGGTACCTTGACTGGGTGACCTTGACCTATATTTCGCACTCCATTGACTTTTACACCTTTTACGTCACCCTTCCTTATGTCCTAAACTGTAAGGCCTTCAACCATCAAACCTTATATAGCACTTCTTCTCGATGTACTGACTCGGCAGGTACCTTGACCTGGTGACCTTGACCTATATTGTGCACTCCAGTGACTTTGACACATTTTATGTTGATGTTCGGTATCTCCTTAAATATAAGACCTACAACCACTAAACCTTGCATAGTGCTTCACCTCATTGCACTGGCTTGGCAGGTACCTTGACCCAGTGACCTTGACCTATATTTGACACATTTTATGTTGATGTTTGATAACTCCTCAACTATAAGGCCATCAACCACCATACCTTGCATTGTGCTTCTCCTTGATGTACTGAATTAGCAGGTACCTTGACCCGTGACCTTGACCTATATTTCATGCTCCAGTGACTTTTACACATTTAACGTCAACATTCCATTATGATTGGGCTGTATGATACGAAAAGTCAATGCTGAAGATATAGCCATTAGAGGGAATGGGACTGGCCTGGAATATATGTGCCCCACTGGGCACTTTGTCTACATTTTTTTCAACCCAGTTTTCCAAGTAAGCACTGCTAAGAATGAAATAAACTTATTTAATAACCACATTCTGATTGTGGCTCCTGTGACTTTTGCGCCAGCAGGTGCGATGACGCCCTCCGCAGATTCTTGTTTTTATTTCTCAACGAAAACATATGTTGTACCCCACCACATATATTTTGTTGAGAAATAAGAAAGATATCAGCATTTTTCGGATGAAAAAAGCGCCTTATCTGTTCCCTTATTATTGGAGGCTGTTCTGAAGGACAGAATTAGTTCTGTGGTGTTCACCAGTTTTGAAAGGTTTCAAGTACTGAGGAGATAGCATCTTGTCTGTAATAAACTCCCTTTGCAAATGGCGTAATCTTTCAGGCAGATCCTTTACAAAATAAGAAAAATATCACCAACTAGCCATCTGTTAAATTTGCCTGAAATAAAATATCACCAACTTGCCATCTGTTAAATTTGCCTGAAATAAAATATCACCAACTTGCCATCTGTTAAATTTGCCTAAAATAAAATATCACCAACTTGCCATCTGTTAAATTTGCCTAAAATAAAATATCACCAACTTGCCATCTGTTAAATTTGCCTAAAATAAAATATCACCAACTTGCCATCTGCTATATTTGCCTCTAGGCAAATTGAGCAGATGGCAAGTTGGTGATATTTTCTTATTTTGACAAGAAAATAGGTTTTGAGATTTTGAAATATCAAAGTTTATTTTCTGGGCAAAAGAAGAAAAATATTTCAAAATGTCTGCCTAAATTTTTACTTAGCATGTTAAGCGTACGTACAGACAAGGATGATAGTGTTTACTTTTCCTGAGACACCTGAGCTTGCCTTCAGTATTTCATTGGTTCTCATGTGCCAACTTTGTCAGAGAAGAGACTTCCAAGTTTGAATTTTTATACCCCACCACACGATAGTGGGGGGGTATTATGGTTTCATGTTGAATGTCCATCTGTCTGTCCATCTGAGCCAACATTTAGGGTTAGGGGGTTCAGTTTTGTAACCACATTATGCTTTATTCCGTTAAGATACCTTAGAAACCTTTGGGTTAGGGAGCTTATTTCCCTATGGAAATTTACAATGGGACATAGCCCCTTAACCCGAATTATTGGAACATCTTCCAGTTGTACGTCTGTCCGTCCGTCCGTTTTTCGTTTCCGGATGATAACTTGAGTAAACGTCAATGGATTTTCACCAAACTTGGTTTGTGCATTGATATTGTTGAGATCTGATTAGGGATTGCTAATGGGCAAATTTCATCTAAATTTTACGGAGTTATCTGCCCACAACACGATACGATAATGGTGGGGTATTATAGTTTAACGTTTTTATTTGATAAGGATATTTTTAACTTGTATTTGCATTCCAAAACTCTATGATTAGTCATTTAATGATTTTTTGCCAATTATCAAGGGAGTTATATCCATTAACCAGATATATATGTATTCATATATTGACAGACTTCGGGATGAGAAAACAGTTTGTGAGATAATTGATGATCTTCAAGTCTATCTCGAGGGAAAAGCTACCACAGAAGAGTTGTGTCGTGTCTACCTGAGGAAAATTGAGGCCACTTACTACAAGGTACTGTAAAAAAAAATCCATCCCATAGAAGGTACAATAAACCATTGTTCTAGAGGCTTTCCCTATGTTTCCTACTTTTTCTTTCTTTTTCAAAATTTTTACTACTTTGTCCTACTTAGTGATAAGCTATCCCTTCTTATAAATAAAAAGAAACCTGCTTCTGATAAGACACTTTTTTCATATGAAAAGCCTTGATGTTTTTCTCATTTCTCCACAAAAACTTACGTTGTCAACTTGTGGTACTCATTAAAAGTGCCTCATAAAGATGCTTCTAGTGAGTACCCACAACATAACATTTTTGAGGAGAAATAAGTAAAATATTATCTTTTAGCTGACGGTATGAAAACTACCATGATGTATATGAGAAGAAAATGTAATTGGGAAACCAGTCTGAAAGTATGGTAAATACCTTCCACATAAATGGCTTAAATAGGGAGTAATAGTCCTATCAAATGCCAGCCTAAAGATAGTATGATAAATAACTCCAGTATAAATTCAGTGTTGAAAGCATGGTAAAATAGTAAAGAAGCTGTCCGCTTAGAGGACTAAGCCTGCCGAGGAAGAATGTGGTTAGGTAAGTTGACAAGGCTTGCTCTTTCTAATGTTTTCTTTTAACAAGTATGTAAGTTGAATATATATTCAGTTAAGTTTGGGTAACAGTTAACACTTTTTTTGAAAGAGTTGCCAACTCTGTTTGCCATCTGTTCATTTTGTGGCTGCTTTATTGTATTTGTCTGTCTTTCCCTTTGGTGTTGGGGACTTGATGTGGATCTGATTGTATCAGTTCCTGAGTTCTCTTATTTACAGTCGAGCCTCAATAGCCCTTACACCGATGGCTAATTCAAATTCCCTCTGAAATTCTTCCCATAGCTCAAGAAAACAAATATTCAGGGAATTTTTCTATACTTTATCATGAAATTGTATGTTGTGTGTACTCATTAGAATCACCTCATCAAGGCTATTCTAATTAGTACACTCAACATACAATTATTGTGTAGAAAATCGAGAAAAATCCCTAAATTATCACTATTTGCTTCCTGAACTGGCACCTTGATTAACCCTCAGTGGCTCGAACTACCTATATCGTGGTCCCAAAGATGTTTGAGCCATTGAGTTTTGACTGTACTTTGACATGACAATAGTGTTGACTGGGCAGTTCAATCCAACCAACTTAGTGAAGTTAAGGAAATGCCACAATCATAGAACAAAGCCTATTAATGGTACAAGGAGGAAGAGTAAACAAAAACCAGTCAAAACTCGATAACTCAAACCTATTTGGGACCATGGAAATTTGTTTGAGATATGGATAGTTCGAGCCACTGAGGGTTGATCATGATGCCAAGTCAGGAAGCAAATGGCGATAATTTAGGGATTTTTTTGATCTTCTTGACAGTAATAGTAAGTTGAGTGTACTCATTAGTATTGCCTTGATAAGGAGATTCTAGTGAGTACACACAACATACAATTTTGTGATAAAATAAGAAAATTTGCTGAATTATTATTTTCTTGAGCTATCGAAGAATTTTGTAGGAACTAAAAAACGAGTTCAAATCAGTCATGGTAAACGAGCAGTCAGTGTTTGAGGTTCGACTGTACAGTGATAAAAAAAAATTAGATATCAGCTTATGGATGGTGTTTAAAAAAAATCCCATGAAAAGTTGGTCTGGAGATGTAGTAAAAATGGCCTGTTGAAATTCGTTTGTAGAAAGGGTGGTAAAAACTTCCATGATTTTCTCTGCAGATGGGGGTAGCATCAGAAGTAGAGATGGAAAGATTGTGCGAGTATATCTACACTAAAGACATTACAGACAGGTTGAGAACTAGAGCCATTCTGTGTCATATATACCATCATGCCTTGCATGACCGCTGGTTCCAGGCGAGAGATCTCATGTTAATGTCCCATCTACAAGACAATATACAGCACTCTGATGTACCAACACAGGTAACCAGTTGGTAGTAATTGTACAAATATTAGTAGTATATTAGTCATAGCTCCAGAGATAAGATGGGGTAAATATTTTTCTTATGTCTCTACAAAAATTTATGTTGTGGGTACTCATCAGAAGCGCCTCGGTCATGAAATGTTTTTATCCTATGTCTGAATTAATGTTGATTCAGAGATACGATAAATCGTTTCATTTTTGATCCAGTTCAAAAACAAGAGACTAACTGAAATTTTACAGGCTGTCAGATGCCAGATTTTATGATTGTATTAATACTATATATCAGTTTATTAACCCTTAAACTGCCAATCACAACAATTGTCATCTGCTCTGTCATCTGCTTGTGATTTTAAAAGTCATTTTTGCAAACAGTGTGGACTCAGCTCAGACTGCTCCTCTAGGAGCAGTCTGATCTGGGTCCACACTGTTTGCCGGTATGCAAAAAATAGGTTTGAAAAGTTTGCAAGAATATTCAGCAGTGGACATAAACAGACGACATTTTTAGATGCAGGTTTTCTTGGCGTTTTAAGGGTTAAACCGTTCTTGGATAAAAAATGTCTATTTCTTTTGATGAATATGGAGCCTTTAATCTATATACACATTATTTTGATGTGCAAGACAAATTATGTTGACATTTACGACCAGAATGGTACTTTTTTGTGGTTAGTGAATATAATAGAATCAAAACAGTTAAGAAGATGTCCAGGAAATGACACAATAACAGAACATAGCCTACGAATGACACCAAGAGGAGGAGTAAACAAGGTAAGACACACATTACAATCCAACAAGAAGCAAAGCAAGCAACTTCCTCAAAGAGGTGATCACAATGTCAGAAAGGATTCACCAAACACAATGACAGGGCTGCCACGGTCAGGGGAACAAAGTCTGGAAAATGAAAATTTTTCCAGGTGAGGGAAAAGTCAGGGAAGCTTGGTTTGAGTCAGGGAAATTGGCTAAAATTGGAAAAAGTCAGGGAATATAAAATTTTTTATCAAAACTGACATGTCTATGGCAATCTTCTTAATTTTCAGAAACTGATAAATTTACAGAATCATTTGCATTGTTTTGTTAAATAATGTTTAAATTCTTGGAATGTCTTTGCATCCCAGATTGTTTGACAAGAATGCTATACTTTAAATTTCAAGCTGTAAAAAAGACTGAAGAGTGCAAGTTGTTCAGTAATTAATGAAATAAAAAATAAAAGGGCTGTCTAGGAAGATTTGGTGGCTAAGAACGGCCGTCAAAAGAGTCTGGAAAATGGTGAAAAGTCAGGGAATTTTGAAATAGAAAATGAGTGGCAAGCCTGCAACGATAAGACAAGTCAGGACAAAACACGGAAAAGCCCCCACAACGAGCATCTAAACAAGGCTCTACAAAGAACACAAGATCCACTAAGTTATCATAATGTAAATGAATTGCTTACCTTTCATCCAAATTGCTCATGGCTACCTTGGAATCTTCTCTTAGGTACACTTTTTACCATACTGCCATACATACGATCCATAGCTACAGATAAGAGAGGGTATCCACATAATATTTTTTTCTTATTTCGCCATGAAAAAATATGTTTTGGGTACTCATTAGAAATGCCTTGCCAAGGCACTTCTAATGGGTACCCACAACATATGTTTTTTATGGAGAAATAAGAAAGCTATCAGCATTTTTCTGATGGAAAATGAGCCTTATCTGTTGCTATCCGTACCTTGTTCAAATTTTAGGATAAATAAGGCAAAATGTTATGATTCCCAATATTTAGGATCATTTTTGCATTCTTATGTCTGTACCTGTATATGTAAGTGTATGATATTTCAGATTTTGTACAACAGAACCAGTGGTTTAGTTAGGTTTGTGTTCATTCCAACAGGGAATGACAAAAGATGCTCATAATGTTCTCAATATATATGTATACAATAATTCAGATTTTGTACAACAGAACCATGGTTTGTTTGTGTTGAGGTTGTATGGCTCAGTCAACCCATTGGGGTCATGTGGAGCGCGGTCAGTTTACCTAACCACACTTACTGGGTAAGCTTAGTCCTCTAAGCGGTTAACCAGTATTGTGCACATTCTTTTTCCAGAAACTGACACCTCACCTTCTTGAATCAGTGGAAGGGAGAGAATGACCATAGAAAATGTTCCATGATCAATCTCCAAGAAAGAATGTTGCTGACCCGGCGGGGGTCAAACCTGCAACCTCCTAATCACCAGTTGGACGCACATCTCGACAGGGAATGACAAAAATTGCTGATAATGTTCTAAATACACCACAACCTCTTTATAACGCTATTGTTGGGGTCCATAACATAAACCGTGTTAGTTAAACAACCATGTTATATCCAAACAAAAATGTATAGATTATATCGAAAAATGACCATTTATGGTCATTTTTCAATATAATCTATACATTTTTGGGATCCATCTTTGAACTGTGTTATATCCAAAACTGTGTTATAACGAACCGTGTTATAAAGAGGTTGTAGTGTATATGTTTACAGTATTTCAGATTTTGTACAGTAGTCTATATGTATGAATACAATATTTCAGATTTCGTACAGTAGTCTATATGTATGAATACAATATTTCAGATTTTGTACAGTAGTCTATATGTATGAATACAATATTTCAGATTTCGTACAGTAGTCTATATGTATGTATACAATATTTCAGATTTTGTACAACAGAACCATGGTACAGTTAGGTCTGTGTTCATTCCGACAGGGAATGACAAAAGATGCTCATAATGCACTAGTGGACATACAGAGTGGTGGCAGAGCCAAGGAATTACTTGCACAGGTACGATATTCTTATTTTGGAGATAAAAGTATTGAATATTGTTACTTTTGCTTATATCTCCATGAAAAGATATGTTGCGTGATATTATTCTAACATCCAGATGAGGCATTTTTTCCACCCAAAAAACTGTCAATATTTTTCTGCTGCATAATTAACCCTAGTCCTGCTGAACCTGGATATGTCCTGCCTTTGCAAACAGTGTAGATCCAGATCAATTGGCTTCTGAAGAAGCCAACTAATCCGGACTTGCACTATTTGCCATTAAGTATGTGAATTCATATCAACAATCTGGATCAAGTAATCTGATTGGCTGAAAATTTGATATGGGTATGGCATCATAATTTATTCAGCAGGACAAGGGTTAGGTATGCTGTGATACTCATTAAAGGCACCTAGCTAGGCAAGGCTCTTTGCTGGGAAAAGTAAGAAAAAATATTTCTAAATGTCGTATGCAGGAACTTTTACCCAACATGCTAAGTGTTAATGAGATCCAGCTGGGTTTTTCTGGAGATATAGAAAATAAACTGTCTGTCTCACAGGTCAAATAAACTGCTGTGTGCAGTCATTTATTTGATAAAATATAAAGGCAGTAATATTTATTCAAAGAGATAAAGAGAAATGATAGTCTGTAGGAATAATTCCTTGATCCCGAGAACTTTTCACTGTATTAGAACAAAGTTCTCCACACTGTGAGAAGACAGACACCAATTTCTCTGGAAACCTCTATGATGGGATATGCACCAGTTTTGGTGGAATCCTGCAGATACTGCCTTCAGGCTTAGAGTTGTTCCAAGAATAAAACATACAGTTTTGGTGTTTTAAGTTAATCTCTTTTTGCAATTTATGTATATGTTATGTTTGGTATAAAGAAACTTCAACGTCGCCGTAAAACGAAATTTCCAACCGTAAAACCGCCGATTTACCACCCCAATGACAAATTAGAATGCAGTTATTCCCATTCGAATGCATTTATTCATTTTTTTTCTGTTGAAAAATGTACTATTTGCACAAAGTGACAAGTGCTGTGAGCTGCATAAAACAAAATGCCAACCAATGAGAAGCAACGTTACATGATGACGTCGGATTTCCAACAGTATATAGCAGAATATACTTGAAAATTTTTGACGTTATCCAATCAGGCATCGTGTTATATATGAAAGTGCATTAGATTACAAAATAGTGGTAAAACTGTTGGGTATATCCATTCACCTTCAGTCTGATGAAAAAGTATTAATTATACCAGATTCCAGATATGGGATAACTTTTTATTGTTTGGGGCTAGACATATTCTGATGTGTACCCACAATATATGTTTTGATGCAAAGACAATATAAATTGTAAACATAATTATTACCTTAGCCGGACAGGTAAATTCCACAAATATATATTTTTTTTCTTTCAGGGTCTGCTGTTGCAGAGGCAGAATGAGCGTACACCAGAGCAGGAGAAGATAGAGAAAAGACGTTTGTTACCCTACCATATGCACATTAATCTGGAGCTACTAGAATGTGTGTATCTTGTCTCAGCCATGTTGATGGAAATACCCTACATGGCAGGTAAGTGGGAGTAGTTATGAATAGTTCGGTATGTAATTAGCTGGTAATGTGTCAGTAATGTCAAGTCAGTTGGTTAATGTATACTGAGTCCAATTTTGATAGTAAACCTCACAATCATAATTGAAAAAAAAAATCTATTTTGAATAATTAACCCTTCTCTTGCTGAACACGACATGTCCTGTCTTAGCAAACAGTGAGTGCATTTGCAAAAGCTACTCACATTTTTTCAGCCAAAATACCTGTGAATTAGATATTGTACTTTCTAGAACAGTTTACATTTTGACCACTAACGAGCTTGTTAAGCTAACGACGCTCTGAACAACTGGGCCCTGATGCACATGTCCAGGTACATTTTGGCTCAAAGGATGAATTTGATTGATTAAAGATAGTAATGGAACATACGCTGTTAAAAGATCTTATATTACCCATATAAACCGAAGTTTAATTATTTCAAGACGGTTAAAATAAGAACAAAGAATATGTTGAAATAACCTTTATCAACTCTTCCTGAGTGTTTTAACAAAGTAATAACTATTCACAGTGTTTAACATACACATAAAATAATTTGTGGCGTAAAGGTTGCAGATCAGTGGTTGGAAACTCGAAGAGATGCAATCAATAAGGAGATGCTTTCTCATCTTTTTATCCCACTGGTTTCTACATAGAAACCACCGCAAAGCAACACGGTGTATACACATGATGCTTGCTAAACAACATGGTACATACACATGCTGTTCTATTAAACAGCACACCGCAAAGTATCACGGTACAGACACATGATACCCGCCAAAACAAAACTCCGCAAAGCATTCCGGTATGTACACAGAATGCCCGCTAAATCATATACACCACCGCTGAGTTAATGGTACATACACATCTACCAGCAAACTGTTGGATGAGAAAGCAGCTCCCAAATATATAACAAGATTTCAGTCAGAATCACATCCCTTCGGAATTTTCCGCCACCCCCAATCAGCAACAGCTAGATTGCATACTAGACTGGAATGTTCCTGCCCATGAGTTATCCAAATAATCCACAGATTTAAAAACAGCTTAGTCTTTCTGATATTGCAATTTATACTTAACACTCATGTATCTGATGATACACTGTAGAACATTAAAGCAGCATAACTGTCTTTCACCAAAATATAACACCATTACTTAATCCACCAGGCAGGAGAATGAAAGGACATGGATGACTGTTCTTTCTGAAATTATAAAAAACTGGGCGGCAGTATCCTACCACAAAATAATGACAAACATTGACATAATTATTTATTTTAACCATCTGAAATAATACATAGAGCTACTGTTCTTTAGCTGCAATACTAAATGGTTATTAGTGAATTAAGAATAAAAATTGGGAGGGAGGGCGGGAAAACTTTTTCCTTGCTGCAGCAATCAGCTGTCGTCAGAAAGAGGCTGTTGCACTGGGACCCAGCTGTGCAAAACACTTTCAGTATGTCTACATATAAGCCTGGAACCAATCCTTTACAGTGCTCAAAGGACATGTGTACTGAAATGACCTTACAAGTTGGTACAGTCAAAGTACTGAAACAACCCAAATTACCAAAAATGCGAACTGGACTTACTATTTTAATGCTGAAATAAATGGAGCCTATTGTAGATCAATATGCTGTATTATTTCAAGACGGTTAAAATAAGAACAAAGAATATGTTGAAATAACCTTTATCAACTCTTCCTGAGTGTTTTAACAAAGTAATAACTATTCACAGTGTTTAACATACACATAAAATAATTTGTGGCATAAAGGTTGCAGATCAGTGGTTGGAAACTCGAAGAGATGCAATCAATAAGGAGATGCTTTCTCATCTTTTTATCCCACTGGTTTCTACATAGAAACCACCGCAAAGCAACACGGTGTATACACATGATGCTTGCTAAACAACATGGTACATACACATGCTGTTCTATTAAACAGCACACCGCAAAGTATCACGGTACAGACACATGATACCCGCCAAAACAAAACTCCGCAAAGCATTCCGGTATGTACACAGAATGCCCGCTAAATCATATACACCACCGCTGAGTAAATGGTACATACACATCTACCAGCAAACTGTTGGATGAGAAAGCAGCTCCCAAATATATAACAAGATTTCAGTCAGAATCACATCCCTTCGGAATTTTCCGCCACACAAACCAATAATTTGGTTTGCCCCAAAATTCCACCGCAAACAAAACTGGTGTTCACAACTGATCCTGCAGAGCCTCCTGAATGTCTAACATTAAAATATCAGAACCAATATCAGATAGATGTACGCCATCTAGTTTATATAAGCCCGGTGTGTCAGATGTAATTTCTGGATGATCAATAAAGACCCCCCTACCATTGTATTTTATAAAGCGACGAATCACTCTATTAATGAATTTTCGTTTGGATTCCATTTTGTCTGGAACCTGTGTTCCTGACCATACAATACGAGGCAACATAGCAGAAACGAAAATGGCACTGCTAGTGAATGTTTGAACTAGATTACTTAAGTCATCCTTCATATTATGGATCAAGACCACCCCTTTCTGATAAGCTAAGTCATTGGAACCAACATGAACCACTATTGCCTTTGGAGCAGCATTATGGAGAGCAGCATACTGAATCTTTGGTAGAAGCTGTTGCCATTTCATGCCGCCCTGACCCATCCACTTGACTTTCTGAACTTTGGAAGCGCCAACCGTACTTTCAAGCTGCCTGGTTCTGGCTCGGGCTGCTAATCTATTTATGTAGGAGTCCCCTACCAACCATACATCTGGAAATCAAAATTTATGATGCAAATTATCAATAGGGCTAAGGAGCAATGAGCAAGTCCGCTTTATAGTCTTATGTACTTGAGAAATGAATTGGACTGCCATCTGCCCATTTTCTTGATAGTCTCATACGATACGCCTTTGCTGGCTAACCACGAAGCGGCCCCAATACGGAAGGAATGCGTTCTGAAATGTGTTGTTGGTAGATTCAGAGCAGTTATAGCTTTATTTAAAACTGCCCCAAATTGATATCTTGTAAGAGGTTGCCCATTAATATGACAAAAAAGATATACTGATTTGTGAGGTCTAATTTTGAGAAACGCTTCCATGGCCAATAATGGACATTCTGTAGATTCAATAGCTGGAATGTCAATTATATATGGTTTTCCTGTTTGATTGCATTTGGCCTTACGCTGGCGGATTCGTAAAATATTTTGCCCAGCTTTGGTGGTACATAATACATCAGATACTTGCAATGGTTGATCAGGTTGCTGTGACGATGTAAATACCAACTCACTAACACGGAACAAACCAAAAAATGCCAAACGGTAAGCTGCTCTAAATAAAAGTGTTTCATACTCAGAAATGCAGATATTCCCCAAAATTTTACAAATAGCAACCAGAGTATTATACATAATTGGCATACGGTTATCAGGATTGGCTCTAAGACGCTTGTAGCCTTCAAGCATTTTTGAAATGGCAAAAGTGGAAGTGTTATCAAAATTATGGTTAATTTTATGTTGAAAGCTAATAGCAGATATGTGCATGGCAGCTGTTGATGGGGCATAACCATTGTGGAAAAGATAAGTAATATAAGCATGAATATGAGTTTCAGGTACTGGCCACTGCAAAGGGAGAGCATAATTAGATCTAAAAGTTGAAAAGTTTGCCAATGCAGTAGCATATGCATGACGGGTATTAACTGACAAACTTGCAGTCACAAGCTGGTGGGCTCCTGATTGAAGACGCTCCAAAGATGGTCTGGAACAGGCTCTGGCTCTGGTTCGGCTTCTGGGGCCAACTGTCGAAAGCGATTCATCTGCAATCGAGATAAACTGTCCGTCACGGCATTCCGAGAAGTTGATAAATGTTCCGCTTTGAGAACAACATTCAGCTGCAAACATTTTAATGTAATGATTCTGACCAAGACCATGACATACTCTGCCTTTGACGTTTGCGAATTCAAGATATGAACAACTGCCTGATTGTCACATTTGAATAGAATCTTTTTGTTGCTGAGATGCTGACCCCAGATTTCAAGAGCAACAAAAATGGGGAACAATTCAAGTACTGTAATGTCATCAGTAATACCGCGGTGAAACCATTCAGCAGGCCACAGACCATATGTCCATTTTCCCTGAAAATAAGCTCCAAAGCCTTTACCATAACTTGCTGAACTGTCCGTAAACAAACATAAGTCAGCATTTGACAGCCAAAACCTGTCATGAAAGACAGAGACACCATTAAACGATTTGAAAAATGTCAGCCATGTTTGCAAATCTAACCTCATTGCCTTGGAAATCCGAATATGATGATAAGGCTTTGTAATACCCCTTGTAGCATTTATCAGCCGGAGGCAAAAAGGACGACCAGGAACGATAGCCCGGCACATGAAATTCAGTGAGCCAAGAAGAGACTGCATAACCTCCAGTGTAATACTGGACTTATGTAATATTTCTTCAATAAGACTTTGTAGTTTCATAATTTTGTCCTTTGGAATTCGTACCTCCATACGAATTGAATCAAGTTCAAATCCCAAGAAAATGATGATTGTTTGAGGCCCTTCTGTCTTTTCATCTGCAACAGGCACGCCCATTTTTCCACAAGTCTTGAAAAAGGAAGTCATAATTTCTTGACAGTCAATTGTGCCAGCTTCACCCCCAAACAAAAAATCATCCAAGTAATGTTCAAGTTCACCCACTGTGCATGATTCTCTTACAGCATAATGTAAGAAATGGGCAAATTTCTCCCATAATGCACATGAATATGAAAGTCCAAAAGGTAAGCAACGGTCAAAGAAGTATTGACCATCAAACATAAAACCTAACAGGGGAAAATCATCTGGGGAGATAATCATTAGGCGAAATGCATTTTTTATATCAGCCTTGCCTAGCAGAGCACCTTTTCCCAATTTCTGAATCATTTTAACAGCTTGATCAAATCTAGTATATTGGACACTGCAAAATTCAGGGTCAATATAGTCATTGATTGAATCCCCCTCTGGATATGATAGATGGTGTATTAAAGGATATTCACCTGGCTGTTTTTTGGGTACCAAACCCAGAGGAGAAACCCTAAAATCAGTGAAAGGTACAGTTTGAAAAGGGCCAGCAACTCTTCCTGCTTCCAATTCTTTCGTGATTTTTTGCCTGACAATATCAGGGGCTTTATTTGCTGAAGGTAAATTTTTTGATATGACCAATTTTCGAGGACCTTCAAAGTTAATGTGAAAGCCATTTTTAAACCCATTTTTCAACTCTTCCGCTGTTTGTCTGTCTGGATATTCTTGCAATTCCTTCTCAAAGGCAGATAAATCTACAGGAGTGGAGCCGAGCTCAAATTTATTTCCGTTTGAATGGACCACGAAAGGAGGACCTTTGAGTGTGATCTATTTCAGTGTTCTTATTTGCAGTGAATGCATTCTGTTGTAAATTTTGACTGTGTCTGGGACATTGGTTTTCAGAATGGTCCCCCTTACATGCCAAACAAACATGAGAAAATCTACAATTTTTGAAATAGCATTTGCCTTTGTTATAATCAAAACATACGCCAAGTGCAAGACGAGACTGATTTGAGTGGCCAGCAAAGCTAGGCTTAGATTGAAAGGTAGTTGTTTCTAGCTTGTTTGTGTTTGTCATTAATTTAAGCCACAAATCTGAATAAATTTTATTCCACGGCTCCTGTTTTAAAGCTTGCCTTGTCCTAAATTCAGCATCATATTCTCGCCATGCTAAATTTTGACACCTGCTTTCAGCCTCTCTGATGGTGCTCAGGTACTGAATTAATTCAAAAACTTTATCCTGATACTTTTTCAAATATATAGTCATGAATATTAAAAAAACATCTGTCCACTCCCTGATATTGGTTATTTCTTTTAATACTTTAGGGCGTGTTTGAATTTGGCCATGTTCATTTATAAATAAATTACCAGATTCCTCCCCACGCCTTTTTTGATTTTTCTTTAACAGAGAAGCCAACATTTTGAATTTTTTCCTTATTTTTCTGAAAAAAAAAAAAAAAAGAAATAGGATATGACATTTCATGCAAATTGTCTCATAAAGAGGGAAACTGCATGAAATGTCATCCTATTATCTGGGAAAAAAAAAAAAAAAAAAATATATATATATATATATATGAATTTGTTATCTGAATTTGCCCAGAGCATGCTAAGTGTCAAAACACATCAGCTAGTGGTCAGACAGACATTTAAATGTTAGAATAAGTCTAAGTGGAATAAGAGTTGTGGTGTTCGAATATTTTGCAGTAAATATGTTCTATTCAGCTCTGGCCATAATAGGATGTTCTCTATCTTGGTAGCACACGAGATGGATGCACGACGACGAATGATCAGTAAGAATTTCCATCATGTTTTACGGGTGGCAGAGAGACAGACGTTGGCAGGACCACCGGAGAGTATGAGAGAACATATTGTGGCGGCCTCCAAGGCAATGAAGACTGGTGACTGGAAAGCCTGTAAAAACTTCATTATTAATGAAAAAATGAATACAAAGGTATGTCTCACTGCTTTTATGGACAAAGAGCCATCAAAGATAGCATTGGTGTTTGAACCATTGAAGTTTAACTGTATGGTGTGGATACATATTAACCCTTAAAATGCCAAGAAAACTTGCATCTGAAAATGACATCTGTTTATGTCGTCTGCGGAATATTCTTGCAAACTTTTCAAACCTATTTTTGCATACAGGCCAACAGTGTGGACCCTGATCAGACTGCTCCTTGGGGAGCAGTCTGATCTGGGTCCATACTGTTTGCAAAAATGACTTAAAATCACAAGCAGATGACAAGCAGATGACAAAGCAGACGACAATTGTTGTAATTGGCAGTTTAAGATCACCTTGTGAGGCAGTTCCTGTGAGGTTCATCTCTATTGAGGATCCACTATAGACTTTTAATGCTGTTTTATCATTAATTATAAATTGTGTATTATCAGATTTAACATTTAAAATCATGTGCATTTCATTTTTTGCTCAGCCTTTCAGGACACCTGCAAATCATAAGGTCTGGGGTTCGAATCCTGCTGGGGGCGGAATTCAACTCATGACTGTATGGTACTTCATTGCATAGAGCCTTTCATTATCGCCCTTCCATCATCTGGATTTGACTTAAATAGTGATGAAAAATACGTCAAACATTAGCTGGTCATCATCATCTCGCCATTTCACTTTCACCCACAAGTCGAGGTGTCCAACTGATATTGGCTTACAGTTGGGCAAGGCCTGCTGTCCTTGCAGCAGATAAGGGTAGAGGGGGAATGTTGTTATTTCTTCTGTTCCTTTACTTTTTTTCATTTCCCTCATTCTTCCCTATCTCTCTCTTTCATCTCCTCTACTATCTCTTCTATCTCTTTTCTCCCTTTCTCTGGGAGACGACACAAAATGACTCACAAGGGTTGACGTGTCGTTAAACCCCAACACAATTCACCCACACACCCCTTAACACCCCACCCCTAAAAATTTTGGCCTTTTTGCTTTCTCTGTATTTTAAGGCTTTTTACCATTGATCTGGCAGTTGATTACAGTCATGAAAAAAGGAGTTTGATTTTCATATTTTATTTTATTTGTTCTGTTTTATTTATTTACTGTATTTTGTTTATTTTAGGTGTGGGACCTGTTTCCTCAGAAGGATGGTGTACGAGATATGATTGTTTCAAAGATACAAGAAGAAAGTTTAAGGACATATTTGTTCACATATAGCAGTGTGTACGACACTCTCAGTCTAGTGACACTTGCAGAGATGTTTGAACTTGATGTGTACAAAGTCCACTCCATTATCAGTAAAATGATTATAAATGAGGAATTAATGGTAAGTTTGCTGTAGTCCACTCCATTATCAGTAAAATGGTTATGAATGAGGAATTAACGGTAAATTTGCTCCATTATCAGTAAAATGATTTTAAATGAAGAATAGAATAAATGGTAATTATATCCCCTGCAAACTGTGCTTGTGAGATAGTAAACTATTTTCACATTGTCCGTCTGTCTGTCCATTACATTTTGGTTTCTGGGTGGGGGTAGCTGATAAGCACTAAATATTGAAATTTCTTGTTTTATTATAGTCCACTCCATTATCTGTTATATGATCCTAAATGAGAAGTTAATAATAGTCTACTCTATTATTGTTGTTATAATTACAGTAGTTAGAGGGTTCTATATTTCTGTTTTGCAAAAAACATGTTCGGGTATCTAATTGCATAACGCTGTTTGAAAGTATTTATAATTTTCCTTTCTCTCCACAAAATTATTTTGGTACTCAGTGGAATTCACTCAGTGAGGCACTTCTAATGAGTACCCACAACATAAGTTTTCCTGGAAAAATAAGAAAAATATTATCTAGATGCTGACTCTTATCTAGACCTATGAAGTAGTTATCTAGAGCTGTGATCATAGCTGTAGTTAAGGTGGTTTTTTTTAACCAAAACTATTGATATTTTTCTTATTTGTCCACGAAAACATGTTTTGGTACTCATTAGAAGCGCCTCATTGAGACGCTTCTAAAGAGTACCCACAACATATGTTTTCGTGGACAAATAAGAAAAATACTGACCTGATACCCAATCTTATCTAGACCTATGTGTGATGTATGTTACAGGCATCACTTGATGAACCCACACAGACAGTGATAATGCATCGAACAGAGCCGTCCCGTTTACAGTCATTAGCATTGCAGTTATCAGAAAAAGTCGGTACTCTTGTGGAAAACAATGAGAGAATATTGGAAATCAAACAAGGAAATTTTGGAAAGCTCAGTAAGTATGCAGGTTTCATAATGGGCCATACATGTATGTAAACAGGTGTTGTAATTCTCATTCCATGTACATTGTACTTTTGTTTGGAACAGAGTAGAGTTCATTGGAGAAGTTATCAGTTCTTTGGTGTGCAAGTATTATAGGGTTATTGTCACACCTGCTTAGCAAGGGCAACTCACTCTAAAAATGAGCATTGCGCCCCTTGCCCTATCCAGACACCATCACAATACAATGACAAAAAGATTTTTGACAATACAATGACAGAAAGATTTTTGAAACCAACATAAAACCTGAACGAAACAAACTATTTATAAAGGTGTTCCATCATAGCAGACCTTACTGGATACGTTAACTTTTTGCAATCTGGAAATCAGTTTGGCAGAGGATAAGTGAGTAATTCTTTTCTCAGAAAATAGGGATTGGCATTTTATTTGAATTGTCTCCTAAATGTCAAGCCCTATTTTCTGATCAGACAAAGAAAAATATTACAGAATGTCATTTGCAGACAGTATTACTTCACATCCAAACTGTTACAACATATGATGCAAACAAGAGCTGGTTTCTTATTTTTTCTGCATCTTCATTTAAATTGACTCAGATTTACACAAAATGCTGAGCCTTGCTTTCAGATAAAATATCATTTGTCATCCTCTAATTGACACCCACAGCAGGATAAAGGTGAGCTGTATGCAATGACTGACGAAAGTTGATGTCACATAGCTCTTGATAAGAGGTTTTGTTGTGTGTTTGTTGTTGATTTTTAACCAAAAAGTATTGATAATTTTCTTATTTCTCCATGAAAACATATTGTGGGTGCTGGTTAGAAGAGTATTCACAACTTATTTTTGTTGGGAAATAAGAAAAGTAGTTCTCTGCATAGCTCCAGATAAGGCACTTTTTGCAATCAAAAAGTAATGATAATTTTTCTTCTTTCTGCAAGAAAACATATGTTGTGTGTACTCATTAGAAGTGCCACAATGAGGCACTTCTAATGAGTACACACAACATATGCATTTGTGCAGAAATAAGAAAAATATTATGTGGCTACCCCCAACCTCTTATCTGGAGCTATGTATCTGAATACCCCTGCTTATCTGTTGATACTTTGGCAGAGAGTGAAAGTGTTTTGTGACTATGTATGCTCTCAGTGGTTATTGGTAAGTAATAAATTATAGTTCCCTGTTCTGGGTTTACAGGGGGTAAATTGGTTATGGTTGGTGGTTCCGGTAATTTCTCCCCACCCTCACCCTGCTGAACAAATGAGGTTTAACCTTTGTTGAATTCAAATATCAGCAGAAATTTTTTTTAAGCATTAAACACAGATTAAATAAAAAAATATTAGAGAACAAAGAGCCTATTAAGTCAAACCTTTTGGTGAAAAAAAAGATGAAAATCAGTCGAGAAATTAGAGTTAATGAGATTTGAACATCTATAAAACGCTATCATGGATCCTGTCATTTTGTGAGTAAGTGATGTCATAACCACATACATGTAATTAGATATGCAAAAAGGTAAAAGATCTGAAACGATATTTTACTGCTATACCATGTAAGTACAGTCAACCCTTGTTATCTCAGCTTCACTCATCTCGAATAACTGCTTGTGTTGAAGTGAAAATCTGGTCCCTATTTTAACACGGCAATCAAACAACAGGTAACAAAATATTGTGGGAAAAATTTCTCCTCTTTTTGACAATATTTTCAATATATCTCTAACTTCAGTTGTCAAATTTTGTAGTCATTTTTGAAATGTGGTTATTTGATTTACTTTTTTTCATCAGTTCTGCAAATCTGATATGTTGAGATGCCGATATCTCCTAAGTATTTCATAGTGTCCCTTGGACTTTGAGATAACGAGAGTTGACTGAATTGTTATTTGCATTTATACTATCAAGTAGCTCTCATAGCCAGCATATTCTTATCAAGAGGCAGTTTTCATTTGTGTTCTTCAAAATTAGCTAACTAAATATTCAAAATGGTGGCACACATGCAAATAGTTATAAAAAACTTTAAACAACAATATTTTTCTTATTTCTGAACCTCTTTTCATCAGATTTGTGTCCAGATACTTGTTTTTAAAAGCTGAACATTTTAAGGCATATATTGCAAAAATTGGTCCTTACCCTTTATGGCAAAGGGATACAGGCTCAGGGGAGGCAACACCAGAACTTTTACCACCCTTCTGCAAGGTCTCAATTCTTAAAGAAAATAATTTGCTCTCAAGGGGAGAGAGAGAGACCCCTTTCCAGAAGTGGCTTGGTATGTAGGAAAGCAAACAGGAATTCATGGAAGTTGTCTCCCATGTAAAAAATGGCGGAAAATCTACTAAGTGTATCCAGTCCTGTTTAATGATTTTTTCTAAAAATAGACCTTGACATTTTATGAAAATTGTTTGAAGTTAGTTTGAATGAAATGCCATTGCTTATTGTCTGGAAATAAGTTACAAAATTACCACTTGTTTATCTTTAGCTGATTGTCTGGAATGTTAATGTTTTAAAGGTTAACGCTTAGCACTCTGGATAAAATTTTCAGCAGACGACATTTTGAAATATTATTTTTCCTAGGAAACAGGATTTGACTTTTCATGCAAATTGTCTCCAATGGAGACAATTTGCATGAAATGTCAGATCCTGTTTTCTGAAATGTCAGATCCTGTTTTCTGGTTTGTCGTCTGCTGAATTAGCCAAGAGAGTGGTAACGGTTAATTATGTCATATTATGCCAGTTTTGACTACATGATCCAGGTAGTTGGGGTTGATATGGAGAGAGAACACAGCATAGCTCCAGATAAGAGGAGATATTCACATAATATTTTTCTTTCTTTTTAAAAACTTGCTGGCCTCAGTGGCTCAGTTGGATGCGCCGTCCGACTGGAGACCAGGAGGTCACGGGTTCAACCTCTGCCGAGGTCGGCAACATTCTTTCTTAGAGATTGATCATGAAATATTTTCTACGGTCATTCTCTCCCTTCCGCTGATTCAAGAAGGGCAGTTGTCAGTTTCTGGCGAAAGAATGTGCACAATACTGGTTAACCGCTTAGAGGACTAAGCCTGCCCAGTAAACGTGTGGTTAGCTTAACTGACCACGCTCAACATGACCCCATTGGGTTGACTGGGCCGTAAAACCTCAACTCAAATCAAAAATCAAATCTTTAGAAGCTTTATGTTGTGGGTACTCATTAGAAGTGCCTTGGTGAGGCACTTCTGATGAGTACCACAGTGTAAGTTTTCATGGAGAAGAAAAGAAAAATATTGGTACTTTTAGATTGAAAAAAGTGCCTTACTTTTTGGATGAAAAAAAATGCCTAATCTGGAACAGTGATAAAGTCTCACTTCCTCACTTCAAGAAGGGCAGTTGTCAGTTTCTGGTGAAAGAATGTGCACAAATACTGGATAACCACATAGAGGACTAAGCCTGCCCAGGAAAACGTGTGTTTAGGTAGTCTAACCATAATCGACATGACCCTAAGGGGTTGACTCAACTGTAAAACCTCAACACAAACAAAACAGTCTGCTGGTATTGGGAGGTAGTATGTTGTGGGCTGCCTGTAGAAGTAAAAAGCTAGTGTCCTTTTGTGGATCTATTTGACGTGTGTATCTTTGTTGAGCTGCTTAAGCCGTCACCATACCATACAGGATTCTGTGACTTGGGCAGCTTTTATTGTGTCATTACTGCTTTTGCTGGTAATGGCACTCTGACGCTAAATATTGGAACGCCTTATCTTCTTACCATGTCCTGAAATTGAACAAGTCCATTTTACTTCTAGTTTATGTTTCTTAAAAAAAGAACTGGGCCCAGTTGTTCAAAACTAACAATATCATTAGTTAACGTTTCGTTAAAACTTTGTTCATTAAATATGGCATATATGCTAATACTTTTGCTGAAAAAATGTGAGTAGCTTTTGCATTTGAAAAAGCTACTCACATTTTTTTCAGCAAAAATACCTGTATATTAGATGTTGTACTTACTAGAAAAGTTTTGACCACTAATGAGCTTGTTAAGCTAACGATGCTTTGAACAACTAGGCCTTGGTAGATAAGTGACAAACAGGGTCTACACTGTTTAACAGAATGTTAGATCGAATCAGGGTCTACACTGTTTGCTAAGGTCTGTCTCTCCCAATACTTAAGGTGAATATTATATGCATTATATAGGTTTTAATGCATATGCAGAATAATCAGGACATTTCCTGTATGTGTGAAAAGTTATAGCTCCAGATAAGCGGTCATCTAGCTGAAGAATGTGCACACTACCAGTTAACCACTTAGAGGACTAAGCCTGCCCAGTAAACATGTGGTTAGGTAAACTGACCACACTTGACATGACCCCACCAGCCTCGATGGCTCAGTTGGACGCCCGTTGGACTGATGATCAGGAGGTTGCAAGTTCAAATCCCGCCAGGTTGGCAACATTCTTTCGTGTAGATTTGATCATGTAATATTTTCTAGGGTCATTCTCTCTCTTCCGCTGATTCAAGAAGAGTAGTTTTCAGTTTCTGGCGAAAGAATGTGCACAATACTGGTTAACCACTTAGAGGACTAAGCCTGCCCAGTAAAAATGTGGTTAGGTAAACTGACCACTGGGTTGACTGGGCTGTAAAACCTCAACACAAACAAATCAACATGACCCTATTGGATTGACTGGGTGTAAAACCTCAAGACAAATTCTTACAGGTCCATGAAAGCATATATAGTGGGTACTCATTAGAAGCACCTTGAAAGAGCACTTCTGACAAGTACCACAACCAGGGCTCGAGAAACTGAAAATTGCCAATCGATCCAGTCATTTTCGGCATCATTCCTGGAGTTTGCCGAGTCATTTTCGATGTAGTTTGCAGAATAGAGAATATTGCAACTTCCAAATGCAGATGCTGCTTTATTTTTAACATAACAAATGACATACCAACATTGCTTACACTTACTGAACTCGCATGCACATAAAAATCACAATTATAAACAGCAATATAGCTCAATATTATCAGATATGCATGATTTAATGTACTTTCACTTTCATAACAACCGAATGGTCAGTCGGTGAAGAGCGCAAAAGGGAAACAACCGGAATGTCTTCACGCTTGGCAAGTCACGTGTGTGTTCGTGTTGTGCTGCAGCTTGCCACTACTTTTTTCTTTCTTTCTTTAGACGAGTTAAAACATTAATGTTTAATCCTAGTGCTGTGTCGCGACCCAGCGCTTTGGCAGTTAGAGTACATTAACATTACAATGAAGGTGGATGAAGCACATTAAACAAATCTTTTAAAATTAATTGAACAAATTAACAACACCGAGACAAACATTTTTCATTGTTGTAATGTGCGACCAAGCAGGTATGAAGCATTGTCCCTATTATACTTACTATAATAACCCCAAGTGCTGGGACAGACAGCCTGAGCAAACAGAGTAGACCCAGATTGGGCGCTGCAAAACAAGTGGCTTCCAATACGCATCTACACTGCCTACCACTCATCCAGCAATGAAAAAGATACAGTAAACTAGACTTGTTCAAATTTTAGGACCAGTATGATAAGCCGTTAAGGTGTCACAATACTTAGGGTTAATTCTGTAAAAGCCTGTATTGATTTTTTCACATACACTGCAGCGCCGTTATAACGCGGCCGTCGGGAGCCATGAACACTGACCGCGTTATACGTGGTCCGCGTTATACTGAACATGAGAACCCCATCTACTTGCACCACTTCAGTTTCCTCCAGTTATTATGAGATATTATACATTGCATGTGTGTTATATTGCATGTTCATTTTTTTATTTATTTATTTTTTTATTGTTGAAACTTTATGCATGTACCTTGCCTGATTTCCGTTTCATTCTTTTAATCCAGTAAATAATAAATTTTTAAGCTTAAATTGTTTTGTTTTCTTTTATGATCATTCAAGGGAACTAACTGCAACAGTCTTGCATTATGGATAACTGTGTAATAAACGTGTCATTTACCGGAAATTGCCTTGAGCATGTGCACAGTTGATCTGCGTGTCAAAAAAAAACCTTTGTTGCTCCCTGGAAAAATTCAGCAGATGACAAATTGATGATATTTTTCTTTTTCTTTCTTTCTTTTTTTTCCATACAACAACTTTTTTCATGCAAATTTTTTCAAGTTTGCATGCAGTGTCAAAATCTTGCAGCCTGAGGATATAAGAAAAAAATATTTCAGAAGGTGGTCTGCTAATTATATTCACACAGCATGCTAAGGGTTTAGCAACAGGTGCAGAAAAAAAAATCAATACCAGCTGTTGGGTCAGATGTTAAGCAACATGATAAAAGGGACAGGATTACCTGCTTGGTCAGTTTTTATTGCTGCTGTTGATTTCTTTCACAATAAAAAAATCTAATCTCAGAGATTTTTTTTGTAAAGAGCACTGACCAGTCTTTGTTTCATATTTGTTCAGAAAGTACATCTCGTTTCCCAGCAGTCTATTTCCGTTAACCAAGGGTAGCAGTACTTTTTAACTAAAAAAAAAAGACGTCTTATCTGGAGCTAAAAGCTGTCTCAGTGTATTCACGCTTGACCTGTTTCTTTGATCTATTTGGACATGCCGACTGTCATAGCTCCAGATAAGAGGGTCTATCCACAGCTCCAGACTAGAGGAGTCTCCACATATTAAATTTCTTATTTCTCCACGTAAACGTAGGTTGTGGATACTCATTGGAAGCGCCTCACCGAGGCACTTCCAGAGAGTACCTAAAACCTACAATTTCATGGAGAAATACGGATAAATAACAGACTTTTTTAATTAAAAAAAAAAAAAAAAAAAGACACCTAATCTGTAGCTATGGACTGTGGCAGTGCATTCACACGTCGCACAAACGGATTAATTATCAGACTACCATTACAGCAAAAAGGACAGTGAAGTGTTGATTAATGACTGTTAGGATAATGATGTAATTAATTTGTGTTGCGTAAGTTACTCTTATTATTTCTCTTATTTCTCTTATAATACATGAAAATTATCTTGAGGGCTGTGCCAGTTACCGTAGTATGGCTTTTAAATGGTGTGCGGACGTTATCTGAAATAGCCTAAAGACATAAACTGATGAAAAGTTTGGTAAAAAAGAATGAATAAATCAGCGAGTATATGGTCATGGCTGGCGATTTTGAGACTGCTGCGTTCCGCAGAAAAAGGGCAACACTTTCAAACTGGTGGGAAAAAAAACGGGAGCCATGGCCCAACCGCGTTATAACAGTTTCCGCGTTATAAGCGACCGCGTTATAACGGCGCTGCAGTGTATCAATCGTCAGGAGAGGCAAGTCAAACTTGTCTTGTCATCCTACTGAAACGGGGTCTACCATATTTACCCTAAGTATTCAGACACCACAACTCCTTACCATACTTGTGCAAATTTTAGAACAACTCCTTACCATACTTGTTCTAAAATTTGAACAAGAACAATTTACTTCCCGATGTTGTGTCTAAAAACTGCTAGATGAGTGGCGAACAGTGTACCCCCTGATGAGATGCCACATTCTGTGGCGTCTCATCTGGGTCTACACTGTTTGCTCAGGCCTGCCTGTCTAAATACATACAGTAAATACGGTACTCAAAAATGCAAGAAGTATTCTTGGTGGGAGCAGATTCTTTCTTATCAAAGTAGGCCTCTTTTTAAGGAGAGTTTGGTGTGCAGGAAATTGATTAGGAGTCATAAAAAAGTTGTCTCCCTTATCAGAAATGGCAGAAAAACTGCCAAATGTAATCAGTCACTGTAAGGAGAATTTTGTGTTGAAAGTCAAGCTCTGGCTCTGAGGTTATAAAACTTTTTTTCTGCTGAAACTTTTTTTTTTTTTTATGCTCAGCTCATAAATTTGTCCTGCTAATATATCTCGAATAACTAACAATTGCAAATTCTTTCTTGCTAAACATAGCTGAGCATGAAAATTATCTGCTAATAAATATGAAAATGGCAGCTGTTGTTGGCATTTTCATATCTGTTAGTAGAGAAATTTTCATTCTCAGGTGAATTGAGCATGAAAAAAGTTTTATAAACTCGAGGCCAGATTTCAGGGAAAACTGAAACATTACAAACCTGCCTTTACTTGAAATCAATAAATTAAAGGTTAACATTTAACCTTTACCACTCCCTGGGCAAATTCAGCAGACAACAAATGATGATATATTAGAGAAATATTTCAAAAAGTCGTCTGCTGAAATTTTTTCCAAGGATGCTAAGCGTTAAATTTTTGTTTCAGCTCAGCCTGGTCAACAACAAGGGGGATACATGCAAGGACAACAGAACTGGAGTAAGTCATTTACTAATAATTATAATTTATTGATCATACAATCCCAGTTGTCTTTTTAGCTCTCTTGAGCTATGCTCGGGATGAGCTGTAGTGATTTTTTTTTTGTCCATCGTCTGTCCGTCTGTTTGGGGGTGGTCGGGTGTGTTGAAGGTGTCGTGTATCTTGCGTCACCAGTGCGTCCAACTTATATTGGCTTACAGTTAGACAAGGCTTGCTATTCTTGTAGCAGGTAAGGATAGAGGGAAATGTTTTTATTTCTTCTGTTTCTTCCCTCTCATTCTTACTCCTCTTTCTTCCTTGTGTCTCGCTTTTATCTCCTCTACTATCTCTTCTCCCTTTCTCTGGGAGATGACAAAAAATGACCCACAAGGGTTGACGTGTCATTAAACCCCAACACAATCAATCCGTCTGTCCTTTTACGCTTTAAAAGGATAACTCCTCCAAAGCCACTGTTACAATCTTTCACTAGCGCATCTCCTCTGAGATCACTGTTCAGATTTTTTCTAAACTTGTCTATTGACCTAGTTGTGCATGCCCGAATTCGGTTTTGGTCCATCAACAAATAAGGTCGCCGTCGGCCAGTTTGGATTTTCAGAAGAGGATTGATGTGGAGAAAAGCAAACAGGAAATTTGTCCATATGGTTGCACGCCATTGAACAAGTTGGCTGCCATGCCAATATATGTTAAACATTTCTTCTCCAGAACTAAGAAAGCTTTGAGGCTGAACCTTGGTATACAGCATTGGAGACTCAGTCCACTAAGTTTGTTCAAATGATGATACTAGGATGACCGTTGACCTTTTTACAGTATGGTCAAATTTGTATTCTAGTTGCTGTGGCAATACTGGAAGAAGTTGCATGGTATTTGCAGATATGCAATGGCTGTTTTTATCAGGTGGCCCATGGGCTTCTTTTTATTAAGAGGCAGTGACACTGGCTGGGGGTAAATGTACCCCACTTAGCACTTTGTCAAATTTCTCAAAGATTTTTAGAATGTCGTCTTCTATTTTGAATGGTAGACCTTAGAAATCTGTTGGCAACAGCAGGTTGTTTTACTGCCTTGAGCTGTGGGAATAAGTGTCCTGTTACAGTAGAACCTTGATGGCATGAACACGGATGGTTCGTTTACCCGTGGATGATTCGAACTCGTTTTTGAGTCACTAGGAAATTCTTTCGATAGCTAAAGAAAACAAATATTTTGGGATTTTAAGGGTAATTTTCTTATTTTATCGTGAAAATGTATGTTGTGTGTACTCATTAGAATTGCCTCATCAAGGCAGTTCTAATGAGTACACTCAACATCCATTACTTTATAGGAGATGGAAAAGACATTCCTGGATTATTTTCATTTGCCTTCTGACCTTGCAATATGATTAACCCTCAGTGGCTCGAACTACCCATGTCTCGAACAAATTTCCATGGTCCCAAAGACGTTCAGACCATTGAAGTTTGACTGTATTTTGTTTGTAAATTTTGAATTCAAGGGGAATGGTTACACTTTCAAGTTAGACATCTCTTGTCAGACTTGTTTTGTTCCCTTCTGAAAATGGTTCTTCTCTAAAAATTCTTTCCTTTTAGAGAAGACTTTTTTCAGAAGGGGATTGATGTGCAGGAAAACAAACAGGAAGTCCCAAAAGTTGTCTCCCTGGGAAGAAAAGGTGGAAAATCTGCCATATGTATCTGTTCCCTTTAAACACTTACACCTGCATTACTTCTTACAGAAAATCGAGGCGACAACCAATCTGGCTACCAACAAAACTGGAGTAAGTGATATTGTAATTTAGCACCAGTCAGTCTGGTCAAGGTCTTCTTAGTTACCTTTACCATTCTCTGGACAGATTCAGCAGACAACAAAATTATGATTTTTGAGGAGACAATTTGCATGATATGTCAAGCCTAATTTCTGGGAAAAATAAGAAAAATACTTAATATTGTCATCTGCTAAGTTTGCTATTTTCTGGACCAGTGAAGACTCAGTCATTAGTATTCTCCTGGTCCTTGTTAGATAACCAATGCTATACAGGCAGACAAAAAACATTCTTTCGTGAAGATTGATCACAAAATATTTCCATTCTCTCCCTTCCGCTGATTCAGGAAAGGCAGTTGTCAGTTTCTGGTGAAAGAATGTGCACAAAACTGGATAACCGCTTAGAGGACTAAGCCTGCCCAGTAAAAGTGTGGTTAGGTAAACTGACAGCGCTTGACATGACCCCATTGGTTGACTGGGCCGTAAAACCTCAACACAAACAGTAGACCAAAGACTGATCAGGCAGCTCTGATGCATGGGCTAATCTGAGTCTTTACTTGGACACATAATTTTTGGACGTGTTTTTAAAAAAAATCTGTCCTATAAAATAGCGATTGTCTGGAAATAAGTTACAAAATTACCACTTGGTTATCTTTAGCTGATTGTCTGGAATGTTAATGTTTTAAAGGTTAACGCTTAGCACTCTGGATGACAAAAAATGACCCACAAGGGTTGACGTGTCATTAAACCCCAACACAATCAATCTGTCTGTCCTTTTACGCTTTAAAAGGATAACTCCTCCAAAGCCACTGAAGCAAACACTGTTACAATCTTTCACTAGCGCATCTCCTCTGAGATCACTGTTCAGATTTTTTCTAAACTTGTCTATTGACCTAGTTGTGCATGCCCGAATTCGGTTTTGGTCCATCAACAAATAAGGTCGCCGTCGGCCATTTTGGATTTTCAGAAGAGGATTGATGTGGAGAAAAGCAAACAGGAAATTTGTCCATATGGTTGCACGCCATTGAACAAGTTGGCTGCCATGCCAATATATGTTAAACATTTCTCCAGAACTAAGAAAGCTTTGAGGCTGAACCTTGGTATACAGCATTGGAGACTCAAAGTCCACTAAGTTTGTTCAAATGAAGATACTAGGATGACCGTTGACCTTTTTACAGTATGGTCAAATTTGTATTCTAGTTGCTGTGGCAATACTGGAAGAAGTTGCATGGTATTTGCAGATATGCAATGGCTGTTTTTATCAGGTGGCCCATGGGCTTCTTTTTATTAAGAGGCAGTGACACTGGCCGGGGGTAAATGTACCCCACTTAGCACTTTGTCAAATTTCTCAAAGATTTTTAGAATGTCGTCTTCTATTTTGAATGGTAGACCTTAGAAATCTGTTGGCAACAGCAGGTTGTTTTACTGCCTTGAGCTGTTGGAATAAGTGTCCTGTTACAGTAGAACCTTGATGGCATGAACACGAATGGTTCGTTTACCCGTGGATGATTCGAACTCGTTTTTGAGTCACTAGGAAATTCTTTCGATAGCTAAAGAAAACAAATATTTTGGGATTTTAAGGGAAATTTTCTTATTTTTTTGTGAAAATGTATGTTGTGTGTACTCATTAGAATTGCCTCATCAAGGCAGTTCTAATGAGTACACTCAACATCCATCACTTTATAGGAGATGGAAAAGACATTCCTGGATTATTTTCATTTGCCTTCTGACCTTGCGCTATGATTAACCCTCAGTGGCTCGAACTACCCATGTCTCGAACAAATTTCCATGGTCTCAAAGACGTTCAAACCGTTGAAGTTCGACTGTATTTTGTTTGTAAATTTTGAATTCAAGGGGAATGGTTACACTTTCAAGTTAGACAACTCTTGTCAGACTTGTTTTGTTCCCTTCTGAAAATGGTTCTTCTCTAAAAATTCTTTCCTTTTAGAGAAGAATTTTTTCAGAAGGGGATTGATGTGCAGGAAAACAAACAGGAAGTCCCAAAAGTTGTCTCCCTGGGAAGAAAAGGTGGAAAATCTGCCATATGTATCTGTTCCCTTTAAACACTTACACCTGCATTACTTCTTCTTACAGAAAATCGAGGCGACAACCAATCTGGCTACCAACAAAACTGGAGTAAGTGATATTGTAATTTAGCACCAGTCAGTCTGGTCAAGGTCTTCTTAGTTACCTTTACCATTCTCTGGACAGATTCAGCAGACAACAAAATTATGATTTTTGAGGAGACAATTTGCATGATATGTCAAGCCTAATTTCTGGGAAAAATAAGAAAAATACTTAATATTGTCATCTGCTAAGTTTGCTATTTTCTGGACCAGTGAAGACTCAGTCATTAGTATTCCCCTGGTCCTTGTTAGATAACCAATGCTATACAGGCAGACAAAAAACATTCTTTCGTGAAGATTGATCACAAAATATTTCCATTCTCTCCCTTCCGCTGATTCAGGAAAGGCAGTTGTCAGTTTCTGGTGAAAGAATGTGCACAAAACTGGATAACCGCTTAGAGGACTAAGCCTGCCCAGTAAAAGTGTGGTTAGGTAAACTGACAGCGCTTGACATGACCCCATTGGTTGACTGGGCCATAAAACCTCAACACAAACAGCAGACCAAAGACTGATCAGGCAGCTCTGATGCATGGGCTAATCTGAGTCTTTACTTGGACACATAATTTTTGGACGTGTTTTTAAAAAAAATCTGTCCTATAAAATAGCGATGTCCGGGCGGTCGGGCTGCAGGCGTTGGGCATCGTCCCAGGTTAAGCTTTGGTTAACCATTTTTCAAAGTTATATGTTACCTTTATTCTTCAGAGCATTGCTTTCTTATTTGGTATTGATGAAGAGGAGGACCAGTAGGTGTTTCATGTGCTAGAGAGACAACTCTCACTTTCTTCGTTATGTTCTTATCTCCCCTGATATCTGAGGTTTATCTTTTGGTCAACCTTTTTTCAAAGTTATATGTTACCTTTATTCTTCAGTTGATTGCTTTCATATTTGGTAGGGATGAAGATGAGGACCAGTAGACATGTGACATGCAAGAGAGACAACTCTCATTTTCTCTGTTATGTCCTTATCTCCCTTGTCGTCCAAGGTTTACCTTTTGATTACCTTTTTTGCAAAGTTATATGTTACCTTTATTCTTAGTGGATTGCTTTCATATTTGGTAGGGATAAAGAGGAGGACCAGTAGGAATGTCACATGCAAGAGAGACAATGCTCACTGTCTTTGTTATGTACTTATCTCCCCCTGAAGCTGAAATCTTGTGCAGGCCATAACTCCCATACTGTTGAGATAATTTGATAATATTCGGTGGGGACATATATCAGGTCAACAAATTTCTAAGCCAAATTCTTATGCACTTCATAACTTCTTAATGGTTTGAAATATTTTGATAATATTTGGTAGAGACATAGATAAGGACCAGAAAAGATGTAGTGTTCAAGAGAGACAATTCTCACTTCTTTATATACTTATCTCCCCTGAAACCAAAATCTTGTGCAGGCCGTAACTCCCATACTGTTTGAGATAATTTGATAATATTTGGTAGGAACGCAAATCAGATCAAGTAAGAGTGTCACATGCAAGAAGGACAATTCCTTAGTTCTTTTTTCTAGTTATCTCCTCTTAATGAATTTCTAAACCAAATTCCTGTGCATTTCATAACGTCTGAATGGTTTGAAATACTTTGATAATATTTGGTAGAGGTATAGATAAGGAGCAGTAGGCATGTCACATGCAAGAGACAACTCTGACTTTCTTCATTACATACTTATCTTCCCTGAAGCCGAAAGCATGTGCAGCCATAAGGCACTAAATCATCAGCTCAAATTTTGATGCAGCTTATAAAACACACTAACCAGTCTGTGCCAACATTTGCTAATGATAAAATATTGCTACTGGGTCTCAGAGGACTTGTTAAGGGGAAGTACATGTATTTGGTGATAAATCTAATATAATTTTTCTTATTTCTCCATAAAAATATATGCTGTGGGTACTCATTAGAAGTGCCTCCCCGAGGCACTTCTAATGAGTACCCACAACATATGTTTTTATGGAGAACTGGAGAAAATTATCCCAGAGTTATCATCAAATACTCCTCTAGCAAGTCCTGTGGGGTCTCTTTCTATGAGGAGCAGGTAGGGTCACAGCTCTAGATAAGCTGGGTATCCAGATAAATATTTTCATTGCGAAATACCGTATTTGACCTAATTACCGCACTGTGCACTTAGGATTTTCAAAATTACTGGTAAAACTCGGAGTATTATATATCCACCTGTTAAGGATTATAAAGATAAGAAGATGACTTCATAAGATTATTATTTGATGATACTTATGCAATATTTCTTCTGTTTTTCTTTATAAAAGCATATGTTGTTGGTAGTTATTTAAATTGCCTTGACTTGTACAAGGTACTTCTACTGAGTACCACATATTGTCTTGCCAGTGCGCTTCTAATTAGTACCATATATCATCTGGCTAAGGCACTTCTAATGAGTACCACATGGCCTTGCCAAGGCACGTCTGAGTACCACATATCACCTCACCTTGGCACTTCTGCTGAGTTCTACATATTGCTTTGCCAAGGCACTTCTGTATAGCACATATCACCTCACCATGGCACTTCTAATGAGTACCTCATATTGCCTTGCCTAGGTACTTTAATGAGTACCACATATTACCTTGCCAAGGTACTTCTAATAATGAGTACCACATATCACCTTGCCAAAGCACTTCTTATGAGTACCACATATTACCTTGCCAAGGTACTTCTAATGAGTACCACATATTGCCTTCCCAAGGTACTTCATATGAGTACCACATGTTGCCTTGCCAAGGCTCTTCTTATGAGTATCACATCACCTTGCCAAGGGTACTTCTAATGAGTACATCCTATTGCCTTGCCAAGGTAATTCTAATGAGTAACATATATCACCTTGCCATGGCACTTCTAATGAGTACCACATATTGCCTCGCCAAGGCACTTCTAACAAGTACCACATAATCGTCTTGCCAAGATGCTTCTAATATATACCACATATTGCCTCACCAAAGCACTTCTAATAAGTACCACATATCATCCCGCCAAGGTGCTTCTTATAAGTACCACATACTGCTTCACCAAGGTACTTTTAATGAGTACCACAAATTGCCTTGTCAAGATGCTTCTTATGAGGACCATATATCGCCTTGCTAAGGCACTTTTGCCCTGCCAAGGCACTTCTGAGTACCACATGTTACCTCACCACTGCACCTCTAACAAGTACCACATATCCCCTCTCCAAGGCACTTCTGAATAGCACATATCACCTCGCAAGTCCACTTCTAATGAGTACCACATATTGCCTCACCAAGATACTTTTAATGAATACCATATATTGCCTTGCTAAGGTACTTCTAATGAGTACACATATTGCCTTGCCAAGGCACTTATTTTGAGTATCACATATTGCCTTGCCAAGGTCCTTCTAATGTGTACAGCATATCGCCTTGCCAGGGTACTTTTAATGAGGACCACATATTGCCTTTCCAAGGTACTTTTTATGGGTACCATATTGCCTAGCCAAAGTACTTCTAATGAGTACAACATATCCCTTGCCAAGGCGCTTCTAATGAGTAACACAATATATGTTTTCATGGAGAAATAAGAAAAATATCAACAATTTTTGGTTGGAAAAAGCACCTTGAGATATGTGCTTATTGTTGAAATTATTTGTATTAGTTAATTTCAGTTGCTATATGTATTATATTTTTGTTTCAGAAAATCGTGGAGATAATCAATCTGGCTACCAACAAAACTGGAGTAAGTTATTATTTTGTCATTTGAAAATATATCTAAGCTTTATTATCAGAACACTACTCATAAACCAGAATTTCTAATTGTTAACCCATAGCTCTTGATAAGATGCTTTTTTCAGTAAAAAAATATTGATATTTTTCTTATTTCTCCTAGAAAATGTATGTTGTGGGTACATATTAGAAGCGCCTCGGTGAAGTGCTTCTAATGTATACTCACAACATATGTTTTTATGGAGAAACAAGAAAGATATTTACCTGATATCCACTCTTATCCAGACCCATATAACCCTTAAAGTGCTGATCACAACAACAACAGATGACACTTTGATTATCACATGAAATTTCAAGTCTTAGGTTCCCTGAAAAATTAAAAAAAAAAAAAAAAAATAATAATAATCAAAGTTTCATCTGCTACAAAGCTTAGCACTTTGAAGGTTAAAACATAATGTACATAGTGTGAAATTATGCATTACAAAAAAAGAGCAAAGGCCCAGATGAACCTGTGTTTTCATACAATCTGAAACTGCATACTTGGCTATCCAAAATGCACCCAGTGAGGATTCTGATCAGACTGCGCAAAAGTGCAGGCTGATCTGAATTTGCTGGACACAGGTTTGATGGCAGTTTTTCTGACATTGCAGCTCATAGATAGATGAACAGAAAATTTCCAGATCAGACTTTGGGGGTGGTCGGGTGTGGCGAAGGTGTTGTGTATCTTACATCACTGGGGCATCCAACTAATACTGGCTTACAGTCGGGCAAGTCCTGCTATCCTTGTAGCAGGTAAGGGTAGAGGTGGGGGTTGTGGGGTGGGGTGGGGGGTGTGCGGAGTGGATGTTTTTATTTCTTCTATTTCTTCACTTTCTTTCCTGTTTCTCTTTCTTCCCTGTCCCCCTTTTTCATCTCCTCTACTATCTCTTTTCTCCCTTTCTCTGGGAGACAACACAAAATGACCCACAAGGGTTGACATGTCTTTAAACCCCAACACAATCAAACTTCTGGGTCTTTATTGTTCACTTGGCACAAGGCCCCTTTCCGGCATTGCATGATATATTATGTGTAATCATTATGCCCCAGCCATTTTCAGTTGGGTATTTTGGGGGAGGTTGGGGTGGCATATAGTATCGCTGCTGTCCTTAGGTACGTCCATTCATCCATCTGTACATATGAAAATTGGTTTCCGTTAATATCTTTTGAAAAAATTAATGTATTGGGTACATATTTTATACACAGGTATATAATTACAAAGTATAGGTCAAGGTCAGTTTAGGATAAACTCCACCAATTATTATGGGAGTTTTGGCCCTTTTTCAACCATCATTCCATTCGTATGTACGAAAAATGGTTTGTGTTCGATATCTTTTAAAAAGATCAGTGTATTGGATTCATATTTTGTACACAGGTATATAATTATAAAATATAGGTCAAGTTTGATTTAGGGTAAAATCTGCCAATTATTATGTGAGTTATGGCTCTTTTTCAACTTCATTTTTTGCAAAATGCTTGTTTTCAGGTGAGGATGGCCCCTGGTTGGGGTCATCTGCATTGGTATAGACACATATCTAGTTAGAATTTCTTTAGCCAGTTGATTATAACAAAGATCCGCAATGTACCTGCAAAGAGAGAGCTGAAGACTTTAGCTACAAGAATTTCCTTCTATTTTCAAAAGGGAGACCACTCCAGCAGACAGAGATTTGCTGACCTGGTACATGAATCTTTTCTCAAAATGGAAGCAAATCCTTGTGGTTAAACCCCAGGCTCAGCTATAAAAGGGCAGGCTCCGCCCCCAAATTATGATGGTGGCAAATTCAAACACTTTTCAGATGCTCTGTGAATAAATAGTGATTTTGGTCTTATCAACTTTCATTTTAATTAGATAAAAATAACTGAACAACTTTTGGCCAGTCTCTAATGAATCATGGGATCATTTTATAGAATCAGATAAGGATAAGACTACAATAAATAGTTTTATTTTGAAAATCTGAGCCTAACTGTCAGTTAGATTTGAATTTTCACCTTTGACCCCTGCAATGACAGGCAAACAAGATATAAATAGAAAAGCACATGGCATGATTTCACACAGCTGTGCTCGCAGGGGAATCAAAAGGTAAACAAACATGCAAAGCTCACCACTCTTGTTAATCCAAATGTGCCAACAGATATGTGATCCAAATGAATTTTATGCAGCATCATAAAGTGAATCATATGTTACATTTTTTAGCATTCATAAATACATACATAAAAAAATTCACTGTAGACTGTTTTTGTTTATATAAAAAAAATCACCGTAGACTGTTTTTGTTTACATAAAGTTTCTAATAAATAAATAAATTCCCACAGCTGGCACATAGTGAACTTACAGATAGTCAGATAGTTTTTCTATGGGTACTGCAGTGTTTGACAACTGTTTGATGAGCGAACAGCGCGATATAAGTGAACTTGAAAATCAAAGAAGTGAATAATTCAGATTAACGGCTGAAGGATAAACAAGATTTTGATTCAAGAATGCATAAGGCTCAGAAAATCACATCATATAAATTGATCAAAATTTCAAACTTTTATGTGAAAGTGTTTCTTTCATGTGTATTCTTTTTTTTAAAAAAAAAAAAAAAAAAAAAAAAATCCTTTCTTCTATGTCAAATCTAAATTCCCCCACCACAAAACAGTATCCCTTTATCTAGTTTATCCTTGAATCTGACAGTAGCTTTACACAGATACTCAGTAATCAGCTGATTCCAACATGTGCATGTTTACATTCCTGTGCAGCTGACCCCGACATGACCTAAGAACCCATTATCTCTTGTCTGGCCACTCCCCAGATTTCTCCTGTAGGACCTACAGGAATCTGGCCTTTTAGAGAAGCTGCCTTTGAGAAGGGAAGCTAGTCAGAGTGACCTCCCTTTGCAGTGGGTTCATTCAACTTAAATTAAGAAAACCCTACATTATATCCTTAGAACGGCCGAGAGTTTTGAAAAATGCAGCCCAAATTGGGGTAGGGTGGGATATTTACCTCTGTAATCCAACATAAGCAACTGTTCAAAAGTAGCTTACTTGAAAACAAAAGTAGATATATTATTCTTCACAATCAAGCACTGCCAAAATTTTACACTCTGCAAAGGTCATGGTGCAGGGGTCACAGTGGGAAAATGTATGCTCATGGAGATTTTTTTTTTTTTTTTAATCCCCCATTTTTTCCTCCTTTTTCTCTTGCTTTCCTTTTCTTTTGCCTTTTTTTGCGCATTTTGTATGCTGGGCCATTTGAGTCGTGCTTGACTGGCCTTGACAGGGCTGCATTATGAAGGTACAACAGTATACCAAACATTTTTGGTCCACAAATTTGACCATTTTTCTTACTTTGGAAGCCTTTCACGCCCTTCCTTTACGTGCTAGAGAGCTGCTGCTCATACTATCATTACACTGCATACTACTATATTAAATGGTACTAGAACTGGAAAATTGCTTGTATTAATCGTGAGGGTCGTTCAGAAAGTGTTGAATAGCAATTACGCATAAATATGCTACTGCCGTCGAAAGGATTTGGACTGCACTAAAGAGAATGAATCTGGTTACTTTAAGTATAACATAGCGATTGATAAGATGCTTTTTCAATCCAAAAGAATTGGTATTTTTCTTATTTCTGCACTAAAGTTTAGCTCTTCTAATGAGTACCCACAACATGTTTATGTAGAGAAATAAGAAAAATATTTACCTGAGATCCACTCTTATCTGGACCCATGAACAAATTCTTATATCTCCACTCTGCAAAACATTAAACCACCACTACCTAGGACACTTCCCAAGGTCACTGTGACTTACTTTTAATGAAATTTACACCTAATCAGGTTTTTGGGATCTGGTCCACATCTCTACCCCCACAAATGTCTGAACCCTCAAATTTCTCCTCTGTCTGCATTCAAAAACACAAGTCACCACCCTTGAAACTAGATTACCTTGACCTACTTTCTAGAAAATCAAACCCTGGTTTGGATGTTGACATTGGGCTCATATTTCTGCTTCCACATGCCAGCCCCTTTATCACTGCCTGCATACAACCCCATTGAAAGTAGGTCACCATTAACTTCTTTTTGAGTTCTACTCCCACATAGACCATTTCTCATGAAACTTCACTGTCTGCCCACCTTTGAAGGTCACTTCCCATGAAATTAGGACACCATGACCTACTTTTGATGAAACCCATGGTTTGGTTTTCTGGATCCGGTTTTTATGTGCTCCCAGATGCACCAGCCCTCAAAGCTTTTGTGTCAAAGGTTTTAAATCCTAATATTATAAAGGCCTGTTGATAGATTTAGTATATGTTTTGACTTGTAGGTCCCAAATTTTATAAGGATAGACAGTTATAAGTGTTACTTAAAATGACAAGTCAAGATAACAGACTTGTACTGTTAGTGATATGTGTCCATAGGTCATGCTGACAAGTTTTAATTGGTCTTTAATGGCCACTTGATTAAAGATGTGGGAATTTTATGTATTTTCACTTTGATTTTATGACATAATCTGTAAACAAGCCTCCTCTGAAAGAGAGTGTTATAGAAAAATTTAAACTCAATTGATCCATTTTTTTTAGATCACACTGTAAGAAACTTAACTGTTTGTAAATACTGTGTTTTTAATAGGCATATAAATAGGTTTGATATTTCATGCCAGTTGTGTTCCTTGGAGAAATTTTGCATCAAATGTCAAACTATATCTACATTTTCTGAGGAAAAGAAGCATTTTAAAATGTCTATTTAAATTTACTAGGTTCAACAATATTAACCCTAAAAGTGCCAAGCCAATTTGTAGCAGAGGACATTTTAAAATTGATTTTTTTTTTATTATTTTTCAGAAAAAAGGACTAGACATTTCATGTGAGTCGTCTGCATAACAATTCACATGAAATGTCATCTTATTTTCTCTGAAAAAAACAACAACAAAAATTCAAAGTTTTGTCTGCTACAGTTGTGATTGGCACTTTAAGGATTAGGCACAGATTAATGTTTTGTATCGGTGATATATAACAAAAGAAGCTAAGTTTGATTGTTTCAGCTGAAATACTTTGAAATAGTTTTGTTTAATTTTAGAAAACTGGGGCTATAAATAGTGTTGTCTAATTTTAGAAAACCAGGGCTATAAATAGTTTTATCTAATTTTAGAAAACCAGGGCTATCAGAATTGGAGTCAGTATACATGTGTTGTTACCTGTTGTTGTCAATTTATTGTCAGTTGTATGATAGGCGTAGGAAAGGGCAGAGTGGCTCAATTGGTAGAGCTTCCACTTTGTGACTGGGTGGCTGTGGGTTTGATCCCTGGCCAAGTCATACCAAAGACATTGAAAATGGTACAGTACTAGCGGCTCTTTTGCTTGGCACTCAGCATTTAGAAAGTAGAGCACGAATCAGAACCAGTCAGCCCGGTGTCAGTATAATGTAACTGGGTAGAATATCACTTCAGGTGACTGGGACATGATATCAAAGTGAGGCAGCACTCTATAAGTGAGCACTGAGCCCCCTGTCACATCTATACACAGTCAATACGACTGAAAGATTGTTGAACTTGATGTAAAACCCAAATACAGTCGAACCTCAATACTTCGAACACCAATGGCTTGTTTACCATGGCTAATTCAAACTCGTTTTACAGTTCCTATGAAATTCTTCTGATAGTTTAAGAAAAAATATTTATGGAAAATTTCTTATTTCATCATGACATTGTATGTTCTGTGTACTCATAAGAATTGCCTCATGGAGGCGATTCTAATGACACACACAACATACCATAATTGTGCAGAAGAGTGAAAAGATTTCCCTAAATTATCGTCATATGCTTCCTGACTTTGCGCTATGATCAACCCTCAGTGGCTCAAACTACCCATATCTCAAACAAATTTCCATGATCCCAAAGATGTTCGAGCCATTGAAGTTCGGCTGTAAAACAAACATTTTGTTTTCAGTTGTGTGATAGACATAGCAGCCTGTAGCAAAGACCTGCACACCAGTGTTGTCTTTGTCTTTGATGTTTACTAAGATATATAAGTGTTCCTGATAGGAGTGCTTTCCAGCAAAATTAAAATAGTCAATTTGAGCTAAGCAAACAATTTACCGTATTTACCTTTAGTATTGAGACACCTTATTTACTTACCATCCTTATCCAAAACTTTGAAATAGTTCATTCTACTACCTGTTAATGTGTCTAAAATAGTGCTGGATGAATTGCAAACAGTGTAGACCCTGATCAGATGCCGTGTTCTGCGGCATCTGATCTGGGTGTCTGTAAAGGTCTGTCTGTCCCAATACTTAGGGTTATTACGGTATATGAAATATCAAGCTTTATTTTCTCTGAATAATAGTAATAATAATAAAAAAAAAAAATCAGAATTTTGTCTGGTGTTTTAACCTTTAAACTGCCAATCACAAGAATTGTCGTCTGCTTTGTCATCTGCTTGTGATTTTAAGTCATTTTTGCAAATATTGTGGACCCAGATCAGACTGCTCCTCTGGGAGCAGAAGTATCCACACTGTTTGCCTGTATGCAAAAATAGGTTTGAAAAGTTTGCAAGAATATTCAGCAGACGACATACACAGACGACATTTTCAGATGCAGGTTTTCTTGGCATTTTGAGGGTTAAAAATGAAAAAGCTTTGAAGAACATTTTACTTTAAAATAATGCTTTACTTCTGTGCAAATTCAGTTGCATTTGTAAATGAGAAGTAGCATTAGTCAGTATTATTTGGTGTTTTTGTCAGCTTTACCCCTCCTCATCCATGCTTCTTACAACATTTACCCCAAGTTTTTAGACCCTTTAACTTTTTATCATGTTTGTTCTAAAATTTTAATTAGTGCATTATACTATGTTTTGATTGTCTAAGAAAAGTGGATGACTTGTAAACAGTGTCAGATCAGTTTCTTCAGTTCTGAATACTTGGGGTAAATATGGTATTGTTTCTGCTGCAGTTCAGGGCCCAGTTGTTCAAAACTAATGATGTTGTTAGTTAACGTATCGTTAAAACTTTGATTATTAAATATGGCATATACGCTAATATTTTTGCTGAAAAAATGTCAGTAGCTTACTCACATTTTTATCAGCAAAAATTACTGTGAATTAGATATTGTACTTACTAGAACAGTTAACATTTTGACCACTAACAAGCTCGTTCAGCTAACAATGCTTTGAACAACTGGGCCCTAAATATTGGGACACCAATACCAACCATACTTGTCCTAAAATTTGAAATAGTCCATTCTACTACTTCTTGATGTGTCTAAAATATTGCTGTGGCAATATGTATGGCAAACAGTGTAGACCCGCATCTGATATGGGTCTACACTGTTTGCAAAGGCCTGTGTGTCCCAAATCTTAGGGTTATTTTGGTACTCTGATACTGAAGCAAACATTTTTATGGTTTTCTATTAAAATGTAAACTGTGTTTTTTAGCCCCCTTGCTGAGTTGCTTCTAAGAAGAAATAAGAAATATTCCAGAATTACCATCAAATGCTCCTCCCTAAACAAGTCCTCTCTCTTTACTGACATGAGTTTTCCTTCTGCCCTAGTCGCTCAAAATGTCCATGGCTTAAAAACTTAGCTGTTGTTATTATTATTTTGTTTGTGTGTGTTGTGATCATTTGTTGTAGAGTAATGATTTCCAAAATCCCAGTGTTTCTCGAGCCTGTCATAGGCTCTAGATAGGTATCCAGATAAATACTTATTATTTCTCCTCGAAAACGTATCTTATGTGCACTTATTAGAAGTGCTTTGGCAAACTGCTCCTAATGAGTACCAGTCATATATGTTTCTATGGCTAAATAAAAAAAAATATCGAGACCCAGTTGTTCAAAGCATCGTTAGCATAACAAGTTCATTAGTGCCAAACTGGGTAATTATTGTAGCGAAGGTTTTTTCATATACATTGATATTTTTGCTGCAAAAATGTGAGTAGCTTTTGCAATGCAAAAGCTACTCTCTTTTTTTTTTTTTTTTTTTTCAGCAAAAAGTGTCAATGTTTTTGCCATATTTCAAGATAGAAATTTGAACGTTATGTTAGTTAACAATTTAGTTAATTTTTTAACATCTGGGTCCTGTACTTGTTGTATGAAAATAATAATACAAAAATAAAATAAAAAAATCTTCCTATCCAGAGTTAAATACTAAGTTAGATATTAAAAAAAATTAGCAGATAAAAGTTCTGTGGTATTTTTCTTTTATTTTCCAATAAATTAGGTCTTGAATTTTCATGAAGCATCTCATTTGGAGGAACATCACCTGAAATGCAAGCCCTGTTTTCTTGGAAAATTGACCAGGCCCCATAGAGCAGTTGGTAGTGGATCTGACTACAGATCCAGGGGTGGCAAGTTCAAATCCCAGATCAACCAAATAACTTTTGTGGAGATTGATCCTGAAGTAGTTTCTTTGGTCATTCTCCCCCTTCTGCTGATTCAAGAGGGGCAGTTGTCAGTTACTGGGCAAAGTATGAACACAAAGTACTGGTGAGGATAAAGCCTGCCCAGGAAAAGTGTGAATAGGTTAACTGACTGGCTTGACATGACCGAGCCATAAAACTTCAAATCAAACAAACAAAACTTGAAATGTTGAGAAATATATTTTCTGCTAATATTTAAATTTGGCACTTCAAGCATAGCTCCAGATAAGAGATGGTATCCACGACATTTTATTTTTATCTCCACAAAAAAAATTGCGGCACTCCCAGTATCCATATGTTTTTGTGGTGAAATAAGATAAAATATCTGTACTTTGGGGTTGAAAAAAGAGGACTTTATCTGGAGCTATATTCAAGGGTTTGAAAATGTGAAATGTTTCTTTTAATAGTTTGTCAGTTTTCATACAGGAAACCGTATGCACCTTTTTATAGCAGGGCTGTAAGAGCACTTTATTTACCTGGGCCCAGCTGTTCAAAACTAAAGATGTCATTAGTTAACATATCGTTAAAACTTTGATCATTGAATATGGCATATATGCTAGTATTTTTGCTGAAAAAATGTGAATAGCTTTTGTAAAAGCTACTCACATTTTTTCAGCAAAAATAACCGTGAATTTGATATTGTACTTACTAGAGTAGTTAACATTTTGACCACTAACAAGCTCGTTAAGCTAACAATGCTTTGAACAACTGGGCCCTGTTATTTTGTCTAAAAATTGCTAGATCAGTGGTAAATAGTGTTGACCCTGATCGAAGGCTGCATTCTGCGGCATTTGATCTTGGTCTACACTATTTGCTCAGGCTCATCTGTCCCAATATTTAGAGAAATGTCCAGGTGGCGCTTTTGACATCGGATCACAAGGTCACGAGTTCCAATCATGCTGGATGCAGAATTCAGCTCTCATGTTTTCATCAGCATCCTTCGATTGTCTCGAAATGAAAAAAAAATGTTGAAAGGGACGTAAAACACCAAATCGTCATCATCCCAGTACTTAGGGTAAAAGCAATGATGAATGTTTTAGAATAATTTACTAGTTTTGAGAATATTCCTGACAAGTGAAAATTAATGTTGTAATTAGGTTATTTACCGGACCTAATGAGTTTAGCAAGCGGGTTAAATAATAATCATAGTGGATTTAAAAAATATTTATCTTAATACTTATTTAATCAGAATGATAGTACTTTAAACCAAAGTCCGGTCTGTTGTGAGAAAATTCTTTTTTTTTTTCTGGGCCCAGTTTTTTTGCATCCACAAAGGGCTATGAAATAGATTGGCTGCCTGGTGCCTCATTGGCAGAGCTGCTAGTAACTTGATGCAGGACCCAAGCATCATTCAACCAGATTGGGTAAAAGTTCCACAGATTCTGCAGCGTTTCAACACGACTGAAATATGTGTTTTTGTGGATGCTAAAGCTGAACTGAGTCTTTGCTTGGTTCACCTGTCATAAGGTTGCTGCTTATGCATTTTTATTGAATTTGCTATTCAGCCTACAGAGGACTTTTGATCCTGCTGATTAAATTAAGATGCCATGCCCACTTCTAATTTTCAGCCAATCAGATTACTTGATCTGGATTGTTGCTATAAATTCACATAATTAATGACAAACAGTGCAGCTCCAGATCAGTTGGCTTCTTCAGAAGCCAACTGATCTGGATCTACACTGTTTGCAAAAGCAGGATATATCCGGGTTCAGCAGGACTAGGGTTATGGAGGAGTATTTGATGATGATTCTGGGATAATTTTCTCAATTTCTCAAAAACAAAAAAAAAAACAATATAACATCGTAGGCATTCATTAGAAGCGCCTTAGGCAGGAGTTTCTAACGAGTACCCATGACATGTTTTTTATGGCAAATTAAAAAAAAAAATTATTCCAGAATTATCGTCAGAGTATCTTCTCTTTAACAACTCCTCTGAGCTTGTTTTTGATTTTTGTTTTTAACAAAGTGTTTGTTTCTGTCTTTTACAGATCGCAGACAGAACCGTTCCCAACAGCGCGCCTATTAGTTCCAACAAGATTCAACGTTACTTTTGTAGCTTGGCACAGATAGCAGACATTCTGTGTTGAGCTCTCATCATTCTACATGGATAGGAAACAGAATAATTTGGGTTCATTGGATGTGAACAGGGATAGGAATCATAGAAGAGAAAAGAAAGAGATTATGCTATTGACCAGTTTTTATAATAAAAGAACTTCATATGAGAATCCCGAGATAAATTATGATAAAAAGCAATTGGAAATAAATTCTAGGTCATCTGTTATTGACATGTGCAGTTTTGATTCCCCATCTTGTGTGAAAAATTGGAAAATCTTGACCTGTATATATGATAATAATTTAAAAACATTTGATGGTATAAGGTACTGTTTTACGACTGGTGTATTATTTGAACTTTATTATATCTTTCATGTCTCCAAGTTAAAATCATGACATCATGGGCAGACTGTTTTTGAACAATTCTTTTTTGACTTTGTGTCAGAATCTCACTATTACTGAAAACATATACTACTGTAATAACCCTACATATTGGGACAGACAGGCCTAAGTAAACTGTGGGTCCAGATGAGAATGCGGTGTCGGAAATCTGGAGAATTAGTAATAACCCTAAATATTGGGACAGACAGGCCTGAGCGAACAGTGTAGACTCAGATCAGACACTGCAGAATGCATCTGATCAGGGTCTACACTGTTTGCCACTCATCCAGCACTATTTTAGACACATCAACAGTAAAGTTGACTTTTTCAAATTTTAGGATAAGTTTGGTCAGGAGTTAAGGCATCCCAATACAGTAAATATGGTACATATGCTGAATAAATTAAGATGCCACACCCATTTCTAATTTTCATCCAATCAGATTATTTGATCTTGATTGTTGATATAAATTCACATAGTTAATGGCAAAACAGTGCAGATCCAGATCAGTTGGCTTCTGAAGAAGCCAACTGATCTGGATCTACACTGTTTGCAAAGGCAGGGTATATCTGGGTTCAGCAGGACAAGGGTTAATTAAGCGGAATAGTTTTTGTCATTTTGCCTCTTTGTCCTTGTATCTATACTAGACCTTGAAGATTTGTTAACGGCTATGTTAAAAGTTTTAGGTCATTTTCTTTCTTTGCTTGGGTTTCTGAAAGTCTTCACCTGAAGCTGTTGACTAAAGGTGTTACAGACTTGTATCTCAGTTACATCCCGAATATAGGGACTCACACATTTATCTCAGATTTAGAATCTTGTGTATTAGATTCAGAATAGAGATGCATTTCAGGAGAGAAAGTTTTTGAGGCGCCTATCTCCTTAATCCCTGCATTGATTTTAGTTGTATTTGGGCAGATATTAGATACTGATCCAAAGTTTTACACAATGCCCCACCGTGCCCAAATTAAATGACCTTGAGGTCAGTGTCACAGACTTGCATACATTACTATGAATGGTACATTATGATTGTACCATTGTCAGACAAGCTGCCATTCAGGCAAGAGAAATTTAGATAGGTAGCTTACATTTGTACAGACACACTACCAGTGTGGAGCTGTCATATGACAGCTCTTGGTGTTAGGACTTGCTCAGAAACAGTCTGCCCTACATATTTCTTGAAATTATTTGCACATTAGCAGTAAATTATGTTTTCAGCATTAAAAAATATTTGGTCCAGAACAGAGAACAAACAGGTATGTAATTTATCAGAACAATGACATTCTTTCACCAGACCAGACATACCATACTTAGCATGTGGAGTTAAAGTTTCAGCAGACGGCAGTATGAATTTTTTTTCTATTTTTCTGAGAAAATAGGATTTAACAATTTATGCATATTGTCTCCTTAAGAGACAATTTGCATGAAATGTCAAAGCTTATTTTCTGGGAACATAAGAAAAAAATATCAATTGTCGTCTGCTGGATTTGCTCAGAGTGGTAAAGGTTAACACTCTCGCAGTAAAATCAGCATATGACAAATTGATATTTTTCTTCAAGTAGGGTTGAACTCTATTTTATTGTCAAACTCTTGAATTATGGGAAAAATAAGAAAATGCTTTAAAATGTCGTCTGCTGCTATTCAAGTCCAGCAGGTTAAAGTTAATTCAGCTTTAGGAGTGCTGTTAAGATTTTGGTCATCTTTTGTCAAATAAAACATATGAAAATCTTGTTCTTTGATTACTTATTCTGGGCCCAATTTTTTAAAGCATCATTAGCTTAACAAGCTTGTAATGACAAACTCTTGAACTGTGGTAGCTAAGGTATTTCCAAATACATTGATATTTTTGCTGCAAAAATGAAATTTTTAAAGTAAAATTAATTTCAATTAAAGCATACTCACCTCAAGATATTATAAGCCTTATTTGAGCGGTTCACCGCGAGATCGACCTTCAAAAGAAAGACAACTAGGAAAAAAAATTGTTTGAAACAGACTATAGCTCGTCCTAGTTGTCCCCCCTACCAAGCGTCCTGTTTCTAGGTGACCAAGGTCGGGTACCAGTCATGCACTGGTTCCCTTCCGTCCACGCCACCGTAAGCAACCAATCAGGACGCGCCAGGTATATTCCCGCCAAAGCACGCACCAAGCGTGCGGCACGCCTAACACATGCGGTAGACATTGTTACTATAAAGGGTAGACGCAAGGTAGAAAACATCCCTATTTTTTGGGAGCAATAAAATTTAACAATGAAAGCGGGGTGGGAGGAGGGACATTTGATAATATCTTGAGGTGAGTATGCTTTAATTGAAATTAATTTTACTTTAAAAATTTCATTTCAATGTCAGCATACATCACCTCAAGATATTATAAGCCTGAATAATAAGCATAGGCGGGTAGGTAATAATAAAAATAGTATAAATCTCTACTCACCCATGCTGGAATCCGGTGAAGTTCAGCAGTCCCCTGGTAATTCATAGTATTTTTTAGGGGAATATTTTTACATTGTAGGTATGCTTGCGGGTCGAAATCCAATATCCATTGATGGAGAAGAATAAGACAGACCCTTTGAAGAAAAGTTTCACACCGGATTCAAGCAGGCTTAAAATACTGTGAAGAGACTTAAGATACAGAACGATGGCAGCCAGTAATAGACTGCGCCGCCACTAGAGGTCCCAATGACGATGTATCCTGCCTAATTGGGGCCAAATCTCTAAGGTAAAATGAAGAAAAGGTACTATTTGTACGCCAATATGCAGCCCTTACCACATCCTCAAGGGCGACAGAATTCCAATAAGCCCAAGACGAAGACAAAGCTCTAACTTCATGAGCCGAGATTTTCATGAATGACAGATCCGAAGATGATAAATCTGCATAAGCTAGTTTGATAACGTCACAGATCCAACGAGAAATAGTGGAAGGTGAAATATCTTTAGAGCCCTTCAGTGGTAAAAACAGTCTCTTCCTTCCCAATCTCTTAGCTTTCACTCTGGACAAATAAGCTCTAAGAGCTCTGACCGGACACAAAAGCCTATCATCCGTATCAGAACCACAAAACTGAGAAAGACCTGGAATAACAATAGGTTCTGGTAATGACTCTGGAAGCTGGTTTTTTGCTAAAAACCCAGGTTGTGTGAGGAGGGTAATGGAATCCGAGTTGCGGTCATACCTAAAACAGCCTTCCTCAATTGACAGAGCATGAATCTCACTTCTTCTTCTAGCAGCCGCAAAAGTAAGAAGAAACACTGCTTTAAGCGTGATGTATTTGATGTCAGCAGTCTTTAGCGGTTCATAAGGAGCTTTATTAAGAGACCAAAGAACACAAGTCAAATTCCATTTGGGCGTAAGAGATCTGGAAACCGGTTTTCTCAGGGCAAAACCTTTAATAAGATTTGAAATGATTGGGTCCGCCGTACAGTCTGCTGATTTGGAAAATTTCAGTGTATTTGAGATGGCGGAGCGGTAGCCTTTAATAGAAGCTACCGATAATTTCAGGGTGTCAAAAAGGTAGCAAAAAAAATCTACCAAATCATTTAAAGCGGGATCGACAGGATTAACTTCCCTTTGCAAACACCAATCCGAGAATATCTTCCACCTCGCAGAGTAGACCTTGAGCGTAGACTCTCTGCGGGATTGAGAGATACACTGGGTAGCGAATTCAGACATGTGTCTACCTCTGATTTGACTCCTGACAACTTCCAAGCGTGAAGATGCAACATAGCTGGATTCTGATGGAGTACTTTTCCCTGATGTTGTGATACCAAACCCCGATGAACCGGAAGTTCCCTGGGAAAGTCTATTATGAGACTCAAAATGACTGAAAACCAGCTCCTCTGAGGCCAACACGGGGCTATGAGAATGAACCGACTGTTGGAATCCCTTATCTTGTTTAGAACCAGGGGAACAAGTTTGAATGGAGGAAATGCGTATGCGAATAGGTTTTTCCATTCTAGTGACATAGCATCCACTGCACAAGCCCTGTGGTCCGGTACTGGAGAAACAAACAGGGGCAGAAGATGGTTTAATCTGGTGGCGAAAAGATCTATCTGAGGAGTACCCCAAAGACTGAAAATTTGGTGAGCTATCTCCCGATCTAGAGACCATTCGGTGGGGAGAATTCGGTCTGGGCGAGACAGGCTGTCTGCCAAAACATTCAATTTCCCTGGAATATGCCTGACTTGAATGTGAATATTCCGATGATGACACCAGTAAAGAAGATCCCAAACTAGCATGCACAGAGATGGAGAGTGGGTCCCCCCTTGCTTCTTGAGGTAAGCCACTACTGATGAATTGTCTGATGCTACCATCACGCATGAATTGTAAATGTGACTCTGAAAATGTTGGAGTGCTAGGAAAACTGCTCGTAACTCCAAATTGTTGATGTGAAGGTCTTGGGAAGCAATATCCCACAGTCCCTGAACCTCTAGACCTAGGGGTTCTAAATGTGCGCCCCAGCCCAAATGGCTGGCATCTGAAAACAGATGGAAATCTGGGGTTGGTATAACAAGGGGAATTCCAGCCACATAAATGGAAGGATTCATCCACCATTTGATTGCTACACGACATGAATGGGATATTGGAATAGATTGGACCAAACTGTCGCGGTGAGGTTTCCAATTGGCCAGAAGATGGAACTGAAGAGGTCTCATATGAAGGCGACCTAACTGAATTAAATCTGCTGCTGCATTGAGTGATCCCAACATGGACAAAAATTCTCGGGCGGTAATGAATTGAGCCTGTAGAACCCGAAATAGCATGACAAGAATTTTGTTGACTCTCTCTTCTGGAACTCTGACAATGCCAATGTGAGTCAGGAACCTCATTCCTACATACACGAAGTCCTGAGATGGAACTAGGTCTGATTTCAGGGGATTTGGTATTAGACCCAGACTTGTAATGATTTCCCAAGCTAGTGAAAGGTCGGACAGTAGGGACTCCTGTGAAAGACGATGGACAAGCCAATCGTCGAAATATTGGTGAATGTTGGGTCCTAGAGATCGAATATGTCCCGCCACAATCTCCATCAAGTTTGTAAAAACGAAAGGCGCTGTTGAGATTCCGAATGGAAGCGCCCGAAATTGGTATATAGTGCCTTCTAGGGAAAATCTCAGGTACTTGCGAGACGCTGGATGAATAGGAATATGGAGGTATGCGTCCATAAGGTCTATAGAAACCGCCCAAGCCCCTGGAGGAATAGCTCTCCGAATGGAGGCCGCAGTTTCCATCTGAAAGTGATCTACCTTCATCATTTTGTTTAGCGATGATAGGTCTATGATAAGACGAAAACGGCCGGTTTTCTTCTTCACTAAGAAAATCCGGCTGTAGAAACCCGGAGAGGTGGTATCTCTCACAATTTCCACAGCCCTCTTTTCCAGTAGAATCTGCACCTCCTCCCTCAAGTGATTTAAATGTTGATGAGCTACAGGGAACAGAATTGGAGACAACGATAGTGGAGGTTCCTTTGCAAAAGGAATCCTGTAGCCCTTCCGGAGAATAGAAAGGGCCCAGGAATCCTGAGTTATGGCTGACCAAGCCTCCACAAAACTTAACAAACGAGCTCCCACCGGAAGAGAGGGATGAGGTGCAGATGGAAGGGCCCTGATGATGTCATTTACTCCTCCTAGCAGGGCCCCCCCTGAAAGAAGATGATCCACCACGGCCCCCTTTGGTGGATCGAAACCGTTTGAAAGAAACAGCAGACGAAGAAGTGGAGGTGGGAACCCAGCTAGCTTTTGGTTCCCACCTAGACTTCTTCGCTGGATTTGAATTAAAAGAAGAGGAGGAAGGTCTCTTTCTATTGGCAGATACTCCTGAATAATTTGCTCTCAGGAGGGAATGATGTCTATCGTCTAGATTAGCACTGAAAACTTCCTCTATTTTACCCCCAAAAAGAGAGGAAGAATTCAGAGGAGCTGCTCTAAGACTGTCCTTGTTATGAGATAAAAGTAAATAAGATGTATTTAGAGCAGCGTTACGGCGCTGATGCAATAGTACAGCAGACATAGATAGGCCTAGGGCCATGATGTGCTTAGCAGAGCGGTTCACTGCTAGAAGTAGACTACGCAGAACATCCGGGTCAACATGTTCTGCGCAGAGGGCCTGAAATGCAGCCGAACCAAAAAAATCACAATGTGAACTGATGGCCACCGCTCTCCTTGCTAACCGCTCCAGGTACTCTAAATGAGCCACTGGTAAAGAGGCGAATCTGCCCACTGAGATGCCTAGCCTGCCAGCGTCAGCATCAAGGGTGGGTATCTTACTCGGCCAAAATTCCGTATGACAAGCGTAAGAATGAGGTCGAGTAAGGTAATCAATTGTTTTCTTAGGTACATGCCAATTTGGAATATGTCTAGCCTCTGCGGTGTTGTCAAACAGCTTCCCCATCAACTGATTCACTGTTGAGGATTGTGGAAGTGTTGACCTGGAGGAAGTAGGCTGGTCCAAAATAGACTCAAGCAGGGATTGGACTCGCGCACTGTCTTGAGTTTGGTCAGCCTTGGGGCAAAGGTCTCCCAAAAGGGAGTAAACTTCCTCCAGTGTCTCATGGTAGTTTGTGGCAGGCTCATGAGACTGGCTCTTTTGAGAAGGACTTAATGAACTCTCTGACAGAGCCTGGTCCGGGACATAATCACATTCATGATATGGAGCCCGGGGGTCTTGGCTAATGGTCCGAACATGGTCGCGACCATTGCCAGTGGATCCAGACTGACCCGTGAAAGTTTGCCCCTCCCCTTCTTCAGCAACAGAAGGGAGATCCACTGACGAAGCCAAGTTGCCCAACCCTGATAGAGTCCTCAATACTGCCTGGGATATGGCTGAGGCAATGTCAGGGGTGCTACGTGAGGGGTTGGTTACCCTCAATGGCGTAGCTGTAAGACCTAAAGAACTATCCCTGCTCAAAGCAGGGATAGTCACAGAAGGTCTGACTGCGGAAACACTAGGACCTATAGGGACATCGTCCTCTACAGATCCCAGTGCGCCTACAGATGAATAGTCAGCCAATGGAACCCTGCTGCTATTCTGTACCTCCGTATACAAATACCCGAAGGCTTCATTAACATTATGACTTACCCTGACTGAAGGAAGAGCAGATGATGTGGAGGAAGTAACCAGTCTATTCTTACTATTTCTACTTCTACCCAAGTTGGTAGTACCAATAACTGGTTCCGCTATTAAGGAATCTGAAAATGAACCTTCCTGAAACATAATACCCGAACAAGTCGGAATGGCTCTAGTATTATTATGTTGAGAAGCCTTACTAATAGTAGGCACAGTGGAAAGAGATACTTTGGCCTTACCACTTTGAATAGGTTTTGGATTCCTAAATGAACTCACCACAGGAGTAGTATGAGAAACAGATCCTGTAACCTGGATATTTGGTGTGGTACGAATGCCAGCAACTAAAGGGAGAGAACCATTCTCCTGGGAAACAGTCTTAGTAATTGAACTGGACGAGCTTGGAATGGCTTCGGGACAGGGCAAATATAAGTTGGGGTAATAATCATACCCACTAAAGCCACCCCAAGAACCCCAGGGATAAAAATATGGCCAATAAAAGGCCCCCTGATCTGCGCCTTCCTGCCAAGAAAATTGAGAGGAAGGTACAGTTACATTACTTGGGAATCTGCCCGCCGTATTAAAGGCCGCCGAGTTAACATACCTATAAGGTGTACGATAACCCGGCAGGTACCTAGGTTCGGAATTTCCGCCGGAACAGGGGTTCGCCAGCGCCCCCTGCGTTGCCTTCCGTCGGGAAGCATCGCTGGGGGCGGGGCGAGGTCCCCTAGTCAAGCATTCATTACCAGTGACGGTAACGGCGACCTGGGGTCCCCTACGTCTGTTTTCCAAATCTGGAGCAGGCCCAGAGTTCAATTGAAAATTATTCACCAGTGTACTAGAAGGGAATCCCTGAGTCTGCTCCCGACCAGAAGATACATAAGAGGGGAAGTGGGATAATTCTTCCCAGATCTCTGAAGCCCAATTGGCAGACCTGGCACAAGGAGATAGCTGCGAACACCCGCAACATCTAACGCATAAAACATGGCTGTCTGCTGGAAGTTTAGTTTGCTTGCAATTAATGCACAACATCTTACTACTGATATGGGCTACAAAGAAAAGCTTTAGTGAAAATAAAGATACAGACTTATCTGTTAGCGAAAAATACTTCTTTCCAAATCCAAACGTCGTAATCTATACAGAAGGTGCTGACCTCGCAAGCGACCAAAAAATAGTGATGTTTTCTACCTTGCGTCTACCCTTTATAGTAACAATGTCTACCGCATGTGTTAGGCGTGCCGCACGCTTGGTGCGTGCTTTGGCGGGAATATACCTGGCGCGTCCTGATTGGTTGCTTACGGTGGCGTGGACGGAAGGGAACCAGTGCATGACTGGTACCCGACCTTGGTCACCTAGAAACAGGACGCTTGGTAGGGGGGACAACTAGGACGAGCTATAGTCTGTTTCAAACAATTTTTTTTCCTAGTTGTCTTTCTTTTGAAGGTCGATCTCGCGGTGAACCGCTCAAATAAGGCTTATAATATCTTGAGGTGATGTATGCTGACATTGAAATTAGGATGCAAAAGCTACTCGCATTTTGTTTTCAGCCAAGAATGTCAATGTATTTGCCATATTTCAAGAAAGAAACGCCACGATGGCTAACAACTTTAAGTTTTGAACAACTGGGCCGTGATATCCTTCTGAGACCCACTATATGAAATTGCTTTCAGGGCATATGCATAAAGTGAAGGTGGGGTTCAGACTTTACATCTGTAAAGTTTTGATCAGGGCATTCACATAGCCACTTTTGTTGACCAGAAACTACTGATACTATTATTTTTTCAAGAAAAACATAGGAAGGTGAGGTGCTTTTAATGAGTACCCACGTTTTGGAGAAATAAGAAAACATTGAGACTTCCCTTATCTGAAGCTGTGGCCTTCAATGTCCACTTACATTGTAGAATTAAGAAATATTTTTTGTTTGCTGTGAATTATTGCAAATAACCCATGGTGTTGGAGGGCACATTGCAGAGAATTAATTCACAATGTCGAAGCCGGAATGAATGTTTGCATCTGCCCAACAACACCATGCGTTAGTAGCGATTATTCGCAATAGAGAAAAATTATTTTGATTCTAACATGACACAGAAAGGAAAATCAACATTGTTACAGTGTTTTCCAAAGAACTCTTTTTGTAGTGTGAGAATACATCATTAGACAGCACAGAGCCTACTGAGACTGCACGGATGTGCAAGCTGATCAGAGCCTTCACTGTTTGCATATACCCTAAAGATATCTTTTTATTTCACATGGCTCAAGTAACGAATGAAACCGCCGACCTCGGTGGCTTAGTTGGATGCGCATCTGACCAGTGTTCAGGAGGTTGAGGGGTCGGCAACATTTTTTTGTGGAGATTTGATCATGAAGTATTTTCTGCAGTCATTCTCTCCCTTCCGCTGATTCAAGAAGTGCAGTTGTCAGTTTCTGGCGAAGAAAGTGCACAATACTGGTTAACTGCTTAGAGGACTAAGCTTGCCAGTAAAAGTGGTTTGGTAAACTGACGGCCCTCAACATGACCCCATTGGGTTGACTGGGCTGTAAAACCTCAACACAAACAAAACAAATGAAACAGACTTCACATAACGTTGTCTTTATTTTCTCTGAAAAATAACAAAAATGATTTTAGAATGTTGTCTGTAGCAGTTTATTATTTCTTGTACACAAAACACTGAACAAGACAGACAAAATTAGACATTTTATTCCTAATGAGAAAAAAATTAGGCATCAGTTACTTTGGAATAGGAGGGTTCAAACAAAAACAAAGTTCCACTACACTTACTAGGCTATGGGCAGATTCAGCAGATGATAAACTAATGATATTGTTCTTAATTTTCCTAGAAAATAGGATTTGACACTTCATGCAAATTGTCTCCTAGGGGATTTCAAAATGTCTTCTGAAACTTTTACCCAGAATGCAGTGTTAACCCATTGTAGACTGAATAGACTCCTCCCCACACTATATATTGAAAGAGTCCAATTTCAGTTTTAGGTTTTGTTTGTTTGTGTTGAGGTTTTACGGCCCAGTCAACCCAATTTCAGTTTTAGGTACATCCGGCTATGAGATTTAGATATTGCCAGAGAAAAATGGCTAAACTATTTGCAAACAGTTGAGACCGATCAGATGCCGCATTCTGTGGCGTCTGATCTGGGTCTGGATGTTTGCCAGTTACTTGTTTAGGGGTCTCCAGACTACAATGGGTTAATTACCATAATTACACAAAATATACCGACACCTTAACATTCTTTTCCTAAAATGTGCACAAGTTTTTTTGACTATCTCCTAATGTGTCTAAAACTTACTGGCTGAATAGCAAATGGTATAGACCCAGACCAAAGTGTTAAGGAGCGGTTTGATCTGGGTCTACACTGCCCAATCATGTCTGTCCAAATATTTAGGGTAAATATGATAGCTCCCAAATGAACAAATAAACATCAAAAAGATTGCCTTTGGAAACAAAGAACACGCTATGAATTAGAAAATGGGAGTCTCTGTTTTATTGAGACTTCATAAGCAGTAATGAAGTTTGCAACATTGCCTTGGCCCTCTAACATATATATATGAGCAGAACTCAATTTTTCAAATATACCACAATGGGCCCAATGATCCAGAAGTAATAAAATATAATCTGCCACAGCAATTTATATGGCATATGCCATCAATGAAGACTATTCCCTGCAGCCTGATAAGTCTTTGGTCATGGTCTATAGAACAACTGGTTTTGCCCAATTAAAACGTATTTTCATTTCTGTGAAGAAGTGATTTTCTCATAATACTCCAAAGTGTCTTGATCACAGCTCTCTTCAGCTTCACCAAGTAGAACCTGAAATGTAAGAAATAACTTTCAACATAGGTCCAGATAATTTTTTTTTTTTCTAGCCGGCCTCGGCGTCCGACTGGAGACCAGGAGGTTGCAGGTTTGATTCCCGCCGAGGTCAGCAACATTCTTTTGTGGAGATTGATCTTGAAATACTTTCTACGGTCATTCTCTCCCGCTGATTCAAGAAGGCCAGTTGTCAGTTTCTGGCGAAAGAAAGTGCACAGTATTGGTTAACCGCTTAGAGGACTAAGCCTGCCCAATAAACGTGTGGTTAGGTAAACTGACCAAGCTCGACATGATCCCATTGGGTTGACTGGGCCATAAAACCTCAACCCATATTTCTCTTATTTCTTTGTGAAAACATTGGGTGGGAGGGTGGTGGTAAGAGGCTGCTGTACTTGCATATTAACCCTAGTCCTGCTGAACCCGGATATACCCTGCCTTCGCAAACAGTGTAGATCCTGATCAGTTGGCTTCTGAAGAAGCCAACTGATCTGGATCTACACTGTTTGCCATTCAGTATGAATTTATATCAACAATCTGGATCAAATAATCTGATTGGCTGACAATTAGAAGAGGACATGGCATCTTAATTTATTCAGCATGACAAGGGTTACTATTCTCCACTGTTGGCCACTGAGTATGTGAATTTATAGCAACAATCTGGATCACTTTTATGGAGATCATGTCAAAAATAAAGCCTCTAATGTGTACCCAAGCTTTCTCTTTAAGATTTGATCCAGTGCACAACATTTTAGATCCTGTAATGCTAGATCATGGACCCTATGATGCATGACACCAGCAAAGACTTATAGCCTTCATCAGTAAAAACCTTGGACTATCCGTGGAGTGCCCAGTGGAAACTGATCGGACTATGGGGGAACATAGGCTGATCCCAGTCATTAGGCACAGTTTTTCTCATGCTGTGGTAGCTAGCAAAAAGAGTAACACCTAATTGGACTATGTGCATGCGCTGGAGAACAGACTCTACCTTGTTTTTTTAATTCTTCTCAGATTGATTCAGATGGCTGACAATGGTAGTTAAGGGTTTTATGGTCTTTTCAATGGTTTGTCAGTCATAAAGGGCTGACAAAGTATGCATTTATACAGCAGGGTTTACACAGATCACCCGTGCACACCTAGTGGCTTCATTATAAAGTGAGTCAGTGTGCACTTTATATAGCATTCCGGGACCAGTTGTTCAAAGTGTCGTTAGCTTAACGAGCTCGTTAAGGGTCATTTCGTTAACTGTTTTAGTGGATTCAATATACAATATTCTGATATTTTTTGCTGAAAAAATGTGAGTAAAAGCTACTCACATTTTTTCAGCAAAAAATTTCAGCATATTTGCGTATCACTCGATGTAAATTTTAACGAATCGTTAACTAACGACGTCGTTAGCTTTGAACAACTGGGCCCTGTGAAATTTTAAGACCAAATCAACACTATGAAGGTCACATCCTATTGGGTAGGTTTCTGGGTGATGCCTTCTCCTGCTGAAAATTTCAGAGTTGGCCCTACCATAATTGGTTTAGGCAAAAAAGAAGCTCGCTTCACTTGCAGCAAGCTTTGGAGTTGGGATCTTTTTCTTGTCTATCCATCTTCTTCCTCTGTCTGGAAAACTGCTCAGTATGACCAAATAGGGTTGATTTGGCCAGTTAAACCTCAATGCTGAGCCTTTTAAGTGGTTAACAAGTACTTTGTGTACATATTTTTGCTAAAAACTGACAACTGCTTTTCAGACTTCTTGAACCAGTGGAAGTGGGACGAATGACCATAGAAATTTTTCCATGGTCAATCTCCATGAAAGTTATGTAGATGAATTAGGACTTAACCCTTAAGATGCCAAGAAAAACTACATCTGGAAATGTCGTCTGTTTATGTCATCTGCTGAATATTCTTGCGAAATTTTCAAACCTATTTTTGCATGCAGGCAAACAGTGTGGACCCTGATCAGACTGCTCCCAGAGGAGCAGTCTGATCTGGGTCCACACTGTTTGCAAAAATGACTTAAAATCACAAGCAGATGACAAAGCAGACGACAATTGTTGTGATTGGCAGTTTAAGGGTTGCAATACCTGGATCTGCAGTCAGACATACTAATGACTGTGCTATGAAGCCCTGTTATCCTACCTGTCCTAAAAGTTGAACTAGTAATTTGACTACTAGATGATGTGTCCACAAACGGCTGGATAAGTGGCAAACAATGCAGCCCCTGATCAGATGCCCAATTCACCAACTACACTGTCAGGTCTGCCTGACCGAATACAATGTACTTATGGTGAATACAGTAATTCTCTAGCAATAAGTGCATTTGTACCACCAAGTGATTCCCTGTGCACTTTATACTCAGCACATAACACAAGCACCTCAAGTATGAGGTAAGTGTATTAATGACTGATTCTTACAACCTAAGCAGGATTCTAACCAATGATGCCCAACTTAAAGTAGTAACCATTAGATAACCAAGCCATCTGTCTTGTTTTGTTTTACCTTCAGTGGAAATGATACTTTTTGTGGGGAGGCAACTCTGTCCAAATTGATTTTTACCCCTTCTGTAAAAGGATTTACTATAAAAGGAAAGAATTTGCTCCCAGAATTTTTACCCCTTCTTAAAAGGGGTCTACTCTAAAAGGAAAGAATTTGCTCCCTGTGGGAGCAAATTCTTTCATTTTAGAGAAGACCCCTTTCAGAAGGGGATTGGTGCACAGGTAAGCAAACAGGAAGTCACAAAAGTTGTCTCCCTTGTAAAAATGGCAGAAAAATCTACCAAGTATATCCAGTCTCCTTAAATCACAAATGAAAATCTTACTGAGAGATGGCTTAAAGGAAATTACCTGCAGAAGGTCTTCATCTCTTTTCCCAGTATGAAGGATGTAAATCAGCATTCGTCGTGCTAATGAAAGGTCATGACCTCTATTTCCTATTATGTGACCACGTAGAACACACTGCAGGTTATACTTGGACAGCCTATCAATATACATCACAACACGGTAAACAATGAACACTTTAACCAGTATATAATATTAAGGGACTTTTACATTTGTATATAAATTCAAATAGCTGGACTAAACAACACCCAAAGACAATGATGTACATTCTGTCACAAACTGACCATGTAAAGAGTGCAAGTCATAACATCCATGGTGTTGTATCAGCCATCATAAACTGAGAAGCTATAACTATCACTTCCTATAGTAAATCATTTGAATAGCCTGTTCTGCCATTATTAGGTGGTCAATTATCAACATAGCCTGGCTATATTATCCATAAAAATTTTAAGCACTCGATTTTCAAAACAAAAACGTGAAATAATAATGTCCCGCCACTATCATATGGCAGGCAGATAACTGTCAAAAACTGATGAAATCCGCCCATTAACAATCCCAAACCAGACCTCCACAATATCAATGTACATGCCATGTTTGGTATAAATCCATTAATTTTTAGTCAAGCTCTCATCCAGAAACGAAACTACAAATGACAGACACACGGACAACCAAAATGAAACCATAATACCCAGCCATTGTCGTGTGGTGGGATATAGAAAGTAAACGAGTGCTTGGATGTGGCAGGGAGCTCAATGAAGTGCTGCCTCACTGAAATATCATGCCCCAGACACTTGACATGATATTCCACCCAGTCACATTACACTGACACTGAGCTGACCAGTTCTGATCACTAGCTCTAATTTCTTAATGCTGAGTGCAAAGTGAAAGAGCTGCCAGTACTATTTATAAAGTCTTTGGTATCCAACCCGCAACCTCCTTCGCACAGTTGTTCAAAACTAACGATGTCGTTAGTTAACATATTGTTAAAACTTTGATCTTTAAATATGGCATATACCCTAATATTTTTGTGAAAAAAATGTGAGTAGCTTTTGCATTTGCAAAAGCTACTCACATTTTTTCAGCAAAAATACCTGTGAATTTGACATTGTACTTACTAGAACAGTTAACATTTTGACCACTAACGAGCTCATTAAGCCAACGATGCTTTGAACAAATGGACCCTGGTCACAAAGCGGATGCTCTACCAAGCCACTGTGCAGGTTCTGATCAGGTTCTACACTGTCCATGCCTGTCTGTCACAATACTTAGGATTATGATGGTACTTTGTTTACCCAAATTATTTCATCAAACATGCCTGTGCAGACATCCATATCAAAATGTTTGCAAAAGAAAATATGATTGAAAGATTGTTGAAAGCAACATAAAGCCTGAATAAAACAAACAGACAAAGACCCTGATCAGATGCTGCAGAATGCAGCATCTGATCAGGGTCTTTGCTGTTTGCCACTCTAAGACAACATCAACAGGTAGTAAAGACTTAGCAGTCTAAGACAACATCAACAGGTAGTAAAGTGCACTTGTTCAAATACTAGCACCAGGGCCCAGTTGTTCAAAGCTAACGATATTGTTAGTTAACGATTCGTTAAAATTTACATCGAGTGATACGCAAATATGCTGAAATTTTTTTTCTGAAAAAGCAAAAGCTACTCACATTTTTTCAGCAAAAAAAAAAATACCAGAATCCGCTAAAATAGTTAACGAAATGACCCTTAACGAGCTTGTTAAGCTAATGATGCTTTGAACAACTGGGCCCAGTATGGTAGGAGTAAAAGTGTCGCATTAGAATTACAAGAGGACCATGATGGTCCTATATCGCTCACCTGACCAAACAGATTTGCATATTTACTGTTGAAGTTTCAGCCAAGTTCACTGCTCTAGGATTTTTGTATAAACTTTATAGCACTAACCACCCCCAACCCCCTCCACCACACCCCCCGGCCATGTTTTTTTTACAAATCTTGATGACTTGAACTGAATCTTAAAAGAGGGTCACCAAAGGAACATTTCTGCCAAGTTATACTGAAATTGGTCCAGTGGTTTAAAAAGTTTTATATAGCTATAAAGCCCTACGCCCTAACGGCCATGTTTTTTGATGAATCATGAAAGCTTGAACAAACTTGGTAGAGGGTCACCAAAGGAACATTCCTGCCAAGTTATATTGAAATCTGTTCAGTGGTTTCTGAAAAGAAGATTTTTAAAGTTTTCTATTTAGATATATAGGGAAAATAAGCCCCACCCCATGGCAGCCATGTTTTTTGACGAATCATGACTGCTTGTACAATCTTGATAGAGGTTCACCAAAGCAACATTCCAGCCAAGTAATATTGAAATCGGTCATGGGGTATGTGACAATAAGAATTTTAAAATTTTCTATGCAGATATAGACGAAAAATAAGCCCCGCCCCCCTGGGGGCCATGGTTTTTGACATATCATGAAGGCTTGAACAATCATGGTAGAAGGTCACCAAAGCAACATTCCTGCCAAGTTACATTGAACTCAGTCCAACTGTTTCTTACGAGAGGATTTTTAAAGTTTTCTATATAGATATACAGGGAAAATAAGCCCCATCCCCTAGCAGCCATGTTTTTTGATGAAGCATGACGGCTTGAACAATCTTTGTAGAGGGTCACCAAAGAAACATTCCTGCCAAGTTGTATTGAAATCGGTCCATTGGTTTCTGAAAAAGAAGATTTTTAAAGTTTTATATATAGATATATAGGGAAAATAAGCCCTGCCCCCGGCAGCCATGTTTTTTGACGAATCATGATTACTTGAACAATCTTAGTAGAGGGTCACCAAGGAAACATTTCTGCAAAGTTATAATGAAATCAGTTCAGTGGTTTCTGACAAGAAGAGTTTTAAAGTTTTCTATAGATATATAAGGAAAATAAGCCCCGACTCCTGGCGGCCATGTTTTTTGACGAATCATGACGGCTTGAACAATCTTGATAGAGGGTTACATAAGAAACATTCCTGCAATGTTACATTGAAATCGGTCAAGTGGTTTCTGAAAAGACTATTAAAATTTTCTATAAAGATATATAGGAAAATAAGCCCCGACCCCTAGCGGCCATGTTTTTTGACAAATCATAACGGTTTGAACAATCTTGGTAAAGGGTCACCAAGGAAACATTTCTGTGAAGTTATATTGAAATCAGTCCTGTGGTTTCTGACGACAAGATTTTTTCAAGTTTTCTATATAGATATATATGGAAAATAAGCCCCGCACCCTCTAGAGGCCATGTTTTTTGACAAATCAAGACGGCTTGAACAATCTTGATAGAGGATCACTAAAGAAACATTTCTGCCAAGTTATATTGAAATCGGTCCAGTCGTTTATGACATGAAGATTTTTAAAGTTTTCTATACAGATATATATGAAAAATTAACCCTGCCATGGCGGCTTGAACAATCTTGGTAGAGGATCACCAAGGGAACATTTCTGCAAAATTATATTGAAATCAGTCCAGTGGTTTCGGACAAGAAGATTTTTAAACTTTTCTATATAGATATATAGGGAAAATAAGCCCCGCCCCCTGGTGGCCATGTTTTTTGACGAATCCAAATGGCTTGAACAATCTTGGTAGAGGATCACCAAAGGAACATTTTTGCAAAATTATATTGAAATCGGTCCAGTGGTTTTGGACAAGAAGATTTTTAAACTTTTCTATATAGATATATAGGGAAAATAAGCCGCGCCCCCTGGCGGCCATGTTTTTTGACGAATCCAAATGGCTTGAACAATCTTGCATCAGCATCACCAAAGGAACATTTCTGCAAAATTATATTGAAATCGGTCCAGTGGTTTCGGACAAGAAGATTTTTAAAGTTTTCTATAAAGATATATAGGGAAAATAAGCCCTGCCCCCTGGCGGCCATGTTTTTTGACGAATCCAAATGGCTTGAACAATCTTGGTAGAGCATCACCAAAGGAACATTTTTGCAAAATTATATTGAAATCGGTCCAGTGGTTTCGGACAAGAAGATTTTTAAACTTTTCTATATAGATATATAGGGAAAATAAGCCGCGCCCCCCCTGGCGGCCATGTTTTTTGACGAATCCAAATGGCTTGAACAATCTTGGTAGAGGATCACCAAAGGAACATTTTGCAAAATTATATTGAAATTGGTCCAGTAATTTCAGACAAGAAGATTTTTAAACCTTTCTATATAGATATATAGGGAAAATAAGCCCCGCCCCCTGGCGGCCATGTTTTTTGACGAATCCAAATGGCTTGAACAAACTTGGTAGAGGATAACCAAAGGAACATTTCTGCAAAATTATATTGAAATCGGTCCAGTGGTTTCTGACAAGCAGATTTTTTAAAGTTTTCTATATAGATGTAAAGGGAAAATAAGCCCCGGCCCCTGGCGGCCATGTTTTTTGACGAATCCAAATGTCTTGAACAATCTTGGTAGAGGATCACCAAAGGAACATTTCTGCAAATTATATTGAAATCGGTCTAGTGGTTTCTGACAAGAAGATTTTTAAAGATTTCTATATAGATATATAGGGAAAATAAGCCACGCCCCCTGGCGGACATGTTTTTTGACCCATCCAAATGTCTTGAACAATCTTGGTAGAGGATCACCAAAGAAACATTTCTGCAAAATTATATTGAAATCGATCTAGTGGTTTCTGACAAGAAGATTTTTAAAGTTTTCTATACAGATATATAGGAAAAATAAGCCCCGCCCCCTGGCGGCCATGTTTTTTGACAAATCCAAATGGCTTGAACAATCTTGGTAGTGGATCACCAAAGGAACATTTCTGCAAAATTATATTGAAACTGGTCCAGTGGTTTCTGACGAGAAGATTTTTAAAGTTTTCTATATAGATATATAGGGAAAATAAGCCCCGCCCCCTGGCGGCCATGTTTTTTTACGAATCCAAATGTCTCGAACAATCTTGGTAGAGGATCATCAAAGAAACATTTCTGCAAAATTATATTGAAATCGGTCTAGTGGTTTCTGACAAGAAGATTTTTAAAGTTTTCTATACAGATTATATAGGGAAAATAAGCCCCGCCCCCTGGCGGCCATGTTTTTTGACGAATCCAAATGGCTTGAACAATCTTGGTAGAGGATCACCAAAGGAACATTTCTGCAAAATTATATTGAAATTGGTCCAGTGGTTTCTGACAAGAAGATTTTTAAAGTTTTCTATATAGATATATAGGGAAAATAAGCCCCGTCCCCTGGCGGACATGTTTTTTGACGAATCCAAATGGCTTGAACAATCTTGGTAGAGGATCACCAAAGGAACATTTCTGGAAGATTTTATTGAAATCGGTCCAGTGGTTTCTGACGAGAAGATTTTTTGAGTTTTTAGTTAAAAAATCTATTTTTAGCTCCTGTGACCTAGATATGCAATGGACCGGAACCATTTGAACAACTTTGAAAGAGGATCAACCAAGGATCATTCCTGTGAAATTTGGTCAAAATCCAATCAGTGGTTTAGGAGGAGATGTTGTTTAAAGATTGTGAACGGACGGATGGACGGACAGACGGACGACGACGACGACGACGGACGGTGAGTGATCACAATACCTCACCTTGAGCCTTTGGCTCAGGTGAGCTAAAAATGGTATACCTTTTGTTGTCATGTAAATGTAAGCAAGCCTGCATCAGGTTTACCACAGAGCAGTCTGACTGTACCAGCTGAAACTGCCAAACACTCTCTTCAAAGACGATGCGTAGACTGTCAACAGATTTATCTTGTTTCTGTAAAATGGGGAAAAAAATGAGACTTCTTGCTAGCTATATAACTATGCTCAGTCACTCTCAAAAAAATAATATCATAAGTTCATTCTTTAATTCAGGACCTTTTCCACTGAAAGATTACATTTTTTCCTGAATATTTCCAACCAGCTTGCTTGTACATGTACTCACAGTAAATATGGTGAAAGAAGGTGATCCCTTACCCTCCCAAAATTTATGTCCATTTATGCATATAAGACTGGTTACCATGTTTACCCTAGTTATGTGGACAGACAGGTCTGAACAAAAGCAGAATGTGGCATCTAATGAAGGTCTACACTGTCTGACACTGACCATTTGAGCAGTTTAGACACATCAAAAGGTAGTCAAATGGACATTTAATTTTGGGACAAGTATGGTCAAGAATTCAGGGCCCAGTTGTTCAAAGCGTCATTAGCTTAACAAGCTCGTTAAGGGTCATTTCGTTAACTGTTTTAGCGGATTCGGTATACAATATTCTGATATTGTTTGCTGAAAAAATGTGAGTAGCTTTTGCACTGCAAAAGTTACTCACATTTTTTCAGCAAAACATTTCTGCATATTTGCGTATCACTCAATGTAAATTTTAATGAATTGTTAACTAGCAACATCGTTAGCTTTGAACAACTGGGCCCTGGTGTTCAAATATTTTGGGTAAATATGTTATTTGCTGATAAAAAAAAAATAACCATGCATCCAGATAAAACTGATTACACCAAAGCCTATTAATAACACTATTGATGGGATCCAAAGAAAAAAAAAGGTGTTAACTAAAACATACCATACTTTGAATAACAGAGGCATTGACTTGAATCTGTATCATGTGCTTCCGCCAACAGCAGAGACAACTGGTATAATGGTTTAAATGTTATTAAAGGTATGGTGTGGTAGTTTAGATTACACATTTTTTTTCAATCATCCAGCAGTTTTCAGACATATGAGTAGGTAGTTAAATAGAGGTGTTTATAGTTTAGGTAAATGCAATACCTACCATCATGTTTTGGAAAGCAAAGTGAGCTAACTTGAGAAGACCAGTCACTTGAACCTGAGCTTCACTGAAACAAACAATTGAACTTAAGGCGAATGGATAGTGGAAGCGTTTCTGCTATTTTTCACAAGGGAGACAATATTTGTGATTTTCTGTTTGCATCACTATACATCCTTGTAAAAGGGGATTTACTCTAAAAGTAAAAAAATTAATCTCAAGGAGGAGAGCAAAGTCTTCCCTTTTAGAGTATTTGATTGTGTTGTGGTTTAACGACACTTCAGCCCTTGTGGGTAATTTCTGTCATCTCCCAGAGAAAGGGAGATAAGAGATAGAAGAGATAATAGAGGAGATAAAAGAAAGGGACAGGGAAGAGGAACAGGAATGAAAGAAAAGAAACAGAAGAAACAAGATGGCCCTGCATCACTCACCTGATTACCAGACAAGTTTGAGTCAACTGGCCTTTCAGTTCAAGCGAAGAAGTTTGTTCAATATTGATTTTCAAGATGGCAGCCATCTTGGATTTCCAATCATGCAAAACAATTTTAGCTACTTTTGATCTACAAGTCATCACGATACTTCCAATGAAGGTTGAGTTAATTTCCCTTTGGTTCAGGAGAAATTCAAAATAGATTTTCAACATGGCTGCTAGGGCCACCATCTTGGATTTCCAATCAGAATGATTTTAGTTATTTTTGATCTACAAGTCACCCCAATACTTCCTATCAAATTTCAAATCAATGGGCCTTTCTATTCAGGAGAAGTAGAAATAGATTTTCAAGATGGCAACTGTGGCGGCCATCTTGTATTTCCGATCGGAATGATTTTAGCTATTTTTGATCTACAAGTCAACTCCATGATTCTTATCAAATTTCAAGTCAATTGGCCTGTTGGTTCAGGAGGAGAAGCGAAAAATAGATTTTCAAGATGGACGCCATGGTGGCCATCTTGGATTTCCAATCGGAACCATTTAAACTATTTTTGATCTACCAGTCACCCTATGCTTCCTACCAAGTTTCAGGTCAATTGGCCTTTCGGTTCAGGAGAAGAAGAGAAAAAAATAGATTTTCAAGATGGCCACCATGGTGGCCATCTTGGATATTCGACTAGAACAATTTCAGCTATTTTTTGATCTGCAAGTCACCCCCAAAGATTCCTACCAAGGTTCGAGTCAATTGGCCTTTTGGTTCAGGAGAAGTGAAAAATAGATTTCAAGATGGCCACAATGGTGGCCATCTTGGATTTCCATTAAGAAAGATTTTGCTTTTTTTATCTACAAGTCACCCTGATGCTTCCTACCAAGTTTCAAGTTAATTGGCCTTTCGGTTCAGGAGAAGCGAAAATAGATTTTCAAGATGGCCATCATGGCAGCCATCTTGGATTTCTGTTTGGAATGATTTTAGCTATTTTTGATCTACAAGTCACCCTGACGATTCCAACCAAGTTTCAAGTCAATTGGCCTTTCGGTTCAGGAGAAGAAGCGAAAAATAGATTTTCAAGATGGCCACCATGGCGCCCATTTTGGATTTCCGATGGGAATAATTTAGCTATGTTTTATCTACTAGTCACCCCAATGCTTCCTACCAAGTTTCAAGTCAATTAGCCTTTTGGTTTAGGAGAAGAAGTGAAAAACAGGTTTTCAAGATGGCCAGATTTCCGACTGGAACGATTTTAGCTATTGTTGATCTACATGTCACCCTGATGCTTCCTACCAAGTTTCAAGTCAACTGGCTTTTCGGTTCAGGAGAAGCAAAAAATTGATTTTCAAGATGGTGGCCATCTTTGATTTCTGATCGGAACAATTTTAGTTATTTTTTTATCTACAAGTCACCCCGATGCTTCCTACCAAGTTTCGAGTCAACTGGCCCAGGGGCGCATGAGGAGTAGGCTTTCAAAGCAATTGTTGAAGCCGGACGACGGACATTGACTGACCATAATAGCTCACCTTAAGCACTTCGCTAACAAAAATATTCCTCCACTACCCTTAACTACTACAAGGATAACAGGCCTTGGCCAACTGTAAGCCAATATCAGTTGGATGCCCTGGTGACGTAAGACATGCGACATCACCACACTCGACCACCCCTCACTCCCTTTTTAGAGTAGATGGCTTTTCAGAAGGGAGGCCAAACCATTTTCACAGATTTGCCTTTCCACAGAAGTGTATCCATTCCCTTAATCAGTGGCATCTGAATTGCATGTACAGCAGATATTTTGGATGGTGCAAAGGTGTATCTTACGTCACCAGAGCATCCAACTGATATTGGCTTACAGTTGGGCAGGGCCTGCTATCCTAGTATCAGGTAAGGGTAGAGGGGGAAGGTTTTATTTCTTCTGTTTCTTCACTTTCATTCCTGTTCCTTCCTCTTTCTTCCCTGTCCCTCTCTTTCATCTCTACTATCTCTTTTCTCCCTTTCTCTGGCAAATGACACAAAATGACCCACAAGGGTTGACATGTCGTTAAACCCCAACACAATCAATCAACAGTAGACAGGTTCTGTACACGGCAGACTTCTTAACTACAGTCAAACTTCGATGGCTCGAACATCTTTGGGACCATAGAAAATTGTTCGAGACATGGGTGGTTCGAGCCACTGAGGGTTAATTATGGTGCCAAGTCAGGAAGCAAATGGCGATAATTTAGGGATTTTTTTTTTCAATTTTCTACACAATAATTGTATGTTGAGTGTACTCATTAGAATCGCCTCAATGAGGCAATTCTAATGAGTACACACAACATACAATTTTACGATAAAATAAGAAAATTTCCCTAAATATTTGTTTTCTTGAGCTATCAGAAAAATTCCCTAGGGACTCAAAAATGAGTTCGAATTAGCCATGGTAAACGAGCCATCGGTGTTTGAGGTTCGACTGTATATGTACACAATTCTGTAACTGACGTGCAATGCAGCACATAACCCTTATGCCCTTTGCAAATAGCAAAGGCCAAGATCAGGCTTTGTGTCCTTGCAGTCTAACCAAGGCTTCTCTTTGCTGATGCAGTGAAGACCCTGATCAGACTGCACAGATGCACAAGCTGAAGTTGGACATTCACATTTGCATACACCATAAGGGCCCTTTCTTAATCCTTGTCCTGCTGAATAAATTAAGATGTCACGCCCACTTCTAATTTTCAACCAATCAGATTACTTGATCCAGATTGTTGCTATAAATTCACATACTTAATGGCAAACAGTGCAGATCCACACTGTTTGCAAAGGCAGGGTAAATCAGGGTTCAGCAGGACAAAGGTTAAGTAAGTAATCAATGAAAAGACTTCCTTCTTATATACAGATACATTCTGTAATTACATACATCCTATAAATCCAAAGACAAATTCTGTCATTGAATGCATTCGAAGTATATATACAAAATTTCCGTAAATAAATACTTCCTATGTATATACACAGAAGTCCTGAAAAGGGCAGGGATGCAGAGTGTACATACTCTTCTGAAATTGGCACAGTTAAGATGGACAGGCCATGTTACCAGAATGTCTGATGAACGTTTGCCAAAAAAATCCTCTATGGAGAACTACAAGTTGGAAAACGCTCCTATGGTGGTCAGAAGAAGCGATACAAGGACACCCTCAAAGCCTCCCTTAAAGATTTCAACATACCAACAGAATCGTGGGAACAGATTGCACAGGATTGAACAAAGTGGTGAGGCCTCATAAGAAGGGGAGGTGGTGAATACGAAGCAAAATGAATCAGCGAAGGCATCACCAACAGAGCTTTCTTCCTCAGACCTCTCTTGTTCTATCTGCAACAGGCAGTTTAGAGCTAAGATTGGTCCCATCAGCCATCTTAGAACACACATATAATAACACATCACACAGTTGATTAGGATTGGTCATTGTCAGTAATGACAGAAGAACAGAGAATATGTAGACAAGTTCTGAAATTGAATAATTCCTATGTATATGTAGACAAGTTACATAGTTAAATATTTAGAAACATATAATTGAATACTTCCTATGTATATGAAGACAAGTTCTGAAACTGAATATGTCCTGTACCTGTATGTAGAAAAGCTGTGTAATCAAATTAAACACTAAATACTTCCTATGTACATATAAAAAAGGTCTTGCTATGTACTTGTCGAAACGTTATTCAAAGATCGTTAGCTTAACAAGCTCGTTAGTGGTCAAAATGTTAACTGCTCTTGTAAGTACAGTATCTAATTCAGTTATTTTTGCTGAAAAAAATGTGAGTAGCTTTATATTAGCGCATATGCTATATTTAATGATCAAAGTTTTAATGATACATTAACGACATCGTTAGTTTCGAACTGGGCCCTGATCTGGATCTAACTATCTGTGGAAGTTTGTCGGTTAGTTGAAATGGGAAGTGTCTATGTACATACCTGTGACCTTGAGCAGACTGAACATATTGCTGCACTATTTCTTCTACTTCCTGTAGAACACCAGCTTGAACATACATGTTGGCTAGTATCTATAAAATAATGAGTGAAAAAAAGAGAGGAAAAAACAATAACCTTACTGCAAATATAGTAAATATGACAGTAAAGGTCTCATTTCTTTTCCCAACAGTTTGATAGTGGAATTAGACATTAGGATGGCGGCAAAAAAAAGAGGGGTGGTCAGGGAGGAGGTGTATACATGTTAGAGGATTGTAGGTCTTATAACTAATTAGAAATATAGCTGTACACTAGGATTAGCGTATAAAATAAAAGCATTGCCGACATTGCACAATAACCCCCAGTAATAAAAAATATCATTTGACTTATGAAGTTTTGTCCAAATTCATTAATTCCTTCTCATGACACTGACCAAATCCTTTCTTAAGCAGAGGCAGTAACTATGTTGAAAATTGATGAAAAATCCTAATCAAGATATTAGTTGGTTGGTTTGTAATCTAACTGCCCAGTCAACACTATTAAGGTCATGTTGAGCTAGTCTGTTTACCGAGTCATACTTTCCTGGGCAAGCTTCATTTCATTTACCAGAAACTGACAACTGTCCTTCTGGAATCATTGGAAGTGAGAGTTGATCATAGAAAATATTTCATGATCAATCTTCATGAAAGAAGTTTGCAGTTCCTGTTGGGGATGGGACTCACCACCCAATTATCATTCAGACTCACATTCGACTGAGCTACGAGGCTGGCCCCAAGCAAGGTACTGTCAATATTATCTGACATACGGAATTTTATCCAAATCCATGAACTCTTAAGATATTAAGTTCCCCTACCCCCGATATAATGTGCAAGCAAAATTTTAATAAAATCCATCAAAAAGTATTCCTTAGAGTGTGGAAACGAAGACTACTGGACAAACAGATGCTTCAACGGGGATAACATAATACACTGAGACTATCTTGTGGCAGAGTACTATGTCAAAGCCATTAGACCATGAAACAAGAGGGTCATGATGGCCCTGTAATGCTCACCTCAGTATCATAGCATTTAGAGAACCTGACCTAGAACTGATCAAGGCAAACATTCTGACCAAAATTCATGATGATTATATTAACAAGTAAGACAATGTAGCATGTCTAATGGACTGTGAAATAAAGGTCAAGGTCAAATATGGATGACCGCACTCAAGAGGCCATACTAAGATGTATGCATGTGCTAAGCATCACTGGCTGTAGGAGCAGTAGTTACTGAGAAAGTGACCTAAACACAAACATTTCACAAGTGCCAAATATCACTCTGCAGGACCAACTGTGCAACTAGTAACTGAGAAACTGACCTAAACGGAAAAACTTAAGAAAGTCACTGGACCGTGAAATATAGGTCATAACTGACCCAGTTCCAAACTCCACCTAGACTTCGTCAAGACAACATTTTGAGCAAGATTCATGATGATCACTTCAAAAACGTGTGTTACAAGGTTTTCCTTTGATCTGGCCTGGTGACCTAGTTTCTGACTCCAAGTGACAGAGTTTAGAACTAGACCTAGAAATCATTAAGACCAGTATTTTGAGCAATATTCATGATGATTATTTAAAAAATGTGACCTCTGAAGTGTTGAGGTTTTCCTTTGATTTGGCCTGGCCACCTACTTTTTGATCCTAAGTGACCCAGTTTTGAACTTGACAAAGAAATCAAGACAAACATTTATAGCAAGATTCAAGAAAGTTAACAAGGTCTTCCTTTGATCTGGCCCAGTGACCTAGTTTTTTACCCCAAGACACCCAGTTTGGAACTTGACCTAGAAATCATCAAGACAAACATTTGAGCAAGATTCGTAATAATTACTTCAAAAATGTGTCCGCTAGAGTGTTAACAAGGTTTCCGTTGATTTGGACCGGTGACCTAATTTCTGACCCCAAGTGACCCAGTTTCGAACTTGACCTAGAAATCATCAAGACAAATATTTTGAGCAGGATTCATAACTGATTAAAAAATGTGACCTCTAGAGTGTTAACAAGGTATTCCTTTTATTTGGCCCGGTGACCTAGTTTTTGACCCCAAGTGACTGAATTTTGAACTTGATCGAGAAATCATCAAGACAAACATTTTGAGCAATACAAAGGACGATAACTTCAAAAATGTTACCTCTGAAGTGTTAACAAGCTTTTCCTTTGATTTGGTCTGGTGACCTATTTTTTTTATCCCAAGTGACCCAGTTTTGAATTTGACCTAGAAATCATCAAGACAAACATTTTGAGCAAGATTCATGATGATTGCTTCAAAAATGTGACCTCTAGAGTGTTAACAAAATTTTCCTTTGATTTGAACTGGTGACCTAGTTTTTGATCCCATGTGACCCAGTTTCTAAATTGACCTAGATTTCATAGGGGCAAACATTCTCAGCAAGTTTCATCAAGATTGGGTAAAAACTGTGACTTCTAGAGTGTTAACAAACTAATTCTTGACGACTGACGATGGACAACGGACAGAGGTGATCACAGTAGCTCACCCTGAGCTTTGCTCAGGTGAGCTAAAAATAGGACAGTGTCATGAAATGATACCATACTATGGACAAAAGACCAATTTTCTCATTGTGGGGCTTGTTGACTTACTTGCCAGTAATAAAGAATTGACTGACTTTGAATAGCTGACTTCAGACCTTCAGCATCCGACTTAAGGACATTTTTAAACACTTCAAAGAACACCAAAATCTCCTTGTCATCATTGAACTCTGTCAGAAGCTGGAAAAATAAAAGCATCACAATAAATAGTAACCCCACAAAGGAAACATACATAGATTGATGACAAAATTTGTGGACAATATCTATATCTACAGAGACAATAAAAAGAGGCTTAAGAAGATCATATTATTTTGAACAACAGCTATCATTTTTGATTGTGTTGGGCTTTAATGACACGTCAACCCTTGTGGGTCATTTTGTGTTGTCTCCCTTTTTCTAGTAGAGGAGATAAAAGAGAGGGACAGGGAAGAAAGAAGAACAGGAATGAAAGTGAAGAAACAGAAGAAATAAAAACATTCCCCATCTACCCTTACCTGCTACAAGGACAGCAGGTCTTGCCCCAACTGTATGCCAATATCAGTTGGACACCCCAGTGACGTAAGACACACGATATCTTTGCACCACCCTACCGACCCCAACAACAGCTATCATAAAAGGCGATAACCTTTACCACTTAGGCTGGCACAATTAAGCAGATAATAGATTAATTGATTCATTAATTAAAAAAAATGATTATCATTACAGATTTGCTAATAATCAATCATTTGATTTCTTTGTCTAGTGTCTATTACTTTACCGTATTTACCCTTAGTATTCAGATTACTCAGCTCCTTACCATACTTTATCTAAAATTTGAACAAGTACAATTTACTATCCACAGTTGTGTCTAAAATAGCTGGATGAGTTGCAAACAGTGTAGACCCTAATGAGATGCCACATTTGCTGCATCTCATCTGGGTCTACACTGTTTGCTCAGGCCAGTCTGACCAAATACAGGCCTGAACAAACAGTGTAACATATGGTAAGAGTCATGCTCAGAGATAAAATTATGACCAATTCTTTAGTGATTACTAATCGATTATCTATCACAATGGCAGGACTGATAATCAATTTAATATCTTTTCAGCTCTGATTAGCCAGCCTTATTTACCACTCTCTGGGTTAATTCAGCAAAGGACAAATTACTGACATTTTTCTTATGGAAATGTTAAATCCTGTTTACACCTGGGAAAAATAAGAAAAAATATTTCAAATGTTGTCTTGTGAATGTTTTACCCAGAGCGCTAAGGATTAATACACTTGCAGCAGCATTTTTACACAATAAAATGAAGAATATGGTAAGGGCAGACACCCCTTTTAAAAACAAACTTGAATTGAAAAGTAATGATGTCACATGCTGCTACTCCTCATCATGATCATTGCTGCGAGGTTTTAAAACTATGTAAGAAGTATGTATCACAAAGTAAACTGTGAAAAGTCAAGTCCTTATGGATAGTGTGAAAACAAACTAAATGCAGTAAATGGATCTTTTTCAGTGAATCCTATAATAAAGGTCATGGTAATAAACTGAAACTTAATTTTGCCTGTTTGTTTTGAGGTTTTACCACCCAGTCAACCCAATGGGGTCATGTTAAGTGCAGTCTGTTTACCTAATCACACTTTTACTGGGCAGGCTTAGTCCTCTAAGCGATTAACCAGTACTGTGTACATTCTTTCACAGAATGACAACTGCCTTTCTTGAATCAGCAGAAGGAGAGAATGACCATAGAAAATATTTCTTGATCAATCTCCACGAAAGAATGTTGCCGACCAGGTGAGGGTCAAACCTGCAACCTCCTGATCACCAGTCAGACGCACAGCCAACTGAGCCAACAAGGCCGACTAAATTGAAACTTAAAATATTCTAATTTCAGTGAACTGTGCAATATAGTAATATACTTATTTTCAACTTGTCTAAATATCTCGGGTAAACATCTAGATTACCTGTTCAAGACTCTGAAAAGCATCATTATGTTTCCCAGCATGCACTGCACAAACTACACATTGTTTATGACACCAGAGCTTCATAGACAGGGAAACAGCATCTGTGAAAAAACAAAAGAGTACTTTTTACAAGACATATGATTGTAGACATGAGAAAAAGAGCCCTTATCATATATGCAGACAATGAACACTCAGCATCAGCACACACTGATCAGGGCCTTTGATGCCCACTTACACAAATAAAAGATACCACTATACATCAATCATAGGCATAGTGCTCATTACGCATTTACAATAAAAGCGAGATTTAATATAAAATACTTTCCTCCTCTATCACAGGGGCTGTCCTTAAAGGAAAGAATTTGCTCCCTTTGGGAGCAAATTCTTTCCTTTAAGGACAACCCCTGTTTCAGAAGTGATTGTTGGGAGAATGTTTCCAGAATTTTCCTGGGAGTACGTAAAGAGTTCTCTGCCTACTGAGACTCTCAGTAGTAGGTACTGTTATCAGCGCATACTAAAAGATTGCAACTATAAAGAAATTTGTTCAACTGAGAGGTTACTTGGAACCTAATGTGACTAATATTCAATAAAATATATTCTGAGTTATTATTAGTTGTAGTTTTCTTTCTTGGTAAAGCCGTCAATCAACTACCAAATACACAAGAAATGTTTGACAATTACTGTAAAGGTGTGTTTGCTTTTATTCAGCCCTGTTGAGCTGGCCTACGAGGGCCGTGCAAAAAGTTCTGTCACTAATAGACTTCTTTTGTTTTATCCTAGGTATATTTTAAAATGCTTTACTGCACTTGAATGGTGTGTTGAATAGCTAACAATACCTGTTTATTTCGTGCAAATTGCTTTCCAACTGACCGAGTTATTTCAAACAGAAATAGATGCAGTCATATACACTGACCAATTTACTTGTTACATTGGAACATGGACCAAAAGACTGAAATTCGTAGCTATATTAAATGCCGCATTAGGCTTAATATCGATTCAAAGCAGATATTTAATGAATTGTGTGGTATATATGGACCTCAGACCATTTCAATGCACACAGGTTTAAGGTGGCTTAAAGCTTTAAAAGCTGGGAAATTTTCTGTTGAAGTTGATACCCGTCCTGAAAGGCCTAAAACCTCTGTTACCAAGGCTAACATCACTGCTGTAAAGATTGTGGTCGAATGATATGCGCGATTATCTGTCAAAGATATAGCTAGTTGTACTGGCATATCAGAAGGCAGTGTGCAAACAATTCTGAACAAGACCTGTCACCAGACAGGATAGCTTGCCTGATACTGCACATTTTGTTTCTGAAAAATTCTAAGTACGTGACCTTGATTTTGACATGACCTCTGTGTGTGTGTGTGTGTGTGTATGTGTGTGTTGTGTGTGTGTGTGTGTGCGCTTGTGCGTGCGTGCGTGCACGTGTGTGTGTGTGTGTGTGTGGAGGGGAGGCGGGGTGACTGCACTGCGCAAAATTTTCATCAAACCAAATCAGTGATACGGTTAGGAAATAATGACGTCTTAAAAACTTAAATGAAAACTTTAACATTTTTAAAATTCTAAGGCTGTGACCTCCACCCCAAGGTCAGGGTCATTAATGCTGATGGTGCTAATAAAACTTCTGACCAATATCTGTCTTGATACCAAATAGGAACTAAATCCATCATGTAGTTTAGAAGTAATGAGATCCTAAAAAACTTTGATGTAAAATTTTAACATCAAATTTCTAAGTCTGCGACCTTGACCTTGACTTAACCTTGGGTGGTGGGGATGGTACTGCTCAAAATTTTGGACCAATATGTATCATCATACCAAAGAAGAATCAAATCTGTGGTAAGGTTAAGATTTAATGAGGTCTTAAAAACTTTAACATTTAAATTCTAAGTCTGTGACCTCGACCTCAAGGTCATGGTCATGAGTGCTGATGAAAACTTTTGACCAGTATCTATCGTAATACCAAATAGGAACTAAATCTATCATTTAGTTTAGTAGTAATGAGATCCACTTTGATGTAAAATTTTAACATGAAAGTTCTATGTCTGCGACCTTGACCCTGACCTAAGGTGGTGGGGATGGTACTGTGCAAAATTTTGGACCAATATGTATCATCATACCAAAGATGAATCAAATCGGTGATAAGGTTAGGAAATAATGAGGTCTTAAAAACTTTAACATTTAAATTCTAACTGTGACTGCGACCTCAAGGTCTCGGTCATGAGTACTGATGGTGCTGATAAAAACTTTTGACCAGTGTCTATCATAATACCAAATAGGAACAAAATCCATCATTAGTGTAGAATTAATGAGATCCTAAAAACTTTGACATAAAATTTTAGCATGAAAATTCTAAGTCTAAGACCTTGACCTTCGCATGACCTAGATCGGTGGGAATGGTACTGCACAAAATTTTGGACCAATATGTATCATCATACCAAAGATGAATCAAATTGGTGATAAGGTTAGGAAATAATGAGGTCTTAAAAACTTTAACGAAAACTTTAACATTTGTGGACGCCGACGCCAACGCCGAAGCCAGAGGTAGTACAATAGCTCTCATTGAATGTTGTTCAGGCGAGCTAAAAAGCATTTGAACCTGAGAAAAGTTTGTGCTAGGTGGGTACCTCATTTGCTCACTGAGGAGCAAAAGACACACCGCCTTAAATGTGCCCGGGAACTTTTGAATACATACAAAGGCTGTAATAGTCGGGTTATTTCTAACTTGCTAACAGGTGATGAAACCTGGGTGTACATGTTTGAGCCACAAAGAAAGGCTGATAATAAGCAATGGAAGCAAAAAGATCAAAAACGCCCATGTATTGCCAAGAGAACCGTAAGTTCGAAAAAGATGTTGTACGCAATTTTCTTTAATTCAAGTGGGCCAGTCGTTCAAGTGCCTTGTCCATCTGGTCATACAGTCACTGGCCGACTCTACAAGAATTCTGTACTGAAGAAAGTGAAAGAGTTTTACAATAAGAAATGACCAAGCAAAGGATGGTCAGGAGTCCACTTTTTACATGAAAACGCCTCCTCTCATAAGTGTGAGGTTGTTAAATCTTTTTTGGCTTCTGAAAAGGTGAAAGTTTTAAACCATCCACCTTATTCACCTGTCCCTGTGACTTCCTTTCATTTCCAAGGCTTAAGAAAATGCTTTCTGGAAATAAGTATACGTCTAGAAGTTCTCTTGGCAGCGCTATTTATCAGTATCTCCAACAGATACCAAAAAAAAGACTATTTATCTGCTTTTCGTGACTGGGTAAAAAGGTTACAAAAATGTGTTTCAGTAAAGGGGGAATACTTTGAAGGTTTGTAATAAAAATATATTTGATAAAACGTAGCACTGAAGTAATCCGAACCCAGTGATAAAATTTTTTGCAGGACCCTCGTATGGCTAGATCTTATCTTTCTTTATTTTCAGTGCTAAACAAGTGCTAAAGAAGGAAACACACTTTTTCTTTTGTCACGGGTAATACCCTTAACTGATTGATAGTACCATGCACAACGTTGAAAATTATTGTCTGTGTTGTATCAATTTGATCTTGGGGGTGATGATTTGCAATCTCCCTGTTGAGGTATACCATAATAATTCAGCAAATCACAGCATTTTTTTTTTTTTGGTCAAAAAAAAAAAAAAAAAAAATATTTTAGTACAATGTATCTTTTGTGGGCTGGGCAGTGGATATCTCTAAAAATGGGACAAGCTTGAGTTGTATTATGAAACAGATAACTTGCACAGTTAAAATATTTTTTGAAGCTGTATCAACTTGCAAAGGTTGAAGGGCAGTAAAATCCTTACATATATGTAGTCACAATTTACAAAGCGCCCTTCTGCGTCATGCTCACTTCGCTCAGAATAAAGTACGTCAACATGCATAAATACATTTTATTTTTTTTTTTGAGTTTCATGGCCTTTTAAGAATATTTCACTTATGTTGAGTGGACTGTTCATCAAAGGTGGGCGAAAACTGGAGAACCCAAGAAAAAAACAGCTGACCATCCATAAGCAGAACTTGGCTTTCCCACATGACCCGAGCGAGGCACGAACCACAGCCATGAGAAACCTAATGGATTAAGAGTCAACCCTCCTATCCATTAGGCTAGTGTGTGTGTTAATGTCACTTTCAACCATTTTTTATGGTATATCACATTATCATGATAGTTTCAGGATCTCAATGCTATCTTCTGTGGTACTGCCTTACTGAAATATCACACTCTATACACATGGCATATTCTACCCTCTCACATGATCCTGACACAGAACTAACCATTCTACTCTAACTATATTTTCTTACAGATAAACATTAAGTCAAAGAGCACCTAGTACATTTCTATTATCTATTTTGTGATTAAGTATGGGTCCAAATCTCCAAAATAAGTACTAATTAGGCAAGTAAAGAGGATTTTTTATCCAAAATATACCTAGAAGTGGTGTATTAAAAATGATTTGTTTTTAGCTTTAGCTCCAAAATATTTTGAGAGTACTCAATGGAATTGCCTCACTGAGGCATTTCCAATGAGTACCCACAAAATATGTTTTGGTGCAAAAATAATAAACTTATCTAAAATACCACTTCAGTTATCACCTTATCAGAAGTTATGTTACAAGCTTCCATTTACAAAACAGACAATCTAAGATCAGTGCTATTATGGTGGAAACAAAATAAGACAAGACAAAATGAAGCACTTTTAGAAGAACTGCTACCTGAACACTGAAATATGACTGCCATCCTCATAGAATGTGCAGTACAGTATATTTACCCTTAAAGTCCCAAGCAAAAATTTGTAGCAGACAACATTCTTTTTTTTTTTTTTTTTTGAGAAAATAAGTCCTGAAATTTCATGTGATGCATCTGCTTGGCAGACAATTCAAACAAATTGTCAATTTATTTATTTATTTTTTATTTTTTTTTTAAAATATAAAAGAAATATTGTCTGCCACAGTTGTAATTGGTCCTTCAAGGGTTATGCATAATTCAAGAAAAGGAGCTGTTCTTATCTACAGAAATGCACAAAATCTAGCCTGACCTTGTGATAATATGTACTGGAGCAAACGTAGTTCATCTTCTAACAGGGCTTGTCTACGGTTGGCAGATGTTGTAAGGACAGCCTCACCATGAATAGCCGACACTAATAATGTCCAGTTTTCTAGATCATCTGGAACAAAAATATAACAAAGCACTCTGGGTAAAATTTCCAGCAGACAACATCTTAAAATACAGCTGACTCTCGTTATCTCGACCTCGCTTATCTCGAATAACCGCTTATCTCGAAGTGAAAATCTGGTCCCTGCCTAAACATGAAAATCTAATAACAGATAAATAAATATTGTGGAAAAGAGGAGAAATTGCTCCTAAGGAGCAATTTCTCCTCTTTTCCACAATATTTTCAACATATCTCTAACTGCAAGAGTCCAATTACATATACATTTGTTAAATGCAGTTGTTTGATTTATTTTTTCCTCAAGTCTGCAAATCTGATATGTCGAAGTACGGATATCTCGAAGTATTTTAGAGAGTCCCTTGGAATTCGAGATAATGAGAGTCAACTGTATTTTTCTTATTTTCCCAGACACCAGGATGTGACATTTCATAAACTGTCTCCAATGGGGACAATTTGCATGAAATGTGATATCCTGTTTTCTGGGAAAAATAAGAAAAATATTACACCAATTTCTTATCTGCTGAATTAGCCCAGAGAATGGTAAAGTTTAACCAGGTTAATGACTTCCGTCATCTCAAACACTGATATCTGAAATTATCTTTGAATATCTAAGAAAACTGTGGTTATTGTGGTTGAGATTCTCATTTTACATCTCATATATATTTTCTCTCATTTTATCTCAAACAACTGCTATCTACAACCAAACTAGAAATGTGTGTTCATAAAATACTACGCCCCCAAATATAATCTTGTTCCTAAAAAATGATAAACCTGTAAAGGAGCATTACTCTCATGAAATTAATCAGATTTCAACAGTTTACCAGGTGATGAATGAATGAAAAAACACTAACTCGGTAAAAGCAATTCGCTTCAACTTTCTCACAGTTGGTGGCATGAAAATCTGGGCCCAGTTGTTCAAAACTAACGATGTCGTTAGTTAACGATTCGTTAAAATTTACATCGAGTAATATGCAAATATGCTGAAATTTTTTGCTGAAAAAATGTGAGTAGCTGCAAAAGCTACTCACATTTTTTCAGCAAAAAATATCAGAATATTGTACATTGAATCCGCTAAAACAGTTAACAAAATGATCATTAACCAGCTCCTTAACCTAACGACGCTTTGAACAACTGGGCCCTGGTGCCTTGGACATTGAGGTATAAAAAAGCTGAAAGAATTTATATCTATCCTGGAAACAACAAGCACTGCAAGTGATTGTGATGGTCATGGTCAAATATGACCAATCAGCCAACAACTATATTACAGTAGTTTCATATAGCAAACATCAAGGACTTTCATCAGGCCGCATGGAGGTTATGATGGCAATACACAACAATACACCAATCTCATGATATAATGCATATTGCAATACTGAATAAAATAACACATATCATGACACTTTTTTATATTAACAAGTCACTAGTTTTACAGATAAAATATGTGAATATATCAGGCCGAAAGTGCTTCCACTCAAGCTGAAAAAAAAATAAATAAATAAAGCTGTTTTTGTTGTACGCTGTGCAAGAAATAAAAAAAAGTATTTTTCAAGGCAAAAAGTGATAGTAAAATCAAGAAAAAATCAATTTTATGATGATTTATTTTTTTATCAAGTTTTAATCACATTACTAAAAAATAGACAGCTCAAAAGTGTCTAAAATGGATGAATGGAACCATACCAAAATTACCACAAATGCATCAAGAACCAAAGCCTCTGAAAACCACTATGCACCAAACATTCAGTGAATTGTTTCACCTCAAACAAATTTGCACGTTGATGGAGGTATTCAGTGTTGGCATGCTGTATCATACCATTTTTCTTTTAACATGTCTCAAGATTATCAAGCAAATGAAAATTACATTAAAAGAAATTGAACTAACCAGGAAAACAATGTATCAGTCTCTGGGCAGAAAACAAGGAATTGTGGCTCCTGCTGCTGTTGCTGTGGTAACCGCCACATAAGTGTCCAGCTGTTAACAGTTTCTTTCTGTCCTGTAGAAAAGAGTTTAACAACTGAGGATCATATAAGAGACATTATAGCTGTGAGTATAAAACAAAGCTACAAGTGTTAACTAGATATGAGAAGTATATAGATAAATATTTTTTATTATCTTATTTGACCTAATTACCGCACGTTTCTATATACACACAGTCTAGCAATTAATTAGTTTTTAGATTACAGCCAGTGTACTTTTATCTATTTCTTTATAAAAACATATGTTGTGGGTACTCATTGAATTGCATTGACAAGTCAAGGCAATTCAAATGAGTATCCACAACATATGCTTTATAAAGAAAATCAGAAAAAAATATCGTATAAGCATCATTAAATACACTCCTCATGGTCCTCTGCTGATCTTTCTTTAAAGTGTGCCCTTATTCAGTGGATAGTTTACTACAAGTTTTTCCAGTAATTTTGAAAAACATAAGCACACAGTGCAGTAAATAAGTCAATACGGTACTTCAATAAAATATCTTGTGGGTACTCAGGCAATTCTAATGAGTATGCACAATATTTTCACTGAGAAATATGGCAAATATTGATACTATATGGTTGATAAAAAAGTACTTAATCTAGAGGTATGAGTATTTAACCTTTACCACTCCTTCGGCTAATTTAGCAGATGACAAATTGACGATATTTTTCTTAATTTTCCCAGAAATAGGCTTTGATATTTTAAGCAAATTGTATCAGAAAATAGCCCAGCAAGTGGTAAAGGTAAGACCAAGATGAGAGCACACGCAGTAGTATTAGTAACGGCTTGGCCAACATATGGGAAGTCCCAATACTAACAATTTTATACTATTACCTTAGTGTGTAATTTATCCAAGATGAAAGCACAGTTAACAGTGTTAGTGATAGCTCGACCATGATGTGGGAAGTGCCGCAGTAACATTGATGAAAGAGTGTACCAGAGATTGGCCTGTAGCGGGTTCTCATGTAACATCTTCTGTAGCTGCCATATTGCATGTCTTGCACCATCCTATAAATAAAACTAAATTAGCTCAGAAAAGACAAATAGGAAATATTACATCAGAGAAATTACAAATAATCTGTGTAAAATAACTTACAGAAATACGAACAGGGAAGACACAGAACTGAATTGAATGTTCACAGCCAATTTTAAGGGAAACAAATGAAATGAAATCCACTTTTATCAAGGGGAATGAATAAATGCACCTCTAGGAGAACGAACTCTGCAGTTGAAATATTTGCCTCTCTTTTGCTCCTTCTAGCAGCATTTTTTTCTTCTACGAGTAGCCATTATTTTGAAAGGTTTAAAGTACTAGGAAAGCAAGTTTCTAGTACCAAAGTTGTCTCCCTTAAAAGCTAGGCACAAAGTTCTGCAGGTGTCCCGATTCACTTTAATTCCAGCATACTAAAGGTGCCAAATATAGTGTTTGTTAAGTTTTGCTGAGGTTTTACGGTCCAGTCAACCCATAAGTGTTATATTGAGCATGTTCAGTTTACCTAACCAGAATTTTTTCTGGGCAGGCTTAGTCCTCTAAACAATTAACCAGTACTTGTGCACATTCTTTTGTCAGAAACTGACAACAACCCTTCTTGAATCACCAGGAGAGAATGTCCATGCAAAATATTTCATGATCAATTGCCACAAAAGAATGTTGCCGGACCTGGTGGGGATCTTCCTCGCAACCTCCTGGTCACCAGTCAGACATGCATCTGACTGAGCCACCAAGGCTGAATACAGTGTTGTCTAAATGAATAATTTATCTTAACATTGAATGCTGGGTAAAAATTTCAGCATACGACATTTTGAAATATTTCTTCTTATTTTTCCTACAAAATAGGATTAGATACTTCATGCAAATTGTCTCCTAAGTACAATTTGCATGAAGTGTCAGATCCTATTTTCTAGGTAAAAATAAGGAAAATATCATCAGCTTTTCTTCTGCTGAATTTGCCCATTAACCTTTAAGATGCCAAACACAACAATTGTTGTCTGCTTTGTCTTATGGTTATTTTAAAAGTCATTGTTGCAAACAGTGTGGACCCAGATCAGACTGCTCCTCTAGGAGCAGTCTGATCTGGGTCCACACTGTTTGCCTATATGCAAAAAGTATGTTTGAAAAGTTTGCAAGAAGATGCAGCAGACCACATACACAGACAACATTTTCAGATGCAGGTTTTCTTGGCATTTTAAGGGTTAAGTTCTGGTCAAGATCTGAATTGAATGGTGACAAAAAATCTTACTTTCTGTATATTAAGCATGTTGTTAAGACACATAATATCTGTCATGTGATCACCTGCCCCTCCATGTTTGAAGAGTTCTTCCAATACTGCTGTTGCTAAAGTTACATCTGACTGTAACAGTCCTAGAGCACAGAGGGCTTCCAAACCCCAGAGTGAAGGCTCCGGGAGCTGAAAACTAAATAAAATGAAACAAGACATATTAATTATATGAATCCTCTGCACAACTGGAGTAATTCAATCTGTATCTAAACTATATATTCTTAAAAATTACTCACAAGCAGTTACTAAAAGATATGCAAGAAAAAGTTTTTCCCTCCAGATGTATACTTTGTTGAATCTATATACAGACAAGATTTCAAGTAGGTTATTCATAGATTGACATTTAAAGCATAAGATAGACAGAATAGAACTGACATGTAGTTAAAAGTAATACCGTATTTGACCTAATTACTGCACTGTGCACTTGGATTTTTCAGAATTACTGGGAAAACTTGTGGTATAATATGTATCTACTATACTAAGGGTACAATAAAAACAAAAATCAGCGAAGGACTTATCTGATGATGCTTTAGCGATGTTTTTGTGCGTGTGTGCTTTTTTTTCTGATTTTTTTTTAAAGAAACATATGTTGTGGGTACTCATTGGAAATGCATCAACAAGTCGATGCAATTCAAATGGGTACCCATAACATATGCCTTTATAAAGTAGACAAAGTACACTGGCTGTAATCTGAAGACTACAGAACTGCTTGAGGGTAAGTTGGTTTGTTTGTGTTAAGGTTTTACAGCCCAGTCAACCCAATAGGGTCATGTCGAGCGCGGTCAGTTTACCTAACCACACATTTACTGGGCAGGCTTAGTCCTCTAAGCGGTTAACCAGTATTGTGCACATTCTTTCGCCAGAAATTGACAACTGCCCTTCTTGAATCTGCGGAAGGGAGAGAATGACCATAGAAAATATTTCATGATCAATCTCCACGAAAGAATGTTGCTGACCTCGGCGGGGGTTGAACCTGCGACCTCCTGGTCTCCAGTCAGACGGCGCATCCAACTGAGCCACTGAGGCCGGCACTTGAGGGTAAGTGCGGTAATTAGGTTGAATATGGTAATTTCAGAAATATTCATCTTATCAAAGCAAAACCACAGAAATGTGAAAACTACAAATGAAGATACCTAGGAAATGCCGCAATCATTATGAAAACACGCCTATTCAAATATAATGAAAATTTCGCCACCAAAAAATGAAAGTTTTCAGATAAAAAAACTCTGATATTTTTCATATTTCTGCTCAAAGCATAGATTGTTGGTACTCGTTAAAACTGCCTCAGCAAGGCAGTTCTAATGTGTACCCACAATCTATGTTTTTGAGCAGAAATAAGAAAAATAATGTATACCCCTGTAAACCCCAGTTTTATTATATAAAAGTGGGGTTTAAGGGGGTCAAAATTATGTAGGCATGTTTCCGTGATGCATGTAGAATAGCCATCCCTAGTCACCTGAAGGAGAAATGAGGAACAATTAACCCTTAAAGCGCCAATCACAACAATTGTCGTCTGCTTTGTCTTCTGCCGGTTACTTTAAAAGTCATTGTTGCAAACAGTGTGGACCCAGATCAGACTGCTCCTTTAGGAGCAGTCTGATCTGGGTCCACACTGTTTCCCTATATGAAAAATGTAAGTTTGAAAAGTTTGCAAGAAGATGCAGCAGACGACATAAGCAGACGACATTTTCAGATGCAGATTTTCTTGGCGTTTTAAGGGTTAAAGACCAAACAAATGCCTCATACGAAATTATAGATGCACAAAGCAGATAAAGAAAACACTTTTTTTTCAACAGATAAAGAATTTTATTATTACCAGTATTAGTTAAATTTAACTGAAAATGGCTTTTTTATTATATTCTTTCTTCTGTTCTATGCTTTTATTCTCACTTTTCTATTTTTGTTTCTTTGTTTATTTGTAATAGCTGACATACTTTTTTCCAGCAGATAAAAAGACAAATGCCTTCAATTTTATTTAAAATAATATTAGAGAAATGTAACAAAAAATAAAAGATAGATATACAGGAAGAGACAGATTAACAATTGTAAAACTTGATGCCTGCACCAACTTTGTGGCTGGAACATAACCAAAATACAGTGTTTAGCAAATTATGCCTCTGTCTCAAATTAAATAAGCTGCATATTTTAATTACAACTGTTCTTATTTCTACATGATAGTTTTTCTTACTTAGTTTTATGGCTCTTTCAACATTATTTCACTTAAATCAAACAGACTGTTCATCAAAGTAGGTGAAAAACCTAAGCTCCTAGGAACAAAAACACCTGACATTACAGAATATGGCTTACTCACATACGGCCCATGTAATCAAGTGCACCGAAAGTCAGCAGGTTAACCACTCAATCAATGAGACCTACAAACATACATTGTAGTACTTATTAGATCTGAATTACTGCGGCAATTCTAATAAGCACTTCAAAACTAGAAAATCTATACCAAACTTGGATTTTTTTGTCTGTAATACTATGCAATGACCATGCTTACAATGTAAAGATTCAGCTGATTTTCGGTGTTTGCCTCAGTAAAAATGATCTCACCCTTGAAACAGTGTTGACTTTGTTGTTTCCAGATCACCGAACTTGTATTGTACCATAGCTAGAGCTGCGTAAACATGTGACTTATCTGACTCTGTTCTGGCTACCTCCAAAGCCTTGGTATATGCTGAAATAAATCAAGTCCTTATGACCCATGATATGGGAAAACTTGCCTCAAACTAGGCCTTCAAGAAGACTCTTCCACCACAACTCTTTGGACTGGTCTATTTTCAGTAGCAGGGTGTCTGGTTAGTTTTATTATTACACCACAACCTCTTTATAACACTATCATTGGGGTCCATAACATAAACCGTGTTAGTTAAACAAACATGTTATATCCAAACACAAATGTGTAGATTATATTGAAAAATGACCATTTATGGTCATTTTTCAATATAATCTATACATTTTTGGGATCCATCTTTGAACCGTGCTATATCCAAAACCATGTTATAACGAACCGTGTTATACAGAGGTTGTAGTGTACTATGTTTTATAATGCAAACAGTGTAGACCCTGGTCAGACTCCACATTCACATGCTGATCTCTGCAGCATCCGACCTGGGTCTGCACTGTTTGCCAATTACCTTTTTCGGGGTTTCTCGACTAAAATGGATTAAGTATGTTAAGCATGAAATTAGCAGATGACAAATCTGTGATACCATAATAATCCTAAGTATTGGTACAGACAGACCTGAGCACGCAGTGTAGCCCTAGATCAGACACCACAGCAACAGATGAGGCGCTTTTTTCATCTGAAAAACGCAGATATCTTTCTTATTTCTCGACGAAAACATATGTTGTGGTTACTTATTCGAAGCGCCTCGAGGGCTTCTAATGAGTACCCACAACATATGTTTTCATCAAGAAATAAGAAAAATATTATGTGGATACCCCTCTTATCTGTTGCCATGGACACCCTATTATGTGGCATCTGATCTGGGACTACACTGTCACTCATCTAGCAGAATTTAGATTCATCAACAGAAGTAAAATAGGTGTATTTATGACAAGTATGGTAAGGAGTTAAGGTATCCCAACATTTGGGGTAAATACATTATCATAGCCCTAGGCAAGGTACTTTTACCAACTGAAAAATATTGAAATTTTTCTTATTTCTCCACAAAAACATATGTTATGGGTATTCATTAGAAGCGCCTCACCAAGGCGCTTCTAATGAATACCCACAACATGTTTTGGCAGAGAAATTAAAACATATTATGTGGCTACCCCCTCTTAGCTGGAGTTTCGAGGGATTTTTTCTTACTTTTCTGAGAAAATAAGGACACATCTCATTTGAATCACCTTAAAAACAGAACAAAAATATTTTAAAATGTGGTCTGGTAGAATTAAAAATTTGGCGGATAAGAAGTTAAAAGCTTAGCATTTCACAAACAAGAGCTGCCACACTACACCATAGCTTGTCTGAATGGAGCTTGTCTGTCAGTGGTACAATCAAAAGTTACCCAAAACTTTAATGTAAATTTCTTTAATGTAAATCTGTATCAATGGCCTCATAGTGACTGAGGGAGGGTTGAGCTTGTGATGGATAATCACTTTGAACCAGTATCTAATATCAAAACAATTGTGAATGTCATACAGCTTCTGTGTTTTTTCTGTAATTCATCCATAATCCAATTCACCTGGGGCTATGTCATACGACTAAATCAGCCAATCAATTTCAGAATAAGAAACATGATGGGCACTTTTATCTCCCAGCAGGACTGAGACACTGCCACCAGAGTGCATCAACTTTCCAAGGCACATGGAAAAAATTAATGTTATTTCCTTTAATAGGTTTTTGTAATGCTTTACATGGCAGGGGGTAAGCATTATGTCTGAAAACACTTCATTTCCATCACAATTCTCTCAAAAACTGGGTGCGGCCATTTTAACTCCGACTTTGATCGGTCAGCGAAATTTCTGTTTGAAGAGTAAATGCAGATAATCTAGACTTTCCATAAAAGGTTGGCATTAAATCTGTTAAACATAGACAGAACATAGACAGGTCTTCAGTAAACTTTAATCAATATGTTTACATACTATGCTAAGGACAAATTCAGCAGATTACAAACTGATGATACTGTCTTGTCTTTTTTTTTTGTCATTTTTTTTTAGAAAATAGGATCCTATGGAGAAAATTGGCATGGAATATCGAATCCCATTTTCTGAGAAAAATAAGAAAAATATTTCAGAATTTCATCTGCTGAAATTTTTACCCAGCATATTAAGTGTTAACATAAAATTTCTCAGTCTGTGACATGATCAATGAGAAGGTTCTAGTATCCTACATACCTTTAAAACTTTGTTCCAATTTTCAAGCTTTGTAACAAGCCATTCCCATCTGACATTCCCATCATAAAATTGTTCCATATTGGTTAATGTTTCACAGACTTGGTTCTAGCATCCTGCATACCTTTAAAACTGTGTTCCAATTTTCAAGCTTTGTAACAAACCATTCCCATCTGACAGAGGTCATCAAATTGTTCCATGTTGGTTAATGTTTCATAAACCTTCGTAGACTTGGTTCTAGCATCCTACATACCTTTAAAATTTTGTTCTAATTTTCCAGCTTTGAAACAAGCCATTCCCATCTGACAGAGATCAATAAATTGTTCTTATCAAGCTGATTGTTCATCAAAGAACTGGAGAACACGGGAAAAAACCAACTGACCATCTGTAAGCAGAACTTGGCTTTCCCACATGTGACCCGAGCGAGGCTTGAACCACAGCGGTGAGAAACCTAATGGGTTAATAGTCAGCTCTCTTATCCACTAGGCTATGGGGGCCCGCCAATAAATTGTTCTATGTTGGTTAATGTTTCATAAAACTCCATTGATTCTAGCATCCTACATACCTTTAAACTTGTGGTCCAATTTTCCAGCATTGTACCAAGCAATTCCCATCTGACAGAGATCATCAAATTGTTCCATGCTGATCAATGTTTTATAAACCTCCACAGACTTGGCTCTAGCGTCTTACATACCTTTAAAACTTTGTTCCAACTTTCCAGCTTTGTAACAAGCCATTCCCATCTGACAGAGATCATCAAATTGTTCCATGTTGGTTAATGTTTCATAAACCTCCACAGACTTGTTGAATTCACCACTTTTACTACAAAAATATACATTTACCACATTTACTACAAAGATAATTACAGTCGACTCCCGTTATCTCAGGACTCACTGAAACACTTCGAGATATCCGTACTTCGACATATCAGAGTTGAGAGAGTGAGGAAAACAATAAATTGAACAACCACATTTAACAAATGAATATGTAATTTGACTCCTGAAGTTAGAAATATATATATAAAATAATGTGGAAAAGAGGAGAAATTGCTCCTGAGGAGCAGTTTCTCCTCTTTTTCACATTATTTTGTTACCTGTTGTCATAGTTCCATGTTAAAACAGGGACCAGATTTTCACTTCGAGATAAGCGGTAATTCGAAATAAGCGAGTTCGAGATAACGAGTTTTGACTGTAGATGTACAGTATTTACCCTAAATACTGAGACATCCTAACTCCTTATCATACTTGTCCTAAAATTCAAACATTTCTATGTTTGTTTGTGTTGAGGTTTTACGGCCAAGTCAACCCAATGGGGTTATGTTGAGCGCGGTTAGTTTACCTAACCACACTTTTACTGGGCAGGCTTACTCCTCTAAGCGGTTAAACCAGTATTGTGCACATTCTTGCACCAGAAACTGACAACTGCCCTTTTTGAATCAGTGGAAGGGAGAGACAATAGAAAATGTTTCATGATCAAATCTCCATGAAAGAATGTTGCCAAACCGGCGATGGTTGAACCTGCAACCTCCTGATCACCAGTCGGACACGCATCCAAATGAGCCACCAAGGCCGGCTAACATTTCTATGTTAGTAGCTGTTGATAAGGTTAAAAAATCTGCTGGATGAATAGCAAACAGTGTACACCCAGATCAGATGCCACATTCTGTGGCACCTGATCAGGGTCTACAGTTTTCTCAGGCTTGTCTGTCCAAATAATGGTACATTTTCTCATGTTGCGACTCAACTGTATTTGAAGTCCACTCTGTCAAATAAACATATTCTTATAGATATTAACTGTGTAAACTAGCTTTTCTTATCCTATCTCTAGGCCTGCATGAGTTGACATTTATGCATCATTCATCATTTTACTGCCAGCTCCAATAAGTCATTAACGTATCATGTTACAGTTAAGAACTGCCTTTTCTTATCAGATTTCCCTCCACATCAAACCATAAGATTAAATGAATTCAAATTATACAATTAAATTGATAATGGACCAAATTTCACAAAGTTTAAACATCGATTAACTTTTTCTTCTCTTTCCAAATGTAGTTGAATTATCTTTAGCACAAACTATATTACCACAATACTCTAGCATAGTTTGTCTTTACAGCTTCCATAGCCTTTTCATCCACATGTAACAAACACCTGCAAAACATACAAGATAATGCTGACATTTTTCTGGGCCCAGTCGATCAAAGCTAACGATGTCGTTAGTTAACGATTCGTTAAAATTTACATCGAGTAATACGCAAATATGCTGAAATTTTTTGCTGAAAAAATGTAAGTAGCGTTTGCAGTGCAAAAGCTACTCACATTTTTTCAGCAAAAAATATCAGAATTTTGTATACTGAATCCGCTAAAATAGTTAACAAAATGACCCTTAACGAGCTTGTTAAGCTAACAACGCTTTGAACAACTGGGCCCTGCAATACAAACTCTTGGTTATAGTACCTAAGAGGAATGGATATACTTTATTATTATTATTATTTTTTTTTTTTTTTTGATTTGGGTTTTACTGCCCTTTCAAGAATATTTCACTTATATCGAGCCGATCATACATCAAAGGTGGGCAAAAAACGATGAACCTGGGGAAAAACCACCTGACCATTCGTAAGCAGAACTTGACTTTCCCACATGTGACCTGAGCGAGGCTCACACCGCAGAGGTGAGAAACCTAATGGATTAAGGGTCAACTCTCCTATCCACTAGGCTACAGGGGCCACATATACTTTATTCGGATGTACATGTAATTCTGTCAATAATGTTTTTTTATGTTTGTTTTTTTTTATTTGGGTTTTACAGCCCTTTCAAGAATATTTCACTTATATCGAGCTGATCATTCATTAAAGGTGGGCAAAACCCGGAGAACCCGGGGAAAAACCACCTGACCATCTGTAAGCAGAACTTGGTTTTACCACACGTGACCCGAGCGAGGCATGAACCACAGCGGTGGAAACCTAACAGATTAAGAGTCAACTCTCCTATCCAATAGGCTATGGTCAATATACTTTATTAGGATGTATATGTAATTCTGTCAATAATGTTTTACCTCCCTTCTGAAAAGCAGTTTCTCTAAAAGAAAAGAAATTTGCTTCCAGTGGGAGCAAATTCTTTCCTTTTAGAGCAGACCTCTTTAGAGAAGGGATTTGGTATGCAGGAAAAAAAAAAAACAGGAAGTCACAGAAGTTGTCCAAGTATACATTTTTCTTATTTCTCTGTGCAAACATATGTTTTGAGTAATCATTAGAGGTCCCTTGGTACTTCTAATGTAGACCACAACATAATAATTTTGCTTTCATAGAGAAATTAGAAAAATAGCAATACTTTTTGGTTGAAAATAGTATCTTATCTGGAGGTATGCCTGAATCAAAGAGAACAAATGCACTTCTCCCTATTTATAGTTTAACCCTTAAAGCGCCAATCACAACTGCAGCAGAAAACAATTTCACTTTTTTGTCCCCTGCCTTTTCGAAGAAAAGTGGGGGACACTGTTTTCGGCTTTCCGTGGTGCATGGTTCCGAATTTTTAGTAGGTACCCTGTCCTCTTAACTCCTCCCACAGTTTTTGTCCAATCCTTTTGAAACTTAACAGGGGCTTTTAAGATGGTCCGAAGATATGCATGTGGTTTTTTCAGAATCCTGAAATTATTTTTTTATCACTTTTTACATATTTTGAACTTAGACATTTTTTGAGTTCTAATATTACAGAAGTCTATAGGGAGTAGGTACCTTGTCCCCTTAACTCCTCCAACAGTTTTTGGCCGATCCTTTTGAAACTTTACTTGGGCTTTTAGGATGGCCTGAAGATATGCATATGGATTTTTCAGAATCCTGAAATAATTTTTTATCACTTTTTCCGCATTTTTAACTTAGACATTTTTTGAGTTCTAATACTACAGAAGCGTATAGGGAGTAGGTACCTTGTCCCCGTAACTCCTACCACAGTTTTAAGCCGATCCTTTTGAAACTTTAAAGGTGCTTTAAGGATGGTCTGAAGATATGCATGTGGTTTTTTCTGAATCCTGGAATCATTTTTTATCACTGGCAACTCTTCAACACCTTTTACTCTCTTCAACACCTTTTACTCTGATACTCAAATAAGGTATCTGTCGTCTTTCGTTTGTTTTGCCAATGGTCTGTCGTCTTTCATTCGTTTTGTCAATGGTCTGTGGTCTTTCGTTAGTTTTGCCAATGGTCTGTCATCTTTCATTCGTTTTGCCAGTGTTCTGTCGTCTTTCGTTCGTTTTCCAATGCTAATAAATAATTAGTTTCTTTTTATCTGCTAGAGATAATACCCCTCAAAACAAAATTCAAAGGCGGGGGACGAAAAGTCTTTGAATTTTGTTTTGAGGGGTATTATCTCTAGCAATTATTTATTAGCATTGGAAAATGAACGAACAGCTACTCACATTTTTTTCAGCAAAATACCTGTGAATTAGATATTGTACTTGTTAGAACAGTTAACATTTTGACCCTTAACAAGCTCGTTAAGCTAACAATGCTTTGAAGAACTGGGCCCTGAACTTAATGATAGTTAAAAAGAACAAAACTTAGTCCCAGTACATACTTCTCAAACACCTGAGCTGCTGTTCTAAAGAGTTTCTGATGTTCCAACAATAGACCATGCATGTTGTAAGCAACCCAATTATTCTGCACCCGATCTGGAAATAAAACAAACATTAACTACAGTCAACTCTCGTTATCTCAACCTTGCTTATCTCGAATAACCACTTATCTCGAAGTGAAAATCTGATCCCTGTTTTAACATGACAACCTAACAACAGATAACAAAATATTGAATTTAAAGGAGCAATTTCTCCTCTTTTCCACAATATTTTCAATATATCTCTAACTTCAGGAGTCAAATTACCTTATTCATTTGTAAAATGTGGTTGTTCGATTTTTGGTTTCCTCAATTCTGCAAATCCAATATGTCGAAGTACAGATATCTCAAAGTATTTCAGAGAGCCCCTTGGACGTGAATTTGTTAAGAAAACAAACTAACTTCTTGCTCTTTATGGAAAATTCAACAGACAATGAATTGATATTTTTCTTATTTTCCAAAGAAAATGTATATGACTTTTCATGTAAAAGGAGGTATTTTTTGAGGAACATCAAACCCTATTTTCCGAGGGAAAAAAGAAAAATATTGTCTTTTGAACTTTTTTACCTAGCATGCTAAGTGTTAGATAAAGAGGTGGATTCTGCTTTTTTTAAACCTGTGGTTAGTGTTATTAAAGTACTAGCAGCTACTTTTTAAACATTTCTCAATTTACTACTTAATTTTTTTTATAGATAATTCTGTGAAGAGCATCAGAAAAGAATTGCTATATGAAGAGTCCAAACTATTAAATCATTTCAGGTGTAAAAATCATTTCATTACGAAAACACGCCTATTCAAATATTTAGAAAATTTCATCTCAAAAAACTGAAAATTTTCAGATGAAAAACCGCCTTGACGAGGCAGTTCTAACGAGTACCCACAATCTATGTTTTTGAGCAGAAATAAGAAAAATAATATATACCCCTGTAAACCCCAGTTTCACTATATAAAAGTGGGGTTTAAGGGGGTCAAAATTATATAGGCATGTTTTCATGATGATTTTGGCTGATTTCTCATACAGCCTTATAACTAAAGCCTTTCAACTCAAACTACTGTTATCTCAAACAATAAATTCTGGTTCCTTTGATGAGGTAACAAAAGTTGATTGTATGTGGTTGTCTTTGTTTTTAGTATCAAAGACTCTGTTTCACATATACAGTCGACTCTCCTTATCTCGAACTCGCTTATTTCGAATTACCGCTTATCTCGAAGTGAAAATCTGGTCCCTGTTTTAACATGAAACTATGACAACAGGTAACAAAATAATGTGGAAAAGAGGAGAAATTGCTCCTAAGGAGCAATTTCTCCTCTTTTCCACATTATTTTATATATATATTTCTAACTTCAGGAGTCAAATTACATATTCATTTGTTAAATGTGGTTGTTCAATTTATTATTTTACTCTCTCTCAACTCTGATATGTCGAGGTACGGATATCTCGAAGTGTTTCAATGAGTCCCTTGGAATTCGAGATAACGAGAGTCGACTGTACTTTACTTAAACAGACAAACTCACAAGATATTTTTGTCACTTCAAACTGCCTTCTCACCAAAGAGAAAAAACTGACAAGTTCCTTATTACACAAAGTATTGGAACAGGCAGGTCTTAGCAAACAGTATAAAACCAAGATCAGATGCTGCATTCTGCAGCATCTGATCTGGGTCTATACTGTTTGCCCCTCAGCCAGCAGGTTTTTAACACATTAGCAGGTAGTAAAATGGACTTGTTCAACATTTAGGAGAAGTATGGAGTTAAGCTGTCCCATTGCTACCAGTTCTCTCTTCACGCCACCTCTCTTTCAAAACACGTGGCTGTGTGTACAGCTCTTGTGTGCGGAGCGCAGTGCTCCATGCCAGCGAGACTTGGCCATTGACAAAGCCAAACCTCCAGCGTCTGCAGCGAAATGACAGGGCAATATCAGACAGATCTGCAATGTCAGGCCGCAAGACATTGTCACCATCAGGTCCAATGAGCTACTTGTGCGGCTTGGCATTGAGGATCTGGACCTCATTCTGAAGAGAAGACTCCGATGGTATGGACATGTGGAACGCTCCAATGGTGCAGTCAAGACAGCCTTTGACATACATACAGGTTGATGGAAAGCATTACTTTTACTGGGAGGCCCAAGATGACATGGAAGCAGCTGACAGAGGGATTGCAGAGAGTGGAAGCTCTCGGCTATCAACCCTCATGATAGACATACCTGGAGATCTGGTGCGAGATCTGCCATGCGTGCAGCAAGCCAGCTATCTAGAAGGGGGCCCACTGATGTGGATGTTGCCCCTGTACCTGCACGTTAATCAAAAATCTGATTATGATATGATGAATGATGATTAATTAGGATGCATGTGGTACCTTTCTTACCAGAGATAGAAAAAATGTCATGTAGGTACACTGGAACCTCCTCATAAGACAATTCATCATAAGACGGTTTTAGACAGAAGATGGTTTAGAGGTGGACCCAAAAAATTATGTATCCAAAGGAAAATGTATAAATCATACAGAAGAATTACCATTTGTATCGAAAGAAAATGTATAGGTTATATAGAAAAATGACCATTTATGGTCATTTTTCTATATAATATAACATTTTTCTTTCGATACAACAGGGTTGTTTGGCCCATTTGTGGTCATTTTTCTATATGATCTATACATTTTTCTTTAGCTACAACATGGTTGTTTAGCTAACATGATTTTTTACTTTGGATGCCAGCAAAGTTTTATAAAGAGACTGCGGGTGTATATTTTTCACTTACCAGTGTATCTAGCTAGTGCGTCAGAGGCAGCAGGTATAGCCGACATCTGATGTATGGCATACTGGTATATCTCTGATGCCTGCTTCTCTGTGTCTAATAATAAACTGCACACCCAGTTGCCATAACCCAGAGAGCTCTCAATCTGGAAGTAACAGATACCACTTATGTGATGGAAGAAATGGGGTAAACATGTAGCCTTCAATCTATATATAAATTTGATCTTGGTGGCTAAGTTGGATGTGCGCCTGACTGGTGATCAGCAGGTCGAGGGTTCATTCTCAGCCTTGTCTAGCAACATTCTGACATGAAATATCCAGGTCATTTATTTGGAAACCAAAAAAAAAAAAAAAAAAAAAAAATGAATATTCTCCACTGCTGTTGTGGCTGGTACTTTAAGGTTCAATAAATGTTTGCAGTTTATAATCTTTTCTTTCTTTTTGTTTCTTCCTTTGTTTCTTTTTTTTTTATTATCTGTTGTCAGCCAGAAATAGTACATTAGTTAACAATTAAGATGCCAAGAAAAACTACATCTGAAAATGTCATCTGTTTATGTCGTCTGCTGCATCTTCTTGCAAACTTTTCAAACATACTTTTTGCATATAGGCAAACAGTACGGACCCAGATCAGACAACTCCTAAAGGAGTAGTCTGATCTGGGTCCACACTGTTTGCAATAATGACTTTTAAAGTAACTGGCAGAAGACAAAGCAGACGACAATTGCTGTGTTTGGCATCTTAAGGGTTAAGAATGTTTCTTCAATGCAATGTCTTCATGATTGTGGCATTTCCTGGGTATCGAACTGAAGCAATATCAAATACATGTAAATGTACAAATACATGTACATTGAAGTTTTTGGCTTGATGGTCCAGCCAGCTCCTCCTTATTTCTGTGTTTTCACTGGATTCAGTCCACATGATGATTGAGTTTGCCTTGTTGAAATTTTCTTAAACTTCAGGGCCCAGTTGTTCAAAACTAATGATGTCATCAGTCAATGTATCATTAAAACTTTGATTATTAAATATGGCATATAGGCTAATATTTTTACTGAAAAAATGTGAAAGCTACTCACATTTTTTCAGCAAAAATACCCGTGAATTAGATACTGTACTTACTAGAACAGTTAACATTTTGACCACTAATGAGCTCGTTAAGCTAACGGTGCTTTGAACAACTGGGCCCAGGTTTGCTTCTATTGCAGAAACCTTTAGAAGACTAAATATTAGTGATATTTTTCATGTTTTTCCCCCAGAAAATAGGAGACAATTTGCCTAAATGTAAAACCCTATTTTCCAGCAAGCAATAAGAAAATTATTTAAAAAAATGTTGTCTGCTGATATTTTACCCAGCATGCTAAGCATTAATGGCAATGGGTACACTATCAAGGAAGACAACTCTGTCAAAATTGTTTTGTCCTCTTCTAAGAAGGGATCTGGGTCCAGTTGTTCCTCAAAACTAACAATGTCGTTAGTTAACGTATCGTTAAAATTTTGATCATTAAATATGGCATATAGGCTAATATTTTTGCTGAAAAATTGTGAGTAGCTTTTGCAAAGGCTACTCACATTTTTTCAGGAAAAATACCTGTGAATTAGATATTGTACTTACTAGAACAGTTAACATTTCGACCACTAACGAGCTCTTTAAGCTAACGCTGCTTTGAACAACTGGGCTCTATTCTATAAGGAAATAATTTGCTCCCAGAGAGAATACATCCCTTTTCAGAAGGGTCCTGGGGGAAAGAAAGCAAACAGGAAGTAACAAAAGTTGTTTCCCTTGGCAAAACTGCTAGAAAATGTAAAGTGTATCTATGTACCTTAAAACTACTGAAAACTTCATCTTCGGAGATACAAAACAAAAAGAGGAATTATACATACATGATTTCCCAGCTCTGTGGTATGTCTAAAGAGATCCATAGCATCTTCATGCCCTACTGTCTCTGCTATGATGGCCTGCCCTATCCAGCAGGGAATATAGGAGGGCTCTAGGCTCTGGGCAATCTTGAAGGCCTCATGGGCTAGCTGTACATTGCCATTCTTAAGGTAGAGGGCTGCAAGATTTGTCCATGCTACAACATTCTACAAGTAAGGAGGGCACCAGTTAAGCCATAAATAAGTATGCATTTACTGGACAGGATACTATACATTTTTCTCAAACATATAGACACATTTTTCCAGCGCGATAAGCTACATTGTATGATATACAAGGCAAGAAAATGGGAACATGGCTGATCAGGACCTTTTCTGTTCACCCACATATTCTACATCAGTCACTGATTTTATAAATGGGCAGCAAAGACCCTTATCTGATTGTGAAAACATGCAGACTTACCTGGGCCTTCACTGTTCATATATGCAATAAGGGCACTTTTCTCACACTGAGCCACTATCTTTTTGCTTTTCATGGGCTAAAAGGCATTTAGATCGTAATAATATCAACTGAACAGGGTTACACCAATTTAACACAATTTGATTGGATGAAAGCAAATTAAATTGATTTTATACTTCTATAAATTCACTCAAAATGAATCTTGAAACTACTTCCTTTGCGTAGATTTCTATACTAAACTATTTTACTGGAGTTTTCAAAGTAACAATAACCTAGCTGGAATTAAACGAAATGGACTTCATTTTTGTTTGGATTTCATTTTTTTGGATTTGAAAACTGTATCATAGGAATGAATTTTATTTTTGTGCAATTTATTGTTGGTGTAAATTAGGACATTATTCAGTTTGTGAGTGATTTGCTGGCATATACACATCAATAAACTCTACAAAAAATAAAATTTATTTTTTAATACAGTTGTTATGTGGCAGTGAACAGCCAATACAAACTTAGCTGCAGATAAGACAGCATAGCCGGTAAATATTTTTCTTACTTTTCTAATAAATACCCACAACATATGTTTTCATGGAGAAATAAGAAAAATATCAATACTTGTTTGTTGAAAAAGTGTATCTATCTAGAACTATGACAAATTCTACTCACATTAGCTTCACATTGTATGGACTTGATAAAACAGTGCTGTGCCAAATCTGGTCGATAACATACTGAAAATGAGAATTTTTCAAATTGCATATAATGAATTATTTACACTAAAATTTCAGACAAACATGCTTGAGCATACATTGTAGATCATGATCAAACTGTTCCAAGTTTACAAACAGCCCATGGCTTCAGATAGAGTGTTAACTGTGCTTATTCTTCAAGACAATTACAAAAAGTCATTTCACTTAGACAATTCTGATGAGATTCATAAATGTTAAATTTTTGTATTAAGGAAAAACAAGAAAAAACAGTAAATTAATTCACCAGCTTTATCTATAGTGTTCTGGAAATCATTGAGGCATAAAGTGCTGCTAAACTTGAAACTTCTATAAAACTTGGGATAATCATAAAATGTTCATCTGATTATGGTTAAACTACATTTAGTTCCAAACTAGAATCCTTTTGATCAGAGTATTGAGCAAAGCACTTTAGTCTCCATTACAATTCTGTCAAGATTAAAAAATAATATATCTACTCACATACAAATGCAAGCATTACAATCAAGCACAATATTTGTTAACACTTGTCCTGCTGAACCTGGATATGCACTGCTTCTGCAAACAGTGTAGATCCAGATCAGTTGGCTTCTTCAGAAGCCAACTGATCTGGATCTGCACTGTTTGCAAATCAGTATTTGAATTTGTATCAACAACCTGGCTCAAGTAATTTGATTGGCTGACAATTAGAAGTGGGTGTGGCATCTTAATTTATTCAGCATGACAAGTGTTAATTTTCTATCAAAATTCTGCCATGTATATATGAGCCACAAATTCAGAAAAAGTATCTTATATGTACACACAACAAAGATTCAGATCAGTCTGTGCATTCATGCAGTCTGATCAGAATCTTTGTTCAGCATATTCTGGATAGCCAAGGATGCAAAGTTTCTTCATGCAGACAATGAAGACTCTGATCAGACTGTGCAGATGATCAGAGTCTTCACTGGGCACAAATGTAAGAAGATACATTTTCTGACAGTACAACCCATTTTTGAACGCTAATTTCTATTATTCTATTTGTTTATATTATTTCCTGCACTGCTTTACTTTCTCATATATATACATACATATATATATATATATATATATATATATATATATATATATATATATATATATATATATATATATATCAGAGGTTTTCTATTTCAAAAAATGACATAAAAATGTAAAATTTACGAATAAAAGATTATGCCCTTTTCGGGCCCAAGTTATCAGGCCAGATAACATGGGCCCAAAAAGGGCATGATCTTTTATTCGTAAATTTTACATTTTTATGTCATTTTTTGAAATAGAAAACCTCTGAAGAAGGTGAAAGCCAAAAGGCCTCAGGTAAACAAATCATTTGCACTGTTAATGATTAACTCTCAACATAGAGTTTTACGCCTATCATTTCAGCATCCTTTCTGGATCCAGTGTAACCAAAAATATTTTTTGTTAGATTTTATGCTCCTTTTCCCAACTTTATATATATTCACCTTTATGGCAAGCCACATGTCCAAGTGCTGTCCAGTGTTTGTGATTGTTAGGTTCTATAGAAAGAGCTTTCTTCAGTGCCTGTACAGATTTCTCAGCCAATGGAGTTGCATCTTTCTGAACAACAGTCTGTGACTGGTGGAAATAGTTGACCCCAAGGTCATGCCAGAGAGAAGAACTGTCTGGGAGTATTTTTAAGGCTTTACCATAACACCTGAAACAAAATGGAAAATATAAGTACCAAGGCATTTGAGGACCACATACAGCAACACTAATGGGACGTCCTAATTCTTCTTCCTACTGCTGAGCACCATGGTAAAGAGCTGTTAGTACCAATTTTAAACAGCCCAAAGTATGACTTGCTGGAGATCAAAAAAAAAGAACCAACCTACTGCTGAGCACCACAGTAAAGAGCAGTTAGTACCAATTTTAAACAGTCTAAAGTATGATTTGCTGGAGATCAAAATACAACCTACAAAGGCTGGCAGAAGCAGCATGGGAGTTCAGTGATGAGTATCCTAGTGCTAGAAGTCCCAGGTTCAATCCCTACTAGGGTTAAGACATTTTCTGGGTCCAAATATGCTCCATTAGAATCACAGGTAGGAATGATGTTAATATGGATCACCATCCTTCTGATCAGGACGTTACTGGAATGCCTCTTATGCAAGTTAAAGATAACACAACTCGGAGAAAATTGCTTCTTAACCCTTGTCCTGCTGAACCCCGATATGCCCTGCCTTTGCAAACAGTGTAGATCCAGATCAGTTGGCTTCTGAAGAAGCCAACTGATTTGGATCTGCACTGTTTGCCATTAAGTATGTGAATTTGTATGAACAATCTGTATCAAGTAATCTGATTGGCTGAAAATTAGAAGTGGGCGTGGCATCTTAATATATTCAGCAGGACAAGGGTTAATGGTTCATCCTGCGAAACTGGCTCCTTGGTGGTACTGGTTGAATATCACCTAATGCAGTAATGATAGAAAGAAAGCAACACCAACTTAGCCACTAGGCCCAGTTACATGTATAATAACCATGTAAAGCAGCATAATAATAATGAAAACAGGATGTTGTAAGACCTACTTTTTACACAAAATTGCAATTCCCTAATCTCTCCACAAAAAAATTGTGGTATATCAGTTTGACTGTGGCTCTGGTAACATTCTAATGAGAATGCAAGTTTTAGTGTTATTGTTTTTTGTGAGGATATAAGAAAATATTTACCTGACTAGCTTTATCATCTAAGCACAGTGATCAACACAGCACATGTATTAGAGATTTACATAATAATAGTTCTTCATACATATGAGCACTCTTTCCTCTGCAAAGGCATCCTAAAATATTAATCTGAGTACACTATTTACAGTCAAACCTAAATAGCTTGAACCCCGATGGCTCGTTTACCATGGCTAATTCGAACTTGTTTTTCAGTCCTAACAAAATTCTTCCAATAGCTCAAGAAAACAAGTATTTAGGGAAATTTTCTTATTTTATCATGAAATTGTATGTTGTGTGTATTCATTAGAATTGCCTCATCAATGAGATTCTTATGAGTACACTCAACATATTATTATTGTGTAGAAAATCGAAACCATTTCTGTAAATTATCATCATTTGCTTCCTGACCTGGCACCATGATTAACCCTCAGAGACTCAAACCATCCATATCTCAAACAAAATGCCAAGGTCCCAAAGATGTTTGAGCCATTGAGGTTGGGCTGTATTCTGAGCCCTCACAGTGACTATACCTTCCTCCAAGCTGAAGAGCATCTTTCTTTTGTAATGCAGCTGTTTCTTCCAGCTTTGACTCGGATGACTTTACAAGCCTTGCTGGCACTTCAAACCTGCAGAAGTTTACAAAATTTACTATACATAGTATTCATGACATTTTCAGAAGTATGACTCAGAGTAGCTGCCATTGAAAAAAGATTCATATACTGGGAAGGCAAGTTCCATTCTGCTATGGTGGTCTTCTGTTGAAATTGGAGGAAGCTTATGGTGCTAATTCTGTAAGGTGAGTTCATGATCTTACTTTATCAAAGCAGGGAAGAGAACAATATACACCACAACCTCTTTATAACACTATTGTTGGGGTCCAGAGCATAAACCGTGTTAGTTAAACAATCGTGTTATATCCAAACAAAAATGTATAGATTATATTGAAAAATGACCATTTATGGTCATTTTTCAATATAATCTATACATTTTTGGGATCCATCTTTGAACCGTGTAATATCCAAAACCGTGTTATAACGAACCGTGTTATAAAGAGATTGTGGTGTACTTGTTTCCCATTGCAGCATGTAAAGGAATTTAATGAATACCTATTAGTTAGGAAATCAATGTTTATATTTTTTTCTTACTTCCCTACATAAATATTGAGCTCCTAAAATGTGTATTTACTAAATTTTAAAATATTTTTCTTATTTTTTAGAATATAGCACTTTACACCTAATCCACAGGAAATGTCAAGCTGCATTTTTAAAAAAAAAATGTAGTTCATATCGAGGGTTGAGCACAAGACTATAGTAACTCAAACATATTTTTGAAACCCTTGTTTAGGGGCAACTTGGACTCCTTTGTAAACAATGCAAATTTAGGTGCCATTGCTCATACAAGCAATGGCACCTAAATTTTCATTGTTTACAGAAAGAAATGTTGTAATCTTCATAACGCCTTCATGGTGAGGAGATTAGGTTTGGGGAAAAACAACCATCTGACTTACACTAGTCTTGCGCTCAACCCTCGATATGTACTAACGTCAGGACAGGAGTAATATTTACCTAAAGCTGTCTGCTGGAAGTATATGTAACATTGTACAAGCATCTCCCATTAGTTTCCATAGGCACGACAAGTCTGGTCTGTGACTAACAGCTCTAAAATATCCAAAACAAATCATTTAAGTACAATGTTGGCATTTTCATTATCATGTATATATATAGGATGAAAAGAAATGCTAGGTACATAGTATATGCAGCAAATAACAAATACACAAGATACTGACATGCCAGTCAGTGTTGCACTACACAAATAGGGGTACTGTCAAAAGGGTGTATTTTGTCTCATAATCGTCACTGAAAATCAAATGAAACTTTGTCAACTTGTTCAATAAAGATGAAAGGTTATACAAAAATAAAAAAAATGAATGTAACATTACATTAAATACTTTAAAACTATCTGTAAAGGTTACCTGGCATTTCTTTTTCATCCTAGTACATTTAATAATACATATAACACATAACTGTAAGAATTACAAAGGAGCATAACTCTATCAAACCGCTGCCCCTACCCGCTGCCCCTATTTTCCTATCACAACTGCCTTGCATGAGGGACCAAATGTTGTATAAATGTTATCAAAGTCAGTAAAACGAGTACAAAAAGCAGGTTTTCAAACAAAAAAAAATTCCAACAAATTTTGGTTGAAAAGGGCATACCATACACAGCCATGCATATTGCAAATTAGCAATTAACTATGATTTACCATGCTCCAGTCAAATTCAGCAAACAACAAAGTCATGGTATTTTCTTATTTTTCCCAGAAAATAGTCTTTGACATTTCATGCAAATTGTCTCCTTATGAGACAATTTGCATGATATGTCCAAGTGAATTTTCTGAGAAAGCTAAGAAAAATATATCAAAATATCATCTGCTGAAAATTTTACCCAGTATGCTAAGCTTTAAATCAGTTCTGGCAGGTTTTCTTTTCAGCTTATCAATTAGAAAATTGCAGATATGAAGAAGTCTAGTAATAACGGTAGTAACCTTGTGAGGTGCTGTATTGCAAGCTGGGAATTATCTCTGGCTCGACCATGGAAACATTTGGACATGAGGGAAAGAGCTTGAAGCAGGTATGTCTCCCCAAGACCTGAAATAAATATATATTCAATATAGTGTAGCCTACACCAACAATCACCAATAACAATCTCTCAACATCTGCAAACAGCATAAACCCTGATCAGACTGCATGTATGTGCAGGCTGATCTGGTTCTGTGCAGACTGCATATGTCATGAAGTTGATTTCTATTTGGAGGGGCTCGTGTATAGAATTTAACTGTCATCTGCTAATAATACAGCATATTGATCTACAATAGGCTCCATTTATTTCAGCATTAAAATAGTAAGTCCAGTTCGCATTTTTGGTAATTTGGGTTGTTTCAGTACTTTGATTACTGTACCAACTTGTAAGGTCATTTCAGTACACATGTCCTTTGAGCACTGTAAAGGATTGGTTCCAGGCTTATATGTAGACATACTAGAAGTGTTTTGCACAGCTGGGTCCCAGTGCAACAGCCTCTTTCTGACGACAGCTGATTGCTGCAGCAAGGAAAAAGTTTTCAGTCCAGTTTTTTGACAAATTTTTCAACTTTTTGAACATTTCAAGCCCAATTTTGAGATTATCTTGGTGCCTCCATAATCATGCCACCTAGAAAGAGGGCTAGGAAGGGTCAGGCTAGGGGCCAAGCAAAACAAAATCAGCAACAAACAGCAGCAAATGAGCCATGCCCTCAACCGGGGGCAACAGGAACACCAGAAATTGTAAGGTTATGTGGTGATGGCGGGGTTCAACAGTCAGGTAACCAAGTGTCATACTCACCTGAGATTAATGCTACAGGGTCCAGTATGTTAAATACTTGGACTAGTGCTTTGGGGGTTCAGGGGACCCCTCTAGCACAAACAATTGCACAAAACACTCAGTCTGACTTTCAGATGCCGGATGTACGTTGTGCTGATGATGATATTGCGATGCATGTTCCGCAAGATATTTGTATTAAGATATGGAAAAATGAATATATAAATTTGGCTTCTCTGTTAAAGAAAAATCAAAAAAGGCGTGGGGAGGAATCTGGTAATTTATTTATAAATGAACATGGCCAAATTCAAACACGCCCTAAAGTATTAAAAGAAATAACCAATATCAGGGAGTGGACAGATGCTTTTTTAATATTCATGACTATATATTTGAAAAAGTATCAGGATAAAGTTTTTGAATTAATTCAGTACCTGAGCACCATCAGAGAGGCTGAAAGCAGGTGTCAAAATTTAGCATGGCGAGAATATGATGCTGAATTTAGGACAAGGCAAGCTTTAAAACAGGAGCCGTGGAATAAAATTTATTCAGATTTGTGGCTTAAATTAATGACAAACACAAACAAGCTAGAAACAACTACCTTTCAATCTAAGCCTAGCTTTGCTGGCCACTCAAATCAGTCTCGTCTTGCACTTGGCGTATGTTTTGATTATAACAAAGGCAAATGCTATTTCAAAAATTGTAGATTTTCTCATGTTTGTTTGGCATGTAAGGGGGACCATTCTGAAAACCAATGTCCCAGACACAGTCAAAATTTACAACAGAATGCATTCACTGCAAATAAGAACACTGAAATAGATCACACTCAAAGGTCCTCCTTTCGTGGTCCATTCAAACGGAAATAAATTTGAGCTCGGCTCCACTCCTGTAGATTTATCTGCCTTTGAGAAGGAATTGCAAGAATATCCAGACAGACAAACAGCGGAAGAGTTGAAAAATGGGTTTAAAAATGGCTTTCACATTAACTTTGAAGGTCCTCGAAAATTGGTCATATCAAAAAATTTACCTTCAGCAAATAAAGCCCCTGATATTGTCAGGCAAAAAATCACGAAAGAATTGGAAGCAGGAAGAGTTGCTGGCCCTTTTCAAACTGTACCTTTCACTGATTTTAGGGTTTCTCCTCTGGGTTTGGTACCCAAAAAACAGCCAGGTGAATATCGTTTAATACACCATCTATCATATCCAGAGGGGGATTCAATCAATGACTATATTGACCCTGAATTTTGCAGTGTCCAATATACTAGATTTGATCAAGCTGTTAAAATGATTCAGAAATTGGGAAAAGGTGCTCTGCTAGGCAAGGCTGATATAAAAAATGCATTTCGCCTAATGATTATCTCCCCAGATGATTTTCCCCTGTTAGGTTTTATGTTTGATGGTCAATACTTCTTTGACCGTTGCTTACCTTTTGGACTTTCATATTCATGTGCATTATGGGAGAAATTTGCCACTTTCTTACATTATGCTGTAAGAGAATCATGCACTGTGGGTGAACTTGAACATTACTTGGATGATTTTTTGTTTGGGGGTGAAGCTGGCACAACTGACTGTCAAGAAATTATGACTTCCTTTTTCAAGACTTGTGGAAAAATGGGCGTGCCTGTTGCAGATGAAAAGACAGAAGGGCCTCAAACAATCATCATTTTCTTGGGATTTGAACTTGATTCAATTCTTATGGAGGTACGAATTCCAAAGGACAAAATTATGAAACTACAAAGTCTTATTGAAGAAATATTACATAAGTCCAGTATTACACTGGAGGTTATGCAGTCTCTTCTTGGCTCACTGAATTTCATGTGCCGGGCTATCGTTCCTGGTCGTCCATTTTGCCGCCGGCTGATAAATGCTACAAGGGGTATTACAAAGCCTTATCATCATATTCGGATTTCCAAGGCAATGAGGTTAGATTTGCAAACATGGCTGACATTTTTCAAATCATTTAATGGTGTCTCTGTCTTTCATGACAGGTTTTGGCTGTCAAATGCTGACTTATGTTTGTTTACGGACAGTTCAGCAAGTTATGGTAAAGGCTTTGGAGCTTATTTTCAGGGAAAATGGACATATGGTCTGTGGCCTGCTGAATGGTTTCACCGCGGTATTACTGATGACATTAAAGTACTTGAATTGTTCCCCATTTTTGTTGCTCTTGAAATCTGGGGTCAGCATCTCAGCAACAAAAAGATTCTATTCAAATGTGACAATCAGGCAGTTGTTCATATCTTGAATTCGCAAACGTCAAAGGCAGAGTATGTCATGGTCTTGGTCAGAATCATTACATTAAAATGTTTGCAGCTGAATGTTGTTCTCAAAGCGGAACATTTATCAACTTCTCGGAATGCCGTGACGGACAGTTTATCTCGTTTGCAGATGAATCGCTTTCGACAGTTGGCCCCAGAGGCCGAACCAGAGCCAGAGCCTGTTCCAGACCATCTTTGGAGCGTCTTCAATCAGGAGCCCACCAGCTTGTGACTGCAAGTTTGTCAGTTAATACCCGTCATGCATATGCTACTGCATTGGCAAACTTTTCAACTTTTAGATCTAATTATGCTCTCCCTTTGCAGTGGCCAGTACCTGAAACTCATATTCATGCTTATATTACTTATCTTTTCCACAATGGTTATGCCCCATCAACAGCCGCCATGCACATATCTGCTATTAGCTTTCAACATAAAATTAACCATAATTTTGATAGCACTTCCACTTTTGCCATTTCAAAAATGCTTGAAGGCTACAAGCGTCTTAGAGCCAATCCTGATAACCGTATGCCAATTATGTATAATACTCTGGTTGCTATTTGTAAAATTTTGGGGAATATCTGCATTTCTGAGTATGAAACACTTTTATTTAGAGCAGCTTACCGTTTGGCATTTTTTGGTTTGTTCCGTGTTAGTGAGTTGGTATTTACATCGTCACAGCAATCTGATCAACCATTGCAAGTATCTGATGTATTATGTACCACCAAAGCTGGGCAAAATATTTTACGAATCCGCCAGCGTAAGGCCAAATGCAATCAAACAGGAAAACCATATATAATTGACATTCCAGCTATTGAATCTACAGAATGTCCATTATTGGCCATGGAAGCGTTTCTCAAAATTAGACCTCACAAATCAGTATATCTTTTTTGTCATATTAATGGGCAACCTCTTACAAGATATCAATTTGGGGCAGTTTTAAATAAAGCTATAACTGCTCTGAATCTACCAACAACACATTTCAGAACGCATTCCTTCCGTATTGGGGCCGCTTCGTGGTTAGCCAGCAAAGGCGTATCGTATGAGACTATCAAAAAAATGGGCAGATGGCAGTCCAATTCATTTCTCAAGTACATAAGACTATAAAGCGGACTTGCTCATTGCTCCTTAGCCCTATTGATAATTTGCATCATAAATTTTGATTTCCAGATGTATGGTTGGTAGGGGACTCCTACATAAATAGATTAGCAGCCCGAGCCAGAACCAGGCAGCTTGAAAGTACGGTTGGCGCTTCCAAGGTTCAGAAAGTCAAGTGGATGGGTCAGGGCGGCATGAAATGGCAACAGCTTCTACCAAAGATTCAGTATGCTGCTCTCCATAATGCTGCTCCAAAGGCAATAGTGGTTCATGTTGGTTCCAATGACTTAGCTTATCAGAAAGGGGTGGTCTTGATCCATAATATGAAGGATGACTTAAGTAATCTAGTTCAAACATTCACTAGCAGTGCCATTTTCGTTTCTGCTATGTTGCCTCGTATTGTATGGTCAGGAACACAGGTTCCAGACAAAATGGAATCCAAACGAAAATTCATTAATAGAGTGATTCGTCGCTTTATAAAATACAATGGTAGGGGGGTCTTTATTGATCATCCAGAAATTACATCTGACACACCGGGCTTATATAAACCAGATGGCGTACATCTATCTGATATTGGTTCTGATATTTTAATGTTAGACATTCGGGAGGCTCTGCAGGATCAGTTGTGAACACCAGTTTTGTTTGCGGTGGAATTTTGGGGCAAACCAAATTATTGGTTTGTGTGGCGGAAAATTCCGAAGGGATGTGATTCTGACTGAAATCTTGTTATATATTTGGGAGCTGCTTTCTCATCCAACAGTTTGCTGGTAGATGTGTATGTACCATTTACTCAGCGGTGGTGTATATGATTTAGCGGGCATTCTGTGTACATACCGGAATGCTTTGCGGAGTTTTGTTTTGGCGGGTATCATGTGTCTGTACCGTGATACTTTGCGGTGTGCTGTTTAATAGAACAGCATGTGTATGTACCATGTTGTTTAGCAAGCATCATGTGTATACACCGTGTTGCTTTGCGGTGGTTTCTATGTAAAAACCAGTGGGATAAAAAGATGAGAAAGCATCTCCTTATTGATTGCATCTCTTCGAATTTCCAACCACTGATCTGCAACCTTTACGCCACAAATTATTTTATGTGTATGTTAAACACTGTGAATAGTTATTACTTTGTTAAAACACTCAAGAAGAGTTGATAAAGGTTATTTCAACATATTCTTTGTTCTTATTTTAACCGTCTTGAAATAATACAGCATATTGATCTACAATAGGCTCCATTTATTTCAGCATTAAAATAGTAAGTCCAGTTCGCATTTTTGGTAATTTGGGTTGTTTCAGTACTTTGATTACTGTACCAACTTGTAAGGTCATTTCAGTACACATGTCCTCTGAGCACTGTAAAGGATTGGTTCCAGGCTTATATGTAGACATACTGAAAGTGTTTTGCACAGCTGGGTCCCAGTGCAACAGCCTCTTTCTGACGACAGCTGATTGCTGCAGCAAGGAAAAAGTTTTCCCGCCCTCCCTCCCAATTTTTATTCTTAATTCACTAATAACCATTTAGTATTGCAGCTAAAGAACAGTAGCTCTATGTATTATTTCAGATGGTTAAAATAAATAATTATGTCAATGTTTGTCATTATTTTGTGGTAGGATACTGCCGCCCAGTTTCTTTTATAATTTCAGAAAGAACAGTCATCCATGTCCTTTCATTCTCCTGCCTGGTGGATTAAGTAATGGTGTTATATTTTGGTGAAAGACAGTTATGCTGCTTTAATGTTCTACAGTGTATCATCAGATACATGAGTGTTAAGTATAAATTGCAATATCAGAAAGACTAAGCTGTATTTAAATCTGTGGATTATTTGGATAACTCATGGGCAGGAACATTCCAGTCTAGTATGCAATCTAGCTGTTGCTGATTGGGGGTGGCGGAAAATTCCGAAGGGATGTGATTCTGACTGAAATCTTATTATATATTTGGGAGCTGCTTTCTCATCCAACAGTTTGCTGGTAGATGTGTATGTACCATTTACTCAGCGGTGGTGTATATGATTTAGCGGGCATTCTGTGTACATACCGGAATGCTTTGCGGAGTTTTGTTTTGGCGGGTATCATGTGTCTGTACCGTGATACTTTGCGGTGTGCTGTTTAATAGAACAGCATGTGTATGTACCATGTTGTTTAGCAAGCATCATGTGTATACACCGTGTTGCTTTGCGGTGGTTTCTATGTAAAAACCAGTGGGATAAAAAGATGAGAAAGCATCTCCTTATTGATTGCATCTCTTCGAATTTCCAACCACTGATCTGCAACCTTTACGCCACAAATTATTTTATGTGTATGTTAAACACTGTGAATAGTTATTACTTTGTTAAAACACTCAGGAAGAGTTGATAAAGGTTATTTCAACATATTCTTTGTTCTTATTTTAACCGTCTTGAAATAATTGCTTATAGCAGCATAAAGGTTACCTTTTAAAGCTGGTATATAGTTAGGTTACTTTACCTTTCAAAGCTGGGCCATAGTTAGGTGACTTTACCTTTCAAAGCTGGTACATAGTTAGTTTAATTTTCAAAGTGGTACATAGTTAGGTGATTTTATCTTTCAACGCTAATACTTAGTTAGGTGACTTTACCTTTTAAAGCTGGTACATAGATGACTTTACCTTTAAAAGCTGGTACACAGCGAGGTGACTTTACCTTTCAAAGCTAGTACACTGTAGATCCAATACATAGCAGTCCGTTATTTTGTGATATCCAGTATCTCCTGAATATGCCATGAATCCCGAGTTTTACATAAGCAAAATATTTAAAACTTAAAAAAATGTTTCTTGTTTTATCTGACTTGAGGAAAATAACTGATTGCAAGTCATTCAGGTATTCATTTTTTGTGCCTATCCCCACGATAAGTCACATCACATAAAATGACAAACAATCCTCTTTGCATCAGTCAGTAGATGCGTTGATTATATTTGGCAAACAATTCAGTATGATTGCCATAATTGTAATAACCAGTATCATTACTGAGTACATAGATCTACTCAATGCTAAATCAGTCAATGATACCCAAAGAAACTAATTTTTCTTCATGGGCGGAAATGGTCCTTTTCACGACCAACAAATATTTACAAAGAGTAGCTTTATGATGTATCTGTCCCACTCACTCAGTTCCTAGCCCACCACTTATACTTCTCTAGAAAATAATAATTAAAAAAAAAACGAAAAAAACAAAACAAAACAAACAAGCATAAACAACAAAATAAAAAAAAGAAAGAAAAATGCGCTTTGATAAATGACCGTTTTTGGGCCTCACAACACAACCAATAAGTGATGACGGGAAGCAACTCAATTTCCCAACCACTTGGGAAATTTGAGTTGCTTCCCTTGTCTGTTCCAGGGCACCAGAACATCCCAAATGGCATCCTAAATTGTCAACTCGGCGATTTGATGTTTTCAAACTTAGTTTATCAGCTGGTTTTGATTAAAATTACCTGTTAGACTTAATGCTCCATTGTATATACTAATCTATATTCTATACATGGGCCCCTCCAAACTGCCCTTGAGCAATTATTATCCTATTTTAATTGGGAAATATGGCTGATAGCTCGACCAGATACCATTTATCTGCGATGGTCTTGGCAAACTACCATGGCGACAAAACAAGTGAGTATTATACATGCCTTTACATATGCATGATACATGTCTCGACTTATATCGCAATATAGTTATATCACGATAGCGGACCTTGGACCCCTAGTATCACGATATAATGAATCTACAGTGTGCATAGCTAGGTGACTTTACCTTTCAAAGCTGGTACACAGTTAGGTGACTTTACCTTTCAAAGCTGGTATAAAGTTAGGTGAGTTTACCTTTCAAAGCTTGTACATAGTTAGGTGACTACTTTTCAAAGCTAGTACATAACTAGGTGACTTTATTTTTCAAAGCTAATACAAAGCTAGGTGACTTTACCTTTCAAAGCTGGTACATAGTTTGGTGACTTTTCCAGAATTATCTTGTATTCTTCTATAGCTTCTGAATAAACTCCCAAAGTCTGTTTGATGGCTGCCATTCTACAAACAGACAACGTGCTGATGTGAGCTACCTATTCACCTTAAATGTTGGGACATAAATGATGATGGTTTTGTGTTTTATGTCCCTTTTAACATTATTCAAGTCATATTGCCATGATGGACGGGTGATAATTAAAGGCTCTGTGCAATAAAATGCCATATGGTCATGCACTGAATTCCGTCTCCAGCAGGAATCAAACCTGGGACCTCATGATCCAAAACCAGGAGTGCTAACCACTCGGCCACCCAAATGTTTCTACATGTATTTCAACTTTTTTTTTTTTGTTTTTCATTTTCCATATAAAACAAGGCTTGAAGTTTCATGTGAACTGTCTGTTAGGAGATGATTTGCTTGAAATGTTAACCTTCTTTTCTCTGAAAAATAATAAAAATTATTTCAAAATCTCCTCGTCTACTGCAGTTGTGATTGCCCGAACTTGAACATGCCTATCATATAAAACATTTTGTCATTAACTTTTTACAGCGGAACCCCGCCATTAACACTTACCATGCTTGGCAATAATTTCAGCAGAAGACATTTTAATATATTTTTCTTATTTTTCCCAGAAAATAGGATTTGACACTTCATGCAAATTGTAGGAGACAATTTGCATGAAGTGTCAGATCCTATTTTCTAGGAAAAATAAAAAAAAATATCATCAGTTTGTCATCTGCTGAATCTGCCCATAGCGTGGTAAGTGTTAATACCATAGCTCCAGATAGGAGTATCAAGATAAACGTTTTTTTTCCCTATTTTTTCCATGAAAACATATGTTGTGGGTACTATTTATGTGTGGCTCACTGAGGCTCCTCTAATGAGTACTCATAACACCGTATCTGACCTAACAACCCCACTGTGTGCTTGGGGTTTTCAAAATTACTGGGAAAACTTGAGGTAAAATATGTACCTACCTACCTACTAAAGTATACTTTTTAGAAAAGATCAGTATAGGACTTATTTGATGATGTTTATGTGATTTTTTTCCTGATTTTCTTTATAAAAGCATATGTTGTGGGTACTCATTTGAATTGCATTGACAAGTCGATGCAATTCATTCGACAAGTCGATGCAATTCAAGTGGGCATCCACAACATATGCCTTTATAAAGAAACAGATAAAAAGTACACTGACTGTAATCTGAAGACTACAGAATTGCTTGACTGTGCGCTTATAGTGATATGTGCATAATTAGGTCCAATACGGTATACGTTTTTGTGGAGAAATAAGAATAAATATCAATACTTTTTGGCAGAAAGTGCTTTATCTATGCAATGATTAACAACGGCTGCAGAGTAATGGCATGTCTGTACATTCCTTGCCCATCATACCAAAAAAAGAAAACTTTAATGTAAAGCTTTAACATTTTGAGCAGGATCCTGACACTGAATAGTGCAAAAGTTCTTCCTGTAATTTTGTTGAGAGTAATGAGTAATGCAGATCATCTATTCCAATCACACCAAACACAAAATTTAGAGAGGAATTATAAATGTACTTACTGAAATAAACAGTACATCGATTCAGGATCAAGCTGAAAATGAAAATATCCAACATGAATACATGGTCATCAAAGACAGAATAGAAATTTACCCTTGCCTTGCTAAATAAATTAAGATACCAGGTTCACTTCTAATTGTCAGCCAATCAGATTAATTGATCTAGGTTATTGATACAAATTCACATGACAAACAGTATGGATCCAGATCAGTTGGCTTCTTCAGAAGCCAACTGATCTGGATCTACACTGTTTGCAAAGACAAGGCATATCCGGGTTCAGCAGGACTGGGGTTCACTGTTTGCAAAGGCAGGGCATATCCGGGTTCAGCAGGACTGGGGTTAAGTGAGAAACAGTGTGAGAAAATATACCTTCTGACATGTGCGTCCAACAAAGACTCAAATAAGCCTGCACATCCAAGCAGTCTGATCAGTGTATTCATTGTCATTATGAAAAAACTTTGCACTTTGGCTAACCAAACTGAGGCTGAAGAACATTCTGTTCAGGCTGAGTCAATGCGTAGGTTGATCTTAATCTTCGCTGGGTGCATATGTCCAGTTTGAAAACAAAGTATTCGTCACACCTTTTATGCCATATTTTATGTGGTGAGGTCTGTTCCATCTTAACAAGGCTGAAATCATACTGTTGCAAGTATTATGAGAAACACTGCTCAGTTTGAACAAACAAAAATGGCATAGAAAGTGTCTAGGAAGGGCCACAATCACTAAACATAGCCTACCAATGACTTGAAGAGGAAGAGCAAACAAACCATGACAGACAGTACACACACTCTGTCTGTTAGCCCATTGTAGACTGAATGAACTCCCCCACACTATAGACTGGAAGATTCTAATTTCAGTTTTAGGTATGTCAAGCTATATGATTTACGTGTAGATATTCCTAGGGAAAAATGTTGAACTATTTGCAAACAGTATAGGCCCTCATCAGACGCCGCATTCTGCGAATGCGGCGTCTGATCTGGGTCTGACTGTTTGCCAGTTACCCTTTTAGGGGTCTCCAGACTACAATGGGTTAATAATGAAGTTACACAACTTCAGAGTTTTAACATGCTAAACTTAATATTAATAGCTGACATTTTAAAACATCTTTTCCCATTTTAACCCCAAAACAGTGCTTGACATTTTGTATAAATTAGTGAGTTGGTTTAGATAAAACTTGAGCCATATTTCTGGAAACAAATAAGAAAATTATGACGGCCCAGTTGTTCAAAACTCAATGAAGTTGTTAGTTAATGTGATGTTAAAATTTCTATCCTGAAATATGGCAAATACATTGAAATGTTTTGCTGAAAAAATGTGAGTAGCTTTTGCAGCAAACATATCAAGGTATTTGAAAATACCTTAGCTACAACTGTTAACAAGTTTGTCATTAATGAGCTTATTAAGCTAATGATGCTCTGAACAACTAGGCCCAGATATTTGCCTGTCATGGCAGATATAGTAGAACCTTGATAATTCAAACTCAGGTATTTCGAAATACTTGATAATTCAAAGTGATTTTGAAGTCTGAATCACATCAAATGTACATATTTCAACAATAATTCAAATAGCAATAACTCAAACAAAAATACCCTGTTCCATTGACTTTGAATTATCAAGGTTCTACTGTATTTATTTCACTTCTCTTCTCAGCACTGTTTTCTGGTAAATATTTAGAATGCTGTCTGTTGCTGCTGTGATTGGCTTGTTAAGAGTTAAGACTGCACAAATTCCCACATATGCAGTAATGGATAGTTTTGTCATGTTGTACATATGATTCATATTCTCTTAATACCTCAGAAGCTTTACTGAAAGCCTTCAGAGCTGCTGTGTAACTTCCCCGGTGATAGTAGGCTTCTGCTAAACATTCCCAAACATGGCTGAAATAAAAAAAAAATCCAAACTAGAATGTGCCGTCGATGGTGCGCCATTGCAAATCCCCAAGCCCAATAGCTAATGATGCTAATAGCATGACTGACGAATGGATTTGCTCTCCCACATCTTTACCATGAGGGGAGGTCGTGTAGCAAGGTTGGTTAAATTCCAACCAGTGGTTTAGGAGGTAGTGTGATGTACAGATGCCAGACGGATGAACGGAAAAATAATGTTGCTCTTGCACACCCTTACCATGAGGGGAAGTGATGTAGCAAGTTTGGTTGAATTCTACCCAGTGGTTTAGGAGGAGGTAGCATGACGGACAGATGGATGGATGACAGACACATGGAAAAATAATGTTGCTCTCCCACACCCTTTCCTTGAGGGGAAGTGATGTAGCCAGTTCGGTTGAATTCTGCCCAGTGGTTTAGGAGGAGATAGCATGACAGACAGATGGACAGATTGAAAACAAATGTTGCTCTCACACACCCTTACCATGAGGGGAAGTGATGTAGCAAGTTTGGTTGAATTCCGCCCAGTGGTTTAGAAGAAGATAGTGTAACAGATATATGGACGGACGACGGACGCACAGAAAAATGCTGCTGCTCTTGCACATCCTTACCATGAGTGTAAGTAATGTAGCAAGTTTGGTAAAATTCCGCCCAGTGGTTTAGATGGAGCTAGCGTAACGGATGGATGGACGGTCGGTTGGTCAGATGGTCGGTCGGTCGGTCAGACGGTCTGTTGGTCGGTCGGACGGATGGACGGATGGAGGTGTTAACAATATCCCCATCACTTTTTAAAAAAAGAGTGGAGATAACAATGTTGATGATTCGGTATGTTACAACATTTCAACATTATTTAAATCATATCAAGATGATGCAAGGTAATGAAATGCTCTGTGCAATGAAGCACCATACAGTCATGACTTAAATTCCGCCTCCAATGGGATCTGAATCTGGAACTTTGTGATCCGAGGTCAGGAGCGCCAACCACTCAGCCACACGAATGCTTCTACCATTGTTGCATAAGACATGAATTATGGAATAAAAATAAAACAACCAAATATCATACTTGTCTGTTGGATCCGCTCTGAGAGCAGCCTGGAACGACGCAATGGCAACAGATGGGTCCTCATGCTTCACTTGGTACAAGCCTAGTCTAAGCCATGCCCACTTCGCACTGAATAACAAAAATAGAACATTGTGAAAATTACAGTAAACCTGGATTTAAGGTGACTGGATACATTTTCAGGGAAGGGAACTTTTGTCACATTTGGTTTGCTTCCCTTCTTAGAAGGGGTTTACTCTAAAAAGAAAGAATTTGCTCCCTTTATAACCTAAATAATCACAGATCATAACTCCTTAACCCACTTATCCTCAACAATTTCATTTGAATACTCTCCAATATATCTATGAGACATCTTAAAGGACAGACCCTGATTAAACTGCTCCTTTAGGCATGGAGTTCAACTATTTACGGTAAACATGGAAGATAACTCACCTGCCAGCACTGGCCTTGTTTGTCACATCAACTAACATACTGTGAGCTTCCTCCTGAAAGGTAATATGAAGATTTAGAGGGAATGGACACACTATCAAGAGATATCACCGAAATGGAAATCCTCATTCAGAGCTACTCTTTATCCTTGTCATGCTGAACAAATTATGATGCCACGCCCACTTAATTTTCAGCCAATCAGATTACTTATTCCAGCTTGTTGATATAAATTCACATACTGAATGGCAAACAGTGTAGATCCAAATCAGTTGGCTTCTTCAGAAGCCAACTGATCTGGATCTACACTGTTTGCAAAGGCAGGGTATATCCGGGTTCCAAGGTTAAAATAAAGAATTTGAAAATTCTTTCCTTTAAGCACAGTCCCCAAGATTAAAGAAAAATAGTGAAGCTAATTCCTGTCTGTCAAAGTTGTCTCCCTTTGGCAAATGGTGATAAAAACCTTTCAGATAAATTTATTCATCTTAACCCTTGTACTGCTGAACCCAGATATATCCTGCCTTTGCAAACAGTGTAGGCTTCTGAAGAAGCCAATTGATCTGGCTCTGCACTGTTTGCCAAAAAGTATATGAATGTTTAGCAACAATCCAGATCAAGTAATCTGATTGGCTGAAACTTAGAAACGGGCGTGGTATTTTAATTGATTCAGCAGACAAGGGTTAATATCAATACTCATATAAGCCATATCTGACACTAAGAGAAAAGATTTTGTGGAAGGATGGATAATTTCAGATACATGAAAATCCTAATTTCCCTCTAGTGAAACATCACTTTTAATGTACATTATATATACATAATTGTGAAACTGCAAAGATATGTATGCATATGTCCAGTTAAAGCACTTTTCTCCACTGAAAACATGATATAATATGAATAATATACGGACACATTAAGTGAGTCTGAGCTTAAATCACCATTTATTTTAACATAACTTTTGGTAATTTTGGACTTCAAAAAACATGAATATGAATATGTAATAAACAGAGATTATCATTTGATTATCACCCTCTGTATCAAACCTCTGCCATTATCCGTCTCCAGCTAAAGTCTTCAGGCAGATAATGGGATCTTAGATTGATACATCAGACAATAACCAAAACAGCTTGTGATAAATTCTAAAAATTGGTATCACATACGTTCAAATTAAACACACATTAAGAAGTAAAATATGTTCAGTTACCTTCTTTTCCAGCTTACCTCTTCTCCAATGGCTGTCATAAGGTCACAGAGAGCAGCACCTGCTTCCTCGTTAAGGTCAAGGTCAAATGCCTTATGATAGCATTTTCTTGCTCTTGTTGTGTCATTGGCTACAGAGCTGTAGTAATGGCCGAGATACAGGAATGTTCTGCTGCAGTAGGGGTCTAATTTGGCTGCCTATAAATAATATTTTGTTATTTTGATTTTGACAAGGAACATGGGATTACATTCCCTGCCTGACAGTAACATTTGCCCTCGCCTGTATGGGGAACATGGGATCACATTCCCTGCCTGAGAGCAATATTTGCCCTCACCTTTACACATTCCCCGCCTGAGAGCAATATTTGCCCTCGCCCAAATATCTCTCTCAGGTGGAGAATGTGATCCTATGTTCCCCATAAAGAATCAAAATAACGAATTTGTTATACTGCAAAGCTTTTGCATGATACTTTGTACATTCTTGCAAGGTTTTCCAAAGAATTCTTATGCAGGGGACATTGTGAGAATTAAATGTTTACATGCCATGTCATCAGATGCCCCCTTTTGCAGGCACTACATTGGTGAAGTGAATTATTGTAGTTTGATCACGTGATGTTTCCATTAGGCTCAATGTTAGAATGAGAGTTTAATGATGTAAATCAATGAAATAAAGTACCAATGGATTAAAACAGTCAAAAATTTTGTTTTTAGGTATTTATTAGCTGAAAATTATTGTGGTGCATAGACTTATTTTGCTTTTATTTCTCATCAACTGTGTATCAAATCCAAGATGACGGACATCACTTTTCAGCACAGGCAATCGTGGGAGAGTACGGGGTACATGGAAAATAATGGCTCTTGCACCATCCAATCAAAAGCCTACAAATTTCTTTGCTGTATATTAAATTAATTTATATCTTCAATTTGATAATTTACAATTTTTTTTTTTATTTTTCTTAAGTTTGAACAAAATATAATGAATGGACATACAGACAGATAACATGAAAATAGAATACCACCCATAAACACAGTTTGCAAGGGGTATAAATACAAATGTGCATGTTTTAAATGTCAGGCTAAGAAATGAATCGTAAAAAGCAAAAAAAAAAATAAATTGCTAAATAAATAAGGAAGGCTGAAATTATCATTTCTTGCCACCAGTAATAGCATGTGCATACAGTGTAGAACCATATATCGAGGGTTGAGCGCAAGACTAGCGTAAGTCAGATGGTTGTTTTTCCCCAAACCTAATCTCCTCACCATGAAGGCGTTATGAAGATTACAACATTTCTTTCTGTAAACAATGAAAATTTAGGTGCCATTGCTCGTATGAGCAATGGCACCTAAATTTGCATTGTTTACAAAGGGGTCCAAGTTGCCCCAGAAACATGGGTTTCAAAAATATGTTTGAGTTACTATAGTCTTGCGCTCAACCCTCGATATATCCGCTCCTCTGCTTCTAAAGGAGCAGTCTGACTAGGTCTACACTATCTGCCATTTCACTACATTTTGTATTCCTCATCAGATAGGAAAATTGTCTTGTTCAAAAGTAGGATAGGTATATGGAAAGAAGCTAACATGTGGCAAACAGTTAATCAGCATTACAGATAAGCAGGACATTCTGGCAATTTTTTTTTCTTTTTTTTTTTGTCCATGAAAACTGAAGGTGCAGACCTTATCAGAATTATCTCACTCATCATCATCACCACCGGATTTTTGATTAAAGTGCAGGTACAGGGGCAACATCCATATCAGTGGGTCCCTTCCAGGTAGCTGGCTTGCTGCATACATGGCAGATCTCACACCGGATCTCCATGTGTGTTTATCATGAGGGTCGACAGCTGAATGCTTCCACTCTCTGTGATCCCTTTTTGTCATCTAATTCCATATTATCTTGGGCCTCCCAAGCCCATGCTTTCCATCAACCTGTATGTCACAGGCTGTCTTGACTGCACCCTTGGAGTGTTCCATGTGTCCATACCGCCAGAGCCTTCTCTCCTTCAGGATGAGGTCCAGATCCTCAATGCCAAGCTGAGCAAGTAGCTCATTGGACCTGACGGTGACAATGTCTTGTGACTTGACATTGCAAATCTGTCTGATCATTGCCTGGTCATTCCGCTGCAGACGTTGGAGGTTTAGCTTTGACAATGGCCAAGTCTCATTAACATGGAGCATTGCGCTTCATACACAAGAGCTGTACACGCGGTCATGCGTCTTGAAAGAGAGGTGGCGGGAAGAGAGAACTGGTAGCAGCTCCTTGAACTTCTTACAGGCAGTTTTCACATATGTTGTGGTTGAAAGTTCACAGCCACTAGCTGCTGAGAGCATGTCTCCTGGGTAGCAAAAGGAAGCTACTATCTCTAGCTTGTCAGGTCCGACTTGGACTTCCTTCTGTGGTCTGCCATCCAAGGGGTGTGCAGTTCCATGGCACCGTGTACATCTGTAATCAGGGTCCTTTGTCAAGCACTTGAGCCCACTGCATTTCTTGTCCTGCGATAAAATATATCTACAGCTTTTGTCAAAAAGACCCTTGCACTCCACCTCACCCATTTCTTGAGTCTGAAGTAATATAGTGATAGCCATGGCTCAAGATAAGCCACTTTTTCTTAAAAAACAACAAAAACAACAGTATTGATCTTTTTATCATTTCTCCATGAACACATATGCTTTGGGTACTCATTAGAAGTGCCTTGGTGAGGCACTTCTAATGAGTACCCGCAACACATGCCTTCACAAAGAAATAAGAATTTTTTTATCTGAATCCACCTCTTATCTGAAGCTATGGATAACAAACATAGATACCTTGAGAAGTGCATGAAAACATTCCTGTCCTCTGTCCTCTGCCTGCCACAGACATTCTGCAAGGTTTAGATGATGTTCATATTGTCCTTCATCTCGTGCAATAGCCTCCTGAAACCTGTACAGAAAATATATTTCATTACTGTGATAACAAGACTTTACTTTTTTTCCTGACTAGATAAGATGGAAAAGTCCTTTTAATGAGTACCCATAAGATATGTTTTCATGGAGAAATGGGAAAAAAACATTCCATGGATAGCTATATTAGAATCAAGATTTATTAGAATTCTTCTGCATTTGTCATAACAGAAGTGTACAGTGACCCTAACCCTTCATTAGTGCCTTTATCATGAAATTAGCTGACAACAAATTTGTGAATTTTTTTTTTTTAAATCTAGAAAATAGGGCATGATATTTCATATGAATCATCTCAAACTATATTTACTGTCTTAAAAAATAAGATACAGATTTCAAAATATTGTTTATTAATATTTCAATCTGATGCTTTAAGGTATAATATTTTTAATAATTTTCATGTTTTGTATTATTGTTTGTATTGAGGTTTAATGGGAGAGTCAACCCAATGGGGTCATGTCGAGCGCGGTCTGTTTACCTATCCAAACTTTTACTGGGCAGGCTTAATCCTCTAAGCAGTAAACCAGTATTGTGCACATTAGTTCCCCAGAAACTGACAACTGCCCTTCTTGAATCAGCAGAAGGGAGAGAATGACTGTAGAAAATATTTCATCATCAATCTCCACGAAAGAATGTTGCCCCATTAAGTGCTTTACTGTGAAGAAAGAATTTCCTTAAAGTGATACAGAAAACTAGATGTGTTAAAAAATACAGACCTTTCTAACTCTCCATTCAAATGAATGTTATTAAAATTCAGAATAAGCAAACAGTTAAGATACTGTCAAACTGCTTCTTTATATTGAAACTATAGCACTTCGATCACTGTGTACTACTTTGATCACTGTGTAGTACTCATGCAACACCTTTTAGGCATACAAAGGACTTGTTACAATAGGATATGTTTGATAAATTAAGGTACCTGAATATTTCTACTAAATATTGTAAATTGTATTAAAGGCTCCATATTCCTCAAAAATAAACACTTTGTATCCAAGAAAGGTTTAATAAATTGTTAAATAGTATTAATGTGATCATAAAATGTGGCACCTGACAGCCTGAAAATTTCAGTTAGTCTCTTGTTTTTGAACTGGATCAAAAATGAAATGATTTTTTATCATATCTCTGAACTAATTCATTTCAGAACGAGAGACTAACTGAAATTTTACAGGCTGTCAGGGGCCACAATTTATGATTGTATTATAACTGTATATCAATTTTTTAAACCTTTCTTGGATAATAAAATGTCTATTTTTGAGGAATATGGAGCCTTTAAAGAAACATTGGCAGATTTGGACTTTAGATACATTTATGTTTCTGGCAAATTGGTAGTTTTTTTTTTAATCATTCACAATCACCAATACATTTTTTAGAAAAATAAAATAGTATGTATCTGGAAATCTTTCTTATTGAACGCTATACTGGTGTTTGATTAGTCCTGTAATAACCCTAAGTATTGGGACAGACATGCCTGAGCAAACAGTGTAGACCCAGATCAGATGCCACAGAATGTCTTCATTGTATGCCACTTGTCAAGCAATATTTTTAACACATCAACAGGTAGTGGAACAGACTTTTACAATTTATAGGGGAAGTGTGTTAAGGAGTTAAGCTGTCTCAAATTCATTATGAAAACATGCCTATCCAAATATATGGAGAATTTTACAATCAAAAACAGAAAATTTTCAGATAAAAATTCAGATTTTTTTTCATATTTCTGCTCAAAACATAGGTTGTGGGTATTCGTTAGAATGCCTAATGAGTACCACAATCTATGTTTTTTAGCAAAAGAAGAAAAATAATGTATACCCCTGTAAACTCCTGTTTTACTATATAAAAGTGCGGTTTAAGGGGGTCAAAATTATATGGGCATGTGTTCGTGATTTTAGAGTAAATACAATACTAGAAATAATGAAAAATCTAAACAAAGTGTGTAAATTACTTTATCTTAGCTGTCTCATAGTCTCCTTCAGCTAAACAGATTTTTCCTTCTAATGAAAGTCTCTGAGCAGACTCACCATTAACACATTTCTGGAAAATATTCAAAACACACTACATGTAACTAAAGTAATGTTTTTCTTGACACTGTTCATATTAAGTCCACACTCTACATCATCAGCAAAACATCTTCTTTAAAGGATTTCATCGCTCTAGATAAAGCATTTTTTTCAATCCAAAAGAACTGGGCCCAGTTGTTCTAAACTAACAACGTTGTTAGTTAACGTATCGTTAAAACTTTGATCATTAAATATGGCATATACGCTAATATTTTTGTTGAAAAAATGTGAGTTGCAAAAGCTCTCTAATTTTTTCAGCAAAAATAACTGTGAATTAGATACTGTACTTACTAGAGTAGTTAACATTTTGACCACTAACAAGCTTGTTAAGCTAACAATGCTTTGAACAACTAGGCCCTGCTATTTTTCTTATTTCTCCACGAAAGTATATGTTGTGGGTACTCATTAAAAGCGCCTCAGGGAGGCGCTTCTAATGGGTACCAACAACATATGTTTTTGTGGAGAAATGGGAAAAAATAATATGTGGACACCTCCTCTTATCTGGAGCTATGCATTTGTTTCAACCAAAAATTAATCTTATTTAATTATTTTTCTTTACAAAAAATGTTTTGTAGATACTCACAAGAAAAAAACATCACAACTGCATATCTATTGACGACTTGCAACATACATAGTATACATATATTTTTTCTCGGATAAATAAATAAAAAAAAAAAAAAAATGCTGGGTTGCCTCTGTCACCTAGAGTTATGTTGTTTTTTGTTTTGATTTGTTTGTCTGTTCTGTTTTGTTTTATTTGCTTTTAACATCACTTTCAAATATCTTTCATAGATGTGGAAAGCAGCCATTAGTTTGAGTGCAAAGTCATTGCCATGACATGATATTCCACAACAAACCACCCAGTTCTGATTCGTAAGTCATCTTTCTTAATTGACTGATTGTGTTGGGATTTAACAACATGTCAACCCTTGTGGGTCATTTTGTGTCGTCTCCCAGAGAAAGGGAGAAAAAAGATAGAAAAGGTATTAGAGATGAAAGAGAGGGATAGGGAAGAAAGAGAGAAATGAAAGAAAGTGAAGGAACAGACGAAACAACATCACTCCCCCCCTCGACCCTTACCTGCTGCAAGGACAGCAGGCCATGCCCAACTGTAAGCTTATATCAGTTGGACACCCCTGTGACAAAAGCTACAGCTACACCTTCGCCTCACCAAACCACCCCCAAACTTTCAATGCTGAGTGCCAAGCGAAAGAGCAGCTAGATTCATTTCTAAGTCTTCGATATGATCAGCTGGGGATAAAATCCACAACCTACCTGACACAAAGATGATGTTCTACCAACACCTAAAGTTATGACTGAAAAGTCAGCTTACAGCTCTAGGTAAAGTGATTTTTTTTCAACCAAAAAGTACTGATATTTTTCTTATTTCTCCACAAAAACACTGAGGCACTTCTAATGACTACCCACAACCAATGTTTCCATGGACAAATAAGAAAAATATTAAGTGGGTTACCCTTTTTATCTGGAGCTATGTTAAAGACTCAAACTTTTACTGTTACTCACCTTTGCTCCACCAATGTCACCAAGTTTAAATAGGATATGTCCTTTGAGCAGCAAAATATCAGGGGGCACATCTGTAAACTCCTGAAATATTTTAAGAAAACAAGCAATAATAAAACTACTACAAAGTACTTCATAATATCCTGAAACTGACAGGAACTGAAATAAAAAGTGGCTTTAAATTCCCCTGTTAACAATTCAGAGAAGAGATAATTGCCAGTCATCTCTAGCGTTACACCTGCATTTTTTGTCCTTACAGCCTCAGGGCAAACATTTTGGTCAAAATGTGCTATATTCTTCATTCATTTCGAATTGACATGCTATATGACTAGGCTTTTGAAAATATTGAACAGCTTACCCTCACCTCCTGGCCCTGCTTGTTGGGTCAAATTATGAAGTTTATCCCCAAAAAATCTTCTTTTCAAACTAATAATGGATATATAAAGCTGCAGTCTAATCTATAAAATATAACTGACATTACTGCATAGAAATCTCTCAAAAACAACTTTCTGATACCAAAAATGGCAATAACTCAGTGAAAACTAGAAATTGTGTTTGTAAAACACTATGCCCCCATGATATGCTTGCCTCTAAAGATAATGCAAGGTAATAATGGCCCAATCTACAAAGGGCCATAACTCTGGAAATATTTTTCAGAATTTATTCAAAAGTTAATCAGGTCATCTTCTCATCACTACCAATCTATTCATCAAGTTATGAGGCTCTAGCTCCAACAGCTTTTGAGATATTTTGCTGACAAGGGAAAATGCTCAAATTTACAAAGGGGCATTACTCATTGCCCCTCCAACTTCCTTCTCACCTATTTTTTTCATGAGGAATTCACATATGAAATTTTAAAACATTAGCATACATGGTTCTTAAGCTATAATTTGCACAAGAAAGCAACAACATTAAATGGCCAGAAATTTCAAAGGGTCTTAATTCAAATAAAAAATTTCATTAAATTGGCTGAAAAAATTAACCAGGTGATCTCCTCCTCAGTCCCAATCAGTATACCAAATAACAAAGCTCAAGATCAAATACTTTTTGAGATATCTTGTTAACAAGATTTCAATATTATTTAATTAAAAGGGAAATAACTCTAAAATGGGAGATAATTCAGATAGGAAAAAAAATATAGGTCACCGATTTTTTTCATGAGGAATCCGTATATGAAATTTTAAAACATTAGCATACATGGTTCTAAACTTATGCTATACACAATAAAGCAACATTAAATGGCCAGAAATTGCAAAGGGCCATAACTCCAACAACATTTCATTTAATTGGTTGAACATTTAATCAGGTGATCTCCTCCTCAGTCCCAATCAGTATACCAAATATCAAGGCTCTAACCCAAATACTTTTTGACATATCTTGCTAACCAGATTTCAATGTTATTTTATTACAAGGGAAATAACTCTAAAATGGGAGATAATTCGGATAAGAAAAAAAATACGGGTCACCTATTTTTTCATGAGGAATCCACATATGAAATTTCAAAACGTTAGCATTCATGGTTCAAAACTTATACTATGCACAAGAAAGCGTAATGAATGGACAAGCCAGAAGCAATATGCTCCCCACCCCCCACCCCACCCCCTACTTTTTCAAAGTTTACAATCCCAAAACAGATCATATCTATGTACAGTTTAATCCTTGCCATGCTGAATAAATTAAGATGCCACACCCACTTCTTATTGTCATGCTGAATAAATTAAGATGCGATGCCCATTTCTAATTGTCAGCAAATCAAACTACTTAATCCAGATTGTTGATATAAATTCACAAACTGAATGACAAACAGTGCAGATCCAGATCAGTTGGCTTCTTTAGAAGCCAACTGATCTGGATCTAGACTGTTTGCAAAGGCAGGGCATATCCGAGTTCAGCAGGACTAAGGTTAAGGGGTCTGGAGACACTTGGTAGATTTTTCACCATTTCCACGAAGAGAAACAACTTTTGTGACTTCCTGTTTGTTTTCTTGAACACCAAGCCCTTTCTGAAAAGGGGTCTACTCTATAAGGAAAGAATTTACTCCCAGAGGGAGCAAATTCTTTCCTTTTAGAGTAGACCCTTTTCAAAAGGGAACAAAAAAATTCTGACAGAGCTGTCTCCTATGAAAATGTATCAAATTCCTTTATGTTTTACTGAAATCTATGAAATACATTTAGGCTACAACATCACAAAAATAATTTATCAAAGGCTGTACATGTGCTTATCTGGCCCATTTCTTGTAATGAGCATTGTATATCATATCACACTATTTTTTTATTTTCTATTAATATAAAATTGGTCTGGTTCAAATAACTTTACAGTGGTAACTTAAGACATTTAGCCCTTTTTTAAAATCAAAGTATATTTCATGGTCACTTATTAGAATTGTTTTACAACTACTCATTAGAATTTCTCTAGGAAGCAAGCCCAACAAGTATCAACAACATGTTTTGGTCAAAAACAACAAAAAGGCTTCTGAAAATCTCTTATCTGCAGACTTGCTCTATGTTGCTTATCTAAAATTCTGTAGATTTTGTGGGGAATAGATACATGTTCAGGGGTGACAATCCTGACAAAATGTTTTTTGTCTCCCTTCTGAAAAGTAGTCTACTCTAAAAAGGAAAGAAGTTACTCCCTCCTGGGGCTTGGCATGTAAGAAAACTTTTTACAAACAGTACGTTAAAAATCCTCTCATATAAAATAGCAGAAAATCTATCAGAGGTATCCAGTATATAGAGAGACTACATTATCAAAACAATAGTAGTTGGAAAAAAACAATTTATGACAGAAGTGATGTTTCTGTGATTTTCATTACATCCAAAGTAGCTCAGCTAAAAACCTTACCTTTCCAATAAGTTCAAGCGCGGTATTTAATGACTGTTTGGTTCCATGCTGGTACATTGATAGAAGTTTGTTTTTGCACAATGATGCTGTCACTTCTGAGGCTGATACGGATACAATTCTGTCCTTTCTCTGCAATGCCTTCAAACCTATTTAGAAATAAGAAACATATGAAATAAACCAATTATTATCACATATTGCATATGAGATAAACCAATTATTATCACATATTGCAAACAGCAACAACCCAGGCCAAACAGCTCAGAACAGTCTGATCAGGCCCTAAGGTTATAAGACTTTTTTCAAGCTCAACTCAGCTGAGCATGAAATTTGTCTCATAATAAATCTCAAATTACTAACAACTGCAAATTCTTTCTTGCTTAACATAGCCAAGCATGTAATTTTCTCTGCTAATAAATATGAAAATGCCAACTTTTGTTGGCATTTTCATATTTATTAGCAGAGAAAATTTCATGCTCAACTGGGTTGAGCATGAAAAAAGTTTTATAACCTCGGAGCCTAGCCTTTTCAATCACAGAAATGAACCAATTCTGATCATCCTGCACATGAACACAGTCTCACCAGAGCATTTCTTTTGTAGCTGATCATACCATATTTACACTATTATATCATACCATATTTACACTATTATATCATATCATATTTACACTATTATATCATAACATATTTACACTAATACTGAGACACTTCAACTTCTTACCATACTTGTCCTAACATTTGAATTACCTGGCCCTGAGGTTATAAAACTTTTTTCATGCTCAACTCAACTGAGCATGAAATTTTTCATGCTAATGAATCTCAAATTACTAACAACACCAAATTCTTTCTTGCTAAATATAGCTGAGCATGAAAATATCTCTGCTAATAAATATATGAAAATGCCAACTATTGTTGGCATTTTCATATTTATTAGCAGAGATATTTATTAGCAGAGAAAATAAATATATTCATATTTATTAGCAGATATTTATTAGCAGAGAAAATAAATATATTCATATTTATTAGCAGAGAAAATTTCATGCTCAGCTGAGTTGAGCCTGAAAAAAGTTTTAAAACCTCGGGGTCAGATGCTCTAAAATTGCTGCATGAGTAGCAAACATTGTAGACCTTATCAGAGACCATATTCTGTTGCCTCTGATCTGGGTCTACACAAATCTGTCTGTTCTAATGCTTTGGGTAAATAGGCTTGTTCAGTGATACTTTGGGTAAATAGGCTTGTTCAGTGATACTTTGGGTAAATAGGCTTGTTCAGTGATACTTTGGGTAAATAGGCTTGTTCAGTGATACTTTGGGTAAATAGGCTTGTTCAGTGATACTTTGGGTAAATAGGCTTGTATAATGTACAATAATTCTGTACATAGACAGTGAAAGGCTGTAGGTCCTGATCAGACTATGTATATGTAAAGGCTGACCTGGGCATATGGTTTATACATACTTTATTTATACACTGACATGTACAAATATAAACAAGATAGTAATACAATTGCAACAGAAGCATACAAATGGGATTCAGGTAAAAGTCTTGTGACTTATGTAAATCTGTATCCCATTGTGCAAATATCTTCTTGGCTCATTTCTAATTGTGGTTAGGAATAATTTTTTTCAAAAAAGTGAGTATTACATAAATCATTTTTTATCATGTCCCCACAACTATGAAGAGCATTGGAGTCTGCATTAGCATGATTCTGCATTGGCATCATACTTTCTTGTCTGCCTAATATCTTGTGAACCTGTGGTTGCATTCTTCCCAAATCTGAAAATTTGGTGTGGGGACATCTATTTTCTCTGAAGACATGGTTTCTAGTGATACACTGAGACATTATTTCTTTCCACTGTATTTCAATATAAATAAAAGAGAAAGTTTGATATATAAAGTTTTTACAGTAAAACAGGCTCCACGTTTAAAATCAAGATATTTAATTTTAGCTTACCATCATCACAGGATTGCATGGCTTCTGTGCTGTTATGAAAACGTAGCAATGTCAAGGACAGGAAATAAAAGGAACATACAGGCCTTTTCGACTGACCTAAAAGATAATAAATTGTTCTGTACAGACTAAAAATTGATACAACATAAGAAAACACACACACACACACACACACACACACACACACACACACACACACACACACACACACACACACACACACACACACATTAGAAGTTTCAGTGGCACAGTCTGGCATTCTGAAGAAAAATAAAACAGTTTTTATAATGAAGGCACAGTAATGATGAGTAGCTATCATGTATGTTTTTTATGGAAATAAGGAAATCATCCTAGAATTAATACCAAATACTTCTTAACAAGTGCTTTGATTCAAATAGATATGCGCCAGCAAACACCCTAGATCAATCTTCTCCTTTCAGATCTAACTGCTCCAAAACACAGAGAAGACAATTAGCACTTTTACAATGGTTAACACTTACACTTTTTGGTGAGGCAACTGACACACTTTAAGGTGAGGCAACTGATACACTTTTAGGTGAGGCAACTGATACACTTTTAGGTGAGGCAACTGATACACTTTAAGGTGAGGCAACTGATACAATTTCAGGTGAGGCAACTGATACACATTTAGGTGAGGCAACTGATACACTTTAAGGAGAAGCAAGTGATACACTTTAAGGTGAGGCAACTGATACACTTTTAGGTGGGGCAACTGATACACTTTAAGGTGAGGCAACTGATATAATTTCAGATGAGGCAACTGATACACTTTAAGGTGAGACAAATGATACACTTTAAGGTGAGGCAACTGATACACTTTAAGGTGAGGCAACTGATACACTTTTAGGTGGGGCAACTAATACACTTTAAGGTGAGGCAACTGATACAATTTCAGGTGAGGTAACTGATATACTTTAAGGTGAGGCAACTGATACACTTTTAGGTGGGGCAACTGATACACTTTAAGGTGAGGCAACTGATACACTTTTAGGTGGGGCAACTGATACACTTTAAGGTGAGGCAACTGATACAATTTCAGGTGAGGCAACTGATACACTTTAAGGTGAGGCAACTGATACACTTTTAGGTGAGGCAACTGATACACTTTAAGGTGAGGCAACTGATACATTTTAAGGTGAGGCAACTGATACACTTTAAGGTGAGGCAACTGATACAATTTCAGGTGAGGCAACTGATACACTTTAAGGTGAGGCAACTGATACACTTTAAGGTGAGGCAATTGATACAATTTCAGGTGAGGCAACTGATACACTTTAATGTGAGGCAACTGATACACTTTTAGGTGAGGCAACTGATACACTTTTAGGTGGGGCAACTGATACACTTTAAGGTGAGGCAACTGATACATTTTAAGGTGAGGCAACTGATACACTTTAAGGTGAGGCAATTGATACAATTTCAGGTGAGGCAACTGATACACTTTAAGGTGAGGCAACTGATACACTTTAAGGTGAGGCAACTGATACACTTTTAGGTGAGGCAACCGATACACTTTAAGGTGTCGCAACTGATACACTTTAAGGTGACGCAACTGATACACAACTTTCCAAATTGGTTTGCCTCTCTTCTGAAAGGGGTCTACTCCAAAAAGGAAAAAATTCGCTCCCTGTAGTATAGACCCCTTTCAGAAGAATTTTGGCATGCAGAAAATCAAACAGGTATTCTTAAATGTTGACTCCCTTGTAAAATAAGTGGAAAATTAACCAAGTACAGTCAAACTACAATGGCTCGAACACCTTTGGGACCATGGAAAACTGTTCAAGCTATGGGTAGTTTGAGCCAATGAAGGTTAATCATGGCGCCAGGTCGGGAAGCAAAAATTGCTAATTCTGGGAAATCTATCAGTCTTCTACACAATAATTGTATGTTGAGTTACTCATTAGAATTGCCTTGGAGAGGCGATTCTAATGAGTACATACAACATACAATTTCATAATGAAATAAGAAAGCTTCCTTAAATATTTGTTTTCTTGATCTATCGGAAGAATTTTGTAGGGACTCAAAACCGAGTTCGAATTAGCCATGGTGAACGAGCCATCGGTGTTCGAGCTATTGAGATTCGACTGTACATGCATATCAACAAGTAGTCAAAAAGACATGTTCAAGTTTTAAGATAGGTACAGTAACAAAAGAATGTATTTATATATAACAGGTTCACCATAGCAAAATGAGAAAAATAACTTACAAGCCATAAGAAAGTTCTTGGCTTGTTGTAGATCATTGTTACATAAAGAAACATAGCCGTGAGCTGTAGACAATAAACCATCCTTGTCTATACCTTCTGTTGTCAGTGAGGCTAATTTATCTACCAATGCTACAAAGACCTCAGATACTGTTGTCTGCTGCTTCACTGTTAATATACAAATCATAGTTCCAAATAAGGTGTAACCAAAAAGAACAGATAACAGGGTTAGCACTTGCGATCTCAATTTGTGAAAATACATGTATATAAATTTTGGCACAAAATATCTGAATTTCAGTAAAAACAAATGGCAAAAAAAAAAAAAAAAAAAAAAATCACCAATAAAAATTCACAATTTAGAGCCAACATGTGTCCATTAACACCCTACTTATTTATGCACCTGTGCTCAAGTATCATTAACTCGGGTTGCTAATTGCCAAACAGTAGCTGTCACAACTGGTCTGTGCTTTTACCTCGCGTCAAACATGTGCGGTGTCTACATGATCTGACTAACGGTAAACCCCGTCTCTTGGCTGTCAAATTGCTGAACCAGCCAGTGAAATATTAAATACAATTTAAATGCAAGTGACATACCGACATGATGACAGGAGCAAATGATTATCTTGTCACAAATGCACACATCACAGACCCTGATCAGTCTGCACACAAGCCATTCTGATCATGGTTTATATTTTTGTTGAACAGCTGCTGCAATGCCCAGACATCATGAGAAATTGGCAAACACTGAAAAGCCTGTGTATATCCGGATCTGATCTGGGCACAATAATTCAAAAGTGCAATAAGGTAGTCAGCTGTTTTTTTTTGTTTTTTTTTTTAGTTTTTATTTGTTTTGTTTTTTTATCCCAGTAAGTTATATTTTCGCTTGTTCCCACAAAAAGAAACCGTGTGACCCTAATGGTAACATAATACTCAGTTGAGGATGCATGTCGTATGAAGAAATAGGCAGTAATTTCACGTGACATTGTGGCAGGAACCCACTTTATGAGAAAAAAAGATCTTATTATCATGTTCGTTTTTACTGTTTTGTTCGGATCAAGTTAAATTGTACAGTGCAAATAGATTACCTATAATCAACTTCATAAAAGTTTGTTTGTTTGTGTTGCGGTTTTATGGCCCAGTCAACCCAATGGGTTCATGTCGAGCACGGTCAGTTTACCTAACCACACGTTTAATGGACAGGCTTAGTCCTCTAAGCGGTTAACCAGTATTGTGCACATTCTTTCTCCAGAAACTGACAACTTCCCTTCTTGAATCAGCGGAAGGGAGAGAATGACCGTAGAAAATATTTCATGATCAATCTCCACGAAAGAATGTTGCCGACCTTGGTGAGGGTTGAACCCGCGAATTCCTGGTCTCCAGTCGGACGGTGCATCCATTAAGGGAAGTCTAGGAGTCAGAGACTCACAAAAATTGCTCTGGGACTTCCAAATATCAATGCCAGGGTGTCTGGGACTCCAAATTTTAAACATATCCTAACATTTATAAGAAGGATTTAAAATGAATGTATGTGCTATCTGGCTTAAGAATGGCTGTTTTTCTCCAAAAACGTCAGTTTAATAATATTTAAGTTGAATTTCTGTAAGTCATTTAAAAGATTTATCAGTTGAGACTTCCAGATAATGGAACTAGGAAGTTTTGGGGCTTCCTGATTTTGACAGTTAGTGCAAGCATTGTATCGTTCCAGCTAAGAGAGGGTATTAAGTAAATAATTTTCTTATTTCTGTACGAAAACATATGTAGTAGGTACTCAATTGAAGTGCCTCAGTGAGGCACATCTAATGAGTACCCAAAACATAAGTTTTTGTACAGAAATAAGAGAAATTTCAGGACTTTTTGGTTGAGTATTTGGAGCTATGGATAATTGATTGAGGAGCTTTTACTGTCCAGTCAACCCATTATGGTCATGTCAAGTGTGGTCAGTTTACCTGAGTAGGCTTAGTCCTCTAAGTGGTTAACCTGTCCTTGTGTACATTCTTTTGCCAGAAACTGACATGTGCCGTTCTTGGATCAGCATGACCTGCAGAGATCACTAGTCAGACTTGCATTGGACTGAGCCACCAATGCCAGCGTAACTATGGATAAGCATATTAAAAAGATGTAAAAGACAAAACACAGAAACTTACACATGAAGCTATCAAGCTGACACAATATCCAGTACAGGAGAGCAGCCTTAGAGTCTGGATATCTCTGGTAGAGACTTTCACAGGTGAACCAGAATTCACTATCTACTTTCTGAAACACAAATGAAACTTATCAAGTCATAGCTCAAGAAAAGAATGGTATCAACATAAATACACAACAACCTCTTTATAACACTAATGTTGGGGTCCATAGTATAAACAGTGTTAGTTAATCAACCGTGTTATATCCAAACAAAAATGTATAGATTATATTGAAAAATGACCATTTATGGTCATTTTTCATTTTGGGATCCATCTTTGAATCATGTTATATCCAAAACCTTGTAACGAATCGTGTTATAAAGAGGTTGTAGTGTATTTTTTTATTTCTCCATATGTTGCAGGTACTCATTAAAGTGCCTCACCAAGAAGATTCTAATGCGTACTCACATGTTTTTATGGAGACTTGGAAAAAATTATCCCAGAATTATCACCAAATTAGCACACCTTTTGTTATATTCTCTCTAACATACAAATATTTTATAAAATCAGTTACATGTACCTGACACAGGGGTTATGGAGCAACTTGTAGTTTGTATGCCTTGTGATTCACTGAGGGTCTTACACGTGGTAATTTCATATGAAATTTATGGAACAAGCCTTCTGCGTTTCATAAAATTTCATATGAAATGACCATGAGTGTAAGATGCAATTTCTGTTTATTATAATTATGACCCTTTTAAACTGGACTTTATCGTTTTTAAATTGGACATTATTTCAATAGAAAATGGATGTCCTTATGATGTTACATGTAAGCACCAAAATGTTATGTAAAACAATTTGCTACGACATGATGTTATCCACCGAATAACAGCAATGTCATATGACAATCTCTTATTTTGCACATTTTGTTGTGTTGTTAGTTTGCTTACACATTTCACAAAATCAGTTACCATCAGACAAGGGTAGACGACTTTTGAAGAGTGTCTGTTTTACTAAGAATGTTTGTTTGTTTGTGTTGAGGTTTTACGGCCCAGTCAGCCAAATGAGGTCATGTCAAGCACTGTCAGTTTACCTAACCACACATTTACTGGGCAGGCTTAGTCTTCTAAGCGGTTAACCAGTATTGTGCACATTCTTTTGCCAGAAACTGACAACTGCACTTCTTGAATCAGCGGAAGGGGGAGAATGACCGTAGAAAATATTTCAAGATCAATCTCTACGAAAGAATGTTGCCGACCTCAGTGGGGGGTTGAACCCGCGACCTCCTGGTCTCCAGTCGGACGGCGCATCCAAATGAGCCACCACCACCCGCTTACTAAGAATGCTCTAGAAAAGCTGGGAGAAGGTATTTCAACCTTTACCACTCTACAGGCAAACTCAGCACACAACAGACTGACAAGATTTTTCTTATTTTTCCAAGAACACACTTAGACAATCCATACAAATTGTCTCCTCCTTTGGGGACAGTTTGCATGAAATGTCAAAGCTATTTTTTCAAAAAAAAAAAAAAAAAAATCCAAACTGTCATTCTGCTGAAATGTTTACCCATAGCCTATTTAAGGCATTAAATACATAATCTGTGAAACCATTAAGACTGACTAAACCCAGCGCACAGCTCCAGATAAGGCACTTTTTTCAACCAAACATGTTGATATTTTTGTTATTACTGACAAAAACGCATGTTGTGGGTACTCATTAGAAGTGCTTCACCGAGGCGCTTCTAATAAGTACCCACAACATACGTTTTTGCACTGAATAAACAAAAATATTTACCTGATGCTCCTGCTTATCTGGAGCTATAGGAACATTTCGGGATAATTATGAAATTCCTATATAAAACCAGTACTGTCTATGAGTAAAGGTTATTTATGTTATCTAGTACCTTTATAAGTAGATTTATGTAAGTTTCAATCATGTTGTCCAAATACGCAACCTCTGGATTTGCTTGTCTTAGAACTTCCTGACAGTTACTAATTATCTGGAAAAAATATCAAACATATCAGCATGTAATATATTATCTTTGCAGCAAGATTTACATAACTTTTATTATGTCACCAGAAATGTGTTTGTAAAGCACTGTGCCACCAACTATATGCTTGTTCATACAAAATGCAAAAGTTGGAAAGAGGCATAAAAAAACTCTGACAAAACTAAACCAATTTTTTTTTTCAAAAGTGAGTAAGGTGACATACTCTTCAGTCCCAAATAAGCTCCCCAAGTTTCAACTCAATATAGCTCAAATAGTTATCAAGATATCTTGCTAACCAAAAAAGTGTCACAAAAGGAAGGATGGTGAATAAACAACCCAAAAGCAATATGCCCCTCCAACTGCTTCGAAGTTTGGGGTGCAAAAATATGTAACTACACAAATAAAATTCAAAGTGTTTCTTCCTCAGGATAATAAAGCCAAGCAATTTTGTTATGATTTAATGCTTATATCATTTCTCATTATCATGTTGTTTGAAATGATTTGTACAAAGAAAATGCCTTGTCATATGAACCCATTTTAGACTGAATGAACTCCCCACAAATTAAATACATGTATTGGAACAGTCAAATTTCAGTTTTAGGTATGTCAGGCTATGTGATTTAAATATTTCTAGAAAAAAATGGCTAAACTATTTGCAAACTGTGGAGACCCTGATCAGATGCCACATTCTGAAGCATCTGATCTGGATTTACTCTGCTTGCCAATTACCCTTTTAGGAGTCTCCAGACTAAAATGGGTTAAATATACGTAATACACTTCAACCTCTTTATAACACGGTTCGTTATAACATGGTTTTAGATATAACATGGTTCAAAGATGGATCCCAAAAATGTACAGATTATATTGAAAAATGACCATAAATGGTCATTTTTCAATATAATCTATACATTTTTGTTTGGATATAACACGGTTGTTTAACTAACACGGTTTATGCTGTGGACCCCAACAATTGTGTTATAAAAAGGTTGTGGTGTATTATTTTCAGCAGTTTCAGGAATTGTCAGATGCATTGAGTGTAAGTTGCTGGTTAGAATTGTTCAGTCTGTCATGTTAGTATATTTCTTCAGCAATACTTAATGCCCCGAGTGTTTGAACAAATGAAAATAAAATTATTTATGTCCTAGTAAGGCTAACATTTTGGATGCTGGGTAGAAATTTCAGCCAACAATATTTTAAAATAGTTTTTTCTTATTTTTCCTAGAAAATAGGATTTGACTTTTCATGTAAATTGCCTCCTTAGGAGACAATTTGCACGAAATGTCAGATCCTATTTTCTACAAAAAATAAGAAAAATACCATTTGTTTGTTGTCTGCTGAATTTGCCCATAGCATGGAAGTGCTAACCACTTGGATACGTGGGCTGTACTGTCAGTTGTTGTCATGGATAAATTACCTCGTCAATGTTTTCTGGTAGGTGTGCCAGTTGCAGAATGGTAACCAGTCTCCATTGTAATTCCAGCTTTTGCTCAATGGCACCTTCTTCTGCAATGGTTGTCTTGTAATGCTTCACTACCTGCAAGTCATACAATGACTTAACAACAAGGCTGGCTAATCAGAGCTGAAAAGATAATCGATTATCAGTCCTGCCATTGTGATTGATAATCGATTAGTAATCACTGAAGATTTGATCATCATTTTACCTATTTGAGCATGACTCTATCATATGTTATACTTTATTGATTGTATGTATTTTGTCAGACAGGCCTGAGCAAACAGTATAGACCCAGATGAGATGCCGCAAATGCAGCATCTCATCAGGGTCTACACTGTTTGCCACTCACCCAGCTATTTTAGACACAACAGTGGGTAGTAAATTGGACTTGTTCAAATTTTAGATAAAGTATGGTAAGGAGATGAGGTGTCTGAATACGCAGGGTAAATACGGTAAAGTAACAAACACAGACATTAAATGATGGATTATTAGCAAATCTGTAATGATGGTCATTTTTGTGGAATTTATCGATCAATTAATCAATTATCCGATTAATCGTGCCAGCCTTAGTTAACACCATGGCCAGCTTATATCATTAATGCTTAGCATGCTGGGTAAAACTTTCAGCAGGCTACATTTCAAAATATTCTTTTTTTATTATTATTTTTTATTTTTTTTTTTTTCGGATTTTCTGATGCAGTAAAGCTTATTTATTTCAATTCTAACATCCAAAAAGGCTATGAAAATGCTATTGTTTTCTTCAGATTCTCCCAAACTTCTGCCAATGTCCGAAGGAAGCTGGCCAATGTGTTTTGACTGTAATAGAAACTTTTACTTGGTTTTATTATGTATATGATGCAAGAAAACAAAATTATACCATCTAACATCAAGGAAACGATGAGTCACAGTGGCCTAATTTTGATATGTAACAAATCAGCTTCAGTTTATATACCCATACATCAAATTTGGTCAGCACAGACCATACTGTATATGATATATACCATGATAAGTTTTTCTGTCATATAAAATGTAGGTTTGATGTCACCATATTGGTTGCAACTCCATATTTTTGCTAACAACTGCACCAGATGACTCAGATACAAAATTCAAGTGTGTGCAATGATTTATATTAAAATATCTGGGCCCAGTTGTTCAAAGCTAACGACATCATTAGTTAACAATTCGTTAAAATTTACATAGAGTGATACGCAAATATGCTGAAATTTTTTGCTGAAAAAATGTGAGTAGCTTTTGCAGTGCAAAAGCTACTCACATTTTTTTCAGCAAAAAATATCACAATATTTTGTATTGAATCTGCTAAAACAGTTAACGAAATGACCCTTAACGAGCTTGTTAAGCTAATGATGCTTTGAACAACTGGACCCAGGGTATATACCATCTGAAGAACCGCCACATCACATTTCTCATCTAATAATGTTGGCAACTTCATCAGAATCTCTACTTTCTTCTCTCTCTCCCTGCAGTAGAAAATTACAAGAAACTTTGACATATATCATCCACCTGTAACAAGGAGTTTATCACTTCTTCATGGTTCACAACACACCATCTCTGTGGCATCTGATCTGGGTCTACATGGTTTGCACTGACCTACCTGTTCCAATACTTTAGGTTATTACAGCACTAAATAGCAGAAGTATCATTTGACCAAGATGATTTGTCTTCAATGTTCCTTTTAAGGATTTTTAAATCTTTTATCAACAGGTGCAAATGCAGCTGTCATGGGACACAGCAATTTTCAATAACTGATATGATGCACAATGCAAAAAAGGGCCCTTATGCAAATTGTGGATGTTCTAGGCCATGATCAGCCTGCACAAATGTGCAGGCTTGCCCACTTACACCATGAGTCGGGTATCAGGTAAATATTTTTCTTGATAAAATCTTACGTTGTGGGTACTCATTAGAAGTGCCTCATCGAGGCACTTCTAATGAGTACCCACAACATATGTTTATCGAGAAATAAGAAAAATATAGATACAGTTGACTCTCGTTATCTCGACCCCTCTTATCTCGATCCTATCACTTATGTCGAACTGATTTCTAAGTCCCGATTATTTTCCCTATGTATTTATTGTATTTCAGCTTCGCGTATGTCAAACTACTTTTATGTCGACACTTCGGCTATCTCGTCCATCATTTTCAGTCCTTGAATATATTTTTCACAGTTTTTACTACCGCGTATCTCGAACTCGGACCATGACGAAGGAAAAAAAATGTAAGATGCGGCGCCGCCGGTCTCTCAGTTAATGAAAATTATAATAGGCCACTGATAAATAAATCAATATTTTAATTTTCCCCTTTGTCCAGGTAATTACAAACAACACAAACAATGTCTAAAATCCGTAATTATGAAATCATATGCGTGTCGAGTCGGGTTTGACACGCGGCGCTCAACACCGTCTCGTGTCATTGATTTGTAAGATAAAAAGCGGCCCAGAATAGTGTTATGAAAGATTAATCAACGAAGTTTCTTTAATTTATTGTTTAAATATGCTCTTCACTACTGAGTACTATCCGTTTGAATGATATAGCGTCTTCAAGAAAAGTCAGTGCGCGACAGGTTCCGACTTAGATCAGCCTGTATTAATCAGGCTAGCTAAGTCTGAATCTTCGCTTGTTACTCTCTTTGGTCAGGCGGTGCTCTTTGGTAAGCCCAGATAAGGCTCATGTGTGGAAAATTCGTGGGTGTGCAGGCTGATCCGAGTCTTTGACAGTCGCACAGTCTTCTAATTGGTGTTGTACACGGCCTCAAATAGACGAATCACACGTGGGTACCGATGTTTACCCTTCCGACCCTGTGACTGGTACGGATACCCGCACAAATAGTGTAGGTCCAGATGAGACGGTTCATAACGAGCTTTCTCTGCAGGATCTACAGTTTGCCGCGCTGAGATGGTTCGTTTATGCCAGGGGAGATAATCCAAACTAGCTTACAGCTGCCGGTTAACATTGTAAGCGTTTTATGCAAAAGCGGAAACCAGTCAACTGTTTATCGAGTCGTCTATGCGAAGGAAGCTAATCCAAACCAGTTCATAACGTATAGCTAACACAACCCGGAAACCAGTAATTTATTCATAGCTCATGGAAATCCAAATTTGCAGGAGTATTAAAAGACAACAAGAGACGTTTGGAATTTATTATTATTAACATTTATTGATGATATTATTTCAAGAAAACCATTGCATCTCCTAAAACAAACAGCAACAATGCAAACTGAAGTACGCGTAAATTATTTAAATTGCCATATACATGTGCCTTCCAAGCACGTTGAGGCGAACAGTCGTCATACCTATGACGTCACAATTTGGTTGTCTCGAACTACTGATCACTCGAACATTTTTATCAGGTCCCGTGAAGTTCGAGATAACGAGAGTCGACGGTACTTTTTGGTTGAAAAAAGCGCCTTATCAAGAGCTATGTTACACAATCAATAGATACGGTAGTTTATGTTGATGAACAGAGAATGCTCAGATCAAACTGCACAGATGTGCATACTGACCCAGGCCTTCGCTGTTTGTTTATGGCATATGGGGCTTTTCTGCATTTTGCGCATCTTATGATATCAAACCTGTCCTTGGTACAAATGTCTCAATTAGATCATTAAGGCAAGAAGTGATTCTTACACACCTGCAAATAGGTCATACTAGACCAATGCATTCCTATCTACTCAGAGAGCAAAGATCAACCTTTCTGTATAAATGGTAATGAACTTTTTTACATTGACATACATTTTTCCAGGTAAATGTTATTTCAAAATATACCTGCTGTCATGATTCTATAGTTGTTTTTTTTTAAAGCAAATAAATCTCTTTAGCAAAATATAACTATTTCAATTATTAAACATTCCCAACTTCATGTATTCATAGTACTTGACACATAACTGCAATACCCTTTTCATTGGCAAAGTAAGTCAATATACCATTTTGACACAAATAACTCTCATAAATAGACACTTCATTAAATATGAGCTCATTCAGATTCAGATCAGATGCCAGAGAGTCTGGCCTCTGATCAGGTTCTATACTGTTGGCCACTCATCCAACACTTTTATAAAGGCCTCTACTTAGATTCAAATTTATCAGGCTAAAAGTTAAAATGGTCTGAGTATTTTTAGGCTTTTGCAGAATAACTACTGTAGTCATCATGAAAACATGCCTATATAAATTTTGACCCCCTTAAACCCCATTTTATATAGTAAAACTGGGGTTTACAGGGATATACATTATTTTTCTTATTTTGCTAAAAAAAACATAGATTGTGGGTACTACTTAGAACTGCCTCACTGAGGCAGTTCTAATGAGTACCCACAATCTATGTTTTGAGCAGAAATATGAAAAATATAGGAATTTTTTATCTGAAAGTTTTCCTTTTTTTGGTTGTAAAATTTTCAATATATTTGAATAGGTGTTTTTGTAATGTTATCCTAAATAATATCATACTTATCCTTCAATCCAGAAGTTCTTTTGACTACCTTATGATGTATCTAAAACAAATTCTTGCTGAATGGCAAATGGTGCATACCCTGATCACATGCCGCATTTTGCAGCATCTGATCCGGGACTTTATAGATCATAGGGCGAGATAGCATTATGAAAACACGCCTATTCAAATATACAGAAAATTTCACCTCAAAAACTGAAAACTTTCATATAAAAAACTGATATTTTTCATATTTCTGCTCAAATCATATATTGTGGATACTCATTAGAACCACCTCACTGAGGCAGTTCTAATGAGTACCCACAATCTGTGTTTTTGAGTAGAAATATAATGTATACCCCTGTAAACCCCAGTTTTACTATATAAAAGAGGGGTTTAAGGGGGGGGGGGGGGGGGGGCAAAATTATATAGGCATATTTTCATGATGAGAGTGTGTATAAGGTAAATATTTTTCTTATTTCTCCATGAAAACATATGCTGTAGGTACTCATTAGAAGCACCTCGCCATTTCTAATTTCTCCATGATACCCATTAGAAGCGCCTCACCGAGGTGCTTCTAATGAGTGCCCACAATGTTTTCATGGAGGAATAAGAAAAATATCAATACTTTTGGATTGTATAAAAGGCATCTTATCAAGAGCTATGAAGTTACGTCTTGGGAATCAATGGCAATTAGGAGAAATCTTACCCTGCACAGAGTTCCAGGAGCTTGAGATAGACCTTAATATGATCTGTTCTATATGCTGCTAGGGGGTGCTTCTCATAGAAGCTGCTGAGTCCCTGTAATAATATGAAACAAAATACAGTCGACTCTCGTTATCTCGAAATCCAAGGGACTCTCTGAAATACTTCGAGATATCCGTAGTTCGACATATCAGGTTTGCAGAATTGAGGAAAAAATAATTTGATTAACCACATTTAACAAACTGATAGGTAATTGGACTTTTGAAGTTAGAGATCTATTGAAAATATTGTGGAAAAGAGGAGAAATTGCTCCTTAGGAGCAATTTCTCCTCTTTTCTACAATATTTTCCATCTGTTGTTAGATTTTCATGTTTAGGCAGGGACCAGATTTTCACTTCGAGATAAGTGGTTATTCGAGATAAGCGAGTTCGAGATAGCGAGAGTCAACTGTACAATATTTGGGCCGCCAGCTAACAAAAAGGCTCTTTTGGCATATATGAATGGCAAAGCCTAAGACCAGTGTGCAGCCATGCATCAGGTCAAGATCTTTGCTATTAGTCTTATATCTTCTACAAGGTCCCTATATTGTGTAGACCAACAGCAAAGATCCTGACCAGACTGCGCAGCCATACATCAGGTGAACCTCTTTGCTTTTAGTCTTATATCTTCTACAAGGTCCCTATATTGTGTATGCGAACAGCAAAGATCCTGACCAGACTGCACAGCCATGCATCAGGTCAAGATCTTTGCTATAAGTCTTATAGTTCTACAAGGTCCCTATATTGTGTAGGCGAACAGCAAAGATCCTGACCAGACTGCACAGCCATGCATCAGGTCAAGATCTTCGCTATTAGTCTTGTATCTTCTACAAGGTCCCTATATTGTGTAGACAAACAGCAAAGATCCTGACCATATTGTGCAAATGTGCAGGCTGTTCTGAATCTTCACTGTTTGCATCTTCTAAGGTCCCCTTTCTTACCTTAAGTACTGTATTCAACCTAATTACTGCACATACCCCCCCTATAAGTGCACAGACATACCCCTATAAGTGCACAGTCAAACAATTCTGTAGTCCTCTTTTTGCAGCCAGTTTTTTGTCTGCTTCTTTATAAAGGCACATGTAGTGGGTACACATTTGAATTGCATCACCATTTGCTTTTATAAAGAAAATCCGGAAAAAAAAATTGCATAAACATCACCAAACAAGTCCTTTGCTGACCTTTTTTTTAAAGTACAGTTGACTCTCGCTATCTCGACCTCACTTATCTCGAATAACCGCTTATCTCGAAGTGAAAATCTGGCCCCTGCCTAAACATGAAAATCTAACAACAAGTAAATAATATTGTGGAAAAGAGGAGAAATTGCTCCTGAGGAGCAATTTCTCCTCTTTTCCACAATATTTTCAATATATCTCTAACTTCAAGAGTCCAATTACACATATTTGTTAAATGTGGTAAATCGAATTAGTTTTTCCTCAATTCCGGAAATCTGATGTGTCGAAGTACGGATATCTCGAAGTATTTCAGAGAGTCTCTTGGAATTCGAGATAATGAGAGTCAACTGTATACCCTTAATTTGGTAGATACATAGTTTACTACAAGTTTTCCCAGTAATTAAGTCAAATAGAGTATTTGAACACCTCAGCTCCTTACCATACTTGCCCTAAAATCTGACCCAGCCCAATTAACTACCTGTTGGCGTGACTTAAAAACTGCTGAATGTTAAACACTTATGGCTCTGATCAGACATTGTATTCTGTGGTGTTTGATCTGGGTCTATACTGTTTGCTCAGGACTATCAGTCCAAATACTCAGGGTAAATATAACACATGTATAATAAAAATTCTCAGCTGTAAGTAAAGCCTTAATTGCTTTAAAAATCATTTGGCCATGTCATAGCATGAGATCAACCATTAGTTGTGCTGATGTCCAGTCACCATACCCCAAGGTTGGAATCCAACCGGAGGTGGAATTCAGCTCACACTGTGTGATGCTCCACTGCACACAGCCTTTCTTTATTACCATTTCACCAGCATGATATCCTTTTGAACCTAAATAGTGGAACATCCATAGCTCTGGATAAGGTGCATTTTTCAACCAAAAAAGTGTTTTCATTTTTCTTATTTCTCCACAACATATGTTTTCACCGAGAAGTAAGAAAAACATTTGTGACCCGACACGCTAAAACGTGCCTTATGGGAACTTACGTCAATAACGAGTTATGACGTTTTAAAAGTTCACGTTTTACGGCTACATCATTAACGTTTAATTGACACAAGTGCGTCACTAATTGAAAGTCGGTACTTTTTAATTCCGATTATTTTCAGTTCCCGATTATTGTGAAGCCTTTTATTTTTTGAATGGTATACATTTGACATATTTCTGTTCGAGTTGCATCCCTTGAATAAAGTTTTACGGCGGTTTAAACACAAAAACATGTCCCACTTATCAACAGGGTCAGTCAGGGATTTTTTTACCCGAAAACTGTTTTCTGAATCTGGATGACGACGATGAGGGAACCTTAAATTTAGTGAGTCAGTTCACGGATACGTATCTGACACGTCAGTCATCGGAAAATGAACTAGAGTGTGGAGACGCTGATGATTCTTCCTCCAGTGACACGGATTCAGACTCTGGCTGTGTGAATGTATCTTTTGAATTGCGAGATAAGGACAGCGATGTGCAGCGGTTCCGAGATAGCGGGTGTGGCTGTCGACTGGATGAGGATGTTTTGCTGTCGACTGGAAGATGGTAAGTCCTTTTTATAGTTTTTTTTTTTTTTTTTTTTCAACCAATACACGGTTATTTCATCACGCAAATGTGTCCGAAATTTCATACACAGTGGCCATAGCTGTGTACGCTTGCTTTTTTCTTTTATTGTACAAACCATGGTGCCTTAAGAAGTTTATCAATGTTATCAACGTATTCCCAACTCATAAAAAAAAAAAAAAAAATAATGGAATCGTAAGAATGTTGACGTCACAATGGCATGTCAAGTTTTATATACGGACAATCAGTAACCTGTGACCTCATTTTGTAGCTTAACGGTAACGCGTTGGTGTTGAGATCGAAGAGCCCTAGGTTCGATTCCCGGGACTGATTTTTTTTTTTTTTTTTTATTACTTCTAAACATGTTTGTATTTGTTTTTATTTCAATACTCTTCTCCCTGTATTTGTGGAGTTCAAAGTAAATTTCAAGCAAGAGTATTTGGACAATTTTATGCCTCTTATTATTATTATTTTTTCTCTTTGTTTTATAAATTACTTGTTTGACTTGTGCATCCTTACTCAGTTCTTTTCACTAAACACTCAGTACGCCGCTTTGCATTCTTTCTCAGAAAAGAGAACAAGATCGTTAAAAATGTATTTTATTCATCTACAACAGAGCGATAGACCGCTGCTTTGCCTGAAAAGCACTCTTTCTCGTATTATGTCGTTAGCTCTTTAAAATATGATCCATGACAAAATAAAAAAACAAAAAAAAAAAAAAAAAAAAAAAAAAACAACGGAAACTTTGGGTGCAGATGCACAGACATAAGGTATAATTGTGCGCAACGCATGAAAAGGGCCCTTATCAATTTGCGGACAGCGCAGGTCAAGATCAGCAGGCTGATCTGGGCCTGCATTGTCCGCTCAGAGAATCAATGGATACTGTAATATATCTCTACGAACAGAGATTGTCCAGATCAGACTGCATTGAGAGCCCTTTTCCCACATTGTACATTTACATACTAAACGGAGCTTTATTTCTTTCAGGAAAGTCGTGTTATGAAGCCATTGATCTGATGACCCTAGAAGAAATCAGAGTGAACATGACGGAACTTCCGAAGGAAAATCTGGACCTTATTTTGCTGGCGAACTTGCAACAGAACAGAGCTAACTCAGCACACACACAACAAACATCTACTCACAAGGAAGAAAAAGACAGACAGTGAGCTTCTGTTAAGTTGTTCTTACATGGTATACAAGTCTGAAAGGCCACGTATCTCTTTGCACATGGAGTAGGAAATACATGATATAGAAACATTTGTAAGCATTATGATACTCACGGATTCACTCCGATAAGGCATGGTAATACAGGGCGATGTGCCGCAAATGCTCTCAGTTTGGATGATGAAAGACATGTGATCAACTTTATTACAACTTTCGCAGATTGTAATGCAATGTCTTTACCCGGCAGAATGCCGAAAATGAAGGATTATACGGTAATGATGCTACCAAGTGATGTGACGAAAGCTAATCTTTGGAGGACTTATACTAGAGCATGTGGAGATTTATCTTCAAAGGCTGTTAGGCTCACCAAATTCAAGAACATTTGGAAGTTATACCTACCTCATAATGCCGTAATGAAAATTTCGTCTGATTTATGTGACACATGTCAACAGAACAATAATCTTTTTTTGACATTACACTTGTACCTGTTCGTGCATGGAAAATATTCCTGGAAACCTTCTTCGGAAAGATACCAAACCTTACCAAGTATCATCATTTTCATTTTTCTTCGTCAAAGCCAGGCAAAGTGTTCATCAGAGAATTCCCCTCCTCTGCTGAATTCAGTGTCAGTATAATAAAGGATCAGGAAAAACTTCAGACTGTTCTCATAACAGATCCGGAGATTATTCGTAGGCCAGGTCTCAGTGCGGAGAGAACCTGGTACTTATATGAGAATGTGCGACAGCATTGCGAAGGCGATATTCATAAAGATACTACTTGCCCCAAACCCTTAGTTCCAAAACCGCGATCGATGAAAGCCCACAAGTTAAAAAGTGAAAGTGATTGATAAATTGTTTTGTTGTGTTCTGATTTGAAAGCGAAAATACTCGAGAGGGTAAACCTGTGTAATACAAAACAGTAAAGAAGACTGTAGATTTTTTCGAAAAGGATCCGTTCAGAGTTTGGTCGTTATTATTATTATTTTCGTTGTTTTGATGAAAAATAGAATAAGCTCAGAGTATGTACCAAGGATGAAAGTACTTACATTTGCAGATTTGATGTATTACCGTATTGTCATCATTGAGAACACTCAGGCACAATGTTTTGACGCGAGTTTTCTCAACAATGACAATATGGTTATGCATCAACTTTGCCAATTTCTTGCTACATGCTCAAAGCCTATCCTGGTTTTTGTCAAAACAACGAAATAAGAAACGACAAGTAACTGATGTGAATGAGCCCTTTTTGCAAACATCTATAGTCCGTTTTACTGTTTTGTGTGACGAAGGGTCCCCTCCTCCCCCTCCCTCTTGAATACTGACTTATCTCAAGCTGTCCGTCCTTTTGTTAAAACTTGTTTGACTAAAGTCTACCCCATACGTATACATGGCGCATACAGAAGTCGGCAACAACAATTCCTATTTGTAAGGATTTTTTTCTGAAGTCTTCCAGTTATTCTACAAATTTATTTACGGAAAATGACTCGAAGATATCGAAGATGTTGTAGAGAAATTCAATTTTTCCAAAGGTTCATTGAAGTATAATCTCAAAGGATCTTGTGCAAAGCCAACGTAATGCTCGAGGACGGGCTTAAGTTTTTCTGCACATGATAGGTTGCGTTTACATGTCATTGAACCTTGGTCAAAACGAATTTATTTTTTTACTGTTGTAGACCGTTTTCGTAATTGTTTTAGAGAAGTGATCTACTTAATATCGCAAAAGGCGCCATATATAAACAGGACATCGTGTCTTGACATTGGGGTCCGTGATGTTTCCATGGTGGATGCCTGGTTTTCGGTTTGTCCTAGTAGTGATTTGATTCAGACAATTTAACTGTAAAATATGAAATACGTTACTTGAAAATATATAAAGGATTAAAAAGAAAACATGTTTCTGATATTATTTTCATCAGAGATCTTATTTTATGACTACGAATTGAATTAGGTGTAGAAAGATATCTTATAGAAATGTTGACGTCATTAATGACGTTTGGATTCAAATTTTTGACGTTCTAGCGAGAAGGGTAGTTTTCTTTTAAGATATGTAAGTCGATTAGTTTTCGGATTAGATCACTCATTTTGGTGTCAAATTGAAGGTGAAATACTGTAGAATTCGCCTCTGTATATATCTCAATTTCGTCAATATCTTCCCAGATGGCTTGTTTTTGCGTGACGGGTCACATTTATCTGATACTCTCTCTTATCTAGACCTATGAACATCTCTCCTTACTGTAGTTGTCCTAAAATTTAACCTTTATCCTGCTGTTCACGACAACCCCTACCTTTGCAAACAGTGTAGATCCAGATCTGAAGAAGCCATCTGATCAGGATCTACACTGTTTGTCATCCAGTTTGTGAATTTGAATGAAAACATTATATGATGTAATCTGATTGGCTGATAGTCAGAAATGGGTGTGGTTTATTAAATTATTCAGCAGGATAAGGGTTAATAAAATCCACTTTACTACCTGTTGATGTGTCTAACAACTGCTGCATGAGTGTCAAACAGTGCAGACCAAGATCAGACCTTGTATTCTACCATAGCTCTTGACAAGATGTTTTTTCCATCCAAAAGTATTGATAATTTTCTTATTTCTCCATGAAAACAAATGTTGTTGGTACTCATCAGAAGTGCCTCGGCGAAGCGCTTCTAATGAGTACCCACACCATATGTTTTTGTGGTGAAATAACAAAAATATTTACCTGATACCCACTCTTATCTAGACATATGATTCTGCAGCATCTTCTCTGGGTCTACACTGTTTGCTCAGACCTGTCTGTCTCAGTAAGGTAAACATGGTAAATGTTACAGTGTTGTCCTCATTATCAAACCAAACTTTGACCTCAAAAGCCCAGAGCACCACTGAGTCAACCCACTCTTGTCCCAGCTCCATTGCTAGGAAGGCCTGATTCAGAGATTCAGACATCATAGTTCCAGTTATGTTTTTTTTTTTTTTTTTTTTTTTTTGTTTTGTTGTTGTTGGTTTTTTTGTTGTTGTTTTTTTTTCAACCAAAAGTATTGCTACTTTTCTTACCATATTCGATCTAATTACCACAATATCCCTATAAGCACTCAGCCATGCCATTCCATAGTCTTCACATTACAGCCAGTGCACTTTTTGTCTACCGGTACTTTATAAAAGCATAATATGTTGTGGATGACTGGTCGATGCAATTCAAATGAGTACCCACAACACATGTGTTTATAAAGAAAATCAGAAAAAAAAAATGACCCACAACACGTTTTTGAGGAGAAAGAAGAAAACTATTATCTGGAGCTATGTAATCAAACCAAATCAAACCAAACGAGGACCTCCAAAAACCGGAGCACCACTGAGTCAACATACGGTAAATGTCCTAAAATTTCAAACAATTTATTCCACACTATTTTGGCCTAAAGTTTGCTTTTTATGCAGCGGTTTCTTAAAATACTTAGTGGAAAGGCAAACAGTGTAGATCCTGATCAGACTGCTCCTGAAGGAGCAGTCTGATCTGGGTCTGCACTGTTTGCATATGTCAAATTGTAATACACTTTGGTGTTCGGAAATTTAGGACATTTACCGTACTCTATCCCAGCTCCTCTGCTAGGAAAGCCTGACTCAGAGATATAAAACCTTACCTGCCAAGCCAATAAGAGTTCCTCATCAGCCTCTATTGCTCTCTTGTAAGCCTTCAGGGCTTGGTCATACTCTTCTAGGCCCTCGGCTGCTACTGCTATCAGGACTAGAGCCATATAGTTATTCTTATCCACATTCAGAACAGCCTAAAAAAATTTGCAGGTTAACAAACTTGAACTAGAGTAAAATCATCTGGCTACAGACAATTCACAAAAAAATTCAAGGTTTGAACAATCTTGGTAGAGGGTCACCAAAGGAATATTTCTGCCAAATTATATTGAAATTGGTCCAGTGGTTTCTGACAAGAAGATGTTTAGTTTTCTATATAGATATATAGGGAAAATAAGCCCTGCCTCCTGGCAGCCATGTTTTTTGAGGAATCATGATGACAAACTATTTTGGTAGAGGATTGCCAAAGGAACATTTATGCAAAATTATATCGCTTGATTTCTGACAAGAAGTGTTTTTAAAGTTTCCTATATAGATAGGCCATGTTTTTTAACAAATCATGATGGCTTGCACAATCTTGGTAGAGGGTCCCCAAAGGAACATTTCTGCCAAAGTATATTGAAATTGGTTAAGTGGTTTCTGACAAGAGGATTTTTAAAGCTTTCTATAAAAGTATATGGGGAAATAAGCCCCACCCCCTGGCAGCCATGTTTTTTTGATGAATCATGATGGCTTGAACAATCTTGGTAGAGGGTCACCAAAGGAACAATTCTGCCAATTTATACTGAAATCGGTGTAGCGGATTCTGAGAAGAAGATTATTTTTTTGGTTGCCATGGCAACCAGAATGCATGGATTCCAAATCTTTGAACAACTTTCAATCAGTATCACCCAAGGACTATTCCTGTGAAATTTGCTTAAAATTTTCTAAGTGGTTTAGGAGGAGATGTCATTTAAAGAAATTGTGGATGGACAGATGGAGGACTACCATGGATGGCGAGTGATCGCAATAGCCCCCCTTCAGCCTCTGGCTAAGGTAAAAATGCCTCATGCATGGCAAATGCTGCAGACGTGACCAGAAACAATGTTCTGTGGCACCTAATCTGGGAATTCGCCTTTTGATCAAGACTGTCTGTGCAAATACTGAGGGTAACTATGGCAAAAAGTTTTAATGAAAGGCAAAACAAACATGAACACGAAATTTGTTTTCAGATAAGGCCAAACAAAAATATGTGTGTTTAGGGTAACCCTACCTAATTCTCCTGGTGAAACCTAGCAGTTTTTTTCTCAGAAAAAAAAAAAAAGAAATACATGTATGTTTTACTTGGATAAAATATTTGTGCTATCATATTTATGCTAAATATTTGGACAAGTAGGTTTGAGCAAACAGTGTAGACCCTGATCAAAGTGCTCCTTTAGGAGCTGTTTAATCAGGGTCTATGCTGTTTGTCATTCTATCAATACTTTTTAGACATGTCAAAGGATAGTCAAAGAGACTTGGTAAAATTTTATGTGAATTATGGTACCAAGTCCAAATATATTTGTTAATTATGGTATGATTTTATACAAAAACAAAAATCTTTTCTCTAACATGTTACCCTAAACACATATATTTTTTTTATTTGGCCTAACTACACAATGTGCTCCCTGGTAGTAACTTAAATCATAATGCTTAACCTAAAAGTTTCAGGACATGTGTATGGACCAGTTTCAACAGAAGGTGAAGGTCTTTGTCACATGAAAAAAAAAAAAAACAACAACCAAAAAACAAAACAAGAGGGCCATGATGGCCCTGTAATGCTCACCTGAGCATCATAGCACTTTGAGAACCTGATCTAGAACTGATCAAGGCAAACATTCTGATCAAAATTCAAAATGATTATATTAACAAGTAAGACAATGTAGCATGTCTAATGGACTGTGAAATAAAGGTCAAGGTCAAATATGGATGACTACACTCAAGAGGCCATGCTAAGATATATGCATGTACTAAGTATCACTGGCTGTAGGAGCAATAGTTACTGAGAAACTGACCTAAACACAAATACTTCACAAGTACCAAATATCACTCTGTAGGACCAATAATTACTGAGAAACTGACCTAAACGGAAAAACTTAAGAAAGCCACTGGACAGAAAAACAAACATCACTTTGAAATCATCAAGACAAACATTTTGAGCAAGATTCATGATGATCACTTAAAAAATGTGATCTCTAGAGCATCAACAAGGTTTCCCTTTGATTTGGCCAGCTGATCTACTTTCTGATATCAAGTGACCCAGTTTTAAAGTAGACCTAGAAATCATCAAGACGAACATTTTGAGCAATATTTATGATGATTATTCAAAAAATGTGACCTCTGAAGTGTTAACAGTTTTCTGCTGATTTGGTCTGGTGACCTAGTTTTTAACCCCATGTGACCCAGTTTCGAACTTGATCTAGAAATCATCAAAACAAACATTTTTAGCAAGATTCATGATGATTGCTTCAAAAATCTGACCACTAGAGTGTTAACAAAGTTTTCTGCTGATTTGGCCAGGAGACCTAGTTTTTGACCCCAAGTGACCAAGTTTCAAACTTGACCTAGAAATCATCAAGACAAACATTTTGTGCAAGATTCATGATGATTGCTTCAAAAATGTGACCGCTAGAGTGTTAACAATGTTTTCTGCTGATTTGGCCCGGTGACCTAGTTTTTGATCCCTAGTTTCAAACTTGACTAAAAATCATCAAGAGAAACATGTTGAGCAAGATTCATGATGATTGCTTGAAAAATGTGACCACTAGATTGTTAACAAGGTGTCTGCTGATTTGGCCAGGTGACCTAGTTTTTTACCCCAGGTGACCAAGTTTTGAACTTGACCTAGAAATCATCAAGACAAACATTTTGAGCAAGATTCATAACGATTCCTTAAAAAATGTGACTGCTAGATGTTAACAAAGTTTTCTGCTGATTTGGCCCGGTGACCTAGTTTTTGACCCCAAGTGACCCAGTTTCAAACTTGACCTAGAACTCAAGACAAAACATTTTAAGCAAGATTCATGATGACTGCTTCAAAAATGTGACCGTTAGAGTGTTAACAAGGTTTTAGATGATTCGGCTAGGTGACCTAGTTTTTGACCCCAAGTGACCCAGTTTCGAAATTGACCTAAAAATCATCAAGACAAACATTTTGAGCAAGATTCATGATGATTGCTTCAAAAATGCGACCGCTAGAGTGATAACAAGGTTTTCCGCTGATTTTGTCAGGTGACCTAGTTTTTTACCCCAAGTGACCCAGTTTCGAACTTGACCTAGAAATCATCAAGACAAACATTTTGAGCAAGATTCATGATGATTGCTTAAACAAGTCACCCCGATGCTTCCTTGCAAGTTTGGAGTCAACTGGCCTTTCGGTTCAGAAGAAGCAAAAAATAGATTTTCAATATGGCTGTCATGGTGGCCATCTTAGATTTCCGATTGGAACGATTTTAGATATTTTTGATCTATAAATCACCCCAATGCTTCCTGCCATCTTTGGAGTCAATTGGCTTTTGGGTTTAGGAGAAGAAGCAAAAAATAGATTTTCAAGATGGCTGCTATGATGGCCATCTTGGATTTCCGATCGGCACAATTTTAGCTATTTTTGATCTACAAGTCACCCCGATGCTTCCTAGCAAGTTTGGAGTCAATTGGCCTTTCGGTTCAGGAAAAGAAGCGAAAAATAGATTTTCAAGATGGCGGCCATCTCGTATTTCCGATCGGCACAATTTAGCTATTTTTGATCTACAAATCACCCCAATGCTTCCTAGCAAGTTTGGAGTCAATTGGCCTTTCGGTTCAGGAGAAGAAGCGAAAAATAGATTTTCAAGATGCAGGCCATGGCGGCCACCTTGGATTTCCGATCGGCACGATTTTAGCAATTGTTAATCTACAAGTCACCCTGATGCTTCCTACCAAGTATTGAGTCAATTGGCCCAGGGGTGTAGGAGGAGTAGGCTTTTAAAGCAATTGCTGACGTCGCACGATGAACGACGGACATTGACTGACCACAATAGCTCACCATGAGCACTTTGTGCTCAGGTGAGCAAACAAAAAAACAAAACCCCACATATCAATACATAAGGCGGGGGGTGCTTGTCATCAAAGAATTCATAATTTAATCCTTAAAGTGCAAAATAAAATTGTAGCAGCCAACAGTGTAAATTTTTTTTTATTTTTCAGAGTTGTTATTAACATTTTAATGCTTAGCACTGGGTAAAAATTTCAGCAGTTGACATTTCGAAATATTTTCCTTATTTTTTATTTCTTTTTTTATTATTCCAGTGGAGACAATTAGCATGAAATGTCAAGACCGCTTTTCTGGGAAATTTGAGTTTGTCAATCAATGGGGTCATGTCAAGTGCGGTCAGTTTACCTAACCACACTTTTTCTGGGCAGGCTTAGTCCTCTAAGCAATTAAACAGTATTGTGCACATTCTTTCACCAGAAACTCACAACTGTCTTTCTTGCATCAGCTGAAGGGAGAGAATGACAGTAGAAAATATTTCATGATCAATCTCCACAAAAGAATGTTGCCGACTCCGCAGGGTCAAACCTGAAGCCTCCTTATCACATGTTGGACGCGCATCCAACTGAGCCACCGAGGCCGGCATTTTCTGGGGGAAAAAAAAAAAAGAAAAATATCGCCAATTTGTCATCTGCTGAATTAACCCAGACAGCAGAAAAGTTAAGTATTAAGTATGGAAGAATCTGGAATTGCATTGGAAATTGGTGACACCCCTGCAAATACAGAAAATATAAGCTGAGCCATAATGAAATTTAACTCTTAACACTTAGGATGCTATGGGCAAACTCAGCAGATGACAAATTGAGGATATTTTACTTATTTTTCCCAGAAAACAGGCTTTGATAGTTCATGCAAATTGGCTCCTAAGATTGCATGAAATATCAGTCTATTTTCTGTGAAAATTAAGAAAAATATTTCAAAATGTCATATGTTGAAAACTTTGCCTTGCATGCTGTTAAAATTTTTTTCATGTGAAAAGTTTGCCTAGCAGACCATTCACATGAATTGTCAGATTTTAGTTTCTTGGAAAAACTTAAAAAAATGCAATGTGAGTCTCATTTTCTTATACACATACATATTAGAATGTTGTCTGCTCTAATCTGGAATGACACTTTTAGGGTAAAGAGACTGTCTAGTTCACTCTGAGTGTCTGTGCTTTTCATAACTCACATAGCTCCAGGTAAGAGGGGGTATCCACATCATAGTTTTCTTATTTCTGCATGAAAACATATGTTGTGGGTACTCATTAGAAGTGCCTCAGTGAGGCACTTCTAATGAGTACCCACAACATATGCCTTTGAGCAAAAGTAAGAAAAATACATGTTCTTTTCAGCTGGAAAAAAAGCATCTTACAAAGCTATGACTCATGTGGGTTACTGGAAAACACACTAATCAAGATACAAATCTGACATGGAAGTTACCTTGCAATGTTTTAAAGCATCTTTAAATTCTTTGTTCCGTATAGCCTCCCTGGCATTCTTCAGTGTTGCTTTCACTTCCTTAGTATCCATTGTTTCACTGTTGAATACAAATAAACAAAAGTCACCAAATGAGATATAGCTCAAAAGAGTTGGTATATTTATTACCACTTAGCATGCTGGGTAAAATTTTCATCTAGAGACAAATGCCCCTATTTTTTTCACTCTCAGTGTAGTAGTTTTAAGCATAAAATGAATTACAACTAGTTAGAATTGAACTACAGTCAAACCTCAATAGCTCGAATATCGATGACTCGCTTACCATGGCTAATTCAAACTCGTTTTTGAGCCCCTATGAAATTCTTCCGATAGCTCAAGAAAATAAATACTTAGGAAAATTTTTCTTATTTTATCATGAAATAGTATGTTGTGTGTTCTCAATAGAATTGCCTCATTGAGGCAATTCTAATGAGTACACTCAACATACCATTATTGTGTAGAAAATTTCTCTAAATTATCGCTATTTGAGTCCTGACTGGCACTATGATTAACCCTCAGTGGCTTGAACTACCCATATCACGAACAAATTTCCATGGTCCCAAAAATGCATTATTGAAGTTCAGCTGTATCTGAACTTTTATGCCCTGGCATATTCATTTTAGTACACACTATTTTTAATCAGTCCATATACATGTATATTTGGCCATCTGCCTGACTTCTGTTGCAGAAATGCAGCCACCACTCAAGAATCCGGGTCGTTTCGGCCAATTTTTGGGGATGGGACCTTTTGGCCTCGGCAGGTGGGTCATTTGGGCCCTGGGTCATTTTGGTCAAGTCGTTTCGGCCTAACTTCAATAGGGTAGGGTATAGACACAGGTTTATAAGGGCTGACAGTAGGACAGAGGAACAGAGTGATGGGCGGACAATGCCAGGATAGATAGATAGATAGATAGATAGATAGATAGATAGATAGATAGATAGATAGATAGATAGATAGATAGATAGATAGATAGATTGATAGATAGATAGATAGATAGATAGATAGATAGATAGATAGATAGATAGATAGATAGACAGACAGACAGAGACAGACAGACAGACAGACAGACAGACAGATAGATAAATTACCATGTAGTTTTCACATATGTGTATTTTCATTTTGGCATTCAATAATTGTGCAAAACTCATACAACCATGACAGCAAAGCTTTACCCTTTCCAATGATATATAACACATCTATATGCACTAGCTAATTGGGATTTTATCGGGTTATTGCCACTAGTCAATAAATGCCCCTCGTACTTTGCAAGGCAATCACAATCTAATGCTAGATTAGACCAAACAGATACAAAAGCCATTGATTAATTAATATAAAAAGACATAAATGTGCTAAGAGGTTAAATAGCTGCAATTGTTAATCAAGGTTAACACAATACAATGCTAGATAATGCTAAACAGAGACAACTGAACACTGATGGTAATATGTAAAAACAAAAAAACACCTAATGGCCACGTCTTTCAGAAGCAAGGTATTCACAATGCAATGCTAGAAAGGATATCTAAGACAAAGCATACTTTGTCAGAAAAAGGCTATATCCTGACCTTACTCTATCTATCCCTACCTATGTCACCACTAGACTCTTCATCAAACAAACAAATTATTACTGAATCCATCTACATAACCTAGATGGACAAAACAATCAGGCAGAAACAACCCACTAAAATTGGCCGAAACGACCCAGGGCTGAAATGACCCAGGTTGAAACAACCCAGGCTGAAACCACCCAGAGCCGAAAGGACTCAGGACTGAAAAGACCCAGGACCGAAACAACCCTGTACCCCATTCAGTACCTCACAGATTCAAAGCCTGATTTAGTATTTTTTGTGTTGAGTTTTACTGCCCAGTCAACCCAATGGGGTCATGTCAAGCGCTGTCAGTTTATCTAACCACACTTTTACTCGGCAGGCTTAGTCCTCTAAGTGGTTAACTAGTATTGTGCACATTGTTTTGCAAGAACCTGACAAACTGCCCTTCTTGAATCAGTGGAAGGGAGAGAATGACCGAAGAAAATATTTCAAGATCAATCTCCAAGAACGAATGTTGCTGACCCGGCAGGGGTCGAACCCACAATCCCCTGATCGCCAGTCAGATGTGCATCAAACAGAGCCACCAAGGCTGACTGCCTGATTTATTAATGTGTTTTGGGAAAGCGACTGTACAACTTAAGATACTGATTGTGTGGATTTTTAACGCTACCAGGCCCCCAAGGCACATAGAGACAGCAGCAATTGTTATGTACATGTATTTGTACAGCCTTGCTTTCATGGATCATCCATGCACACGGTGCCACTGTCTGTCACCAAGTGCCGCCCAGTCCACTTTATACTCAACCCAGGGCACGTCGAGTATGAGCTAGGTGTAATAATGATCTGAAAATTGTCTCAATCCGAGCAGGATTCGAACCCACAATATCCCACTTGGAAGTCGAGTGCGCTAACCACTAGGCCACCCAGCCCACTTACAACACAAGATACCTGTGCATATATTGTATATATAGCCAAAGAAGTGGAGCCCATAGACAGATGTGGGATATATTACAGGGCTCCAGCTAAGTAGTCAGATGTTTTTGGGGTTTTTTTTTATTTCTTATTTTACTGTAACAAAATGACATTTAATTATTAATATTGTCTTGTAGACCTAATACAATTCTAAAACATTAATTTATTTAAAAATGGCAAAAACAAACTACTATTTATCTCTGTGATAACAAACTTACCTGGAGCATCTGGTTATAAAAGAATCACTGAACAATAAATAATAGCACTGCTATAGGGTATCTTAACCCTTGCCTTGCTGAATAAATTAAGATGCCACACCCACTTCTAATTTCCAGCCAATCAGATTAATTGATCCGGGTTTTGGATAGAAATTCACATATTTAATGCCAAACAGTGCAGATCCAGATCACTTCAGAAGCCAACTGATCTGGATCTACACTGTTTGCTAAGACAAGGCATGTCGTGTTCAGCAAGAGAAGGGTTAAATGTTTGGTGTAAATGATATTTTTCTATAGAAAATGTAAATTTATTCCATCAGTTTTAGTCAAATAACTGGCTATATATACCCAAATATAACTGTATGTTTTATAAAGATATGAATAAACATTCACTTGCATAAAAAAACTCCAAATCTGGATCAATCTTATTTTTTCAAAATGTTACCCTCCATCCTAAATAAATTAAATAAAGGTTCTTAAGACAAATATTTACAATGCCTACTTCTGCTTCTTTATATAACATGTATAGTCCTAAAAATACCAAATCTAATGGTATGGAGAAATCATGGAAGCTCGGACAACCTGCTAAAAAGTGGGCTAAGGCAGATTACCTGTGTTACCAGGTAGACTGACTGACCGATCAGATTTTTAATGCTACCAGGCAACTGAGTCACATAGGCATACCATCAGAGGTCCTCACCTTAAATAGTCAGACACCATAACTGCATACCATAATTATCCTCTTTTTTTTTTTAACAAATTTGTTTTTTTGTATGTGTTGAGGTTTTATGGCCCAGCCAACCCTATGGGGTCATGTCAAGCGTGGTTAGTTTACCTAATCAAACTTTTACCGGGCAGGCTTTGTTCTCTAAGCGGTTAACCAGTATTCTAATGCACTCATGTATGTAACACGACGTCTGATTGGATAACGTCAAAAATTTGCAACGGTATATTCTGCGATATACTGTCGCAAATCCGACGTCATCACGTAATGCCGCTTCTCATTGGCTGGCATTTGGCTTTACGCAGCTCACAGCACTTGTCGTTTTGTGCAAATAGTACATTTTTTCAATAGAAAAAATGAATAAATGCATTAGAATGGGGATAATCGCATCAAATTTGTCATCTGGGGAGGTAAATCGGTGGTTTTACAGTCGCAAATTACGTTTTACGTATTATTGTAAAACCACCCCAAATGCCAAATTTGAATGCAGTTATCCCCTAACTGTGCACATTCTTTAACCAGAAACTGACACCTGTCCTTCTTGAATCAGTGGAAGGGAGAGAATGACCATAGAAAGTATTTCATGATCAATGTCCACGAAAGAATGTTACCAGCCCGAATCATCACGAATCTTGTCTTGATGATCTCTAGGTCAAATTTAAAACTGGGTCACTTGGGGTAAAAAACTAGGTTACCAGGTCAAATAAAAAAAAAAAAAAAAAATCTTGCTAACACTCCAGAGGTCACATTTCTGAAGTAATCATCATGAATATTGGAATATTGCTCAAATGTTTGTGTTGATGATTTCTAGGTCAAGTTCGAAACTGGATCACTTGGTGTCAAAAACTAGGTTACCAAGCCAAATCAAAGGAAAACCTAGTTTACTCACTAGAGGTCACATTTTTGAAGCAATCATCATGATTCTTGCTCAAAATGTTTGTCTTGATGATTTCTAGGCCAAGTTTGAAGCTGACCCATCACTTGGGGTAAAAAAACTAGCTCACCAGGCCATATCAAAGGAAAACACTCTAGAGTCTAGAGGTCACTTTTTTGAAGCGGTCATCATGTGCATCTTGCTTAAAACGTTCTTGATGATTTCTAGCTCATTTGGAACTGGGTCACTTCTGATCTATATTTCAAATCCAGTGACTTTCTTAATTTTTTTTTTTTTTTTTTTTTTTTGTTTAGGCCAGTTTCTCAGAAACTACTGGTTCTACAGCAGTAATATTTGGCAGTTGCATACATCTAAGCATGGCCTCTTGAATGCAGTCATCCATATTTGATGACCTATATTTCACCGTTGACTGGGCTACTTGTTAATATAATCGTCATACTGTTTGCCTTGATCATTTCTAGGTTAGGTTCGCTAAGTGTTATGATACTCAGGTGAATGTTACAGGGCCATCATAGCCCTCTTGTTTTGTTTTGTTCTGGATAGTATTTTACATCAGATAAAAAAAAAAAAATAGATAAAAAAAGTCAGTATAAATAGATATTAAAAGATAGGCATAATGTAACCTACAGATATAAATTCTTTTGTTATGTCTGCTAATTCTGTAGAAAACATTTTTTTCCATAATTATGAATTTACTCCTAAAATAGGGAAAATACAAGGCAAAAAAAAAAAAAAAAAAAAAACTATCCCAAGTTCCCCTTCAAAAAAAAACAGAAAAAAAAAAAACAAAAAAACAGCACCAGAGGCAACATTCTTTCCTGGAGATCAATCATGAAATACTTTCTGCTGTCATTCTCTCCCTTCCGCTGATTCAAGAAGGGCAGTTGTCAGTTTCTAGCAAAAGATTGTGCACAATACTGTGAGGACTAAGCCTGTCCAGTAAAAGTGTGGTTAGGTAAACTGACCGCGCTTGACATGACCACATAAGGTTGACTGGGCCTATACCTCAACACAAACAAAATTGTTGAAACAAAAAAAATCCATTTGACTACTTTATCTAGCCATAGCTCTAGATAAAGCACTTTTTCAACCAAAAAGTACTGTGAAACCTGCATAAGAAAGCCCTTTTTGATACAGACTTTAGTGGTTGATGTGGAAAGGTGGCTGTCTTATAAAGGTACATGTCATGTAATTTTACTATCAAATTACATGACATATACCTTTATAAGGCAGCCACCTTTCCACATCAACCACTATTTAAAGGCAGTTTCAATGGCGGCTCGCTTACACAGATTTCACTATATTGATATTTTTCTTATTTCTCCAAGAAAACATGTTGTGGGTACTCAATCCCATACCTCCAGATAAGAAGGGGTATCCACATGTTTTCATGCAGAAGTAAGAAAAAATTGATACTTTCTGGATGGAAAACAAAAAAAAACCAAAAAAACAACACCTTATCTGGAGCTATGCTCTAAGCGCAGATGAAAAGTGGCTTATTATATTCTCCATAGAAAATTTTCATGCTGTCATAATCTTAGAACTGTAAGAAATTACATATTCATAGCTCCATATAAGAAGGGGGATAACTATATTTTTCTTATTTCTGCCTGAAAACATTTGTTGTGGATACTCATTGGAAGTGCCTAAGCAAGGCATTTCTCATGAGTACAATGTTTTGTCGAGAAAAAAGAAAACTATCAATGCTTTGGTTGAAAAAAAGGGAGTTATGGTCAGAAACGAAATAAACGACCACCAACTTTGTGTGTTTAACTATTTGCTATGTGATTATTCGGTTTTCCTTTTTTATGAGCTTTTTTCAAGATGCATCAAAACTGGTGTACTGAATTTTATTATGAATACAAGTGAAATATTAAAAAAAGAAACATATAAGTATTTGCCCTGCTAAGCTGAACTTAGTGATAAGCTCAGAGGACAGTAGAGTGGTTGAGGAAAGCCAAGAAGCTCCCAGTTGTACAGGTGATGATGATTTGGTGTTTCATGTCTGTTCAACATTATATAGCCATACAGAGATAAAGGATGTGTGATAATGAAAGGCTTTTTGTAATGAAGTATTTGTCTCCCAGAGAAAGGGAGAAAGAGATACAATGTAGTAGAGGAGATAAAGTGAGGGACAGGGAAGAAAGAGGAACAGGAATGAAAGTGAAGAAACAGAAGAAACAAGCAAATTCCATGGGGAATTTATGTCCCCCGCCTTATTTTTATTTGAGGTGTTAAAAATGGTAAAGTTAACCAGAGGACCATTGGTCCTGTATCAATTACCTAAGTATTGAAGCAGGAAACCAGTGATAAAAAATAATTTCAAGATTCTGAAACACATGCATATCTTCAGACCACCTGTAAAGTTTCAAAGGATCAGCTTAAAACTGTGGTAAGAGTTATGGGGTTAAGGTACAATGTACCTACTCCCTATACGCTTCTGTAGTATTAGAACTAAAAAAATGTCTAAGTTAAAAATGCAGAAAAAGTGGTAAAAAATTATTTCAGGACTCTGAAAAATCCACATGCATATCTTCAGGCCATCCTAAAAGCCCTTGTAAAGTTTCAAAAGGATCGGACAAAAAACGTGGGAGGAGTTAAGGGGACAAGGTACCTACTCCCTATAGACTTCTGTAATATTAGAACTCAAAAAATGTCTAAGTTAAAAATGCGGAAAAAGTGATAAAAAATTATTTCAGGATTCTGAAAAAACACATGCATATCTTCAGACCATCCTTAAAACACCTGTAAAGTTTCAAAATAATTGGACAAAAACTGTGGGAGGAGTTAAGGGGACAAAGTACCTACTAAAAACTCGGAACCACGCCCCACGGAAAACCAAAAACAGTGTCCCTCCATCCACTTTTCTTCGAAAAGGCGGGGGACAATAAAAACATTCCCCTCTACCCTTACCTGCTACAAGGATAGCAGGCTTTGCCCAACTGTAAGCCAATATCAGTTGGACGTCCTGGTGACGTAAGCTATGCGACACCTTTACCACACCCGACCACCCCCACCAGCAGGATTTGAAGCCAGGACCTTGTGATCGTAGTGTGGAGTGTCATCTACTCTCTGCCACCCAGACGCTGAATGGGACTGCCAACCATTTACACATAATGGCGTCCTTTATATGTTTTCAGCTGGGTTCGAACCTCTGCGGCTGTAGTTGTGACTACAAATGAGCTACCTGAGGCCCATTTTATCAAACATGACAGCCCTGCTGCATGGCATCAAACTAAGGATGGGAAAACAGACTGATGCATGACCTACTTTCTAAATCCCTTTGCTTTTACAAAAATATTTTAACCTCAAGTAACTAAACAGTTCAGCTTGTGAAGAGTGAATCTTAATGAGCCTCTAATTGATACTGTATTGAAGCGTCTGGGAGACCTGTGAAGCTTAGCGTAATGTCCATTAAAAAGAAATTTTAAACAAAGTAAAATATCATATGAACTTACAAATAAAAATACTTTATATATTTAAATGCTATATGCTACTATTATTCATTAGAATCTTATTTTAGTTTCTTATAATATGTCAAATTAGATTATTTTTTAAATAAAAACCTACTTAGACAACATCGCGCTAGCAATTGCACAACAAGCATGGCGGACCATGTGCCGAGTTCGGTAAGTTGGCATATTTACACGTCATAGTATTCACAGTTTTCTCCCATGCACAGTTAAAATTGCAATCTGTTTCTCATTTCAGACTGCCGATGTGCTCAAGAGATATTCGCAAAAGATTAATTCTGCCAGTACGCGAGAGAGAGTGACGATTTTGCAAGAAGTGGTGAAATGTGTCGAGGAAACAGGTACCCCACCCACTATGTTACATGACGACTTTTTTTTGTACAATTAAGATTTGTATCCAGCTGACACTGTTTTTATCAAGAAAGTATCAATAAAGTGTCATGTACTCTCACAGAGAGATTTGCCAGGTCTGCGTTATCATATATTCAAAATCACCGAACCTGGCAACTTTCATCTCTGTTTAAAAGAAACTGTTGACAATATTTCTTAGGGTAGTCAGGAGGCAGGCATATTTACTAGAACTGGCTGGGACCAGAAAAAAAAAGCCCCAGTCTCTGATTGATTTGAATGCTTTTTGACACACATATTATGCTGTTTTTCTCCAGTTATCTTCCACCTAAGTTTCTCCAATATTACCAGCTAATGGTTGGGTATGAAGGCCATGGCAGAGCCAAGCCGAAAAAGGATGAGCTTAATATAGTGTTTTCTCTGTTCAAATAAGTTCAAGAGACAGGATGTCTTTCTTGTAAAAATGGCAGAAAATGAACAAAGTGTATCCCCTCCCTTTATATCAGCAGAGGAATGAGAGATAGCAGCAGTATTTCTATTATCTCCCTTGACAGGTAAAATCCAAGGTAGATCAAATACTAACCAGGTCCTTCTAATTGGAATCCTCTGTTATCATCATAGGTCATCAATGGAATGTAACAGATTCATAACTTTACATTTCTTCATATCCACATGAAAGATTTATTAACATTATATATTTAATTGCACAGAAAATATTTCTTTTTGATATTTTGGAAGCTGCATTGGCATATGACCTTGTTAAAATTAGATTTATCAATGAAAAGGAAGTGGTACTTAATGAAAATGATAATGATAAAAGCAGAGGAATTCAAATAATTGAACCTGGTTGTTTACAGAGAGTACTCAAGGGAGTTAACTGACTGCTTTCTTCCATTGTAATGGAGGAGTATTTGGTGATAATTCTTGGATAATTTTCTCCAACTGAGGTACTTCTAATGAGTACCCACAACATGTATGTTTTATTTATGGAGAAATAAAAAATATCCAGAATTATCACCAAAAACTCCTCCATAAGGCCAAAAATAAAATTCTGTTTGTTTGCAATAGCCTACCTACCCACCAAAATCCTCCCTCTCTCCCCAAAATATTTTTTTACCGCTTGGGACAGCATTTTTTTTTTTTTTTTTTTTCTTAATGGCAAATTTACTATGATCTCACTAAATAGTAGGACAAACAGGCCTGAGCAAAAAGTGCAGACCCAAAGAGCAGTCTTATCTGGGTGTTTGCCTTTTTACCGGCATATTTTGGGTACACCATTTGTGGAGAAAAATAGATTTAGTTGAATTGTACGATGTTGTTATATTGGTATTTAGCTTAACAGTGTGTAAAATTTTATGTAGAATTTTGCAGGAAAAAAAAAAAGATAAGGCAGACCTACCTACCCTAAGAAAAATTCATGGGCCGGCAACTGCAAATAAAGTATTTTGTATGCCTGGCCTAACAAGTCCTCTGATCACTCTTTAGCATGAATGCATGTACATAGCTCTAGTTAAGGCGCTTTTTTCAATCCAGAAATATTGATATTTTTCTTATTTTTCCACGAAAATGTACGTTGTGGTACTCATTAGAAGCGCCTTGCCAAGGCACTTCTAATGAGTACCCACAACATGTTTTCGTGGAGAAATAAGAAAAATATTAACCTGATACCCACTCTTATCTAGACCTATCCATGTACATATTTTTCAAATATTCAAATAAGCCACAGCATGGGAAAACATACCTTCATGCAATCTGATCAGAATTTTCACTGGGCACATTTTGGATAGCCAAAGATGCAGAGAACAAGGACTGTGCGGGTGTTAGGGCTGATTTGAGCCTTCATTATGCACACGTCAGAAGGTATGTTTTCACATGTTGTGGCGCAATTTTTTTTTCTCACGACAAACTCTCTTTTGCTTTATGACAGAATTACCAGAGCCTGCCTTCAAAGGGATTCTGAAACTACTGTACCCTACCATAGGTGTATACAGGGATGCAAAGTCATTACAAGCTGCCCTTAAACTGGTTCAAGCTGTGGCCAAGAAACAACCAGTGTTTACCATCAAATTTGTGTCCACACTTCTCAGTTCCTTCTCTGAGGCTCAGAAGAAAACTGTTGTGGAGAGGTAATCTGAGCTCTAGATAAGAGGGCTATTCAGATAAATATATAAAAGTCAGAACTGCAGATAAAGCATTTTTTTTTTTTTTTTGCCGATATGGCTGGCCTCGTTGGCTCAGTTGGGTGCACGTCCGACTGGTAATCAGGTCATGGGTTCGATCCCTGCCGAGTCTGGCAACATTCTTTCATGGAGATTGATAATGAATTTTTTTCTACAGTCATTCTCTCCCTTCCGCTGATTCATGAAGGGGCAGTTGTCAGTATCTGGCAAATGAATGTGAACAAGAACTGGTTAACCACGTAAAGGACTAAGCCTGCCTAGGAAAAGTATGGTTAGGTAAACTTGACATGACCTTAATGGGTTGACTGGGCCGCAAAACCTCAACACAGTCAACCACACCACAACTTATACTTTTGGTTTTAAGAGAATTCATTGTGACATTATTTGGCAGAAATTATCAGTTTTTTAACCCAGAATTTTTCACTGGATGTGGAACCAATGGATGACAGTGCCAGAATTTACGAATTTGTGTAAGTATTATAGTCCTTGAAAACTATGAGGTTGGTCCTTGAAAAGTCCTTGAATTTGACTTGGCCTTGCCTGTATGAACTCTGAAACACATTTCTAGTTACTTATTGTACTATCCAAGTTTTACATTATTGGCAGTGTGGTATGGTCATTAGGCAAACCCCTTAGCATCAGATACAATCAATCAAAGGCCTGATCAATTGAAGGTTCTGATCTGAAGGTTTTAAAAAAATACTCTGCAGTAGTCCTCATACAGCTTTTGCTATCATATAGCTGATTAAATCAAACGATATAAAAGTAACACAATGCGTTAACAAAATTGACATGTTTAAATTTTAGAACAAATGTATAGGGTAAGGAGTTGAGTTGTGGTCAAAGGAAAACAAAAACAACCCAGTGCATGTATCTGGACGCCTGTCACATTTATGTTTTTTTATCATATTTACCTGAACTGTTTGGAAACCTCATTTCCTTACATGCCCTTTAAATACTTTGTTGTATTTTCAGTCGAAGTTTGTCAGGGAGTGCTCTGGTGGCCTTGTCATGGACGTGTGTTTGTATGATTGTTGGCTTTAGGGAAGAAAAATGCTCTGATGATGACTTACAAAAGCTGGTGAGATTATTTTAATTGTTTTTGGTGTGGAGTGTAGCCATTCTTCACTGTATTTGCTGAGGCAATCCATGGATTCTTTAATATCAAATAGTTGACCAGGTTTAGATGAATATGATACAGTTTTAAAGGCCAGTCGGAGAATTTGAATGATAATTTTTTCTCCTTAATAGCTTGTGTACACTCTGTATCTTGAACCAGTTAGCAGATTCTTATAAAACTTGCATATCTACTTCATTGGGTCATGCCAAAGAGTTGATTAGGTTTGATTACATTGAGCAATTTTCAAGGTCATTTTGGGGGTGGGGTTATAATGTCTGATTTGTGCTAGAAATGGCTTGTTGCACTTCTTGCACCAGCTACACATGTATCAGTTAAGTGTGTAGTGGTAGTATCATACCAGTATGTTTGAGGTATGATACTTCAATGAGGCAGTGTTATAAAAGGGCTTCACTTCCTACCATCACATCCAGAAACCTTCACTGCATGACTGAAACATTGTTAACAGTGTCCATAGGTCTAGATAAGGGAGGGTATCCGGTAAATATTTTTCTTATTTCTCCACAAAAACATATGTTGTGGGTACTCATTAGAAGTGCCTCAGTGAGGCGCTTCTAATGAGTACCAACAACATATGTTTTCATGGAGAAATACTTTTGGATTGAAAAAAGTGCCTCAACTAGTGCTGTGAGTGACTGCAATACTTTTCAGTTTCAGTAGATTTTGAAACATGTATCTCAGTGTCTAGGAGCATTATGTCCCCCACCCTACAGGAGGGGAATATATTGATTTTGATCATTAATCATAGGTGCATCAAATTTACTTTCTATTAACAAATATTTCTGGATAAGTTTCTCAGTACTTGAATGGTATCTAGCAGTCATTATATTATTCATTTATAGGTTACAGTACAAATTGGTCTGGTGTATGGTGCTCTGTTCGGTAACAATCGAAGCATAACAAGTGCAGTGTCGAGGAAGATGGCTGCTGTCTGGAGATCGGTAAGATTGCTGAGCCACTTCTAATGAGTACCCACAGCATGTGCTGAAGCGATTCTAATGAGTTTCTTCCAAACGGCCTTAGAACGGATGTTGCTGTTGGGAGTGAAAATTATGTTGTAAGAATGCATGGCGTGACCTGTGTGTTTGCTGAATATGCACCAGTCATTTGTAACTGCTGGTCTGATCAGGACTTGTGTATGTCAGTCCCTGACCAATTTTCACTGATGGACCAATTTACGTCTGAAAAAGAGGTGAAAAATTGGTTTATAAGAATGTTTTACCATCTTAGAACAATGCACAACATGAAAACATTAATGTCTGTTGAAAGCATATTTACCTCCTTATTCACTTTGTTCCAGAAATACCCTCAAGCATTCTTGCACTGACGGTCCTTTACCAGGTGTTCATTTTGCATTTTCTTTTGGTAAATTGGGTAAAAATATTGATCAGCCTATATCAGTTTCATTAATTCTTGAGCCACATGGTTAATTGATTAACCTGTGAATGACAATTTAGGCAATTAACATATTCAGGGCCTTGATAACCATTTGAAGACCCATTTTTTCACATTTTCTTTTTTTAGATATTCTTGTATTGTAATTTATGATTGAACTTTTTAAAATTATTTGATTACTGAAGAATTAGAAAAATATCTTTACTTTTTGGCTGAATTAAAAAGCATTTTGTCTGGAGTTGTTTCATATGTGTGTCCAGTGGAACTCCAAACTACCAGAGGCCATTCCGTGTGTTTGGTGCATATCAATAAACTTGTCATATAACCAATGCTTGGTGTGCCAAAATGTGGTTGTTACATAAACACTAAATGCATTTTGGTAATGCAAATGTTTCCATGATTTGTCACAGCAAGGTATTGACACAGTGGCCAGGCAAATAAGAAGAGAGCATATTGGCATGGTGAGCGGGAATTTCAAATAGTAAGAAAGTCAGGATGTTTTATAATGTGGACATTTTATTAGTCCAAAAACACCTTCTAAAACAATGCAAGAAAATTACATTTTTTTTCCCCTTGCACTCTAATATGTTTGTGTAGATTTTTAGAATATTTATAGTTTTTCAAATTACTTGAACTTTATTGTCATTCTGACACGACAAAGTTTGGAAGGGTAATATTCTTTTGGAGATCGGAGAAGAGGTTGTAATATATCATTATTTTGATCAGTTTAAAGTAGATTTCGGTTTGACAGTAAAAAAAAAAAAAAAAGAAGAAATTTGTTTGTGTTAGAGTTTGGCCACTTTATTAGTCCAAAAACACCTTCTAAAACAATGCAAGAAAATTACATTTTTTTCCCCTTGCACTCTAATATGTTTGTGTAGATTTTTAGAATATTTATAGTTTTTCAAATCACTTGAACTTTATTGTCATTCTGACCCGACAAAGTTTGGAAGGGTAATATTCTTTTGGAGATCGGAGAAGAGGTTGTAATATATCATTATTTTGATCAGTTTAAAGTAGATTTCGGTTTGACAGTAAAAAAAAAAAAAAAAAAAAAGAAATTTGTTTGTGTTAGAGTTTGGCCACCTTACATATGAAGCAAGTGATGATAATTTGGACACACAGATAAAGGTAGCACCTATTAAATTTATATTATTTTTCTGGTTTTTCAACGAAAACACATGTTGTGGGTACTTTTTAGAAGTGCCTCGCCAAGCCACTTCTAATGAGTACCCACAACATATACTCAGTAAAAATGAAAACTTTACATGGTATTATACCAATTTATACATTTTTGCCTTTATAATAGAAACTCTAGCAGTACATTAAATCATGATAACCGATCGATACATAAGACAATGGCAATAGTCTCGCTCTGGTGAATTGCGTACGAGGAACCGAGCTTAGGTTTCAGTTTTTCACCTCTCCCCATGCTGTGGTAAATTTCCATTCACTTCATGTACGCATTCTTACAGATAAGCACTTACTGTGTAGCAGCGATAAGAGAAAACAAATTTGTTTCATTCATCGACGTTGTACAGAAATGCCACGTCAATTTGAAAATCAACGTAACCAGGCCATTGGTATGCTTCAGGCTGGCGCAATGGTAAATGACGTTGCACAACATTTTGAATGCTCTCGTCAGACTATTCATAACCTCAATACCGGGTTTGCAATCACTGGTTCCGTCCGGGATCGTCTGCGTCCTGGTCAACGTCGTGTGACGTCACAACAGGACAACCGCATTATGACGCTAACGCATTTGCATAACCGATTTTTACCAGTGATGGCAGCTGCTCGACAACTTGGGGTAAACGCCCAAACAATCCAAAAGCGTCTTAGGCAAAACAACATTCCTATTTGAGCTCGTAGACCCTACACTGGTCCGATTCTCACTGCCCAACACAGGGCCACTAGGCAGTTATGGGCTCTACATCACCTGCATGGACCAGTCGTCAGTGGCATAACGTGATTTTCAGTGATGAGTCACGGTTCAGCGTAAGCTATGCTGACGGCAGGGTCCATGTGTATCGATGCAGAAATGAAAGATATGCTCTGTGCTGAGTCGGGGAAGGGAAGGGGATAGATTTGGGGGCGGGAGTGTTATGGTATGGGGAGGTATCATGGGCAACATCAAGACAGATCTTGTGGTTGTACAGGGTAATCGCAATGCTCAACACTATGTTAACCTCCTGAATAATAACCTCCTTCCATGGCTTAACTTTTCAAGACGACAACGCCAGACCCCATACTGCTCTCGTATCTGCAAACTTTCTGGCACAAAACAACGTGAACGTTTTACCTTGGCCCAGTCTTTGCGAAAACTGCAGGATTGTCTGACAAAACTGGCAAATTTTCATTCTGTCCTGCAGAAAAGTTCAGTTTGTCTGACAAATGTCCTGTGATTTCTGGCAAAACGAGATAGTAATTTGATAAGAGACAAGCCTCCTGTCCTGCAGAATTTTATTTTGTCCTGTCAAAAATTACAGTTTGTCTGACAGCTGTCCTGCATCTGTTGGAAAGATTTCGCGAAGACTGTTGGCCGGCTTTATCCCGGGATATGAATCCTATCAAGCACATTTGGGATGGGCTTGGTCGAAGAGCTAGGACCAATCACCAGATAAACAATGTGCAAGACTTAACACAGGCTCTTCAGCTGGAATGGCAGGCATTTGATTAGATGTTACGTTAACTCCATGAGGCGGAGAATCTGTGCATGCATTGCTAGCAATGGCGGCCACACACGCTACTGATAAATTGCTGCCAGGACAAGCATAATTTCTTTAAAAAAAAAATGAAATCAAAATGTTGAAAATGATTTTTCCCTTACAGTTCTAAATCTTGATTTTTTTTTTTTATTTGATCCCTGTGCCATATTTTACCAAATAAAAAGCATGATTTTCAAAGCAAAATCAAAAAATAAAAACTAATACAAAGTGATTGAGCTTAAGAATCAGATATCACCGTAGATATCACATAACGTATCACATAAATAATGAAATATCTCCTTTTGAAGACCATGTAAATTTTTCAGTTTTACTCGGTATATGTTTTCATTGCAAAATAAGAACAATGTCAAGAATTTTTGGTTAAAAAAAAAGTGCCGTATCTGGAGCTATGTTGTTGCATTGATTGCCGGTATAAAGAGGGTTGACTGTATACATGTATATAATATTCACAGCCACAAAGAAGAGGAGGTATCCACATAATACTTTTTCTTATTTCTCGACGAAAACATACATTGTGGGTACTCATTAGAAGCGCCTTAGTGAGGCCCTTATAATAAGTACCCACAACACGCTTTTGTCAAGAAACAAGAAAAATAACAACAATGAAAAAGCGCCTTATCTGGAGCTATGTATATATTCTTACAGACAGATACTGCGACAGTGAGATACGGAGAGCTTCTTCAGAAAGGGGAACCAACCCTTCACCATGTTTGCCTCATGAGTGTTTACATGAAGTTTGTGGCTGCCAGAAAAAATGAAGAATATCTTAGTACCCTGAAGGTGAGTTCTTACTGTTTTATTGCTGATTGGGAAAATATCTGGTCAGTTTAACCCGTTAGCCATAGATAATAGATTGTTAAAATTTTATGGCAAGTACAATAACAAATTACATTGTCGAAATGTATAGTAGTATATGGTCTAATGTGAGACATCACCATATACAGTGAAACCTATGTGAAGCAAGCACTTAAGAGAAAGCCACTGGTTACCTGCTTAACCCTTGTCATGCTGAATAAATTAAGACACCACATCCACTTCTAATTTCCAGCCAATCAGATTACTTCATCTGGGTTTTTGATAGAAATTCACATATTTAATGACAAACAGTGCAGATCCAGATCTGGATCTACACTGTTTGCTAAGATAGGGCATGCCGTGTTCAGCAAGAGAAGGGTTAACACGGGTAAAATTTTACTTTTCTGTTTGCAAAATTTTACTTATTTTCTCTTTGCGGGAGTGAAAAAACTGGCCTTTAAAAATATGTGATATCTTAATACAGCTGCCTTTAACGCTTAGCACTCTGGATAAAAATTTCAACAGACATTTTGAAAAAAAAAAAAAAAAAAAAAATCCCCAGAAAAAAAGGATTTGATATTTCATGCAAATTGTCTCCAGTGGAGAAAGTTTGCTTGAAATGTCAAATCCAGTTTTTTGGGAAAAAAATTGGAGACAGTTTGCATGAAATTACAAATAATGTTTTCTTGGAAAAATAAGAAAAAATATAACAAATTTGTTGTCTGCTGAATTAGCCCAAAGAGTGGGAAAGGTTACAACAGCTTTTTGATGTTTATTTAACTGTATTTCAGTCCTAATTTCTTATTTTCATATATTGAAAATTATGAAATAGTGAACAAAAAAAAAAAAAAAAAAAAAATGAATAGCTGATTGTTGCTTTCTAATTAGTCCCATACATTTGAGGCACCAGAAGGGAACAAATTTACTCCCAGTCTCCAGGTCCTTTAGTAGTTTGGTCTGAAAATATGGATTCTGAAGTACTTATGCTATCCTCATGAAACTTGGCACATGAAACATGTGCAGTGAGTTTGTAATGCATGTTAATTTGACTAAGGTATTACCTTATTACCGCATTGTGTGCTTAGGTTTTTCAAAAATACTGGGAAAACTTGTGGTAAAATATGTTCCTACCTATACTAAGGGTACACATTAAAAAAAAAAGATCATTTTGTACTTATGAAATGTTTTCGTGTTTTTTTTGTTTTTTTTTTTGATTGTCTTTATAAATGCTAAATATTTGAATTGCATCAACAAGTCAAGTGGGTACCCACAACATATGCCTTTATAAAGAAGTAGACGAAAAGTAATCTGAAGACTACAGAATTGCTTGACTGTGTGCTTATAGGGGTATGTGTGGTAATTGTAGCTTGAATACGGTATTTGCTCTGACCAATATTTTGTTTGCTTTGATTCTGTTAGACTAAGCTCACCAAGACAATTTTGATGAGTATCCTTGATATGGAGGAATAAGAAAAATATCATACAAAGTCAGTGCCTTATTTTTTGTGAATAGGTAATAACATTAAGGTTACTGTATACACTTGAGCTGACCTCAGTGGCTCAGTCAGATGCATGTTGGACTGGTGATCAGGAGGTCTCGGGCTCAGTCTCCTCCAGGTCTGGCAACATTCTTGTGTAGAGGTTGATCATGAAAAATATTTTCTTTGGTCATTCTCTTACTTATGCTAATTCAAGAAGGGCAATTGTCAGTGTCTGGCAAAAAAATGTGCACAAATACCGGTTAACTGCTTAGAGGATGAAGCCTGTCCAGGAAAAGTGTGGTTGGGTAAACTGACCACGCTCAACATGACCCTAATGGGTTTACTGGGCTATAAAACCTCGGTTCACTCAAAACGTATACACCTGACAGATTTTCAACCATTGGTTACAAGGGAGACAATTTTTGTGACATCCTGTTTGCTTTCCTGTGCACCAAACCCCTTCTAAATGAGGTCTACTCAAAAGGAAAGAATTTGCTCCCAAAGAGTAGACCCCTTTCCAAAAAGGAGGCGAAACAATTTTGATGAGATTTGCCTCCCTTGAAAGTGTATCTATTCAACCATAGGAGCTTGAAATTATATTTTACATTTCTTGGCAGTCCTATACGACTTTCGAAGAATAGCAAAGGATGGACACTTTTAAAGTTTATAAAAAAAGTTTTTGTACAAATGCGGTGTTAAGTAACTGGCATGCAGACTACATTATATGCATTTATTACTGTGAATTGGACAATTACTAAGGCTGGCATGATTAATCGGATAATCGATTAATTGATCAATAAATTCCACAAAAATGACTATCATTACAGATTTGCTAATAATCGATCATTTAATTTCGGTGTTTGTTACTTTACCGTATTTACCCTTAGTATTCAGACACCTCAACTCCTTATCATACTTTATCTAAAATTTGAACAAGTCCAATTTACTACCTACTGTTGTGTCTAAAATAGCTGGGTGAGTAACAGACAGTGTAGACCCTGATGAGACACAGCATTTGCGGCATCTCATCTGGTTCTACACTGTTTGCTCAGGCCTGTCTGACAAAATACATACAATAAGTATAACATATGATAGTCATGCTCAAATAGGTAAAATTATGATCAAATCTTCAGCGATTACTAATCGATTATCAATCACAATGGCAGGACTGATAATCGATTATCTTTTCAGCTCTGATTAGCCAGCCTTAACAATTCCTTGTCCACTGCATGTTACATGGGCTTTTGCTTGTCCATATCACAGCAAATCGGTTTAAATCATCAAACAATGCTCCCGGCAGTCACTGGATATGTTCGCAATTTTGGTTACAGACATAATCTCGGAGTGAATCGGCATTCACAATCTGATTGGCTGATAGCATTGTAGTCCAAACGTAGTGACAGATTTCAACCAGTTAGATCGTAAATGCAAGTTACCTAGGATTTTGATCAATAGTAACTGTCCAGAAAGCTGTTTAGTGGTTTAAACCCAATTTACTGTAGTAGCAATGGACTCATCCTTTTAAGGAAGTGTGCAGAGTATGAATTACTGATCACCAACAGTCTTCAGTCTACCAACTCGTAGAAAGACAACATGGATGCACCCTCGCTCCAAACACTGGCATCTCATTGACTATGTCACATAGTGCGAAGGAAGGACAGACAGGATGTCAGAGTGACTAAAACTATGTGTGGTGCAGACTGTTGGACAGATCACAGGCTTGTTGTCAGCAAAGTCAACCTGCGCATTCAGCCTGTACGATGACCACAAGGCAAGAAGGTGCCAAAGAAATTAGATGTCTCCAAGGTGAAACAAGACAGCAAGAGGCAAGCATTCATCAACGATCTCTGCAGCCGTTTAGATGCACTGGAACACAGTCTGTAGATGTAGATGAGAGCTGGACAGTCTTCAGAGACACCGTTCACTCTTCAGCAATGGATTCCCTAGGACCAGTATCTCACAAACACCAAGATTGGTTTGATGAGAATGACAAAGAAATTCAGGGACTCGTTGAAGAGAAACACCAAAAACACAAGGCTTACCTCAGAAATACCAGCTCAGTATCTAGCAAGACTGCCTATTCAAACATATGCAAGACAGTTCAGATGAGGCTCGGAGACATGCAAGACTCCTGGCTGAGAAAAAAGGCTGATGAAATCCAGTCCTTTGCAGACAGAAAGGAATTGAAAAAGTTCTTTGATGCACTCAAGACAGTATATGGTCCCCAGAGCTCAGGAACCACCCCACTCCTTAGTGCAGATGGAACTAGTCTTCTGACTGACAAAGAAGCTATCTTGAAATAAATAGGTTAAATCTTGAATTTCTATAAATAGGTTAAGATGTAAACTTCTTAAATTATATAATGCCAAATATAAAGGGTTTGAAAATGATTTTTTATTTTCTAATGATAAATTAAAATGGAAACGAAGTCCACATGAAAGCTCATTTGGGTATTGGGGGTTCGTTTGGGAGACTTTATAGTCTGTAAATTATAATCATATTTATGTTATGGTATAATTTTTGAACACAGGTTATTGAATAACCCCCAAGTGACATCAGGACACACGTAAATTCTGTATAAAAGAAAATGTGAAAAAAAAAATCCCTACCTACCCTGCCAATTTTCTTCTAACATGCTACCCTAAAACACACATTTTCTTTTTACTTGGCCTAATCAGTAGCAAGCTAAGAAGAGTCCTGACATTGTTGTTTATATTTCAGGAACCTTTCTTAGAAACATACATGAAACAAGTGATTGGTAGCAGGACGAAACCACCACAAGTTGTCTTGGTATGTATTAGTAGAAGTTTTATCACATGATTTCATGTCCAGTAGTGTCATAACACCATAGCATAAAAATCCTATTATACTAGTGTAATAACACTGGGACACCGTGCATAATGTTACAATATTAGAAACTATTATATCTGCAACAAGATCTTGGTTGATGATGGTAACCAGGCAACATTGTGAGGAGAAAAATCATTAAAAAATCATATCATCATCATAATTGGATTTTTGATTAACATACAGGTACAGGGGCAACATCCACATCAGTGGGCCCCCTTCCAGATAGCTGGCTTGCTGCACGCATGGCAGATCACACCAGATCTCCACATATTTATATCATAAGGGTTGATAGCTGAGATCTTCCACTCTCTGCAATCCCTCTCTGTCAGCTGCTTCCATGTCATCTTCGGCCTCCCAGGCCCATGCTTTCCCTCAATCTGTATGTGAAAGATTGTCTTGACTGAACCATTAGAGCATTCCACATTTCCATGCCAGCAGAGCCTTCTCTCCTTCAGAATGAGGTCCAGATCCTCAATGCCATGCCGCGCAAATAGCTCATTGGACCTGGTTGTGACAATGTCTTGTGGCCTGATGTTGCAGATCTATCTGCCCTGTAATTCCGCTGCAGACATTGGAGGTTTGGTTTTGTCAATGGCCAAGTCTCACTGGCGCTTCGTACACAAGAGCTGTATACACGGCCACGTGTCTTGAGAGAGAGGTGGCTTGAAGAGAGAACTGTTAGCAGCTCCTTGAACTTCTTCCAGGCGGTTTTTACGTGTGTTGTGGTTGAAAGTTTACAGCCACCTGCTGTTGAGAGCTTGTCTCCTAAAAAGCAGAAAAAAACAAAACAAAAAAAAAAAACAAAAAATGTACAGTGCAATTGTTTAGTCAGGTTAAAGAGAATTGTTTATCTATTCATGCTCCTTTCATATGATATTTATTAATTGTTCCAGTAATTTCAGTATTTTACTCCCCAAGGTTTGTCTTCATTTACGTCTAAGCTACTGAAATCTCCATACTTAGATATGGAATGTCAGCAAGTCATCATAGGTCAGCAGGTCTTCATGTCACCAAGATAATAGATCAGTGTGACTGTTTTGAAAAATGATGTCATATTTCTGCATTTTATATGAGGTAATAAGGAAATAATAATGGTCAGAAAGTTTTGCAGAAAGTCATAGAGATTGTAGTTGATAAAAAATGGTATTCGCTTTTATGTCCCAGTCTGCTCAATGTTTTAGATCTTGGTCTGATTTACTGAAAAAATACATGTGAAGTTTTCATACCATTTGTTGGCACAATTATTCTTCATTTTCAGAAATGTGGTCGAGATATTTTGCGCTACTGCACACATGCCATCTTCAAGAACAAGATACTACCATTTGCCCAGAAGGCATTGCTCAGAAACCCTGAAATTATTGTTGGAGGTAAAGATAGGATTTTCTCCAGGACCTAGTAGTCCACAGTATGATTATCATATCTTGATGTTTAGTTTTTTACCATATTTATCCTTAATATTCAGATATCAATTCCTTACTGTACAAGTTTAAACAAGTCTATTATACTGCCTTTTTGTGTCTAAAAAGTTCCATGTCCTGTTGTTCAAAGCATTGTTAGCTTAATGAGCTTGTTAATGACAAACTCGTTAGCTGTTGTAGTTAAGGTATTTTCAAACACATTGATATGTTTACTGCAAAAATGTAAGAAGCTTTTGCATTGCAAAAGTTGCTCGTACTTTTTTTTTTTTTTTTTCAGCAAAAAATATCAATGTATTTGCCATATTTCAAGATAGAAATTTTAATGTTAAGTTTTGAACAACTGGGCCCTGGATTTGTGGCAAACCATGTAGACCCTGATTGGATACCATGTTCTGTGGCATCTGATAGGGTCTGCACTGTTTGGCAGGCCAGTTTGCCTGAATACAAGTTTATATAATTATTTTTGAACACAGATATTTTAATGAAAATGCAAGTTAAAAGTTATACACATTTTTTTTTCTTCATAAAAAAAATTAGTGTATTTGCAACTTCCATATTTCAGTATTTAAGCACTGCCATTCTCTGAAAGTAGCTGTCTGAAGCTATGTAAAGAGGTTAAGTGTATAGTAAAAGAAAGTTATAGATAATGAAGAGCCGGCCTCAGTGGCTCAGTTTGATGCGCCGTCCGACTGGAGACCAGGAGGTCGCGGGTTCAACCCCCGCCGAGATCGGCAACATTCTTTCATGGAGATTGATCATGCAATATTTTCTACGGTCATTCTCTCCCTTCCACTGATTCAAGAAGGGCAGTTGTCAGTTTCTGGCGAAAGAATGTGGATGTGATCCCTCCTGCCTTGTCAAAATTGTTAGGAAATTTACCAAGTGTATACGGTTCTGCTAATTTAATGCCCAAGATGATGATTTGAGTGAACTATACAACACCTCTCCCCACTTCCCCACTCCCAAAAAATGAAATGTGTACATGTATCAATATTTCATTTGAATCATCTTTATCTGTTTTTAATTTCAGCATTTGGTAACATGTTAGGTGGTCTACAGATAGATCTCAGTCAATATGGTATGGACATCATTAAACCACTAGCAGGTATGTTTGTAGATCTGCAGGCTTATTTTCTGTATATGATTGGAATAACTTGTCAGAGATAAAGATGTTTTCAGAGCTACTTTTTTGGGGGTACAGTCGACTCTTGTTATCTCAAACTCAAAGGCACTGGAATATTGGGTTTGAGATAACAGTAGTTGAGATAAAGGGAGCCAGTCTCAATGGCTCAGTCGGATGCATGTCCAACTGGTGATCAGAAGGTTTTAGGGTTTGATCCCCGCTGGATCCAGCAACATTTTTTCATGGAGATTGATCATGAAATATTTTCTGTGATCATTCTTTCCCTTCTGCTGACTCAAGAAGGGCACATGTCAGTTTCTGGTGAAGGAATGTGCACAAGTATTGGTTAACCACAGAGGACTAAGCCTGTCCAGGAAAAGGGTTATTAGGTAAACTGACAGGCTTAACATGACCTTGATTGAGCCGGTCTCAGTGGCTCAGTTGATCAGAAGGTTGCTGGTTCGATCCCCGGTGGGTCGGCAACATTCTTTCATGGAGATTGATCAACAAATACTTTCTATGATCATTCTCTCCCTTCTGCTGACTCAAGAAGGGCAGCTGTCAGTTTCTGGTGAAAGAACATGCACAATACCAGTTAACCACTTAGAGGACTAGTATGGTTAGGTAAACTGACCAAGCTCGACATCACCCCATTTGGTTGACTGGGCCGTAAAACCTCAACACAAATGACCTTGATGGGTTGACTAGGCATAAAATCTCAACTCATTTGAGATAAAAGTTGAACTGTAAAGAAGATATAGCAAACTTAACATTACTGCCTTCTAATTTAGTTTGACTTGAGCTGTAGTTTGAGTTGTCAGGATTTGTAATAAAGAGAGTCAACTACAGTCGACTCTTGTTATCTCGAATTCTAAGGGACTCTCTGAAATACTTCGAGATATCCGTACTTCGACATATCAGATTTGCAGAATTGAGGAAAACGTAATTCAAACAACCACATTTAACAAATATGTGTGTAATTGGACTCTTAAAATTTGGAGATATATTGAAAATATTGTGGAAAAGAGGAGATATTGCTCCTAAGGAGCAATTTCTCCTCTTTTCCACAATATTTTTTTACCTGTTGTTAGATTTTCATGATAAGGCAGGGACCGAATTTTCTCTTCGAGATAAGCGGTTATTTGTGATAAGTGAGGTCTCGAATAACCGCTGTCAACTATATATTTGTTTCTAGAATTGCCCAGGGGGCTATATGTTTAGCACTGCCGACCAAGGATCACGAGGTCCCAAGTTCTGATCCTGCCCAAAGGAAAAACTCAGCTCATGACTGTACTATGCTTTATTGCAGTGAGCTTTTAATTATTACCTTTCCAGCATCTCAATATGACTGGAATAATGTTGAAAGGGACACAAAACACCATTTTATCATCATATACATGTTTCTGAGAGAAGCTCTCTTTTGCCATACATATACACTCACTTCCAACAATATCCTCTGTTACCTAAAGCTATGTTTACATCAACTATAGTTTTAGCCTTTACTGTTGGTGTATGGCGTCAATCAGGTTTCCTAATGTAGTCCATATATTTTCAGCCCAGATGAGTTCGAAGGAAGCTGTAACACGAGATGAGGCATGTGATGCCATTGCTAACTTAGCCCTGCAGTGTAGTGATACAGAGGTCATAGAGAAAATAGTGCGCCATTTGTTTGGGGTGTTAAATGGTGGGTATATTTTATCTATGTACTTGCATTGTATAAGCTAGGTATGTTTTTGTGTTTATCAATGCTTAGCACTCTGGGTAATATTTTCAGCAGACGACATATTGGAATATTTTTTCCTATTTTACCCAGAAAACAGGATTTTCATTTCATGCAAATTGTCTCCAATGGAGACAATTTGCATGAAATGTCAAGTCCTGTTTTATGGGAAAAATAAGAAAAATATCACTTTGTCGTCTACTGAATCTACCCAGAGAGTGTTAATGATTGAATTCAAATATCTTTGCAGATTAATTTGTTTTAGTGTTTTACTGTTATTGTATTGAATTCAAATGTCACTGCAGGTTTTAACGAATCACATAATTATTTCAATCAGTAGGGCTTGTCAATGGAATATCATGAGCCCAGACATGTTCACACATTCCTACTAAAGTGTGCCATGAAGTCGGCTTTCCTAGCCTTTTGATTAAACTTTTTAATTACATACATACATAGTTATCTTAAATATCCAAACACCGTAACACCTTATCATAATTATCCTTTAATGTGAACAAACCTATTTTATTGTCTGTAGATGCCTAAAACTGCTGGATGGATGGTATATATGTAGACCCAGGTCAGATCATGTGCTAGTGTCTGATATATATCTAAACTGCTTATTCAGAGTTTAAAAGTGTGAAATAAAACAAAATTAAGCACAGAAATCTTGAAAACTTGTAAGGTGTGTATTAAAATGTTTTTTTACTTTTCTCTTCCTGAATATTTATGCATGTATTACACCCACATTTTACATTTTTTATTGACAAGTAAGAAAATAAATGTTAGAATACTATTCTAGAAAGAGGTATTATTGATAGTCATGTAATTTTGCAATTTTACGTGTAGGATCTGAAGGCAAACTGACCTTGACAGAACAGAAACTGAGTGTACTGAAGGCTATTGGCAACATGAGTAGGAATACAGTGAGTGGGGCTGGGACATTACAAAACCTCAGCACAACTGTAGCGGAACTATTTATTCCACTTTTGTCCTCAGAAGGTAAATGTTCAGATACTGAGGTGGATAGTAGCGTAATAAACCATAAAAGATTTCAGCAGATGACATGAAATTTTTTCTTACTTTTCCTTGAAACTAGGCTTTGACATTTCACGCAAATAATCTCCTTATTAATTCTTGTCTGCTGAATAAGCCCAGAGAGTGGTAACAATTAAAGTGCTAACTGGAGCAGACAACATTTTGATTTATATGTAGATATTTTTTCAGTGAAAATAAGGCTTTATTTCATGTGAATTGACTGCCTAGCAGATGATTCTCATGAAGTGCCAAGTCTTATTTTCTATGAAAAATAACAATCAAAAAAAGGAATCTCTGAAAAGTAATAGTAAAAAATATAGAATTGTGTTTGCTGCACATTTGTTTTGCATTTTATAGTCCGAAATGCATCATTTGTGATTCCTTATCAGTTTGTGGAATAGATTGTTTTCAGCCAAAAACTACAAACAAATCTGCATATGGCATTAATGCAAACACTGATCTGTGGCTTATAACAATGAGTCAAATTGTGAGAAAAGTTTTTCATAAAACTGTGTCATCAGGATTATATTGGTTATATTCAAATAACACCATGGCTACAGATAAGAGGGATATTAATGAAATATTTTTTTCTTGTTTCTCTGTGGAAACAAGAAGGACAGTTGTCAGTTTCTGGCGTAGCCGGCCTCGGTGGCTCAGTTGGATGCGCCATCCGACTGGAGACCAGAAGGTCGCGGGTTCAACCCCCGCCGAGGTCGGCAACATTCTTTCGTGGAGATTGATCGTGAAATATTTTCTACGGTCATTCTCTCCCTTCCGCTGGTTCAAGAAGGGCAGTTGTCAGTTTCTGGCGAAAGAATGTGCACAATACTGGTTAACCGCTTAGAGGACTAAGCCTGCCCAGTAAACTAGTGGGTAGGTAAACTGACCGCACTCGACATGACCCCATTGTGTTGACTGGGCCGTAAAACCTCAACACAAACAGTTTCTGGTGAAAGAATGTGCACAATACTGGTTTACCGCTTAGAGGACAAGCCTGCCCAGTAAACGTATGGTTAGGTAAACTGACCACGCTTGACATGACCCCATTGGGTTGACTGGGCTGTAAAGCCTCAACACAAACAAACAATTCTCCGTGGAAGCGTGTGTTGTGGGTGCTCGTCAGAAGTGCCTCACTGAGGTGCTTCTAATGGGTGCCCATAGCATGTTTTCGTGGAGTTGTAAGAAATAATGAAGAAAATATATGTTAAACAAGTCTGATTGAAAAGAACACCTTATCTGGAGCTGTGAACACTTAACCCTTGCCATGCTGAATAAATTAACATGCCATGCCCACTTCTAATTTTCAGCCAATCAGATTACTAGATTCAGGTTGTTGATACAAATTCACATGCCTAATGGCAAACAGTGCAGATCCAGATCAGTTGGCTTCTTGGAAGCCAACTGATCTGGATCTGCACTGTTTTCAAAGGTAGGGTATATCACAGTTCAGCAGGACAATGGTTAATATTTTTGTGATTGAATGTGAATGAAAGAGTGTGCAGTCAACATAGGTTTGACAAAATAGGAAATGTATAAAGATAATAAGAAATTCAACATATCAATAATAAAGACTAGATAAACGTTAGAAAACTAATGGAATTTCAGAATATGTCAGTAATGTGTTTGTCTGGATAAGAACTACCATATGACATATGCAACCAGAGTTGACCCAGATTTACCTGCACATCAGCTCAGTTTGATCATGATCTTCACTGTTTGGTAATAGAAACCCATAAATGAAATAAACAATCAGTATAGACCCTGATCACACTACACAGATGCACAGGCTGATCTATATGTTTATGATGGTTGCATACGCCATGATGTTCACATTCTAGGAGTACAGAAAATGAGTAAACCTATTTTGGTCTGGAGACTTCCAGAGGGTAATTGGCAAACAGTGCAAACCCAGATCAGACAATGCATAATGCAGCATCTGCTCAGGCTGTCTGCTGTTTGCAAACAGTTTAGCCATTTTCTCTAGGAATATCTAAATCCACATACTGACCCGAAATTGAAATTTGACTCTTTCAATGTCATGTGTGGGGGAGTTAATTATTGAGTCTAAAATGTGTTAAGGTGTCCAATTATTGAGGGTTTTTATGTTAATTGTTAGAAACTTTTGTTTCAGTTCATGAAGGAACACTTATCAATGCCCTGTCTACACTGAACTTGTGGTGTGCTAAGTTCTACACCAGTGTGCCTGAAAAACTTCTACAATGGTTCAAGGTAATGGCCATAACTGAGGGATTGACATCATGAGAATAAAGGGTTTCTTGGCTATATACAAACTACAAAGGCCTAGATCAGCCATTGCTGCACATTGGTGCAGTCTAGTCGGGGCCTTCAGTGGCTGTTGATCTATTTTACAACATTGAATGAATCAGCTGGCCTCGGTGGCTCAGTTGGATGCACGTCCGACTGGAGACCAGGAGGTCACGGGTTCGACCCCCGCCGCGGTCAGCAACATTCTTTCTTGGAGATTGATCATGAAATATTTTCTACGTTCATTCTCTCCCTTCCGCTGATTCAAGAAGGGCAGTTGTCAGTTTCTGGCGAAAGAATGTGCACAATACTGGTTAACTGCTTAGAGGACTAAGCCTGCCCAGTAAATGTGTGGTTAGGTAAACTGACCGCACTCGACATGACCCCATTGGGTTGACTGGGCAGTAAAACCTCAACACAAGCAAATATTGAATGAATTGTTAACAGGATAGCCAAGACTGTGATCATACTGTACAGGCTGATTGGCCTTTGTTGTTGGCTTATACACTGGAACCTTCTGAAAAGACAATTGTTTATAAGACGGTTGGAATATAAGACTGTTTAAAGGTGGACTCCAAAAGTGTTGTATATAAACAAAAATGTGTAGATTATATAGAAAAATGACCATTTATGGTCATTTTTATCGCACCTGCTTGTAGCAGGGTGCGATATAGGCGTCCGATTTTCCGTCCGTCCGTCCGTCCGTCCGTCTATCAACATTTATGTCGATGTTCGACATTTATGTCAAAGTTAGTATTCTAATCAACTACAAGACTAAACAACCATCAAACCTTGCATAAAACATCTCCCTGACCTCCTGACTTTGCAACATAGGCGTCCACTTTTCCGTATGTCTGTCCATTCGTCCGTCCGTCTGTCAACATTTATGTCGAAATTCGACATTTATGTCAAAGTTAGTATTTTAATCAACTACAAGACTAAACAACCATCAAACCTTGCATGAAACATCTCTCTGACCTCCTGACTTTGCGACATAGGTGCCCACTTTTCCATTCGTCTGTCTGTTCGTCCATCCATCTGTCTGTCCGTCTGTTAACAGTTCTGTTATGTCGAAGTTCGACATTTATGTCAAAGTTAGTATTCTAATCAACTACAAAACTAAACAACCATCAAACCTTGTATGAAACATCTCCCTGACCTCCCGACTTTGCGACATAGGTGCCCGCTTTTCCATTCGTCTGTCCGTTCATCCGTCCGTCTGTCTGTTAACAGTTCTGTTACGTCGAAGTTAGTATTCTAATCAACTACAATTCTACAACAACCATCATACCTTGCATGACACATCTCCCTGACCTCCTGACTTGGCAGGTATGTTGACCCAGTGACCTTGACCTATATTTTGCGCTCCATTGACTTTGACACAATTTACGTTGACGTTCCAGATCTTCTCAACTATAAGGCATACAACTACCAAACCTTGCATAGTGCTTCTCCTAGATGTACTGACTTGGCAGGTACCTTGACCTGGTGACCTTGACCTATATTTTGCGCTCCAGTGACTTTGACATATTTTGCGTCGACGTTCTATATCTCCTCGACTATAAGGCCTACAACCATCAAACCTTGCAAAGTGCTTCTTCTCAATGTACTGACTTGGCAGATACCTTGACCTGGTGACCTTGACCTATATTTTGGCTGCAGTGACTTTGACATAATTTACGTCAATGTTCCAGATCTCCTCAAGTGTAAGACCTCTAGCCACCAAACCTTGCATAGTGCTTCTCCTAGATGTACTGACTTGGCAGGTATCTTGACCCGGTGACCTTGACCTATATTTTGCGCTCCAGTGCTTTTTACACATTTTAAGTCAACGTTCAATATCTCCTCAACTGTAAGGCCTACAACCATCAAACCTTGCATAGTGCTTCTCCTCAATGTACGGACTCCGCAGGTACCTTCACTGGGTGACCTTGACCTATATTTCGCGCTCCAGTGACTTTTACACCTTTTACGTCATCCTTCCATATGTCCTCAACTGTAAGGCCTTCAACCACCAAACCTTATATAGACTTCGTCTCGATGTACTGACTTGGCAGGTACCTTGACCTGGTGACCTTGACCTATATTGTGCACTCCAGTGACTTTGACACATTTTATGTTGATGTTCGGTATCTCCTCAAATATAAGACCTACAACCACTAAACCTTGCATAGTGCTTCACCTCATTCCACTGGCTTGGCAGGTACCTTGACCCAGTGACCTTGACCTATATTTGACACATTTTACGTTGATGTTTGATAACTCCTCAACTATAAGGCCTACAACCACCATACCTTGCATTGTGCTTCTCCTTGATGTACTGAATTAGCAGGTACCTTGACCCATGACCTTGACCTATATTTCATGCTTCAGTGACTTTTACAAATTTTACGTCAATGTTCCATTATCATTGGGCTGTATCATGTATGATACGAAAAGTCAGTGCTGAAGATATAGCCATTAGAGGGAATGGGACTGGCCCGGAATATATGTGCCCCACTAGGCACTTTGTCTACATTTTTTTCAACCCAGTTTTCCAAGTAAGCACTGCTAAGTATGAAATAAACTTATTTAATAACCACGTTCTGATTGTGGCTCCTGTGACTTTTGCCCCAGCAGGTGCGATGACGCCTTCCGCGGAATTCTTGTTTCTATATAATCTAGACATTTTTATTTGGATATAAACAAAAATGTTAACAGGATAGCCAAGACCGTGGTCATACTGTACAGGCTGATTGGCCTTTGTTGTTGGCTTATACACTGGAACCTTCTGAAAAGATAATTGTTTATAAGACTGTTGGAATATAAGACTGTTTAAAGGTGGACTCCAAAAGTGTTGTATATAAACAAAAATGTGTAGATTATATAGAAAAATGACTATTTATGGTCATTTTTCTATATAATCTAGACATTTTTATTTGGATATAAACAAAAATGTTAACAGGATAGCCAAGACCGTGGTCATACTGTACAGGCTGATTGGCCTTTGTTGTTGGCTTATACACTGGAACCTTCTGAAAAGATAATTGTTTATAAGACGGTTGGAATATAAGACTGTTTAAAGGTGGACTCCAAAAGTGTTGTATATAAACAAAAATGTGTAGATTATATAGAAAAATGACTATTTATGGTCATTTTTATCGCACCTGCTTGTAGCAGGGTGCGATATAGGCGTCCGATTTTCGTCCGTCCGTCCGTTCGTCCGTCTGTCAACATTTATGTCGACGTTCGACATTTATGTCAAAGTTAGTATTCTGGTCAACTACAAGACTAAACAACCATCAAACCTTGCATGAAACATCTCCCTGACCTCCTGACTTTGCAACATAGGCGTCCGCTTTTCCGTATGTCTGTCCATTCGTCCGTCCGTCTGTCAACATTTATGTCGAAGTTCGACATTTATGTCGAAGTTCGACATTTATGTCAATGTTAGTATTTTAATCAACTACAAGACTAAACAACCATCAAACCTTGCATGAAACATCTCCCTGACCTCCCGACTTTGCGACATAGGTGCCCACTTTTCCATTCTTCTGTCTGTTCGTCTGTCCGTCTGTCCGTCCGTCTCTTAACAGTTCTGTTATGTCGAAGTTCGACATTTATGTCAAAGTTAGTATTCTAATCAACTACAAGACTAAACAACCATCAAACCTTGTATGAAATATCTCCCTGACCTCTTGACTTTGCGACATAGGTGCCTGCTTTTCCATTCGTCTGTCCGTTCGTCCGTCCGTCTGTCTCTTAACAGTTCTGTTATGTCGAAGTTCGACATTTACGTCAAAGTTAGTATTCTAATCAACTACAATTCTACAACAACCATCATACCTTGCATGACACATCTCCCTGACCTCCTGACTTGGCAGATATGTTGACCCAGTGACCTTGACCTATATTTTGCGCTCCATTGACTTTGACACAATTTACCTTGACGTTCCAGATCTTCTCAACTATAAGGCTTACAACTACCAAACCTTGCATGTACTGACTTGGCAGGTACCTTGATCCGGTGACCTTGACCTATATTTTGCGCTCCAGTGACTTTGACATATTTTGCGTCAACGTTTGATATCTCCTCAACTATAAGACCTACAACCATCAAACCTTGCAAAGTGCTTCTCCTCAATGTACTGACTTGGCAGATACCTTGACCTGGTGACCTTGACCTATATTTTGGCTGCAGTGACTTCGACATAATTTACGTCAACGTTCCAGATCTCCTCAAGTGTAAGACCTGTAGCCACCAAACCTTGCATAGATCTTCTCCAATATGTACTGACTTGGCAGGTATCTTGACCTGGTGACCTTGACCTATATTTTGCGCTCCAGTGCCTTTTACACATTTTACGTCAACCTTCAATATCTCCTCAACTATAAGGCCTGCAACCATCAAACCTTGCATAGTGCTTCTCCTCAATGTACGGACTCTGCAGGTACCTTGACTGGGTGACCTTGACCTATATTTCATGCTCCATTGACTTTTACACCTTTTACGTCACCCTTCCATATGTCCTCAACTGTAAGGCCTTCAACCACCAAACCTTATATAGCACTTCTTCTCGATGTACTCAACAGGTACCTTGACCTGGTGACCTTGACCTATATTGTGCACTCCAGTGACTTGACACATTTTATATTGATGTTCGGTATCTCCTCAAATATAAAACCTACAACCACTAAACCTTGCGTAGTGCTTCACCTCATTGCATTGGCTTGGCAGGTACCTTGACCTGGTGACCTTGACCTATATTTGACACATTTTATGTTGATGTTTGATAACTCCTCAACTATAAGGCCTACAACCACCATACCTTGCATTGTGCTTCTCCTTGATGTACTGAATTAGCAGGTACCTTGACCTGTGACCTTGACCTATATTTCATGCTCCAGTGACTTTTACACATTTTACGTCAACGTTCCATTATCATTCGGCTGTATGATACGAAAAGTCAGTGCTGAAGATATAGCCATTAGAGGGAATGGGACTGGCCTGGAATATATGTGCCCCACTAGGCACTTTGTCTACATTTTTTTCAACCCAGTTTTCCAAGTAAGCACTGCTAAGAATGAAATAAACTTATTTAATAACCACATTCTGATTGTGGCTCCTGTGACTTTTGCCCCAGCAGGTGCGATGACGCCTTCCGCGGAATTCTTGTTCTATATAATCTAGACATTTTTATTTGGATATAAACAAAAATGTGCAGAGTATATAAAAAATGACCATTTATTTTTCATTTTCCTGTATAATCTAGACATTTTTATTTGGATACAACACGGTTGTTTAGCTAACACGGTTTTCACTTTGGATCCTAGCAATGGTGTTATAAAGAGGTTATGGTGTATTGACATTCCCTGTCTGCATATACCAATTTTCTCATAACAAGGCTCATTTTTTAAGGTGAATGGCTATAACTGAAAGTTTTGCCAAGAGAATTACTTTTAAAGACAAGGTTTCCTTCCCAAAATATGAAACCTTTCAGAAATGGAGGCTAACCTAAAGGAAAGAATTGTGTTCACGCACCACTGGTGTAGGGGGACATACATGTAAAAGATCCCATTAGCTATGGCATTAGTGTTGGCTTCTGTGTGACAGTTTCTTGTATAAAAAATATTTCTTTAACTAGTTGATGAATTTTCATCAACCTTGCAGGGTGCCGGCCTCGATGGCTCAGTTGGATGCGCCGTCTGACTGGAGACCAGGAGGTCGCGGGTTCAACCCCGCTAAGGTCAGCAACATTCTTTCGTGGAGATTGATCATGAAATATTTTCTACGGTCATTCTCTCCCTTCCGCTGATTCAAGAAGGGCAGTTGTCAGTTTCTGGCGAAAGAATGTGCACAATACCGGTTAACAGCTTAGAGGACTAAGCCTGCCCAGTAAATGATGTATTTGTTATATACCTTGGAAATTAACCATTAAAGCATCATTCACAACCGTGGTAGACATTCTAACAGTAGCAGATGATATAGCAGATGATCCACATGAATAGCAGCAGTAAGAGATGACAAATCTAATGATTCCCATGAAATGTCAAGCCTTAATTTCTTCAATAAACAAAAACAATGTCATTTGCCATGTATTAACCCTTCTCTTGCTGATCACGACATGCCCTGTCTTAGCAAACAGTGTAGATCCAGATCAGTTGGCTTGGAAGCCAACTGTTCTGGTTCTGCACAGTTTATCATTAAATACGTGAATTTCGATCAAAAACCCGGATCAAGTAATCTGATTGGCTGGAAATTAGAAGTGGGCGTCGCATCTTAATTTATTCAGCATGAGAAGGGGTAAAAAAAAAAGCAATTTAAGGGTTAAGTAATTTTATTTCGTCAAAAGTGGTCCTTTAAGTTTGTCATAATGACTGCTTGATAGCTGAAGAACATGAGAATGTTACTCATGTGCCTCTTTGATTTGGTGTCACCGTAAACAAGCCTCATTTGAAAGAGTGATATAAATCCAGAAAAACTAGACTATAAGAAACTTTACTAGTTCAAAAGCTGTATCATTGATAGATATATAATAAAGCTTATAAAGAGCCTGTTTGCCATTCTGGGTCCAGTTGTTCAAAACTAACGATGTAGTTAGTTAAAATATCAATTAAACTTTGATCATTAAATATTGCATATAAGCTAATATTTTCGCTGAAAAAATGTGAGTAGCTTTTGCATTTGCAAAAATGCAAAAGCTACTCACATTTTTTCAGCAAAAATACCTGTGATTTATACATTGTACTTACTAAAACAGTTAACATTTTGACCACTAACAAACTTGTTAAGCTAACGATGCTTTGAACAACTGGACCCTGTTTGCTATGTTTGGCTGAAACTCATATTTACAACAGTGGACATGTCCAAAGTCAGACAGAAGAGTCTACTTTAGACACTCGGAGTCTGGTCAGAATGGTTAACATCAGATAATATTTTGATACAAACAGGTCTAGAGCATTTTCTCTTCCTTTTTGTGAATCACCCATTTTGCTCCATGCAGATGTCTTAATAGCTTTGTAGAATAATAAAGCAGTTAACCCCTAAAGTGCCAATTTCAGCTGCAGCAGGCATTTTTAGCTCGCCTGTACGAAGTACAAGGAGAGCTATTGTAGTCACCCCGGTCGTCCGCGTTTGCGTTTGCATTCCCGTTCCCATCACACTGCGTTAAAGTTTTTCAAATGCTTATATCTCAACAGTCACTCCTCACAGAGGCATCAGATTTGGAACTTAGGTACCTTGGAGGGTCTTCTGAGATTCCAAGAGAATAAACCCCTGGGTTCATGCCCCTGGGTGGGGCTAGGGGTCAGAATCTAGGACACCTTTGTAATACTGTGTTAAAGTTTTTCAAATTCTTATATCTTGACTTTCACTCCTCATAGAGCATTCATATTTAGAATTTGGGTACCTGGAGGAGTCTTCTGAGATTCCAAAAGAACATACCCCTGGGTTCATACCTCAGGGTGGGCCTTGGAGTGGGGCTAGGGGTCAAAATCTAGGACACATTTGTAAAATCTTATATGCCTACAGGTTATAGACACAACTGGTTATACATCAGCTAACTATGTGACATCGGTTTAAGTGTAAGAGAGTGAAGGTCATGGTGACCTACATTTAACGGTCCAGGTCACCTAGATTTCACGGTCCAGTGATTTTGCCTTATATCTTGAATACTATTTGTTGGATAAATGTCACACCTGGGATATTACTTCCATGTGACCCAATGAATGACCACTTACTATATCTAGGTCATTGTGACCTATATTTCATGGTTCAGTGATTTTGCCTTATATCTTGAATACTATTTGTTGGATAAATGTCACACCTGGGATATTAGTTCCTTGTGACCCGATTATTGGCGTCAAAATATATCTCTGTTGGTGTGACCTATATTTCATGGTTCATGATTTTGCCTTATATCTTGAATACTATTTGTTGGATAAATGTCACACCTGGGATATTACTTCTATGTGACCCAATGAATGACCACTTACTATATCTAGGTCATTGTGACCTATATTTCATGCTTCAGTGATTTTGCCTTTTATTTTTATTACTATTTCATGGAGAATTGTCATACCTGGATTATTATATCTATGTGACAAAATGATTTACATACAAATACATCTAGGTCAGTGTGACCTATATTATATGGTTGAATGATTTCGCCATATAACTTGTTACTTCATAACATTACACTTTTAATTCAAAACTAAATGCGGCACCCGCTCATTGGGACTTTAAGAAATAGATTGGGCTTCCACGCAGAGCTGAAACCAACTGCACACAAGTACTGGTTAGCTGCTTAGAGGTTCTAAGCTTGCCCAGGAAAGGTGGTGCGAGTTGGACCGTCCATGCATATAAATCCTATTGGTTTAATTGGGCAGCAGGGCTTGAGATGTCATGTCATCTCAATGTCGGGTAAAAGTCCCACAAAATTGGAAGCAACGTCTCCCAAAATAACCTACACAGTGTTGACAGGGAAGTTAAACCTCAAGTGAAAAAACAAACAAAATCAAAACTGAATGAGAACATTGCAAAACATTAACTGCTCCAAGGATAATTACTTTAAACGGAGCAAGAACTCATGATGGGTTTGTGTTTTATTATTATTATACATTTTGAATTTCTTAATGATAAAAATGTACCCAGCAGGCGAGCTACGCTGTCCTACGACAGCTCTTGTTTTTTTTAGTTTTTTTTAGAGAAAACAAGTTTTGATATTTCATGTGAATCATTTTCCAAGTCTGCAAAGCAGACGATTCACATAAAATGTGAAGACTTGTTTTCTCAGAAAAATACAAAAAAAAAAAAAAAAATAAAATAAAAAAAAAATAAAAAAAAAATTTAGAATGCCGTCTGCTACAAATTTTGCATGGTGCTTTAAGGTTTAAATCATTGCACTTTTGCTATAGCAAGTGTTTAACTTAGAAACTTTTAAATCTATTGTCATTTTGATTTTCTTTCATCAACCCTCCTTATCATCTCATTTCAGAAGGGAATAGGACTAAAATCTTCCACATCCCCTGTCAGAAATGCCTACATTCAGTGTATGAATGCTTCTTTCCATGGTAAGATACTTGTCACAACTTTCAAAACTGTCTAGATATGCTCCAGCAAACCATATTTACCCAATATATTCAGACATGTTAACTCTTTACCATACTTATCCTAAAGTTTGAACAGTTCAGTTTGACTGTCTGATAAGGTGTCTATAATGTGACAAAATGGCAAAATGTGTAGATGCTGATCAAACTGCCGCTTTATGAGCATATCGATCAGCTTTTATACTGTTTGCTCAGGCATGACAGAATATTTAGGATAAATATGCTAGCTTTTAGATCTATAGACTATCAATTCCCTGTTGGGTGTTGGAAATTTGATCACTGGTTAAACATAAGCATACCAAAGTCAAACTCATCACGACAGTAAAAATGATACCGAATTGTGATAGTTCTGATGCTGTTTTGAGGTAAGTTTAATCTTGTCTACAACTTTTTTGGCTGGCACTCAATTCTGCATGGAATCTGTAAACTTTGAAGCATGTCAGTGATGAGATGATAATGACAGAAAAGTAATTATAGAGTAGTTACAATGTCTGGCAACTATACGCTATACTGAGATGTGCTTGAAATTGGTATGCGCATATAGTTATGTATGTTGTGAGCTCTCATTAGAAGCACCTCCGTGATTCCATGTTGGGTGTTGGAAATTTTAATCACTGGCCAAAACATAAGCATACCAAAGTCAGATTCATCACGACAGTAAAATGATACCGAATTGTGACAATGTTGGCCTTACCTTTTCTTGGCTGGCACTCAATTTTGCATGGAATCTGTAAACTTCAAAGCATGTCAGTGATGAGATGATAATGACAGAAAAGTAATTATAGAGTAGTTACAATGTCTGGCAACTATACGCTATACTGAGATATGCTTGAAATTGGTATGCGCATATAGTTATGTATGTTGTGAGCTCTCATTAGAAGCACCTCGATGATTCCATGTTGGGTGTTGGAAATTTTAATCACTGGCCAAAACATAAGCATACCAAAGTCAGATTCATCACGACAGTAAAATGATACCGAATTGTGACAATGTTGGCCTTACCTTTTCTTGGCTGGCACTCAATTCTGCATGGAATATGTAAACTTCAAAGCATGTCAGTAATGAGATGATAATGACAGAAAAGTAATTATAGAGTAGTTACAATGTCTGGCAACTATACGCTATACTGAGATATGCTTGAAATTGGTATGCGCAAATAGTTATGTATGTTGTGAGCTCTCATTAGAAGCACTTCGATGATTCCATGTTGGGTGTTGGAAATTTTAATCACTGGCCAAAACATAAGCATACCAAAGTCAGACTCATCACAACAGTAAAATGATACCGAATTGTGACAATGTTGGCCATACCATTTTGTTGACCTAACAAAACTTCGAAAAGCTGGGCCAGGATGCTGTTTTGAGATGAGTTTCATCTTATCTACAACATTCTTGGCTGGCACTCAATTCTGCATGGAATCTGTAAACTTTGAAGCATGTCAGTGATGAGATGGTAATGACAGAAAAGTAATTATAGAGTAGTTACAATGTCTGGCAACTATACGCTATACTGAGATATGCTTGAAATTGGTATGTGCATATAAGTGATACTCTTGTCAGTTATGCAAGAAAAGGTTTCATGGACCTAACAAACATTGAAAATATCCTGAATTCTTACATTGGAGATCCCACAACTTAGGTGATTTTAGGTAAACAAATAAAGTTTTATCTTTGAAATAGCCATGAAAATAATACATCATTATCAGAGCAGTATGTGCTGGGGTACTTTTATTGTATACCCACTGAATACTAGTATGTTTTTGTGGAGAAATGAATTATTTATCTGGGCCCAGTTGTTCAAAGCATCATTAGCTTAACAAGCTCGTTAGTGGTCAAAATGTTAACTGTTCTAGTAAGTACAATATCTAATTCACAGGTATTTTTGCTGAAAAAATGTGAGTAGCTTTTGCAAATGCAAAAGCTACTCACATTCTTTCGGCAAAAATATTAGCGTATTTGCCCTATTTAATGATAAAAAATTTAACAATACATTAACTAATGACATTGTTAGTTTTGAACAACTGGGCCCTGGATATTGCTCTTATCCAGAGCTAGCTATGTAGTCACAGAATCTTTAAGCATATCAGTGATGATGATAGTAACAGAAAAGTAATTACTAGCATGTAATTACAATGTCTGGCAACTATACGCTATACTGAGATATGCTTAAATATGGTAGCTGTATATAGGTGGTTCTGTTATCAGCTGTGCAAGAAAAGGTTTCACAGACCTAACAAACATTGAAAATATCCTTACATTAGAGATCCTACAGCATAGGTTTCTTTGGTTAGCAGTTATTTTTTTACCTGCGCATCCCGAGTCCCATACTCACATTTTTTGCTTTGGGACTCCCATTTTAAATCTCAGCCAGTCCCAGGACTCAAAGTTATAGTGGAAAATTCTGTAATGGACGCAATGATTTTCTAGTAGGACACACTTTATATAGCCCAAGCAAGTCCTGGGACGCATAGGTATAAAATTGTAAATAAATCACTGGGTTAGATGAAGTAAAAAAGTTTTATCTCTTTATACATAGCTCTAGATAAGAGGGAGTATCAGATAAATATTTTTTTTATTTCTCTGTGAAAATGTATGTTGTGGGCTCTCAGTAGAAGTGCCTCAGTGAGGTGCTTCTAATGAGTAACACAACATATGTTTTCATGGAGAAATTATCAAATAAGTAAAAAATATTCATTCGTTTTTTGTAAGGAAAGGGTATCTTGTCTAAACCTATGTTTGTAAATACTAACATGGAGCCATCATTATTGGACATTATCAACAGTATATCCTGAGGAGCATAGCAACAAATAAGGCACTTTTTTCATCTGAAAAATGCGGATAACTTTCTTATTTCTCCACAAAAACATATGTTGTAGGTACTCATTAGAAGCGCCTCGCCGAGGCGCTTCTAATGAGTACCCACAACATATGCTTTTGTGGAGAAATAAGAAAAATATTATGTGGATACCCCCGCTTATCTGTAGCTATGGAGGAGCGTCTGTTGTGTACCCATAACATGTTTCTTGTTTTGTTTTTTTTTGTTTGTTTGTTTTTTGTGGAGAAATTATGTCATCTGGATACTCCCCTTATCTGGAGCTAGCAGTCACAGACTCTTTAAAACATTCAAGCATGTCAGTGATGATGATAATAACAGAAGAGTAATTACATGGTATGTAATTACAATGTCTGGCAACTATACGCTATACTGAGATGTGCTTTAATATGGTTTTTGCATATGTGATACTCTGCAAGTAAACCTTTGTAGACTTTGTTTGTTTGTGTTGAGGTTTTATGGCTCTATCAACCCAATGGGGTCATGTCGAGCGCAGTTAGTTTACCTAATCACACGTTTACTGGGCAGGCTTAGTCCTCTAAGCGGTAAACCGGTATTGTGCACATCCTTTCACCTGAAACTGACAATTGCCCTTCTTGAATCAGGGGAAGGGAGAGAATGACCGTAGAAAATATTTCATGATCAAATCTCCACGAAAGAATGTTGCCGACCCGGTGGGGGTCGAACCCGCAACCTCCTGATCACCAGTTGGACACGTATCCAACTGAGCCAGAGGCTGGCCTTTGTAAACTTAACAAATATTTAAAATATCCTGAATTCTAATGTCAGAGACACTGCAACTTATGTTTTCTAGGGTAATTAAAAAAAAGTTTTATGTTGCTATATACAGCTCTAGGTAAGAGCGGGTATCAGATAAATATTTTTTTTTATTTATTTCTCAGTGAAAATGTATGCTGTGGGCTCTCGATGAGGCACTTCTAATGAGTTACACATCATATATTTTCATGGAGAAATAAGAAAATTACTCATACTATTTCAGTTGAAAAAGCATCTTATCTAGAGCTATGGTTATAAATACTAACATAGAGCCTTCATTAAGCAACGTTATTAGCAGTATATCCTGAGGAGCTTCAACAACATATGTTTTTTATGGTAAAAATAGAGTACAGACAATCCTCTTTATACCGACACTCAATATAACGACAAAATTCATTATAATGACAATTTGAATGTCACGAAACCTTCGCTCAAGAGGTGACAGTTAGAAATTATAAAAGGATATTGCATTAAAGCTTCAAGCAACATATGTTTTGGATATTTGTTAGAATCACCTCAATGAGGCAATTCTAACAAATATCCAAACATGTGTTCTGTAAGGAAATAAGAATAAAACAAGGTCTTTCTTACATATCATTCTGTCCATTAAGGATTCTTTACAACAGCAAATTCATTTTAATGGCAACATCTTTGGCAACAGATGTTGTTGTTGTAACAAGGGTTCACTGTATTTATCTGCACACTCCTCATATCTGGAGCTAGCTATGTACTCACAGAAGTTTTACTTTCAAGCATGTCTGTGATGATAATAGTAACAGAAAAGTAATTACTTAGTATGTAGTTACAATGTCTGGCAACTATACGCTATACTGAGATGTGCTTTTAACAAGATGTGTGTGTTGTTAAGGATGATTGAAAAGCTTTCCACTGAAAATTTCATTGCTGAGCAGACATTTTCATTTCCCACAGAGCAGATCATTTCATTTTCTATTGAACAGTTTATGTCTTTTCCAACTGATTTTTTTTCCACTGAATATATCATTTCCTTTTCCCTGAAAAGATCATTTTATTTTCTACTGAAAAGATCATTTCATATTTCACTGAAAATATCATTTCATTTTCTATTGCTGCACAATAAAAGACTTCAGTTACAAAAGTTACAAAAATTTTGTTAGCATTTGTCAATTTTGCCTTAAAGACCTTTTCTTCCAACACTTCGTTTTGATATGTATAGATGGATACAGATCAGTCGACGGCAAAGTACTGCTGATGAGAAAAGATCAAGGTCACAAATTTGCAAAATTTTCATTATTCTCAGCAGTTGCAGTTGCAGTGGTGGGGTATACATAAAACTCTATTAATTTGTTGCGTAAAAATGTTAAGAAATATATTAGCGTAACCACTTTCTTAATCTAACAATGCTTTGAACAGCTGGATCTTATAATTTGTGACACGCTTATTTGAGACAAGCTTAATCTTTTCTGCATTTTGGCTGGTACAAATCCTGCATAGAATCTGTAAACTTGAAAGCATGTCAGTGATGAGATGATAATGACAGAAAAGTAATTAATAATTACAATGTCTGGCAACTATACGCTATACTGAGATGTGTTTGTCAGTGATTCAAGAAAGTCTTTCCTAGACCTAACAAACATGGAAAATATCCAGAATTCTTATGCTTCATAATTAAGGTTTTATTCTTAGGTAAATAAAAAGTTTTAATCTCTGAAAGAGCTATTGACCATAGTATAACATTATCAGAGCATTATGTTAAACCATAATAACCTGCAAATCTATTCATTATGACCAGGGTCTGCTCTGTCCACTTACATTATATGTGTAGATTAAATGCTTTTGAAGAGATGTAATAAAACCGCTTTGACAGTATTCTAGTCTTGAAATTCATGAGTTATTTAGAAATTTCAATGGGACAAGAAAATTCTGGAGGCTTTGAAAAAAGTTAGTCATAAAAGCAGACAGGCAGAAATCATATTTTTTTCTACTGTAATATGACCTGAACTTGTTAAGTTGGACGAGTAGGCATGAAGAGTCGGAACAACTTGCTTGCTTAACCCTTGACCTGCTGAGCCCTGATATTCCCTGCTTTTGCTAACAGTGTAGATCCAGATCAGTTGGCTACTTCAGATGTCAACTGATCTGGATCTGCACTGTTTTTCAATGAGTATGTAAATTTGTATCAGCAACCTGGATCAAGTAATCTGATTGCCTGAAAATTTGTAAATTTGTATCAACAACCTGGATTAAGTAATCTGATTGGCTGAAAATTAGAAGTGGGCGTGGCATTTTAATTTATCAGCATGGCAAGGGTTAAGAATCTTGTGAACAAATAACCTGAAATTATTGCTGTTCTGTCTTCATCTGACTCAGCCAGTTACATAGCTCCAGTTACTTGTTCTGACCAAAAAGTATTGATATTTTTCTTATTTCTCCACAAAACCATATGTTGTGAGTACTCATCAGAAGTGTCTCAAACAGGGGCTTCTGACGAGTACCCACAACATATGGTTTTGTGGAGAAATAAGAAAAATCTTTATTTGAAAACTTCCCTTTCCTGGAGCTATGCAGTCACAGAATCTTTAAAATTTTAAACTTCCAAGCATGTCAGTGATGATGATAGTAACAGAAAGTAATTACTTAGACTGTGATTACAGTGTCTGGCAACTATACGCTATACTGAGATATGCTTTAACAAGCTGTGTAGTTGTTGAGGGTGAATTTATGAAGCATTTTCCACTGAACAGATCATTTCATTTTCTACTGTCAGAACAGATCATTTCATTTTCTACTGAACAGTTCATTTAATTTTGTACTGAACATATCATTTCATTTTCTGTACATATCATTTCATTTTCTACTGAACAGATCATTCCATTTTCTACTGTACAGACCATTTCATTTTCCTTTGGAAGAGTATTTCATTTCCCACTGTCATTTCATTTTCCAATGAACAGATCATCTATTTCCTACTGAACAGATCATTTCATTTTCCACTGAACATGGTTCATTTTCCATTGAACATGTTCCATTGTTGGCTAAAAAGATAATTCCATTTCCCTCTGAAAAAATCATTTCATTTTCCACTGAACAGTTCACTTCTTTTTCCTTTAAACAGATCATTTCATTGTGTACTGAACATATTTCATTTTCCAGTGAACAGTTCATTTCATTTTCTACTGCTGTAGGCTAAATGAGTCTTAGAAATTTTGTTGGCATTCATCAGAACTCTGCATTAAGATCTTATTCTTTCTACTCTTACATGTATAGTTCTGAAAATCTTCACTTAAAAGTGTTGATATGTATTGATGGATACAAATAAGTACTGCTATTGTTCAGGAAAGGTCAATGTCACAGATATGCAAAGTTTTTATTAGCTTTAGTAGTGGATAGGCTTGCGGGAGAGGGAAGAGGGGTAGTGGGAAGGAGATTAGTGGTACACTACAACCTCTTTATAACACGGTTCGTTATAACACGGTTTTTGTATATAACATGGTTCAAAGATGGATCCCAAAAATGTTTAGATTATATTGAAAAATGACCATAAATGGTCATTTTTCAATATAATCTATATATTTTTGTTTGGATGTAACATGGTTGTTTAACTAACACGGTTTATGCTGTGGACCCCAACAATAGTGTTATAAAGAGGTTGTGGTGTATACATGAATCTCTGGTTGAATGTTTTTGTTTAAAATGTAGAAGAAAAATGTTGGCTTAACCACATTGTTAATCTGTTAAAGTTTTGAACCACTGTGCCCTGATTATTTGTTGCATGTGCCTTTGAACGTGCATAATATTTTCTACATTTTTTTTCGGCTGGTAATCTATCCTGCATAGAAACAGTAAATTTTGAAGCATATCAGTGATGAAATGTTTATGACAGAAAAGTAATTATTTGATAATTACAGTGTCTGGTAATTATACGCTATACTGAGATTTGCTTTAACAAAATACTCTTGTCACTTATTCAAGAATGCTTTTCCACACCTAACATTTCAAACATGGAAAATATACTTAATTCTTATGCCACTTACAGAACATTTGCTACAAAATAGATCATTTTATTTTCCACTGAAAAGATCATTTCATTCTCTACAGAACAGACCATTTCATTTTCTACTGAAAGGATCATTTCATTTCATTTTCCACTGTCAGAGCAGATCATTTTGTAGATCATTTTATTTTCTACTGAACAAATCTTTTTCACCTAAACAGATCATTTTATTTTCCACTGAACATATTGTTATTTGATGATAAGACAAAATGGTTACCTATATTCATCTAACCAACCTTCATGAATGGACCCACCTGTTATCAATAAATGTCATCTCTACATTTGGTATTTGATTCAAGAATCACAAGTGGCTTAGATAAAACAGTGTGTCAAAAATAGCAGTAAATGTAGATTTTAAAGGAGCTTTACACACATTGTAGTTTTTCCTTCCATTTTAGTAAAAAAAAAACTTTGAAGGGAGGCAATTTAATTGTCTTCCTTTGCAAAATTGATTACTTCCCACAAAGAACTGCCTCGAAGAATTCTGTATTAAATGGGTAATTGGCATACAGTGCAGACCCAGATCAGTTGCCACAGAATGTTGCATCTGATCAGGGTCTGCACTGTTTGCATTAAATACAGGAATTTCTATAGAATATAGTAGTAATAAAAACTAACCAGACATCCTGCTTTTGAAAATAGACCTGTCCAAGGAGCTGTGATAGAAGAATCCACTTGACCTAAATGGGCTAACAAAGATTTTACTGTTTGAAGTTTTAGAACAATTACCATATACAATTGCTCTTGTAGGTGATACATTGCTTCAAGCAGCAGACATGATACCAATTCTTCTGCAGTCATTGGAGAAAGCATCCAGCCAATCAACACAGTCACAGCTAGTGACAGAGGCTGTCTCTGCAGCAAATATACTTGTCAAGCTCTCATTGGTAGATATTAATTCAGGTAAGTATAGTCTGAATCTGAAATTGAACTACCGTATTTGACCTAATAACAGCACCATGCGCTTGGGATTTTCAAAATTACTGGGAAAACTTGTAGTAAAATATGTATTCATCTACTAAAAGTAAAACAGGATCAGCAAATGACTTATTAAATGGTGCTTACACGATGTTTTGTGTTGTTTTTTTTTCTGATTTTCTTTCTAAAAGCATATGTGCAAGTCGATGCAATTCAAATGGGTACCCACAACTTATGCATTTATAAAGAAGTAGACAAAAAGTACACAGGCTGTAATCTGAAGACTACAGAATTACTTGACTGCACTTATAGGGGTATGTGCGGTAATAAGATTGAATACGGTAGTTATGGTGACATGTCAGATGACATTCAGTCATCAAGGGTGCACAACAGGGAGATTTCTCTCTAGACTTGACCTATGTCACAAATCTTGATACACTATTCACAGAAGCTACAGCTGAGGACACATTTTCATGCATGTATGACTTATATCATTGTAGCCTTTCATTACAAAACCAAGTTGATATATAGAGATTATTATATGGCAATTTTCATATCATACCCCATATCAACCCGAGACAGCCATATCAGGTCAAGGGCCTTTGGCCCTTGGCCTGATGTGGATGTCTTGGGTTGATATTGGGTCTGATATGAAAATTGCTATATCATAATCTATTTATCATACATATTTCTTTCTGACAAATTTGCCTGTTTGATATGGTATGCGGCGTCAAAGGCAAGACCGCCGAGTGCTCCGAATGTGGTGATATGGGGTTTTTGTCTGGGCAAAAAAGCTGTATCACCCACGTGACCTGGTGATATTGGTCTTTTGCCCGAGCAAAAAAGCCGTATTACCCATGTGACACATTATCACACCTTTTGCCCTCCACAAGAGTGATATGTGCTTGAAAGCCGTGTTAGTATCACATATGCAAAATGAATATATTTTCCAGTAAATGTATGATAAACCATTTTAATGCAAATCACCCTCATGGGTTGTTGTTTTGTTAAACCTGAACTCATCATCATCATCCAACTGAGGACACTGGAAGCTAGCATTGCATAATTTGTCTCTTATTTTCGCTGGGAAGAAGCTGATTTTTGTTGATATCCCATCTGGTGAAGGGCACTTGAAAAACAAGTGGGTAATGTTTCCTACCCTATCTATGAAGTCTAATGAACTAGTGCTCCCAACTTTGGATCACAAGGTTTTGGGTTATAATCCTGCTGAAGGCAGCATTCAGTTCATGTTTGTATAGCAATTCATTGCAGAGTGTCTCAGTATCACCCTTCCATCACCTTGTTCCATCACCTTGTTGTGACTTAACCAATGTTAAAAGGGATGTAAAACTCTAAATCATCATCATCAAATGAGATCAGATATCATGTTTTTTCTTTGAACCTTTAGAGCCATACACTAGAGAAACAATCTAATATGGGTCCTTTATTTTGACATTTGATGTGAATTAAGCAGATAATTCACATGAAATGTCAAGACTTTTTTTCTCTGAAAAATAAAAAAAAAAAAAAATGTATATATATATATATATATATATATATATATATATATATATATATATATATATATATATATATATATATATATATATATATATATATATATATAGAATAGAATCTGCTATAATAGAGTGACCTGTTTATTTCAGAAAGTAAACTTGGCCCATTGTGGAATATAGTTTTGGACAGTAACAAACAACTCTTAGTAAATGACAAATACCTGTCAGCTGTAGGAAATGAAGGTGAGTATCAACATTGGTCTCAGTGAGTTGTTATTTGATTGTTGTTTGATGTCTAATTCAATGTCTTTGAAAGTCTTGAAAGTTCAGCATCAGGACACTGTGTCATTTTTAGCTCACCTGTATGAAAGTACAGGTAAAACTATAGCAGTCACCATGGCATCAGCTTTGATTAAAGTTTGTAAAAGGCTATATTTTCTGAACCTTTGGATGGAAGTAGTTCATACTTGCCCTGATGTTACATACTGGTCTGAAGTTCTATGCTGTACCACCCCAACCCATGACTGGCCTTGAGGTCAAGGTTAAATTGACCTTGAGGTCAAGGTCACTAAGAAAAAAAGTTATAGTTTTTGATTAAATTATTTTACGGGTAGAGCGGATTCAGACGAGTTTTGTTATCCTGTGACCTCTCATTCGGGGTAGTTGTAGCATACATATACTTTATTTCGTGACAAGTTACAGAAAATTGCTTGAGAATTGCAAAATATTTTGTTTAAAAGTTGTTAGCTGACAACAACAACAAATTCATATGTTTGCAGCATCATCTGTTTAAAAATCACAGTTGCAATATCAGGGCTCAGTTGTTCAAAGCATTGTTAGCTTAACAAGCTCATGAATGACAAACTCGTTAACTATCGTGCCTAAGGTACCCCAAATACATTGATATTTTTAGAGCAAAAATGTGAGAAGCTACTCACATTTTATCTGCAAAAAATATCAATGTGTTTGCCATAATTCAAGATGGAAATTTTAACATCACGTTGGCTAAGAACTTTGTTAAGTTTTGAAATACTGAGCCCAGACATGCTAACAAAGAAGAACTGCAAAAGGAACCACATTGGAATGGTCAGCAGAAACAGCTACTGGGGGTGGAGGTGGGGAGGAGGAAGAGAGAGGAAGTGGGGAGGCTTTAACTAGTTTTACACAATCAAACCTTACCTTCAATTCTGATGCAGGTCACAATTTCCTCTATGAAGAGTCCTTTACATCAGAGCCCTCTGTGTCATCAATGAAAGATTATTATTTAGCCGTTTCAATACCAAACCAAATTAATATACCATTTTGACATGTTATTTCTTCTGTTCCCTCACTTTCTTACATTTCCCCCTTTCTTCCCTATCCCCGTCTTTCATCTCCTCTGCTATCTCTTTTCTCCCTTTCTCAGGGAGATGACACAAAATGACCCGCAAGGGTTGACGTTGTTAAACCCCAACTCAATCAAAAAAAAACCTGAACACATGATCATCATCAATGAAACATAACACTGAAACAGTAAGGAAGTCTCGGAAACCATATCTCCAGATTTTTTTTTTTCAATAAAAAGCACTGATATTTTTCTTATTTCTTCATGAAATCATATGTTGTGGGACTCACTAGAAGCACTCACCAAGGCGGTTTTTAATGAGTACCCACAACATACAGTTTTGTGGGGAAATGAGAAAAACAGTGCATAGCTATTCCCTCTTATCTGGAGCTATGAGAAACAGCAAAAAATCTACCAAATGTACCAAGTCCCCATAAATTAACCCTTAAACTGTCAATCACAACAATTGTCATCTACTTGTGATTTTAAAATTCATTTTTGCAAACAGTGTGAATCTCTAGGAGCAGTCTGATCAGGGTCCACACTGTTTGCCAGTATGCAAAAATAGGTTTGAAAAATTTGCTAGAATATTCAACAGATGACATAAACAGACTATATTTTCAGATGCAGGTTTTCTTGGCATTGTAAGGGTTAACACCTCTATTGTCACCACTGTGTAGAACTGTGGTTTGAGATCAAGAATGGTAACTTGCATTTTGGTTAGCTTTTGAAATATACTTTCATTTCTCCTTTTGTATCTGTATTTATTTTCAGCTCTTGAAGGAGTTGTGACATTATCAGAGAAATTAATACTGGAGTATCCACAGAAAATGACAGATAAGGTAGCTAGGTGAGTAGCCACTTTACTGCTGAAAATACATGTATAAAGGTCTGGTCCTGCTGCACCCAGATATGACCTGCTTTTGCCAACAGTGTAGATGCAAACAGTGTAGATCCAGTTGAGTTGGCAGTTAACTTCTGAAGAAGCCAACTGATCTTGGTCTGCACTTTTTGCCATTTTGCCAGTAAGTATGTGAATTTGTATCAACAACCTGATTCAAGTAATCTGATTGGCTGACAATAAGAAGTGGGAATGGCATGTTAATTTATTCAGCATGACAAGGTTAATAATTATGTCCCACCACCTAAGGGGAGGGGGACATATTGTTTTTGGTGCAGATCAGGCTAATGATTTTGTCCCCTCACCTAAGGAGAGGAAGACATACTGGTTTTGGTGCGGATCCAATTTGTGTGGAATTTGGATTTTGCGTGACACTTTCTTGTCTGCACAATATCTTGTGAACCAGTAATTTGAGTCTTACCAAATTTCATGGATATGTAATTTGGATGTAATAAAGAACCACTTAGATTTTGGTGACCTTGACCTAATTTTCAAGGTTATAGCAGTAGAAAAACTGAAAATTTTTGTTGTATGTGTGTGGGGGGACGGTTGGGGGGGGGGGGGGGTGCGGGGGGTGGTTGGGGTGGGGGGTGCATCTGTTTTCTCTGGTTAATAATACGCCTTAAGTTTAAATTACAGGAAATGGTTGTAAATCTGATAACTGATTTGATTCATTACTGTACCTGTAGAATCCATTTTTTTTGACAGTAAGGATACTCATTAGAATCACCTTTCTTAATCAGTTCTAGTGAGTACCGTATTTACACCAAATATTTTGACACCTTAGTTGCATTAAACCTTGTCCTGCTGAATAAATTAAGATAACACTCCCATTTTTAATTTTCAGTCAGTCAGATTACTTGATCCAGATGGTTGATATAAATTCACATACTTAATGGCAAACAATGCAGATCCAGATCAGTTGGCTCCTTTAGAAGCCAACTGATCTGGATCTACACTGTTTGCATAGGTAGGACATATCTGGGTTCAGCAGGACTAGGGTTAATACCATACTTGTCCTAAAATTTCAACAATTCTGTTTTACAAATGTCGTTAGTTAACGTATTGTTAAAACATTGAACTTAAATATGGCATGTATGCTAATATTTTTGCTGAAAAAATGTGAGTAGCTTTTGCATTTGCAAAAGCTACTCACATTTTTTTCAGCAAAAATACCTGTGAATTCGATATTGTACTTAATAGAACAGATAACATTTTGACCACTAATGAGCTGATTAAGCTAACAAAGCTATGAATAACTGGGCATATACCGTAACCAAGTACAAATGTTCTATTTTGTAGGCCATACTACAAAGCAATTGTGCACTGTTTGACAAGGAAGTCTTATAGCACCAGGAAATTCACACTGACAACTGTCAAAAGAATATTGTCTCTTCTTGGAGGAACAGCAATTTCCCTCGCACTTGTGGAGGTGTTTGGGGAAATCCTAGCAACTCAGAAGGTAGGTTTTATGCTTAGCATGCTGGATAAAAATTTTAGCAGACATTTTGAAATATTTTTCCCAGACTAATTGGATTTCATGAGACAGTTTGCATGAATTTTAAAATCCTATATGCTGGGAAAAGTATCACTTTGTCATCCGCTGAATTTGCCCAGAGAGTGATAAAGGTTAATGATTACAATATACAATTTTTTTTAACTCTTAGAACATGTATTTGTGGCGGCAGATAGTTCAGTCACATCAAATGAAACAATGTCTTTGAAATATATATGGAGAGCTAGGGCCCAGTTCAGCCTGTGCATTTCAGTTGAATCAGAGCTTTTTAGTTTCTTAGTGAATTGGTGATACTGTAATATACACCAATGGAAATTAATGGAATGCAAGAGCCCTTGGCCCTGTTCAAAACTAACGATGTCGTTAGTTAACGTATCGTTAAAACTTTGATCATTAAATGTAGCTTATATGCTAATATTTTTGCTGAAAAAATGTGAGTAGCTTTGTAAAAGCTACTCACTTTTTTCTGCAAAAATACCTGTAAATTAGATATTGTACTTATAAGAGCAGTTAACATTTTGATCACTAATGAGCTCGTTAAGCTAACAATGCTTTGAACAACTGGGCCCAGATGAGTGTGTGGATGTGCAAGTTGTTCTCAGTCTAACAAATGTCTGCTTGCTGTGACATACCCAGCGGGCACACAATGTTGAAATGACATTGTTTCAAGGTTGTATGCCTGTTGGGTGGTTATTGTTGTTGCACCTGCGTTAGCATGGGCTACTTAGGCATACCAGTTTCCGTTTGTTTGTCCTTTCATTTATATCCACCCTAGCATTCACCCTAAATGAAGTCTACAAACTGTTAAACTTTTCAGTTAGTTTCACTTCACTGATTGTTTTATCTCACTGAGCCGAACAAGGATGACAGCTGTCACTCTTCTGGTGCTTGTTTTCACATTTTAGTGTGCAGGTATGACATAAACTTCAGTGAAGCTTATAGCTGTACTTTGATTTACTATCCATCCATCCATCCATCCATCCATGTTGTAATCTGGTAACTCCAATTCATCATCCATTGTATTTTATAATATTTATTGAACGGTACATTTTTTATCTTTTATAATGAGCTGCAGTCAGTGGACATAATCATGTGCCACTTCGTGACATTGTCATTCAAATTAATGTATGTCTACATTTTCTTAAAACATTCTGCAGATCACCCCACTGATATAAAAATTGCGAAAAAATGCACAAGATTAAAGCTAAACAAAAAAATGCAATGGCCAAATAAATTGGTGAGTTTTGACCTTTACATAATGGAACTGCTACTATTTAAAGTGGACATAAATTCTCAAAATTTAAGAGTTCTGTTGACATTAATGATGACGTCGCCAGAAAGTGGACATTTAAGTTTAACTCTGATTTAAAAAAAGTGATGCACGAAAAGTTTACAGACCTCTTGAAATTATATTTATTGCTTTTATCTGTTCGCTTCCTTGCAATATAGGTTTCTTTATTGTAGACTTTATAATTTCAGTGTTGGAATTCTTTACAAAAATATGGCAAAACATTGATTTAAACAGTGACATCACAAAGTGGCGAATAATTATGTCCACTGACTACATGTATCTCATCAAGATCTACACTGTTTGCCAATTTGTCATTGTTTTGACTGATACCCATTTGCATTAGGGGTTTAAGTCTTAACCCTTGTCCTGCTGAACCTGGATATACCCTGCCTTTGCAAACAGTGTAGATCCAGATCAGTTGGCTTCTGAAGAAGCCAACTGATCTGGATCTGCACTGTTTGTCATTAAATATGTGAATTTATAGCAACAAGCCGGATCAAGTAATCTGATTGGCTGAAAATTAGAAGTGGGCGTGGCATCTTAATTTATTCAGCAGGACAAGGGTTAAGATCTGGAACAAATGGCAAACAGTGCAGATCTTGATGTGACAGCTTATTATGAGGCATCTTAGTCTGGTCTGGTCTGCATGGTGGAAAGTGTATCTTCCTATTTATCTGTTTCAGGTGATTGACCTTGACACCATAGAAGATGCAGATATGGAGAATGTCCTTGACGTACAGAAATACATATCACCAAGGATACTGTCACAAGCAGTGGTTGCTTTGACAGCAGTGCCAAAGGTTGATCCAAAAGATGCAGAGGCTATTGCCAAGGCAACTTTAGTGACAGCCCATCATCCTTGTATTGGTAGGTTTCTAATTGAGGCATAGGTGACTGATTGTCAGTCAGTCATCTCTGACTTATCACATTATGTTTCAGTGAAGTTAACCTGGAGCTTGGACAGATATCTTGTATCAGTTATTGAGATATTAAGAGAATATTTAGGGTAGTTTCATGGTGCTTGGTATCAGTTGTAGTGTCAATATTAACCCTTGTCATGCTGAATAAATTAAGATGCCACACCCACTTTTAATTTTCTGCCAATCAAATTGCTTGATCAAGGTTGTTGATACAAATTTACATACTGAATGACAAACAGTGCACTGAAGAAGCTGACTGATCTGGATCTACACTGTTTGCAAAGGCAGGGAATATCAGGGCTCAGCAGGACCAGTGGAATTTTATTTATTTTAAATATTCAGTAAAATTTTAACTCTGGTGCTTGTACAAATATCTTATATCAGTAAGAATGTGAGAATATGTAGGATAAATACGTTCTGTTTCAGTGAAGTTTAATCCGGGTACATGGACAGATATCTTATATCAGCTGAGCCTGGATGCGAGAAACTTCATCAGAAACAATCGAGATTACTGTGTCAGCATTGTAGCCAATAACACAAAGCTCAGTGAGGTGAGTAAAAAAAAATGTCATTTCAGGAATAGCTCAAGAGGGAGTATCAGGTCAATATTTTTCTTATTTCTCCAGGAACACATATGTTGTGGGAACTCAGAAGCACCTTGCTGAGATGCTTCTGATAAGTACCCACAACATATATTTTCGTGGAGGAATAAGAAAAATATCAGTACTTTGCGTTTGTAAAAATGGTCTTATCTAGTGCTATTTGAGACCAGTGATAAAATGTTAGTAAACTGAAAGTTTCAGACAAGAAAAAGCACTAAAAGTCCTTTGTGGGAAGTTATACATTATACAATGAGACTCACTCAGCCATAGCACTAGTTAAGGCGCTTTTTTTAAACAAAAATATTGACATTTTTCTTATTTCTCCACGAAAACAAATGTTGTGAGACTCATTAGAAGCTCCTCGCTGAGGCACTTCTGAGTACCCACAACATATGTTTTCATGGCGAAATAAGATAAATATTTACCGGATACCCTCCCTTATCTAGACCTATGTCTGAGAGACAATCAATTGCCACCCTTAGCAAAATTTCTTACTTCCCATTGCTTTCACTTTTGAAGATAAATAAAATCAGGTCCCTTTATTTGCTATATTTATTATAACATTATCTGTAATAAAATCAACACTTTCCCATATGCTTGCTAAAGCATAGACAAGCCAGTACATTTGTGCAGTCTGTTCAGGTGTTTCCTCATTGTAACAGTTGGGCACTAGAAAAGACTATTAAACTTCAGATTTTATTGAGATATTACAAGTAAATAGAGCTATGTCAAAGTGACCCATTTCTTAACCAAAAAAATTTTGAAGGCACTTAAAAATAAATTGTCATTCATCATAAAAACAAAATTCTGTTTTCTTGACATTTTAAATACAGATACACAAGAAAATGTTGGCAATTAGTCTGGTAAATGACCATGAAAGCCACCATAAAACTAGCAAATAAATCCAATATCATAGCTCCAGATAAGGCACTTTTTTTCAGCCAAAAAGTACTGATAAATATTTATCATAGCTCCAGATAAGGCACTTTTTTTCAGCCAAAAAATACTGATAAATATTTATCATAGCTCCAGATAAGGCACTTTTTTTCAGCCAAAATATTTTTTTTTATTTTTCCATTAAAATCTGTTTTGGGTACTCATTAGAACATAAATTATGAGTATACATTGCATGCAGCCTCTAATGTGTACCCACAATTTGTTTTTGTGGAGAAGTAAGAAAATTATTTATCCAATACCCTTCTTAACTTGGAGCTATGATATTGTTTGCTTATTAACAAGACTGCCACTTATTTGACTGTTATGGGCTCCACATGTTAAGAAGTGTGATAAGTTTCTATGACCTTCACACCACTGATATAATTAAAGCATCTGGATTACATATACATTGGTCGTGGATAGGTTTAGTTTGGCATTACACCACAACTTCTTTATAACACTATTGTTGGGGTCCATAGCATAAACCTTGTTAGTTAAACAACCGTGTTGTATCCAAACAAAAATGTATAGATTATATTGAAAAATGACCACTTATGGTCAATTTTCAATATAATCTATACATTTTTGGGATCCATCTTTGAACAGTATTATATCCAAAACTGTGTTATAACGAACTGTGTTATAAAGAGGTTGTGTATATTTAAGTTATTTCATCCGAATGATTTTTGTTCTTTCCAACTAAAAAATTTATTGTAAAATTTCTAATGTAGTGTTTTTAAAATATTGACAAACATCTGATTGCTTATGCTACCTTGGTTTGCCTTCCAAATGTCGGTTTGCCTTCCAAATGTCATTTTCATGCCTGGAGCTCAGCATTAGTATCTCTGTGGAGCTCAGCATTTAGAATCTCTGTGGAGTTCAGCATTTAGAATCTCTGTGGAGCTCAGCATTTAGAATTTCTGTGGAGCACAACATTTAGAATCTCTGTGGAGCATAGCACTAAGAATCTCTGTGGAGGACAACCTTTAGAATCTCTGTGGAGCTCAGCATTTAGAATCTCTGTGGAGCTCAGCATTTAGAGTCTCTGTGGAGCTCAGCATTTAGAATCTCTGTGGAATTCAGCATTTAGAATCTCCATGAAGCTCAGCATTTAGAATCTTTGTGAAGTTCAGCATTTAGAATCTCTGTGAAGCTCAGCATTTAGAATCTGTGGAGCTCAGCATTTAGAATCTCTGTGAAGCTGAGCATATTTAGAATCTCTGTGGAGCTCTGCATTTAGAATCTCCTTGAAGCTCAGCATTTAGAATCTCCTTGAAGCTCAGCATTTAGAATCTTGAAGCTCAGCATTTAGAATCTCCTTGAAGCTCAGCATTTAGAATCTCTGTGACCATATATGTAGCTTCAGACTAGACAAATTATTTTTGTATGAGGAGATTTGTTCTTGTACTTACTGAAGTGATTCTAATGAGTTCCCGCAAACCTCTTTTTTCATTATTCAGAAATAAGAAGTGTATTACAGACACTGTTAGCCACTTATCCAGCAGTATTTCAGACATATCAGCAGGTCATATAATATGAATTTTAGGAATAAGTATAGTCAGGAATTACATTTATTAATACTTGCTACACAATGGGCAGATTCAGCAGATGACGAAGTGATGATATTTTTCTTTGTTTTCCCAGAAAATAGGATTTGGCACTTTATGCAAATTGTTTCCTAGGGTGACAATTTGCATGCAGTGTCAAATCCTATTTTCTAGGAAAAATAAGAATAATATATCAAACTGATGTCTGCTGAAATTTTTGCCTAGCATGCAAAGTGTTAAGTTGCCCCAGTATTTAGCAGTTCTGAAACAAGAACTGACAACCTTCATCAATTTTTTTTGGCCTAATTATACATAGCAACAGATAAGGCGCTTTTTTCATCTGAAAAATGCTGATATCTTTCTTATTTCTCAACAAAAACATATGTTGTGGGTACTCATTAGAAGCGCCTCGGCGAGGCGCTTCTAATGAGTACCCACAACATACGTTTTCATCGCTAAATAAGAAAAATATTATGTGGAAACCCCCTCTTATCTGTAGCTATGATTATATGACTGAAAGTATATTTCACAAGGTACAATCAAGAAGTTAGTCCAATATAGTTAGAATTAATAAATTGAAATGAAACCCCAATCAGTTGATAATTTTATCTTACTCAACATCTTTGATAGAAAGAATTAAAGTTCAAAGCTATTGCTTTGAGTAGGAATTTGCTGCAAATAGGGGAAGGTGTGTTAAACTGAGAAAATGGCTATGCTTCATTCCTTTGCTCTGACTCTCATGTGATAAGATGCATGAAATGCAAAATCTTGTTTTCTTTACATTTCATGCAAATTGCCGGCCTCGGTGGCTCAGTTGGATGCGCTGTCCGACTGGAGACCAGGAGGTTGCGGGTTCAACCCCCGCAGAGGTCAGCAACATTCTTTCATGGAGATTGATCATGAAATATTTTCTGCAGTCATTCTCTCCCTTCGCTGATTCAAGAAGGGCAGTTGTCAGTTTCTGGCAAAAGAATGTGCACAATACTGGTTAACTGCTTAGAGGACTAAGCCTGCCCAGTAAACTTGTGGTAGGTAAACTGACCGTGCTGGACATAACCCCATTGGATTGACTGGGCCATAAAACCTCAACACAAACAAACAAGAAAATCTGCATGAAATGCCAAATCCTGTTTTCTGGGAAAAGTAAGAAAATTTTCACCAATTTGTTGTCTGCTGAATTAGCCCAGATAGTGGTAACAGTTAATGAATTTCTTTCTGTCTTCAGAGCCTCTTGAATGCAATACAAACTCTAGTCAGAATTGCACCAGATGTGATATTACCTCCCCTGGTGACAAATATTATAGAGATGCTAGGCAACCCAGAATTCTGCTTGGTTACAAAAGAAGAGTTTGGAATATTCCTGTGCCCAGAGGGTGAACTCTATGATAAGACTCTAGTCAATAAGTAAGTACCAGTATCTATTTTTAGTTCGCTTTAATCAATAAGCAAGTATCTATATTTAGCTGGCCTGTACGAAAGTACAGGTATTCCGTACAGGCAGGTATTTCGTACAGGTAGGCTAACATCTCCTGAACCTCTGGATGGAAGTAGTTCATATTTGTGCTGTATGTTAGATACTGGCTTGAAGTTCTATGCTGTATAATCCCAACCTACATGAGTGACCAATGAGGTCATGGTCACGGACTTGGAATAAATTTATGTTAAAGATTTTGGTTAAAGTTTTTAGAAGCAAAGTGTGATTCACGGGAGCTACGCTGTCCTGCAACAGCTTTTACTTAAACATGCATTCTTCCTATCTAATTTTGATTTGCTGAAATTTACCATAATTTGAAATCGGTCATAATTGCTCTAGGTTTTCTGTTTTCTGATAAAAGTTAACCCTTAAACTGCCAATCACAATGATTGTTGTCTGTTTTGTCATCTGCTTGTGATTTTAAAAGTCATTTTTGCAAACAATGTGGACCCTTTAGGAGCAGTCAGATCAGGGTCCACACTGTTTGCCTGTATGCAAAAAAAGGTTTTAATAGTTTGCAAGAATATTTAGCAGACAACATAAACACGACATTTTCAGATGCAGGTTTTCTTGGAATTTTAAGGGTTCAGATGAAAACATCTGTATTGAATAACTACAAGAAAGTGTTCATAATTCCTGATGAGACCCTTTTTTCACCCCCAAAATATATTGATACCATGTATTTTTTTCTTATTTCTCCATGAAAACATAGTATAGATACTCATTAGAATTACCTTTCCAAGGCACTTCTAATGAGTATTGACAACATCTTTGAGAAATAAGAAAAAATACAGTAGATTCTAGTTATCTCGAAGTCCAAGGGACTCTCTGAAATTCTTTGACATATTCGTACCTCAACATATCAGATTTGCAGAATTGAGGAAAAAAAATAAATCGAACAACCATATTTTACAAATTAATATGTCATTTGACTCCTGAAGTTAGAGATATATTGAAAATATTGTAGAAAAGAGGAGAAATTTCTCCTCTTTTCCCACAATATTTTGTTTCCTTTTGTTAGATTTCCATGTTAAAAAGGGACCAGATTTTCACTTAGAGATAAGTGGTCATTCGAGATAAGCGAAGCCGATATAGCGAGAGACAACTGTATTTTACATGGCTACTGCTCTTATCTGTAGCTATGTTACCCTTTCTATTTCTTTTAACCCTTAAGTGCCAAGCAAAATTTGTAGCAGACGACATTCTACTTTTTTTCAGAGAAAAAAAATCTTGATGTTTCATGTGAATCGCTTAGCAGATTATTCACATGAAATGTCAAGACTTATTTAGTATGAGAAAAATAAAAAAAAAAATAAAAAGGTCATCTGCTGCAGTTGTACTTAGCACTTTAGGCTTATATACAGAACATTGATTTTCATTTTAGTCTTCAGAAAGCTGCAGTTAAGGATCAGAACATACGACGTGAAAACAAGCTATATTCCTACAAGGAGCAAATGGCTGACCTTGAACTTCGCAAGGTGAGTTTACCTACAACATTTAAACCTTTACCACTCTCTTGGCAAATCTGCAGAAGACAAACTGATATTATTCCCAGAAAATAGGCTTTATAATAACCTTTATCACTCTGGACCATTTTTCCCAAAAAATACCCTTCAACATTTCATGCAGATTGTCTCAGTAGGCTTTTTGACCTTTACCACTCTCTGAGCTAATTCTGTAGATGGAAAATAGATATTTTGCTTATTTTCCCAGAAAATAGGCTTTGACTTTTCGTGCAATTTGCATGAGATTTCAAAGACTGTTTTATGGGAAAAATAAGAAAAATAGTTGGAATTGTCATCTGCTGAAATCTTTACCCAACATGCTTATAAGACAGTCCCATAGGGGAACTATTAAAGCCTTTAAAACCCTTTAATTTGCTTCAAATTCTTTAAAATCTTGAATTTGGCTGAAACACCTATAAAAACCAGGGCCCAGTTGTTCAAAGCTAACGATGTCATTAGTTAATGATTTGTTCAAATTTACATCGAGTGAGACGCAAATAAGCTGAAATTTTTTGCTGAAAAAATGTGAGTAGCTTTTGCAGTGCACATTTTTTCAGCAAAATATATCAGAATATTGTATATTGAATCCACTAAAACAGTTAACGAAATGACCCTTAATGAGCTGGTTAAGCTAACGACACTTTGAACAACTGGGCCTTGTATTTTAATTAGAAAAAACTTTTGTCTTGGCAAATTATCATATGGATGGAAGGACAAACATATGGTGCAAACAGACAGACAGAATGACGAAGACTTTATATCCCCACAGCATACTTTGTGTACTGGGGTTGTAAAAGTTTTTTCTATCACAAAGGAGGCAAAGTCTTAACCCTAGTCCTGCTGAACCTGGATATATCCTGCCTTTGCAAACAGTGTAGATCCAGATCAGTTGGCTTCTGAAGAAGCCAACTGATCTGGATCTACACTGTTTGCTATTAAGTATATGAATTTGTAGCAACAACCTGGATCAAGTAATCAGATTTGCTGATAATTAGAAGTGGGCATGGCAGCTTAATTTATTCAGCAGGACAAGGGTTAAGTGAACTAAAATTTGGAGACACAGTATGAGACAGACCCAGCATTGTGAATTCACATGGATATTGTCCATCATGGCAGGTAGTTATTGCTCAGAAACTGGAAATGAGATGAAGAATTTAACCTTTTTTTTTTTTAGGGGGGTCTTTTTTTTTTTTGTTTAAAATTCACCAAAAAACAGTCTATACAAAAATTTTCAAAAGAACCCGCTACTGGGCCTGTATAATTTGCTGAATTTAATCCCTGTAACCCTGCAGACTAAAACAAATACCTTAAAAAAACATTGCAGGTCCAAATGAGATTACTTTTAGTGAGATGTCATATCAGGATCTACACTATTTACCAGTCTTTTTTTTTTTTTTTTGACTGGCATCCCTATCCTGAACAATGAACATGTCCAAAGTCAAAGATGGAAGAGTCCATTAAAAAAAAAATGGGAGAAATTGTTCAAATGTTGGCATATTTTGCAGGGGTGGGTGGGGGGGGGGGGGGCGGGTGGGGGGAACAAAGGAGAAGTATGGAAAGGGGTTAAGGTCTCCAAATACAGTAAAATTCCACTATTAACCCTTGTCCTGCTGAATAAATTAAGATGCTATGCCCACTTCTATTTTTCAGCCAATCAGATTACTTGATCGAGATTGTTGATATAAATTCACATAATGGCAAACAGTGCAGATCCAGATCAGTTGGCTTCTTCAGACCACTCCACTATTAAGACCAGCTTTTGTCAGTTCCATATGTTTTCAAAGGTTTCTGACAAAATGCCATATGCAAACAGTGTAGACACAGGGCAGACTGCTCTGATCAGACTCTACTCTGTATGTCATTCCACCAAGAATTTAAAAAACACAACTGCATAAAAGCAAAAGTTTGACCAAAATAAAAAAAAAAAAAAAAAAAAAGAAATAGAATAATATAGAGTAAAGTGTTTAAAATTTTATTACTGCATTCTATATTCAATATTAGGACCACCCCACTAATAAGACCACTTTCAGATACTCCCAAAAGTGGTCTCTATAGCGGAACTTTACTGTATTTAGAATAAATAGAGGTATTCCTGAGCTAATGGTGTAGACCTAGACCAAGTCTCACAAAACATGGCATTTTGCCGTTAATCCCGACTATTTAGTGATAGCAACAGGTATAAAATAGAATTGTTAGAAGTTTAGGAGAGACATGGAAAGGAGGTCTTCCCAGCAGGCACACAACAGTGAAACAATGTCGATTCAACGTTGATTCATTGTCAAGACGTTGAATCAACGTTGTTTCAACGTTGTGTGCTCTCTGAGTAGGTAGTCAAGTGGTTAAGGTAAATATTACATAGCTCTAGATATAAAAAGGAGTTTCAACTTAGTATTTTTCTTATTTCTTTACAAAAACATATGCTGTGGGTACTCATTAGAAGTGCCTTACCAAGGCACTTCTAATGAGTACCCACAGCATATGTTTTTGTTGAGTATTAGGAAAAGTTAAATATTTTGCTGAAAAAAATGTGCTTATAAATACGGTTTGTCTATTTTGTAGGAATTAGAGAAAAAGAAAGGAAAGCCGGCAGAGGCTGCCCCTAAACTGACAAAGAAACAAGAGGAACAGTTACAGGCCCAGCTTCAGAAAGAAGGTGAAATACGAGCAAGAATACAGATAGTAAGTTTGTTCTAGATTAGTGATTGCTTAGTATTTACAAATTTTGGCCATTTGTCCCTACTAAATCTCCCAATATTTTAGGTGCTCAGGTGAGCAAAACAGGACCATCTTGGTCATCTTGTTGAAAGATTCTTGTAAACTTCTCATAAAATAATCATCATAATGTGTAGCAGTTTTGCGTTACAAGCATTTTAGCTCACCTGCACAAAAGTACAGGAAAAGCTATTGCATTAGCATTGGCATTAACATCAGCGGCGGCAGTGTTAACAAAAATGTTGAAGTTTTACATCAAAGTTTTTAAGACCTTAAATTATCTTAGTCTGTATTTTGTTTATACACTACAACCTCTTTATAACATGGTTTGTTATAACACGGTTTTGGATATAACACGGTTCAAAGATGGATCCCAAAAATGTATAGATTATATTGAAAAATGACCATAAATGGTCATTTTTCAATATAATCGATACATTTTTGTTTGGATATAACACGGTTGTTTAACTAACATGGTTTATGTTATGGACCCCAACAACAGTGTTATAAAGAGGTTGTGGTGTACTTGGTATGATTATAGATGTTGGTCCAAAATTTTATTAGCACAATCCACTTTACTGCTTATGACCTTAAGGTCAGGGTCATCGACTTAGAAATTTTATGTTAGTTTTGCATCAAAGTTTTTAAGATCTGATAGACAAGGACAAGTTCAGGTGAGCTGTCCTGTCTAGCGACAGGCCCTGTTATTGCTGAGTTGTAGGCGCTTGACACTTTAGTTTACTTAGGCTTTTCACTTCCCTATTTTTCCCCTGTTATTTTTCATCTACCATTTTTATACCCTGCCACATGTTAGTAGTATGGTATTATGTATACCCATTGTTTGTATGTCTGTCAGTCTGTCCTACGTCATTTCTTGCGAAAAAAAATGTCTGCCAGAACTTCATCATAGTGCAGTTTTTATTATTTATTTTCCTTCTGGGGCCCAGTTGTTCAAAGTATCATTAGCTTAACAAGCTCGTTAGTGCTCAAAATGTTAACTGTTCTAGTAAGTACAATATCTAATTCACAGGTATTTTTGCTGGAAATATGTGAGTAGTATCATTAGCATTTTCAGCAAAAATATTAGGTTTATGCCATATCTTATAATTAAAATTTTAACCATACATTAACCAACAACATCGTTAGTTTTGAATAACTGGGCCCTGTAGCTACTCACATTTTTTCAGCATAAATATTAGTGTATAATTCATATTTAATGACCAAAGTTTTAATGATACGTTAACTAACGGCATCATTAGTTTTGAACAACTGGGCCCTGGTTGCTTTGACAATTGAGTTTTGCTTAGACTGGCGCTTGAGAGCATAAGCAGCCTTGCAAACTATGTCATATGAAGTCTCAATGAAACGGTCTCCAATTTCCATTTTTTTATGTGTTCTTTGTTACCAAGGGCAATCTTGGATTTTATTTGAGGTATGTTTAGATTTCTTTGAATGTGTTTGTGTTTTGGGAATACCTCATTGGACTTATTGATTGGCTAATTTCAACAGTTTTTTACAGTTATGTGCCTAGACATCTGGGCCCAGTTGTTCAAAACTAACGACATCATTAGTTAACGATTCGTTAAAATTTACATCGAGTGATACGCAAATATACTGAAATTTTTTGCTGAAAAAATGGAAGTAACTTTTGCAGTGCAAAAGCTACTCACATTTTTTCTGCAAAAAATATCAGAATATTGTATATTGAATCCACTAAAACAGTTAACGAAATGACCCTTAACGAGCTCATTAAGCTAACGACCCTTTGAACAACTGGGCCCTGTATGCTAAAATTTCAATTTCCCTGCTTTTATTTGACTTCCTGTCTGCTTCAAAATCTTGTACTGATATTTCTAGTTCCAAAATATGCCAGTAGTGAGGTATCATAGCTCCAGATAAGATAGGAGGTATCTCGTCAATCTACTAAAATGAGGCACTTCTAATGAGTACCCCCAACATATGTTTTAGTGGAGAAATAAGAAAAATATCAGGGCCCAGATGTTCAAAGTGTTGTTAGCTTAACAAGCTTGTTAGTAGTCAAAATGTTAACTGTTCTAGTTAGTACAATATCTAATTCACAGGTATTTTTGCCGAAAAAATGTGAGTAGCTTTTGCATTTTTTTGCTGAAAAAATGTGAGTAGCGGCAAAAATATTAGTGTATATGCCATATTTAATGATTAAAATTTTAAGGATACATTAACCAACAACATCGTTAGTTTTGAATAACTGGGCCCTGTACTTTTTGGTTGAGAATTCATGTAACCTGGAGCTATAAGGTATCATGCTGTGATTTTTTTTTAGTTTTTATTATTGCTTCAGAAATCAATGGGAATAAATACACTTTCAGGGGAGGTACATGTAACTGTCTAACTTTTTCTTGTCTCCTTCTGAAAAGGGGTCTACCCTAAAAGGAAAAAAGTTGCTCCCCTTAGAGCAGATTTTTTCTTTTTATAGTAGACCCCATTGCTGAAGGACTTGTTAGGCAAGAAAGCAAACAGAAGTTACCAAGATTGTCTCCATTTTAAAAAATGTTGAAAAACCTACCAAGTGTATCCAATCCCCTTAATGTGTGATAAACATCATGTAGAGTAGAACAAAACAAGCTTCTGAAGTATTGAGAGTAATTATAATACATGTACAGGGAACTGTGCAGGGAACCATTGTTGCAATGACAGCATTTGTTTCCAAAACTGTCATTAAAATGGATTTCTTTTGTATATAATCCTTATTCCTAAATGAGCAGAATTATATGTAAGAAAGGCTTGTTTTCTTCTTATTTCCTCATAGAACATTATGTTTTGATGTTTGTTAGAATTGCCTTAGTGAGGCAATTCTAACAAATATCCAAAACATATGTTTCTTGAAGTTTTAAATCCATTTTTCTTGCATTAATTTGGATTAACTGTTACAACAGGAGCTCAGCTTTCAATGTTGCCAAATCCTTATTATAACAAAATTTGTCATTATATAATATTGAATGTCTGTATAAATAGGGCCGACTGTATATTTCAGTTGGACACAGACCTTTGTCGTGGTTGTCAGCTCTTGCAGGCTTTGATTGATGGAAACAGCTCTTCTACGTGCCTGTACATGAAAGATCTGTGCCGAGTTCTTCTCCCTCTCTTAAAATCTCCACTAGCGGCCCCACGAAGCAGTGCCATTCTCATAAAACTGGGATCTTCATCTTTTACAGACCCTCTGTTAGGTAGGTTAGAAATATAATATTTCCTTCCAAATGAATATATTAATCCTTGTCCTACTGAAACCGGATATACCCTGCCTTTGCAAACAGTGTAGATCCAGTGGATCTGCACTGTTTGTCACTCAGTATGAGAATTTATATCAACAATCTGGATTAGGTAATCTGATTAGCTGACAATTAGAAGTGGATGTGGCATCTTAATTTATTCAGCATGACAGGGGTTAAAAAACAGTGACAGAAACAGATCTTTTAATAAAGTAGAAGAGTCAGATATTTTTGGGTGTATTATTGATCCATAGTATACATACAACTGTGCAGTTTGATCTGAGCATTCTCTGTTCATCGAGATTAACTACAGTATCTCTTGATTCTGTTAGCCAACAATGAAGGCCCTGATCAGCTTGCACTTATGTGCAGGCTGATCTGGGCCTGAGTTGTCCTCAAATTGCATGGGGTGTTTTCATTAGTAGGAGGCAGGAGGCTAAATTTCTTTCTATTCTTCCAGCATGGCCACCTACTTAAAGCCTTTTTAACCCCCATTACCACTTGGTAAATTCAGCTGATGACAAATTAATATTTTTCTTATTTTTCCCAGAAAATAGGCTTTGACATTTCATGCAAATTGTCTTCTGAGTTTAACTGAACATTAGTATACAGCAATTATTTTAGTTTGCACTATAAATGAACAACTGCACATGTACAGTATTTTTGCTTGGATATAAACTGATCCTGTTATTTGCTTGAATATATTTTAGGTTCTTTGGTGAGCCATGCCACTGTCCGACTTCTACATCCAGAGTGTGCTTGCCACAAAGAATGGACAGAGGAACAACAAGTGAAACAAGCAACGCGAATTGTTAACATTTTATATTCAGAATCGGTTGCTCAGACTTCTGAAGAAGTGGATGAGGACTCTGAAACCAGCATGTATCCAGCTGCAAATTTTGCTTTTATTTTTTATTTTTTGAACTGTGTGTTATTGAACTGTGGAGAAGCAGTGGGTAGGGATGACAATGTAGTTGCTATGGCACTGAAAGTGATAGGTCAACATGCTCAGATCAGACTTGAAAAGGATGATGACGAGAGGAAGGTATGGTAAAAGTTACAAGGAAATTAGATTAACTGTAACAGAGGACTTGTTAAGATTTGGTAATAATTCTGGGTCCAGTTGTTCAAAGCTAATGATGTCGTTAGTTAACGATTCGTTAAAATTTACATCGAGTGATACGCAAATATGCTGAAATTTTTTGCTGAAAAAATGTGAGTAGCTTTTCACATTTTTTCAGCAAAAAATATCAGAATATTGCGTATTGAATTCACTAAAACAGTTAACGAAATGACCCTTAACGAGCTCGTTAAGCTAACGACGCTTTGAACAACCGGGCCCTGGTATGATTTTGTATGAACCCACCATTTTCATAAATCGGGTTGTGGGGTGGGGGGTGATGTAGTATCAGCACAGTTCGTCTGTCCTGTACGTACGTACAAAAAATGTTTTCTGTTTGATATCTTTTGAAAAAGGTAGTGTTTTGGATTCAAATTTTTATACATAGGTATGTAATCATTAAATAAAGGTTAAGTTTGATTTAGGGTAAAGTCCACCAATTATTATTGGTTATGGCCTTGTTTTAACTTCATCGTTCCATTGGTATGTATGAACAATGGTTTCAGTTTGATATCTTTTAAAAAGATTAGTGTATTGGAGTCATATTTTATACACAGGAATATAATCATAAAATGTAAGTCTTTATTTAGGGTAAAAATCCTCAAATTATGATGGTAGTTATGGCCCTTTTTCAACTTTACTTTTTGCAAAATGCTTGTTTCCAGGTGAGGATGTCCACTGGTGGGGGCAGCTGTGTCGTATTTCTCCTTACAAACATGTGTTGCCAGCCTCGGTGGCTCAGTTGGATGCGCCGTCCAACTGGAGACCAGGAGGTCGCAGGTTCATCCCCCGCCGACGTCGGCAACATTCTTTCGTGGAGATTGATCATGAAATATTTTCTACTGTCATTCTCTCCCTTCCGCTGATTCAAGAAGGGCAGTTGTCAGTTTCTGGTAAAAGAATGTGCACAATACTGGTTAACCGCTTAGAGGACTAAGCCTACCCAGTAAACGTAAAGCCTACCCAGGTAAACTGACCGTGCTCGACATGACCCTGTTGGGTTGACTGGGCCGTAAAACCTCATCACAAACACAAACAAACAAACATGTGTTGTAGCTACTCAATAGAAGTGCCTCACCTAGGCACATCTAATGTGTACCCACAACCTAAGTTTTTATGGAGACACTGAGAAACCTATCCTAGAATTATCACCAGACCTGTTAAGGAGGAGTATTTGATGATAATTCTGGGATAATTTTTCTTAATTTGTTACAAAAACATGGGTACTCATTAGAAGAATCTCACAGAGTCATTTCAAATGAATTCCCACAACATAGGTTTTCATGGAGAAAGTAAGAAAATTATGCCAGAACTCCTCCTTAACTAGTTCTCTGAGTGTAATAAACATTAAGGAGGACTTATTAACCCTTGTCCTGCTGAACCCAGATTTACCCTGCCTTTGCAAACAGTGTAGATCCAGATCAGTTGGCTTCTGAAGAAGCCAACTGACCTGGATCTGCACTGTTTGCCATTATGTGAATTTATAGCAAGATTCCAGTTCAAGTAATCTGATTGGCTGAAAATTAGAAGTAGGCGTGGCATCTTAATTTATTCAGCAGGACAAGGGTTAAGGAGGAGTAATCAGTGATGATTCTGGGATATTTTTTCATGTTTCTCCATAAAAACATTTATTGTGGTACTCATTAGAAATGCCTCACTGAGTCACTTCTAATTAATACCAGGGTACAGCTTTTCCAACAAGATTGTGTAGGCTGATTAGCCATTGCTTAGTGCTCTTTGAATAACTGAATATCCAAGCTTTCATTAGACAGATGGTAGAGGTTTTGCATAGAATGTGTGGATGCACAGGCTGATCTGAGGCTCATTTATTCCTACACCCGATGTATACAGCATAGGCACACACATTACCAGCTTATACATTACATATTGCAACAGTATCAGAGGAATTGTTAAGAAGGAATATTTGGTGATAATTATGTGATAATTTTCTCCAGTTTTCTATAAAGACATTTGTTTTCGGTACCCATTAGAATCGCCTCAGCAAGACACTTCTAATAAGGGCCCACACCATATGTTTTTATGGAGAAAATTTTTCTCTGTTTTTATGGAGAAATTTGAAAAAATATCCCAGAATTATCACCAAATACTCCTCCTTAACCCTTGTCCTGCTGAACCCGGATATACCCTGCTTATGCAAACAGTGTAGCTCCAGATCAGTTGGCTTCTGAAGAAGCCAACTGATCTGGAGATACACTGTTTGCCATTAAGTATATGAACTTATAGTAACATTCAGGATCAAGCAATCTGATTGGCTGAAAATTAGAAGTGGGTGTGGCATTTTAATTTAATCAGCATGACAAGGGTTAACAATTCCTCTGAGTATGGTCAAGGCTTTTTTGTGTTTGTATATAACACTAACATTACTTATTTGTAAAATCTAAATTTACAAAGCAAGCAGCATACTTTACTATTTTATGTGTAGGCTGGCCTGGACTGGCCTTGGCCTTCACTTACCGTATTCGACCTAATTACCGCACTGTGCACTTAGGTTTTTCAAACTTACAGGACACACTCATTTGTGGTCAAATATGTATCTATCTATTAAGGATACACTATAAAAAAGATCAGAAAAGGACTTATTTAATGATGACTATGCGATTTTTTCTGACTTTCTTTACAAAGGCATATGTTGTGGGTACTCATTTGAATTGCATCGACTTGTCGATGCAATTCAAATGAGTACCCACAACATATGCCTTTGTAAAGAAGTAAAGAAAAAAGTACACTGGTTGTAACCTGAAGACTACGGAATTTCTTGACTGTGCGCTTACAGGGTTATGTGCGGTAATTAGGTCGAATACGGTATGTGTATCGGTATTTGACCATGACCTATATGTCATGGTTCTGACTGTTAGTTTTAATTTTCGTTATTGTTTAGCTCAGTATTTAGTAACTATATGGGTAAAGGATTTGGTCAGAGGTGGGGAAGAGCAACTGCATCACTGATTATTTGACCTTGACCTATATTCCATGGTTCTCTGACTATGGTCAGTTCCTCATTGATTATGAGGGTGAAGGTCGTGGACCCAAGTTGCATCTAATGAAACCTTTCATTAGAATTTGATATTGACCTATATTTCATGGTCCACTGACTGGCCATTTTCTCATAAACTGAAATGATTATGACCTTGGTGATGACCACAGTTGTATGATGGATGGAGTCAATATTTTATATTAATTCTGCCTGATACAGTATTCAGTTTTAGTTAAATGAAATACTGCATTTGAAAACTGAAACCCATTAGCACCTAAAGTGATGGTCACAGCTTGCTTGATCAACTTTGGGTATTGATATTTGGACATTTTAACCCTTAAAATGCCAAGAAAACCTGCATCTGAAATTGTCATCTTTGTCTAGAGGAGCAGTCTGATCTGGGTCCACACTATTTGCAAAAATGACTTAAAATCACAAGCAGATGACAAAGCAGACGACAATTGTTGTGATTGGCAGTTTAAGGGTTAACTCCTTACCATACTTGTCCTAAAATTTAGATATGGCCATTTACTACTTGTTGATTTGTCTATAAATTGCTAGATTAGTGGAAAACAGTGTAGGCCCCTGATGAGATGGCATATATGTGGCATCTGATCTAGGCCTGCATTGTTTGCTGAAGCCTGTCAGTCCGAATACTTTGGGCACATAATTTTCATGGTGATTGATCATTAAATAATTTCTATGGTCATTCTGTCCCTACTGCTGATTCAAGAAGGGCAGTTCTTAGTTACTGGCAATGGTATGTGCACAAAGTATTGGCTAACCCTTCTCTTGCTGAACACGACATGCCCTGTCTTAGTAAACAGCGTAGATCCAGATCAGTTGCCAACTGATCTGGATCTGCACTGTTTGTCATTAAATATGTGAATTTCTATCAGAAACCCGGATCAAGTAATCTGATTGGTTGGAAATTAGAAATGGGCGTGGCATCTTAATTTATTCAGCATGACAAGGTTTAACTGCTTAGAGGACTAAATCTGTCCAGGAAGAGTGTGAGCAGTTTATCTGGCCTGACATGCCCTTAACAGTGTTAAATGGGCCGTAAAACTCTAAATTAAAATACTTAGGGTAAAGACAGTTCATGTACTTTGTTTCCTTGCAGTATGATCCAGATTTACTGCCGAGAAAAGAGATTTTCCAGCTGCTTCTCAATGTGATTGGTACATCTGTCACAAAACTTCAACAACTCGCTAATGTGGGGCTCGTGGAGATGGCTCGGTGTGTGAGTGGTGCCGAAGGGTGTGCCACCATATCAGCTGAAGATATAAATGCTCTTCTAGACTCACTCAAGTCAACCTGTACAGCTTGTAGGGAATCTTCTTTACAGGTAAAATATTTTCTCACTGCCACACATGACCTAACCCCAGTGTATTCAAATGTTTTTTTTAACTTAAGTACTCTCTGAACTAATGCACAAACTGATAACCACATTTTTTTTTTTTCAGAAAGTATGGTATCTACTTAGAAGACAATTTGCATAAAATGACAAACTCTATGTTTAAGAAGACAATTTGCATAGAATGTCAAACCCTTTGATGGGAAAAATAAGAAAATATCTCAAAAGATCAGTTAAACCAAAGAATTTTTTACTCATATCCAAAGAAGAATTTTCTTTACTGTGACAGTTTCGGTTCTCATTGAAAACCATCATCAGTGATCTTGACCTTGTGTGTCATGGGACTTGATGGTTCTTGATGAGAACTAAAACTGTCAAAGTAAATGATGAAAACTCTTCTTTGGATATGATCAAAAGAATGATTTGGATTAATGTGATATTCTATCCTGATGAACTTGTTGAATTCAAAATATCACCTGCTGAATTTTTTATTAGCATAATGTCAGAGTATTTATGAACTGCTTAGATTTGTCTGATACATAAGCTACTCAAAGTTTTAGCTTGCCTCTATGAACGTGCAAATTGTCTGTATTGCGCTTCATTGAAGTTTCACATTCAAGTTTTTTGAACAGGTGTATCTCCTTAAAGCCTCATTAGATTTAGTTTATATTTAGGCTGCTGTTAGATACTAATTCAAAATCTTGTTCAAATCAAAGTCCCAGCCCTTCCATGGCCTAACGGTCAAGGTCATGGATTTCCAAAATTTGCATTGTTCTATGTTGGAGTTTTATAGTCATTGAAATTATAAAGAGCCATATTTCCTGGTTTCTGTATGGATCTGGTTTATACTGGACTGATGTTAGACACTGATCCAAAGTTCTGTTCAGTGCAAGCATCCTTGCACCAGTGACATAGAGGTCAAGGTCGCAGATTTAGTATGAAGTTTTACATTCAAGGTTTTAAAGGCTATAGCTCCTAAATATCTGGGCCCAGTTGTTCAAAGCTAATGACATCGTTAGTTAACGATTCGTTAAAATTTACATCGAGTGATACGCAAATATGCTGAAATTTTTTGCTGAAAAAATGTGAGTAGCTTTTGCAATGCCTCGGTGGCTCAGTTGGATGCGCCGTCCGACTGGAGACCAGGAGGTCGCGGGTTCAACCCCCGCCGAGGTCGGCAACATTCTTTCGTGGAGATTGATCATGAAATATTTTCTACAGTCATTCTCTCCCTTCCGCTTATTCAAGAAGGGCAGTTGTCAGTTTCTGGCGAAAGAATGTGCACAATACTGGTTAACCGCTTAGAGGACTAAGCCTGCCCAGTAAACGTGTGGTTAGGTAAACTGACCGCGCTCGACATGACCCCATTGGGTTGACTGGGCCGTAAAACCTCAACACAATCAATTTTGCAATGCAAAAGCTACTCACATTTTTTCAGCAAAAAATATCAGAATATTGTGTATTGAATCCGTTAAAATAGTTTACGAAATGACCCTTAATGAGCTCGTTAAGCTAACGATGCTTTGAACAACTGGGCCCTGGGTATTTGGATAAATGTAAGATAAACATCCAAGGTCTTGTTGAGTGCAAGTCCAAATGCCAACAGTAAGACAGATGTCAAGGTCTCATATGTACGATAATGTTAAAATCACATACATTTAATATAATATTGGAGTTTTTGCATCCTTGTTCTTAAAGAGAAATATCTATTGAATACCCGGATTGATTTTGATGATACTTGGACTGGTGCCAAAGTTTGGTCTAGCAGATGTAATTGAAATATCAAGCCTTTTCTCTTATTTTATTTATTTATTTATTTTTTTTTTTTTGTTTAAAACTTAGAATGGCTGTTGCTGTTATGATAGGCACTTTAAGTTGATTTTTTTTTTGGCTTAGGTCTTCGTGGTCATTTGTACCCATTCCTTTCCTGTCAAATTTTAAATCTTGAGAAAAAAACTTTCAGTGTTTACTGTAGATTTTTCCAGCTGGCCATGTAGAGTTAACTTATTTACTATTGCCATTCTATTGCAGGCACTGCATTGTCTAGTTATGGTACTACCAAATATCGATGACAACTTCGAACTTGGTCTCAAGATTGCACAGAGGGTCTGGGTGACTTCGTTTGATATTGATGAAAATGTGAAGAAACTTGCTGAAAGGTAGGTCTGAAATAATGATGATGAGTTCAGGTTTAATGACGCATCAACCCATGAGGGTCATTTGCGTCAAAATGGTGAACTAACATGGTTCTGTAATGAAACGATTATAATGATAAGTCATAAATGCATAAAATGTAAAACTAGAACGAATTTAAAAATTAAAGCAGTTATACTTTGTTAAAAAGATTGATGTGTTTTAAAAACATAAGTATGTTATCGGTACATTTTCAAATAAGTATCTCAGGTCATTTGTTTGGAAGAATTGACGTCGTGTATGAGAGAATTCAATGCAATCGATCAGAAAGTGTTTTACCGTAAAAGGTTCATTACAGCTGATACAAAATGGCAGATCTTCTCGTTTGAGTAGATAAGAATGTGTGAGTCTAGTATGACCTATACGTAGATGAGTAAGAACCACTTCTTCTCGCCTTAATGATCGATAAATGTTATTTTTACCAAGAACCGGTTTTATTTCATGTAGTTTATTGAATGTCGCTCTGTCCCATGACAGCTGCCATTTGGATAAGATGTACCTGTTGATAAACGGTTTAAAATCTGTACATGGAAGTTTAAAATTCGAAATTTCTAGATCGAGTGAGGCCTTTGCTTTTACGTCGGCAGCCTCGTTACCTTGTATGCCAACATGGCTGGGGAGCCAACAGAATAAAATTTCCTTAGTTTTCGATAACTCGTGATGTTTTTCTATCACGTTCTGGATTTTTGGGTTTTTTGAAGATGTGTGATTTAGAGATTTCAAAACAGAAAGGGAGTCCGAGAAAATAACGAATTTGTTCTCTAAAAAGTTATTCATAACGTAATCCAAAGCCATATCAATAGCCTTGGTTCAGCAGTGAAAATAGATGAGCCATCAGGAAGACGGATCTTTTCATGGTGGCTGCCCGATATATACGCACAGCCAACCTTATCTTCAACTTTTGAGCCATCAGTGTAGATGTGTTGATAATCTGAAAGTCGCGACCGTAATTCTTGGAAGTTTTGTTTCATGAGATGTGAATCAGAAAGTGACTTTTTGCTGTTGTGTAAATCGAAAAGAATATTTGGTTTAGTAATGCACCAGGATGGAATATCAGAAAAAAAGTGTTTTTGAATGTTTTTAATGTGAATATTAGTAGATTCTAAAAGCGGTGCTATACGAAGGCCAAAGGATTTAATAGCGTTAGGTTTTCTTTCATAATATTCCTGAAAATGAGGTGGAAATGTGACTTCAAAAGCAGGGTTAGATGGGTTAGCAGCAAGTCTGATGGCATACTGAAGAGACAATTTTTCTCTGCGTAGCCATAACGACGGCTCATCTGCTTCCACGTTAAGACTCGATACTGGAGATGTACGAAAAGCTCCCAATGCCAAACGAAGTCCTTGAGGTCTGAAATAAGCATCCAGATCAAATACTAACATTTTTTTTTTTTTTTTTTTTTTTTTTTTTGCCTTTCTTGGAGTATCATCTAGTGAATTTAACAAAACAAAGTTATGAAACCTTTGCATGTGTGGAAAAAAACACTCAACTGCCAAAGAGCATAGAAATTATAGAGGAAATGAGGAAGTTGTAGAATATTTTTACCAAGAAACTACTGTAAAAGTGGAGAAATTTAATTCTGTCTTCCTGCCATGACAGGCATACCACATATGACAGTTTTACAACCTTGTCAAATCAAAGAATATCCTGGCAGAATTCTTTTAATTATTGTTAAAAACCCTGGAAAAAGTCCATGAAATTTCAGAAAATATGCCCCGATGAGATAATAAACAGATTGATCTATGTTTGATAGGCTTAAATTGCTTCCAACAGCTTTTTACTCAGTTGTCAGATCAAGTCCGAGTGGCTCTGTTGGTTGAGCATTTGTCTCTATACTAGGAGGTTGTGGGTTTGATCCCCAGCTTGCTCATTACTAAGGCATTCTAAAATTGGTACTAGTTTGCCTTTTATTGCTTTAAGATACATAGCTACTTTCTGATACACTGGTGCAAAATTAGTGTGACTGGTAGTAGTGTCACCATCAGTGTGTCTGGGACTTGATACTTTGTTTTTTCTCATTTCTTTACAAAAATATATTTATTGGTACTCATTAGAAGTGACTCAGTTAGATGCTTCTGATTTGAATCTACAGTCCACTCTTGTTATCTCGGTCCAAGGGACTTTCTGAAATGCTTCGAGATATCTGTACCTCGACATATCAGATTTGCAGAATGAAGGAAAAAATAAAACAAACAACCACATTCCACAAATAAATATTTAATTTGACTCCTGAAATTAGAGATATATTGAAAATATTGTGGAAAAGAGGAGAAATTGCTCCTTAGGAGCAATTTCTCCTCTTTTCCACAATATTTTGTTACCTGTTGTAAGATTTTCCTGTTTAAACAGGGACCAGATTTTCACTTCGAGTTAAATGGTTATTTGAGATAAGCGAGGTCGAGATAACGAGAGTCGACTATACATGTACAATATATGTTTTCATCGAGAAACAAGAAGAAACATCTTGGTGGCCAAGTGATTAGTGTTTCCCACCAGATCATGAGGTCCCAATGGAATTCAGCTTATGATTGTACAGTATTTCATAGCATAGAGATTCATTATCACCTTCCTTTGTCTCAATATGATTAAGAAAATATTGAAAGGAATGTAAAACGCCAAACCATCATCATTGAATTTATATTATAGTTTGCTTGTGTCTCTTGACTTGGAGGAGCCGTATGAAGATATGTGTAGTCCGCTGGTGGATGATGTAATTGATGATGAAGAAATCGTGAGAAAGGCTGCTGCAGAAACATTAGCAATAGCTCTTAACCACCACCAGGAATACATCACCCCAATAATTGATCAGTTACTCCAGAAGTATGAAGAAAAATCAGAGGTACGAAACTTATTACCGTTAAGTATATTTTTTCGTAAAATTTACAAATTGTCTTTTAATTTTAAACCAATTTACATTTGTTTAACACTTGAAATTTTTATACAGTTAAATGCAATACATGTATATCTAATGATACAAATGTTGAATAAGCGCCCATTTGTCAGAGAGACGATTTACAAGAAATCTGTAATATATCCTCAGAATCCTAAATGGAAGGGGCAGGAATATGGAGGGGTATGAGAGACAAAATTATATCAAATCTTTGTCTGCTGAAATTTTCACCTAGCATACTGAGCCTCAACAGAAAGATCTATCTGGGACTTGATTCTGTATTACATTTTCAGTGCAAGACTACAAATCCCTTTAATTATGACCTAACTTCAAAGAAGTTGGAAGGGCATATTGCTTTTCAGTTGATCATCCATCCATTCATCATGCTTTTCTTATGAGCAAGATATTTTGATAACTCTTTGAGCTAGGGCCTTGAAACTTGATGAGCTTATGAGGATTGGGGAGTAGTTCACCTGATTAACTTTTGAAAAAATCGGATTCGTTTTGTGAGAGTTATGTCCCTTTTTAACTTTGTCATGTTGAAAGGTCAAGTGTATAGTTCGGGGCATAGTGGTTTACAAACATATATCTTGTTTCCAAATTGTTATGTACTTTATTCCAGTTACCACCACCTGTACTTGATGATTTTGGTCGTGTTATATCAGATCAGCAGCAGGACTACTGGCCCGCAAGATGCGGTATCGCTATGGCACTGGAGAAAATATCACACATACTGCCCCTTGATCAGTTACTTCCCCTCTTCCACTTCTACGTACAGAAAGGGCTGCGAGATCGGAGTGGAGAAGTGAGGTCACACATGAGAACAGCTGCTCTTGCTGCTATTAATGTACATGGGAAGGTAAGCTGGTTTCCGACTGAAATTTGTTTACTTATTCTGACACATGCTACAACCTCTTTATAACCCTGTTGCTGGGATCCAAAGAAGAAACCATGTTTAGCTAAACAACTATGTATCCAAACAAAAATGTATAGATTATATAGAAAAATGACCATAAATGGTCATTTTTCTATATAATCCATACATTTTTGTTGAGCGGGCCCCCGTAGCCTAGTGGATAAGAGAGTTGACTCTTAATCCATTAGGTTTCTCACCGCTGTGGTTTGAGCCTAGCTCGGGTCATATGTGGGAAAGCCAAGTTCTGCTTACGGATGGTCAGGTGGTTTTTCTCCGGGTACTCCGGTTTTCGCCCACCTTCGATAAACGATCGGCTCGATATAAGTGAAATATTCTTGAAAGGGCCGTAAAACCCAAATCAAAAAACAAAAAAACAAAACAAAAAAAACATTTTTGTTGGATAATAAATAGTCATTTTTCCATAATTTTTCTATATAATCAGTACATTTTTATTTGGATACTAAATATGGACAGTTTTCTATATAATCTATACTTTTTTGTTTGAAAACAACACTTTTAGGGAACACCTTTAAACCACCTTATATCTGAAACCACCTTATAATGAACCGTCTTAAAAAGAGGTCCCGGTGTACTGACACAGTTGTGTGTGTTCATAGATCTAGAATAGAGGAGTATTGAGATTTGTGGGTCAGTTGTTTACAATCAAGCACAAATATACATACACCAAAATTTCATTAAGATTGTTATCTACATGCTTATCATCGACCAATGAAATCAAACCGCACATTTGTATGAAATTTAGGTAACAGTTATTTATAGCCTCATTGTTCTTGTCGCTGTATGTCAGAGTGCTGTGTAAAGAGGGTTATCTGTAAATCTGGACTGGGACATTAGCAAACAGTGCAGACCCAGATCAGATGCCGCAGAATGCGGCATCTGATCAGGGTCTGCACTGTTTGCTTAAATTACATGAAGTTCAGGGTTAAATTAAACAATCTTAAGTCCCTGTTCAGGACCATTTTCCCAATCTACACTCAGAGACAATCCTCCCATCAGTGCTGTCAGTACTTTGATTTTTCTTCTTAACGGCACTGGATACACTTGGTAAATTTTCTCTGAGTTTTATCAAGGGAGACAATGTTTGTGAATTCCTTCTGGCATTTCTCTGCATCAATTCCCTTCTGAAAAAGGGTCTACACTACTCTGAAAGGAAAGAATTTGCTCCCTCAGGGATGTAATGCAAGGAAATGCCCAGATCAGCCTTTGCATTTGCTCATTGTGATTAGGGCTTTCTCATGATGTTATATTGTACAGTAACCCAGTGATTTTTAACTATTTCGGCACCAGATTTCAGATAACATTTGTCGTCTTCTTTTTTATTTTAACAAACTATCGTTTGGAAAGACGTTTATATGAAAAGTTGAAAGACTGCATGTCAAACAGCATAGATCCAGATGAGATGGCTCATTGAGCCGTCTTATCTGGATCTATTCTGTTTGCAAAAGCCTATTATTATCGCCTGTGGCAGTGAAAGAGTTAAGCAAATAAACGAAGGTCTGATCAGACAGCATAAATGCACAAAATGAGGCCAAAATGATCTTGACTTTTGTTGCACTGCATATGGAATTAGTATCCACTTTGTGTATCTTTCAATTATCATAGTTCCAGATAAGATGCTTTTTTCAATAGAAACGTAGTGATATTTTTCTGATTTCTCCACGAAAATGTATGTTGTGGTTACTCATTTGAAGTGCCTTGCCAAGATGCATCTATCAGTACCCACAAGGTATATTTTCATGGAGAATAAATAATAAAAATAATATGTGGCTACCTCTGTTATCTGTAGCTATGTATGATGTATTTCAGGAAAATGTATCAGAGCTACTGCCTGTGTTTGAAGATTTTCTCTCTAATGCCCCTGGAACAGCTAGCTATGATGCTGTCAGACAAAGTATTGTGATTCTTATGGGTTCTCTAGCAAAGCATCTCGACAAGGACAACCCCAAGGTGAAACCTATCATGGGACAGCTGATATCAGCCCTGTCAACACCTTCACAAGAGGTAGGTTTATATTGTTACTATTAAAATGTGATATCCATCGTCAGTTCTGTTAGCATTACCACAAAAGCAGGGTTCATGGTCGTTATCAGAAAGTAAGATATCACAGAACAGCTCATGTCAACCCCAGAAAGCTAATATTAACAATGACAGCAAGCCAGTAGAAAGACTGGCACTTCATAGGATAAATGTATCAGCTCTGTGAAAAAAGTATAGCATTCTAAATTTCTTTTTATTGTTTTTTAGAGAGAATAAGACTTGGCATTTCTTTTCTGGAGGTAGTTCATGGAATGATTTCTATGGCCATTGTCCTCTTCATCTGATTCAAGAAGGGCAGTTGTCAGTTACTGATAAAAATGTGTTCAGAAGTACTGGTTAACCACTTAGAAGACTAAGCCTGCCCAGAAAGAGTGTGAGTAGGTTAACTGTCTGTGCTTGACATGAACCTAATTGGTTGACCGGGTGGTAAAAACCAACTCAAACAAACAAACTTGGCATTTTATGTGAATTGTTTTATTCACATGTAATGCCAAGCCTTGTTCTGTCTCAAAAATAAAAAAAAAAATATTTCATTGTGCTGTCTTTAGGTGTGGGTTAAGCAGTTACGATTTAAGGTGCATTTACAGTGTATTACAGTTGAAAAAATTAATCTTAAATAATTTAAGATGTCTGTATTTTTGTATTTTTAGGTTCAGCAGTCAGTGGCAAACTGTCTGCCCCCTCTTGTACCCGCCATTAAGTCTGATGCCCCTGAGCTAGTACAGAAACTCCTGGATTTACTTCTGGAATCAGAGAATTATGGGGAGAGAAAGGGAGCTGCATATGGCCTGGCAGGGCTGGTCAGGGGCCTCGGAATTACTGCTCTTAAACAGCTAGAGATCATGACCACCCTGGAGGAAGCTGTCAAAGATAAAAAGAACCCAAGAAGAAGAGAAGGTATTTCATAGCTCAAATTTTTCATAGAAAAAAATACAGTCGACTCTCGTTATCGAGAATTCCAATGGACTCTCTGAAATACTTTCAGATATCCGTTCTTCGACATATCAGATTTGCAGAATTGAGGAAAAAGTAATTTGATTAACCACATTTAACAATTATATGTGTAATTTGACTCTTGAAGTTGAGAGATATATTGAAAATATTGTGGAAAAGAGGAGAAATTGCCTCTTTTCCACAATATTTTTACCTGTTGTTAGATTTTCATGTTTAGACAGGGACCAGATTTTCACTTCAAGATAAGAGGTTATTCGAGATAAGCGAGGTCGAGGTAGCAGGAGTCAACTGTACTTTCTTTTTCTGCCGAAAGATGTTGTACTTTTCAAAGTTTCACAAAAACTTTCATTGTGGAGACACATTACAGTATCCTGAATGATCTTGTTTGTCACAACATGTCAGCCCCTCCAAATAAAAAATATATGACATGTAATCAGTTTAGACCAGATCAGCCTCTGCATCCTTGTAATCTGATCATGGTCTACGCTGTTTACTAGTAGAATGCTTAAGACACATGCATCATGTAAGTGATGGATGCACATGCTGATCTGAGTCTAAGCTGGTCACGTACAATGTATGTAATAAGGACAGTTTTCTATTTGACAAGGTCCACCTGATTTTATGGAAAAATAGGTAAAATGCCCCTGCATTGGGTTTAAAAACAAATAAAACGAGGTCCTATCCTTGAATGCTTTGCATGCTGGGTAAAAACTTAACAGAAGACATTTTGAAAGATTTTTGAAGTGCCATTTAATGATGATCATTATAACTTAACCCTTGTCGTGCTGAATAAATTAAGATGTCACACCTAATTTTCAGCCAATCAGATGACTTGATCCAGATTGTTGATATAAATTCACATACTTAATGACAAACAGTGCAGATCCAGATCAGTTGACTTCTTCAGAAGCCAACTGATCTGGATATAGACTGTTTGCAAAGGCAGGACATATCTGGGTTCAGCAGGAATAGGGTTAAGATAGGACTTGAGTTAATTATTTATCTCAAGTCAGAAAAAAATGTGTATAGTGATTGTTGATTTATTTACAGGGGCATTGTTTGCATATGAGATGATGTGTACGATGTTGGGTAAGCTATTCGAACCGTATGTCGTACATATACTACCACATCTGCTCCTGTGCTTCGGAGATTCCAGCCAGTATGTCAGAGAGGTAAATATTTTATACCCAGGCATGTTGCAATGAACCTTAATCAGGTAGCGGGGCTCCATAGCAAAGTTGGTAGTATGTCTGACTGCAGATCCAGGATCAACCTCCAGCTAGGCCATATAACTTCCATGGAGAGTAATCATAAAATAATGTCTAATGTCATTTTCCCTCTTCTGCTGATCCAAGCAGGGCAGTTGTCAGTTACTGATAGAAGTATGTGCACAAGTAGTGGTTAACTGCTTGGTTTAAACAATATTTATTTCAAGCAACTCACATAACATTCATTCAATGGAAATGGTACAAATGATCTGACGGTAAGCGGTAAGGCTTATGAAAGTCATCTCCTTGAAACAAATTCATGTACATTGTAGTTGAACGGTTAACTGCTTAGAGGACAAAGCCTGCCCAGCAACAGTGTAAGTACATTAACTGGCCACCCTCAAACCTCATTGTAAGTTCTTCAGTTAAGCACTTGCTCTTGTAAGTTATAAAGGGCAGAAGGACTTTACCGATACATATACCAACTGCTATGACTGTAGTTGTTGCTGACTTACTAGTAGATATTGCCACTGGGTCTTGTCCAACTTTTCCAAACACTTTCAAAGGCTGATGATCAAGTGTCAGTCCTGTCTCATCAACATTACCAAATTGCAGAGGGTTTGGTCAGAAGGTAGCAGTTTTCAGTACAGATTCCAAGATTTTCGTAATAAGTGGACACAACTTTTGATGACACAGTCTACTCGACACTTTTCTTTCTTTCTAGATCATTTTCTTGTCTGGAAACTGTCCAATGAAGCCATCGAACCAATGTTTCGTAGGTTTCATGGTCCTTCCAGTTATTGTCATTAGGTTTTCAGCGATTGCCATCTGGCATAACTGTATCACAAACTTGCTGTTGCAACTTTTATTGCAACCATTATCTTATCAATAAATTTTGCACCTTTTTACCTTTTACCAATGTGATCAATTTCTCTACCAGTACAACTACAGAAAATGTTGTTCAGATATCACATATAAAGTCAACCAACATCATAATACACTTCGTATACAGGTAAAAGAGATTTTGTAGATACTTATTTTCAAACTGTAGATATAGAAAAATCATCTGAAAAAAAAAAAAATACAATTGAACAAAAGCATATACCGTATTCGACCTGATTACCACACTGTGCAGTTAGGTTTTTCAAAAATCTTGGTAAAACTTGTGGTAAAATATCTACCTACCTATACTAAGGGTACACTTTAAGAAAAAAAAAAAGATCAGCACTGGACTTGCCAAATGATGCTTATGCGATTTTTTTTGTGTGTTTGTTTCTTCTGATTTTCTGTATAAAAGCAAATGTTGTAGGTACTCATTTTTATTTCATTGTCAGCAGTGAAATCAGTGTATTTCTGATGAAAATAAAAGTGGTATCAATCATTAGTGAATTGATATCGTATCATTTCACTAGTGACTGATACGATTTATATTTTCACTGCTCGCTTTGGACGACTTCGGTTTTCTTCACTGTTTCAGAAGTGGATGTTACCTCCACTTCAGATTTTTGAACATCTCTAACTTCTTTGTTTCTGAACTAAACTATCAAGTGTTGGTATGCATTTTCTTAGTTAGAATGTAAGGAACATTTTGGTATCAATATTATTTTGATTCTTTTTGAAACTTCTTGTTTTTGTCTCTCCAGCGGTTCCCTTGTTAAGCACTGAGCATCAACACCATGACGTTCATGTTTTGTTTGATGAAGTTACTTACGACGTCAGAAACCCACATTGACGTGTAAACAATAAAATAAAAAGAAAATTTACTCTTTTTCAGTGAATACCATAAAAATTTTCATCTCAATGAAAACATTCAAATTTCGCACTCGTGAAAATACTGATGTTTTCATTTCACTCGATGACAATATTTATGGTATTCACAGCAAAAGAATAAATATCCTCTATGAATTGCATTGACTTGTCGATGCAATTCAAATGGGTACTCACAACATATGCCTTTATAAAGAAGTATACAAAAAGTGCACTGTAATCTGAAGACTACGGAATTGCTTGACTGTGCGCTTATAGGGGTATGTGTGGTAATAAGGTTGAATACGGTAAGCTGTATTGTTAGAAAAGGGCTCTTCAAAGTTTTTGTTGAATCGTCTTTCACATGCCTGGCCCCTTAGCAAGGCTACATGTCTAGCTCTTTGTCTGAAGTTTCCCCTAGGACTACCCCTTACATAATGGTACAGCATAGGTTCTGGCAAGACTGCACAAATATATCCTGGCTTTTCTGACCTTTGCTGTTCATGTATGCTATAATGGCTCTTTTTCTATACTGCGGCTCATGTTGTTTGCAGGACCCAGTTGTTCAAAACTTAATGAAGCTGTTAGCTAACATGACATTAAAATTTCTATCTTGAAATATGTTAAATACATTGATATTTTTTGCTGATAAAATGTGAGTAGCTTTTGCAGTGCAAAAGCTACTCACATTTTTGCAGCAAAAATGTCAATGTATTAAGAAAATATCTTAGCTACAACAGTTAGTGAGTTTGTCAATAATGAGCTTGTTAAGCAAACAATGCTTTGAACAACTGGGCCCTGGATGACTTTGTTATTATCTTGTGCAGGCAGCTGATGAAACAGCCAAGGCAGTTATGGGTATGTTGACAGCCCATGGTGTGAAGTTGGTATTGCCATCATTATTGAAGGGTTTGGAAGAAGACTCATGGAGAACTAAAGCTGGTGAGATTTTTTTGTTTAAATTTAAAGGTGAAAATAGCAGAGCACAGTTTAAAAGACCTTTTTGTTTACTTATTCTTTTCTTCAGAAAAGAGGATTTTACATTTTATGCATAATATTTTCTAGGGAGACATTGAATATCAGGTTCTATGTGGGGTATGGGGAAAATGCATTGTCATCTGTCAGTATTAAATCTAGCCAACTAAAACACAAAATGCTTTTTTCAACCAAAAAATAAGTAAAATTTCAGTGACCCAGAACACCTATGACTCGTTTCTGTGGCTGATTGGAACTCATTTCTGAATCTCTAGAGGGGATGGTCGGGTGTGGCGAAGGTGTAATTTATCTTAGGTCACCGGGGCATCCAACTGATATTAGCTTAACAGTTGGGCAAGGCTTGCTATCCTTGTAGCAGGTAATGGTAGAGGGGGAATGTTTTTATTTTCTCTGTTTCTTCCCATTCATTCCTGTTCCTCTTTCTTCGCTGTCCCACTCTTTTATCTCCCCTACTATCTCTTCTATCTCTTTTCTCCCTTTCTCTGGGAGACGACACAAAATGACCCACAAGGGTTGATGTGTCATTAAACCCCAACACAATCAATTGAATCCCTAGAAATTCTTCATAATGCTTAAGAAAATTAATATTTAGGCATAGTTTTGGAAAAAATTTTCTTATTTTACCATAAATGTAAGTTTTGTGTACTCGTTAGAATTGCCTCTTTGAGGCAGTCCTAGAGAGTACACTCAGCATACCATTATTTTATAGAAGATTGAAGACATTCCTAAATTATCCCCATTTGCATTCTGACTTGTTAACCCTTTTTTTGTTGAACACAACATGCCCTGTCTTAGCAAACAGTGTAGATCCAGATCAGTTGACCAACTGATCTGGATCTGCACTGTTTGTCATTAAATATGTGAATTTCTATCAAAAACGCAGATCAAGTAATCATTAGCAGTGGGCATGGCATCTTAATTTATTCAGCAAAGCAAGGGTTACCCTCCAGTGACTCAAACTACTCATGTCTAGAGCAAATTTCCATGGTCCCAAAGCAGTTTTTTTTTTTTTTGAATACCTATATTGCCTAAATGCTGACGTAATATTAAAGTTGATACATAGATTGATGTTAGATACTGGTTTGAAGTTTTATTCATTACAAGCCCTGCCCTCCCTTATTGACCTTCAGTAATAAGGATTTTTTTGGCAAATTATAAATGTACCATTGACAGACAAGCTGTAATTCAGGTCAGCTATGCTGTCATAGCTCTTGTTCTCTTATTTATCCTAAAGAAAATGAAGAAATCAATTTGACTTCCTGGTGATATGACTTAAAGGAGCTGGCTAAATATTGGACAGCATTGACTGATCAAACTACTCCATAACTTTCTCGCTTAACATATTGGGTAAAAAATTTAGCAGATGACACTATGAAATACTTTTCTTATTTTTACCAGAAAATAGCATTGACATTTCATGCAAATTGTAGACATTTTGTGCAAAATGTCAAATCCTATTTTCTCAATTTGTCATCTGCTGAATTAGCCAGGGGATTGGTAAAGATTAAAACATTATGTAGAAATCTTGTAAACAGCATTCTCAGTCCTTTTTTTTTTTTTTTTTTTTTTGAGAAAAGAAGGTTCGGTTTTTTATATAAATGACTGACAAGCAGAAAGTTCATATAAAATATCAGGCCTTATTTTCTCTGAAAAATAATGAGAAAATGATATTTGAAATGTTGTCTATAGCAGTTAAGATTGGCATGCGAGTAAAATTGTCAGCAGACGACAACTGGAGACAATTTGCATGAAATGTCAAATCCTGTTTTATGAGAAAATTAAGAAAAAATATCCCTAAGTTGTCTGGCAGTTTGCATGAAATGTTAGTCCTGTTTTATGAAAACAATATCCCTAAGTTGTCGTCTGCTGAATTTTACTTTGTTAAATATCAAAGTTTTCTTACAAAGAGTTGCGTATGTTTATTTCCTTTATCATCAGGTGCTGTTGAACTGCTGGGCTCTATGGCATATTGTGCCCCCAAACAGCTGTCTGCGTGTCTGCCAAGTATTGTACCCAAACTCACAGAAGTGCTCACAGACTCTCATGTAAGAGTACAGAAAGCTGGTGCTCAAGCCCTCAAACAAATTGGCAATGTTATCCGAAACCCAGAGATTCTAGGTAAGCTAGTATTTGCAATGTTATCAAAAACCCAGAGGTTCTATGTAAGCTGATTTCTGCATTGTTTTCAGAAATCCAGAGTTTCTAGGTGTGCTGATTTCTGCATTGTTATCAGAAACCCAGAGATTCTAGATAAGCTATTTTCTGTAGTGTTACCAGAATCCCAGAGTTCTAGGTAAGTTAGTTTCTGCAATGTTATCGGAAACCCATCGATTCTAGGCAAGCTAATTTCTGCAATGTTATTAGAAATCCTGAGATTTTAGGTAAGCTAATTTCAACAATGTTATCAGAAACCCAGAGAATCTATGCAAGCTAATTTCTGCAATGTAATTAGAAACCAAGAGTTTCTGTGTAAGCTAACTTCTGCAATATTATCAGAAACACAGAGATTCTAGGCAAGCCAGTTTCTGCATTCCTATCAGAAACCCAAAGAGTCTAGGTCAGCTAATTTCTGCAGTATTTTCCTTAGGTTTTGTATCTAATACTGGATGAAATGGGCCTCGGTGGCTTAGTTGGATGCGCCGTTTGACTGGAGATCAGGAAGTTGCGGGTTCAACCCCCGCCGAGGTCGGCAACATTCTTTCGTGGAGATTGATCATGAAATATTTTCTATGGTCATTCTCTCCCTTCCACTGATTCAAGAAGGGCAGTTGTCAGTTTCTGGCGAAAGAATATGCACAATACTGGTTAAACGCTTAGAGGACTAAGCCTGCCCAGTAAACGTGTGGTTAGGTAAACTGACCACGCTCGACATGACCCCATTGGGTTGACTGGGCCATAAAACCTCAACACAAACTGAAGATGAAATGAATGCAGAGTAAGATGTGAAAACCAGAGTACATGTAAACTGAAGTGACAATTGCATAGCTTAAGATAAAATATTTTTTTGTTATTTCTTCAAGGAAACAGTTGGTATGTTGTCATTAAATGTATACACTGGCATTGAAGAGTGATCAGATTTTTGAGTAGAGGATAATGGCCACTTGTGGCATTTCTTGATTTTAACTTTGCTGTTTTACCAAGACTGCTTTATATAAAAGCATAAATTTTATATAGCAAATTTTGTTGACAAGATTTGCTTTGACATACAGGTTGATGGAAAGCATGGGCCTGGGAGGCCCAAGATGACATGGAAACAGCTGACAGAGAGGGATTGCAGAGAGTGGAAGCTCTCAGCTATCAACCCTCATGATAGACATACCTGATGTGAGATCTGCCATGCGTGCAGCAAGCCAGCTATCTGGAAGGGGGCCCACTGGTGTGGATGTTGGCCCTGTACCTGCACGCTAATCAAAAATCTGATTATGATATATGAAGGAGAACGAATTATAATATTAACTCTTGCCATGCTGAATAAATTAAGATGCCATGCCCACTTCAAATTTTCATCCAATCAGATTATTTTATCCAGATTGTTGATACAAATTCACATACTTAATGCCAAACAGTGCAGATCCAGATCAGTTATCTTCTTCAGAAGCCAACTGATCTGGATCTACACAGTTTGCAAAGACAGGTCATATCTGGGTTCAACAGGACCAGGGTTAACATTTTACCTGCCAAATTCTAATATGCCTAAAATTTTAACTGCATCAGTGTTCTTAATTTTAATTGCTAACTCTGGGATTATAGTCTTGTTCCAAATTGGAGAGAATTTATCATTTTAACCCTTCTGTTGCTGAACATGACATGCCCTGTCTTAGCAAACAGTGTAGGTCAGATCAGTTGGCTTCTGAAGAAGCCAACTGGTCTGGATTTGCACTGTTTGTCATTAAATATGTGAATTTCTATCAAAAACCCAGATCAAGTAATCTGATTGGCTGGAAATTAGAAGTGGGCATGGCATCTTAATTTATTCAGCATGACAAGGGTTAACCATATATCTTTACTAAGCTCTTTCTGCAGGTTCTTTTTTTCTCTTCCAGCTATTGTACCAGTATTATTAGAAGCTTTACAGGATCCAGCAAAGAAGACATGTATCTCTCTTCAAAGTCTACTAGAAACTAAATTTGTCCATTTCATTGACGCTCCCTCATTAGCTTTAATCATGCCAGTTGTTGAAAGGGCATTCTTAGATCGAGTGACGGAGACACGAAAGATGGCAGCACAGATCATTGGGAATATGTACTCACTCACTGACCAGAAGGTACTTCCATCATCTTTCTCAGAAGTTCATTAATTATTCAAGTGCCCTAATCCAGTCTATAACTACAGTTGCATTTTCTGTGATTTCTTTTATGGTGCTAGTGTTAAAAGCAGTGCACTGATTTGCTCATTTGTTATGGAAAGAAAGACCATAAAAGCTTTATTTTTCAATTTCCTACCCAATATAACTTGACTTAATATCATTCAGTATTATACAATTCCAAGGGATTTGTTTACCATTTTCTAGGCAAATTCAGCAGATGACAAATTGATGATATTTTCCTTCTTTTTCTCAGAAAACAGGATTGGATGTTTCATGCAAATTGTCTCTGATAGAGACAATTTGCATGAAATGTCAAAACCTGTTTTCTTGGAAAATGAAGAAAAATATTTCAAAATGTTGTCTGCTGAAATTTTTACTCATTGCTAAGCATTAAGGAGGAATATTTTAATATAATTCTGAGACAATTTTTCTTATTTTTCTATAAAAACATACGTTGTGGGTACTCATTGGAAGTGTTTTGCCAGGGCATTTCAAATGAGGACCCATAACAGGTTTTCATGGGAAAATTGTGATAATTATCCCATAGAATACTCCTCCTTAACAAGTTTTCTACCATTTTGTATACCAAGAGGTCTAGAATATCCCTACTTTTATCCCTACTTTTGCCCAACATTTCCAAAATTTGGAGCCCTCCTTTTACCCTACTTTTACATTTTGTTCAGGAAGGCACTTGAAAGCCTGATTTTGTTGCTTAGTTACAGAATTAGAATTACTCTAGACTTAGTTACAGAATTAGAGTTACTATAGAGTTACGATAGAATACATGTATATCAGTGAAAAGAGATGGCCCTGGTCAGACTACACTAATGCCCTCAGGGTCTTTTCTGTTCATGTATGGTATAGGGGCCTTTCTCTTGCATTGCACATTTTGCATTTTGATGCAAAAATAGCCAAAATTATCCTAAATTATCACTTTATTTTGAGCTTTGAACTCGGGGTTTACTTTAAATGCCCCAAATCTTCTGATATGTCCCCCCTTTACCATACTTGTTCCAAAATTTGTTTGAACCCATTGTACTTTGATGTATCTTCAAACTGTTGGATGAGTGGCAAGCAGTTAAGCCACTGGTAAGATGCTGCATTCTATGGCATCTGGGTCTTTGCTGTTTTTGTTCAGGCTTATGTTTAACCATTAAAGCATTAAGCAAATTTATAACAAGATGACATTTATAATTCATAACAAAATTTGTTATTTTTCAGAGAGAAAAAAAAGACTTGACATGTTGATGATTCACATGAAATGTCAAGCCTTATTTTTATTGAAAAATGCAAAAAAAAATGATATTTGAAAGTGTCATCTGCTGTAGTTGTGATTTGTAGATTTAGGGCAAATATACCATTTCAGGATCTTGATCCCTACATAGAAAAGGTGATCCCAGGATTAAAGCAGTCATTACTGGATCCAGTGCCAGAGGTTCGGACAGTGTCAGCACGTGCTCTCGGAGCCATGGTGAAGGGAATGGGTAGCAACAAGTTCGATGAACTTATGAACTGGCTTATGGAGACATTGAAGTCTGAGGGAAGCTCGGTGGACAGATCAGGGGCTGCTCAAGGTAAGAGAGAAAGCAGTAAAACAAACATGGTTATGGAGGTCATGAAAAATGATCAGGAATATGAAAGAAATTTTTTTGGGAAAAGACAGATTTTTCAGGAGGACATAAAATTGGCTATTGTAGGGATATGACTGTTGTTAACCCTTAAAGCGCCAAGAAAACCTGCATCTGAAAATGTCGTCTGCTTCATCTTCTTGCAATTTTTTCAAACATACTTTTTGCATATAGGAAAACAGTGTGGACCTAGATCAGACTGCTCCTAGAGGAGCAGTCTGATCTGGGTCCACACTGTTTGCAACAATGACTTTTAAAGTATTCGGCAGAAGACAAAGCAGACGACAATTGTTGTGTTTGGCGTCTTAAGGGATAAGAGGTTAAGGAGAATTGATACACTTTTAGGGGAGGCAACTCTGTCAACATTTTCCTTTTAAAGTAGACCCCTTTAAGACAAGGCATAATACACAGGAAAACGAACAGGAAGTCATAAAAGTTGTCTTCCTTGTAAAAAATGGCAGAAAATCTACAAAATTTATCAATTTACCTTAAATATGCAGTAAAAATCAGGGCCCAGTTGTTCAAAGCGTCGTTAGCTTAATGAGCTCGTTAAGGGTCATTTCATTAACTGTTTTAGCGGATTTAATATACAATATTCTGATATTTTTTGCTGAAAAAATGTTAGTAGCTTTTGCACTGCAAAAGCTACTCACATTTTTTCAGCAAAACATTTCAGTATATTTGCGTATCACTTGATTAAAATTTTAACGAATCGTTAACTAACGACATCGTTAGTTTTGAACAACTGGGCCCAGAAAACTAGCTATTATATGGAGGTGGCTGTTGTTCAGCTGTGACCATGGTAAAGAAAAATGAAAGGAGAAAAAGGACAAACACCAGAAAAGTCAGAGGGTGGTTGATGAATTTCTAGGAATCCAAGAATGAGGAAATCTGAGGTTTAAGAAGTTTTAATGTACATGTGAATGCCAAATGTAAATGGAGATGTAAATTTCTACTCACCCTGAAGAACAAGTATATAGAAAATCTGACTTGCTTGAACAGTTTCTATTTGCCATTCCCAAAATTTACCATGAAATTGCAGCTCAGTTGGGCGATTAGTCCCGTCTTTTAGGATATATCATCTACAAATTATGCCACATTCTACAACGTCTGATCTGTTTGCTCAGGCCTGTCTGTCCCATACTTGGCTCAGTATGATACTTTATCAGCCTGTGCGTTCACAGTCCATTCTTGGTCTGTCCCTCATTTCACTGAACATAGCTCAAAAACTTCTGGCCCCGAGATCATAAAACTTTTTTCATGCTCAACACAGCTGAGCATGAAATTTGCCCTTCTAATTAACATCAAACTACTAGCAATTGCACGGCTCAGCTGGATGCGCCGTCCGACTGGAGACCAGGAGGTCGCGGGTTCAACCCCTGCCGAGGTCGGCAACATTCTTTCGTGGAGATTGATCATGAAATATTTTCTACGGTCATTCTCTCCCTTTTGCTGATTCAAGAAGGGTAGTTGTCAGTTTCTGGTGAAAGAATGTACACAATACTGGTTAACCGCTTAGAGGACTAAGCCTGCCCAGTAAAAATGTGGTTAGGTAAACTGACCGCGCTCGACATGACCCCATTGGGTTGACTGGGCCGTAAAACCTCAACACACCCACCAGCAATTGCAAGTCCTTTCTTACTAAATATAGCTGAGCATGAAAATTTCTCTGCTTATAAATATGAAAATGCCAACTATTGTTGGCATTTTCATATTTATTAGCAGAGAAAATTTCACGCTCAGCTGAGTTGAGCTTGAAAAAAGTTTTATAACCTCGAGGCCTGAAATGGACTCTTCCAGCTTTGAATTCAGACATATCCATTGTTGCAAATAAAGGTGTCAACAAAAGTAAACAGAAACAGAATGTCAAACACAAAAGTAAACAGAAATAGAATGTCAAATAGTGTGGATCCAGATGATGGCATATTGCAAGCTACACTGTTCGCAAAATTATAGTGAATCCTCGTTACAACTACAACATTTGTTCCCAAAGACATTGTGATTAAAATGAATTTGCTGTTGTGCAGAATACTTGACGAGCAGATTGATATGTAAGAAAGGTCTTGTTTTGTTCTTATTTCCTCATAGAATGTATGTTTTGGATATTTGTGAGGCAATTCTCACAAATATCCAAAACCTATGTTTCTTTAATTAAATACAATATTCTTGCATAATTTGTGACTTATTGTTACCTCTTAAGCAAAGGTTTCGTAACAGTCAAATTGTCATTATAACGAATTTTGTTGTTGTATCAAGTGTCAGTATAAAGAGGGTTGTCTGTAATTGTTAAAGTTGAAGGGGTTGAAACTCTTGCACTCAATCCCTTTCTATACAAGCTTAACATTACCTAAACAGTGTTTTGACTGGGCAGTAAATTCTAAGACTCTTTCCATACATGTAGGATTGAGTGAAGTCATTGGCGGATTGGGATTGGCTGAGCTACATAAATTGATGGGTACTGTGATACAGACGGCGGAACGACAGGACATTCCCGCACATGTCCGTGATGGCTATATCATGATGTATATTTTCCTGCCAGGAGTATTCAAGGAAGACTTTAAACAATATATTGGTCCAATTCTACCATCCATTCTACAGGTGAGTAATTATAACTCCAGATAAGGTGAATATTTAGGATATTTTCGGTCTTTTTTTTTTTTTTGCATGAAAAATATCCTGTAGGTACTCACTGAAATCATGTTACTGAGACAATTCTATTTGAGTACTGAAAAAATGACATGATAAAGGTTTCATGAAAAGCACATCAGCTGAGTACTATTTTTATCTGGACCTATGGAAGTATGTGTATTTTTTTTTCCACAAAAAGTTTATAGGAATGAAATTAACCTAGTTTTTTTCCCCCAAAATATGACTGTTGACGTTTCTTTTTGTAAATCTTTTCTTATGTGTTCATTATTGTAAATGTGCCAGTTTGTTTGTGATTGCATGTTCCTTATCTCAAGGGCTGAGCGCAAGACTGTAGTAACTCAAACATGTTTTTGAAATCCTTGTTTAGGGGCAACTTTGACCCCTTTGTAAACAATGCAAATTTAGGTGCCATTGCTCATATTTCCATTGTTTACAGAAAGAAATGTTGTAATCTTCATAATGCCTTCATGGTGAGGAGATTGGGAAAAACAACCATCTGACGTGCTACAGTCTTGCGATCAACCCTTGAATTATCTTCCCTTTTCAATGCTTTTGGAAGGCTATGCTTCATTATGCCTCATGATTTTGTCCTTTCCATGGTAATTTCATTTATATTTTTGTATCGTATTCAGATCTAGCAGAAGAATAAGAACCTAAGGCATAGTTTGATCAGGCCCTGAGGTTATAAAACTTTTTTCATCCCCAAGTCAGCAGAGCATGAAATTTGTTTTGCCAATGAATGTCAATTTACTAACAATTGCAGATTCTTTGTTGCTAAACATAGCTGAGCATGATAATTTCTCTGCTAATAAGTATGAAAATGCTAACTATTTTTGGCTTTTTCAAATTTATTAGCAGAGAAAATTTCATGCTCAGCTGAGTTGAGCATGAAATTAGTTTTATAACCTTGGGCCAGGGCCAACACTGTTTATCATTGCCATTACTTTTGGACACATTATCAGGTAGTCCAGTGGACTTGCTCAAATTTTTGGATCTTTATGCATATAGAAGGGAGTTCAAGATATTGTCAAAGTTCAGATAAAGGGAGGTACCCAGATAACACTTTTCATATTTCTCAAAGAAAATAAATGTTGCAGGTACTTATTAGAAGTATCTCGGTGATTTTAGTAATAATAATCATTGAGGTGCTTCTAATGAGTACCCACAACATATATTTTAGTGGAGAAATAAGAAAAGTATTAGCACTTTTTAGCTCACCTGTCACACAGTCACAAGGTGAGCTTTTGTCCACTGTCCATCATGTCTGCGTGCGTCCATCCGTAAACAATTTCTTCAAATGACATCTCCTTCTAAACCACTGATTGGATTTTGACCAAGCTTCACAGGAATGATCCTTTGTTGGTCCTCTTTTAAAGTTGTTCAAGTGGTTCCAGTCCATTGCACATCTAGGTCCTAGGAGCTAAAGATAGATTTTTTAACTGAAAACTTCAAAAATCTTCTTGTCTGAAACCAGAAGGCCCAGGTCTTTGATATTTTTGGTATGTAGCTTCATCTAGTGAACCTCTACCAAAATTGTTCAAATTAAACCCTGGGGTCAAAAATGGCCCCGTGCCGGGGGTCACTTGTTTTACATAGACCCATATAGGGAAAAAAAACTTTAAAAATCTTGTCTGAAAGCAGAAGGCCCAGGTCTTTGATATTTGATACATTGCTTCATCTATTGTCCTGGGGTCAAAAATGGCTCAGCCTTGAGGCTGACATGTTTTACATAGTCTTATATAGAGAAAACCTTTAAAAATTTTCTTATCTGAAACCAGAAGGCCCAGGCCTTTGATATTTGGTACATAGCTTCACCTAGTGGACCTCTGCCAAGATTGTTCAAATTATAGCCCTGGGGCCAAATATGGCCCCGCCCGGGCTGACATGTTTTACATAGACTTTATAGGAAAAAAACTTAAATCTTCTTGTCTGAAAGTGCAAGGCCTTTGCTACTTGGTATGTAGCATTGCCTAGAAGTCCTCTGAGAAGAGTGTTCAAATTATGCCCCTGGGGTGAAATGAGGCCCCACCTAGAGGGGAGGGGGTGGGGTCACTTATTTTACATAGAGCAAAAAGCCATTGGCAGTGATCAGGCCTTGGACTATCAAACTAATAGGGAGGATGGACCTGAAAAGTAGATGACTTTAAGTCAAAGGTCAAGGTTATTGTGACCTTAAGTAACAAAAAAAGCTTCTAATTCTGCAATTAGGACCCTCAGACTTAGTAGAGAGGTTGGTCCTCACCAGTAGATGATCCTGAGGGCAAAGGTCAAGGTTACCAGGACCTTTAGTACTAAAAGGTTGATAACTTGGCAGTGCTTGGGGCTAGGACCCTCAAACTTATAAGAGATGTTGGTCCTTACCAGTAGATGACACCAAGGTGAAAGGTCATGGTCAAGGTCAACATGACCTTTAGTACTAAAAAGCTAATAATTTGGCAGTGCTTGAGGCTAGAACCCTTGAACTTAGATGGGATGTTGGTCTTGACCAGTAGATGATCCTAATGACAAAGGTTAAGGTCAAAAAAAGCTTATAACTTAGCAATGCTTGGGGCTAGGACCCAAGCTTATAACGTAGCAGTGCTTGGGGCTAGTAGGGATGTTTCTTATGACCAGAAGATGACCCTGAGGGCAAAGGTCATGGGCGAGGTCACCATGACCTTTAGAGCCGCATCTCTGTCAGCAATGCTATGTATAACATGATTCAGGTGGCCTTGGTGGCTCAGTTGGATGCGCCGTCCGACTGGAGACCAGGAGGTCGCGGGTTCAAGCCTCGCCGAGGTCAGCAACATTCTTCCGTGGAGATTGATCGTGAAATATTTTCTACGGTCATTCTCTCCCTTCTGCTGATTCAAGAAGGGCAGTTGTCAGTTTCTGGCGAAAGAATGTGCACAATACTGGTTATCGGCTTAGAGGACTAAGCCCGCCCAGTAAACGTGTGGTTAGGTAAACTGACCGCGCTCAACATAACCCCATTGGGTTGACTGGGCCGTAAAACCTCAACACAAACATGATTCAGGTGAGCGATATAGGGCCATTATGGCCCTTTTGTTAGTTGAAAAATAAGCCTTATCTAGAGCTGTGATTGTTTGGTCTGAAAAAGAATTTTATCTGGAGTGCTGGTTATCAGTCACTAAAATACCATATTTACCTGAAATATTTGGATGCCTTAATTCCTTATCAGTTTTATTCCATAATTGGAGCTACTGTTGGCTCAGGCCTATTTGCCTGAATATAACTGCAGTAGTGATTTGAGTGTTGATAATTCAGGAAAGTTTCTTGCCACAAAGGCAAAGTTAGTTACAGCAAATTGGGGTGATTGGGTGTTACGAACGTGTCGTGTATCTTACGTCACCAGGGCGTCCAACTAATATTGGCTTAGAGTTGGGCAAAGCCTGCCATCCTTGTAGCAGGTAAGGATAGAGGGGGAATGTTTTTATTTCTTCTGTTTCTTCACTTTCATTCCTGTTCTTCTTTCTTCCCTGTCCCTCTCTTTCATCTCCTCTACTATCTCTTTTATCTCTTTTCTCCCTTTCTCTAGAAGACAACACAAAATGACCCACAATGGTTAACCCCAATACAATCAAAGTTACAGCAAATATTTGAAAAAGTAAGCCTATTGTATTTTCTCTAAGTATTGGGATGGAAAGACTTGAGCAAACAGTGTACACCCAGATCAGACACTGCATTCTGCAGCATCTGATCAGGGTTACACTCTTTGTTACTCATCCAGGAGTTTTAGGTAATAAAATGGATTTGCTAAAGTTTTAGGAAAATATGAGCTAAGGTGTCAGTATTTATGCAAAATACGGTACTTCTTTCAGGCTTTATCTGATGAGTCAGAGTATGTGAGAGACACAGCATTACGTGCAGGCCAGAGAATTATCAGTATGTATGCTGCTACAGCGATAGAATTACTGCTACCAGAATTAGAAAGAGGACTATTTGATGACAACTGGAGAATCCGATACAGCTCTGTACAGTTATTGGGGGATCTTCTCTACAGTGTCTCAGGTGAGTAGTTTTATATTTGTACACACAAAAAAAATTGTAGCTAAGTTTCTACTACTCGTTTGTTCCTGTAGAAGAGAGAAAAACTAAAACAAAGCAAGATAATAAAAAAAAAAAAAAAATCCAAAACTTGTGTGAAAGCTTGTATGTAAAAACCTAAATATCTTGATAAGTGTAAAGCCTCAATTTTTATGCCCCCCCCCCCCCAACACACACACACACCTCCCAATCCCCTCTCCTCTCAAGAATGCTGGAAAGGGCATATAGTGTTACCCATGTACGTCCATCTCTGTCCATGTCTGGCATTAGTTTTTCAGGCAGGGCCATCCGTGTCTAGTTATTTAATATTCTTCCTACTCATCTAGCTCACACTTGCTGTCTACCCTATACCACCTCAACACCCATCTCATGCAGCACAATGATGATCAACTCAAAATGGTAAGATATCTTTTATAACCACCAACCTTCCCCATTCATAGCCTAATCAATCAAAAGTACAATAAAACAAATCCATTTCACTTATGGGAATATGCTTAAAAGTGTTGGTCTGATTGCAAACAGTGTTTTTTTGGAACAGTTTGATCAGAATCCACACTATTTGCTCAGGTATGTCACCTTGCATTCTTAAGGTAAACAATTGTATTTCTTTGTAGGTGTGTCTGGTAAAATGTCAACTGAGAGCGCAGGTGAAGATGACAACTTTGGAACTGAGAGTTCACAACAGGTATGTACTTGTAATGATTAATTCTAGCATTATTGTTGTAAAATGTGTAGATGATGCGTTCAAGTCTCAAGAAAAGATAGAAAGAGAAAAAAAAAAATCCTAATGCTAAAGGTAAATATTAACTTATAAAGCACCAGCCAGAATTATAGCAGACCCCATTCTAAATTTTTATAGCCCTGCAAACATGTATGTTTGTTGTTGGGAGTTGGGTGGGGGGATATACTGTTTCCACGTCTGTCCATAACACTTTGCTTTTTGCAGATGTCTAAGAAGCCATGCTTATAGACACTTTTTCTTATATTTCATGTGAATTATCTGCTAGAATGAAACAAACCTTTTTTTCTCTGAAAAAAGAAATCTTAGAATGTTATGTACAACTTATGACAGGTCAAGTGTGTGGTCTTAACAACAGTTTAGAGCCTCTATTGGCCAAAATTTGCTGTTCTTACAGGTACTAAATACATGTATAACAGTTTGAAAAAATGATATGGACTGATTCTATATCTAACAGACAATACCTAATTCCAAAGAAAATCCTTGCTTATTCTGTTACGCACTGTATATTTTATTCAAATATTTTGAATTGTTTGTAATTAGCCAGAATGATGAAGAGTTATGGCAAATAGACAATTTTTACTTTTGTGAGTTTAAATAGCATTGTTTTCAGGAAAACAAAAACTAGCCATTATCATTGCTGCTGGTCTTATTATCCAATCCAAACAAAACATAGATTTTTAACTGCAAGGTTACCAGCAGACATTCTGTTTGTTTGGTTTTTTTTTATACTTTTTTTTTTTTTTTTTTTTTTAAATAAGGATCACTATTTCATATGAATCATCTGGCAGATGAAACGCATGAAATGTCATTCAGTTCCTTTTCAGAAAAAGGAAAAAAAGGTTATTTTGTAATGTTATGTGTTTTAATATTGTATATTGGTTCATAGCTCTAGATAATATTTTTCTTATTTCTGAATGAAAACATACATTAGTGGTACTCATCAGAAGCACCCCTATGAGGTGCTGCTGATGAGTACTGACAGCATATGTTTGAGACATAAGAAAAATATCAGGGCCCAGCTGTTCAAAGCTAACGACATCGTTATTTAACGATTCGTTAAAATTTACATCGAGTGATACACAAATATTCTGAAATTTTTTGCTGAAAAAATGTGAGTAGCTTTTGCAGTTCAGCAAAAAATAGCAGAACATTGTATATTGAATCTGCTAAAACAGTTAACAAAATGACCCTCAACGAAATTGTTAAGCTGAGGACGCTTTGAACAACTGGGCCCAGTACTTTTTGATTGAAAAAAGAACATTATCTAGAGTAATGTCGATTGCTTTGGAAGTTAACAAAGTTCATCACAAGATAACTACATTGTAAATTGATATCTTTGTCTTTTATAGTTGATCCTGAAAATTCTGGGAGCAGAACGTCGAAACCGAGTATTGTCTGGTTTGTACATGGGAAGGTCCGACACTGCTCTTCTTGTTCGCCAGGCAGCGCTACATGTATGGAAGGTTATTGTTGCCAACACGCCTAGAACATTGAGAGAAATACTGGCAACATTATTTGAACTCCTTCTCACTTGCCTAGCCAGCACTAGTCATGATAAAAGAACAGTAAGTTGTTGTCTTATTTAGAAAATATTTACACTTGACTCTTATTAGCTCAAACATTGGTAATTCAAACAATTACTTAAATCAAACTTAATAAAGTGCAATACAGTAGAACTTCAGTGGCTGAACCCCGATGGCTTGTTTACCATGGATGAGTCGAACACGTTCTTGAGTCCGCAGAGATTTCCTCCAAATACGATATACGGATGATTTAGGGAGATTTTTCTTCTTTTATCTTGTAAATGTATGCTGTGTGTACTCATTAGAATTGCCTCTATGAGGCGAGTACACACAACATACATTTAACATACTGAAAAGATATCCCACAATTATCTCCATTGTGCCTCCTGGTGTGGCACTAATAGTAACCTTTCGAGGCTCGAACTACCGCTGTCTCGAACAAATTTTCATGGTCCCAAAGGGGTTCGAGCCATCGAAGTTCGACTGTATTTGTTTAGTTTGCTAATAAAGTGCAATATTTGTTTAGTTTGCTAATAAAGTGCAATATTTGTTTAGTTTGCTAATAAAGTGCAATATTTGTTTAGTTTGCTATATTTCCTTTACATTTCAACTCCTTTTATCTCAAACTGCTGTTATCTCAAACCAAAAGATCAGTTGAGTTTGAGATAATGAGAGTCAACTGTATTTCTGTTATACAGTCAACATTCTTTATACAGACACTCAATACAACAACGAAATTGGTTAAAATGACAATTTGAATGTAACGAACCCTTCACTCAAGAGTTGACAGTTAATGAGAAATTATGCAAGAATATTGCATTGAAATTTCAAGCAGCATATGTTTTGGATATTGTTAGAATTGCCTCAGTGAGGCGAATCTAACAAATATCCAAAACATAATGAGGAGATAAGAATAAATGATGCCTTTCTTACATATCATTCTGTCCATTAAATATTCTTTACAACAGAAATTCATTTTAATGGCAACATCTTTAAGAACAAATGCTGTCGTTGTAACGAGGGTTCACTGTAGAAATATAACCCTTAAAGAGTTATTCAAACTTTTGGCAGACTACATTTTAGAATATATATATATATATATATATATATATATATATATATATATATATATATATATATATTTTTTTTATTTTGGGGGTAAATAAGGCTTGATATTTCATGTGAATCATCTGCTGTCTGGAACACGTTCTTTTTCAGTCAATATCTTGCAAATGCTTTGATTGATTTCCATCAAATATGGGTCTACACTGATCTTGAAACGTTCTTGTTTCCATGCAGTGTCTTGAGGAAAAACCAGTCATATTTAATTAAACTTTGCATGTTTAGTGATCTTAGAAGTTATAGGTTGGGATTTTTGGCTAGCCTTTTTACCACCTTTCAGAATTGCATTGTAATAATCCTCAATCCTCAAGGTTAGAAAAAAAAAAGCAAACAAAGACCGAATCAAGAGCATACAAGTTCATTGACTTCCTTAAAGTTTAAACTTTATCAGAGAAATTTGTTACAAGTAACAGCAATACAAGGCTTTGCTTTGATAATAGTCATATTACTATTTGTATTTTCTTGCAGGTTGCAGCTCGTACATTGGGAGATTTAGTGAGAAAATTAGGTGAAAGAGTGCTGCCAGAGATTATTCCAATCTTAAACAAAGGTCTGGACTCTGGACAGAGTGACCAGAGACAAGGAGTCTGTATTGGTCTCAGTGAAATCATGGCTTCCACACAGAGAGATCATGTAAGTCTACCATGAAATCTGAAAAGGATTACAGTAATTGTCATAAAATTTTATACACCAACCTTTGTGACAAAATGGCATATGCAAAAAGTGCAGATCCAGATCAGACTGCACCTGAAGGGTTCATGATTCACAACAAAGCAACTGCAGACATTAGGGGGGAGGGGGGGGGGGTGGCACCTTCCCAGGTGAGAGCCCCTTCTGAGCCACCTCAACTGTGACCCGCAAAGTAAGACAGTTGCAGATGCCAGGTGAAAAGGATAAAAATGATTTAGAACATGCTTTTGAAGTCTAATATGAAATACCTAACTAGGATAGAATTACAATGAATGCAAGGACTACAGAAAACTATCCTTATTAGACACCTGGCATAAATAGTATGCCAAGGGATTATATAGTTTTTTTCCATGTGTAAACTTTCTTTTCGTCAAATGTTTCATTTGAACTACTATGCGTGGTCTTGAAATTTATTTCAAATGTTGGGTATGACTTGCTGTGTTGTGGGAAAAAGAATTATTATGCTCTTGTTTATTCTTCCTTTTATTGCTATGTTACGTGATGAGGTCAGGGCCAAGTTGTTCAAAGCATCGTTAGCTTAACGAGCTCGTTAAGGGTCATTTCGTTAACTGTTTTAGCAGATTCAATATACAGTATTATGATATTTTTTGCTGAAAAAATGTGAGTAAGCTACTCACATTTTTTCAGCAAAAAATTTCAGCATATTTGCATATCACTCGATTAAAATTTTAACGAATCGTTAACTAACGACATCGTTAGTTTTGAACAACTGGGCCCATATATTTAGGAGATATAGCCTTTAAAACCTTGAATGTAAAACTTCATACTAAATCTGTGACCTTGACCTCTATGTCACTGGTGTAAGGGTGCTTGCACTGAACAGAACTTTGGACCAGTATCTAATGCAAAAGCTACTCACATTTTTTCAGCAAAAAATTTCAGCATATACGCGTATCACTTGATCTAAATTTTTACGAATCGTTAACTAACGACATCGGTAGCTTTGAACAACTGGGCCCAGGTTTCCATCAGTATATCGCAGAATATACTGTCACAAATTTTTTATGTTATCCAATCAGACCGCGTTACAAGCACATGTGCATTAAAATTAATATTTGTTTCATTTCAGGTGATAGTTTATGCTGACAGTTTGATACCAACAGTCCGGCGAGCATTAACCGACACTTTGCCAGAAGTCCGAGCAGCTGCTGCTAATACTTTTAACAGTCTTCATGCTAATATTGGCTCAAGAGCTCTAGATGAAATTTTACCAGCTCTTTTAGAAAAATTGGTAAGCAGACTAGATGAGAAGTTTTGGATATCATTTCAGCCCTTTGTAATTAGAGCACCTCATCGCCTAGATGTGAAAAAAAAAACAACACTCGCTCTGCTCTGAACTGATGAGAATTATAAATGTACACCGGTTAAAAAATAAAACATCATCACTGTTTTTATCAAGTATGTTTACAGACCAATCATCAAATAAAATGTTTCTTCCATTGGACAACCGTGTCTCTTGTTAAGACCTGGCCCCGAGGTTTTAAAACTTTTTTCGTGCTCAACTCAGCATCAAATTTGTCATTCTGATTTAATCTCAAATTACTAACATTTGCAAATTCTTTCTTGCTTAACATAGCAGAGCATGAAAATTTCTCTGCTTATAAATATGAAAATGCCAACTGTTGTTGGCATTTTAGTATTTATTAGCAGATAAAATTTCATGCTGAACGGAGTTGATAATGTAAAAGGTTTTACTGAGTTGAGCAAGAAAAAGGTTTTTTAACCACTGGGCCTGATGTCTTACAGTCAAATCTCGATGGCTGGAACCAGTGCAAAATTCGAGTGATCGATAGTTCGAGTCACTGAAGATTCAGCTCACACCTGTACATATATATACTGACATATAGCAGACGATCTTTATCAGTTGTAGGTCTATGCATGACGGCGGCGGAAACATCTGTTAATTCAAAATAATAAATAAATAATTGATTATTTAAAGGTACTGGATCAATCTACAAATATCAAATAAGCAAGAGAATAAAAAGAGAATTTTTCTTCATCAGTAGGATAAAGCATTATGTACAAGCACAATGATCTAAAATACCTTAAACAAAACTGGCATCTGGTCTTCTCTCTTAGCACATGCTCTATTGCCTGGTCAAAAGTTCATTCAAGCACAAACCAGGACTGTGTTCAACAGTGCAAAATACTAGCAAATGTTTTACCTTTTATTCCTGTTCCAGCTGGCGATCCTCATTAGGAACAGGAATCCAGGATGATCAATTCACGATTGTTTTGCTTGCCACAAGCATAAAAAATGATGTAGCATCATAGAAAGATATAAATGTTTCCTGGCCATTTCATCATACCATCTCATACACAAACACACACATGCGTACACACAAAATAACATGCATGTCTCCTTTCAGCATGAGAAAAAAAGGGGCCTCAATGTGAGAGATGTCTCTATGCCACATGAGAACAGTGAATGACCATATGTGCTTGCACAGCTGCCACATGAGAACAGTGAATGACCATATGTGCTTGCACAGCTGCCACATGAGAACAGTGAATGACCATATGTGCTTGCACAGCTGTGCAGTCTGGTCTGGACCTTTGCTGTCTGGTGTAAAGTTATCATTGTCAAAGAGCACTTACAAAACAAAGAACAAAAAAAATCCAGTGTCTAATAAACTTGTGATGGGAAAATATTGTTCAAGCAATCAATGGCACTTTTATACAGTCGACTCTCGTTATCTCGAATTCCAAGGGACTCTCTGAAATACTTCGAGATATCCGTACTTCGACATATCAGATTTGCAGAATTGAGGAAAAACTAATTCGATTAACCACATTTAACAAATATATGTGTAATGGGACTCTTGAAGTTAGAGAGATATATTGAAAATATTGTGGAAGAGAGGAGAAATTGCTCCTTAGGAGCAATTTCTCCTCTTTTCCACAATATTTTTTACATGTTGTTAGATTTTCATGTTTAGGCAGGGACCAGATTTTCGCTTCGAGATAAGCGGTTATTCGAGATAAGCGAAGTCGAGATAGCGAGAGTCAACTGTACATTAAAAAAGGGCTCTATAGACCATCCTGAGAGTTTGAGAGAATGTTGTTTGGGCCATACCTGGTTCTTTTAATTAAGTTATATAGGGAAACTGCCTGGACCGGCAAATTTATTAGAGCCAGCCATAGTGTTCGACCCAAACAAGTTAGACACAGTGAGGTTTGACTGTATATGGTCTCCTGGAATGCATGTCAGTGGTCCAGTGTCTTTGCAGCAAAATTACAGTTGCCAACTGTTTAACTCCGAATTGGTTAGTTCTGTACTGGCTGCTCCTGCCAGCATTTGACATTTGGACAACTTTGAATATCAGCAGTTGCACTTTACTTTTTTTATATGAATTTAACCCTAGTCCTGCTGAGCCCGGATAGGTCCTGCCTTTGAAAACAGTGTAGATCCAGATCAGTTGAAGCCAACTGATCTGGATCTGCACTGTTTGCCATTAAGTATGTCAATTTATATCAGCAATCTGGATCAAGTAATCTGATTGGCTGAAAATTAGAAATGGGAGTGGCATCTTAATTTTTTCAGCAGGACAAGGGTTAAGTGCTTGATGTTGCATTGCATTTGTAATGTCAAGTGTTTTTATTTTTACTTTACTTTATTTTATTCTTTATTTATTTATTTATTTATTTATTTATTTTTTTTTTTTGAACATAAGAATAACAGGAACTTAAGGTCTGGTTAATTAGCCCACAGAAAGGTTAAAATTATATATCTTTACTCCCACACTTAATAATAAATATGTAAAGACTGTTATATATTTAGTTGCTTGTTTTCACACAGGGACATGATGAAATGTCAGAGAGAGCATTAGATGGATTGAAACAGGTCATGACTGTAAAGAGCAGAGAGGTCCTACCTTACCTTGTTCCAAAATTGATTGCCCCACCAGTGAACACACGGGCTCTGTCATTCCTGTCATCAGTAGCAGGTGATTCACTGACAAAACATCTACCAAAGATCCTCCCAGCTTTACTTCTGTCTCTTAGTGAAAAAGCAGGCTCTTCAGAAGAGACCCAGGTTGGTTTATTACCATATTTTATCTAAGTATTAGGACACCTTAACTCGTTACCAGACTTGGCCTAAAATTTGAAAGTCTATTTTGCTACTTGTTGATGTCTAAAATTGTGCTGGATGAGTGGCAAGCCATGTAGACCCTGATCAGATGCCGCAGTATGCAACATCTGATTTGGGTATACACTGACAGTCCCAATACTTAGGTATATTATGGTTGTCTATAACTGCAACATTTATATGAATATTGCCTAGTTTTCATTTGGTCTGTGATGAGCTTACAGTGCCCGTAAGATGATGATATCTCCTTTCCGTGCTGCCTCCATATGGAGGGTGCCATACAGTTATCATACGAATTCATGAGTGCCGTAGCCTTGACAATTTTGTAAACTCCTCACTATGACAAATTTTGCGAAGGTGCTGTGTATCTTACATCACCGGGGCGTCCAACTGATATTGGCTTACAGTTGGGCAAGGCCTGCTATCCTTGTAGTGGGTAAGGGTAGAGGGGGAATGTTTTTATTTCTTCTGTTTCTTCACTTTCATTCCTGTTCCTCTTTCTTCCCTGTCCCTCTCTTTCATCTCCTCTACTCTCTCTTCTATCTCTTTTCTCCCTTTCTCTGGGAGACGACACAAAATGACCCTCAAGGGTTGACGTGTCGTTAAACCCCAACACAATCAATCAATTAACAAATGGCAAGCCAGTAACCCATAGACACATCGTAGGTAGCATTGTATGATCCCCACATGGGCACTGCACAGAGGTCGTGCACTGATCATTCAGACAACGCAAAATTTTAAATGATCATTATAGACAAAAAAAAATTGTGTAATGATTTTAGGCTCTTGGGATAACTGTATGGCCCCCGGGCAGCTATCGCAAGGTTGCCACATGGTGCCCGTGCATTGCCCATAAAATCACATGGATATAAAGCGGTTATCTTTTGGCAATCCCGCAGCAACTGCACCATGACTGTGTTGCCTCCATGTGATGGATCAACATTTTCCAGATGTGTATATATTGGTCATTTCTTTTTATTTCAACAGTTGTCTTCAGACAAGTGAAAAAACGAAGCTGGTACTGATACAATCACTCAGGGTGGCACACTTGCGACTGCAATTAAGGCAGAACAGAAGGGAGCCCTGGGCATCTAAAAGTACATGACTATCGCACAGTCACCATACCATCTCCGCGCTGCCTCTGTATGGAAGCCGCACAAGCTCTGTATGGTTTCCATGCGGAGGCTGAGGAGACTGCACGATGACCACGATTTCTGTACAATCTGCACGTCTCCATATGGCGTTGCCTTGGTCTGTCGCCGAAAGCCCATTCAAGAAATTTCTCATTGTTCATATACTATGTATGTATGCCACCTGCGATGCCCAAAAAATTGTAAGGAAAATAGAAGACAAATGAATCGTACATCGTCTGGGGCAAATGTAAGCCAGGCTTAATGTGGTAACACAAAATAAGAGAGATATCTAGACAGATCAATAATTTTTTCCTGTTTCTCCATGAAAACATATGTTTTGGTTCCTATGTGAGGGTCGTCAGATGCGTACCCACAGCATACATTATCATGGAGAATTAAGACAGTGCTTTTTGGTTTAATGAAGTGCCTGATTTAAGGCTATTTTGTTTAAAAGTTTCTTTGCCTTTATTCACCACATAATCTAAAATGACCCAAATAGATAGTTTAGTATTTCAACATTTACAACTTAACTTGCCCATTAAAATTAGAAACAAGAAGAAATATGTTTTTAGAAATAGAATTCTCCAATTCCATTATTGATCATCGGGACAACACTAATGTTGTATTTAGAGCTATGAATATGTTCTTGTTTCTTTATCCTTGTTATGATAGCTCTTTAGAATTATCTTAGTATATTTTTACACCTTGAGCATACATTATGGGGATATAATGTTTTTGTCTATAGATTTGTCATGAAGTAGTTTCTGAGGTCATTCTCTCCCTTCCATTGATGCTAGAAGGGCAGTTGTCAGTTTCTGGTGACAGAATATGCAAAAATACCGGTGAAACACTTAGAGAACTAAGCCTGCCTAGGAAAAAGTGTGGATAGGTAAATTGACAGGCTCGACATGACCCTAATAGGTTTACTGGGTTGTAAAACCTCTATCAATCAATAATGTTTTTGTCATTCTTTTTCATCCTTCTGTCAGTATGTTAATCCATGCATCAAAATATTTGCAAGTCAGTTAACTTTGTGTCAAAGTTTTCTGGTTTTAGACTGGAGACCCCTAAAAGGATATTGGCAAACAGTGCAGACCCAGATCATATGCCACTGAATGTTCACAAATAGTTTAGCCATTTTTCTCTATGAATACCTAAATCACATAGCCTGACACTCCTTTAGACTTTTTTTTTCATATTCTTTTAGGTGTTTGCTTAGGCCTGTCTGTCTGAATGCTTAGAGTAATATTGTAATATTGTTTAATAAGTTTCTTTTTTTTGTTTGTCAAAGGAACAAGAATACTGCAAGACTGTGGTTCTGTCAGTTACAGATGATATCGGTGTTCGGACAATCATGGAAGAACTTTTATCTGGTTCCCAGTCAAAGGTATCAGCGGAGTGTCGAGCCTCTGTCTTGATACTGCATGCTTTCTGTGAGAGTACAAAAGCGGAGTATGATGACTATTTACCACAGTTGTTTAAAGGACTTATAGGGCTGTTTGTTAGATCAGAGCAGGAAGTGCTTATTGCATCATGGGAATGTTTAAATGCAATAACAAAGGTAGGTTACTCTGTGACATTTTTAAAGAAAATAATCAGAGTCATTAAATATTTCTGTTTCTGTACTTTTGGTCACAAAAGTGGAGATTTTGGAAGGATTTAATGATTTAGCACTCTATGGGAAAATTCAGCAGATAACATTTTTCATATTTTCCCCAGAAAATAGGGTTTCACATTTCATGCAGATTGTCTCCTTATTCAGCAGACATCAAATTGATAATATTTTTCTAATACTTTTTCCTAGAAAATTGGATTTCACATTTCATGCAAACTCTCTTTTCCGTAGGAGAGAATTTACGTGAAATGTGAAATTCTGTTTTCTGGGGACAATTTGCCTGAAATGTGAAATGCTATTGTCTGGGGAAAATAAGAAATATTTTCAAAATGTTTGCTGGAAGTTTTACCCAGCAAGTTGAGCGTTAGTTTACTACTCACTATCAGACTATTATACATATCAAATAAGAAAAACAGTTTGACATGAAAAAATTTTGGCAAGAATATACAAGTTTAAAAATAAAATGAAATAAAATAAACACCATCTTGAGACATTTGCAAGGGCTGGTTGGGAAATGTGCTTTAAAAGTTGGTTGTATGTGAGTTAATTAGATTTTAACTGCATAATACATTAACCTATAGATAATATGCTATTCTATTCTGTATTTCAAACCTTCCATAGAAAAAAAACGACAGACTAAAGAGTTAATCCAGAAGGTATGTGTTGACTTTAGGTTCAAATCATGACTATAGACTATCTACCATATTAAACCTAAAATTGGACAAGTCCATCTTACTACCTGCTGATGTGTCTAGAAACTGATGGACCAATGGCAAACAGTGTACATCCTGACCAGACACCACATTCTGCATTGTCCATAGCTCTTGATGAGGGTGTTTTCTGTACTGATATACTGATACTTTTCTTATTACTCCACGAAAACATATGTTATGCATACGCATTAGAAAGCTCTCAGCAAGGCATTTCTGATTAGTACCTGCAACATATATTTTTATGGAGAAAGCAGAAAAATGTTTTCCTGATATACCTTGTCTGGAACTATACGTATAATCTGGGTCTACACTGTTTGCATAGGTCTGTCTGTCCCAGTACTTCAGGTAAATACAGTATCTTAGTTTTTGTGTATGAATTTCAAGCAACAAAAATATGTCTTACGAATTTTCATATTTGTATTGCTGACCATTTAAGTTTTGATAACTGAATATTATTACTATCAGAGGTTATACACCCATCAGTGTTTTCCCTCATATGGGTGGGGGGAGAGGGTGCGGGGGGCAGGGAGGGAGGGGATGGTGGGATTACCCTGGGGAATTAAACATTTTTAAAAATTGGCTAATTCCTTATTCATGAGGCACAAAATTATGTCAAAAATCCCCTAGGTGGGCATTAAAATTTGCAGTTTCTTCTAGAATTTATGTATCAAAATTTTCATGCAAATTCCCAGGATTTGGGTATGATTTGGATGTCTAATCCCCAGGGTATCCTTGCCATGCACCCTCAGGAGGAAAACAATGATACGTGTATTAACCCATTGTAGTTGGGAGATCTGTAAAAGGGTAATTGGCAATCAGTGCAGACCCAGATCAGAAGCCACAGAATGCAGTGTCTGATCAGGGTCTCCACTGTTTGCAAATGGTTTAGCCATTTTTCTCTAGGAATATGTAAATCACATAGCCGGACATACCTAACATTGAAATTGGACTCTTTCAATATATAGTGTGGGAGAGTCCATTCAGTATACAATGGGTTAACACAGTGCAAGAAAAATTGTAGCTGACTTTCTAACAAAAAATGTTATTATTATTTTCAGAGAAAATACGACTAGGTATTTTATGTGCATGGCAGATGATTCACATGAAATGTCAAGCCTTATTTCTTTGAAAAATACAAAAGAAAAAAAAAATCAAAATGTTGTCTGCTGCAGTTATGATTTGCCCTTTAAGAATTGATTTGGAATACAGTCGAACCTCAATGGCTCGAACATTTTTGGGACCATGGAAATTTGTTTGAGACATGGGTAGTTCGAGCCACTGAGGGTTAATCATGACACCAGTTCAGGAAGCAAATAACGATAATTTAGGGAGATCTTTTTCGATTTTCTACACAACGATTGTATGTTGAGTGTACTCATTAGAATCACCTCAATGAGGCAATTCTAATGAGTACATATAACATACGATGCCATGATAAAATAAGAAAAAAATTCTAAATATTTGTTTTCTTGAGCTATTGGAAGAATTTTGTAGGGACTGAAAAAAGAGTTCGAATCATCCATGGTAAACGAGCCATCCGTGTTCAAGCTATTGAAGTTATACTGTATTTCAAATCAAAACTGTCTTTTTCAGAAATTGGATGCATCCGAGATGTTAGATCATATTCACAATGTTAGACAGGCAATAAGATATGCTTCTTCAGACCTCAAAGGCCAAGAATTACCGGGATTCAGCATTCCTAAAAAGGTGAGACAGTCCGACTAATCCTGATTTCAGAATGATAACCAATCATTATTGTTACAGTAAATGCCCTAACATTTTGAAAGCTTTATGGACTGAATTTGTTTTTTTATGCAGTTGTTTCTTAAAATACTTAGTAGAAAGTCAAACAGTTATTTTTGTGTTAAAAATTTTGTCACAAGCCGGGCTTCATAGCTCAGTCAGTATCATGTCTGACTGCAGATCCAGGGTTGCAAGTTCGAATTCCAGGCCAACTACGTAATTTTCATGATGATTGATGATGGAATTAGGCCAAATAAAAAATTGTGTGAGTTTAGGGTAACCTGTTGATCTGGTCAGTTAAACTATTCACACTTTTTCTCAGGGCAGGCCTTATAGTCCTTAAAGCAGTTAAGTACTTGTAGGTATACTTTCGCCAGTAACTGACAATGCTCTTCTTATTAAATCAGTGAAAGGATTGACTGTAGGAATAAGGCCAAATAAAAAATTACCAGTATGTGTGTTTAGGGTAACATGTTAGAAAAAAAATAATAAGGGTAGATAGGGATTTTTTTTTACATTTTTGGATGGGTTTTGAAAAAAATCCGTCCTTTAAAATAGCGATGTCCAGGCGGGCGGGTGGGTGGGCAGGCGGGCGTCAGGTATCGTCTGAGGTTTACCTTTTGGTTAACCTTTTTCAAAGTTATATGTTACCTTTATTCTTTGATGGATTGCATTCATATTTGGTAGGGATGAAGAGGAGGACAAGCAGATGTTTCACATGCAAGAGAGACAACTCCTACTTTCTTCATTATTTAAAAAACGTGTCCATAACGCCATTAGGCGTTTTTCTTGTTTTTATGAAGAAAAATAACAGAATTATCAAATATATGTGGACTTCATACATATTTCACATAAAATTTTACTAAGTCTGTTTGGCTATCTTTAAATGTGTCTAAAAGTACTGATAGAATGGCAAACAGTTGACCCAGATCAAACTGCTCCTATAGGAGCAGTTTGATCTGGGTCTACACTGTTGGCTCAGACCTACTTGTCCTAATAGTTAGCATAAATATTTTATACAAGTAAAACAGGAAAATAATTGCTAGGTTTCACCAGGAAAATTAGGTAGGGTAGCAACCTTAACAGTGTTAAATGGGCCATAAAACTGCAGATTAAATAAAAAATACTTTGCATGCATTTCAGAAAATACTAACAGTAGCCTCATAAAAGTTCAGGAGAACTGTCAAATCACATTGTAGGTACCTTAATCAGGACAGGGTGGCCACACACTCTGGAAAACAGGGAAAACAGGGAAAATGGTGAAAAAAAAAAAATCCCTGCAGGGAAAAATCAGGGAATTTGAAATTTTGCTGAAAATCAGGGAAAAATCAGGGAATTTCAAAAAATCTTATCTTTGTAAGGTCAAAATATTCAAATTTTATAGCTGCTATATATTTTACCAGTTTTGATTTTGACTACCATGAAAGTAAATCAGCACATGTACATCATATTTTAGATAAATTTTCATTTAATTAAGAATATTGTGACAGCATTGTGTATAAGCATGTAACTTGACAGCATTTGAATCAGTATATGACTTTTAAAAGTAGGGGCCATTGCGATAATATTAAGGTTTTTAATCAGGGAAAATCAAATCAAATCAGGGAAAAATCAGGGAAAAATCAGGGAACTTGATTGCTAAAAATGTGTGGCCACCCTGCAGGACATGATTTGCCACTGAAAGGATTTATCACATCTCACAACAGATGGCATTTAAAGCATTATTGTGATTTTCCCCAAAAATGAAACTTGACTTGCCTTTGGAACAGTGTGAACAAGTCAAATGAAATGTAAAAGGTAATTACCATAAATATTCAAACACCATATCTCTTCACTGTACTTATCCTCAGATTTGAACAAATTTTAGGCATTTTTTAACTGAAAATGTATTGATATTTTTCTTATTTCTTCCGGAAAAATTTATTTTGTGGGTTCTGATTAGAAGCGCCCACAATATTTTTTATTCATTTATTTATTTTTTTTATTTTTTTTATTTTTATTTTGAGAAATAAGAAAACTAATACATGTATTTGGATACCCCTGTTATTTAGAGCTATGAAAGTGCTATCTGAATGACAAACATCAAACTGCTGTTTTAGGACTTTGCATGCTGGGTAAAAAATTCAGCAGATGAAATTTTGAAATATTTTTTCTTATTTTTCCTATAAAATACAGGATTTGACATATCATACAAATTGTCTCCTTAACATGAAATTTTAGATCCTATTTTATAGGAAAAGTAAGAAAAATCACTAGTTTGTCATCTGCTGAATTAGTCTTTAGCATGATAAGTGTTAGGGCAATTTTGATCTGAGTCTTTACCATCTGCTCAGGTGTGCTTGTCCTGATATTGAGGGTAAATATGGAAACAGGCCTATATATATCATACCTATATAATTTTGACCCCCTTAAACCCCACTTTTATATAGTAAAACTGGGGTTTACAGGGATATACATTATTTTTCTTATTTCTGTTCAAAAACATAGATTGTGGGTACTCATTAGAACTGCCTGGTAAGGCTCACACTTGTCGAGGCAGTTCTAACGTGGACCCACAATCTATTTTGAGCAGAAATATGAAAAATATCAAGAGGTTTTTATCTGAAAATTTTCAGTTTTTGGAGGTGAAATTTTCTATATATTTGAATAAGTCTATGTAATGTCAATAAAATTTATTCATTTGCAGGGTATTGCCCCAGTTCTACCAATATTTCGGGAAGGTATACTAAATGGATCTCAGGACATCAAAGAGCAGGCAGCGGTGGCACTAGGGGAGCTCATCAACTTGACAAGTGCTGAGGCTCTGAAACCATCAGTTGTGAACATTACTGGACCTTTAATCAGAATTCTTGGAGATAGATTTGTCTATAATGTGAAAACAGCTGTGTTAGAAACTCTCACAATACTTTTAGGAAAGGTAAATTGAATATTCCTATGATTTTTTTCTGTTTTCTTCACACAAAGTATAATTTATACCATGAGAACTTGTATTATCTAAACCTTGCATGGTACATGGTAGTTAATATTAGTAAACAAAGATTCTCATTTTTTATACCCCACTGGGTTGTTTTCATGTTGTCTGTCTGTTCATTAAGTTTAGGTTTCTGAGTGGGGGTGTCTAATATGCACTGCGTATTGACCTTTCTTGTTTTATGTGCAATTTAGTTTAACCTAGGGAGTTGTATAGATACAAAGTGGTGGTTAGCTGAAACCAGAATTGTATTGATGACACGTCATAGGAGAGTAGTCCAGAATTTTATCGGTGGAATAAATCAGTAAAAAGGCTATTTTGAGATAGAAAAATATGCAGGAAAATCTGGTGTCCTTTGAAATGAAGAATTTGTATTGTAAATAGCTGCCAGTTTGGTAATGTGGACTTGTATAAATTGGATACCACCAATATATTGAGAAGTATTTGAGTAAGAAAGGATTTGTTTATTGAAAGAAGAGGTATTTTTATTTAGATTAATATTGTAATTATGTCAGATTACAACAGATATTACCAAGAAATCAGATTGGGTAGGCAAAATTTTGCATTTTTGACTGTCTATCCTGTTTCACTGATGTTTTAGATAAGATTTCACGGCCAATGACAACAAAATTTATACCTTGTAAGAAATCAAAGTGTAACACATTTTTTTAATGGTTTTATGTATTTTTATTGGGTAATTAATGCATAATCCCCAATTGAACATGGGTACCTTTCAGGGCCCAGTTGTTTGAAACTATCAGTGTCGTAAGTTAACATATCGTTAAAACTTTGATCATTAAATATGGTATTTAGGCTAACATTTTTGCTGAAAAAAAGTGAATAGCTTTTGCATTTGCAAAGGCTACTCACATTTTTCCAGCAAAAATATCTGTGAATGAGATATTGTACTTACTAGAGCTCTTAACATTTTGACCACAAACAAGCTTGTTAAGCTAAAGGTGCTTTTAACAACTGGGCCTTGAAAAAAAAAAGCAGGGTGCATTACAAAAGAAAACTTAAGCATTGTAAGATCTGAAGTTATATACAGGTATTTGTTGTATGGGACTATTCTCATTATATGTTGTTTTTTACCAGGTTGGTGTGTTGTTGAAGCCATTCTTACCTCAGCTACAGACAACGTTTGTTAAAGCATTAAATGATCCAAACAGGCCCGTACGTCTGAAGGCTGCTGCGGCACTGGGAAAACTAATAGTCATACATACACGAGTAGATCCACTATTTACAGAATTATTTACAGGAATCAAGGGCGCTGAGGATCCAAGTGTTAGGTAAGATTTTCAGGGAAACAACTGAGCCGCATCGTCAGAAATGTACCTTCGGACATGTGTGCCCAGCGAAGATTCAGATCAGACTGCGCGTATGCACGCAGTCTGATCTGAATCTTCACTGGGCACATTTTGGATAGCCAAGGTCACAAAGTTTCTTCATGTGGGCAAAGAAGACTGCCTGGATGTGCAAGCTGATTTGAGTCTTCTTTGGGCGCACACGTCAGAAGGTACATTTTCTGACATTTACTTTTACACGTAAAGAAACTCCGAGATTAGAAATCTGTAGAAGAGAGGAAGTTTATCAGCTGGTACTGATAATATTGAAAAACTACATTTACACAACCATTCGGAATTGTAGTGTATAACATACTAAAACATTTATTGATTTATTGATAGAGCTTGACAACAAGTATTACAGAATATATACAGTTGACTCCCGTTATCTCGACCTCGCTTATCTCGAATAACCACTTATCTCGAACTAAAAATCTGGTCCCTGCTTAAACATGAAAATCTAACAACAGGTAAAAAATATTGTGGAAAAGAGGAGAAATTGCTCCTAAGGAGAAATTTCTCCTCTTTTCCACAATATTTTCAATATATGTCTTAACTTCAAGAGTCCAGTTACATATATATTTGTTAAAAGTGGTTGTGGGAATTATTTTTTCCTCAATTCTGCAAATCTGATATGTCAAGGTATGGATATCTCGAAGTATTTCAGAGAGTCCCCTGGAATTTGAGATAACGAGAGTCGACTATATATACAAGAAAACAAGGCTTAACATTTTGTGTGAATTGTCTGCTAAGCGTATGATTCTCAGGCATTGTCAAGCTTTACTTCTTGGAAATATAAAAAAGAAATATTATAGATTTTTGTCAGCTGCTGCTATGACAGGCTCTTTGAGGGTTAATTAATGGCCATAGTAATCACAGACTCCATTTGCAATCTGGTCAGGTCATAGGCAGTTAAAATTAAGGAGGCAATTTGCATGAATTGTTAAACCATATTTTCTGGTGAGAAGAGTGTGGTGATTGGGAGTGGGGAAGGGTGAAAAATAAGAAAAATACCATCATTTTGTTGTTTGTTGAATTTGCCCAAGGATTGCTAACTGTTAAAAAACATCCATGCTTGCCTTGACCTGTTTATTATGAAGGAAAATGTTCATGATTTATTATGATTTTATAGCAGTGGATTATAGTCATTGACACCCAGTTTCATTCATTTTATATACCACTTTCTGGACTAATTTTGCAGACATCAGATTGATGTTTTTCTTTTTTTTTTACCGGAAACAAGAGTTGACATTTCATGCAAACTGTCTCAAGTGGAGACAGTTTGCTTGAAATGTCAAAACCTGTTTCTTGTGAAAAAAAAATAAAAAATAAGAAAAATTATTTCATTATCACTGCTGAAAACTTCACCCAACATGCTTAGCATTAAACCAATTTATTTACTTATATTTGTATTTATGTTTCAGAGAGACAATGTTACAGTCATTGAGATTCTGTCTTAGTGGAGCTGGGGCAAAGATGTCACCGGCAACCAGAAAACAGCTCACTCCAATATTATTAGGCATGATAGGTAGTTCGGAGGATGCAACCAGGTCGGTAGCATCAGCATGTACAGGGGTGCTATGTTTATCATTACCGGAGGAGGAATTAACAGACCTCTTGATACAACATCTTTTAGGTAAGATGCATTTAATTGATCTTTTTCATAGAAATGAGTTTTTTTTTCATGGTAAAATGTGCCTCTTCTCAAATTGCCAAAAAAAGAATTAAAGAACTGTTAACCCATTGTAGTCTGAAGACCCCTAAAAGGGTAATTGACAAACAGGGTAGACCCAGATCAGATGCTGCAGAAGGCAGCATCTGATCAGGGTCTCTACTGTTTGCAAATAGTTTTGCCATTTTTCTCTGGTAATATCTAATTCTCATAGCTGGATATACCTAAAATTGAAATTGGACTCTTCCAATATATAGTGTGGGTGAATCTATTCAGTCGACAATGGGTTAATAGGTCATCTTATCAGTTTGCTGTACATGTATTTGTTTTCACTTTAACCTTTATAGCACCAATCACAACAGCAGCAGATGACATTCAGGGCTCAGTTGTTCAAAGCATCGTTAGCTTAACAAGTTTGTTAATGGTCAAAATGTTAACTGTTCTAGTATTAAAGTACAATATCTAATTCACAGGTATTTTTGCTTGAAAAAAATGTGAGTAGCTTTTTCAAATGCAAAAGCTACATTTTTTTTTTCAGCAAAAGTATTAGATATATGCCTTATTTAATGATCAAAGTTTTAATGATACATTAACTGAAAACATCATTAGTTTTGAAGAACTGGGCCCAGATTTTTATATTTTTTTTTTATTGTCCCCCGCCTTTTCGAAGAAAAGTGGAGGGACACTGTTTTTGGTTTTCTGTGGGGCGTGGTGCGTGGCGTGTGGTGCGTGGTGCGTGGTGCGTGGTTCCGAGTTTTTAGTGGGTACTTTGTCCCCTTAACTCCTCCCACAGTTTCTGTCCGATCCTTTTGAAACTTTACAGGTGTTTTATGGATGGTCTGAAGATATGCATGTGGTTTTTTCAGAATCCTGAAATAATTTTTTATCACTTTTTCTGCATTTTTAACTTAGACATTTTTTGAGTTCTAATATTACAGAAGTCTATAGGGAGTAGGTACCTTGTCCCCTTAACTCCTCCCACAGTTTTTGGCCGATCGTTTTGAAACTTTACATGGGCTTTTAGGATGGCCTGAAGATATGCATGTGGTTTTTTCAGAATCCTGAAATAATTTTTTATTACCTTTTCCGCATTTTTAACTTAGACATTTTTTGAGTTCTAATACTACAGAAGTGTATAGGGAGTAGGTACCTTGTCCCCTTAACTCCTCCCATAGTTTTTGGCCGATCCTTTTGAAACTTTACATGGGCTTTTAGGATGGCCTGAAGATATGCATGTGGTTTTTTCAGAATCCTGAAATAATTTTTTATTACTTTTTCCGCATTTTTAACTTAGACTTTTTTTTAGTTCTAATACTACAGAAGTGTATAGGAAGCAGGTACCTTGTCCCCTTAACTCCTCCCACAGTTTTTGGCCGATTCTTTTGAAACTTTACAGGTGTTTTAAGGATGGCCTGAAGATATGCATGTGGTTTTTTCAGAATCCTGAAATAATTTTTTATTACTTTTTCCGCATTTTTAACTTAGTCATTTTTCGATTTCTAATACTACAGAAGTGTATAGGGAGTAGGTACCTTGTCCCCTTAACTCCTCCCACAGTTTTTGGCCGATTCTTTTGAAACTTTACATGGGCTTTCAGGATGGCCTGAAGATATGCATGTGGTTTTTTCAGAATCCTGAAATAATCTTTTATTACTTTTTCCGCATTTTTAACTTAGACATTTTTTGAGTTCTAATACTACAGGAGTATATAGGGAGCAGGTACCTTGTCCCCTTAACTCCTCCCACAGTTTTTGGCCGATCCTTTTGAAACTGTACAGGTGCTTTAAGGATGGTCTGAAGATATGCATGTGGTTTATTCAGAATCCTGAAATTATTTTTTATCACTTTTTACACGTTTTGAACTTAGACATTTTTTGAGTTCTAATTTTACAGAAGTCTATAGGGAGTAGGTACCTTGTCCCCTTAACTCCTCCCACAGTTTTTGGCCGATCCTTTTGAAACTTTACGTGGGCTTTTAGGATGGCCTGAAAATAAGCAGGTGGATTTTTCAGAATCCTGAAATATTTTTTTATTACTTTTTCTGCATTTTTAACTTAGACATTTTTTGAGTTCTAATATTGCAGAAGTATATAGGGTGCAGGCACCTTGTCCCCTTAACTCCTCCCACAGTTTTTGTCCGATCCTTTTGAAACTTTACAAGGGCTTTTAGGATGGCCTGAAGATATGCATGTGGTTTTTTCAGAATCCTGAAATAATTTTTTACCACTTTTTCTGCATTTTTAACTTAGACATTTTTTGAGTTCTAATACTACAGAAGCGTATAGGGAGTAGGTACCTTGACCCCGTAACTCCTACCACAGTTTTAAGCCGATCCTTTGAAACTTTACAGGTGCTTTAAGGATGGTCTGAAGATATGCATGTGTTTTTTTTCAGAATCATGAAATTATTTTTTATCACTGGTTTCCTGCTTCAATACTTAGGTATTTGATACAGGACCAGTCGTCCTCTGGTTAACTTTACCATTTTTAACACCTCAAATAAAAATTAGGTGGGGGACATAAATTCCCCATGGAATTTGCTTGTTTTTATTTATTTTTTTTTTTTATTTATTTTTTTTTCAGAGAAAATACGGTTTGACATTGTCTGCCTAGCTTGATATTTCATGCCTAGCAGACAGTTCACATGAAATAGGAAACCTTATTTTCTCAGAAAAATGAAAAAAAAAAAAAAAAAATTTTTAGAATGTTGTCTGCTGTTGTGTCAAACAATTTAAGGGTAAAGTTATCATTTCTTTAACAAGACATATATTAGTTATGATATCACCATGTGAATTTTTGTCTCTTTGCATGCTGGGTAATTTTGCATGCTTTTTTGAAGTCAGTGGATTTTTTTTTTTTTTTTTTTTTTTTTTTTAAATTAACTTTTACAAAAAAATCTTTCAGGAATACCATCAGAGTGTCAAATAATTTGGATCCAGATCAGGCCCGACATTTCACCGGGCCTGATCTGGGTCCAAACTGTTTGCAAAGGTTATCAGCAGATGACAAAGTCGCCACTAGCGGGGATAGAGTTAATATAGCTTCAGATAGGAGGAGGTATCCAGAAAATATATTTCTTATTGCTTCACTAAAGCATATTATGTTATGAGTACTCAGAATCTCCTTGGTGAGGCACTTCTAATGAGTACCCACAACATATGTTTTCATGGAAAAATAAGAAAAATATCAAAATTTACTGTTTGAAAAAAAATGCCTTATCTGGACCCAATGTCACTTTTTTTAGATTCAAACACAAGTGCAGATTGGACGTTACGGCATGGCCGGGGTATGGCTCTGGGAATAGCTTTAAAAGAAGGTGCTGAAAAGATTTGGACAGAACAGTACAGATCGGGAGTGAAAAATGCCATCAGTTTGCTTGTTGAATCAGATAGGGTGAGTTATGAGACAGAATTCAAATTTACCATATTCATAGCTTCAGATCAGAGGGGGTATCATGTAAATATTTCTCTTATTTCAGCTCAAAAACACATGGGTACCAAGCGCTTCTAATGAGTACCCCAGCAGATGTTTTTGAGCAGAAATAAGAAAGCTATCAATATGTTTTGTTTGAAAAAAGCACCTGATCAAGAATTATGACATTTGCTCTAAATATTGGGATACCTGAACTCCTTACCATACCTATCCTAAAATGTGAACAATCCATGTTACTATCTGTTGTTTCTAAAAACTGCAAACTGTACACCTAGATCAGGTGCCACATTATGTGGTGTTTGATCTGGGTCTGCACTGTTTGCTCAGGCATGTCTGCCTCAAATCATTGGGTAAATATCATACCTGAGATATATATTCAGCTGGCTAGAAATATATAAAGATTCTTATATGGCAATTTTCATATCATACCCAGTATCAACCGGAGACACCCATTTTTTCTTTCTGATAAGTTTGCCTATTTGATATCGTATGCGGAGACAAAGGCAAGACCGCCGAGTGCTCTGAATTTGGTGATATGGGTTTTTTTGGCCGGGCAAAAAATGCTTATCACCTATGTGACCTGGTGATATAGGTTTTTTGCCCAGGCAAAAAAAGGGGTATTACCTACATGACCCATTATCACACCTTTTTTTTTTTTTTTTTTTTTTTTTTTTTTACCGGCACAGTGGCTCAGTGGTAGAGCGTCCGCTTTGTGACCGGGAGGTTGCGGGTTCGATCCCCGGCCGGGTCATACCAAAGACTTTAAAAATGGTACTAGCTGCTCTTTCGCTTGGCGCTCAGCATTAAGAAAGTAGAGCTAGAACTGGTCAGCTCAGTGTCAGTATAATGTGACTGGGTGGAATATCATGTCAAAGTGTCTGGGGCGTGATATTTCAGTGAGGCAGCACTCTAAAAGTGAGCATTGAGCTCCCTGCCACATCCAGACACCGTCGCGATATGACTGAAAAAGGTTGAAAGCGACGTTAAGCCCAAATCAAACAAACACACCTTTTTCACACCTCAAGAATGATATGTACTTGAAAGCCATGTTAGTATCACATATGCAAAATGAACATATATTCTAGTAAATGTATGATAAAAAAATAATTTTTTTTTTTCTGAATTTTCACCCCACACAGAGCTTGAAATCCCCCATGTTATTTGTCTCTCGAGGTTCATTTTACCAGCATCTTACTATTGAGCTGGGCCAAGTTGTTCAAAGCATTATTAGCTTAATGAGCTCATTAGTGGTCAAAATGTTATTTGTTCTAATAAGTACAATATCTAATTCACAGGTATTTTTGCTGAAAAAATCTGAGAAGCTTATACAAATGCAAAAGCTACTCACATTTTTTTAGCAAAAATGTTAGTGTATATGCCATATTTAATGATCAAAGTTTTAATGATAGGGGGGGGGTGGTCGGGTGGTGCGAAGGTGTCGTGTATCTTAAGTCACCGGGGCGTCCAACTTGATATTGGCTTACAGTTGGACAAGGCCTGCTATCCTTGTAGCAGGTAAAGGTAGAGGGGGAATGTTTTTATTTCTTCTGTTTCTTCACTATCATTCCTGTTCCTCTTTCTTTCCTGTTCCTCTCTTTCATCTCCTTTACTATCTATATTAACATTTCACTGTAACTAGTTCAGGTTCAGACTGTATTTACATTTTAGACAAATATGCCTAAACCATCAGTGTCGATACGAAAAGAACAATTTGATCAGGTTCTGCAGTGTTGGTGATTCAGACATCATAAAATATTTGAATTTAAAGATCAAACCTACAGATCTATATATGTACACATATATTTGTGTAATGAACATGTATTGTGTTTGTAGATACCACTGTGTCTGTGTGGGTACAGATGTCTAGGATATTTAATAAATCATCTAGTGCAGACAAGTGAAGATTCAACAGACTACTGTATCATGCTGATGAAGGTAAAGAAAGTGTTCTTGTTTCCTGTGTTATTTTTCAGTTTTTTAACCCATTTAAGCCTAGCGTCCCTTAAAAGGGTTCTTGGCAAACAGTGAAGACCAAGATCAGATGCCATAGAATGCTGCTTCTGATCAGGGTCTGCACTGTTTCCATTAAATTCAGAAATTTCTACAAAACATCATCATCATCATCATCAACAGATTTTTGATTAACGTGCTGGTACAGGGGCAACATCCACATCAGTGGGTCCCCTTCCAGGTAGCTGGCTTGCTGCACGTATGGCAGATTTCACACCAGATCTCCAGGTATGTCTTATCATGAGTGTCGATAGCCGAGAGCTTCCACTCTGCAATCCCTGCCTCAGCTGCTTCCATGTCATCTTTGGCCTTCCAAGCCCAATGGGCTTTTCATCATCCTGTATGTGAAAGGCTGTCTTGACTGCACCATTGGAGCATTCCACATGTCCATACCAGCAGAGCCTTCTCTCCTTCAGAATGAGGTCCAGATCCTCAATGCCAAGCCGCACAAGTAGCTCATTGGATCTGGTGGTGACAATGTCTTGCGGCTTGACATTGCAGATCTGTCTGATCATTAACCTGTCATTTGCTGCAGACATTGGAGGTTTGGCTTTGTCAATGGCCAAGTCTCACTGGCATGGAGCATTGTGCTCCGCACACAAGAGCTGTACATGCGGCCACGTGTGTTGAAAGAACCAGACACCCCCTATACAGGAAATGGACCTGTCCAAAGAGTTAAGGTAGAAGAGTTTAGATGGCTTAAATGGATTAAGGACAATATAATGTGTAAAGAGGAATGGGTACAGATCTAAGGGAGATCACTTTGATCTGGAAGTGGTTACCTTCCGTCTCAAAGGAGGCTACTCTTAAAATTTTCTTTCTTTTCCGAGGTCAGCAACATTCTTTTGTAGAGATTGATCATGAAATATTTTCTACGGTCATTCTCTCCCTTCCACTGATTCAAGAAAGGCAGTTGTCAGTTTCTGGCGAAAGAATGTGCACAATACTGGTTAACCGCTTAGAGGACTAAGCCTGTCCAGTGAACGTGTGGTTAGGTAAACTGGCCGCACTCAACATGACCCTGTTGGGTTGACTGGGCCATAAAACCTCAACACAAACAAATGTATCCAAACAAAAATGTATAGATTATATAGAAAAATGACCATTTATGGTTATTTTTCTATATAATCTATACATTTTTGGGATCCATCTTTGAACCATGTTGTATCCAAAACTGTGTTATAACAAACTGTGATATAAAGAAGTCAGTGTGTATTTTGGCTTGAGGTTTTAAGGCCACGGCCTAGTCAATCCATGGCCCTTTTTCTTTATAACTTAACTTGAAGTAGACTAGATCTCCAGTATTGCCGAAATATAGTGACTGTGCCAACTATATGTGTGAAACGTATTGTTATTTTCCAGGGCATGAAACAGGAATCTAATGATGTAAAACAGTTAATAGGTCAGCTGGTGTCATATATAACGTCTTCAGTGGATAAACCGCTAAACCCCAATCTGACGAAACTACTGATTCCTTCATTGGTGATGGGTACAAAGGAGAGGAATACCGTTGTCAAGGCTAATTCAGAGTTTGCCCTCATATCACTTTTACAGTTGAGACAGGGAGATTCCTATTTAAAGGTAAATAACGTGGCGTACACAGAAATACAGAATCATAGCACTAGATCACCTTTTCCACTCTCTCAGCTAATTCAGCAGACGACAAATTAACAATATTTTCCTTTTCTTTTCCCAGAAAATACTAGACTTATTCTAATATAGGCCCTGGGGTGTTGCAATTCATTGATACTAAAATGAGAGTATTAAGTCCAAATTTGGGCCAAAAATAAGATATTTTGATCGTCTAAACCTAGTTTTGCATGTGTTTAGTAATGCTGTTCTCCTAGAAAAGTAGGAGGGGATATTTATTAGAGAGGGGTCTTTTATTAGAATAAATACAGTTGGCATTTCCTTAGGAGACAATCTGCATGAAATGTCAAAGCCTATTTTCTGGGAAAAAATATAAAAATATTTCAAAATGTCTTGTGCTGAAAGTTTTACCCAGCATGTAGATCGATAAGCACTTTTTTGACCAGAAGTGTTAATATTTTTTTTTCTTATTTGTCCCAGACAATGTATGTTGTGGGTAGCTTAGGTACTGTAGTATGGGTACTTTAAGTGCTGCTAATGAGTACCATATTTATCCTAAGTTTTTGGACAGACAGGCCTGAGCAAACAGTGTAGACCCAGATCAGATGCTGCAGAACACAGCATCTGATCAGAGTCTATAATGTTTGTCACTCATCCATCAGTTATAAACGTGTCTGCAGCTTCTGAAATGAGGTAGAATAGAACAATGTATGGGCTCCAATAGTGATCCCTGCAATACTGCACCAGCCAACTCATACACACATGCGCATGCACATATTTTGTACATTGTATGTAGAAATAATAGATAGATTTTAAGTGGAATGACCCTTGAGAACAATGAACACAAAACTGAAAACAGCTATTAGGCATCAAATAGTGTTGGGAATCGGCCAGAATTTCATAGTCAATCATCGGTTTTGTTAAACAGACTGATCATCGATTAATAATTGACTTGTAGAAAATATATTCACTCTCATTTTTATCACACCTGCTTGTAGTAGGATGTGATATAGGTGTCCGATTTTCCGTCCGTCCGTCCATCTGTCAGTCAACATTTATGTCGACCTTCGACATTTATGTCAGAGTTAGTATTCTAATCAACTACAAGACTAAACAACCATCAAACCTTGCATGAAACATCTCCCTGACCTCCTGACTTTGCGACATAGGCGTCCGCTTTTCCGTATGTCTGTCCATTCGTCCGTCCTTCTGTCAACATTTATGTCGAAGTTCGACATTTATGTCAAAGTTAGTATTTTAATCAACTACAAGACTAAATAACCATCAAACCTTGCATGAAACATCTCCCTGACCACCCGACTTTGCGATATAGGTGCCCACTTTTCCATTCATCTGTCCGTTCGTCCGTCCGTCTGTCTGTTAACAGTTCTGTTATGTCGAAGTTTGACATTTACGTCAAAGTTAGTATTCTAATCAACTACAATTCTACAACAACCATCATACCTTGCATGACACATCTTCCTGACCTCCTGACTTGGCAGGTATGTTGATCCAGTGACCTTGACCTATATTTTGCACTCCATTGACTTTGACACAATTTACGTTGACGTTCCAGATCTTCTCAACTATAGGACATACAACTACCAAACCTTGCATAGTGCTTCTCCTAGATGTACTGACTTGGCAGGTACCTTGACCCGGTGACCTTGACCTATATTTTGCGCTCCAGTGACTTTGACATATTTTGCGTCGACGTTCGATATCTCCTCAACTATAAGGCCTACAACCATCAAACCTTGCAAAGTGCTTCTTCTCAATGTACTGACGTGGCAGATACCTTGACCTGGTGACCTTGACCTATATTTTGGCTGCAGTGACTTTGACATAATTTACATCAACATTCCAGATCTCCTCAAGTGTAAGACCTCTAGCCACCAAACCTTGCATAGTGCTTCTCCTTGATGTACTGACGGCAGGTATCTTGACCCGGTGACCTTGACCTATATTTTGCGCTCCAGTGCCTGTTACACATTTTACATCAACGTTCAATATCTCCTCAACTATAAGGCCTACAACCATCAAACCTTGCATAGTGCTTCTCCTCAATGTACGGACTCCGCAGGTACCTTGACTGGGTGACCTTGACCTACATTTCGCTCTACATTGACTTTTACACCTTTTACGTCACCCTTCCATATGTCCTCAACTGTAAGGCCTTCAACCACCAAACCTTATATAGCACTTCTTCTCGATGTACTGACTCGGCAGGTACCTTGACCTGGTGACCTTGACCTATATTGTGCACTCCAGTGACTTTGACACATTTTATGTTGATGTTCGGTATCTCCTCAAATATAAGACCTACAATCACTAAACCTTGCATAGTGCTTCACCTTATTGCACTGGCCTGGCAGGTACCTTGACCCGGTGACCTTGACCTATATTTGACACATTTTACGTTGATGTTTGATAATTCCTCAACTATAAGGCCTACAACCACCATACCTTGCATTGTGCTTCTCCTTGATGTACTGAATTAGCAGGTACCTTGACCAGTGACCTTGACCTATATTTCATGCTCCAGTGACTTTTACACATTTTACGTCAATGTTCCATTATCATGGGCTGTATGATACGAAAAGTCAGTGCTGAAGATGTAGCCATTAGAGGGAATGGGACTGGCCTGGAATATATGTGCCCCACTAGGCACTTTGTCTACATTTTTTTCAACCCAGTTTTCCGGGTAAGCACTGCTAAGAATGAAATAAACTTATTTAATAACCACGTTCTGATTGTGGTTCCTGTGACTTGTGCCCCAGCAGGCGGGATGACGCCTTCCGCGGAATTCTTGTAGCTATCTTCCAGTTACTTATTCATTGCTCCAGATCAATAAGAGAGGTATTCAGTTAATAATATTCTTATTTCTCCTTGAAAACATATGTTGTGGGTACTCATTAGAAGTGCCTCCATAAGGCGCTTCTAGCGAGTACCCACAACATATGTTGTCATGGAGAAATAAGGAAAATATCGGTACTTTTGGTTGACTTATTTAAGGCTATTCAATCAATATTTTCACTTTTATTGACCACAAATCTAGAATGACTCAAATAGACAGCTTTAAGTTTCATTTCTTTATAACTTACCTATACACAATTAAACGTGAGAAAAACATGTTTCTAAAAATAGGATTTTCCGATTAGTCCACTGTAAAAAATCTTTCCGATCATCAGTCACAAGAAGCAAAATTGACTGATGATCGATTATAATTGGCCATCAGTGGCAACACTAGTGTCAAGTATTCTGGGCCAGACAAGTTTCAGCCAATTAAGCCCCATCAGTGACCCTCATGAATTTTCAAAACTCGCAGAAAGGGCTCAGTGATCACAAAGTACCAGAAAATATTAACTACACTACATTGAAGTAGGAGGAGATATTTTACGTTTTAAACACCAAAAAAGATCAGTAGTGTTGGACAGAATGATTGCCTTGTTATAATATTTTACTACAGTTTATTGCAAGTTAACCCTAGTCCTGTTGAACCTGGATATACCCTGCCTTTGTAAACAGTGTAAACAATTGTTAAATTTTGTGGGGCCCATAACTCTAGAACCGTTTAAGGTATTTTCATGATACTTCCCCATTAGGTAGAGGACATTGAGTAGGCGTGTCGCATACAAGAAAGATAACTCTAACTGACTTTGTTCTTGAGTTATCTCCCATAGTTATAAAATCTTGTGCAGGCCATAACTCAAAAACCCTTTGAGATATTTTCATGATACTTGATCAAGTTGTAGAGGACATTGAGTAGGTGTGCCACATACAAGAACAACAACTCTAGCTGGAATGACAACTCTAATCGACTTGGTTCAGGAGTTATCTCCCATTGTCTCCCAAAATTGTAAAATTTTGTGCGGACCAGAACTCTGAAACCCTTTAAGATATTTTCATGATACTTCACCAATATGTAGAGGACATTGAGTAGGCATGTTGCGTACAAAAAAGACGACTCTAGTTGACTCCATTTTGGAGTTACCTTCCATAGTTTTTAAATCTTGTGCGGCCCATAACTCTAAAACCCTTTAAGGTATTTTCATGATATTTCACCATTAGGTAGAGGACATTGAGTAGGTGTGTAGCATATAAGAAAGACAACTCTGACTGCATTCTGGAGTTATCTCCAATAGTTATGAAATCTTATGCAGGCCATAACTCAATAACCCTTTGAGATATTATCGCGATACTTGATCAAGTTGTAGAGGACATTTAGTAGGTGTGTCACATACAAGAACAACAACTCTAACTGACTCAGTTCTGGAGTTATCTCCCATAGTTGTTAAATCTTATGCAGGCCATTACTCTTAAACCCTTTGAGATATTTTTATGATACTTCATCAAGTTGTAGAGGACATTGATAGGCATGTCATGTACACAAAAGACAAGTCTGTCTCCATTTTTGAGTTATCTCCCATATTTTTTAAATTTGCAGACAGTCATAACTTCTCTACCAGTTGAGGTTTTTTGGTGATAATTAATAGGGATGCTTAGAACATTAAGAAGGAGAGTTGCATTTAAAAATTGTAACTATGGGTTACTCATTACTCCTTTTTATTTTCAGTTGTCTCCCCTGGTGGTAAAATCTTGTGCAGGCCATGACTCTTTAACCAGTGGAGACATTTTAATGATAGTTAGTAGAGATGCTAAGAACATAAACTAGGTGTGTCATGATATGTAAAGGACAACTCTGACCTACAGAGTGTTGGAGGTTTCTCCCTTACTTATACTGTGGATGCAGATTTATCAGCAATACATGCAGCAGGCTTTATTTTTCTCATTATTTTTGGATTCTTTGTTGAAAATCGCTTACTAGCAAACACAAAATTGAGTTTCTCAGACTAAGGGTTGAAGAGTTACAGGCCTTGCAGGCCAAGGGCCTTATATTTCTCATTATTTTTGGATTCTTTGTTGAAAATCACTTACTAGCGAACACAAAATCCAGTTTCTTCGACTTACAGTTTGAGAGTTATAATCTTTGCAGGCAGCAGGCCTTATTTTTCTCATTATTTTCGAATTCTTTGTTGAAAATCACTTACCAGCAAACAAAAAATCCAGTTTCCATGACTTACGGTTTGAGAGTTATAATCATTGTAGGCATTGGGCCTTATTTTTCTCATTATTTTCAGTTTCTTTGTTGAAAAACTCAAAATCCAGTTTCCACAACTTATGGTTTTAGAGTTCTATGTCTGATTCACATTTGTGTAGTTATCACCAACTGCAGGGTTAAACAAGTGTATCCCGTGATCTTGATAAAATTACATCTCTGATGCCCTAGATTGAAAAAAGATGGCCATTTGCGGTGCGGTGGGGTATCTGCCATCTCTTCTGATGGCTATTTTTCTATATAATCTACACATTTCTGTTTAGATACAACACAGTTTTTGCTTAGGATCCCAGCAAATATGTTACAAATGGGTTGTGATGCTTTCTGCAAAAAATATGAAAAGATGTTTTCTGAATATTCCTTTTATTTGGACACATGAGTATGTATCGTGTATTATTATTTCAGACTGTGCAGCCATTGGTTGATACTGGTATGCAGGGTCCATTGCAGGAGTTGATTTCTAAGTCACTAAAGAAACTATGCAGTCAACCAGAACCACCTAAAGATCAAATTGATGACACAATACTCATTTAGCAGGACCGTGGCGGCTTTGATATATATTACTTTATCAGATTCTCTTACCATCTACTATTTCTGCTTCTGTATATTTGTACAGTTAAAACATGCTCAACAGATTCATATTGACTAAAATCATTATGTCCCCACACCTACAGGGAGGTGAGAACATATAGATTTTGGCGTGGATCCCGTCGGCATTGTCGTCGTAGTGACACCTTCTTTGGTGTCCATGTCAGAGTGACACTTTATTGTCTGCACAATCTTTTGAACCAGTGGTTGGATTCTTACCAAATTTTCATGGATATATAATTGGAACATAACAAAGAACTGATTCAGTTGTGACTTTGACCTAATTTTCAGATCACAGCAGTAGAAAAACTGTAAATTGGCAATGTGGAAGGTGTGGGGAGAGACATCTGTTTTCTCTGAATATACTGTTACTAGTTACCCTTAAGCTCCAAGCAAAATTTAAAGCAGGTGGCTTTCTTATTTCTTTCCTTTTTATTTTTCATAGAAAATTAATGTTGACATCACATGAGATGTCAAGACCTATTTTCTATGAAAATTAAAATAAATAATTAAAAATGTTGTCTGTTGCAGTTGTGGTAGGCACTTAAAGGGTTAATAGATTATTTAACTCATAAAATCATTATATTTGCCTTTTGTCTTACTGAAAAACAGTCAAGACTACATGTAAGAACTTTGCATATTTTTTTTTAATTTGTACTCTTCCAAATTTAATTAGGATTCTGTAATATGATTGGTCTTATTCAGACAACTTAAAGGAGAACTCAGCATAAGTTGTTAGTGTTTCCTGGAGTAAAGTGCTAAGCAAACCATTTACTCGAATGCAAGTTTTATCGAAATCAGTCGAGAAATAAGAAAGTTACAGTGATTTGAATATTTTCAAAATGGCTGTCATGGATGCCGCCATATTTTAGGCTTTGTGACACCATACAGCCCAAATAAAATATACAAAAGCCTAATTAAAATGGGTCTTCAAGGATAATTTGCTACAGTGTTTAAAATATGCTTATTTATAGTGACAGGCAATAATTTCCCCCAAAGTAATCCAAATTTGTAAGAAGAACAACTTTTAAAATAGACCTTTAAACTTTTGTGAGACCTCATTAAATATTCAAAATGGTGGAGCCCTTATCACCAGTGTTAAAATATTCAGTTGTCCATAACTTCCTTACTTCTTGACCGATTTTGATCAAATTTGTATCAAAATTCATGGTTTGTGAAGCTTACTTTGCAGTACAATCTGCTTAAGGTTGTGTTCCCCTTTAAATGTCTTTATCATAATTTTTTCTGTCCTTTTTGTTTCTTTGGTGATGAGCTTTGTTTCTGTTTATGCTGGCATTGGGCTAAATGTGAAGCTTTCTTTTGCAGTTTGATTTTTTTACCATTTGCCCGTTCTGTTACAGGGACTTAAATATTTAAAATTTGCATTACTGCATCTACACTAAGTGTTTAGACACACAGGCTGAAGCAAACAGCATAACCCCAGATCAGATGCTGCAGAAAGCGGCATCTGGTCAGTGTCTAAAATGTTTTCCCACTCATCCAGCGATTTTTAGACACCTCAACAGATAGAAAAATTGACTTGTACAAAATAGCATATCTTAATCCGAGTTCTGCTGAACCTGTATATGCCCTGCCTATGCAAACAGTGTAGATCCTGATCAGTTGGCTTCTGAAGAAGCCAACTGATCTGGATCAACACTATTTGCCATTAGGTATGTGAATGTATGTCAACAATCTGGATCAAGTAATCTGATTGGCAGAAAATTAGAAGTGGGCATGGCATCTTAATTTATTCAGCATGACAAGGGTTAATAAAAAATTAGAATACTTCTGGTAGGGTATTAGAATAAGTCTAAGCCTGTGGTGTTGAAAGATATCAATATGATGCCCAGTGTGAGAAAAGGACTCTTATCAGATATACAGGCAATGAAGACATTCATGCACACTGGCTTGCTTACAGATCAGTGGATGTGATAAAATATACAGTCGAACCTCAATGGCTCGAATATCTTTGGGACGATGGAAATTTGTTCGAGACATAGGTAGTTCGAGCCACTGAGGGTTAATCATGGCACCAGTTCAGCAAGCAAATAGCGATAATTTTGGGGAAATCTTTTCGATTTTCTACACAACGATTGTATATTGAGTGTACTCATTAAAATCGCCTTGATGAGGCGATTCTAATGAGTACACACAACATACAATTCCATGATAAAATAAGAAATAAACCCCTAAATATTTGTTTTCTTGAGCTGTTGGAAGAATTTTGTAGGGACTGAAAAAAGAGTTCGAATCATCCACGGTAAACGAGCCGTCTGTGTTCGAGCTATTGAGGTTATACTGTATATCAGAGACTTGCTATAAGTACTTTAGCATTACCAAGCACTTCTCTGGATATGGTCTATACTTCACAGCTGACTGACTGAGATTTTCCCATTCATTACAGCCTTCATTAATTGGCATTGTGCTGAGTGTGGCATTTGTATACTGTGTACAAAGCCCTAGTTTTTTTCTCTTTTTTTTTTTTTTTTTTTTTACTTTTTTCTTTTTCTGCAAGCTTATCTGTTTGCCCAAATAGAGTTTACATGTTTTTAAGACTAACAAAAATGTTATCATATTTACCCTAAGTATTCAGACAGACAGGCCTGAGCAAACTGTAGACAGAATGTGGCATGTGGTGAGTGTCAACACTGTTTGCCACTCATCGAGCAGTTTTTAGACACACCAACAAGTAGTAAAAAGGAACTTATATAAATTTAGGACAAGTATGGTAAGGAGTTAGAGGTGTCCAAATACTTATAAATACTTGACCCTGTGTATTCTATGCATGATCTGATATTTGATAAAGTGATGTATATTTATGTCAAATGAGAGATAGCAGTGATTTTTTTTTATTATCTCCCTTGCTGGATAGAGCACAAGGTAGCCAAATACTAACTAGGCCCTCTAATTGGAATCCTCAAAGTCCTCAGTCGAAATTTAACTGGTATTCAAATTTAAAAGATTTATTTTCGTCATCTCTGTGAAAGATTTATTAACATTTTACATTTTTTTGATCAGAAAATTTCTGATATTTTGGGCCCTGTATTGACACATGGCCATACACAGATACTTAAATTAGAATTTGTCACAAGGAAAAGGAAGCTATATTTAATGCAGATGCTTATGAGAAACCCAAGGGGAACCAATTAATTGAACCTCGTTGTTTATAGAGTGTATTCAAGGGAGTTAACTGACTCTGGTCTCCCAATATTGCAGTTCTGATAATTGTCTGTTTCTGGGATAAAGGAGGGACAGGCAACTAATGTCATAATCTGTTAGGAGCACAGTTGCATTTGGGAGTCCATAATTTATAGTGCTATTATATATAACTGTGCCAACTTACATAAAGTGTTATCAGCTTGTACATAAGCGAGTGTTTTTTCCCATTAAAACAAATAAAAGAACAGATATTCTGTGTTGAACTCCTGATATGGTTGGTAAAAATTACAGCAGATGACCTTTGGGAACATTTTTTTTGTTTGTTGTTTTTTTTTTCTTCAGAAAATAGGGTTTGATATCCCAAGACAGTTGACATATATGTCAAACCCTATATTCTGGGATAAATAAGAAAAAACAGTTTCAATTTGTTGTCTCCTGAATTTTCCAAGAGAATGCAAAAGGTTGAATATATGAGCTGGATCATGGGGAAAAGGATATTTGTGCCATACAAGAACAGTGAGATGAGCCTGCAGATCTTCACATTTGGATCAGTTCTTCATGTAGAGGTCTTGGCTCCTTGGCTATCAAAGTGCACCAAGGAAAGACTGATCAAATTGTGTTTGCAGAGGTTCATGTGTCTTTGTAGGGCTTACAGCCAAACATACATTCTCATGTGATGACTTCGATGATGATAGTGTAATTTGTTCAAGGCCTGACTTAACATGAGATATATACAAGAAAGGTGCTATAACTTGAAATGATTGAGTGCTGCCTTGAGGAAAGGGTGTTTAGTGCTTGTGCATGCTTTTGCAGTTGTCCCAGAGCCTGAATAATGACCTGTGACCTTTTGTTCAGTAAATAAATGTCCTAAAATTTTGTTCACGAAAGTGTCTGACAAAATGGCATATGCAAACAGTGTAGACCCAGATCAGACTGTCTGATCAGGGTCTGCACTGTTTGCCATTCCACTAGGTCTTTTAGGAAACAAGTGCATAAAAAGCAAAATTTGGGCAAAATAGGTATGGAATAAAGTGTTTGAAGTTTAGGACATTTTCCATATCAGTCTGTAAGTTGAGACTATAGCTCCAGATAAAACACTTTTTTTTTTAAAGTACAGGGCCCAATTGTTCAAAACTAACAACGTCGTTAGTTAACATATCGTTAAAATTTGATTGTTAAATATGGCATAAACGCTAATATTTTTGCTGAAAAAATATGAGTAGCTTTATTTGCAAAAGCTACTCATCTTTTTTTTTCAGCAAAAAACCCTGTGAATTAGATATTTTACTTACTAGAACAGTTAACATTTTGACCCTTAACGAGCATGTTAAGCTAACGGTGCTTTGAACAACTGGGCCCTGATATTTGAGCCTGCACATGACAAAACCTACAATAAGACCTGTATGACCAGCAAACATTCAGATCAGCCTGTACATCCACCCAGTATGACCAGAGATCATGTTCATCCCTCTTTGGATAGCCAGGAGGCGGTAGAAGGTACATGTGATCAGCAAAAAATCTGATCAGACTGCACGGATGAGTAGGCTGATCTTCCTATTTGCTGGTCGCTCAAGTCTTATGGTAGACCATGTTTTGTCGTGCGCTGGTTCATTTTCTTTTTTCTACATGAAAATGTATGGATATTCAGAAGCACCTTGTCAATATGCTTCTAATGAGTAACCACAATATATGCTTACATGGAGAAATAAGAACCACACATACCGGTACTATTAATATAGAGCTGTGGGAGAGAAATGGTCTGCTCACACTGAATTGATTCACTGATCGTACTGAGCAGTCTTGTAGCAGCAGAAATGATATTACGGCTAATATAGGAAAGTTATGTTATTTTTACATCGAAACAGATTATATCAAAGGGGTTTCCAGTAAGTACCCACAAAATATGGTTTGGTGCAAGACTAACAAAATTATCTTCTAAATACACTGTAACCTCTTTTTAAGACGATTCAATATAAGACGCTTTCAGGTATGAGAGAGTTTAAAGGTGGGCCCCAAAAGTCTTGTATCCATACAAAATGTATAGAATATATAGAAAAATGACCATTTGTGGTCATTTTTATCTATATAATCTATACATTTGTGTTGGATAAAGCATGTTTATTAAGCTAACACATTTTTTGCTTTGGTTCTGATTTATAGTGCTATAAAGGTTGCGGTGTACTCTGATTTTCTATCCTTGTATCACAGATCCCTTTTCTCTTGGCCAAGCTCAAATATTTTGAAGTCGTAAAGATTAAATAAATCAAGTTTAATGTGTTAAAGGAAGTGTTGAAATACTGATTAATTTATATGGCCAGTGGGGAAAAGAAAAATGTATACAATTAATGTACATTTATTTGGAGATGATTAACCCTTTAAGTACCATTCAGAATTGTAGCAGAACAACATTATACAGTCGACTCTTGTTATCTCGAAATCCAAGGATCTCTATGAAATAGTTCGAGATATCCGTACTTCCACATCAGATTTGCGGAACTGAGGAAAACAATTAATCGAACAACCACCTTTAACAGAATGAATCTTTAATTTGACTCCCAAGTTAGAGACATATTGAAAATATTGTGGAAAAGAGGAGAAATTGCTCCTAAGGAGCAATTTCTCCTCTTTTCCACAATATTTTGTTGCCTGTTGGTAGATCTCTGTGTTAAAACAGGGACAAGATTTTCACTTCGAGATAAGCGGTTATTCGAGATAAGCGAGTTCGAGATAATGAGAGTCGACTGTAATTTTGTTTTTTGTTTGTTTGTTTTTTTTTGTTTTTGTTTGTTTTTTTTTGTTTTTTTGAAAAGACATGACATTTAAAAAATTATTGTAGAAGTTTGTCTGATGCTGCTGTGAATGGTGCTGTAAGGGTTAATGTACAGTCGAACCTCAATGGCTTGAACATCTTTGGGCCCATGGAAGTATGTTCGAGATATGGGTATTTCAAGCCACTGAGGGTAAATCATGGTGCCAGGTCAGGAAGCGAATAGCGCTAATTTAGGGAAATCTTTTCGAGTTTCTACTTAATAATTGTATGTTGAGTGTACTCATTAGAATCACTTCAATGAGGCAAGTCTAATGCATAACTCAACATACAGTTTCATGATAAGAAAATTTCCCTTAATATTTGTGTTTATGAGCTATTGGAAGAATTTCATAGGGACTCAAAAACGTGTTCTAACTAGCCACGGTAAACGAGCCATCGGTGTTCGAGCTGTTGAACTTTGATTGTATTAACCCTTAAAGCACTAATCACAATTGCAGCAGACAACATTTTGATATAATTTTATTTTTAATTTAAATTTGTTCAAGAAAATATGGCTTAACATTTTATGTGAATCATCTGTCTAGCAGATGATTCACATGAAATGCCAAGGCTCATTTTTTGATAAATAATAAAAGATTAGAATGTCATCTGCTACAATTTTGCTAAGCACTTAAGAGTTGAAACTTGGCATGGTGGGTAAAATTTTTAGCAGACGACATATTGATTTTTTTTTTTCTTTTCTTATTTTTTTCAGAAAACAGTTTTTGATATTTCATGCAAATTGTCTCCATTGGAAACAATTTGCATGAAATGTCAAATTCCATTTTCTGGGAAAAATATCATCAATTTGTCGTCTGCTGAATTAGCCCAGAGGGTGGTAATGGTTAAGTTGAAAGTGTTACCATATATTTTGTGGTTACTTTTAAAGAAAATAAATGGAGTTACTTCTACCAAGTTTCTCAAATGATCTGTTAATTATTGTCATGTGACTTCCCAACTCCCAGTTTTATTGCAGGGTTAACGCGGGATACACTGTAGATTTTTTGCCATTTTCTACAAGGGAGACTAATTTTGCAGCTTCCTGCACACCCAGTTGTTTCCGAAAAAGGTCTACTCTAAAAGGAAAGAATTGAGTATTTTTTTTTTCTTTTGGAGTAGATTCCTTTTCAGAGGAGGTAAATAAAAAAAAATCAATATGCACCCCCTCCCCTCCCCTACACCACAAACAAGATGTTAAAAAATGGATGGATGGATGTGAAAACAGAATATCTGATTGCAGTTGTATTGGATAAATCTTTTGACTAGTACCTAATGCCACTCCAATATCCACTTGTCTTCATATGACCAGCCATTCAGAAGATTCAGGTCTTTGTAACACTCTAACCATGGCTATAACAGGGATGGGAAACTTCGGGATTAATCATGATTTAAGCATGAAGTTTCACTTTTACTCTTGTTCACAAGACCACCCTTTTGTGTCAAAAATAGTTATTTTGGTTAATGTATGCTTGAAATAACTTTAAAAGCTAATTATAAAACTAATTACTTGTTGTATAGCTCCAGATAAGAAGGGCTATCCACATAATAATTTTCTTATTTCTCAATAAACACGTGGGTACTCATAAGAAGTGCCTCCCTAGGCGCTTCTAGTGACCACCCACAACATATGTTTTTTTTATTGAGAATAGGAAACATATTAGCAGTTTTTGGACTGAATTTTTAGATTTTAAGGATTGATCATTAGGAATACTGCCACCCCTGATATAAACACATGCCAGAGTGTCTGCAGCAACTTCCTAAATTAACATGCATTCAGTCGAAAAAACAAGTTACCAGTTCCCAGCAAATTCCATGATAGGACATCTGGTCTTATTTGTGTCAAGTTTCCAAGTTTATTCAACACACTGGGGTTCTATAAGTTATCTGACTTTATTTCAAGAAAAAAAACACACATCTGACTTTCCTTTAACAGTCAAACTTCAATGGCAAGAATATATTTAGGACCATGGAAATTTGTTTTAGACATGCATGGGCATTTTGAGCTATTGAGAACTAATCTTAGTGCCGCCAGGAGGCAAATGGAGATGATTTCATTTGCCTATAAAATAATAATATAGGGATCAAACATGGTTTTTCATGCATTAACATTTGCCAGGTCTTGTGGGAGGTGTTTTTAACACCTCCCAAGGGACCTGGCAAATGTTAATGCATTAAAAAACTATGTTTAATCACTATTATTGCATAAAAACTGAAAACATTTGCTACATTTCGCGTTATTTCTTGCACTATTTTGTTATGCCTTTTCACCGATGTCTCGTGAACGTAATTTCCAGACTGTGCACGTTCTAGGGCCGGGCAGTACACATCTCGTAACGGCAGCAAATCTGTGGCCCCGGTACGATCATATTGAAAGTTGGATAGCCATGCATTAACAGCGTGTGAATTGCCTTGTTAATACATGGCTTTTCACCGGTTAAAGCCGGTAAATAATGTGCCACACTGCTTTTTATGCAATAATATGTTACGTGTACTAAATGAGGCAATTGTTATGAGTATACACAACAGACATTTTCATGATGACAGAGGAATTGAGAATTTCCTAGGGACTTGAAAATGAGTTCAGCCACGGTAGATAAGCCATCGGTGTTCGAGTCATTGAAGTTTTACTGTATGGAGTGAAGAGATCTCTTGAGTCGTACAGTTTTACTGTATGTAGTGAAGAGAGAGTCATACAGTTTTATAGTATGGAGTGAAGAGAGAGTCATACAGTTTTACTGTATGGAGTGAAGAGAGTCGTACAGTTTTACTGTATGAGGTGAAAAAGAACAGTGAACTTATCATTTATTCAAAAGATTTATTTTAATACATAATAAATAAATAATTGCAGCAACCCTATCATTGCCATGGTAAAAATCAACTCTGTGACCCCTTCAGGCAGAGTGGAACCTTCCATCATCAGTGATCTATTTTTACACCAATGACATCATAATCACTTCCTGGAAGGGTCAAGCTTGAGTTGTTAATTAGCACAGATAAAAACAGGGACTTGCGTTTATTTGTTGGGCTTCAATAAAATTGTTATTCTGGGGACAAAAATAAAATAAGCCACGCCATGTGAAAAGGAATCTTCAGGGCATGTGTGGACAGTGCAGGCCTGATCAGACTGCACAGACATGCAGTCTGATCAGGGCCTTCACTGTCTGAGAATTATTGTGGGCTGTAGAATGTGATAATGAATAACAAAATCCCTGATCATACTATATGACTTCATTGGCTGATCTGGAGTTTTACAGTTTGCATATGCCCCCAAGATCTCTTTTCTTGTGGCTCAGCTCAACTATATTCATCTGAATACATTGCTTGCCTGAAACCTTAATTAACCTTTAACCTGCTGGGCCCAGTTGTTCAAAGCTTCGTTAGCTTAACGAGCTCATTAGTGGTCAAAATTTTAACTAGTAAGTACAGTATCTAATCCAGTGATTTTTGCTGAAAAAATATGTGTAGCTTTTGCAAAAGCTACTCACATTTTTTTCAGCAAAAATATTAGCGTATATGCCATATTTAATGATAAAAGTTTTAACGATACGTTAACTAACGATGACGTTAGTTTTGAACAACTGGGCCCAGTTGTTCAAAGCTAATGATGTCGTTTGTTAACGATTCGTTAAAATTTACATCGAGTGATACGCAAATATGCTGAACTTTTTTGCTGAAAAAATGTGAGTAGCTTTTGCAGTGCAAAAGCTACTCACATTTTTTCAGCAAAAAATATCAGAATATTGTATATTGAATCCACTAAAACAGTTAACGAAATGACCCTTAACGAGCTCATTAAGCTAACGACGCTTTGAACAACCAGGCCCTGGGCGACGTTTTGAACAACTGGGCCCTGGATTTGAACAGCATCAGACGGCAAATTGGGTGATATTGTTCTCTTCTCTGTTGAAAATAGAGCTTGGCATTTCATGTGATAGGTCTCTTGTGAGGAGACTATTCAGATGAAAGATCAAACCATATACATTTGTATTCTGTGAAAATTAAGGGAAAACATCACCAAACCTGTCTTCTGCTGAATTTGCTTCCCACATGCTATATGTTAATGTAAAACAATACAAAATCTGAGCCCCTCACTATAGGAAATGGTGTGACCTGTGTAAACCCAGACTGGCCTTGGTGACTGAAATGTGATTTGGATCTATACAGTTTGCTTACATAAAATATGGACCTTGCAGCAAACAACTCTCACATTTAAGCTGCATAGATGTCCAGGCTAATCTGGGCTGTGTCTTAGATTTGCCTTAGAAAGGCTCATTTAGTAACCTTCACACTGCAGCAGACGAAAATCAGCAGATAACACTCTGACTCCTATTTCTAGTCATCTCTTTTAACAAATGAGATGTACCTACCCTGTTCTGGGTAAACCAAATATATGGAGAGAAATCTTTGAGCAAACAGTGCAGACCTAAATCAAAATGGAAAGAGTTTGTTCAAGGTCTGCACTGTTGTTCATCCAGCACTTTTTAGTGGCACTGCCAAGCACTCAACTGGACTTGTTCAATTTGTAGAATAAAATACCTGGTTACTGTCTTTTTATACAGAAATCCAAACAATCATGATATAATTATTAGGAAATTTACCAAAATAGATTGAAGATAATGTAGCTGCTGTGTGGTTACCACTAATTTTTAGCTCGGCTGTTTTCGAAGAAAACGACGAGGTACTGTCATAGCTCTGGCGTTGTCTGTGTCGTCGTTGTGCAAAAACTTGGACATTTTATAATATCTCTGTCATTACTGAAGATATTTACTTGAAACTCAGACTAGTTGTTCATTATGAAAAGGAGAACTCATACCAATAGGGGAGGTAACCCTCAAAATATTTTTGGCACAGTTATGCCCTTTTTTCGTCTGCGTCGTCGTGGTGCAAAAACTTGGGCATTTTGTAATATTTCTGTCATTACTGAAGATATTTACTTGAAACTCGGACTAGTTGTTCATTATGAAAAGGGGAACTCATACCAATAGAGGAGGTAACCCTCAAAATATTTTTGGCACAGTTATGCCCCTTTTTCGACTTAGTTTTTGTTGAAAAATGGTTTCACTGTGATTTCTCAAGAACTGATGGATGAATTCTGATCATGTTTGGTATTTAGCATAATTGGGAAAGTCTCCATTGCAGAAAGGAATTCGGTGTCCTTGACCTAATTTTCAAGGTCACCACGGAACTTTGATCATTCAGAAAATGGCTTTCACTGCTATATCTCCAGAACCACTGGATAGATTCTGGTCATGTTTGGTATTTAGCATAATTAGGAGGGCCTCCATTGCAGAAAGGAATTTGGTGACCTTGACCTAATTTTTAAGGTCAAACTGCAGCCAAGCGTTGGCATCTGCATGCGGTGCTCTTGTTTTTTTTTTGATATGTTAAAAGAAATATTGCAAAGATCAAAATTTGCGGTTTGGCCATTCTTCTATATGATTTCCAGCATTATTTTGTTTTAAATTAAAAACAGGTACTTAAAAAGTAGATCTGATCTACAGATGATTACTAATCTGAATATAGGTCAGTAGAAGTATTGTGGATCACTTTGATTATAGTGTGAATTATTGTTTGTTTGTATTGAGGCTTTACAGCCCACTCAACCTCACAGGGTCATGTCGAGTGAGGTCAGCTTAACTAACCACATTTTTACTGGGCAGGCTTAGTCCCCTAAGTAGTTAACCAGTATTGTGCACACTTTTTCACAGAAATACAATCTGCATCATACAACCCCCTTTACTAGGTTGCAAGAATGGCTGGTTGCGGTAAAAGAAAAGTAAGGACTAAGTTATGGTGTCCAAATATTTAGAACAATTTTATGGTATTGTTTCTTTATCATCTGCAGCAGTGTAACCATTTATGACAATAAGCTTATGTATATTATATATACCCAGACTGTCATGTGACCAGCACTAATAAAATACATTTAATGCCATTGGATAGCTTACAGCACCATAAAATTGTATAATTTGTGTTGAGGTTTTACGGCCCAGTCAACCCAATGGGGTCATGTCGAGCGCGGTCAGTTTACCTAACCACACGTTTACTGGGCAGGCTTAGTCCTCTAAGCAGTTAACCAGTATTGTGCACATTCTTTCGCCAGAAACTGACAACTGCCCTTCTTGAATCAGCGGAAGGGAGAGAATGACCGTAGAAAATATTTCATGATCAATCTCCACGAAAGAATGTTACCGACCTCGGCGGGGGTTGAACCCGCGACCTCCTGGTCTCCAGTCGGACGGCGCATCCAACTGAGCCACCGAGGCCGGCTAAAATTGTATAATGGAAGATCATAAGATTCATGGGAAAAGAAGTAAAAGCAACTGTTTAACCCTTTGCATGCCATGTAAAAATTTCAGCAGACGACATCCTGAAATATTTTTCTTATTTTTCACAGAAAATAAGGATTGACATTTCATGCAAATGTCTTAAGAGAAATCTGTATGAAATGTCTAACGTTATTTTCTGAGGAAAAAGACTAAGAATATAGGGTAATTTAGCTACTTGAGACTAACAAGATGTAACTTTAAATGCAACTGATTTACCTAAAAATAAAATGCAGACTGAAAGTACATGTAATTTTGCAAGTACACTGTACACTTCAACCTCTGTATAACATGGTTTGCTATAACACAGTTTTGGATATAACACGGTCCAAAGATGGATCCCAAAAATGTATAGATTATATTGAAAAATGACCATAAATGGTCATTTTTTCAATATAATCTATACATTTTTGTTTGGATATAACACGGTTGTTTAACCAACACGGTTTATGCTAAGGACCCCAACAATAGTGTTATAAAGAGGTTGTGGTGTATATGTGATGACATTTTTCATAGAATGTTTTTGACAGAAATTTCTGAAGTTCCAATTTGAACTACTAGAGCTTGAAGGAAATTTACATCAGCATTTTTTATATCAAAACCAGTATACCAATTCAGTCGACAACAACAAAATTCAAAGAAAAAATTCTGTTTCCAGATTATTACCACAAACACACACATGTAAAAAGTTCATCTACTACATTCATAAAATGTCAAGAAATGGTGTGACTATTAAAATGTAAATCCATGCAAATTCAGTAAAATAAAAATGCATTGTCAATATCACAGGAGCTTGAAATTCGGACAGATATGCATGTTAAAATGGCCAAATGGCTTGCCTTATAGGATAGTCGATTTAGGCCATTCGGCTCACCTTATAGGATAGTCGATTTAGGCCATTTTAACATGCATTTCTGAGTCGATTTGGGCCATTAGGCTCGCCTAATAGGATAATCGATTTGGACCATTTTAACATGCATTTCGAATAGTCCATTTGTATAGTACAGTCGATTTGGGCCATTTTAACATGCATTTCTGACCGAATTTCAAGCTCCTGTGGTCAAAATTATAAAATTAATTGCCTGATGACTGAGACAGGATCTAATCAAATTTTCCAACAATCTGTTCTGAACATAGCTCTATTAATTGATCGATAAATTCCACAAAAAATACTATCATTACAGATTTGCTAATAATCCATCATTTAATTTCTAAGTTTGTTACTTTACCGTATTTGCCCTTAGTATTCAGACACCTCAACTCCTTACCATACTTTATCTAAAATTTGAACGTCCAATTTACTACCCACTGTTGTGTCTGAAACAGCTAGGTGAGAGGCAAACAGTGTAGACCCAGATGAGATGCTGCGTTTTCTCAGGCCTGTCTGACAAAATGCAAACAATAAAGTATAACATATGATACAGTCCTGCTCAAATAGGTAAAATTATTATCAAATCTTCAGCAATTACTTATCGATTGTCAGTCACAATGGCAGGACTGATAATGGATTATCTTTTCAACTCTGATTAGCCAGCCTTAATTGTGAGTACTCATTAGAACCGCCTTGGCAAGGCGGTTAACTCAGTTTTTGGTAAAATATTCAATATATTTGAATAGGCGTGTTTTCATAATGTGTTGTAGTACTCAATGGAGTCACCTCACAGAGATGATTCCAATGTGTGTCACAACATGTTTTTGTGGAAAAATAAGAAAAATATTGATACTTTTTCATTTGAGAAAAAAATTCATCTGGAGCTATGTATAGGTATGCATTACCAGAATTACCCAAAATATTAGGACTGCTTCTGCTACAGCATAGACCTTCATCCAATTACACATTACCATTTTGCCACCACTTGTGTGGGGTACCTCCTGATAGAAAAAATAACTTCTACAAATTTAAGGGAAAAGGATTTTTGCGTCTGAATATTATGGGCAATTATGGCACCTTTTGTTGGATTCAGACAGTAACATAGTGTTCCAAAACATGATTAACACTTTGATAGCATTTTGTGCAAAAACATCAGCAGATGACATTCTGAGCCCAGTTGTTCAAAAGTAACTATGTCATTAGTTAACATATTGTTAAAACTTTGATCATTAAATATGGCATATACACTAATATTTTTGCTGAAAAAATGTGAGTAGCTTTTGCATTTGCAAAAGCTACTCACATTTCTTCAGCAAAATACCTGTAAATTAGATATTGTACTTAATAGAACAGTTAACATTTTGACCACTAACAAGCTTGTTCAGCTAATTATGCTTTGAACATCTGAGCCCTGAAGTATTTTCATATATTTTTACATAGGGAAAAATAAACAATATATTTATTTGTCAACTGTTGAATTTTCCCAGACAGATCTAAAGATTACAAAGCAATACAATATGTGGCAATGGAATATAGATCCCAACATGAATAGCTACGTTTTACTCCATACAATTTTCCCAAACTAACAGATGGTGTAATGAAATTTAATTCTCTATGAATATGTTTTTGTGATGGATGGTAACAGCTGAGAGAGAACATAACTAATTACAACTGATTGAAAATTCTCTAGTCTTATTTGAACAGTGTGAAAACAGGAAATTTTCAATGGTAACACATTGTTTTAAAAGACGAATATTCTAAAATATCATTTTTGAGCAAATATTTAGATACAGGATCCAAGCGAGCAATAAACTGCCCTTCTTAACCAAGCAATAAGTAGTATGAAACATATGGCAAGGACTGCTTATTGTTAGAACAAACAAGATATTCACAGCTCCAGATAAGGTGCTTTTTTTTTTTCAACCAAAAAGTATTGATACATATATCTTTCTTATTTCTTTGCAAAAACATACTTTGTGGGCACTCATTAGAAGCGCCTTGGTAAGGCACTTCTAATGAGTACCCACAACATATGTTTTTGTGTAGAGATAAGAAAATTACCACTACTTTTCCATTGAAAAAAAGGACCTTCTCTGAAGCTGTGCTTGCACTGTAAATTAAATACACTCACTAAGATAATGGTAAAGGAGTCCCATAACCTTGCTGCAATGCAGGTTGGAACCCACCATGTCTTGGGCATATGAAAGTGAGGGGCCCAATCACTGCTGGATGAAAGAGTTTTCAGTTGGCTCAAACCCACAACCATCAGTACAACAGTCAACCCCTCTAAGTACTTGGCTATGGAGCTTCTCACTGAGATACCTGCCTAAAATCAGCGGTCAGACCAAGGTACATGTAGTTGCATTGTTATTAATTGTTCCAAATTATATATACCAGTACATGGCTCAACATATATACACCAAAGAGCCTGGCTATGAGAAACACATTTTCCCACATCCAGTTGAGGTAGTGAACATTCTGCCCAGCACAACTCTAATCAGAATCTGTCCCATTTACGAAATACACTGGATAAGGCTAAAGATAACTTGGCAGGATTGGAATAACAGGCTGGCCTGGGTCTACACTGGTGATATATGGGCCAGCCATTATTTCAAATGTTCAACTAGCTAGAATGCAGAACTATTTTGGAATGTTATTAACCCTTGTTTTGCTGAATAAATTAAGATGCCCCGCCCACTTCTAATTTCTAACCAATCAGATTACTTGATCCTGGTTATTGATACATATTCACATACTTAAGGGCAAACAGTGTAGATCCAGATCAGTTGGCTTCTTCAGAAGCCAACTGATCTGGAGCTATACTGTTTGAAAAGTCAGGATATATGCGGGTTCAGCAGGACTAAGGTTAAACAATAGATTTTCCAATGAAGCTAGATAAAATGAAATAAAATTGAGCACAGGTTTGTTGCTACTGAAACTTAGCATGCTGGGTAAACATTTCAGCAGACAACATTTTGAACAATTTTTCTTATTTTTTTTTTTTTCTCAGAAAATAGGCTTTGACATTCCTAAAGAGACAATGTGCATGGAACATCAATGCCTATTTTCTGGGTAAAAAAAAAGAAAAATATCAACAATTTGCCGTCTGCTGAATTTACCCATACACTGGTAACAGTTGAAGAATGAGACCAATGTAAAATTCAAAACTGATCTCACCCAACAAAACACACCACCACATCCCACTCCATCCCATCCCTTTTTCTCATATATTTATTCAGCATTCTATCAAGCAAAAAAGTATCTCGCCACATTATTACTCACATCTCTGGACCTGATCTTGTATTTTCTCTCAGCTGTATGATACATGTACTATGATTGGAAGAATTTACCCTATGTTACCAAGTTTACCCTAAGTATATGGACAGACAGACCTGAGCAAACAGCATAGATGCAGATCAGAAGCCGCAGTGCGGCATCTGATCTGCGTCCATACCATTTGCCACCCATCAGGCAGTTTTGAAGACACATTAACCCATTGTAGACTAAATAGACTCCCCCACACTATATATTGGAAGAGACTAATTTCAATGTTAGGTATGTTTAGCTATGAGACTAAGATATTCCTAAAGAAAAATGGCTGAACTATTTGCAAATAGTGTAGACCCTGGTCAGATGACGCATTCTGCAGTGTCTGATCTGGGTCAGCACTGTTTGCCAATTACCCTTTTAGGGGCTCCAGACGGAAATGAGTTAACAAACAGTAAAATGGACTTTTTTAGATTTTCATTGTAATTCACTGCAGCTTTTAAGTGCTGTGTAGTGGCCATAAAACATTCCCCTGTACTTCATTATAGTGCAGAGATACTTTTATTTCCTTTGGGATCATTGAGCCCATTCTAGTTACTTTGAAAATCAAATACCACTTAAGCCAGTGCTAGAGACGATATATACAACATAGGCTTAGATAAGAGTGGGTATCAAGTTAATATTTTTCTTATTTCTCCACGAAAACGTATGTTGTGGGTACTCATTAGAAGCTCCTCAGTGAGGTGCTTCTAATGAGTACTCACAACATATGCTTTCGTGGAGAAATAGAAAAATATCAATACTTTTGGATTGAAAAAAGTGCCTTAACTAGAGCTATGAACAAGCTCACAAACTACACTGCTGTATATGAGGAGACTTAATAAAAGCAAGTCTCCTATTTTCATTCTTCTGTGTGTTCTTTGGTTTCCAATGACAACCTTATAGATTTTCATTGTTCAAATTTCAGAATTACAATGTATGGCAAGGAGCATCAAGGACCAAATATTCAGGGTAAACTGGTAGTTCTAGTCTTTCAGTCACTATAATTCATCAGCTCGTTTGTAACGAAGATTATTTAAAACTTCTTCTGGCACTTTCTGATTCCTACTGTCTTTCTTATGGAAACCACGGTCTAACAACAGCTGATTGCACTCTTTCCTGTCCATTTTACTCAGATCTATTTTCTGAAATTAGAAAATTCAACTCTTTTTCATAACGAAAACATGCTTATATAATGTTGACCCCCTTAAACCCCACTTTTATTGTAAAACTGGGTTTACAGGGTTATACATTATTTTCCTTATTTCTGCTTAAAACATAGGTTGTGAGGTGCTTCTAATGAGTACTCATAACATATGTTTTTATGGAGAATTAGTGAAAATTTTCCCAGAATTATCATCAAATAATCCTCTATAACAAGTCCTCGGTTTAAAGCATGCAACACATTACAGAACTTCTCTTGTATACTACATAATATAGAAAAAGACCAGAAACAGTCAAAATGCATATATATGTATGTGTGCTTTACACATTTTAAACTAGCATAGTGAAGTTTCAATGAATTCTTTATACACAGCTCTATAGACAGAGCCTTGAACATGCCACTTGTTAAAAAGGGCCTTGAAAATTACATGTAAGTTATATTTTTGCAGAATACTTACTGAGTTTGCAGAAATTATATCTTGGGTAGTATTCAAACAGATTAAAAGAACTGATTTGCTGAATTCATTTGTTGCTTGAGGTCCTTGCTTTCAACAGTCTCTTTTTCCAGCTTTTGTCTGCTAATGATGTATAAGCAATATTTTGTAACAATAAGTGAACAAAAAATCTTTTATTTGTAAAGTAAAATGAAAATCTTCTGTCACAGATTTTTTCTGATTATAATCAATTCAGAATATTGCCTCCGATCATCAATCGGTTGTTGATGAATAAACAATTTTCAATTATATTAATCAATCATCGGAACAACACTAGCAGACATTCTAAAACTGGTTTTTATTATTTTTCAGGGAAAATAAGACTTGACAGTTCATGTGAATTGTCTGCATATAAGACAATTCACATGAAATGTCTTATTTTCAATAAAAATAATCAAGTGTCATCGGATTTAGTTGGGATTGGATCTTTAAGGATTAATAACGTTTTAAAAGAAAATTTATACCTTAGGTGGCTCAGTTGGATGCGCCGTCCAACCCCCGCAACATTCTTTCGTGGAGATTGATCATGAAATATTTTCTACGGTCATTCTCTCCCTTCCGCTGATTCAAGAAGGGCAGTTGTCAGTTTCTGGCGAAAGAACGTGCACAATACTGGTTAACCACTTAGAGGACTAAGCCTGCCCAGTAAACGTGTGGTTAGGTAAACTGACCGCGCTCGACATGACCCCATTGGGTTGACTGGGCCGTAAAACCTCAACACAAACAAACAAACACAGAATTAGCCACAAAATTGTACTTACCAAGTTCTGTTTTTCCCCCCGACCTTTAATTCAATCCATTCAGCAGTTTTGAAGAATATGGTTTCTCAATAATACTTCACAACTTTCTGCTGCATGGTAATAGAACTGATTGTACAAATTATGTAAAAAACCAAAATAGCTTACCTCGATTTCTTCATCATTTTTACCAAGAAAATAAAGATCTGGAGGAGCTCCACCTCGTGGAAGAAACTCAACATCGTGACTGTATCATAGTTAAGTCTGATAATAAAATGGCTTCTAAGATTTATATGAGCCAGCGCACAACAAAACCTGACTTGTATGATCAGCAAAGACTCAGATCACGCTATACATCCACCCAGTATGGCAAGGGTTCTCCTTTATCCATCTTTGGACAGCCTAGAGGTTGTAGAAGGCACATGCAATCAGCCAAGACTCTGATCAGACTGCACAGATGCACAGGCTGATCCGAGTCTTCACTGGTCACACAAGTCTTATTCCAGGTTTTGTCATGTGCTGGCTCATATGCACTGCCAATGTCAAAGCAAATATTTTAACTTTTAATCTGCTTAACTCATGTTAACCCTTGTCCTGCTGAATAAATTAAGATGCCCCTCCCATTTCTAACTGTCAGCCAATCAAATTACTTGATCCAGGTTGTTGATACATATTCATATACTGAATGACAAACAGTGCAGATCCAGATCAGTTGGCTTCTTCAGAAGCCAACTGATCTGGATCTACACTGTTTGTAAAGGCAGGATATATCCGGGTTCAGCAGGACAAGGGTTTTAAAGATATTTTACTGGCATGATAATTCATGTAAAACTTAAAAACACTATTTTCTATGAAAAACAAGAAAAAATATCTCCATCTGCTAATTTGATCAGAAGCAAGTCCAATGCAGATCTGTATTTTAGTTTAATGAATTCTTGTAACAAAAGCGGTAGGAAGACTTCCAGTATAGCGGCCCCAGAAAATGGATGTAGAATAAGAATGAAGGTGCGTGTCGTGCACGATGCTATGCTAGGTTCTCTCCATATATATAGAGTCGCGCGATAGCGCGACAATCTCGTTTAATAGGCAACAAAACGGAAAAATAACCCCAAAATCGTATTTGTCGTGAAATTTTATGTTAATACCTTCGGTATGTAATACCAAAAGGTATTAACTGATTCTGTGTTCAAACCTCAAAAGGATGGCCGATTTATTTTGATTTAACAGCTGATTGGATCATGTGACATTAGTGACGTAATCGGAAGCACGTGCACAGTTTCCAATGTAAATAAAGAGCTGTCAAAAGCGTCTCAGCACAAAACCGGCTGAATTAATGCCTCTCAGGCTGCGAGATTTGTTTAAGCTTACTGAAAATATTGAAAATCTTATACAATGGCTATTTCAGTTAGGTTTGGTACTACAACTGAGCGGTGTTTCATGTAAATTTTGTGATAAAGGTCGGTTTGGCCTGAGAAAGGACTCGTCTTTCAGTACTGACCAGTGTTGCCGGCGTTGTTCTAACAAAGCATGTGTTAAGAAGGTGTCAATTAGACAGGGATCCTGGTTCTCAAAGAGTAATCTTTCCTTTGAAACAATCGTGTTCCTTACCTACTTCTGGGTTTACAGAGCAGAACAGGAATTTGTTAAACACGAGTTGGGTATCTCGCACACAACGATAGTCTATTGGTACAATTTTTCAAGAGAAGTCTGTATATCCATCTTAGAAGTATATAGTCGACAGATAGGAGGCCCTGGTAAAGTAGTGGAGATAGACGAGTCTAAATTTGGAAAAAGGAAATTTCATAAGGGAAGAAGAGTAGATGGCGTTTGGGTTTTTGGGGGAATACAAAGAGACACCAAGGAGTGTTTCTTTAAGTGTGTAGCTGACCGAACTGCCAACACCCTGGTGTCTATTATCAGCGAAAATATTTTGCCAGGAACAACAGTTATTTCTGATTGCTGGGAAGCATACAGCTCCCTAAACAGCGAAGGTTTCTCCCATCTTATGGTAAATCACTCTGTGAACTTTGTTGACCCCATGACAGGTGCCCATACAAATACTATTGAAAGCACCTGGCGTGCTTTAAAGAAGTCCCTACCCAAACATGGAACAACAAAGAGTCTGTATGACACTTACTTTGCCCAGTATTGTGTAAGAAAGCAGTTTCTGATTGACAAAGAAGACCCATTTCTTGAATTCCTGCAGCTTATAAAGAAAGTATACCAACCCAGCTTTGAGCCTACATATGAGGAAATTCAGGCATAAAGGAAAAGAAAAGCAGAGAAAACTCTCCTAATACAGCCAGCAAAAGTAGTCAGGATACCCCTTTCCAGCATACAGATAAACACATCTACTTCAAGCGCCGATGACTTCGACATTTAGCGGTAACTTTATGTTGTTTATTAACGGTTTCATGTTTGAGAGCTGCTTCTTCACTTGTTTCTCTAACCCTTACCACCCCATTGAACTACAAAGATGTTGTTGGATTATATTATCCTCTTTAAAACTTCGCCAAGTTGCAATATTGCTCTCGGTAGTTTTGTTACTTTGCCAAGCTGAAATATGGCTCTCTGTAGTCTCGTAAGTGGCTGAACGGAAAATGGCAGCCATTTTCCGAATTGTTTACGGTGCGCGTAGCAACGCTAGACATGCGCAACGCTGGACATGCGCAAAGGAATGATGGAACTTCCGGGGACCGCTAAACTGGAATCTATCCAAAGCGGTATAAATCAAATTATTCAAAAGACTGCTTTTATGACATGAAAGTAAAATTAAAAAGCTAAATAAAAACATCATAGACACTGCATGATACCTCCCCACAGCAGGATAACAAAAACATGTAGAGAAGATGGCTGTGTTTGATGTGTAGAAACTCTACCAAAAAACTGTTGTACTGTAACCTACAAACAATATGTGCTGTATCACATCTTAGTCTTAACTGGTATTGATGAAAACTGTAGGAGTAATTAGCCTGAAAGCAAGAGAGGCTGATTTAATAAGCATTAAATCTATGAAAATTTAGTGTATTGTAACCTTGAAAGAATATGAAAATTCGGTGTACTGTAACCTGGCTGCAATTTTCAACAATATTCTTTCTAACAACATACAAATAACAGCTTGATCAGATGAAAACTACAGGAGGAGTGAACTGATAGTGAAATCAAGCTTGAACAATCTTGAAAGAGCTGCCAAATCAAAATTTGGTGTATTGTAACCTCAAAACAATATGTGCTGCATCACTTCATAGTCTAACTGTCCACCATGTTTCAACCTGATCTGACGAAAACTGTTGGAGGAGTTATCAAACAAGAGGCCCACAGGCCACAACTCGCTCACCTGAGTGAAACCGCCACTGCAGATATGCAGATGGCATGCAACATTTTTCCAATACTCTTATGACAAGGCAATGGCTTAAACAGTTTTTGAAATATCTTGCTTACGAGGTTAAAATGCTGAAATTTCAAAACGTTACAAGTAAAATAAGTCACCCCCAATGCCTCCTACCAACTTTTGAGTCAACTGGCATTTCGGTGCAGTAGAAGAAGCAAAAAACAGATTTTCAAGATGGCTGCCATCTTGGATTTCCAATCGGAATGATTATAGCTATTTTCTGATCTACAAGTCACTCTGATACTTCCTACTAAGTTTCAAGTCAATTGACTTTTAGTTTTAAGAGAAGAAGCGAAAAATAGATTTTCAAGATGGCTGTCATGGAGGCCATCTTGGATTTCCAATTGGCACGATTTGAGCTATTTTTTATGTACAAGTCATCCCGATGCTTCCTAGCAAGTTTGGAGTCAATTGGCCTTTCGGTTCAGGAGAAGAAGCAAAAAATAGCTTTTCAAGATGGCTGCCATGGTGGCCATCTTGGATTTCTAATCAGCACAATTTTAGCTATTTTTGATTTATAAGTCACCCCAATGCTTCCTAACCAGTTTGGAGTCAACTGGCTTTTGGGTTTCGGAGTAGAAGCGAAAAATAGATTGTCAAGATGGCTGCCATGCTGGCCATCTTGGAATTTGGACCGACACGATTTTAGCTATATTTGATCTACAAGTCACCCTGATGCTTCCTAGCAAGTTTGGAGTCAATTGGCCTTTCGGTTCAGGAGAAGCGAAAAAGATTTTCAAGATGGTGGCCATGGCGACCATCTTGGATTTCCGATCGGAACGATTTTAGCTATTTTTTTATCTACATTTCACCCTGATGCTTCCTACCAAGTATCGAGTCAATTGGCCCTGGGGTGTAGGAAGAGTAGGCCTTTAAAGCAATTGTTCACGCCGCATGACCCATGATGGACGACGGACATTGACTGACCACAATAGCTTACCATGCGCACTTCATGCTCAGGTGAGCTAAAAATCTGAGCAAATTTGGCTCAGTGGCTTCAGAGAAGTCGTCAAATTCTCAACAATTTTCCCATATAAATGTATGGGCTCATACAAATGCATAGGGAAGCAAACTTGACCTTGCCGTAAAAAGGTCAAATGTCAACGTACGATAATCTTTTCAGCAATTTTGGTAGATCTCCTGTCCCTGATGATTTGTGCATAGATTTAGCCCCAAGGCATCCTCAGTTCTGAAGAAGAAGATTTTTAAAGGGTCTTACCATATATGGGCATGGTAGCCATCTTGGTCGACCTACCGCGACCGTTTTAGCAATCTTTCGTTCCCCTGACTTAAGAAGGCACAATATGAAATTTGAGCAAATTTGGCTCAGTGGCTTCAGAGAAGAAGAAATTTAAAATTCTCAACAATTTTCCTATTCAAATGTATGGGGCTCATACAAATGCATAGGGAAGCAAACTTGATCCTGCCGTAAAAAGGTCAAATGTCAACGTGCAACAATTCTTTTGGCAACTTTGGTAGACCTCTCCTTCCAGATGATTTGTGCAAAGATTCAGCCCCAAGGCATTCTCGGTTCTGGAGAAGAAGATTTTTAAAGGTTTTTACCATATATGGGCATGGCGGCCATCTTGGTCAACGGACCGTGACAATTTTAGCAATCTTTTGTTTCCCCACACTAAGGTGGCTACATATGAAATTTGAACAAAATTAGCTCAGAGGCTTCAGAGGATAAGTCGTTTGAAACTCTTAACAATTTTCCCATTCAAATGTATAGAGCTCATACAAATGCATAGGGAAGCGAACTTGACCTTGCCGTAAAAAGGTCAAACGTCAACGTACGACAATTCTTTTAGCACCTTTGGTTGACCTCTCATCCCCGATGATTCATGCAAAGATTCAGCCCCAAGGCATCCTCGGTTATGGAGAAGAAGATTTTTAAAGATTTTTACCATATATGGACATGGCGGCCATCTTGGTCAACTGACCATGACAATTTTAGCAATCTTTCGTTTCCCCACCCTAAGGTGGCTCCATATGAAATTTGAACAAAATTAGCTCAGAGGCTTCAGAGGAGAAGTCGTTTGAAACTCTTAACAATTTTCCCATTCAAATGTATAGAGCTCATACAAATGCATAGGGAAGCGAACTTGACCTTGCCGTAAAAAGGTCAAACGTCAACGTACGATAATTCTTTTAGCAACTTTGGTTGACCTCTTGTCCCCGATGATACATGCAAAGATTCAGCCCCAAGGCATCCTTGGTTATGGAGAAGAAGATTTTTAAAGGTTTTTACCATATATGGGCATGGCGGCCATCTTGGTCAACGGACCGCGACAATTTTAGCAATCTTTTGTTTCCCCACCCTAAGGTGGCTCCATATGAAATTTGAACAAAATTAGCTCAGAGGCTTCTGAGGAGAAGTCGTTTGAAACTCTTAACAATTTTCCCATTCAAATGTATAGAGCTCATATAAATGCATAGGGAAGCGAACTTGACCTAGCCGTAAAAAAGGTCAAACATCAACATACGACAATTCTTTTAGCAACTTTGGTTGACCTCCCGTCCCCGATGATTCATGCAAAGATTCAGCCCCAAGGCATCCTCGGTTATGGAGAAGAAAATTTTTAAAGGTTTTTACCATATATGGGCATGGCGGCCATCTTAGTCGACGGACCGCGACCATTTTAGCAATCTTTCGTTCCCCCACCCTAAGGAGGCTCCATATGAAATTTGAGCAAAATTGGCTCAGCGGCTTCAGAGGAGAAGTCGTTTGAAAATGTTAACGGACGGACGGACGGACGGACGGGCGGACGGACGGACGACGGACGAAAAGTGATCACAATTGCTCATCCTGAGCAGAGCTCAGGTGAGCTAAAAACAAAAGTCAAAGTCCAAAATATCGTTAAAAAGTGTAATTACTCCCATCAAAATTAGATGTATTGTAAGCTCCAAACAATATGCGCTGTACCACCTCATGGTTTAACTGTCCACCAAGTTTCAACAGGATTTGATGAAAAGTTTAGGAGGATAATATAACTCTATCAAAATGTGGTTTACTGTAACCTCAAAATCTTATTAGCTATATCACATCATGGTGTAAGCAGCCACCAAGTTTCAATGCGCTCCGATGAAAACTGTAGGAGTTATCCAGAAACTAAGTGCTGACGTATGAACAGACAAATGGAGGGACAGACAGACATTGGGACAGGCAGATGGACAGACATTCGAGGGTATACCATAATACCCCACCACTATAGTGTGGCGGGGATAAAAACCATGAGTGTAAATGTACCTTCAGACCTGTGCACACAGCAAAGATTCAGATCAGTCTGCGCATTTGCAGTCTAATCAGAAATTCAGAATATTCACCGAATGCATTCTGGATAGCCAAGGATGCAACATTTCTTCATGCAGACAACAACTTGACTGATCAGGGACCAGCTTTTCAAAGCTAACAACGTCGTTAGTTAACGATTCGTTAAAATTTACATCGAGTGATACACAAATATGCTGAAATTTTTTGTGAAAAAATGCGAGTAGCTTTGCTACTCACATTTTTTCAGCAAAAAATATCAGAATACTGTATATTGAATCCGCTAAAACAGTTAATGAAATGACCCTTAACGAGCTTGTTAAGCTAACGACACTTTGAACAACTGGGCCCAGACCTTATAGACATATAGGCTAATTTGAGCCTTCACAGGGCACACATTTCAGAAGGTACATTTTCTCACCTAGCAGCTCATATTTAAACTACAGTAAATATCCTAAAATTTTAAACACTTTTCCATACTTTTTTGGCCTAAGTTATGTTTTTATGCAGTGATTTCTTAAACTCAGTGGAATGGCGAACAGTGTAGACCCTGATCAGACTGCTCCTTGAGGAGCAGTCTGATCTGGGTCTACACTGTTTGCATATGCGATTTTGTCAGACACTCTGGTGTATGAAATATTAGGACATTTACAAGGGTATTTGTAGTGCCAGTACTAGATTCCAATCAACAAACACCGGAAGGAACAACCTGAACACTGCTTGCTCATCAGCAATTCCTTGGTGACTCAAGTAGTTAACCTATACTGTAGTATGTGATTGCGGAAAGTGTCAGGGTATGAACTCATGTTGTGTAACTGAACTCAATATTTTTCTGACATCCTGGGATTTTCATATGCATGCAGTTACAGTCAAACCTGTGTTAAGCAAACATCTAAGGGAAAGCCAAAAATTGGTAGCTTAAGACAGGTGCTTGCTTAATACAGGTAAATTTCCACTTATTCGCCTTTATTGGGATCTGAAATAATGGCCTTTAAAGACAGGTGATTGCTTAATACAGGTGGCTTTTAGGACAGGTTTGACTGTAATAGGCAAAGCCTATTAAAATCCATATTTTTTGCCAACAGCAGAGAATCAGATGAGCAAGGACACCTGGTACAAGATCTTCACTCTGACATACATGTTATAGAGCTACATGATGTAGCTCTAAATAAGGCACTTTTTTCAACAAAAGGTAATGCTATTTTTCTTATTTCTCCTTGAAAAACAGTAAAACATATTCTTTAGAAGCACCTTAATGAGGCATTCTAATTAGTAACCACAGTTTACCTGAAGCAATAAGAAAAAGATGTATCTGAGTATACCTCTCACCTGAAGATACATGTATTTACATGTAGTGACCACAGTTTATGAGAAGCATTAAGAAAAATATTTATCAGAGTACACCTCTTACCTGAAGCTATTTATGCAGAAAGTGTCCTAAAATTTCCAACACTTTATTCCATACTTTTATGGGCCAAATTTTGCTTTTTATGCAGTTGCTTCTTAGAATACTTAGTGGAATGGAAAACAGTGTAGACTGATCAGACTGCTCCTTAGGACCTGTCTGATCTGGGTCTGCACTGTTTGCATATGCCATTTCGTGAGACACTTTGGTGTACGAAATTTTAGGACATTTAGAACTGCAGCATGAGAAAAGAGCCCTATGTATCCACAGTTCATAGCTCCAGACAAGATAACCACAAAATATTTTTCTTATTTTTCACAACTAAATCATATGTTGTGGGTACTCATTAAAAGCACTTCATCATGACACTTCTAATGAGTACCCACAATATATTTTCATGGATAAATACAGGGGTGGAGCCAGGATGATTTCTGAGCGGGGGTCGATTTGATCAAAATACTGTACTTACTCTATGTATACGGACAGAAAGTCTGAGCAAAAGCAAACAGTGCAGACCCAGATCAAATGCCAGTGAATGTAATGTCTGATCAGTGTCTACACTGTTTGCCACTCACCCAGCAATTTTAAATACATTTACAGATAGTAAAATGGACTAGTTGCAGAGCAGTATAAGGTAAAGAGTAAAGGGTGTGAACATTAAGGTGAATACAGTATCTCAAATTTATCCAAAATTTCCCATGAAAATGAAATTTTGAGTCAAAGGGGGCTTCAGTAGTAACCCCCAAACCCACTCTAACTGCCCTTGAAATAAAAAAAAAATATCAGAACTTTTCGTTTGTAAAAAACACATTATCTGGAGCTATTTCACAGCCTTTTCGGTGTATTCATACATTCCATGGTGCAGAGAAATCCTGTAAGCGGGAAAGGGGAAACAAAGCTCAGATCAGATTGTATGAATATGATGTCTGACCTGAGCTTTAATTGCCTGAATATGCTAAGGGGTATTTTCTCTTTTTGCAGCACTGATTCTGCCAAATATTGTGTGTGCAAACAGTAAAGAAGCTGGGCTGATTCTCATGGGTGCACCCATTATCTTGGTGTCTGCTGTCAGCATATTCCTTTCTAAAAGTATTCATGCCATAAACTGTGGACTAAAATCTGTGATATAAGGCAAAATCTTAAGGAAAATTTGACAAAATTCTGTGAGATTTGGAATCGTAAGTCTTTTTTTTTTTTTTTTTTTTTTTTCATGTAAGAGGCTTGTGAAACACCAAAACATATTTATTATTATTATTATTTTTTCTTAATAAAAACAAGCTAAATGATATTGACGTTTGCCTATTTAAGACATGGGGGACAAGTGCAGCCTGCAGGATGCTTCAGACTTTTCCATGCACATATGCCATAATAGAATACTTATGATAAAAGTATGGTAGTTTTTATTGATGGGTAAAAGGATACAACAGAGGGACGTCATCATTGATGAACCTCTTAACCTCTGGTAAACGATTCAATCGTCATCCCGAGCAGCTCTGAAAGAAAAAAAATAATTAACCATGCTGATCTGAAGATAATTAACCTTTAAAACTCTCTTGGCAGATTAAGCAGAAGACAGTAACAGAAAACTGATGATGTTTCATATTTTTACAGAATATAGGTTTGATAAGTTTGAATTATATGCTGAGGCATCCACACAACAAACAAACAAAAAAAAAAAAAATGATTTTTTTTTTTTGGGGGGGGGGGGGGGGTGGGGGAACCAAGCAATATACATACATATCTATCTCTATATACTGTCATTTGTCTTTGCAAACATTCTAGGCAGGTCACACTGTCGTGTTAAAGCAAATCTAAAAGGTATAAGCAGTGAAGTGAAATTCAAAAGTGCAAAAGTGAAGAAGATGAAAAATGATAGGTTAAATTTGATGAAGAATATACTATCAATTTGTCCACTAATACTGACCAGGGCCCAGTTGTTCAAAGCGTCATTAGCTTAACGAGCTCGTTAAGGGTCATTTTGTTAACTTTTTTAGCGGATTCATTATACAATATTCTGATATTTTTTGCTGAAAAAATGTGAGTAGCTTTTGCATAAAAGCTACTCACATTTTTTCAGCAAAAAATTTCAGCATATTTGCATATCACTCGATGTAAATTTTAACGAATCGTTAACTAACGACATTGTTAGCTTTGAACAACTGGGCCCAGAATGCTAAAAATAAAAGCACTGCAAGAGCTGCACCATGCACTGCCACCGCACTTACATCAAGCATGTGCCATAACTCTGTAAAAATTGAAGGCGAGGTCTGGTGACAACCAGTTGTCAGCAGACTTTTTGGTCTGGTGACAACCGGTTGTCAGCAGACCTAAAAGTCTGGTGACAACCAGCTATACTTTTTCCAATAAATAGCAGGAGTAATTTATCTGTTTTAAATATCTTATGCTTTGAATGTGTTTGAATTATTAAAAAGTAAGTCTTTCCACAGTTATTTGAATAAATACCCCTGGTTGTTGCTATTCAAGAATCCTAAAATGACATTTTCCTGAGATGAAATTGAGTCAAAGATATTTTATTGGACTTAAGTCAATTTTGGATGCATTTGACCATTAGAGTTGGTGTGTTTCTTAAAATAAATATGATAGTTTTTAAAATGGTTCTAAAATGATAGAACTGTTTAAATAATATTTAGCATAGCAAATGAATATACATGTATAAAGGAGAGAAAAAAAAACAAAAAAAACTTTGTGCCCTGTATTTTTCTTGTAGAATCTGCACTGTTTACTACAATTACCATCATATATCTAGATGAATGAGTCTTAGTATAATGCTTTGAAAATACATGCCAATTTTTCCATTGAAATTAAGTGTAAGAAAACAGATGGTTGAAATTGCAGGAAAGATGCATTAGCCTTTCCCTAAATAAAGTTGACATGAATGTTATGACTGAGATAACTATTTTCAATGTTCGAACAGCCATAATTCAAAAGTAAGTAAACAAGACATACAGTTCTCATTTTCTACAGATCTCCTCATGGTGCTTCACATTTGTCTTAAGTTTACAAGTATATCACAGAAACTGTTATTTTCAATGTTAAAAGTCCATAACTCAAAAATTAAGCAAAACTTATGGTTCTTATGTTCCACATGTGATCTTATGTTGCTTTACATTTTTTTCAAAACTTCAAGAAAATCTCTGAAACCATTTTCAAGTTATAGAAAGGGCACAAGTATATGACTGGGATCACTATTTACAATGTCCAAAGGGCAGTAACTCCAAGCAAAGGGAATTCAGAGTTATGGTTCTTGTGTTCTGCACATCATACATGTATCATGGTGATATATATTTGCATAAAGTTTCAAGAAAATATTTCAAACAGATTTCAAGTTACAGAGCAGACACATATATTATAGAAATCACTATTTTGAATTTTCAAAGGGCCATAACTCCAAAAGTAGGTTAAGCAGAGTTACGGTTCGTGTGTTCTGTACCTCGTTTCATGATGCTTTACTTTTGTGTGAAGCTTTATCAAAATATCTGAAAAGGTTTCCAACTTATAGAGCTGACACAATTACATGATAGAAATGGCTATTTTACTATATTCAAAGGGGGTGGATGGGTGGGGGGGGGGGGGGAGAGGGGGGGTGGGGGGTGACTCCAAAAGTAGGTTAACCAGAGCAATCCAGTGACATTGTGATTGGGTCATTTAAAGACAACAGAGATGGAATGCAAACTAGTTACATGCCGATTCACATGAAATGATAAGCCTTATTTTCTCTTGAAAGGTAATTTTAATGCTTGATAATTATAATATAGTGTATCTAAATCAAAACAGACTTAATAGGAAAAAAGGTTATACCCTAACAACCACACCTATGACACCATCAGACTTCTTCAAACAACTAAATCATTGTTTAACCTATCACACCTAAACAAGAGGCACCGAAGAAATCAGGCGGAAACAATCCACCAAAATTGGCCGAAATGATCCTGGGCCAAAAGGACCAGGCCGAAACAACTCAGGGCCGAAACGACCCGGAACGGTAACAAAATATCCATAAACCACCAGCACACATTTATCTCTGATTGCCATTTGAAAATAGTTTAATAGTACATTCAGTTTTATTTACTTTGCTAAATCCTTATTTTGACATGCACCCCGGTGGTATATAGATTTGGCCGTGCACCCCAGTCATATTGTGATCGGGTCATTTAAAGACAATATATTGATGGAATGCAAACTAGTTACATGCCGAAAAAGATTGTGGGACAACTTCGCACATAGCACACTCGGCACATGAGAAACTCGGCACATAGCAAACTCGGCACATAACCAACTCTGCCTAAACAAACTCAGTCCATAATTAACTGATTAGTCCAATTGTCTACTGTTAACAGTTATGTTGAATACTTTAATCCACCATTATAAACAACCAATTAAAAGTTACCTTTGAACTTTGACGATGTCAAATCTGTTTTAGTGTAAATGTCATGCTTAGCCGTGATTCTACCAAGCTATTACAATCTATGATTTTGAGCAGAAATGAAATATACTATCAAAAAGTGAACAACAAAAGCGTTGATCAGACTGCGCATATGCACAGACTGATCTCATCACAAAAACACGCCTATTTAATTTTGACCCCCTTAAACTCCACTTTTATATAGCAAAACTGGGGTTTATAGGGGTATACATTATTTTTCTTATTTCTGCCCAAAAACATATATTGTGGGTACTCGTTATAATAGCCTCACCAATGCGGTTCTAATGAGTACCCACAATCTATGTTTTGGGAAGAAATATAAAAAAATATCAGAATTTTTTATCTGAAAAAATTCCTTATTTGGTTGTAAAATTTTCAATATACATTGTATTTGAAAGGGGGTGTTTTCGTAATGACATCTTTGTTGTTTGCGCATGCAGTTTGCAGTTTTTCTCACGATTTGGCTCAAATATTAGAAGTGGACACATGGTTCCCTCAGACTATCTAACAGAGTGGAAATAAAAAAAATATAATTATCAGTCTCTGCGAAATCTTTTCTACTGATGCAGGACAGCTGTCAGACAGACTGTAAATCTTTTGCAGGACAGATAAATATCTGCAGGACTGAAGGCATATTTGTTGTCAGAAGACTGAATTATGAGCCATGACACAGAAAAAGGGTCATAAAGACGTCTGTACCGTCAATGTTTCAGTATGCATGCTCAGCCCCTTAGCAGGTCTAGAACTTGGTTCTTTGGTTGACTGTTCCCCATGACCTATAGCTTAGTGAGCAAACAGCGAAGCCTGCCGAAACTGTGTGAGTGAGAAAAAAAAAGATAAACAAGTATACTCGCTTTATCACTAGGTTATACCTATTGTAGTCAGAAATGCAACTGAAAAGGACGGCTGATAGAAGTAAGGCGAATCCAGGAAAGGCTTGTTTAATTTTTATGCACCATATTTACATTTACAACTTTGAAATCAATTCCGACTGCCTGAATTGTCTGAATTTGCTTGTTCATCTAGAATTCACTGTGTAATTAAACAATGAGCAACACAAAGATTTATTGATATTTTTAAGAAAAGCTTTTTAAACATGTGAGTATAATTATATATATATATATTTGTTTCTAATTTAGGCAAAGATAATGATCTGCATGTGGCGGATATGAAAGCCTCTTTTCAGACTGTGCAGTTGTGCAGGCTGATCTGAGTCTTTGTTGGATGCTCATGTGACATTGTAGGTTTTGCTGTGCTCTGGCTCATTTGTAATTTTGACATTCTCACAGCACAAACATTGTTTTCCCCAAAACACGCTCAAGGAAAACAGTGTAGACCCTGATCAGATTCCTCCTAGAGGACTCAGGAGAGAAAAAAGCTATGACAGTTTATGAAAAAAAATATATAAATATTTTATTGTAAAACCACTGCTGTTTAGTGAAATACTGTTTTAGTCATAAAATATAGTACTGTGCTGTAAGAAAGTCAAACTCACAAGTGAGCCAGAGCAAGAGCACAGCAAAACCTAGAATATCACAGGCATCCAGCAAAGACTCAGATCAGCATAACTGCACAGTGATAAGAGGCTTTCATATCCGCCTCATGCAATTCACACTGCTGCCTAAATTAGAAAAGAATTAGAAAAGAATATAATATAATTATAGTGAGCACAGCTCTTGACGCGCTTTGCGCTGCACGTCGCAAATGAAGTGAGCTCTACTGTAGAGAATATGATCAATGAAAAGTAACATACAACGATATATACTTTCAGCAGAAATCGCTCTGACCAATTTTCTTCCCGTTTTCTTCCCAGAAGTTGTCAAAAGTTGTCACCAGAAGTTGACAGGACTGGAGCGGACTTGATACAAATAAGCGTCATGAAGTGAGAAGAAACGAGTATCAATAAGTGTCACGGACCTATATTGCTGATTATTTTTATTATTTATTTATTTTTGATTTACATATATTTTTATATACTGATAGTCATTCTTTAATGATGCTGTGAAGGACTTTTGAGGAGACTACAAACAGGGTCTGTGCTGTGCTCGCATTTAGGCTAAGCCTTTTTCATATTAGTGATCACAGCTCGCGACGCGCACAGCGCGTCGCAAACAAAGTGAGCTCCATGTAGAGAATATGATCAAAGAAAAGTAACATACAACGATATATACTTTCAGTAGAAATTGCTCTGACCAATATTTTCTTCCAGGAATAGTTTTAGCCTATTTTCATATCATCCTAGGGTTGGGCAGGGGATAGGTATGGGATCCTTCCCCTGATGACTTCTTGTAAATAGTTTTTAATCTGCTGGTGGCTGTGTCACAAAACTCTTTTATTTTTTTTTTTTTTTAAACTGATGTGCCACAATCCAAACCTGTTATCATGGTCAGAACTGACCGAACACAGTAAAGGAAGAAAGAAGGAAAGACCCGGTACCCCGAAAAATGGTTAGTCGCAGGCCAGGCTGAAAACGTTTAATGACGTCCAAAGCATTTTCAGGAAAAAAAAAATATGATTAGATTAAATCATCACTATATACTTACAATAATTTTTGCCTTTACTATCGTCCTATCATTACTGTCCTCGCAAAAAGCGAAAATACACAACGACAGCAACGTCAGCAACCTGAGCGCTGCCATATTGGATTGTGCTTACACAAAGCTTTTTCGACAAACTGTTTCGTCTGCGCATGATCCGCAGCTTCACTTACGTGTCAACGGCTCATTTGAGTTGAAATAAGTATTTGAGCCGCATGTCATTAATCAGTCGACTTTACATCACGGACTCGTATAATACATTCATTTTTAGTACATATTCATATTTTTTTTTTTGTTTCATGTCTCATGATATTTACACTATTCCCACATATCTCTATATCTGTAGAGTAGAGTATAATCTGCAGACCAGTGGACATCGACCGGTCTGCAATGGACCAAGAGGGGACATTTTGCAGACCAATACCTTGCAGACCAGACTTTGTGCAGACTATATAGTGAATAATTTTGTATCATTTTTTCCCATGCTCTTTATCAGTTATCATTATATTTTCATAAATAGATGAAATATTTTTATGAGAAGAATTTCAGGAATACAAAAAAAAAATAAATAAATAATAATAAAAAATAAAAAGAATTTTTCCTGTTAATTAGCAAAAAGGATTTTTTTTTTTTTTTGTCATTTTCTCATGCCTGCATCAATTTTCATGATAATATTTACAGAAAGGAATTACAATGTATTTTATATAAGCATTACATTAATACCAAATATGACAGATCTGTTCCATAGGTAATATCATAGGAGCAGGCGCACAGCTATTGTCCAACAAAATAACCTGTGGGCTGAGCTGAATCACACCAGTCTGCACATCCTATCAGTAGACAAAGCAGACTGGATGTGCAGACTGGTCGAGTTTTCATTAGACACATTTTCTTGTAGGGTGTACTCTGCATTATTAACCTGAAACATGAATTGTCCAGTAGACATTTTATAATTTTAATAATAATGCTATGAAAATATTGAATATCACTTTCCTTATAATTTCCAGTGTGGAATAAATTGAAACTAAAATATGCACAATTCCATTTATTGAGACATTTTTTTGCACTAATGAATAACAAAAACCTGGAGCACAGCAATTTCTACTAAATGGCATGTGCACCAAGTGAAGACTCAGATCAGCCTAAAGAATCTGCACAGGCTGATTTTCATCTTACTGAGGTATATAAATAAATACATAGAAACATATAAATAAATTATATTTAATTAAGAAACAAAAAAATAAAAATGAAATACTTTAAAGAAAGAAGAAACAAACTAATACAAATTAGATTAATACAGATAAAATAAATAATTCCAATCTACTCTCCAAATAAATCTGTTTTTTGTCTGTTTGGTGTTTTTTTTCTTTGTTTTATCGCAAAATATTTGGTATCCCTAAAAGATATTTATAACCTTTAGAAGGCAACTAGAGACATAAGGCCAAAAAAAAAAAAAAAATATGTGTGATTTTAAGGGTACATTTTTATTTTTTTAAAAGCTTTTATATGGGATTACTGTAATAGGAAAACAATATGGCCGAATGGGGAGATCCCCACAAAATCCTTAAAAAACTTTAGGATCGGTGGTGAAAAATTAGGCACGGCTGGGTAACCTGAAACACACATTTTTTTTGGGCCTAAATGAAAGACAAAAATAAATAGATACTCTGACATTGAAAAAACAATCATTTTTTTTTTTTTTTTTTTTTTTCAAAATATTTGTTATCCCAACAAATTATTATATTACCTTAAATACATAAAAAAAAATACATTTTAAAAATAAAAGAAATAAATGTATATATATAAAAAAAACAAAAACACAAAAACTTTCCAATGTACTCTCCCAAATAATCAATTTTCCAAAACTATGTTTTATTCCTTTTAAATATTTATTACCCTTCAGACAATTCTTAAATAAACAAAAAAATAAAATAAAATAAATAAATAAATAAATAAATAAATAAATAAATAAATAAATAAATAAATAAATAAATAAATAAAAACAAAATAAATACATGAAATAAAAATAAATAAACATTGTTAGTATGAAAGAAAAAAAATGAATAAACAACCCTTCAACTCTGCTCTCCAGATAAGTCAATTTTCCAAATTATCTGTTATCCCCTCAAAAAAAATTGGTTACCCTTCAGGAGGCCTTTTTACTACCCCCTGATGGTAATTCATTATCACCTCTTTAGGACATGTCTTTGATGTTGCTTGCTTAGCCCTAAGTAGGGGCAATAAAATCATTAATGGGTGGTACCATTTTTGGCCTCATTTTGCCTATGCCTAACAATAGAGCATGTCTCGCATGATTGTTTAATCTCTTTTGCCAATATATGCCTACCGGCCAATTTTATGGAAAATATGCAAACATTGTAGACGCAGACCAGATAACGCGGAGCACAGCGACTGAACATATTGTACACCGCATTCACAGTTTCCAGGCTTTAAAGTGCTCTCCATTGAAAAAGTAAGAATCCTATAAAGTATAGACTAGCTACTAGTCGGATATCAATATTATTTTCATCAATCAATTATAATTATTAATTTATTTAATGAACTAAGGGTCATCTACTACTTACTGCTTGCCTCACCTCATTGATAGCAGCAACTAATCTTGGAGATATCCGACTAGTAAAATGCATGCGAAATGTACTCTACGAAGTGATTGACATTTATTGCCTTTCTAATGTTCCTTATCTAATTCGCCATCTTATAAACATTGTTAAGAAGCCTGTCTGTATACTGCATGTATTACCAGTTTTTGTTTTGTGTATTAGTAAATTTTAGATAAAATAGAAGAAAACAGAATCACATTTAAAAAGTATTTCATATTAAAAACTGTTGTATCAACATAATTTATGGAACATTGTATATTTATTTTGCTTTGATGTCAGGATAAGCTTTTTCTATAACTTTAAGATAAGCAGACATATGAGGTAATAATTTAGGATAAATGTTGTAGGAACTGTTTTCTGAGACATTTCAATAGAGTATCTACATTCCATATATATTTTGATGGAGAAATGCATTAAATAAAAAAAAACCCTGACTTTTTCTATAGCTTCAAGATAAGGACATATGAGGTGATAATTTAGGATACATGTTGTGGGTACTGTTTTCTTAGACAGTTCGAAAGAGTAACTACATACCATATATATTTTAATGGAGAAATGCATTAAATTAAACAAAAAAAAAAAAGAAAAAAAATCTATAGCTTTAAGATAAGAAGACATATGAGGTAATAATTTAGGATAAATGTTGTGGGTACTGTTTCCTGAGACAGTTCAAAAGAGTAACTACATACCATATATATCTTAATGGAGAAATGCATTAAAATAAAAAAAAGCAAATCATTCTATATCTTTGAGATAAGAAGACATATGAGGTAATAATTTAGGATATATGTTGAAGATACTGTTTTCTGAGACGTTTTGAAAGAGTAACTAGATACCATATATATTTTGATGGAGAAATGCATTAAATTAAAAAAACAAAAAAAAAAAAGAAATCTATAGCTTTAAGATAAGAAGACATATGACATATGAGGTAATAATTTAGGATAAAAGTTATGGATACTGTTTTCTGAGACAATTCAAAAGAGTAACTATATACCATATATATTTTGATGTAGAAATGCATTAAATTAAACAACAACAACAAAAAAAAAAGAATCTATAGCTTTAAGATAAGAAGACATATGAGGTAATAATCTAGGATAAATGTTGTGGGTATTGTTTTCTGAGACAGTTCGAAAGAGTAACTACATACCATATATATTTTGATGGAGAAATGCATTAAATTAAACAAAAATAAATTCTATAGCTTTAAGATAAGAAATGACGTAATAATTTAGGATAAATGTTGAAGATACTGTTTTCTGAGACAGTTCAAAAGTGTAACTACAAACCATATATATTTTAATGGAGAAATGCATTAAATTAAACAAAAAACAATTCTTCTATAGCTTTAAGATAAGAAGACATATGATGTAATAATTTAGGATAAATGTTGTGGGTACTGTTTTCTGAGACAGTTCGAAAGAGTAACTACATACCATATATATTTTGATGGAGAAATGCATTAAATAAAAAAAGAATGACTTTTTCTATAGCTCTAAGATAAGAAGACATATGATGCCATATTTTAGGATAAAAATGGGTACTGTTTTCTGAGACAGTTCGAAAGAGTAACTACATACCATATATATTTGGATGGAGATATGCATTAATTAAAAAAAACAAACTTTTTCTATAGCTTTAAGATAAGAAGCCATATGAGGTAATAATTTAGGATAAAATGTGGGTACTGTTTTTTGAGACAGTTCTAAAGAGTAGCTAGATACCATATCTACCAAAAGTAACATTTCAAATGTCAGCTTTCTTCCTACCATTGGGAGAACAAAATAAAACATCATATCCTTTCAAAAAGCTTCCCAGTTACACCTTGATTTTACCACAAGACATTGACGTTTTATCACAAACCCTAAAAGCACTCTCCAGAATCCATTTTACTACAATAAGCAAGCTTGCTTATGATAGTAAAAGTGGATTAGGAACATTGTGAGTGCTTTGTTAGGGTTTGTGATGAAAAGTCAACATCCTGTGATTTTACAGACCATTATCAATAGCAAACTTCATCTTCTCAGCCTTTAAAAAGAATGTGTATTTTGTTTCATCATGAAAACACACCAAAATGAAATTTAGCTTTTCCAACTTTCTCTTATCAGTATTAAGTGATCAGTATGTGGTCAGTAAAGCAATAAACACTTCAAGTGTGGTGGTTCTCAATAGATGTAATTAAATATTTACCAAGCAGAATCCTGCGAGGTAAAATTCCTATTTTACTGGACCTTGATGTCAGAGACCAACTATTAGAGACTGGCTATACAAGATGTCATACATAAATTTGAATCAGCTTATAGTTTGGAGTAATAAAACATGACATCAAGGTCTAGGAGCTAGTCTATATAAAGTAGGGCTCAAACTTTTGAAAAAGTAGGACAAAAGTAGGAATTTCAATCATGAATTTGGGGGACCGCACTTCCGGTTGCCTCATTCTGACTTGTCCCTATATACGATGAAAACAAATGACCGTCATGCATTACCTGTAATTGAATCATATATGTAAACAAATCCACCACTTGATAAATTCATTCAACCTCTTATCTAAAATATTCTTAATATGTAAATGCAATTGTCTTCTAGTTGTTTTTACTAAATTTTGCGTCATTTTCGAGGCAAAATAATGTTTTATTCACGCATATTCAGATTCAGTCAGATGCCTATTTAATAGCATTAATGTGCAGGCTATTTTTTAAATTTTTTTTTTTAATTTTTTTTTTATTTATTTTGTTTGCACTGATCTATTTTTCTGATAAATCATTATTTTTTTTGTTTTTAGGGATAGTAGGGATGTCCTGAGTGTTTTCACATTTAGAAAAAGATATAATAAGCAAATGTATAGTTTTCTCTGAACAATAACAATACATTACCATGGAAAGGAAATGCTAAAATAAATGTTCAAAAAAAAAAAGTAGTTATAACTGAAATAAAAATATTTTAAAAACTTTTGCATCATGGCTGCTCAGATTAAATGATCTGATTTTGCAAACTCTGAGAGAGCGAGGATAAAAAATTGCAATTTTTTTGGTCGCTTTAAACAATTTTGGACTAAAAAGTAGGGATAGTAGGGCATTTTCAGAAAAAAAAGTAGGGAAAAGTAGCACAAAAAAGTAGGGAAAAATAGGAATAGTAGGAAAAGTAGGGCTCGCTCGAAAGCCTGAGTTTCACAAAACTTCTAATGGATAAAATTAACCAGACACCATTAAAATGGAAATGAACATGTCCACTGTTTTTAACTCATTTAGGACACACTGAGAATTTTCTACTTAATATTCTTGAACAGATCCATTTTAAATTTAAGGAGTGTCAGAGTTGTTTTATTTGTTGTAAGCTTTACAAAAATTACAGTAGATTAAGCAAATAGTGGTGAAAGGAAATAAATAAACTTTTATGCTTTCTTTCTAATCCTATTGTTGTATTTTTGTATGTGTTGTATATGTAAACATTTCGGAAATAAATATGTTTAAATAAAAAAGTGGTGACCTGAGAAGACGCCAAACTTATTCTGTGGTGTCTGATCTGGGTCTACACTATTTGCCAATGTTACAAAAGTGCCTAATTTGAACAGATCTATTTTAAATTTAGTGGTGTCAGATTCTTTTGTACATTTACAAAACTTCCTGCAAATAGTGGTGATCCTGATCAGACTCGGCTTTCAGGGGCATCTGACCTGGGTCAACACTGTTAAAAAAAATGTCCACACAAATGTCTATTATGGACAGATACATTTTAAATTTAAGGCGTGTCAGTTTTGTTTTATTTGATGTAAGTTTGCAAAAAGGACCCTGTACTGACAATGAACAATGACTCTGCATTCTGCGGCGTCTGATCAGGGTCTACACTGTTTGCCAAAAATGCCTTTGGACAGATCCATTTGAAAGTTAAAGGGTGTTAAGATTGTTTTATTCGTTGGAAGTTTACAAAAGTTCCTGTACTTTGACAAACAGTGTTGACCCTGATCAGACACCACGTTCTGCAGCTCTCGGATCTGGATCTACACTGTTTTCCAGTGTCCCACAAGTGCCTTTGAACAGATCAATTTTAAATTCAAATTATAAGTTTTACAATTCCTGTACTTTTTTTTTACTTTCTGCCTCTGATCTGGGTCTACACTGTTTACGATTGTGTACCCAAAAATGAGGAGCTATGCATATAATTATATATGGTGTATGTGTGTGTGTGTGTGTGTGTGTGTTCATTTTGTGGCTGCATTTTTGTATTTATATGTTTTCCCTTTGTGTTGGGGGACCTGATGTGGATCTGATTTCATCAGTTCTTGAGTTCTCTTATTTAATCTTTATTGTGTAGGCTAAGTGAAAATGTCAACTTTTCCAGCTGATATTTTTTCCAAGTAGGTCAATGGGAGTAAGCAATTTTTTAGAATCGGCAAAATGGATATTGGAATCTTTTGAAGTGTAGGTGAAATGGAAATAGGCCAAATGACAAAAGAGTATTTGAAGAGCATATAACTATTATGCGCATCTGATTAAGTAGCTGTTAACGTTGATGTACTGTTTATACTATTTCCACATGCAACATAAGTTTCATCCGAGTCCATAAAATAAACGGAATGTGACTAAAACTCATTTATTCTTTATTTTTTCCCTTTGTTTTGAAAGATAATCATTTTTCCTTAAAGAACCCCATTTTCGGACTGACAAGGATTATTTCGTATTCCATTCTGACCTTTGGTACTTATTAATATTTGTATTGGATTTGTTTTATCATGTAAACTGTATCTGATATGCTCTGTCAGTCACCTGATAAGACCTGTCAATCATCTGATAATACCTGTCATTCCTCTTGGATATCAGAATACCCTAAAACTATTGACCAGTGAAATTGCATAGCTGAAAAGCTTTGCCCTCCATTGGTTATAACAAGAGCAAAACCTAATTAGTATTCCAAATCAAGATTTCAAAAATATTTTATTCAGTTTTGAAACTTTCACTGTAAAAAAAAGAAGAAAATAATAATAATAATAATAATAGTAATAGTATTGAAAGCTGTAACAAAAATATATTGAAATATTTGTGAAATATAATAAACAACACAAACATTATTTTTTATTATCAGACAAGTGAAATGCAACTATACACAAATACTGTCACAATAAAATATTGAATGTTGTCTGCTACAAAACTTGCTTGGCGCTTTAAGGGTTAATTTGCTTGGCAGATGATTCATATGAAATGTCAAGACTTGTTTTCTCTGAAAAAAATAAAATAAAATAATAATAATAATAAAATATTGAATGTTGTCTGCTACAAAATTTGCTTGGCGCTTTAAGGGTTAATTTGATGTCAGATACTGATTTTGTTTGGATACCTCATTGTTAACAGGATATTTAGGAATAGTTGACACTGTATCTCTGATTATCCATGTATTATTTATTATTTTATCACCAGTATTGCAATATGCTGGTGAGAATATTAAATACTGTTCTCTCAACCTTTTTTTTTTTTTAACTTTTCTTTTCCATTATTTGTTTCTAAGACAAGCCCATTTTTATCCATTTTTATCCTATTATTTGCTTTAAGATTTTTCCAAAGACTAAACTGAATAGAAAGAGAAAATTATATTTATTTTCATACAATCTTAACACAGAGGAAAATTCAATTATTCTGTTCTTCTATTTTCCAAGGTGATAGGAGGGATCAGTAAATAAATAAAAACAACATTTTTAATTAAGGCATGTCATATAAATAATGAAATTTTACTATATAGTCTGCAACAAGTCTGGTCAGCAAGGTACTTGGTCTGCAAAATGTCCCCTTTTGGTCCACTGTAGAATGGTCCATGGTCCACTGGTCTGCATGATTTGGTCTGCAGATTATACCCAACCCTACATTGGTGTCAGCCACCATTGACAAATATCGAAAGAGGTCACCGAAGGTGAACCCCGAGGTTATAAAACTTTTTTCATGCCCAACTCAGCTGAGCATGAAATTTTCCCTGCAAATAAAATTCAAATTACTAACATTTGCAATGTTTTTCTTGCTTAACATAGCTGAGCATGAAAATTTCTCCACTAATAAATATGAAAATGCCAACTATTGTCATTCTCATATTTATAAGTAGAGAAAATTTCATGCTCAGCTGAGATGATCATGAAAAAAGTTTAATAACCTCAGGGCTTGACTAGATAGTAGCATACAACCCATTCGGGCTCGGGTTTTTAACACCTTCCGCTGAACTCTGTAAATTTTTGTGACTGGAAAACCATGTTCAGTCCATACTTCTTGCTTACAATCCTATGAAAATAGCTGTTTGAAGCTGTTCTTGAATGGACCAGAAGCCGTGTTCAAACAAAACCCATGTTCAAATCATAAAATTCAGGTGCTGTTTGAACCTCAGGTTTGAACATGGATTTTGAACTTTTGATATCACAAGATGGGCCTTGGATTGTTTACGTTTCGTTGAGCAAAATAATGTTATCCCCCTGAATATACAAGGGCGTGTCAATAAAAAACCAGCCCAACTTATTTCTGGGTGAGATCGATCTCTTCTTTTTCGATGTAATTGCCCTCTAGAATGATGCACTTGGACCAACGGTGTTCCAGTGCCATCAGTCCAGAACTGAAGAAGCCAGGGTCCTTGTCTCTGACCCACTCCTCAACTGCCACCACGACTTCTTCGTTGGACCGGAAATGATGTCCACAGATGTCCTTTTTCAAGTTTGGGAATAGGAAATAGTCACTAGGAGCTAAGTCCGGAGAAAAGGCAGGGTGCCGTTTTAGCTCGTACCCATTCTGATCAACAGCATCCATTGCAATTTTGCAAGTGTGGACTCTCGCATTGTCCTGTTGGAGCAAAATCCTTTTGGAGAGTTTACCTCGGAGTTTTTTCATGGATCACAATTCTCAGTTAGTTGAGCAAATTTGCATAATACGCACCTGTTATTGTACTTTTCTTTGCTAGAAAGTTCAACATAATAACACCTTGTGCATCCCAAAATACAATTGCCATGATCTTGCCAGCAGAGGGTTGTGTTTTGAACTTCTTTGGCCTCGGAGACCCCGGCCCTACACTCTGGCGACTTTGAGCTTTATTCTCTGGCTCATAATAATGGTTCCAGGTCTCATCTACAGTCACCAGAGATGAAAGGAAATCATCTTCCTTTGACCTAGACCGCTTCAACAATGCCCTGTATACTGATGCTCTGGTTGGCATTTGCTCGTCGCTAAGGGATTTTGGGAACCAACGGGCTATTAACTTGTGCATACCCAAGTGATCATGTAAAGTTGTTGAAACGCTACCATGTGAAAAGTGTAATGCATTCACTATTTCTTCCACCTTAATTCACCTATCAGTGTACACCAGATCCCATACTTTGTTACACATTTCTTCATCGGTGGCATCTGATGGGTGTCCAGACCTGGTTTCGTCTTCTAAAGACGTTCTACTGGGTTTGAATTCCCCAACCCAGAATTTAACTTGTGCATACGATGGTGCAGAAGACCCATAAACATTGGTCAACTCGCAATGTATTTCCTGACCCGTTTTCCCTTTCAAATACAAGTACCGAATTACAGCACGGTACTCAACTTTTGACAAAAAGCTTACTTTTGCATCGCTAATCATGTTTGACTTTCAATATCTTATGAGTGAATGACACGATAAGGGTGCAATTTTGCCTTCAGGCCTAAAACATGTATTGAAACAATGCATGAAAATCTTGGGTGTCTCAGTCAATTGGAAATGGGATAGGCTGGTTACTTATTGACTTGCCCTCTAGAATTTTATGACGTCAGAGGGTCATTGCGCAACGAGTAATACTTTCTGGACATATATGCTTCCTCTTAGTCATATCATATCATATCATAATCAGATTTTTTATTAAAGTGCAGGAACAGGGGCAACATCCACATCAGTGGGTCAGTGTATTCCTTGGACTAAATCACTTGGACCATTGGACTTGGACTGGTCCAAGTGATTATCAGTTGGACCAAATGGGGTGTATTTCTTGGGTCAATTCCAGTTGGACCAAATCATAAATACCTGTTGGACCATATTAAACCATGTTTTTACGACTTAAGTACCGGTAATATGTATCTGATATGTAGCTACCTAAATTGTATTCATTATTTTTTATTTATTTTATTTTTGTTTTTTATTTTTTTTTTTAACTTTTAATAAAAATTTTAATTGACATAATTTGGTATTTTAGAAAGCATTATTATATTTTGTGAAAACTAATTTATTAACACAATAATCAACTTGTTTTGACAATTAAACGTTTTAAGGCTAAGTACTCTGTGTAAAAAAAATTTCAGCAGATAACATTTTGAAGTTGTTTTTTTTTTCCTTCATTTTTCCCTGAAAACAGATTTTGGCATTTCATACAAATTGTCTCCACAGGATTTGACATTCCATGCAAGTTGTCTTCAGTGGAGACAATTTGCATAATATGTCAAAACCTGTTTTATGGGGGAAAAAAGAAAAAAATGTCATCAATTTGTCATCTGCTGAATTAGCCCAGATAGTAGTAAAGGTTCAATTGGACCCCGAATTGGACCATGTACATGTATTGAGTTTACAATCTGAACTTTGTTGGACTTTCAATAACAAATTGCCTTTACCAAGAAAATATTTTTTATAGTATTATTATTTATTTATTTATTTATTTATTTATTTATTTATTTAGATGTATATAAATGGTTGGGATTTACCATTTCAATTGGTACTTATTTTATTTTAACTTCCCTTTTAAAAATGCATTTTGCAGTGACTTGAACTAATGCCCTGTATTGCTTGGACCAAATCACTTCAACCTTGGACTGCAGGTCCAGGTGATTATCAGCTGGACCAGATGAGGTGTATTCCTTGGACCAGTTCCAGTTGAACCAGGTATATATGTTTTTATAACTGGATAATATGTACCTACATAAATTTTATTTATTTTTTTTATTTCTTTTGATAAAACAATTTTAATTGAGATAATTGGAAAGTGGGGAAAACACATTTATTCTTACTGTCTTTGGTTTTTCTTCAGAGACATACCTAATACTTCTTAACCTTTACCACTCTCTGGGCTAATTCAGCAGACAACAAATTGGTGATAGTTTTCTTATTTTTCCTAGAAACAGGTTTGACATTTCATGCAAATTGTCTCCATTGAAATGTCAAATCCTGTTTTCTGGGAAAATAAGAAAAAATATTTCAAAATGTCGTCTGCAGAAAAATTTATCCAGAGTGCTAAGCATTAAAGAAACCACCTTATGACATATTAAATCGTAAACTGCTGCAATTTAGTTTTCACAGTGCTTTAACTCTCAACTCTCAAATCACCGCAAAATGCATTTTTTAACAGGGGGGTGGGTGGTTAAAACAAAATCAGTGAGAATAACCTATCAACTGAAATGGTAAATCTAAGCCATTTAATGTACATGTAAAAGTATGTAAATTAATAAATATATAGATAACAATATAGAAATATTTTCTTGGTAAAGGGAATTTGACAAAGTTCAGATTAATGTAAACATAATACTTGGTCATAACTGAACATTTACCACTCTCTGGGCCAATTCAGCAGATGACAATTTGATGACATTTTTCTTATTTCCCCTCCGTCCCCCCACCACACCCCCTCCCCCCCCCCCCCAAAAAAAAAACAAAATAAAAAAAAAAAACAGGTTTGACATTTTATACAAATGGTCTCAAGTGAAGGAAATTTGCATAGAATGTCAAATCCTGTGGAGACAATTTGTATGAAATGCCACAACCTGTTTTCAGGGTAAAATAAAAAAAACAAAAAAACTTCAAAATGTCATCTGCTGCAAATTTTATAAAGTGTACTTTGCCTTAAATTATTTAAATGTTAAAAACAAGTTGACTGTAGTGTAAAAATATAAGGCTTAACACAATTTAATAGTTCTTTTGAAAATACAAAATAATCTCAATTTAAATTGTTTTAGCAAAAGTTTAAAAAAAAAAATAAAAAAAGAAGTAAATACAATTTACGTAGATACAAATTATTTATTTGTAAAAAATGTGGTTTAATATTGTCCGACACATCACGAAAACATACCTATATAATGTTGACCCCCTTAAACCGCACTTTTATATAGTAAAACTGGGGTTTACAGGGGTATACATTATTGTACTTATTTCTGCTCAAAATCATAGATTGTGGGTACTCGTTAGAACTGCCTCGTTGAGGCGGTTCTAACAAGTTGTGCCCACAATCTATGTTTTGAGCAGAAATATGAAAAATGTCCGAATTTTTATCTGAAAATTTTCATTTTTTGGTGGAAAAATTTTCAGTATATTTGAATAGGCGTGTTTTCGTAATGAGGTATTTTTGACCTGGTCCAACTGGAATTGGTCCAAGGAATACACCTCATTTGGTCCAACTGATAATCACTTAAACAAGCAGTCCAAGTTCCAAGTGATTTGGTCCAAGGAATACAGGTCACTGCAAAAAGTACTTTTTAACAGGGGTTAAAAACAAAATAAGTGAGAATAGCCTACCAACTGAAATGGTAAATTTAAGCCATTATATACATCTAAAATTATGTAAAAAAAAAAAAAAATAATTAAATTAAAATATTTTGTGAAGGCAATTTGTTATTGAAAGTCCAACAAAGTAATGTAAACTTAATAGTTTGTCTGATTCAAGGTAGATTTGAACCTTGACCACTCTCTGGGCTAATTCAGCAGATGACAATTTGATGACATTTTTTCTTATTTTTTTCCCATAAAACAGGTTTTGACATTTCATGAAAACTGTCGTCACTGAAGACAATTTGCATGGAATGTCAAATTCTGTGGAGATAATTTGTATGAAATTCAAAAAAACCTGTTTTTGGGGAAATAAAAAAGTTATTCAAAATGTCATCTGCTGAAATTTTTCTACAGAGTACATTTAATTGTCAAAACAAGTTGATTGTAGTGTGAAAATATAAGGCTTCACAAAATATAATAATTCTTTCAAAAATACAAAATTACGAGGAATGTTCGAAATGAATTGCTTATGGTCCTCTAGCTCGATATCCACGTGGGGCACGATAAAAACCAATACATACCTGTATAGGGCTATTCAATATCTACACAATGGTGTATAAATGTACATGTTAGACTAAGTGTAAGACATAAAATTTGCCATTTGAATACACGCAGTCATTGACCACTGCAGTAAAAATGGTTGGTAGAAGCGTCGACAAAAAAGATGAAATACGGGCTTACATCAAAGCTCGCTCAAAACTTGGTTGTTCTTTGAAGAAGCTGATGACTGAAATTCCTACTGCTTTTGGACCTTCTTGTGCGTCTTATGACAGTTCAGCGGTGGAAAAAGACATTTGAGTCTGGTGTAGAGTCCATCAAAATGCACCGAAATCAGGTAGGCCAAAATCTGCATCTCGTAAAGAAATCGTTTCCAAAATAAAGGAAATCATTGAAGGAGATGCCAGATTTACAGTTCGTGATATTGCACGAAAGGTAGGCATATCACTATCAACGGTTCACCTTATTTTGAAGAAGCATTTGAAAGTCAGAAAGATTTCTGCTAGATGGGTGCCACATCTGTTGACTGACGAGCAAAAGAGGCAACGGGTTAAAGTGGCCAAAAAGCTGCTTCAAATGTTTCCAAAATATGACAAAAAGCAATTTGCCAATGTCGTCACAGGTGATGGAACCTGGGTCCATTATTTTGAGCCCGTCAGAAAGGTTAGCAATAAGATCTGGGCCACTAAACACAGCAAACGCCCAATAATTGCCAAACGTTCTTTGAGTACAAAGAAGGTTTTGCATGCAGTCTTCTTCTCTGGTGAAGGAGTCGCAATAAAAGTGCCAGTGAAAAAGGGCAAAAGCATCACCGGAAAGTACTACAAAGACGTAGTACTGAAGAAACTGAAAAAGTATTATCAGAAACGACGCCCTGCCACTGGTTTTAAACATGTCCGTCTTCTACATGACAATGCCCCAGCTCATACCTCCGCAATAGTTACGGCGTTTTTGAAGAAAGAAAAAGTAACTATTTTGCCTCACCTCCCGTATTCCCCAGACCTTGCCCCATGTGATTTCTTTTTGTTTCCGAAATTGAAAGCATTCCTTGCTGGGCGGAAATATCAGTCCCGACAGGCACTTGGATCTGCCATTCACCAGTACCTTATTACTGTGCCCAAATCAGCGTACCGTGACGCCTTCAAGAAGTGGATACATCGGCTGAAACTTTGCATTTCTAGCCGCGGGGAGTACTTCGAGGGCATGAAATGAGTACTTTTGGGCTAACTTGAAATTTGAAGTCTCCAGATAGAAATAAGCAATTCATTTCGAACATCCCTCGTATCTCAACTAAAATTGTTATATCAAAGGTAAAATAAAAAATTAAAATAAAAAAAAAAAAAAAAAGAAAATGAATACAATTTATGTTGATACATATTATTTAGTTGTAAACATGTGGTTTAATATGGTCCAACAGGTATTTGTGACTTGGTCCAACTGGAATTGGTCCAAGGAATACACCCCATTTGGTCCTAATGATAATCACTTGGACCAGTCCAAGGTCCAATGGTCCAAGTGATTTGGTCCAAGGAATACACTGACCCTCCTTCCAGATAGCTGGCTTGCTGCACGCACGGCAGATCTCACACCAGATCTCCAGGTATGTCTATCATGAGGGTTGATAGCTGGGAGCTTCCACTCTCTGCAATCCCTCTCCGTCAGCTGCTTCCATGTCATCTTGGGCCTCCCAGGCCCACACTTTCCCTCAACCTGTATGTGAAAGGCTGTCTTTACTGTACCAATGGAGCATTCCACACCAGCGGAGCCTTCTCTCCTTCAGAATGAGGTCCAGATCCTCAATGCCAAGCCGCACAAGTAGCTCATTGGACCTGGTGGTGACAATTTCTTGCGGCCTGACATTGCAGATCTGTCTGATCATTGCCCTGTCATTTTGCTGCAGACGCTGGAGGTTTGGCTTTGGCCAAGTCTCACTGGTGTGGAGCATTGCACTCTGCACACAAGAGTTGTACACACGGCCACGTGTCTTGAAAGAGAGGTGGCGTGAAGAGAGAACTGGTAGCAGATCCTTGAACTTCTTCCAGGCGGTTTTCACACGTTATGGTTGTAACTTCACAGCCACCTGCTGCTGAGAGCATGTCTCCTAGGTAGCAAAAGGAAGCTACCACCTCCAGCTTGTCAGGTCCGGCCTGGACTTCCTTCTGTGGTGTGCCGTCCAAAGGGCATGCAGTTCAATAGCACCATGTACATCTGTAGTCAGGGTCCTTTGTCAAGCACTTTGTGTACCTAGTGCTTGCGGCCATTGCAGAAGATGCTGTTGCTGCCCACTCCAGTGTGACAGACAGCGCATGGAAATTCTCTTGAACTCTGCAGGAGGTCCAGGCCCGTACCCCAGATCATGATCTTTGTCTTTCCTTCATTTATTCTGTCCGTTCTTCTCCATTGCTTCTTTCCCAAGTCAAGAGCCTCCTGACACATTCCTTGAGCGATTCAGTGAACATCGGCCTTCACTTCAAATTTCACTGTACCCCTCACCAACAAGGACACGGCTTCACACATTTGCATACATCCCCTGCACCAGTTGCATAATCCACTCCTCCACACCAAGTTTTCTGTGTGCCCACCAAATGACCTTCCGAGGTACTCAATCAAATGCCTTCTCCAGGTCTACAAAAGCCATGTAGAGTCTCTTGTTGGCAGCTAGATACTTCTCTTGTAGCTGCCTGACAACAAAGATTGCATCTGTTGTGCCTCTACCTGGGACGAAGCCAAACTGGGAATCGTCGATTGACACCATCTGTCTGATGAGGCTGTCCACAATCCTCTCCAGGACTGCTCTGTCAGCTTGAGACCACGGTAGTTGCCTCTTTCCAGTGCGTCCTACTTTCTTCTTGTAGAGGCAGACAATGAAATTCTGCTCCCAGTCAGAGGGTACCTTGCCATCGCGAATGATTGCAGCTGCGAGGTCACGGATCATGGAGGCGCCCATGTCACCGGCTGCTCGTATCATCTCTACCACTATGCCTGATGGGCCCAGTGCTTTGCCTGCCTTCATCTGTGATAGCCTTTTTAACCATATCAATGGTGATTGGGATTGGTGGGCCTTCCACTCATGGTTGATAAGACAGGTGGTCTGGGTCCCAGTCAAACTCAACGTTGAGAAGCGTTTGGTAGTGCAGTAGACTTCTGAAGACTTGGTGTCAATATTAGTGTCAGTGGTAGGCTATGTTCTGTGACTGTGGTTCTTCCTGGACATCTTTCATACTACATACAATGGCCCGAACATTTTTGGGACCACTCAGTGAGCCACTAAGGATTAATCATAGCGCCAGGTCCACTACAAGTCACTGGACACTATGAATGTATCATTGGAGAGAAAATGTCTGTATGAGTCTTTGCGCATGCGCAGGATGCACGCGAATCTGTCATTTTGTGCATGCTCGAAAAAATGGCAACAAGATAAATGTTCAATTATTGCCCCATTGACTATGATATTCCCACGAACCATGATATTGTGAGTCTTATTAGAAGGGCCTCTGCGGGGTTCGTCTGATAACTACCCACAGTATATGTTTTTTTGTTGTTTTTTTTCATGGAAAAATGAGAAAATTATCTATATATTATGTCTACCCCTATATTAATATTGAAAATAGTTTTATGTAGAAGCCTATACCTATACCCATAAGAGAATTTTTAGAACAGTATTTTTTTTTCAATCAGACTTTCAGTTTGTTTATTACAGTTTGCAACTTTTTCTACTGCATCAGTTGGTTTTAATGCTTAATAAGCAACTTTTTCCTTATTTCCAATTTTGTATAGTGAAAATGACATAGCTTATATAGCTCTAGATAAGAGATAATGCAATAAATGGGCCGTGCCAAGAGAAAATGTCTCATGTGCAAAATGCTCAGATTCAGATTCATCCCACACAAGCGCAAAGTATCATCGGGGCATTTGCTCTCCATTGATATGATCTATAGTGTCCAATGATTCCGTTAGCGGACAGGGAAGGCCCAGATCTGACTTCCCTGTCCACATATGCCCGAAGACATATTTCTGCATGGTGCAGGTTCAAATGTTTCTTTTATTTCAATACAAAATGATAAGTTGTCGATTCTCATCAAAAGCAAATCTGCAAAGTGTTTCTAATGTGTACAAACAATATACAGTGGACTCTCATTATCTCAAACTCCAAGGGCCCAGAATTTTCAGTTTGAGATCTACATACTGTATTCAATCTAATTACTGCACTGTTTGCTTAATTTTTTCAAAATTACTGACAAGACATTTAGTAAAATAACCGCATAATAAGCCACACATTAAAGAAAAACAAATCAGCAGAATATTTCATAAGAGGAACATTTAAAGATGCTTATGAGGTATTTTTTTCTAATTCTCTAGTCATATTATGATGTTGGTGCTCATTTGAAGTTGCTCCACAAGACAAGTAGAGGCAATTCAAATGAGTAATAGCAACATACGCTTTTAGACAGAAGTAGAAGGAGCTGTCATCTGAAAACGAAGAAATTGCTTCACTTCAAATACGGAAGGTGTGTTTAAATAAAGAATTATTCTGTAAGCCGACATCAAGAGGCCCTGTTCAGACTATGAGAATGTCAAGTTGGGTCTGAACAATTGTTGTCTACATATGAAATGCGAGTCCTTTACTTTAGTTGAGGCTCATTTGAGTCACAAAGCGAGAAAAACATTACCTTCTGACATGAGTGTCCAACTAAGGCTCAAATAAGCCGCGCAGTCCAATCAGCATTATTGGTTATCCACGTACATTTAGTAAAATAACCGCATAATAAGCCACACATTAAAGAAAAACAAATCAGCAGAATATTTCATAAGAGGAACATTTAAAGATGCTTATGAGGAATTTTTTTCTAATTCTCTAAAGTCATATTATGATGTTGGTGCTCATTTGAAGTTGCTCCACAAGACAAGTAGAGGCAATTCAAATGAGTAATAGCAACATACGCTTTTAGACAGAAGTAGAAGGAGCTGTCATCTGAAAACTAAGAAATTGCTTCACTTCAAATACGGTAGGTGTGTTTAAATAAAGAATTATTCTGTAAGCCGACATCAAGAGGCCCTTTTCAGACTATGAGAATGTCAAGTTGGGTCTGAACAATTGTTGTCTACATATGAAATGCGAGTCCTTTACTTTAGTTGAGGCTCATTTGAGTCGCAACGCGAGAAAACATTACCTTCTGACATGAGTGTCCAACGAAAGCTCAAATAAGCCGCGCAGTCCAATCAGCGTTATTGGTTATCCACGTACAGTGAAACCTGTGTAAGAAAGCCACCTTTGAGAATGACTTTAGTGGTTGATGTGAAAAGGTGGTTGTCTTATAAAGGTACATGCCATGACATGTACCTTTATAAGACAGACAACTTTTTTTCACATCAACCACTATTTAAAGTGAGTCTCAAAGGTGGCTCTCTTACACAGGTTTCACTGTATAGAACATTTGCAGCCTTGGCTATCCAAAATTTGTACAGCGCATTTCTGATCAGACTGTGCAAATAATGCAACTGGGCGCAGTACGTTTTCGGACATATACTAGGGACAATATTTAAGAGTGTGTGTGTGGGGTGGGGGGGTGGGGGGGGGGGGTGGGCAGGGATGGAAATGGTGGTGGGGGGAGGGGGGTGTAGAAAGAAGCAAAGTTCAATGGCATAAGGAATATATTTATATGCAAGCATTGATGCTTGCATGACACTGTTTGGGCATGCTAGCGAGTATGCGGTTTCAAAACAGTTTAAAATTTTCACGTACTCCGAGAAGTCAAGGGGTTTCCTTAAATATTGTCCCTAGTATAGTTTATCTTTTACAGGTCTGTGTCACCATATAGGTAACAGCCTTTACGATGTTATTAAGGCGTGCCTAGATGGAAAACTTATCCTGTTTAAAAGACATTGGCTGAGGATGTGTTTAAACCTTGCCATCAGCCTTCAGGACATGCATAGTATGGGCGTTCTGCACAACGACATTAGACCAGATAACATTTGGATAGATTTCAACGTGCACACAGTCATGGTATACTATACAGACTTTGGAAAAGCCACATTTCAAAGAGGAAGCATGTTACCACTAACTTTAGAAATCGAGGATGGCAATTTTCAGAAAGAGCGTTTTGCCCCAGAAGTTTGTCAGTACATGCCATCGTCTCCAGCAAGTGATATCTACTCACTGGGAAAAATATTTGAAGAAATTGTAAAATATTTTTGCGATTGTCTAAGATCTTTGCCATATCACATGTGCCGAGATGATCCAAATGATCGCTTGACATTAGACGAAGATCTAGAAGACAATGTAGTGATCATGACCAAAAATGATTTATAGAAAATTCTTTAATCCTTTCAGCCCGGCAGACCAAAAGATGAGACGGCTCATAATGAGCGGTCTCATCAGGCTCTATACTGTTTGCCTTTCTGTGTTTGATTTTAGACTGAAACCCCTATTTGCATCAGTGGACGTGTCCAAGGAAGGAAGTGTCCACTTCAGAAACTCAGAGATAAAAGGGTTACAATCAAACAGAAAGAAAAATCAAAATAAATATTCTAAACAAACAGAATGTCATCTGGTTCACCCAAAGAATTAACACTTGCATGCCGGCTAAACAGCAGGCAACAACTTGAAATAATTGTCTTACTTTTCCCATAAAAGCATTGGTATTTCATACAGATTGTATCCTACGAAGACAATTTGCATGAAATGTCAACTACCTGTCTTATCAACCACCAGTGGAAGGCCCGCCCATCCCAATCACCACTGATATGGTTAAGAAGGCTATCTCACAGATGAAGGCTGGCAAAGCACCGGGCCCATCAGGCATAGTGGTGGAGCTGATGCAAGCAGCCAGTGACATGGGCGCCTCCATGATCTGTGACCTCGCAGCTGCAATCATTCGTGATGGCAAGGTATCTTCTGACTGGGAGCAGAGTTTCATTGTCTGCCTCTACAAGGGAAAGAGGGGACGCTTTGGAAAGGGGCAACTGCCGCGGTCTCAAGCTGACAGAGCAGGTTATGAAAATCCTCGAGAGGACTGTGGATGGCCTCATCAGACTGTTGGTGTCAATCGACGATTCCCAGTTTGGCTTTGTCCCAGGCAGAGGCACTACATATGCAATCTTTGTTGTCAGGCAGCTGCAAGAGAAGTATTTAGCTGCCAACAAGAGACTCTACATGGCTTTCGTAGACCTCAGAAGGTCATCTGGTGGGCACTGAGAAAACTTGGTGTGGAGGAGTGGATTGTGCAACTGGTGCAGGGGATGTATGCAAATGTGCGGAGGTGTGTCCATGTTGGTAAGGGGTACAGTGAAGAGTTTGAAATGAAGGTTGGTGTTCACCAAGGATCAGTACTCAGCCCGCTGCTCTTCATCATTGTGCTTGAAACCTTATCATGAGAGTTCTGCTCTGGGGTCCCCTGGGAAGGCCTCTATGCTGATGACCTTGTTATCATGGCTGAATCGCTTAAGGAATGTGTCAGGAGGCTCTTGACATGAAAAGAAGCAATGCAGAAGAAAGGACTGAGAGTAAATGCAGGAAAGACAAAGATCATGATCTGGGGTATGGGCCTGGACCTCCTGCAGAGTTCAGGTGAGTTTCCATGCTCAGTCTGTCGCACTGGAGTGTGCAGCAACCGCATCTTCTGCAATGGCTGCAAGCACTGGGTGTACAAGAAATGCAAGAGGCTCAAGCGTTTGAAAAAAAGACCCTGACTACAGATGTACAAGGTGCCAGGGAACTGCACGCCCTTGGATGGCAGACCACAGAAAGAAGTTCAGATCAGACCTGACAAGCTGGAGGTGGCAGCTTCCTTTTGCTACCTAGGAGACACGCTCTCAGCAGCAATTGGCTGTGAACTTTCAACCACAACACGTGTGAAAACCGCCTGGAAGAAGTTCAAGGATCTGCTACCAATTCTATCTTCATGCCACCTCTCTTTCAAAACATGTGGCCGTGTGTACAGCTCTTGTGTGTGGAGTGCAATGCTCCATGCCAGGGAGACTTGGCCATTGACAAAGCCAAACCTCCAGCATCTGCAGTGAAATGACAGGGCAATGATCAGACAGATCTGCAATGTCAGGCTGCAAGACATTGTCACCACCAGGTCCAATGAGCTACTTGTGCGGCTTGGCATTGAGGATGAGCTCATTCTGAAGGAGAGAAGACTCCGATGGTATGGACATGTGGAACGCTTCAATGGTGCAGTAAAGACAGTCTTTGACAAACAGGTTGATGGAAAGCGTGGGCCTGGGAGGCCCAAGATGACAAGGAAACAGAATGGGACTGCAGAGAGTGGAAGCTCTCCGCTATCAACCCTCATGATAGACATACCTGGAGATCTGGTTTTAGATCTGCCATGCGTGCAGCAAGCCAACTTTCTGGAAGGGGGCCCACTGGTGTGGATATTGACCCTGTACCTGCACCTGCACATTAATAAAAAATCTGATTATGATGATATATGTCAACCCTATTTTCTAGTTAAATAAGAATGGTTTGCTGCCCAGAGAATGCTAAAGATCAATGAATTAGAGCAGAGACTATGATCTGGGTGTGTAAATGTGCAAGCTGATCTGAATCTTGCTTGTTTCCATATGAACAGTAGAGTAGAATTCTGCCATTAAGACCACTCGGAAATAAGACCATCCCACTTGTAACCCTTGTCCTGCTGAATGAATCAAGATGCCACACCCACTTCTAATTTTCAGCCAATTGGATTACTTGATCTTGATTATTGCTATAAATTCGCATACTTGATGGCAAACAGTGCAGATCCAGATCAGTTGGCTTCTGAAGAAGCCAACTGATCTGGATCTACACTGTTTGCAAAACAGGGAAAATCGGGGTTCAGCAGGATAAGGGTTAAGACCAGTTTTGCCAGCCCAAACGGGGTTTCTTTGTTATACATAGCTCCAGATAAAAGGGGTAATATTTTTTACTTATTTCACCACAAAACTGATGTGAGTACTTATTAGCAGAGCCTCACTGAGGCACTTCTTCAGAATCAGAATCAGAACTTTTCTGGTGAGTCTGGGAAGTTTGTCCCTAGCTCTCACCAGAGAGATAAACCTAGCCACACTATCCTCTACACCTTCAACAGAAGTAATAATCAAAATCTGGAAGGGCATTCCAATCTCTGTTTGAGGGAAGAACGAACCCTTGTAAATATCAGTTCTTGCAGCGGGGGACTGAAAAGCAAATGAGTGATGACGAGGGAAGGGGGAGAATAAGAGCATCTGTTGGAATGCTGGCAGCACCCTTTAGGCCTTTGTACAACAGAATCAGTCTACTGTCTCTCCTCCCCTCTTGAGAGACTCCCATTTTAGTTGTTTTTGTTAGCAACTGTAAGTAACAAAGCTAGCAGCCCTGTTCTGAACTTTTTCGAATTCTTGTTGAAGAACCACACCTTGGGGATCCCAAATACAGCTGCCATATTTCAGAATGGAGTGAACATGTCCCCTATATGCTGCCTCTTGAACATCCTGAGGACATTGATAAAACATTTCATCTCAGGAAACCAAGAGTTTTATTTGCCTTCGTACACATGTTGCTGATATGTGTATTCCAGCTAAAGTCAATTCCAGCTAAAGTAATGTGCGATTGTTACTCTTAGGTACGTGTATTTAACTGAATCCACATTTTTGAGGACCGTACCCTCTACGAGTACCCACAACATATTTTGTAAAGAACTAAGAAAAATATCAGTACTTTTGGCTGGAAAAACACCTTATCTGGAGCTAACTTCTATGTTCAATATTAAGACCATCCCACTAATAAGACCACTTTTAGGCAGTTACAAAGGTGGTCTTCAGTGAGTTGACTGGGTTTTAAAGCCTTAACTCAATCAATGAAAAAATAAACAAAACCTGCTGTATGTGTGGCCAAAAGTTTAGACCCTAATCAGATGCCACACATCATGGCATCTGATCTGGGTCTCCACTGTTTGCTAAGGAATTTAATAGCGGAATTTTACTGTATTGGTTTCCCAATGGCAGATCTCATTTCTTTTCTCTTTTACTCCTGCTTTGTAGTCAACCATATTTATCATAAATATTAGGACAACTTACACTTAACCCTTGTCCTGCTGAACCCGGATATACCCTGCCCTTGCAAACAGTGTAGAAGCCAATGAAGAAGCCAACTGATCTGGATCTGCAGTGTTTGCCATTAAGTATGTGAATTTATAGCAACAATCTGGATCAAGTAATCTGATTGGCTGAAAATTAGAAGTGGGTGTGGCATCTTAATTAATTCAGCAGGACAAGGATTAAAACAATCAAAGCACTGGCAGCACGTGGGTAGATTGTCTCTGAGTGTGAGCTCAGAAAATGGTCCTGAACCCTTAGTTACCTAGAATTTCAGCAAACAGTGCAGATACTGATCAGACACCATGTCTGATCTGAGTCTGCACTGCTTGCCAATGTCCCAAATGATTACATTGGTCAATGATAATCACGTGGACAACTGCCGAAGGAAAATTTGGCGTTTATATACTATGGCCTGGTTGTAAACAATCGATCCAAAAACTGCCTATTCATTGAAAAAAATAAATGGTAAAATGGATAATGACAACATTACTGATAATGATAACAATGATCATAATATTTTTTAAAATTGATACATAAGTAATATAATTCTTAATCTAATTAGTGCTGTTGTTATAGCCAGTAGTAGCAGTAGTAGTAGTTTGTCTGTTTGTGTTGAGGTTTTATGGCCCAGTCAACCCAATGGGGTCATGTCGAGCGTGGTCAATTTACCTAACCACACGTTTACTGGGCAGGCTTAGTCCTTTAAGCGGTTAACCAGTATTGTGCACATTCTTTCGCCAGAGACTGACAAATGCCCTTCTTGAATCAGCAGAAAAGAGAGAATGACTGTAGAAAATATTTCATGATCAATCTCAGCAAAAGAATGTTGCCAACCTTGGCAGGGTTTGAACCCATGACCTCCCGGTCTCCAGTCAGATGTGCATCCAACTAAGCCAGTATACTCTTATCTTTATCAATATTAACAACATTTATTGTAGAAGTAGTAGTAGAAGTATTATCATTGTCATTTTGATTATCATAATTATCATAATAACTAATTTAATTATTTCTATTTTTATTTTTTTATTTTTACTGTTACTATTATTATGTTTTACCATAATATTGGGGTTTGTGGGCTTTGTTCATTCTAACTAACACACCTGGTAATCTCGTAAGGGTAGCCGCTGGTTATGCACTCAAAATCCTTACCGAATTTCAGGCTATGACTTACGAGAAATCCAAATGTCATCAAACGGATAAATTCTCCTGATTTATTGATTTTTAGTAAATTTCTTTAGACATATTTTGAAAAGTCGGACAATGCTATTCCCAACAACTCTTATTTCTGCATCGGAAAAGATAGGTGTGGGCTTGAAAAAACAAGCGGCTAATTTTTATTTCAATTTCACCCAGAGAAGAGTAGTCAAATAGTCCTGTTTTGACTTTTTTACCAGTGCAAAATAAAGGTTTTTTCAGCTATCTTGGATATGAAATACTTATCAAATAAAACATACTGCAACCCACGTCCACTTTGAAATACATAAGATGCTAAATTTCCCAAGCATTTGTTCCAGGGACTGAAATATTTGTGCCGAATAGGACTTACGAGGCCAACTACCCCTTACGGGGGCATTAACCCTTATGGGACAAAAAAAGCCTACACATCACAAAGCGATTCTTTCGGCAGTATAATGAAACTTTTATATGATTTTGCTCAATTGAGAGCTTCAAATATACGCAAACCTGGCATATCAAAGCCCTGTTGATACATGCTGTCTCATTTGCAAAACCTTTCATGGTGTTTGTTTATATATAAAAGGAATAGTTTGAAACTGGTTTGGTCTAAAATCTGCATACCGGTATTTTTAAATGCGGGGCATTCGGATAATGACTAATATTCCCATAAGGGATAATCAAATGTTCCCATAAGGGATAATCAGGCCTTGACATCAGACACCCGACAGTTGGCTTTCTTGTCACCGTAAGGGCTAATGTCCCTGTAAGGGGTAGTCGGCCTGGTAAGTCATATTTGGCACAAATATTTCAGTCCCTGTAACAAATGCTTGGGAAATTTAGCATCTTATGTCAGCGTAGACGTAGGTTGCAGAGCGTCTTATTTGATATGTTAAATAAGTATTTCATAGTCCAGAGAGCTGAAAATACCTTCATATTGCAATGGCAAAGAAGTCAAAACAGGAATACTGAACTACCCATCTCCGGGTGAAATTGGAATAAAAAAAAAATAGCCGCTTGTTTTTCCAAGCCCACACCTATCTTTTCCAACTAAGAAATGAAAATTGCTGGGAATAGCATCATCCGAGTTTTCAAAATATGTCTATGAAATTGACGAAAAATCAATAAATCAGGAGACCTTACCCGTTTGTTGACATTTGGATGTCTCGTAAGTCACAGCTGGAAGTTCATGTAAGGATTTTTAGTGCATTATCAGCAGCTACCCCTTACGAGATTACCAGGTTTGACTAATCAACTAGTAAAATTTACCAGTTTTTTTTTTTTTGGTGTTGATGTGTCTAAAAATCTGCTGTGCCGGGTCCAGCAAATTCTTTCGTAGAGATTGATCATATGGTCATTGTCTCCCTTCCGCTGATTCAAGAAGGGCAGTTGCCAGTTTCTGGTGAAAGAATGAGCACAAATATGGTTAACTGCTTAGAGGACTAAGCCTGCCCAGGAAAAGTGTGCTAGGAAAATAATCTGCTGTATGAGTGGCCAATAGTTTAAACCCTGATCAGATGCCACATTTCTTGGCATCTGATCTGGGTCTCCACTGGTTGCTAAGGCAGGTCTGTCCAAGTAGTTAGGGTCAATACTGTATTACTTTATTGTTGCTTTTGGTTTTGAAGAAAGTCAAGTTGAATGGGATAAAATAAAATATTTTAAATTATATATATTGTTGCTTTATACAGTCTTTTGTCCAATTCTAGTTATTGAATTGGTTCAAATACATACTGTAATTATACAAAATAAATGGAACACACTGGAAAACCTAAAATTTATAATTATTGAAATTTAGGTACGGAGACAATGGAAATTTTGTAAAGCTCTTCCTTATAATGGATCAGTACCAAGACAACCAAGTCACTTCTCAGGAGAGTTGCAAAAGGGTAGCGCACTTTGGAGTTGTATAAGACAGCTTTATGGCAAATGGCAGTGCAATGATATTTTTTTTAAAAAACACTTGCTGATGCTACATGGTGTATTCGGAGTGACCTCACATAAAGCGCTTTTGAACCGACCATTGCATAGCAGCCAGACACACTAAAATGCCAACTATTTTGAAACATGGGGATCAAAAAAACAAAACACACAAAAAATAAACAAAAAAAACAACAAACAAAACAACAAAATCAACAACAAAAAAACGACCATTTAGTAATTTAGGCAATTTCTTGAAATGGATTGTTGCGCAGGACGGCCAAGTCACTACAAAGCACTACACAAAAGCGCTAGCCTAATGCATTTCTCCGCTGGCAGATTCTCTACCATTTTGTTTTTCACAGAGTATACTACTTTTGTGACTTCCTGATTTGCTAATTTCACATTTAGCATCTTTTATAAAGGGCATCTACTCAATAAGGAAATGCTTTGCTCACAAGGAGAGGAAATTCTCTCCTTTCAGGGTATTTTTTATTTTTTTTATTTTTTTTTTTTTTATTTGGGTTTTATGGCCCTTTCAAGAATATTTCACTTATATCGAGCCGATCGTTCATCAAAGGTGGGCGAAAACCAGAGAACCCGGAGAAAAACCACCTGACCATCCGTAAGCAGAACTTGGCTTTCCCACGTGACCCGAGCGAGGCTGGAACCACAGCGGTGAGAAACCTAATGGATTAAGAGTCAACTCTTATCCACTAGGCTACGGGGGCCCGCCCTTTCAGGGTATACTGTTTTTCTGACATCCTATTGTTTTTATATTTTAGAGAAAATAACGCTTGCCATTTCAAATGATTCGCGTCCAATGTCATCTTATTTCCTCTGAAAAAACAAAAATGAAATTCAGACTTTCTTCTGCTGCAGTTGGGATTGGCCTTAAGGGTTACCCTTCAGCACTCTGAAGGCTAAATTTAAGCAGATGACAAGTTTGTGATATTGTCTTTATAAATTGATTGTGTTGGGGTTTAACGACACGTCAACCCTTGAGGGTCATTTTGTGTCGTCTCCCAGAGAAAGGGAGAAAAGAGATAGAAGAGAGAGTAGAGGAGATGAAAGAGAGGGACAGGGAAGAAAGAGGAACAGGAATGAAAGTGAAGAAACAGAAGAAATAAAAACATTCCCCCTCTACCCTTACCCACTACAAGGATAGCAGGCCTTGCCCAACTGTAAGCCAATATCAGTTGGACGCCCCAGTGATGTAAGATACACAGCACCTTCGCACCACCCGACCACCCACTGTCTTTATAAAATATGAAAGGTTAAAAATATAGAAGTCACATTCAGAAACACAGCTTTCCTCCGAGGTACCAAAAGAAGAAATTACAATAACCAATGTATGAGTGTAAAGAATAGACTGGCTCCAGTCTCCAGGTACAGAATATTTAGTCTTATAACCATGTTTGATAATCCACTTTATATAACCAAATTGATATCATCACTATAAAGGCTAGTCACTCTAGTGACCAGCATTTATAGTCATACATATGTAATATTCTTTTGATTTCATTTTAGTGGATGTATCAAACTGGATTATAAGAACAAATATTTTGTAACAGGAGACTGGGGCCAGTCTATGTAAAGAATTGCAACTGAGGAATTGCATTTTGTTTAACCCTTTCACCCTTGTGCTTCTGAAACAGACACTTCCATCTCCAATTTGGACATATCCTTTATTGCAAATAGAGGGTTCAAATATTGGGTTCATAAAGTTATAGACCAAGATTCAGCCTTGAAGCTTTCTTGGTTCTGCAGAAGAAGATTTTTAAGTGTTTTTAACATTATTGGGCATGGCGGCCATCTTGATTTATCAGACAATGACCATTTGTATAAATTGTCAATCCCCCTTTAACAGAAGGAGGCACATGAAGTTTGAAGAAAATTGGCCCAGTGGTTACAGTGAAGATGTTCAAAGGTGCGGACAGAGAACAGACGGAAGATGGAATGCAAGTGATCACAATAGCTTATGCTGAGCCTTGCTCAGGTGAGCTAATAAAAAGGACAACAAAATCACAAGTGAAATTTTTAATTTCAAAACAATTTATATTCAAAATAAACATTTAAAAATAAATTATACACGCACCTCCCCTTAATTTGCATACGAATATGGGCTATATCATATTAGTAAAAAGAACAACAAAAACATGGTTAAAATTAATTTCAAAACAATATATATTAAAAATTAACATTTAAAAATACATTTTCTAACAATCATTTACTGCCAAAACTCTAAAACATTTTAATCCCCAACCCACAGACACAGCTACAGTAGATAATATTTTGAACCTTTTTTGGTAACATTTCAGAGAAAATTAAGCATTTTATGTAAATTGTCTGCCTAGACAATTCACATGAAATATGTCTTATTTTGCCAGAAAAAATAATCATTCATATGAAATGTCTTATTTCATCTGAAAAAAAATAATCAAAATGTCATCTGCTGTAGTTGTGATTGATGCTTTAAGGGTTAGACAGTACTGAGTTGTGATATGGAAAAATCTGCAAAACCATAAGCAAATAGTGAAAACATAAACCAGCCTACATATCAGTGCCATTTAACCCTTGCCCTGCTGAATAAATTAAGATGCCATGCCCACTTCTAGTTTTCAGCCAATCAGGTTACTTGATTCGAATTGTTAATATAAATTCACATACTTAATGGCAAACAGTGCAGATCCAGATCAGTTGGCTTCTGAAGAAGCCAACTGATCTGGATCTACACTGTTTGCAAAGGCAGGGTATATCCGGGTTCAGCAGGACAAGGGTTAATAACCATCTACTTAGTTTACCCTTACAGTGGTAAGTATTACTGTAGCAGATAACAGTCTATTCTTTTTATATCATTTTTAAGAGAAAATCAGGCTCAACATTTCCTGCATCAGGTCAAGCCTTATTTTCTCTAAAAAAATAACATTTTTCAAAATACCCAAAGCTGAAGATAAAGGGATAATTGAGGGAGAATTATTTGGCTTTCTCAATAAAAACATACACTGTGTGTCTGAGCTGTGTTTACTCATTAGAACTGCCTCTTTAAGGCAATTCTAATGAGTACCCACAATGTATGGTTCTTCTGAGAAATATGGAAAATTATTCCTCAATTATCCTTTTTATGCATCCTTATCTATATCTATGATTTGTCATCTACTGCAGTTGATATTGGCACTTTAAAGGTTAACAAACACTGGACTTTAACTGTGGGGGGGGGGGGGGGGGGGGTAACTTAGGGGTAATTTTGGTACGGGTGTGCGAGCCAGTATTTCAAAACCTACCCCATTCATATACCTGGCCTTCGAAAAAACGGACCCATTCATATACTTGATCATCCAAAATGTTGACCTATTCATATACTGCCCTTTGATTTTTTGTACCCAGTTTTTGCTGGTTATTACACAAATATCATAGTCAATTCATGTAATACCAAGAGGAAAAGCAGCCTCGAAAAATCTCTGAGCGAAAAATAAGTGCATATACCAGGATGTCAGAAGAATGGGACCTTTCACACAGGAATCCAGAAAAATGGGGCCATTCATATACCTGGCAGCGCTGAAAAAGGGGGCTATTCCGCATGCACATCTGTACTATGCCGTATATAGGAAGTTACCACCCCCACCCCCCCAACTCCCCCCCCCTCCCCCCCCCACCCCGAGGACTTTAAAGTAACAGAATCCTGAAAGAGGAAAGCAACAACACTGTACTGTCACTTATTTAATTTTTTTTTATAAACAAAATATGTGACAAAAAGTCGTGAGATTGCACACCATTGATCAAGATATTGTTCATATATGATGAAGGAGAAGCTATACAAATGGTTAAAATTCCACCATATTTACAAGGGAGACAACTTTTGTAACTTCAAACCTTACTGAAAAAAGGTGTCTACTCCTTTCCAAGTAGACTCTTTTCCAGAAAGGAGACAAAAATGATTTGACAAGAATTGCCTGCCCTGAAAGTGTAACACTATTTCATTAAAGAAACTGCTCCATGTTTCCTTTCTTTTATTTGCCAGACTAGGGAGGTAAATGTCCTAAAATTTTGGACACGAATGTGTCTGACAAAATGGGCATACAATTCAGACCCAGAGGAGCAGTCTGATCAGGGTCTACACTGTATGTCATTCCAATAAGTATTTTAAGAAACAGCTGCATAAAAGGCTACCGGTAAATAAGTATGAAATAGTGTTCAATATTTTAGGACATTACTAAATACTTTATTTACTTATTCAATATCAGAGATCCAAAAACATAGAGTAGTAATATGTTATGCAAGCTAGCTCATAGCTCCAGATAAGGCACTTTTTTAAAGCAAAAGGACTGATATTTTCTGATTTCTGTGCTAAAACACATTTTGTGGGTACTCATCAGAAGTGCTTCACTGAGGCACTTCTAATGAGTACCCACAACATATGTTTTTTATGGAGATATAAGAAAAATACTATCTGGATACCCCTCTTATCTGGATATTTGGCTAGATCCTGAACAGGGTCCAGTTGTTCAACGCATTGTTAGCTTAACAAGCCCCTTAGTGACAAACTTGTTAACTGTTGTAGCTAATGTATTTTCAAATACATTGATCTTTTTGCTGCCAAAATTTGAGGTGTTTTTGCAATGCAAAGACTACTCACATATTTTCAGCAAAAATATCAATGCATTGGTCATATTTCAAGATAGAAATTTTGATGTCATATTAGCTAAAAACTTTGTTTAGTTTTGAACATCTGGGTTCAGATCAATACACGTCGTAACTCCAAAATAGCAGACTTGATTTTATTCAGCCTTGTCAGTGAAGTGATGTAAGATGCTTATACCCTCTAATTAAATGTAATGTACATTGTGCAATTAATTATACATGCAATTTCAAATTAAGATTCTATTTTTCTGATTCTACATGTATAATGATAAATTTGGCATGTTTGAGACACCTGGTTTTTCTGAGGATTTTCCTGTTATATTAAGGAAATGAGGTGTGGACTAAGATCATTGATGATCTTGATGCCATCTATGCATGATTTCATGTCTGATCATTGAGTCAATTGTTGCATGTTTGTAACTACCAACGTGAGTTGTGTTTTCCTCTTAAATGATTAATCCTTAAAATGCTGTAGTAGACAACAGAGAAAGTAAGGCATGACATTTCATATGAATCATCTGCCAGAAGATTAACCTGAAATGTCAAGCCTTATTTTCTCTAAAAAATCATGTTTTTGAAAGATCAAACTGTTGACTATTGCAGTTATGATTGGGGCTTTTAAGGTTAATCATTGTTCATCAGTGCTTTCCAATAAAATGGACAGCATTGGCCATCATGAAGTCATCCACTACCTTGGTCACAAGGTGTCAACATTCAAGGAGATCTAGGAACACATGGTGGTCCCACCGTGACATGGTGAAGAAATGTACTGTTGGGTTTAGCAGGGAGAATCTGGAAGACAACCCCCATCCAAGAGGACCAGTTACCTTCACCACACTGGAGACCATTGCCATCATCACTGCAGACAGGTTAGTAACATGGTGACTTGAATATTACATTGCCAGAGCCAGACATTCCATGCACACATCTACAAGGTACATGTCAGTTCACTGGGTCCCAAAGCTTGGACCTGATCAGAAACGGACTCAACACAACAAGGGAAAATGTTGCCATTTCGGCAGATCCCAACAGTTTCTTCTGGAGATTTGTGAAATATAGGAGATCAGGTCCAACACTTCCTGTCAGCAATGATGCACCAATCAAGGCCATGGAAACATCAGGATTTTCTGCCTCCTAAGAAAGTTAAGACAATGATGTCTGCAGGCAAGGTGATGGCTTGCTCAACTACCCTAAAAAGAGTCACACTATCACCAGAGTGAGAGCCAACTACATGGAGCCCATCTCCAGAGACACTAAGAATGCTCTTCCACTAGGACAATGCTCCAGCACATACATCCACATGGCTGCTATCTAGAAATGTGGATTCAAACTTGTTGAACACCCACTTAATTCAATTAACAGCACCTCTGACTACTTTTTCTTCCTGATTATGCAAAATGTAGCTTGGTGGCTGTCATTTTGACTCAGATGATGATGTTATAAATGCTGCGGATTACTTCCTAAGGGTCAAAGATGGTACCTTCTACACAGGAGGGAGCCATCTGCTCCATGACTGCTAACTAAATAAACTAGGTGTTCTTATCTAGGAGGGGACTATGTTGAAAAATAACTTTGATTTTTTTAAACTTATTTTCGGCTGCAAACATCAATCAACCATCGTAAACCCACTGCATTTTACTGTAAGTAGTTTTGTCCTAAAATTTGGAAATTATCAGAACTGGAAAAATGCTCATGCAGTATGCTTTCAGAATAAACAATAAATCATTTGGTACACCATTACAGCCATTTGATTCTGGAAAGATGCTTATGTTTGGTAAGGAAGTAAGAAATACTTAATTTAAACTGAGTGAGTGATATTCTATTTATTGTGCAATTTTGCATTTATCCTGGACTTAACTGTCCGTTTACTATGAAGTAATGGTTTTAAGATACAGCAGCTGTATATTAGCCATACTGATGCCCTTAATAAATAAATGAATAAATAAACAAAAGAGGCAATTTGTATAAATAGAACTGCAAACCATCCCACTGTGAATCTAGTTGGTCTTTGCCTAAGTATGCATTCACAAAGTAGATATTTCTGAGGCTTGTTTGGGGTTTTCAGGTTACAGAATTGTTGATTTATTAACCCTCAAGCATCAATCACAACTTTTGGAATAGACATCCCAGTTTATTTAAGTACATTGCAAAGTTCAATTCTGAGTTATGGGATAATATGAGGGATCTGTTTTTATGAGAAACTGGTATCTCCCTATACAAGCCTCATGTCTGTAGGACACAGCCAAATTAAAGTAAACTGACATAAAAGTATTTATTAAATTTTGCTGTCTTTTCATCCAGCAACTGCCTAGAAGAGTGGATAAGTATTAACATTAATATTACAGAATTATCAGTTATTGTGTTATTAGGTATCAAGCTGTTAATACAGTGATTATTAGGCAATAAGCAGATTCTGGATGAAACCATATAATTATCAATTTCAGGAGGCTAAAGAGCAACATGTGGCATTCTGTTTGGTTTTTACCCATTTTATAGAAATGTCTTTTAATTCAATATCTCTAACCAAATTAAAGATTTCCATATTAAAGATTAAACTGAGCTATCTCTAATACAGTTAAAGATATATGTAATGAAAACAGATACCTTTAATTGAAGCAGACATTTCTAATTCAATTAATTATATCATTATTAAGATAAACCAATTACAGACATCTTTATTGTAAACCTTTATTTACAATAGAGAGATCTATTTATGCTTAAATAAAGATACCTTTAAAGAATTAAAGGTATCTTTTATAAACTTACAGAACATTAAAATATACCCTACTGAATTAAAGATATCTCTAACTAAAATGGAGATATCTTTAATTCAATCAGTCATAGCTTTTAATTTAACTATTGAAATTTCTATTAAATGGGTGAAAAGTTAATCAGATGCCATACTGGCAATTTCCAAAAATGAGTAGCAATGAGAATTTCTGTAACATTTACAAAGGTTTGAAGAATGAAACATTTTTTTTTTCAAGAATATATGTTAACAACCTTATTGTATTCATAGTAAAATCTTTAAAAAAAAAAAACTTAACTAGATTCACACCAGTATCATTATGGTAGGCAATCTATTATACCAAACCTATTTTAGATGGAAATTAATATGACAATGTCATAAATATATATATAAACTTGCTTAAAAAAACTAATCTATTGGGAACAATATATTTGCATGGAAATGTTCTTTTGTTCTATGTGTATTTTCCAGCATAAAAGGTGAGGGCAAAAAAGCAATGCCTATTCCCATTTTTTATTTATTTATTTTTTTTTTCTAATTTGTGGAAAAATTTCTTCTGCAAGATTCAAATACTGTATTGGCCATTAATATTCGACTTTCTTTCTATAATTGTCCTAAAATTTCAACAAATCCATTTATTACCTCTTCATGTGTCTAAATACTGCTGGATGAAGAAAGTGCAGACCCTGACCAGATACAACATTCTGCAGCAAGCCTGTCTGTCCTATTACACAGTGTTATTACAGTATTTTTAGGATTTCTTTTCCATTTTTTTTTTCTAATTAAACCTACTAAAAATCTGTCCCGAAATTAGTTGTTATAATGGTGTATTAAATAGCTGATTTACTCTTCTGAGAGCAGGCTCCAAGAGCAGCTGGAGCCGTTTTAGAAAATCAAACAATCATGTTCCACAGGAAAACATAGTCCCCCACACCTTCATTAACATATTTACTTCAGAGGTCACAGAGCAGATGCAAACCATCTGTGCTGAGGGCATCATCTTTGGCCCTCAGGAAGTTGTCAACAGCATTTAAAACTTCATCAGGAGTATTGTTGAACAAGCTAGAATCCACCTAGTAGCCAAGCTTGGACACTTGTGGAAGTGTGTGCCAGAGTATTGTTTGAGCTGAAGAGCACCCTTCTTGTCAATGGAGGTCCTGGTGATAGTTTGACCCTTTTAGGTAGTCCAACAGCAGCACTTCTTTTGCATCCAATAAAGTATAGGTCAGAACCTTGCCTGCAGACATCACTGTCTTAGCTTTCTTAGGAGACAGAAAACCTTGATGTTTCCATGGCTTTGATTGGTGCATCATTGCTGACGGGAAGTGTTGGACCTGATCTCATATATTTCACAAATCTCCAGAAGAAACTGTTGGGATCTGCCGAAATGGCAACATTTTCCCTTGTTGTGTTGAGTCTGTTTCTGATCAGGTCCAAGGAGCTTTGGGACCCAGTGAACTGACATGTACCTTGTAGATGTGTGCATGGAATGTCTGGCTCTGGCAATGTAATACTCAAGTCACCATGCTACTCACCTGTCTGCAGAGATGATGGCAATGGTCTCCAGTGTGGTGGTGGCGACTGGTCCTCTTGGATGGGGGTTGTCTTCCAGATTCTCCCTGCTAAACCCAAAAGTACATTTCTTCACCATGTCAAGGTGGGACCACCATGTGTTCCTAGATCTCCTTGAATGTTGACACCTTGTGACCAAGGTAGTGGATGACTTCATGATGGTCCATGCTGTCCATTTTATTGGAAAGCACTGATGCACAATGATTAATCTTTAAAGCCCCAATCATAACTGCCATAGTCAACAGTTTGATCTTTCAAAAACATGATTTTCAGAGAAAATAAGGTTTGACATTTCATGTGAATCTTCTGACAAATGATTCACATGACATGCCATGCCTAGCTTCCCCATTTGTCTGCTACAGTATTTTAAGGATTAATCATTTAAGAGGAAAAAACAACTCAGGTTGGTGGTTACAAACATTCAACAATTGACTCAATGATCAGACATGAAATCATGTATGGATGGCATCAAGATCATCAATGATCTTAATCCTCACTATGGGGATTTCTCATTTCCTTAATATGTACAGGAAAATCCTCAGAAAAACCAGGTGTCTCAAACATGCCAAATTTATTATTATACATGTAGAATCAGGAAAAAAAATAATCTTAATTATGAAATGGCATGTATAAATAAATGCACAATGTACATTACATTTTATAAGAGGGCATAAGCAGGGTTGCATTTTACATCACTGTTCATGACCAGCCTGAATAAAATCAAGTCTGCTATTTTGGAGTTACAACATGTATTGATCTCGGCCTAGCTGTTCAAAACTTTACGAAGTTTTAGTTAATGTGACTTTAAAATTTCAATCTTGAAATATGGCAAATGCATTGATATTTTTTTGCTGAAAAATGTGAGTAGCCTTTACATTGCAAAAGCTACCTTGGCAATGGTCTCTTTTATGGTAATAGGGACTGTCCTTCCCAAACAGCTTCCAGAGTCTCCCTGCCACAGTTCAACTCAGCAGCCCACCTTTTCACCATGCTTTATATGAAGGGGTATCCTCCCCTAATGTGACCATCAGGTCCTCGTTGACCTACTTGAGTGTTGAGCCTTTGTGATTGTGGTAGAGAATGACTGTACAATGGCTGAAATTGTCTGTTTTGTCAGAACCCACAGATGATCAATGTTAAATAACGGTATGTACAGATAAAAGAACTTAAATCAGTAGCTTCAAATATTCTGTTTTTGGGTAAACTGTGAAAGTATATGTGCCCTATCATTCAGTTCTTGTGTGTGTGTCTCTCTGTCTGTATGTGTGTGTAATTTTCCCATGCGTATATGCATAGGTACAAAGCTCAGGATGAAACATTTTTTAACTGAATAGTAGATATTTTTCCTATTTCTCCACAAAAACATACATTATGGTTATCATTAGGAACCCCTCACTAATATGATACCCATGTTTTCTCGGAGAAATAGAAAAACTATTATCTAGATCCCCGATCTGGATACCAACTCTTATCTCGAACTATGTATGTATGCATGTAATTGTCTGGTCCATTTTATATGAAAGTTTTTTCTCTCTTGTTAAAGGATGAGTCAAACCTTGTAGGTCATTTTGTCATCTTCCAGAGAAAGGAAGAACATGAGCAATTATTCTGACAATATGACATATGTAAACAGTGCAGACCCTGTTCAGACTGCACCTAGATAATACTGGTTGCCAGTCTGCTAAGTACTTTGTGAAGCAAATGCATAAACACTTAGGAAAAAAATATGGAATTAAGTATCTCAAGTTTTAGGACATTTACCATATTTTATAAACTTTTAACTTTTGCCACTCTCTGAACAAATTCAGTAGACGACAATTTATATTTTCTTATTTTTCCCAGAAAATAGATTTTAACATTTCATATAAACTGTCTCAGGAGACAGTTTGCATGAAGTGTCAAAGCCTAGTGTTTCAAAAAATAAGAAAAGTATTTAAAAATGTGGTCTGCTGAAAATTGTTATCCAGTATGTTAAGTGTTAAATATGTACAGTGATAGCATTAACTTTTAACACTCTCTGGGCAAATTCAGCAGACAACAAATTAATATTTTTTCTTATTTTTCTCAGAAAATATAGAGCTGGATATTCAAAGCAAATCTGCATGAAACTGCAAATCTTGTTTTTTTTTGAAAAAAAAAAAAAAAAAAGACAAAAAAAAAAAAACAAAAAAAAAAACAACAACAACAAAAAAAACAAGACAAATATTTCAAAATCTCATCTGCTGAAAATTTTCCCAACATGTTAAGTTTTACACTACCTACTGCTATTGATATGTCTAAAAACTGGTGGTTGAGTGACAAATAGTGAAGGCCCTGATAAAACACAGCACTATGGAGTCTGATCTGGCTCTTTTCTGTTTGTTCTGGTATGACTGTTCAAAAACTTAAGATTCTTATGATACACTCCTTATCTGCATTACGAAAACGTGCCTATTCTAATATACTTAAAGTTTTACCATCAAAAAAATGAAAATTTTCAAATAAAAACTCTGCTATTTTTCACATTTCAGCTCAAAACATAGATTGTGGGTACTTGTTAGAACTGCCTTGGTGAGGCAGTTCTAACAAGCACCCACAATCTATGTTTTTGAGCAGAAATGAGAAAAATAATGTATACCCTGTAAACCCCAGTTTTACTATATTAAAGTTCGGTTTAAGGGGGTCAACGCTATATAGGCATGTTTTCATGATTTTTATCACTTAAAGTTTTACATCAACAGACAAGTCACAGTATACAATTTAACCTTCACCACTCTCTGGGCTAATTCAGCAGACTACAAATTGATGAGATTTCTATTATTTTTTCCCAGAAAACAGAATTTGACATTTCAACCAATTTGTCTCTATTGGAGACCATTTGCATAAACTGTTAAATCCTATCTCTTTGGAAAAAAGTAAAAGATTTTAAAATGCTGTCTGCTGGAATTTTTTACCCCGAGTGCTAAGCATTAACATCCATGAACAACAACTTTCATCTTGTATCAAATCTGAACTGGATTTATGTGAAGAGGTTGATATCCTTGAACTCCATCCAAAACAATGTAGAAAGTAGTAGAACTGGACCTGAAATATATAGTATACAGTCAAAAACTATAAACTAACCCAGCAGGAACACAAAGTTGAAAATCATTTTTTTAATGTCAGATGTAGAATAAACTTCAATCAAAGCTGTTTCAATGTTGTGTACCTGTTTGGAATATTACTTCTGCAAAAGGGACCAGCTGTTCAAAGCATCTTTAGTTTTATACAATCGAACCTCAATGGCTCGAACACCGATGGCTCATTTACCGTGGATGATTCAAACTTGATTTTCAGTCCCTACAAAATAGCTCAAGAAAACAAATATTTAGGTTTTTTTTTTTCTTATTTTATCATGGAATTGTATGTTGTGTGTACTCATTAGAATCACCTCCTTGAGGCGATTCTAATGAGTACACTCAGCATACAATTTTTATGTAGAAAATCGAAAAGATTTTTCTAAATTATCTCTATTTACTTCCTGAACTGGTGCCATGATTAACCCTCAGTGGCTCGAACTACCCATGTCTCGAACAAATTTCTATGGTCCCAAAGATGTTCGAACCATTGAGGTTCAACTGTATATAGCTTCAGATAGGAGGGCATATCCACATAAATTTTTCCTTGGTTCTTCATGACAACATATGTTGTGGGTACTCATTAGAAGTGCCTCAGTGAGGGGCTTCTATTGAGTACCCATGACCCATCATTAAAAAAACATACCTATATAATTTTGACCCCCTTAAACCCTGCTTTTATATTGTAAAACTGGGGTTTACAGGGGTATACATTATTTTTCTTATTATTGCTCAAAAACATAAATTGTGGGTACTCATCAGAACTGCCTCAATGAGGCAGCTCTAATGAGTACCCACAATCTATGTTTTGAGCAGAAACATGAAAAATATCAAATTTTTTATCCAAAAACTTTCAGTTTTTGGTGGTGAAATTTTCAATATATTTGAATAGGTGTGTTTTCGTAATGATGTTTTTGTGGAGAAATAAGAAAAATATCAGTACTTTGGGGTTAAAAAAGTTATTGCATCATCTGTAATTATATCAGGAACCCAACCTGTAAAACAGAACATGAAATCTGCCAAACAGCCATATCACAACTGCTAGTGGTGTTCAAAGAACAAAGTTAAATGCACAGATTCTAACACTCCTCACCTATATAGCCAATCGTTAAACTCAGTGATATATTATGCAATAAATCACTGGGCGGAAACGCGCGACGCTATCTGGCACCTTTCCGACGTCATTTCGACACGCTGCTGACGTCAGCCTTAATTTCTACGACGCTAGACTGTGTAACGTCGTCTTTCTCACTTCAGCAACGTAAGAAATGCATGTAAACGTCAGCGTTACAGTCAAAACTTTTGGCGGGATTTCTTTATTCCATGGCGGAAAGTTTGAAAAATCTAAAGGATACAATTACCTTTTCGTCGTTTTCTATGTGTTAGAATCGAAATAGATCAGCTCTTGTGTGTGATTTGTTGAGTAATAAATCACAGTTTGTCGGTCAGTTGTAAGAAGATAAATCACTCGCGCTCCGCGCTCGTGATTTGATCTACTTTACAACTGACCTCCAAACAGTGATTTATTACTCAACAAATCACTGCTAGAGCTGATCTATTTCTTAATTAAACTTTGTTGAACCAAGCATGAAAAAGAGGTTAAGGTCAATAATTTACATCAATGGGCAGGATGCATGATGGTGAATGTGTGTATTGCAAGTTTTATTACCTTATAGGCTCACAAAATGGAGCTAAATGCATAAACATTTTCCAGCCAAGTGTGAAAAGTAGGTCAAGATCAGTGGGCAGTGGGCAGGGTACATCATGGTGGATGTAATTACGAAGTCACTTTAGTGTAGAGGTCTTGGTATTAAGGAATCAGAGCTAAATACACTGATTAAACACTGTTCAGCAAAGCCTGAAAGGTAGGTGAAGGTCAGTATACAATGGCTGATAGCAGTGGGCAGTGTAAAGGGTAAGTCATGGCAGATGTGTGTATGAAGTTTCATTAGCCTAGGTGCCTCAATGTTCCAGAAATGAACCTAAATCCACAGACAAAATTTAGGTCAACATCTGTAATGGTTTATGGCAGCGGGCATGATGCATCATAGTGGATGTGTGTATGAAGTTTCATTAGCCTAGATACACTGGTGTTTGAGAAATGGAGCTAAAAGCACAGACTTAACATTGGAGTCAAAAGCAAAGATTAAACACTGTTCAACCAAGTGTAAAAAGTAGGTCAAGGTCAGTAATAGTGATGACAGTTTGCTTGTTTGTATTGAAGTTTTATGGCCTAGTCAATCCTTTTGGGTCATGTCGAGCATGGTCGGTGTACCTGACCCCACTTTTTCCTGGGCAGGCTTAGTCCTCTAAGTGGCTAACCAGTACTTGTGCACTTTCCTTTGGCAGGAACTGACAACTACCATTCATGAATCAGCAGGGGAGGCAATGATCGTACAAAATTTGGTCAATCTCCATAAATGTTGCCAGTGGATGTGTGTATGAAGTTGCATTAGCCTAGGAGCCTCCATTCCATATTGTTGTCTGCTGAACTTTTACCCAGCATGCTAAACATTAAGATGTATGGATATACCTCCAAGGGAGATCATTCTGACCAAAAAGTATTTGTTTCAGTTTTCAACAGCTCTTGATAAGAAATGTAGCCAAACGTATTGATATTTTCTTATTTCTTTAAGAAAACACATGCTGTGGGTACTCATTAGAAGCACCTCAGAGAGGCGCTTATAATGATACCCACAGGGTATGTTTTTGTGGGTTTACCCGATACCAACTCTTATCTAGACCTATGCTTTTCAATGGGTTCTTCTCTCAAATGAAAGCATTTGCTCCCTCAATAAAACTGCAAGCCATGCACCATGCCCTGCCACAGGGACATATTCCCTATGCACTTCTGTAGTATAAGGGCTGAAAACAATCTAAGTTAAACATGAAGAGAAGAAATAATCAGTTATTTCATAACTTAAAAAAAAAAACAAAAAACAAAAACACACCAAAAGGTCTAAGTTAAAAATGCAATAAAAAGTGATAAAAAATAATTTCAGGATTCTGAAAAAAACAATATGCTATCTTCAGAACATCCTAAAAGCGTGTGTAACGTTTCAAAAGGATCGGCCTGAAAATGTAGGAGGAGTTGCATGTACAAAGTACATACTCCCTATACATTTCTGTAGTATTAGGGCTCGAAAAAAGTCTAAGTTAAAAATGCAAAAAATGTAATAAAAAATAATTTCAGGATTCTGAAAAAACAATATGCATATTTTCAGACCATCCTAAAAGCGCCTGTAAAGTTTGAAAAGGATTGGCCTAAAACTGTAGGAGGAGTTGCGGGCAGAAGGGGCATACTCCCTATACATTTCTATAGTATTAGGGCTCGAAAAAAGTCTAAGTTAAAAATGCAAAAAATGTGATAAAAAATAATTTCAGGATTCTGAAAAAACAATATGCATATTTTCAGACCATCCTAAAAGCACCTGTAAAGTTTGAAAAGGATTGGCCTGAAACTGTAGGAGGAGTTGCGGGCAGAAGGTACATACTCCCTATACATTTCTGTAGTATTAGGGCTCGAAAAAAGTCTAAGTTAAAAATGCAAAAAATGTGATAAAAAATAATTTCAGGATTCTGAAAAAACAATATGCATATCTTCAGACCATCCTAAAAGCGCCTGTAAAGTTTGAAAAGGATTGGCCAAAAACTGCAGGAGGAGTTGCGGGCAGAAGAATGGTGGGGGCGCTGACGGACAGACGGACGGATGGACACTCAAAATTTCAGAGGGTATAACATAATACCCCGCCACTTTTTGGTGGCGGGGCATAAAAACCAAATGCTTTCTTTTGTTTGTTTGTGTTGAGGTTTTACGGCCCAGTCAACCCAATGGGATCATGTCGAGCGCGGTCAGAGTACCTAACCACACATTTACTGGACAGGCTTAGTCCTCCTAGCAATTAACCAGTACTTGTGCACATTCTTTTACCAGATACTGACAACTGCCCTTCTTGACTCAGCAGAAGGAAGAGCATGACCATAGAAAGTATTTCATGACCAATCTCCATGGAAGAATGTTGCTGACCCGGCACGGGTTGAACCCACAACATCCTAATCACCAGTAGGATGTGCATCCAACTGAGCCACCCAGGCTGGCTGCTTTAACAGTAGCCACAACCCCATTTAAGAAGCAATTCATATCCAGCAAGAAAAACTCTTTGGTGTCCCCTTGACATTAAGAAACAAAAGCATACTGCTGTCAAACTTCAATAGCTCGAACTCTGATGGCTCATTCACCTTGGCTAATTCAAACTCCTTTTTAAGTCACCATGAAATTCTTCTGATTGCTTGAGAAAACAAACATTTTGGGAAATGTTTTTGCTTCATTATGGTATTGTATGTTGTGTGAGGCAATTCTAATGAGAACATACCATCATTGAGTAGAAGATGGAAAAGATTTCCTTAAACTGTCACCATTTGCTTCCTGACTTGGCACTATGATTAACCTCAGTGGCATGAATAAATCATATCTTGAACAAATTTTCATGGTCCTAAGGCTGTTAAAGCCATTGAGTTTCAACTGTACATAGAGTACTCTCCTGTTCATCAAGTTTTTTGTTTGAGTTTATAACATCACTGTCAACAATCTTTCAGTCATAATGTGATGGTTTCTGAATTTAAAGGTGGGAACTGATGACCTTTTACAGTGCTCACCCACTGCTGTATCATAATGCAGACATCTTAATGCTACCAGCAATCATATTATACAGACAGTGGTGTGACTAACCCTAGCACTTCCTCTTAACGCTGAGCACCAAACAAAATGTATAACTAATTTTAGAAAAATCCTCCTTATGACCCAGTTTAGGATCATACTCACAACCTCTTAATCATTAAGACAGACATTCTACCAAGTGAAGCCAGTTGTATTGAACCATTTACAGTGATATAATGATCTATTCCATGCATTATAACCAGAAAAGAGTTACCATAGAGTTCAACAGTGTACCACTATCATCAAAGATTATCATGAAATTCAACAAAAATATCTTCATTCTTGTTACCAGTCAGGACAGTACAAGTTCCATCAACAATATTGTTAAACATATAAAAATCAAGTTCATCTTACCAATAATAGTTACATTTTCAGATGTCAACAAATATGGCAACATGGTCATGACTGAGGTCTTCATCATAATCATCAGCAGCATCAGCATCATGATCATTATCTAAGGTACTGACATCTGTAATTATCAATTACTACTCGACAAATATCATATCAGAACACTGTTGTTTAACCGTTTATCATTGGAATTAATTTTTACAGAATTATCACATTCCACAGTCAATATTTCATCATAATCATCATCATCATCATCATCATCATCACCATCATCACTGGTATTGATGTAATAATCATAACTATCATCACTTTCTGTAACATCATTACCATCAACATCACCATCAGCAATAACAATGCCATAATTATCATAATCAATAGCGTATAAGTACAAAGTGGTTGCATTGTCACTATTGTTAAACCATGAACATTACAAAACATGTCTATTATATTTAATACCTGGTCAGCAATGCCATCAACACTATCATCGAGGATAATAAAGTAATAATCATTCTAATCATCATCATCATAATTATCATCATCATCGATGCTGAGGTGGTAACCACTATCATCATCATCACTTACAGTACTATCAATTTCATAGTCAAGTAACATATCTATCATCATCAGTATCAGTGACACTACAATTGCAATTATATTGAATAAACTGATGCTTTAAACACTAATACTATTATAACCACAACTACATCATCATCATCATCATCATCCTCATCATCATATTTCTTACAGTAGGAAAGAATATGCCTTGTCCCATGACCTGAGTCCTCTGGATCCCAGCTGTATTTTGTCAAATAAGAAACCAAACCAGAAGTCACAGGATACCAGACAAGGGTGTATTTATAATTATTAAATCATTAATATAAACGATCTCACCATAAGGTTGGCAGCGTCTTATCATAAACTGGGGAGTTGAGCCAGCCAATGATACCTGAAAGAAACATTGTAAAGGTAGTAAATCCTTATGTCAAATAAAGTACCAACTGATGGCAAAGAAGCATAATTAAAGCATATAAATCATTATCAATACCCCATCATCATTATTCATCTGCACTACCATTATGAAAGTAATCAGGTGTAGTAATTCCATAATTCACCACAACATCATCTTCATCATCATCATCAACATCATCATCATTTTTTGCAATAATAAGAACAATGTCTACCTTAATTATACATGACCAACAGGTATACAATTCATCAATAGTATTGTCAAACCATAAACATAAATAATCTCATTGACTGTTGTCTACATTTGGTTAGCACTGCAATCTTCATCATTATCCTAGAAAAGAACTGAAGACACTAAATAAATTCAGAAGCAGCTGCAGCAGCATCACCATCATCAACAAATCACAATCATAATGGCATTCATCATCACCAACATCAGTGCTGATGTGCAGTCAGGCAGATCAAATACACAGGCAAAACTGCTGAATCACCAGCTATAGCACCTACATTAGACACCAAATAATCTTTGCATGCATTAAATCTCTAGACCTTCATCATGAGAGGTAAATTTGAGAAAGCAAATGCCAGCAGAAAGGTCAAACCAATAACATTACCACATTCTTTATTGTCATCTACATCTGGTTAGCACTGCAATCATCATCATAATCCTAGCAAAGGACTGGAGACACTTAACAAACTCAGCAGTTGTAACCAAAGTCACAGGTCACTATACAAGGTTATTGTTATATGTATATAGTAAAACCATATATAAATAAGCAATCTCACCATTAGATTGGCATAGCCACATCAAAATTGTAGAGTTGAGAAAGCCAACTATTGCTGAAAGAAATATGTAAAAGATAGTAAATTCTTATGGCATATAAGTACTAACAGATGGCAAAGGAGCATAATTAAAGCATTTAAATCATCATCATCATCATCATTTTTGTTTGTGTTAAGGTTTTACGGCCCAGTCAACCCAATGGGGTCATGTCGAGCGCGGTCAGTTTACCTAACCACACGTTTACTGGGCAAGCTTAGTCCTCTTAGCGGTTAACCAGTATTGTGCACATTCTTTCGCCAGAAACTGACAACTGCCCTTCTTGAATCAGCGGAAGGGAGAGAATGACCGTAGAAAATATTTCATGATCAATCTCCACGAAAGAATGTTGCCGACCTCGGCGGGGGTTGAACCCGCGACCTCCTGGTCTCCAGTCGGACGGCGCATCCAACTGAGCCACCGAGGCCAATCATCATCATCATCATCATCTCTCCTATCCTCAACATAATCTACATCATCATCTGCACCAACATTATAAAAGTAATCAGGTGTAGTAAACCTTAAATCATCATCATCATCATCATCATCATCATCATCATCATTTAACATAAAATATTTAGAACATCTACCTTTAGTCAACATAATCAACATGTATATGATTCATCAACAGTTTTGTCAAACCATTAACATTACCAATCTCATTATTGTCATCTACATTAGGTTACCACTGCAATCATCATCATAATCCTAGCAAAAAAGGACTGAAGACTCCTAACAAACTCAGCAACAGCCCCAGTAGAATTACCATCATCAACAAATTGCTATCATAATAACAGTTATCATTATCAACATCAGTACTGATGTGCAGTCAAGCAGACCAGAGTCATAGGCAAAACTGCTGAATATAAAACTAATAATAAAAAGCTTTGTATTCAGAATCTCTTCCCTGATCATAGAGGTCACCCGCTATAACCCCTACATTACATACCAAACAATCCTTGAGGGCATTACGTCTCCGGATCCTCGTCATGTGTGGTAGAGTTGACAAAGCAAATGCTGTAAAAAAAAGAAGCAAAATTCAGGTATATAAAATACAGAGAGAAAAGAAGCATAACAAAGATATCACAATTATATCAAATAAACTGATGCCTTACACATCAATACCATTATAACCACAACTACATCATCATCATCATCATCATACTACTAACAAAGTCAAGTAGGTGTACATGTAACACCTTAGGAAAATATAACCTTGTCAGCTGACACAAGGCTTCTGGTTCCCAGCTGTATTATGTTAAATAAGAAACTGAAACCAGAAGCCAAAGGTCACTATACAAGGTTATTGTTATATGTATACAGTGTAGCTCCAATATATCGCGGTCCTCGGTGTCCAAAGTCTGCTATCGTGATATAAACGGAGCGCGATATAAGTCACGACATGTACCATGCATGTATAACGGCGTGCAGAACACACGCTCGGTTTGTCGCTGTGGTAGTTTGCTGAGACATCACGGATAAATGGCATTCATTTATGTTGTCACCATATTTCCTAATTAAAATTGGATTAGAATTGCTCAATGGAAAAATTTACAATGGTGCGCTATGTCTAACAAGTAATTCCAATCGAAACCTGCTGATAAACTACGTTTGAAAACAAGAAATCATCGGACTGACAATTTAGGACGCCATTTTGGATACTCTGGACATCTGGTTCCCTGGCACGGTGAAGGGAAGTTACTCAATTGTGCTAAGATAACTTGAGTTGCTTCCCTTCGCTTATATTGCGGGCGCAAAAAAAAAACAAAAAAACTGTCGTTTATCAAAGTTAATTTCTTTTTATTTATTTTTTTATTGTTAGGTTTTGTTGTTTTTGTTTTTTTTGATGCAGTTGTTTTCTTCTGAAATATTTATATCTACAGAAGTGTAAAATAAGCGGACTATGATCTGTGTATGTTGGACAGAAACGTCGTAAGACTACTGTCTTGTAAAATTTGCTGGTGTTGAAAAGGAGGTGGACCGTTTTCCCCTGCTGAGCAAAATTAGTTTGTGGGCATCATTGACTGATTGAGCATTGAGTAGATCTATGTACTAAATGATGATAATGATTACAACAATTACGGCGATTATTGTTTGCCAATTATAATCAACGTGTGCGCTGATTGACACTAAGAGTGGATTGTTTGTCACATAATACCTGACGCGACATAGCAATCAATTACCGGAGGCGGAACACATTTTTTTTTCCTTTTTTTTTTTTTTCTGAAGTTAAATAAAACAACAAACATTTTATGTTTTTAAATTTTTTTTTTTTTTTGCTTATGGAAAATTTGGAGCCATGGCCTATTCGTGATATACTGGATTTCGCGAAATAACGGACCGCGATGTATTGGAGCTACACTGTATACATGTACTAAAATCATAGGTAAATAAGCAATCTCACCATTAGATTGGCAGAGCAACATCAGGACTGTAGAGTTGAGAAAGCCAATGATCGCTGAAAGAAATGTGTAAAAGATAGTCAATACTTATGGCATATGGAGTACTAACAGATGGCAAGGAAGCATAATTAAAGAATTCAAATCATCATCATCATCTTTCCCATCCTCATCATAATCTACACCATCATCTGCACTTTAACATTATTACCGATCTTATTATTGTCATCTACTCTAGGTTACCACTGCAATCATCATCATAATCCAAACAAAGGACTGAAGACACTTAATAAACTCAGCAGCTGTAACCAAAGTCACAGGTCACTAAACAAGGTTATTGCTATTTGTATATAGTAAAATCATATATAAATAAGCAATCTCACCATTAGATTGGCAGAGCCACATCAAGACTGTAGAGTTGAGAAAGCCAATGATTGCTGAAAGAAATGTGTAAAAGATAGTAAATTCTTATGGCATATAAGTACTAACAGATGGCAAAGAAGGATAATTAAAGCATTTAAATCATCATCAACATCATCTCTCCCATCCTCATCTTAATCTACCGGTACATCCTCATCTGCACCAACATTATAAAAGTAATCAGGTGTAGTAAACCTTAATTCAATACATAATCATCATCATCATCACCATCATTTAACATAAAATATTTAGAACATCTACCTTTAGTCAACATAATCAACATGTATATGATTCATCAACAGTTTTGTCAAACCATTAACATTACCAATCTCATTATTGTCATCTACATTAGGTTACCACTGCAATCATCATCATAATCCTAGCAAAGGACTGAAGACTCCTAACAAACTCAGCAACAGCCCAATAGAATTACATGTACTGTCATCAACAAACTGCTATCATAATGGCAGTTATCATTATCAACATCAGTATTGACATGCAGTCATGCAGATCAGAGACATAGGCAAAGCTGCTGGATATAAAACTAATAATAAAAAGCTTTGTATTCAGAATCTCTTCCCTGATCATAGTGGCCACCCACTATTACCCCTATGATACATACCAAACAATCCTTGCAGGCATTACATCTCCGGACCCTCATCATGAGTGGTAGAGTTCAGAAAGCTATTGCTACCAGAAAGGTAAGCTGTAAAAAAAAAGAAACAAAATTCAGGCAAATAAAATACAGAGAGAAAAGAAGCATAACAAAGATACCACAATTATATCAATTAAACTGATGCCTTTAACATCAACACAATTACAACAACAACTACATCATCATCATCATCATCATCATCATCATCATCATCATACTACTACTATCAAAGTCAAGTACATGTAACACCTTAGGAAAATATAACCTTTTTAGCTGACACAGTAGAATTACCAAAATCAACAAGTCGCAATCATAATGGCAGTCATCATCATCAACATCAGTGTTGATGTGCAGTCAGGCAGAGCAGAGACATAGGCAAAACTGTTGAATATAAAAGTAGTAATAAAAAGCTTTGTATTCAGAATCTCTTCCCTGATCATAGTGGCCATCTACTATAACCCCTACAATACATACCAAACAATCCTAGTGGCATTCTTCGAACCCTGGTCATGAGTGGTAAGAGTTGAGAAAGCAAATGCCAGCTGAAAGGTAAGCTGTAAAAAAAAAACAAAATTCAGGCACATACAGAGAGAAAAGAAGCATAACAAAGATACCATCTTCATCATTAACATATCTATCATCATCACTCTCAGTACAATTGCAATTATGTCAAATAAACTGATGCCTTAAACATCAACACCATTATAACCATACCATCATCATCATCATCATCATCATCTCTTACAGTACTATTTCTATCAAAGTCAAGTACTTGTACATGTTACACCTTAGGAAAATATAACCTTGTCCACTGATATGAGGCTTCCGGTTCCCAGCTGTATTATGTTAAATAAGAAACTGAAACCAGAAGTCACAGGTCACTAAACAAGGTTATTGTTATATGTATATACTAAAATCATAAGTAAATAAGCAATCTCACCTTAGTTAACCATAATTCAACACATCATCATCATTAATCATACAATATTTAGAATGTCTACCTTTAGTCAGCATAATCAACAAGTATATGAAGTATATATTCATCAACAGTTTTGTCAAACCTTTAACATTTTATAACCAATCTCATTATTGTCATCTACTTTAGGTTAGCACTGCAATCATCATCATAATCCTAGCAAAGGACTGAAGACATTAAACTCAGGAGCAGCTGCAGTAGAATTACCATCATCAACAAATTATAATCATAATGGCAGTCATCATCATCAACATCAGTGTTGATAATTGATATGCAGTCAAGCAGGTAAGAGACTAAGGCAAAACTGCTGAATATAAAATTAATAGTAATAAACTTTGCTTTCACATTACAAAAACATGCCTACTCAAATATATAGAAAAATTTGTCCCCTAAAATTAAAAATTTTTAGATAAAAATCTGTGATATTTTTCATATTTCTGCTCAAAACATAGATGGTGGGTACTCGTTAGAACTGCCTAACGAGTACCCACAATCCATGTTTTGAGCAGAAATAATAAAAAATAACTTGTACCCCTGCAAACCCCAGTTTTACTATATAAAAGTGGGGTTTAAGGGGGTCAATATTATATAGGCATGTTTTCGTGCTGCTGAGAGACAAAGGCAAAACTGCTGAATATAAAAGTAATAGTAATAAACTTTGCTTTCAGAATCTCTTCCCAGATCATAGTGGCCACTGGTTGTAAACCCTATGATACACACCAATTAATCCTTATGGGTGTTAAATCTTGAGTGGTAGAGTTGAGAAAGCAAATGCTAGCAGAAAGGTATGCTGTAAGAAAAGAAGCAAAATTAAGGTATACTAGAGCTGGTGTTTGTAAAACACTATGCCCCCAACTGCCTGACTCTAACACTGCTTGACTCCAACACTGCTTGCCCATGACGGTAACAACAGTACAAATATACGAGATTTCAATGTTATTTTATTAAAAGGGAAATAACTCTAAAATGGGAGATAATTTGGATAGGAAACAAAATATGGGTCACCTATTTTTTCATGAGGAATCCATATATGAAATTTCAAACTAGCATGCACAGTTCAAAACATGCTATGCATCAAAAAGTGTGCAATGTAAAAATGCCCAAAATGACAAAGGGCCATAACTCAAGAAGTACTTTTCAGAATTTATTCAAAAATTAATCAGTCATCTACTCATCAATACCAATCTATTCACCAGGTTTCAAGGCTCTAGCTTCAATAGCTTTTGAGATATTTTGCTGACAAGATTTTATCTATATTTTTTCAAAGGGCCATAACTCAGGAAAGGGGCATAATCCTGATGGGAAAAAAAACACGGGTCAGCTATTTTTTCATGAGGAATCCATATATGAAATTTCAAAACCCTAGCCCACACCGTTCAAAACTTATGCTATGCATAAAAAAATGTGCAACGTAAAAAAGCCCAAAGTTATAAAGGGCCATAACTCATGAAGTAATTTTCAGAATTTATTCAAAAGTTAATCAGGTCATCTACTCATCAATACCAATCTATTCACCAGGTTTCAAGGCTCTAGCTTCAATAGCTTTTGAGATATTTTGCTGACAAGAATTCATCCATATTTTTTTCAAAGGGCCATAACTCAGGAAAGGGGCATAATCCTGATAAGAAAAAAAATATGTGTCAGCTATTTTTTCATGAGGAATCCATATATAAAATTTCAAAACCCTAGCATGCACAGATCAAAACTTATGCTATGCATCAAAAAGTGTGCAATTGTAAAAATGCCCAAAGTTATAAAGGGCCATAACTCATGAAGTAATTTTCAGAATTTATTCAAAAGTTAATCAGGTCATCTACTCATCAATACCAATCTATTCACTAGGTTTCAAGGCTCTAGCTTCAATAGCTTTTGAGATATTTTGCTGACAAGATTTCATCTATATTTTTTCAAAGGGCCATAACTCAGGAAAGGGGCATAATCCTGATGGGAAAAAAAATACGGGTCAGCTATTTTTTCATGAGGAATCCATATATGAAATTTCAAAACCCTAGCATGCATGGTTCATAAGTAATGCTATGCATCAAAAAGCGTAACGGACGGACGCACGCATGGACGGACAGACGGACGCACGCACGCACAAACGTCCCAGAAGCAATATGCCCCTCCAACTTCTTCGAAGTTGGGGGCATAATAAAATACAGAGAGAAAAGAAACAAAGATACCATCCTCATCATTAACACATCAATCATCATTAGTCTCAGTAACATTACAATTACTCAGTAACATTACAATTACATCAAATAAACTGATAACTTAAATATCAATACCATTATCACCACTACTACGTTATTATCATCATCATCAGCGGGCATTAAGTCTCCAGACCCTCATCATGAATGGTAGAGTTGAGAAAGCCAATGCTGGCTGATGTAAGGTAACCTATTGGAAATGAAGCACAATTAAGGCATATAAATAACAAATGCTGGAAAAGAAGCATAATTAAGGCATATAAATAACAAATGCTGGAAAAGAAGCATAATTAAGGCATATAAATAACAAATGCTGGAAAAGAAGCATAATTAAGGCATATAAATAACAAATGCTGGAAAAGAAGCTAATTAAGACATATAAATAACAAATGCTGGAAAAGAAGCATAATTAAGGCATATAAATAACAAATGCTGGAAAAGAAGCATAATTAAGACATATAAACTATAAACACATATGAGAATAAATAAACATAATTCAGATAAAACAAATTACAAAAAGAATTCAGACATTAATTACAAACAGAGACATAGCATGATTAAAGGCTACATATTCCTCAAAAATAGACATTTTATTATCCAAGAAAGATTTAGTAAGTTACACAATCATAAAATGTGGCATCTGACAGCCTGTAAAATTTCAGTTAATCTTTTGTTCTTGAATTGGATAAAAAAAATGAAATGATGAATTGCCAACATTAGTTCAGAGATATGATAAAAAAATCATTTTTGATTCAGTTCAAAAACAAGAGACTAAATGAAATTTTACAGGTTGTCAGATGCCACATTTTATGATCATATCATTACAATATAACAATTTATTAAACCTTTCTTGGATAAACTAGAAATGTGTCCACAGTACATGGATGCCCCTGCTGTGGGGTACCTGACTATAAAACCTGCAAAATTCTACCTGGTACAAATGCCTTAATCTGAGTCTAACAGGATCACATATGTAAGTATGTATGGAAAAACCTAAAAACTATATGCCCCCGGCATCATCCGATTCTGCGGCATACAAATGTCTATTTTTTAGGAAAATGGAGCTTTAAAGCAAAAGAATTACATACAACAAAAAAAAAATTAACACTCAGCACCTTGGGAAAAAAATTCAGCAGATTTTGAAATACTTTTCTTGTTTCCCCAGAAAAAAGGTGTTGTCATTTGATGCAAATCATCTCCCTAGGAGACAATCTGCATAAAATGTCAATGCCCATTTTCTGGAAAAAATAAGAAGAAAAAAAAAACTTGTCATCTGCTGAATTTGCACATAGAGTGGTATACAAAATAAAAGCATATAAAATACAACTCAAGAGAAAATACATACATGAGTTACAAACAGAAAAACCTGATTAACATTTACCATGCAATGGGCAAATTCAGCAGATGTCAAACTCGTATTTTTTCTTGTTTTCCCTAGAAAATAGGAACTTTGTCTCCCCAGGAGATAATCTGCATGAAATATCAATCAATGTCTATTTTCTGGAAAAATTACGAAAAAATATCATCAATTTGTCATCTGTTGAGTTTGCTCATAGAGTGGTAAACAAAATACAAACATACAAAATCCAACTCAAGAGAAAAAGTAAAATACATACATGAGTTACAAACAGAAAAAACATGATTAACACTTAACATGCAACTGGCAAATTCAGCAGATGTCAAACTCATATTTTTTCTTGTTCCCTAGTAAATAGGATCTTACACTCCATGCAATTTGTCTCCTGGCATGAAGTGACAGATCCTATTTTCTATGAAAATAAGAAAAAATATTTCAAAATGAAATCTGCTAAAATTTTTACCCAGCATGCTAAGTATTGAGGCACATGAATTACGTAAATCGCAAGCGTAAATTGCTAACTTCAATTATGAATTTAAATCGCAAACGTAAATCCGCAAACCTGAATCACAAACGCGTTGAAAGTGTCGTGAACAGTACATCGCTGTACTGAGATGAAACCGCAAGCGTAAGGTGCACAGGAACACTCATCCATATATACAGTCACTTTCAAAGCAGTCAATCAGAAAACTTTCAATACATTATCACAACCATACATACTGAACTGAGCCGTGCCAAGCAAAACTGTGCCTTTGGTGCAAATGTGCAGTCTGATCTGGGTTGTCACTGTACACTGCCAGAGTCATTGGATACTATAGAGTGTATCAATGGAGATCAAAGGCCCAAATGAGACCGTGTGCATGTTAAAGATGTATCTGAATCTGTGCATTCTGCGCATGCTTCATTACGCAAACACGCCTAATCAACTGTATAGAAAATTTCACCTCTAAAAACTGAAAATTTTCAAATAAGAAACTGACATTGTTCATAGTTCTGCTCAAAGCAAATGTGGGTACTTCTTAGAACCACCTCAGCCAGGCAGTTCTAACAATCTATGTTTTTAGCAGAAATAAGAAAAATAATGTATACCCCCATAAACCCCAGTTTTACTTTATAAAAATGGGGTTTAAGGGGTCAAAATTATATAGGCATGTTTTTGTGATGTGAATTAAAGACACCATTTTTTGCTTGATGTGGACCAACCTCTTAGTCTGATCTACTACTACTATCTATTCCTGTCTAACAAAGTATCAATCAAATATAATCTAACCTATCTAAAGTCATACCTAATCCAGTCAACAGTACTTGTCATGTCGTCATGTCAAGATATTGCCTCTGAATCTGTGGGACTTTTACCCAACCTGGTCAAAAGACAAACTCCTGCCTTAAAAATGGGTGGGGGCATGATACTTATTCAAGTTTTAACATCCCAGTCAACCGTATTTCAGTCATGTTGTCATGTCAAGATATCACCTCTGAATCTGTGGGACTTTTACCCAACCTGGGCTAACTAGACAAAGTGCCCAGTGGGGCACGTATACCCCCAACCAGCGCTACCGCCAGTTTTTAACGAGCACAAAATATGTAGCTTTGACTCTGGAGATGGCAGGATGGATGAATTCCATGCTGATAGCTATATCCCCTAAACTTCTCGGTAGGAGGATAACGAAATTCAACAAAAGGTCTTGATGGTATAGCTATATAAACTTAGATGCAATTTTTTTTTACTTTTATATGATATTTCTAAGTCTGTGACCTTGACCTGAAGGTCATACCCTATATCTACCAACATGTCAAATATAAATGAAATTCCTCAGTTCTTGATGGTATAGCTATATAAACTTAAACACAAAAAACTTTGACTTTTTTATGAAAATTCTAAGTCTATGACCTTGACCCCAAGGTCACCCCTGGGGTGGGGATGGTGCTAATAAAAACTTTAGACCTATATCTACCATCATGCCAAATATGAATGAAATCCATCAAAAGGTCTTCAAAATATGAACAAAGTATGAACAAATAATGATTCAAAGGATTGACCGACAGACAAAAAGATTTCTTGCTGATAGCTATATCCGCTCAACCTTTCAGTTAAGGGATAATGAAATTTAATAAAAGGTCTTGATGATATGGCTATATAAACTTAAACGCAAAAATTTTTACTTTTATATGAAAATTCTAAGTTCGTGACCTTGACCTCGGTCACACCCGGGGTGGGGATCATGCGGAGTACGACACTAGGCCGATATCTACCAACATGTAAAATATAAATGAAATTCCTCAAGGTCTTGATGATATAGCTATATAAACTTAAACACAAAAAACTTGACTTTTTATGAATATTCTAAGTCTGTTACCTTGACCCCAAGGTCACCCCTGGGGAGGGGATGGTACAGATAAAAACCTAAGACCTATATATACCATCATGCCAAATATGAATGAAAACCATCAAAGGGTCTTCAAAATATGAGTTCTTATAACATTTAACGCAAAAACTTCGACCCTAAGACAAAAATAAAGTATGAACGAATAATACTTCAACGGACTGATGGACAGACGAACAGATTCCTTGCTGATAGCTTTATCAGCTCAACCTTTCAGTTAGGGGATAATGAAATTTAATAAAAGGTCTTGATGATATGGCTATATAAACTTAAACGCAAAAATATTTACTTTTATATGAAAATTCTAAGTTCGTGACCTTGACCTCGGTCACACCAGGGGTGGGGATCATGCAGAGTAAGACGCTAGGCCGATATCTACCAACATGTAAAATATAAATGAAATTCCACAAGGTCTTGATGATATAGCTATATAAACTTAAACACAAAAAACTTAACTTTTTTATGAATATTCTAAGTCTGTGACCTTGACCCCAAGGTCACCCCTGGGGAGGGGATGGTGCTGATAAAAACCTAAGACCTATATATATCATCATGCCAAATATAAATGAAAACCATCAAAGGGTCTTCAAAATATGAGTTCTTATAACATTTAACGCAAAAACTTCGACCCTAAGACAAAAATAAATTATGAACGAATAATACTTCAACGGACTGATGGACAGATGAACAGATTCCTTGCTGATAGCTATATCAGCTCAACCTTTCAGTTAGGGGATAATGAAATTTAATAAAAGGTCTTGATGATATGGCTATATAAACTTAAACGCAAAAATTTTTACTTTTATATGAAAATTCTAAGTACATGACCTTGACCTCCGTCACACCTGGGGTGGGGATCATGCGGAGTAAGACGCTAGGCCAATATCTACCCACATGTCAAATATAAATGAAATTCCTCAAGGGTCTTGATGATATAGCTATTTAAACTTAAACACAAAAAACTTTGACTTTTTTAATGAAAATTCTAAGTCCGTGACCTTGACCTAAGGTCACGCCCGGAGTGGGGATGGTGCTGATAAAAACTTAAGACCTATATCTACCATCATGCTAAATATGAACGAAATCCATCAAAGGGTCTTCAAAATATGAAGTCTTATAAACTTTAACACAAAAACTTTGACCCTGTGACTTTTTTACAAAATTTCTAAGTCCTTGACCTTGACACCAAGGTCACCGCCGGGATGGGAATGATGCTAATAAAAAGTTTAGACCTATATCTACCATCATGCCAAATATGAACTAAATCCATCAAAGGGTCTTCAAAATATGAGGTCTTATAAACTTTAACACAAAAACTTTGACCCTGTGACTTTTTTACAAAACTTCAAAGTCCATGACCTTGACCCCAAGGCCACCCCCGGGGTAGGGATGGTGCTAATAAAAATTTTAGACCTATATCTACCATCATGCCAAATATGAACTAAATCCATCAAAGGGTCTTCAAAATATGAGGTCTTATAAACTTTAACGCAAAAACTTTGACCCTGTGACGGAAAGACGAACGAACGTACAAACGAACATATGTACGAACGAACGGAAAAGCGAAAACTATATACCCCCACATACTTCATATGTCGGGGGTATAATAATGAACTCAAGTCCTGCATTAAGTTACTAACAGCTCTGCCACAGAGGCACAAGGCAGCCCATCTACTTCGCAGGCCCCAATGGGTGGGGGCATAATATCTAGTCTGATAAAGTCTGACAACTCCAAACAGAAAACAACCTCATGACATATGTCATTGCAGAAATGTGTGTATTCATTAGAACTGCCTCACTAAGCAATTCTAATGAGTACTCACCACAGGTTTTCATATATTCAACTTTTACTGAATTCCATAGCTTGAAACTATGCTTAGTCATAATTCATGACTTTGACATCTCGCCCAGATCTGATGCTTGGTCTCCAGCCTTTTAAGTTACAGATGACCAATAGAAGAAAAATAGTCTTACCCCTTAATCCATTTTTGCCAAATGGATTCTTCTACCTCAACACTTTGGACAAGTTCTTTTCAAACAGAAGGAGTGTCTGGTTGGTTTTATTGTTTTGTGTTGACCAATAGGGTCATGTCAAGCGCGGTCAGTTTACCTAATCACTCGTTTACTGGGCAGGTTTAGTCCTCTAAGCGGTCAACCAGTATTGTGCGCATTCCTTCGCCAGAAACTGACAACTGCCCTTCTTGAATCAGCGGAAGGGGGAGAATGACCGTAGAAAATATTTCATGATCAATCTCCACGAAAGAATGTTGCCGACCTCGGCAGGGGTTGAACCCGCGACCTCCTGGTCTCCAGTCGGATGGCGCATCCAACTGAGCCACCAAGGCCGGCCTGGTTGGTTTTATTATTACCATGTTGTTTTTTTTTAGAAATTCCTGTATAAAATGCAAACAGTGTGGACCTTGATCAGATGTCCCATTCTGCAGCATCTGATCTGGGTCTGCACTGTTTGCTTGCATCCCTCTAAAAGAACACAAGGCATAAATTGGTTAAAGTGCTAACAAAAACTTCAGCAGACATTTATTATTTTTGTTTGTTTGTGTTGAGGTTTTACCGCCCAGTCAACCCAGTGGGGTCATGTCGAGCGCCGTCAGTTTACTAACCACACGTTTACAGGGCAGGCTTAGTCCTCTAAGCGGTTAACCAGTATTGTGCATATTCTTTTGCCAGAAACTGACAACTGCCCTTCTTGAATCAGCAGAAGGGAGAGAATGACCGTAGAAAATATTTCATGACCAATCTCCATGAAAGAAGTTGCCGACCTTGGCGGGGGTTGAACCGCAACCTCCTGGTCACCAGTCGGACGCGCATCCAACTGAGCCACCGAGGCCGGCTTATTAATTTTGTATTTTTAGGGAAAATAAGGCTTGACATTTCATAAGGAAGGCCAGTAGAAATAAGTATTTTGAATGAGTACTGTATTTACTCTAAATACCATATTACACCTTATTACCACACCATGCGCTTAGGTTTTTCAAAATTACTGGGGAACTTGTGGTACAATATGTATCCACCTATACTAAGGGTACACTTAAACAAAGATCAGTGAATGATGCTTAAGTGATGTTATTATATTTTCTTTTTTTTTTTTTTTTTTCTGATTTTCTTTATAAAAGCATATGTTGTGGGTACTCATTTGAATTGCATCAATAAGTTGATACAATTCAAATGGGTACCCACAACATATGCCTTATAAAAAAGTAGACAAAAATTACACTGGCTGTAATTTGAAGACTAAGGAATTGCTTGACTGTGCGCTTATAGGAGTATGTGTGGTAATTAGGGTCAAATATGGTAGAAAGACAAGCTTGAGCAAACAATGAGGACTTCAATCAACTTGCTTCTAAAGGAGCAGTTTGACCAGGGTCTACACTTTTTGCCATTCCATCACAAATTTCAGAGTGAGATCACTTGGTAGTCAAATTTTAAGATAAGTATGGTAAAGAGTTAACATTTACCATGCTATGGGCAAATCCAGCAGATGATAAACTGATGACATTTTTTCTTATTTTTCCTTGAAAATAGGATCCAACACTTCATGCAAATTAATTGCCTCCTTAGAGAAGACAGTTTGCATGAAGAGTCAATCCCTATTTTCTAGGAAAAGTAAGAAAACTATTTCAAAATGTCTGCTGAAACTTGTACCCTGCATGCAAAGTGTTAAGCTGTCTGTATTTAGGGCAAATTTGGTAGATGTTACAAGTCACTGGTTGGTGACATGTAGAGAGAGTAGTCTGCACACTTACAAAGAAGCAAAAAATAAGCAGAACAACTAAACACCTTACTGGACTTCTATGAATGACAAATGATGAGCTGGAGTGGTAGAAGGTGCTCAGACTTCACTGGACACTGATCTCAGACCATTCCCTTTCCACCTCTACAAAGGAGATACTGTGAAATCATTATGTTTTCAAGGAGATGAACTTTCCATTCTGTCCAAATGAATAAATAATTTTGTTGTTTGCTCAAGAAAATAATTTTCATGTTCTTAACCCTTAGAATGCCAAGAAAACCTGCATCTGAAAATGTTATCTGTTTATGTCGTCTGCTGAATATTCTTGCAAACTTTTTGAACCTATTTTTGCATACAGGCAAACAGTGTGGACCCAGATCAGACTGCTCCTAAAGGAGCTAGGAACAGTCTGATCTGGGTCCACACTGTTTGCAGAAATGACTTATAAAATCACAAGCAGATGAGAAAGCAGACGACAATTGTTGTGATTGGCGCTTTAAGGGTTAAAATCAGATCATCTCAATGTATTTTTGCTTTTCTGATTAAACTTTACTTTATTGGCTAAATCAGCAGACAACAAATTACAGATCTTTTTTCTTATTTTTCACAGGAAATAAGGTTTGACATTTCATTCAAACTGTCTCCTCTGGAGACAATTTTGATGAAATGTCAAGCCTTATTTTTCCTTTAGAAATAATTAAAATGAACTGCAAGTCATATTTTCTAGGAAAGTATAAGGAACGTATCAATACTTGTCCTCTGTTGTAGGTTAAAGGCTCCATGTTCCTCAAAAATAAACATTCTTAACCAAGAAAGGTTTAATAAATTGATATAAAGTATTAATACGATCATAAAATGTGGCATCTGACAGTTTGTAAAATTTCAGTTAGTCTCTCGTTTTTGAACGGGATCAAAAATGATATAATTTTTTTACTCATCTCTGAATTAATGTTGGCAACATTGAGAGATATGATAAAAAGTCATTTCATTTCAAGAGCAAGAGACTAACTGAAATTTTACAGGCTGTCCGATGCCACATTTTATGATTGTATTAATACCATTACCATATATCAATATATTAAACATTTTTGCGAAAATAAATTTGTTTGTGTTGAGGTTTTACAGCCCAGTCAACCCAGTGGGGTCATGTCGAGCTTGGTCAGTTTACCTAATCACACGTTTACTGGGCAGGCCTGGTCCTCTAAGCGGATAACCAGTATTGTGCACATTCTTTCGCCAGAAACTGACAACTTCCCTTCTTGAATCAGCAGAAGGGAGAGAATGACCGTAGAAAATATTTCATGATCAATCTCCACGAAAGAATGTTGCCGACCTCAGCGGGGGTTGAACCCGCGATCTCCTGGTCTCCAGTCGGAGCGAAAAAAAAAAAATAAAATGTTTATTTTTAAGGAATATGGAGCCTTTAAAGCAAGAAATATGACAAGTCATAATATATCTTAGTTTCCATCTGCTGCAAACCCCAGAAATATTGGAACTGCCTATTTAGAGAGCATGGACTTATTAAGGTTTGATGATAATTCAGAAAAAAAAAAAAAAAAAAATCTCCATAAAACACCTGTTGTGTGTATACTGATCAGAAAAAGGTGAAAACATGTTGTGGAGGAAAACATGTTACGTGTATTTATTAGCGGCATGTCTAATAAATGAGTATACAAACAACAATGTGTTTATTGAGAAATGACAAAAATATGAAATAAGTATCATAAATTATTCCTCTTTAACAAGTCTACTATGGAGAGGTAACAAAACTATTTTCAAGTAATGCAGCTCCCAAGCATAGGTGTAAGGTCAGCAAACAACATTTTAAAATATTTTTTCTTATTTTTCTCAGAAAATAGGCTCTGCTGTTTCCATAGGAATCAATCTGCATGAATATCAAAATCTAGTGTATGGGGAAAAATAAGAAAAAAAAAAAAAAAAAAAAAACTATCAATCTGTCATCTGCTGAATCTGCCCAGAGAGTGGTAAAGGTTAACCCTTAAAATGCCAAGAAAACCTGCATCTCAAAATGTTGTCTGTTTATGTTGTCTGCTAAATATTCTTGAAAACTTTTCAAACTTATTTTTGCATACAGAAAAACTGTGTGGGCCCTGATCAGACTGCTCCTAGAGGGGCCACACTGTTTGCAAAAATGACTTCTTAAATCACAAGCAGATGACAAAGCAGATGATAATTGTTGTGATTGGCAGTTTAAGGGTTAAAGCACGAGTGATAACTGCAGCAGACAACATTCTGAAGATTTTGATTTTTATTGTTCAAAGCAAATAAGATTCAATATTTCATGTGAATTGTCTGTTAGATAGAGGATTCACATCAAATATCAAGACTTAACTTCTCTGAAAAAAAAAAACCACACAAAAAAAACAATAAAAACATATAAATGATGCTTTGCCAGTTTTAATCCTTAAAGAGCCAATCAAAACTGCAGCACATTTTTATTTATTTTTTTTTATTTTTCAAAGACAATAAGTCTGATACTTTCTGTGAATCGTGTGCCAAGCAGATGATTTATATGAAATGTCAATACTTATTTTCTCTGAAAAAAAAATCTATGTCATCTGTTTCAAATTTTGCTTGGCATTTTTGGGGTTAAACTGCATTATGATTATCAGGAAGCTGACACTTTGCATACTGGGTAAAAATTTCAGCAGACAACAATTTGAAGTAGTTTTTTTATTTCAACTAGAAAACATGATATGATACTTCATGCAAATTGTCTCCCAAAGAGACACTTTGCATGAAATGTCAGATCCTATTTCCTAGGAAAAATAAGAAAAACATCATCAGTTTTGTCATCTGCTGAAATTATCCATGGCATGGTAAGTGTAATGACAATATCATCTTGAGAACTTCTGATACAGAGACAGAGATAAAATTATATTTTCTTTTTGAAATATCATGCATGAAAATAAAGATTTCCTCCAAACAAACTAAAAACAAAAATATGTCTGTCAATAGTGAAAAACTGATAAATTGAAACTACTAAAAACAAAGCCTATATCTAACAATTGCGTTTGTTCAGTACAGGTTTCAGAAAGTATGACTTTGTCCAGATATGGTACTGCCAAATTGTACAATTTGCCTAAAAGCAAAATTGGTTTATTGTTGCTTTATTTTTTCAACATTTCATATTCAGATGTGGTGAAATCAATTGACATCCATATTTCTGTCTGAAGTTAAATTACTAGAAAATTGCATTTGATGATTTTTATGGTAGTACTTTATATCTGGAGGCTGTAAAAACAGCTGAATTTCATATTTTTGTTTGGTGGAAGCAGAATAATTTCATATTTTTGTTTGGTGGAAGCAGACTAATTTCATATTTGTGTTTGGAGGAAGCAGAATAATTTCATATTTTTGTTTGGTAGAAGCAGAATAATTTCATATTTTTGTTTTGTGGAAGCAGAATAATTTCAAATTTTTTGTTTGGTGGAAGCAGAATAACTTACTATACTTTGTTTGGTGGAAGCAAAATAATTTCATATTTTCATTTGGTGGAAGCAGAATTGTTAAGGAGGAGTATTTGCTGATAATTTTAGGATAAGTTTTCTTATTTCTCCATAAAAACATTTGTTGTGGGTACTCATTTGAAGTACCTTGCTTAAAATAAGTACCTATAACATATGTTCTTATGGAGAACTGGAGAAAACTACCCCAGAATTATCACCAAATACTCCTTGTATTCCTTCTTAACAAGTCCTCTTTAGGGGTATACTCAAGTGACATTCTGAGTGATTTTGAACTGATATACTGTATTAACACTAAAAACTGGGACACCCAAACTCCTTACTTTACTTGTCTTAAAATTTGAACAAGTCCATTTTAACCCATTTATGCCAAGTGGAGTTCTACCTTCAATCTTTGGACCAGTCCATTTCCATATGTCTGGTTAATTTTCATTGATACCATGTTTCATACAAATTCCTGCATTTCATGTACAGGGTGAGGACCCTGAACAGATGCTGAAGTTTGTGGCATCTGATCAGGGTCTACACTGTCATCCAAATGTCCCTTTTGTGGGACCCTAGGTTTGATGAGTTCAGGCTTAATGGCGAATCAACCCATGAGAGCCATTTGCCTCTTATGGGACGCTAGGCATTAATAGGTTAATATCTTATGATGTGTCTAAAGAACTACTGGATGAGTGGCAGACAGTGTAGACCCTGATCAGATGTCACATTCTGTGGCAACTGATATGTATCTACACCATTTGTTCAGGCATGTCTGTCCTGATACTTAACCCTAAGTACTAGGACAAATAGGCCTGAGGAAACAGTGTAGGCCCAGATCAGACACTGCTGAATGCAGTGTCTGCTCAGGGTCTACACTGTTAGCCACTTGCTCAGTAATTTTAAAACACAACAGAAAGTGGAAGAAACCTGTCCCAATTAAAGGACAGTATGGTAAGGAGATGGTATCCACATACTTAGGGTAGATACGGTATTGCTTTTAAGAGCTGTACTTCAGAAATGTGATGTTGTATAAAGTTAACATTAGCTTCCTGGAATCATAATTCAATAGTATGGAAAGGGGATAAGCTTTCAGAGGAGACAACTCTGTAAAACTCATTTGGAGAAAATAAGGTTTGACATTTCATGCAAACTCTCTCCAGGAACAGTTTGCATGAAGCATCAAACCTTATTTTCTGGAAATAATAATAACAGAAAATATATAACCAATTTGTCATTAGCCGAATTTACGCACAGAGTAGCAAAGATTAAACCATAAAAATAGTGAAGCTGAAACTGCATAAAACATTCATGATTTCACAGTAAACTGGAGTTGTAGAATGTGCTCAGACATCAACAAGTATATGGCCATTGATCAATGTCCCTCCTCACCAATAAAAATAATTATAATAATAATAATATGGTATATGGCCTAATTGGAACACTTCATTCCATATTATTTTCGCCTTAAGTTTGCTTTTTATGTAGCTGTTTCTTAAAATGCTTTGTAGAAAGGCAAACAGTGTAAACCCTGAGGAGCAGTCTGATCTGGGTATGCACTGTTTGCATTCTGATCAGACTGTCTGATCTGGGTATGCACTGTTTGCATATGTCATTTTGTTGAACATTTTGGTGTTTGAAATTTTAGGATTATTACTGTAATGACAATTCATATAAGACAACATTACTTCCACCATTTCAGCCACTAGGCCTTTTTCAATGAACTTCAATGATGAAAAACGCCTAGCAACCAAAATATTGCAAGCAATAAATAGTGATTAGTATATGGCAATTTCATATCACACCCCATATCAACTGGAGACAACTACATGTATTTCAGCCTGAGGGCCGAAGGCCAGAGGGCTAATATGGGTCAAGGGTTGATATTGAGTATGATATGAATTGCCATACCACAGACTATGTTTATCATTTATTTTTTTTTTTTCTGACAAGTTTGCCTATTTCATATCATATGTGTAGTCAAAGACAAGACTGCTGAGTGCTCCAAATGGGGTGATGTGGGTTTTTTGCCCATGCAAAAATACCATATCACCCACATGACCTGGTGATATGTGTTTTTTGCCCGAGCAATAAAACCATAGCACCCATGTGACCCATTATCACACCTTTTTTGTTCCACAAGAGTGAGATGTGCTTGAAAGCCATGTTAGTATCATATATGCAAAATGAACATATTTTCTAGTAAATGTATGAAAAGTCATGTTATGTCAAATTTGTAAACTAAATGTTGTGTGATAATAATAAATAGTTATGAAGATAAGAAAAATTGCAGGACTGTATCAATAAGATCAGGCTCAAACTTCAGAAGATATGAACTTCTAACAACTTTAACCAAAACCTTTGCAACAATTTTTTTCTAAGTCCATGTTTGTTAGTTTGTGTTGAGGTTTTATGGCCCAGTCAACCCAATGGGGTCATGTCAAGTGTGGTCAGTTTACCTAAACACACATTTACTGGTCAGGCTTAGTCCTCCAAGCAGTTAACCAGCATTGTGCACATTCTTTCGCCAGAAAATGACAACTGCCCTTCTTGAATCAGCAGAAGAGCGAGAATGATCTATCTCCATGAAACAATATTGCCGACCTCAATGGGGGTCGAACCTGCAACCTCCTAGTCTCCAGTCGGATGCGCATCCAATTGCACCATCAAGTCCATGACCTTGACCTCAAGGTCACTCGTATAGATTGGGATAGTACATCATAGAATTTCAGACCAGTATCTAACATTAGTGCAAGAATGAACTACTTCCATCCAGAAGTTCTGGAGATATAGCCTTTAAACCTATTGTAGTCTGGAGACACTAAAAAGGGTAACTGGCAAACAGTGCAGACCCAGATCAGATGCCACAAAATGCAGTGACTGATCAGGATCTCTGCTGTTTGCCATTTTTCCCAAGGGATATCTAATAGCTGGATGTACCTAAAATTCAAAATGAACTCTCATTTACTGGTAATGCCCAAGTAAGAATGTTTGCATTGTAATGTATATTGCACAAAATGTTAGTTTCTTTGCTAAAGATAAAATGTTAGTTTCTTTGCTAAAGATAAAATGAACTCTCCCAATACATAGTGTGGGAGAGTCTATTTAGTCTATGATGGGTTAAAATTTTTACCAAAACATAAGCCCATACTGACATGGTGCAATGCCATGGTGGCTGCTATAGCTCTACCCAGCTTTCGTAAGGTGAGCTTATAATAATAATAGGACTCCAAAGGTCCATGATTTACTCACCTGAGTGAAACAACCATGGTAGAGAGGTATTAGCATTTTTGACATCTTTACTGTATTTACCCTAAATATTTGGACAGAAAAGCCTGGAAAACTGTTTTAAATTTAGAACAGACACCACAGAGTGCAACATTTGACCAGGATCTACACTGTTGCCACTCATCCTTATTCAAATTTTAGGACTTGTATAGCATTATTTAGGATAACTTTGGCTCCTCGGTAAAATTTTAAGCAGATAACACTTTTAAAATATTTTTTTTTGTTTTCCCCAGAAAACAGGCCTTGTTGTTTCATGCAAATTATCTTCTAAGCATGTATAGTCACCGCTGGGGTGGGGATGGTGCTAATAAAAATTTTAGACCTATATCTACCATCATGCCAAATATGAACTAAATCCATCAAAGGGTCTTCAAAATATGAGGTCTTATAAACTTTAACACAAAAACTCTGACCCTGTGACCTTTTTACAAAACTTCAAAGTCCGTGACCTTGACCCCAAGGCCACCCCCGGGGTGGGGATGGTGCTAATAAAAATTTTAGACCTATATCTACCATTATGCCAAATATGAACTAAATCCATCAAAGGGTCTTCAAAATATGAGGTCTTATAAACTTTAACACAAAAACTTTGACCCTGTGACGGAAAGACGAACGAATGAACGAACGAAGGTACGTACAAACGAACGGATGAACGGAAAAGCAAAAACTATATACCCCCACATACTTTGTATGTTGGGGGTATAATAATGAACTCAAGTCCTGCATTAAGTTAGTAGCAGCTCTGCCACAGAGGCCCCAATGGGTGGGGGCATATCTAGTCTGATAAAGTCTGACAACTCCAAACAGAAAACAACCTCATGACATGTCATTGCAGAAACGTGTGTATTCATTAGAACTGCCTCACTAAGTAATTCTAATGAGTACTCACCACAGGTTTTCATATATTCAACTTTTACTGAATTCCATAGCTTGAAACTATGCTTAGTCATGATTCATGACTTTGACATCTCGCCCAGACCTGATGCTTGGTCCAGCTTTTTAAGTTACAGATGACCAATAGAAGAACAAGAATTCCGCGGAAGGCGTCATCGCACCTGCTGGGGCAAAAGTCACAGGAGCCACAATCAGAACGTGGTTATTAAATAAGTTTATTTCATTCTTAGCAGTGCTTACTTGGAAAACTGGGTTGAAAAAAATGTAGACAAAGTGCCTAGTGGGGCACATATATTCCGGGCCAGTCCCATTCCCTCTAATGGCTATATCTTCAGCACTGACTTTTCGTATCATACATGATACAGCCCAATGATAATGGAACATTGACGTAAAATTTGTAAAAGTCACTGAAGCATGAAATATAGGTCAAGGTCATGGGTCAAGGTACCTGCTAATTCAGTACATCAAGGAGAAGCACAATGCAAGGTATGGTGGTTGTAGGCCTTATAGTTGAGGAGTTATCAAACATCAACGTAAAATGTGTCAAATATAGGTCAAGGTCACCGGGTCAAGGTACCTGCCAAGCCAGTGGAATGAGGTGAAGCACTATGCAAGGTTTAGTGGTTGTAGGTCTTATATTTGAGGAGATACCGAACATCAACATAAAATGTGTCAAAGTCACTGGAGTGCACAATATAGGTCAAGGTCACAAGGTCAAGGTACCTGCCAAGTCAGTACATCGAGACGAAGTCTATATAAGGTTTGGTGGTTGAAGGCCTTACAGTTGAGGACATATGGAAGGGTGAAGTAAAAGGTGTAAAAGTCAATAGAGCGCCAAATATAGGTCAAGTTCACCCAGTGAAGGTACCTGGGGAGTCCGTACATTGAGGAGAAGCACTATGCAAGGTTTGATGGTTGTAGGCCTTACAGTTGAGGAGATATTGAACGTTGACGTAAAATGTGTAAAAGGCACTGGAGCGCAAAATATAGGTCAAGGTCACCGGGTCAAGATACCTGCCGAGTCAGTACATCTAGGAGAAGCACTATGCAAGGTTTGGTGGCTAGAGGTCTTACACTTGAGGAGATCTGGAACATTGACGTAAATTATGTCAAAGTCACTGCAGCCAAAATATAGGTCAAGGTCACCAGGTCAAGGTATCTGCCAAGTCAGTACATTGAGAAGAAGCAAGGTTTGATGGTTATAGGCCTTATAGTCGAGGAGACCCTGACCAGATGCCACATTTTGCAGAAAATCAATCCCAAAATCATCATCATACCAGAACTGTTAACAGACAGACGGACGGATGAACGGACAGACGAATGGAAAAGCGGGCACCTATGTCGCAACGTCGGGAGGTCAGGGAGATGTTTCATACAAGGTTTGATGGTTGTTTAGTTTTGTAGTTGATTAGAATACTAACTTTGACATAAATGTCGAACTTCGACATAATAGAACTGTTAACAGACGGACAGACAGACGGACAGACAAACAGACAGACAAATGGAAAAGTGGGCACCTATGTCGCAAAGTCAGGAGGTCAGAGAGATGTTTCATGCAAGGTTTGATGGTTGTTTAGTCTTGTAGTTGATTAAAATACTAACTTTGACATAAATGTCGAACTTCGACATAAATGTTGACAGACGGACGGACGAATGGACAGACATACGGAAAAGTGGACGCCTATGTTGCAAAGTCAGGAGGTCAGGGAGATGTTTCATGCAAGGTTTGATGGTTGTTTAGTCTTGTAGTTGATTAGAATACTAACTTTGACATAAATGTCGAACGTCGACATAAATGTTGACAGACGGACGGACGGACGGACGGACGGAAAATCGGACGCCTATATCGCACCCTGCTACAAGCAGGTGCGATAAAAATAGTCTTACCCCTTAATCCATTTTTGCACAAATGGATTCTTCTACCTCAACACTTTGGACAAGTTCTTTTCAAACAGAAGGAGTGTCTGGTTGGTTTTATTGTTTTGTGTTGAGGTTTTACAGCCCAGTCAACCCAATAGGGTCATGTCGAGCGAGATCAGTTTACTAACCACACGTTTACTGGGCAGGTTTAGTCCTCTAAGCAGTTAACCAGTATTGTTCGCATTCTTCGCCAGAAACTGACAACTGCCCTTCTTGAATCAGCGGAAAGGAGAGAATGACCGTAGAAAATATTTCATGATCAATCTCCACGAAAGAATGTTGCCGACCTCGGCAGGGGTTGAACCCGCGACCTCCTTATCTCCAGTCAGACGGCGCATCCAACTGAGCCACCAAGGCTGGCCTGGTTGGTTTTATTATTACCATGTTTTTTTTTTAGAAATTCCTGTATTAAATGCAAACAGTGTGGACCTTGATCAGATGTCCCATTCTGCAGCACCTGATCTGGGTCTGCACTGTTTGCTTGCGTCCCTCTTATAGAACACAAGGCATAAATGGGATAAAATGCTAACAAAAACTTCAGCAGACATTTATTATTTTTGTTTGTTTGTGTTGAGGTTTTACGGCCAAGTCAACCCAGTGGGGTCATGTCGAGCGAGGTCAGTTTACTAACCACACGTTTACAGGGCAAGCTTAGTCCTCTAAGCGGTTAACCAGTATTGTGCATATTCTTTTGCCAGAAACTGACAACTGCCCTTCTTGAATCAGCAGAAGGGAGAGAATGACCGTAGAAAATATTTCATGACCAATCTCCACGGAAGAAGTTGCCGACCTCGGCGGTCACCAGTCGGACGCAACTGAGCCACCAGCGCATCCAACTGAGCCACCGAGGCCGGCTTATTTTTGTATTTTTAGGGAAAATAAGGCTTGACATTTCATAAGGAAGGCCAGTAGAAATAAGTATTTTGAATGAGTACTGTATTTACTCTAAATACCATATTACACCTTATTACCACACCATGCGCTTAGGTTTTTCAAAATTACTGGGGAACTTGTGGTACAATATGTATCCACCTATACTAAGGGTACACTTAAACAAAGATCAGTGAATGATGCTTAAGTGATGTTATTGTATTTTTTTTTTTCTTTCTGATTTTCTTTATAAAAGCATATGTTGTGGGTACTCTTTTGAATTGCATCGATAAGTTGATACAATTCAAATGGGTACCCACAACATATGCCTTTATAAAGAAGTAGACAAAAATTACACTGGCTGTAATTTGAAGACTAAGGAATTGCTTGACTGTGCGCTTATAGGAGTATGTGTGGTAATTAGGGTCAAATATGGTAGAAAGACAAGCTTGAGCAAACAATGAGGACTTCAATCAACTTGCTTCTAAAGGAGCAGTTTGACCAGGGTCTACACTTTTTGCCATTCCATCACAAATTTCAGAGTGAGATCACCTGGTAGTCAAATTTTAAGATAAGTATGGTAAAGAGTTAACATTTACCATGCTATGGGCAAATCCAGCAGATGACAAACTGATGACATTTTTTCTTATTTTTCCTTGAAAATAGGATCCAACACTTCATGCAAATTAATTGCCTCCTTAGAAGACAGTTTGCATGAAGAGTCAATCCCTATTTTCTAGGAAAAGTAAGAAAACTATTTCAAAATGTCTGCTGAAACTTGTACCCTGCATGCAAAGTGTTAAGCTGTCTGTATTTAGGGCAAATTTGGTAGATGTTACAAGTCACTGGTTGGTGACATGTAGAGAGAGTAGTCTGCACACTTACAAAGAAGCAAAAAATAAGCAGAACAACTAAACACCTTACTGGACTTCTATGAATGACAAATGATGAGCTGGAGTGGTAGAAGGTGCTCAGACTTCACTGGACACTGATCTCAGACCATTCCCTTTACACCTCTACAAAGGAGATACTGTGAAATCATTATGTTTTCAAGGAGATGAACTTTCCATTCTGTCGAAATGAATAAATAATTTTGTTGTTTGCTCAAGAAAATAATTTTCATGTTCTTAACCCTTAGAATGCCAAGAAAACCTGCATCTGAAAATGTTATCTGTTTATGTCGTCTGCTGAATATTCTTGCAAACTTTTTGAACCTATTTTTGCATACAGGCAAACAGTGTGGACCCAGATCAGACTGCTCCTAAAGGAGCTAGGAACAGTCTGATCTGGGTCCACACTGTTTGCAGAAATGACTTATAAAATCACAAGCAGATGAGAAAGTAGACGACAATTGTTGTGATTGGCGCTTTAAGGGTTAAAATCAGATCATCTCAATGTATTTTTGCTTTTCTGATTAAACTTTACTTTATTGGCTAAATCAGCAGACAACAAATTACAGATCTTTTTTCTTATTTTTCACAGGAAATAAGGTTTGACATTTCAAACTCCTCTGGAGACAATTTTGATGAAATGCCAAGCCTTATTTTTCCTTTAGAAATAATTAAAATGAACTGCAAGTCATATTTTCTAGGAAAGTATAAGGAACGTATCAATACTTGTCCTCTGTTGTAAGTTAAAGGCTCCATGTTCCTCAAAAATAAACATTCTTAACCAAGAAAGGTTTAATAAATTGATATAAAGTATTAATACGATCATATAAAGTGGCATCTGACAGCTTGTAAAATTTCAGTTAGTCTCTCATTTTTGAACGGGATCAAAAATGATATATTTTTTTTACTCATCTCTGAATTAATGTTGGCAACATTGAGAGATATGATAAAAAGTCATTTCATTTCAAGTGCAAGAGACTAACTGAAATTTTACAGGCTGTCCGATGCCACATTTTATGATTGTATTAATACCATTACCATATATCAATATATTAAACATTTTTGCGAAAATAAATTTGTTTGTGTTGAGGTTTTACAGCCCAGTCAACCCAATGGGGTCATGTCGAGCTCGGTCAGTTTACCTAATCACACGTTTACTGGGCAGGCTTGGTCCTCTAAGCGGTTAACCAGTATTGTGCACATTCTTTCGCCAGAAACTGACAACTTCCCTTCTTGAATCAGCAGAAGGGAGAGAATGACCGTAGAAAATATTTCATGATCAATCTCCACGAAAGAATGTTGCCGACCTCGGCGGGGGTTGAACCCGCGACCTCCTGGTCTCCAGTCGGAGCGAAAAAAAAATAATAAAATGTCCATTTTTGAGGAATATGGAGCCTTTAAAGCAAGAAATATGACAAGTCATAATATATCTTAGTTTCCATCTGCTGCAAACCCCAGAAATATTGGAACTGCCTATTTAGAGAGCATGGACTTATTAAGGTTTGATGATAATTCCGGAAAACAAACAAAATCTCTATAAAACACCTGTTGTGTGTATACTGATTAGAAAAAGGTGAAAACATGTTGTGGAGGAAAACATGTTACGTGTATTTATTAGCGGCATGTCTAATAAATGAGTATACAAACAACAATGTTTTTATTGAGAAATCACAAAAATATGAAATAAGTATCATAAATTATTCCTCTTTAACAAGTCTAAGGAGTGGTAACAAAACTATTTTCAAGTAATGCAGCTCCCAAGCATAGGTGTAAGGTCAGGGCATTTTCTGGCAGAAGTTATCATTTTTGTTTATTTTAATGTTTTATTGCTTATTTAGCCTGTTGAGGAAAACTTTCAGCAAACAACATTTTAAAATATTTTTTTCTTATTTTTCTCAGAAAATAGGCTCTGCTGACAATCTGCATGAATATCAAAATCTAGTGTATGGGGAAAAATAAGAAAAAAAAAAAACAAAAACAAACTATCAATCTGTCATCTGCTGAATCTGCCCAGAGAGTGGTAACGGTTAACCCTTAAAATGCCAAGAAAACATGCATCTCAAAATGTTGTCAGTTTATGTTGTCTGCTAAATATTCTTGAAAACTTTTCAAATTTATTTTTGCATACAGAAAAACTGTGTGGGCCCTGATCAGACTCTGGGGCCACACTGTTTGCAAAAATGACTTCTTAAATCACAAGCAGATGACAAAGCAGATGATAATTGTTGTGATTGGCAGTTTAAGGGTTAAAGCACGAGTGATAATTGCAGCAGACAACATTCTGAAGATTTTGATTTTTTATTGTTCAAAGCAAATAAGATTCAATATTTTATGTGAATTGTCTGTTAGATAGAGGATTCACATCAAATATCAAGACTTAACTTCTCTGAAAAAAAAACACACAAAAAAACAATAAAAACACATAAATGATGCTTTGCCAGTTTTAATCCTTAAAGAGCCAATCAAAACTGCAGCACATTTTTATTTATTTTTTTTTATTTTTCAAAGACAATAAGTCTGATACTTTCTGTGAATCGTGTGCCAAGCAGATGATTTATATGAAATGTCAATACTTATTTTCTCTGAAAAAAAAATCTATGTCATCTGTTTCAAATTTTGCTTGGCATTTTTGGGGTTAAACTGAATTATGATTATCAGGAAGCTGACACTTTGCATACTGGGTAAAAATTTCAGCAGACAACAATTTGAAGTAGTTTTTTTATTTCAACTAGAAAACATGATATGATACTTCATGCAAATTGTCTCCCAAGGAGACACTTTGCATGAAATGTCAGATCCTATTTCCTAGGAAAAATAAGAAAAACATCATCAGTTCTGTCATCTGCTGAAATTATCCATGGCATGGTAAGTGTAATGACAATATCATCTTGAGAACTTCTGATACAGAGACAGAGATAAAATTATATTTTCTTTTTGAAATATCATGCATGAAAATAAAGATTTCCTCCAAACAAACTAAAAACAAAAATATGTCTGTCAATAGTGAAAAACTGATAAATTGAAACTACTAAAAACAAAGCCTATATCTAACTATTGCGTTTGTTCAGTACAGGTTTCAGAAAGTATGACTTTGTCCAGATATGGTACTGCCAAATTGTACAATTTGCCTAAAAGCAAAATTGGTTTATTGTTGCTTTATTTTTTCAACATTTCATATTCAGATGTGGTGAAATCAATTGACATCCATATTTCTGTCTGAAGTTAAATTACTAGAAAATTGCATTTGATGATTTTTATGGTAGTACTTTATATCTGGAGGCTGTAAAAACAGCTGAATTTCATATTTTTGTTTGGTGGAAGCAGAATAATTTCATATTTTTGTTTGGTGGAAGCAGACTAATTTCATATTTGTGTTTGGAGGAAGCAGAATAATTTCATATTTTTGTTTGGTAGAAGCAGAATAATTTCATATTTTTGTTTTGTGGAAGCAGAATAATTTCAAATTTTTTGTTTGGTGGAAGCAGAATAACTTACTATACTTTGTTTGGTGGAAGCAAAATAATTTCATATTTTCATTTGGTGGAAGCAGAATTGTTAAGGAGGAGTATTTGCTGATAATTTTAGGATAAGTTTTCTTATTTCTCCATAAAAACATTTGTTGTGGGTACTCATTTGAAGTGCCTTGCTTAAAATAAGTACCTATAACATATGTTCTTATGGAGAACTGGAGAAAACTACCCCAGAATTATCACCAAATACTCCTTGTATTCCTTCTTAACAAGTCCTCTTTAGGGGTATACTCAAGTGACATTCTGAGTGATTTTGGACTGATATACTGTATTAACACTAAAAACTGGGACACCCAAACTCCTTACTTTACTTGTCTTAAAATTTGAACGTCCATTTTAACCCATTTATGCCAAGTGGACTCTTCTACCTTCAATCTTTGGACCAGTCCATTTCCATATGTCTGGTTAATTTTCATTGATACCATGTTTCATACAAATTCCTGCATTTCATGTACAGGGTGAGGACCCTGAACAGATGCTGAAGTTTGTGGCATCTGATCAGGGTCTACACTGTCATCCAAATGTCCCTTTTGTGGGACCCTAGGTTTGATGAGTTCAGGCTTAATGGCGAATCAACCCATGAGAGCCATTTGCCTCTTATGGGACGCTGGGCATTAATAGGTTAATATCTTATGATGTGTCTAAAGAACTACTGGATGAGTGGCAGACAGTGTAGACCCTGATCAGATGTCACATTCTGTGGCAACTGATATGTATCTACACCATTTGTTCAGGCATGTCTGTCCTGATACTTAACCCTAAGTACTAGGACAAATAGGCCTGAGGAAACAGTGTAGGCCCAGATCAGACACTGCTGAATGCAGTGTCTGCTCAGGGTCTACACTGTTAGCCACTTGCTCAGTAATTTTAAAACACAACAGAAAGTGGAAGAAACCTGTCCCAATTAAAGGACAGTATGGTAAGGAGATGGTATCCACATACTTAAGGTAAATATGGTATTGCTTTTAAGAGCTGTACTTCAGAAATGTGATGTTGTCAAAAGTTAACATTAGCTTCCTGGAATCATAATTCAATAGTATGGAAAGGGGATAAGCTTTCAGAGGAGACAACTCTGTAAAACTCATTTGGAGAAAATAAGGTTTGACATTTCATGCAAACTCTCTCCAGGAACAGTTTGCATGAAGCATCAAACCTTATTTTCTGGAAATAATAATAACAGAAAATATATAACCAATTTGTCATTAGCCGAATTTACGCACAGAGTAGCAAAGATTAAACCATAAAAATAGTGAAGCTGAAACTGCATAAAACATTCATGATTTCACAGTAAACTGGAGTTGTAGAATGTGCTCAGACATCAACAAGTATATGGCCATTGATCAATGTCCCTCCTCACCAATAAAAATAATTATAATAATAATAATATGGTATATGGCCTAATTGGAACACTTCATTCCATATTATTTTCGCCTTAAGTTTGCTTTTTATGTAGCTGTTTCTTAAAATGCTTTGTAGAAAGGCAAACAGTGTAAACCCTGAGGAGCAGTCTGATCTGGGTATGCACTGTTTGCATTCTGATCAGACTGTCTGATCTGGGTATGCACTGTTTGCATATGTCATTTTGTTGAACATTTTGGTGTTTGAAATTTTAGGATTATTACTGTAATGACAATTCATATAAGACAACATTACTTCCACCATTTCAGCCACTAGGCCTTTTTCAATGAACTTCAATGATGAAAAACGCCTAGCAACCAAAATATTGCAAGCAATAAATAGTGATTAGTATATGGCAATTTCATATCACACCCCGTATCAACTGGAGACAACTATTTCAGCCTGAGGGCCGAAGGCCAGAGGGCTAATATGGGTCAAGGGTTGATATTGAGTATGATATGAATTGCCATACCACAGACTATGTTTATCATTTTTTTTTTTTTTTTTTCTGACAAGTTTGCCTATTTCATATCATATGTGTAGTCAAAGACAAGACTGCTGAGTGCTCCAAATGGGGTGATGTGGGTTTTTTGCCCATGCAAAAATGCCATATCACCCACATGACCTGGTGATATGTGTTTTTTGCCCGAGCAATAAAACCATAGCACCCATGTGACCCATTATCACACCTTTTTTGTTCCACAAGAGTGAGATGTGCTTGAAAGCCATGTTAGTATCATATATGCAAAATGAACATATTTTCTAGTAAATGTATGAAAAGTCATGTTATGTCAAATTTGTAAACTAAATGTTGTGTGATAATAATAAATAGTTATGAAGATAAGAAAAATTGCAGGACTGTATCAATAAGATCAGGCTCAAACTTCAGAAGATATGAACTTCTAACAACTTTAACCAAAAGCTTTGCAACAATTTTTTTCTAAGTCCATGTTTGTTAGTTTGTGCTGAGGTTTTATGGCCCAGTCAACCCAATGGGGTCATGTCAAGTGTGGTCAGTTTACCTAAACACACATTTACTGGTCAGGCTTAGTCCTCCAAGCAGTTAACCAGCATTGTGCACATTCTTTCGCCAGAAAATGACAACTGCCCTTCTTGAATCAGCAGAAGAGCGAGAATGATCTATCTCCATGAAACAATATTGCCGACCTCAATGGGGGTCGAACCTGCAACCTCCTAGTCTCCAGTCGGATGCGCATCCAATTGCACCATCAAGGCCAGCTTCTAAGTCCATGACCTTGACCTCAAGGTCACTCGTGTAGATTGGGATAGTACATCATAGAATTTCAGACCAGTATCTAACATTAGTGCAAGAATGAACTACTTCCATCCAGAAGTTCTGGAGATATAGCCTTTAAACCTATTGTAGTCTGGAGACACTAAAAAGGGTAACTGGCAAACAGTGCAGACCCAGATCAGATGCCACAAAATGCAGTGACTGATCAGGATCTCTGCTGTTTGCCATTTTTCCCAAGGGATATCTAATAGCTGGATGTACCTAAAATTCAAAATGAACTCTCATTTACTGGTAATGCCCAAGTAAGAATGTTTGCATTGTAATGTATATTGCACAAAATGTTAGTTTCTTTGCTAAAGATAAAATGTTAGTTTCTTTGCTAAAGATAAAATGAACTCTCCCAATACATAGTGTGGGAGAGTCTATTTAGTCTATGATGGGTTAAAATTTTTACCAAAACATAAGCCCATACTGACATGGTGCAATGCCATGGTGGCTGCTATAGCTCTACCCAGCTTTCGTAAGGTGAGCTTATAATAATAATAGGACTCCAAAGGTCCATGATTTACTCACTTGAGTGAAACAACCATGGTAGAGAGGTATTAGCATTTTTGACATCTTTACTGTATTTACCCTAAATATTTGGACAGAAAAGCCTGGAAAACTGTTTTAAACTTAGAACAGACACCACAGAGTGCAACATTTGACCAGGATCTACACTGTTGCCACTCATCCTTATTCAAATTTTAGGACTTGTATAGCATTATTTAGGATGAATACAGTAAATAACTTCGGCTCCTCGGTAAAATTTTAAGCAGATAACACTTTTAAAATATTTTTTTTTGTTTTCCCCAGAAAACAGGCCTTGTTGTTTCATGCAAATTATCTTCTAAGCATGTATAGTCACTGCTGGGGTGGGGATGGTGCTAATAAAAATTTTAGACCTATATCTACCATCATGTCAAATATGAACTAAATCCATCAAAGGGTCTTCAAAATATGAGGTCTTATAAACTTTAACACAAAAACTTTGACCCTGTGACTTTTTTACAAAACTTCAAAGTCCGTGACCTTGACCCCAAGGCCACCCCTGGGGTGGGGATGGTGCTAATAAAAATTTTAGACCTATATCTACCATCATGCCAAATATGAACTAAATCCATCAAAGGGTCTTCAAAATATGAGGTCTTATAAACTTTAACACAAAAACTTTGACCCTGTGACGGAAAGAAGAATGAATGAACGAACGAACGTACGTACAAACGAACGGACGAATGGAAAAGCAAAAACTATATACCCCCATATACTTCGTATGTTGGGGGTATAATAATGAACTCAAGTCCTGCATTAAGTTACTAGCAGCTCTGCCACAGAGGCACAAGGCAGCCCATCTACTTCGCAGGCCCCAATGGGTGGGGGCATAATATCTAGTCTGATAAAATCTGACAACTCCAAACAGAAATCAACCTCATGACTTATGTCATTGCAGAAATGTGTGTATTCATTAGAACTGCCTCACTAAGCAATTCTAATGAGTACTCACCACAGGTTTTCATATATTCAACTTTTACTGAATTCCATAGCTTGAAACTATGCTTTGTCATGATTCATGACTTTGACATCTCACCCAGACCTGATGCTTGGTCTCCAACTTTTTAAGTTACAGATGACCAATAGAAGAAAAATAGTCTTACCCCTTAATCCATTTTTGCACAAATGGATTCTTCTACCTCAACACTTTGGACAAGTTCTTTTCAAACAGAAGGAGTGTCTGGTTGGTTTTATTGTTTTGTGTTGAGGTTTTACAGCCCAGTCAACCCAATAGGGTCATGTCGAGCGAGATCAGTTTACTAACCACACGTTTACTGGGCAGGTTTAGTCCTCTCAGCAGTTAACCAGTATTGTGCGCATTCTTCGCCAGAAACTGACAACTGCCCTTCTTGAATCAGCGGAAGGGAGAGAATGACCGTAGAAAATATTTCATGATCAATCTCCACGAAAGAATGTTGCCGACCTCGGCAGGGGTTGAACCCGCGACCTCCTGGTCTCCAGTCGGACGGCGCATCCAACTGAGCCACCAAGGCCGGCCTGGTTGGTTTTATTATTACCATGTTTTTTTTTAGAAATTCCTGTATTAAATGCAAACAGTGTTGACCTTGATCAGATGTCCCATTCTGCAGCACCTGATCTGGGTCTGCACTGTTTGCTTGCGTCCCTCTTATAGAACACAAGGCATAAATGGGATAAATTGCTAACAAAAACTTCAGCAGACATTTATTATTTTTGTTTGTTTGTGTTGAGGTTTTACGGCCCAGTCAACCCAGTGGGGTCATGTCGAGCGAGGTCAGTTTACTAACCACACGTTTACAGGGCAGGCTTAGTCCTCTAAGCGGTTAACCAGTATTGTGCATATTCTTTTGCCAGAAACTGACAACTGCCCTTCTTGAATCAGCAGAAGGGAGAGAATGACCGTAGAAAATATTTCATGACCAATCTCCACGGAAGAAGTTGCCGACCTCGGCGGTCACCAGTCGGACGCAACTGAGCCACCAGCGCATCCAACTGAGCCACCGAGGCCGGCTTATTTTTGTATTTTTAGGGAAAATAAGGCTTGACATTTCATAAGGAAGGCCAGTAGAAATAAGTATTTTGAATGAGTACTGTATTTACTCTAAATACCATATTACACCTTATTACCACACCATGTGCTTAGGTTTTTCAAAATTACTGGGGAACTTGTGGTACAATATGTATCCACCTATACTAAGGGTACACTTAAACAAAGATCAGTGAATGATGCTTAAGTGATGTTATTGTATTTTTTTTTTTTTTTTTTTTTCTGATTTTCTTTATAAAAGCATATGTTGTGGGTACTCATTTGAATTGCATCGATAAGTTGATACAATTCAAATGGGTACCCACAACATATGCCTTTATAAAGAAGTAGACAAAAATTACACTGGCTGTAATTTGAAGACTAAGGAATTGCTTGACTGTGCGCTTATAGGAGTATGTGTGGTAATTAGGGTCAAATATGGTAGAAAGACAAGCTTGAGCAAACAATGAGGACTTCAATCAACTTGCTTCTAAAGGAGCAGTTTGACCAGGGTCTACACTTTTTGCCATTCCATCACAAATTTCAGAGTGAGATCACCTGGTAGTCAAATTTTAAGATAAGTATGGTAAAGAGTTAACAATTACCATGCTATGGGCAAATCCAGCAGATGACAAACTGATGACATTTTTTCTTATTTTTCCTTGAAAATAGGATCCAACACTTCATGCAAATTAATTGCCTCCTTAGAAGACAGTTTGCATGAAGAGTCAATCCCTATTTTCTAGGAAAAATAAGAAAACTATTTCAAAATGTCTGCTGAAACTTGTATCCTGCATGCAAAGTGTTAAGCTGTCTGTATTTAGGGCAAATTTGGTAGATGTTACAAGTCACTGGTTGGTGACATGTAGAGAGAGTAGTCTGCACACTTACAAAGAAGCAAAAAAATAAGCAGAACAACTAAACACTTTACTGGACTTCTATGAATGACAAATAATGAGCTGGAGTGGTAGAAGGTGCTCAGACTTCACTGGACTGATCTCAGACCATTCCCTTTCCACCTCTACAAAGGAGATACTGTGAAATCATTATGTTTTCAAGGAGATGAACTTTCCATTCTGTCGAAATGAATAAATAATTTTGTTGTTTGCTCAAGAAAATAATTTTCATGTTCTTAACCCTTAGAATGCCAAGAAAACCTGCATCTGAAAATGTTATCTGTTTATGTCATCTGCTGAATATTCTTGCAAACTGTTGAACCTATATTTGCATACAGGCAAACAGTGTGGACCCAGATCAGACTGCTACTAAAGGAGCTAGGAATAGTCTGATCTGGGTCCACACTGTTTGCAGAAATGACTTATAAAATCACAAGCAGATGAGAAAGCATGACGACAATTGTTGTGATTGGCGCTTTAAGGGTTAAAATCAGATCATCTCAATGTATTTTTGCTTTCTGATTAAACTTTACTTTATTGGATAAATCAGCAGACAACAAATTACAGATCTTTTTTCTTATTTTTCACAGGAAATAAGGTTTGAAATTTCATTCAAACTGTCTCCTCTGGAGACAATTTTGATGAAATGTCAAGCCTTATTTTTCCTTTAGAAATAATTAAAATGAACTGCAAGTCATATTTTCTAGGAAAGTATAAGGAACGTATCAATACTTGTCCTCTGTTTATCAGAGGACAAGTATTGATACGTTCCTTATACTTATACAAGAAAGGTTTAATAAATTGATATAAAGTATTAATACGATCATAAAATGTGGCATCTGACAGCTTGTAAAATTTCAGTTAGTCTCTCGTTTTTGAACGGGATCAAAAATGATATAATTTTTTTACTCATCTCTGAATTAATGTTGGCAACATTGAGAGATATGATAAAAAGTCATTTCATTTCAAGAGCAAGAGACTAACTGAAATTTTACAGGCTGTCCGATGCCACATTTTATGATTGTATTAATACCATTACCATATATCAATATATTAAACATTTTTGTGAAAATAAATTTGTTTGTGTTGAGGTTTTACAGCCCAGTCAACCCAATGGGGTCATGTCGAGCTCGGTCAGTTTACCTAATCACACGTTTACTGGGCAGGCTTGGTCCTCTAAGCGGTTAACCAGTATTGTGCACATTCTTTCGCCAGAAACTGACAACTTCCCTTTTTGAATCAGCAGAAGGGAGAGAATGACCGTAGAAAATATTTCATGATCAATCTCCACGAAAGAATGTAGCCGACCTCGACGGGGATTGAACCCGCGACCTCCTGGTCTCCAGTCGGAGCGAAAAAAAATAATAAAATATCCATTTTTAAGGAATATGGAGCCTTTAAAGCAAGAAATATGACAAGTCATAATATATCTTAGTTTCCATCTGCTGCAAACCCCAGAAATATTGGAACTGCCTATTTAGAGAGCATGGGCTTATTAAGGTTTGATGATAATTCCGAAAAAAAAAAAAAAAAAATCTCCATAAAACACCTGTTGTGTGTATACTGATCAGAAAAAGGTGAAAACATGTTGTGGAGGAAAACATGTTACGTGTATTTATTAGCGGCATGTCTAATAAATGAGTATACAAACAACAATGTTTTTATTGAGGAATGACAAAAATATGAAATAAGTATCATAAATTATTCCTCTTTAACAAGTCTACTATGGAGAGGTAACAAAACTATTTTCAAGTAATGCAGCTCCCAAGCATAGGTGTAAGGTCAGGACGTTTTCTGGCAGAAGTTATCATTTTTGTTTATTTTAATGTTTTATTGCTTATTTAGCCTGTTGAGGAAAACTTTCAGCAAACAACATTTTAAAATATTTTTTTCTTATTTTTCTCAGAAAAAAGGCTCTGCTGTTTCCATAGGAGACAACCTGCATGAATATCAAAATCTAGTGTATGGGGAAAAATAAGAAAAAAAAAACAAAAAAAAAAAACTATCAATCTGTCATCTGCTGAATCTGCCCAGAGAGTGGTAAAGGTTAACCCTTAAAATGCCAAGAAAACCAGCATCTCAAAATGTTGTCTGTTTATGTTGTCTGCTAAATATTCTTGAAAACTTTTCAAACTTATTTTTGCATACAGAAAAACTGTGTGGGCCCTGATCAGACTGCTCCTAGAGGAGCAGTCTGATCTGGTGCCTCACTGTTTGCAAAAATGACTTCTTAAATCACAAGAAGATGACAAAGCAGATGATAATTGTTATGATTGGCAGTTTAAGGGTTAAAGCATGAGTGATAACTGCAGCAGACAACATTCTGAAGATTTTGATTTTTATTGTTCAAAGCCAATAAGATTCAATATTTCATGTGAATTGTCTGTTAGATAGAGGATTCACACTTAACTCCTCTCAAAAAAAAAAAAACACACAAAAAAAACACAATAAAAACACATAAATGATGCTTTGCCAGTTTTAATCCTTAAAGAGCCAATCAAAACTGCAGCACAACATTTTTATTTATTTTTTTTTATTTTTCAAAGACAATAAGTCTGATACTTTCTGTGAATCGTGTGCCAAGCAGATGATTTATATGAAATGTCAATACTTATTTTCTCTGAAAAAAAAATCTATGTCATCTGTTTCAAATTTTGCTTGGCATTTTTGGGGTTAAACTGAATTATGATTATCAGGAAGCTGACATTTTGCATACTGGGTAAAAATTTCAGCAGACAACAATTTGAAGTAGTTTTTTTATTTCAACTAGAAAACGTGATATGATACTTCATGCAAATTGTCTCCCAAGGAGACACTTTGCATGAAATGTCAGATCCTATTTCCTAGGAAAAATAAGAAAAACATCATCAGTTTTGTCATCTGCTGAAATTATCCATGGCATGGTAAGTGTAATGACAATATCATTTTGAGAACTTCTGATACAGAGACAGAGATAAAATTATATTTTTTTTTGAAATATCATGGATAAAAATAAAGATTTCCTCCAAACAAACTAAAAATAAAAATATGTCTGTCAATAGTGAAAAACTGATAAATTGAAACTACTAAAAACAAAGCCTATATCTAACTATTGCGTTTGTTCAGTACAGGTTTCAGAAAGTATGACTTTGTCCAGATATGGTACTGCCAAATTGTACAATTTGCCTAAAAGCAAAATTGGTTTACTGTTGCTTTATTTTTTCAACATTTCATATTCAGATGTGGTGAAATCAATTGACATCCATATTTCTGTCTGAAGTTACATTACTAGAAAACTGCATTTGATGATTTTTATGGTAGTACTTTATATCTGGAGGCTGTAAAAACAGCTGAATTTCATATTTTTGTTTGGTGGAAGCAGAATAATTTCATATTTTTGTTTGGTGGAAGCAGACTATTTTCATATTTTTGTTTGGTGGAAGCAGACTAATTTCGTATTTGTGTTTGGAGGAAGCAGAATAATTTCATATTTTTGTTTGGTAGAAGCAGAATAATTTCATATTTTTGTTTTGTGGAACAAGAAGCAGAATAACTTACTATACTTTGTTTGGTGGAAGCAAAATAATTTCATATTTTCATTTGGTGGAAGCAGAATTGTTAAGGAGGAGTATTTGCTGATAATTTTAGGATAAGTTTTCTTATTTCTCCATAAAAACATTTGTTGTGGGTACTCATTTGAAGTGCCTTGCTTAAAATAAGTACCTATAACATATGTTCTTATGGAGAACTGGAGAAAACTACCCCAGAATTATCACCAAATACTCCTTGTATTCCTTCTTAACAAGTCCTCTTTAGGGGTATACTCAAGTGATATTCTGAGTGATTTTGGACTGATATACTGTATTAACACTAAAAACTGGGACACCCAAACTCCTTACCTTACTTGTCTTAAAATTTGAACAAGTCCATTTTAACCCATTTATGCCAAGTGGACTCTTCTACCTTCAATCTTTGGACCAGTCCATTTCCATATGTCTGGTTAATTTTCATTGATACCATGTTTCATACAAATTCCTGCATTTCATGTACACAGTGAGGACCCTGATCAGATGCCGCAGTTTGTGGCATCTGATCAGGGTCTACACTGTCATCAAAATGTCCCTTTTGTGGGACCCTAGGTTTGATGAGTTCAGGCTTAATGGCGAATCAACCCATGAGAGTCATTTGCCTCTTATGGGACGCTAGGCATTAATAGGTTAATATCTTTATGATGTGTCTAAAGAACTACTGGATGAGTGGCAGACAGTGTAGACCCTGATCAGATGTCAGATTCTGTGGCAACTGATATGTATCTACACCATTTGTTCAGGCATGTCTGTCCTGATACTTAACCCTAAGTACTAGGACAAATAGGCCTGAACAAACAGTAGGCCCAGATCAGACACTGCTGAATGCAGTGTCTGCTCAGGGTCTACACTGTTAGCCACTTGCTCAGTAATTTTAAAACACAACAGATAGTGGAAGAAACCTTTCCCAATTAAAGGACAAGTATGGTAAGGAGATGGGTGTCCACAAACTTAGGGTAGATACGGTATTGGTTTTAAGAGCTGTACTTCAGAAATGTGATGCTGTCAAAAGTTAACATTAGCTTCCTGGAATCATAATTCAATAGTATGGAAAGGGGATAGCTTTCAGAGGAGACAACTCTGTAAAACTCATTTGGAGAAAATAAGGTTTGACATTTCATGCAAACTCTCTCCAGGAACAGTTTGCATGAAGCATCAAACCTTATTTTCTGGAAATAATAATAACAGAAAATATATAATCGATTTGTCATTAGCCAAATTTACCCACAGAGTAGCAAAGATTAAACCATAAAAATAGTGAAGCTGAAACTGCATAAAACATTCATGATTTCACAGTAAACTGGAGTTGTAGAATGTGCTCAGACATCAACAAGTATATGGCCATTGATCAATGTCCCTCCTCACCAATAAAAATAATAATAATAATAATAATATGGTATATGGCCTAATTGGAACACTTCATTCCATATTATTTTCGCCTTAAGTTTACTTTTTATGCAGCTGTTTCTTAAAATGCTTTGTGGAAAGGCAAACAGTGTAAACCCTGAGGAGCAGTCTGATCTGGGTATGCACTGTTTGCATTCTGATCAGACTGTCTGATCTGGGTATGTACTGTTTGTCTGATCTGGGTATGTCATTTTGTTGAACATTTTGGTGTTTGAAATTTTAGGATTATTACTGTAATGACAGTTCATATAAGACAACATTACTTCCACCATTTCAGCCACTAGGCCTTTTTCAACTAACTTCAATGATGAAAAACGCCTAGCAACCAAAATACTGCAAGCAATAAACAGAGATTAGTATATGGCAATTTCATATCACACCCCATATCAACTGGAGACAACTATTTCAGCCTGAGGGCCGAAGGCCAGAGGGCTAATATGGGTCAAGGGTTGATATGGAGTATGATATGAATTGCCATACCACAGACTATCTGTTTATTGTTTATTTTTTTTTTCTGACAAGTTTGCCTATTTCATATCATATGCGTAGTCAAAGACAAGACTGCCGAGTGCTCCAAATGGGGTGATGTGGGTTTTTTGCCCAAGCAAAAATACCATATCACCCACATGACCTGGTGATATGTGTTTTTTGCCCGGGCAATAAAACCATAGCACCCATGTGACCCATTATCACACCTTTTTTGTTCCACAAGAGTGAGATGTGCTTGAAAGCCATGTTAGTATCATATATGCAAGAACATATTTTCTAGTAAATGTATGTAAGTCATGTTATGTCAATTTGTAAACTAAATGTTGTGTGATAATAATAAATAGTGATGACGATAAGAAAAAGAACTGTTGCAGGACTGTATCAATAAGATCAGGCTCAAACTTCAGAAGATATGAACTTCTAACAACTTTAACCAAAACCTTTGCAACATAATTTTTTTCTAAGTCCATGTTTGTTAGTTTGTGTTGAGGTTTTATGGCCCAGTCAACCCAATGGGGTCATGTCAAGTGTGGTCAGTTTACCTAAACACACATTTACTGGTCAGGCTTAGTCCTCCAAGCAGTTAACCAGCATTGTGCACATTCTTTCGCCAGAAAATGACAATTGCCCTTCTTGAATCAGCAGAAGGGCGAGAATGATCAATCTCCATGAAACAATATTGCCGACCCCGATGGGGGTCGAACCTGCAACCTCCTAGTCTCCAGTTGGATGCGCATCCAATTGCGCCATCAAGGCCAGCTTCTAAGTCCATGACCTTGACCTCAAGGTCATTTGTGTAGATTGGGATAGTACAGCATAGAATTTCATACCAGTACATGTATCTAACATTAGTGCAAGAATGAACTACTTCCATCCAGAAGTTCTGGAGATATAGCCTTTAAACCTATTGTAGTCTGGAGACACTAAAAAGGGTAACTGGCAAACAGTGCAGACCCAGATCAGATGCCACAAAATGCAGTAACTGATCAGGATCTCTGCTGTTTGCCATTTTTCCCAAGGGATATCTAAATCTCATAGCTGGATGTACCTAAAATTCAAAATGAACTCTCATTTACTGGTAATGCCTGAGTAAGAATGTTTGCATTGTAATGTATATTGCACAAAATGTTAGTTTCTTTTCTAAAGATAAAATGTTAGTTTCTTTGCTAAAGATAAAATGAACTCTCCCAATACATAGTGTGGGAGAGTCTATTTAGTCTATGATGGGTTAAAATGTTTACCAAAACTTAAGCCCATACTGACATGGTGCAATGCCATGGTGGCTGCTATAGCTCTACCCAGCTTTTGTAAGGTGAGCTTATAATAATAATAGGACTCCGAAGGTCCATGATTTACTCACCTGAGTGAAACAACCATGGTAGAGAGGTATTAGCATTTTTTACATCTTTACTGTATTTACTCTAAATATTCGGACAGAAAAGCCTGGAAAACTGTTTTAAACTTAGAACAGACACCACAGAGTGCAACATTTGACCAGGATCTACACTGTTGCCACTCATCCTTATTCAAATTTTAGGACTTGTATAGCATTATTTAGGATGAATACAGTAAATAACTTAGGCTACTCTGTAAAATTTTAAGCAGATAACACTTTTAAAATATTTTTTTTTATTTTCCCCAGGAAACAGGCCTTGTTGTTTCATGCAAATTATCTTCTAAGGAGACAATATGCATGAAATGTCAAAACCTATTTTCTGGGAAAAATAAGATAAATATCATTTTAATTTGCCCAGAGAGTGATAAAGTATTTGGATATCAACTGATTGCCATACTTGTCCTGATATTTGAACAAGTCCATTTTATTTGTCAAAAATTGCTGGATGAGTGGCAAGCAGTGGAAATCAGCTGATCTGGGTCTTCACTGTTTGCTCAGACCTGTCTGCCAAAATACACAAGGTAAATACATGAGTCATAACATCCATCCTGGAAGACCATTATCAATAATTATGTAATATTTTTCATATTACTATTGTCCAAATGATGCTCCATATGCAGTTTAATCCTTGCCATGCTGAATAAATGAAGATACCACGCCCACTTCCAATTTTCAGCCAATCAGATTACTTGATACAAGTTGTTGATAAAAATATACATGCTTAATGACAAATAGTGCAGATCCAGATCAGTTGGCTTTATCAGATGCCAACTGATCTGGATCTACACTGTTTGTAAATGCAGGGTATATCCCGATTCAGCAGGACAAGGGTTATGGAAAAAAAATATGATACACTTTCAGGTGATTCAACTCTGTAAAACTTGATATTGCCCCCATCTTAAAATAGTTCTACTCTAAAAAGAAAGAATTTGCTCTCAAGCAAATTCTTTCCTTTTAGAGTAGATCCATTTTCAGAAGGGACTCACAAAAGATGTCTTCCTTATATTAAATGGCAGAAAATTTAACCCTAGGTCTGCTAAACCCAGACATACCCTGTCATTACAAACAGTGTCGATCCAGATCAGTTGGCTTCTGAAAAAGCAACTGATCTGGATCTGCAAATGTTTGACATAAGGTATGTGAATTTATAGCATCAATCTGGATCAAGCAATCTGATTGGCTGAAAATTAGAAGTGGGTGTGGCATCTTAATTTATTCAGCATGCTAAGGGTTAACGTGTGTATCCAGATCCCTTAAATTTTTTTTTTTTTTGAGTTGAGGTTTTATGGCCCTGTCAACCTTTTAGTGTCAAGTCGAGTGGGCTTAGTTGCCATACTCACACTATTTCTGGGCAGGCTTAGTCCTCTCAGAAGTTAACTGGAGCTTGTGCACATACTTTTGTCAGTTACTGACACTACCCTTCTTAAATCTTGGAAAAGGAGAAAATGGCCACAGAAATGGTTTAATGATCAATATCCATGAAAGTTATTTGCCAAGCTGTGGTTCAAACACGCAAACCCTGATTCTGCAGTCAGACATGTTATGACTGCATTATGGAACCTGAGCATCTTAAGTTTAATCAGCCAGTCAAATTTGGAGAAGAGTGTTATATAACATTTATGTTAGATACAGCTCAGTGAAGCAATTCTAATGAATCATTACAATATGATGTTTTAACTGCTTGGTAAGAATATCAGCGGACAACATTTTGAAATATTTTCTTTTTTTTTTTTTCCAGAAAATAGACTGACATGTCAAAGATTTTTTTTTCAAACAAAAATTTCATCAGTTTGTTGACTGCTGAATCTGCCCAAGGAAGCTGTCCATGTTTTAACTACTGTGTAAATAATTCTGCAGACAACATTTTAAAATATTTCTCTTAGAAATAGATTTTGACATTTCATGTAAATTATCTCCTGAGGAGACAACTTGCATGAAATGTCAAAATCTTATTTTCTGAGAAAAAATAATTTGTTCTCAGTTGAATCTGCCCAGAGAGTGGTAAAGGTTAATGAAGACCTAAAACTAGAAATGTGTCAGTTTGATACAGATGCCCCTGCACAGGGGCCATCTTCACCTGAAAACAAGCATTTTGCTAAAAAATGAAGATGAAAAAGGGCCATAACTCCCACAGTAATTGGCAGATTTTACCCTAAACCAAACTTTACCTATATTTTATGATTATAGACCTATGTATAAAATATGAATCAAATACACTAATCTTTTCAGAAGAAATGGAAACCACTTTGAAAAAGAGCCACAACTCCCATAATAATTGGTGGATTTTACAAAAGATTGAACTTAATGAATATTTTATTATTATATACCGCTGTATAAAATATGAATCAAATACACTTATCTTTTCAAAAGCTATCAAGTGGAAACTATTTTTTGTACATACTGATCAACAGGATGCATGTAAGGATGGGCTGCATGGATGTATGTTTGGACAGCAGTGATATTCTATGTCCCTGCATTAAAATTGGTGGCGGCATAAAAATATTTACCTAGATATTCCTCCTACCTTGTGCTGTAGATCCTACCTGTATTTTCTTGAATCATATTTGGAATGTTCAGAACCTGCAAATATAAAAAGGGCATGGTTACCGTAACAACCCTAAGCATTGGGTTGATTGGTTGGTTTGGAATTTAACTGTCCAGTCAACACTATTAAGATCATGTTGTTTGTTTGTGTTGAGGTTTTATGGCCCAGTCAACCCAAGGGGGTCATGTCAAGCATGGTCAGTTTACCTAACCAGATGTTTACTAGGTAGGCTTAGTCCTCCAAGTAGTTAACCTGTATTATGCACATTCTTTCGCCAGAAACTGACAACTGTCCTTCTTGAATCAGCGGAAGGGAGAGAATGACCATAGCAAATATTTCATGATCAATCTCCAAGAAAGAATGTCACCGACCCCGGCGAGGGTCAAGCCCGCAACCTCCTGGTCTCCAGTTGGATGCCCTTCCAACTGCGCCACTGAGGCCAGCTTGTCAGTTTAACTAACTACACTTTTCCTAGGTAAGCTTAGTTCTCTAAGCAGTTAACCAGTACTTGTGCACATGCTTTCTCTAGAGATCTTAAGCATTGGGACATACAAGCCAAAGCAATCAGTGTAGACCCAGATAAGAATGCAGCCCTCTGGTCAGGTTCTACACTGTTTGCTACCCATCCATCACTTTTAGACACATCAACAGGGAGTAAACTGACTCGTACAATCAACAGGGAGTAAACAGACTTGTTCAATCAACAGGGAGTAAACTGACTTGTTCAATCAACAGGGAGTAAACAGACTTGTTCAATCAACAGGGAGTAAACTGACTTGTTCAATCAACAGGGAGTAAACTGACTTGTTCAATCAACAGGGAGTAAACCCACTTGTTCAATCAACAGGGAGTAAACTGGACTTGTTCAAATGTCTGTACTAGTATGGTAATGAGTTGAGATGTCTGAATATTTAGGGTAAATTTGGTAATGCCCTTCTATTTGTTCTCTCCACCAGGGATTTAGACATCCCAAAAATTTACATATCTGGCAGACAAAATCAATGACCCTAAAATTTGTTTGAGTTGGAGTTGTATCAGTGTGGGGAATCACAAGTGACCAAATGACTAAGTGCATGGAGTTTGTTACTATTTTTAGCTCTGCATCAGGTAGGATTTTTTAGAATATCTCGACTTATACCTGATGGAATTTGTTCAAATAAAGTGCAGAGTACGTGAAAAATCAAGCTTTTTCAGGTGGTCATGTGGATTCCCCACACTATGTATGGCCAGTCAACACTGTTAGTCTCATGTCAAGCCAGTCAGTTAACCTACTCACACTTTTCTTTGACAGTATACTAGTACTTGCGTACATATTTTTGCCAGTAACTGAAAACCTGTCTTTCTTGAATCAGCAGAAAGGGGGAAAGTTACATGTATGTGGCCAAACTGGAAACTTCTGACCCCAGGATCTGCAGTTAGATGTGCTACCCACAGCACAATGAATTGAACCTGGCCTATCCTAATATATACAGCCATCTTTTTTTCTCTACCTTATTCACTTAAAAAAATAGCAATTAAAGCAAAAGAAACCAAAACAAGAAACACTTATGGGATAGGCCATAAAACTATTTAGAATGCAGTAGTAGAGATTTTGACTTTTAACCATTACCACTTTCTGGGCTACTTCAGCAGACTTCTTTCTTATTTTACCAGGAAAACTGGCTTTGAGTATTCAGTCATTTTTTTCTCCTTAGGAGACAGTTTGTATGAAATGTCAAAGCCTATTTTCTAGGAAAAATAACAAAAAATATCATCAGTTTGTAACCTATTGAATTAGCCTAGAGATGATGCCATGATTTAGTGTTTACGTCCCTTTCAATCCTATTTAATCCTTGTCCTGCTGAACCCGGATGTATTCTGCCTCTGCAAACAGTGTAGAAGCCAACTGATCTGAATCTGCACTGTTTGTTATTCAATATGTGCATTTATAGCAACAACCTTGCTCAAGTAATCTGACTGGCTGAAAACTGGAAGTGGGCATGGTATCTTAATTTATTCCGCATGACAAGGGTTAAAATATATTGAGATGATGGAAGGATGATAATGAAATTAAGATGCCACTCCCATTTCTAATTTTCAGCCAATCAGATTACTTGATCCTTGATCCAGATTGTTGATATAAATTCACATACTTAATGGCAAACAGTACAGATCTACATTCAGGAGCCAACTGATCTGGATCTACACTGTTTGCAAAGGTAGGACATATCCGGATTCCCCAAGGACTAGGGTTAAGGATGGAACAGACTCAGATAGCATTTTGCAAAAAAAGATAGGTCAGGCTTCAGCGGATTCAATGGATTCCTTTACCATTACCCTTCATAATTATACACACTGATTCATCATCATAGTCTACACATGTTGCAGCATCTGACAGATTAACTGTTACTTCAGTAGCAAACATAGGGTGCTGCTGACCACCAAATAATAATGGGAATTACAGCACCTACTCATAATCCCAGGTTCCAAGCAAAAATATTGAGGTCTTTAAACCATCTGTTTAATTCCATAAAGTCCATATGTTATGCAATTCTTCTTCATAACTATTGATAGTACTATTCATAGTAGTAAATTTTGGTTATGTGAGTAGTTAGGGGTTAATAATAATTCCGCAGAAGGCTCCATCGCACCTGCTGGGGCAAAAGTCACAGGAGCCACAATCAGAACGTGGTTATTAAATAAGTTTATTTCATTCTTAGCAGTGCTTAGCTGGAAAACTGGGTTGAAAAAATGTAGACAAAGTGCCAAGTGGGGCACATATATTCCAGGCCAGTGCCATTCCCTCTAATGGCTATATCTTCAGCACTGACGTTTTGTATTATACAGCCCAATGATAATGGAATGTCGACGTAAAATGTGTAAAAGTCACTGGAGCGTGAAATATAGGTCAAGGTCACAGGTCAAGGTACCTGCTAATTCAGTACGTCAAGGAGAAGCACTATGCAAGGTATGGTGGTTGTAGGCCTTATAGTTGAGGAGTTATCAAACATCAATGTAAAATGTGTTAAATATAGGTCACGGTCATCGGGTCAAGGTACCTGAAAAGCCAGTGCAATGAGGCGAAGCACTATGCAAGGTTTAGTTGTTGTAGGTCTTATATTTGAGGAGATACCGAACATCAACGTATTACGTGTCAAAGTCACTGGAGTGCAAAATATAGGTCAAGGTCACCAGGTCAAGGTACCTGCCGAGTCAGTACATTGAGAAGAAGCAATATATAAGGTTTGGTGGTTGAAGGCCTTACTGTTGAGGACATATGGAAGGGAGATGTAAAAGATGTAAAAGTCAATGGAGCGCGAAATATAGGTCAAGGTCACCCAGTCAAGGTACCTGCGTACATTGAGAAGAAACACAATGGAAGGTTTGAAGGTTGTAGACCTTATAGTTAAGGAGATATTGAATGTCGACATAAAATGTGTAAAAGGCACTACTGGAGCGCAAAATATAGGTCAAGGTCACCGGGTCAAGATACCCGCTGAGTCAGTTCATCCAGGAGAAGCACTATGCAAGGTTTGGTGGCTGGAGATCTTACACTTGAAGAGATCTGGAACGTTGACGTAAATTATGTCAAAGTCGCTGCAGCCAAAATATAGGTCAAGGTCACCAGGTCAAGGTATCTGCTGAGACAGTACATTGAGAAGAACCACATTGCAAGGTTTGATGGTTGTAGGCCTTATAGTTGAGGAGATATTGAACCTCGACGCAAAATGTGTCAAAGTCACTGGAGTGCAAAATATAGGTCAAAGTCACTTGGTCAAGGTACCTGCCAAGTCAGTACATCTAGGAGAAGCACTATGCAAGGTAGTTGTACGCCTTATAGTTGAGAAGATCTGGAACATTTGGAGATCAGGGAGATGTTTCATGGAAGGTTTGATGGTTGTTTAGTCTTGTAGTTGATTAGAATACTAACTTTGACATAAATGTAGAGCTGCGACATAACAGAACTGTTAACAGATGGACAGACAGATGGACAAACAGATGGACAAACAGACAGACGAATGGAAAAGCAGGCACCTGTGTTGCAAAGTCTGGAGGTCAGGGAGAGGTTTCATGCAAGGTTTGATGGTTGTTTAGTCTTGTAGTTGATTAGAATACTAACTTTGACATAAAAGTCGAACTCGACATAAATGTTGACAGACGACGGAAGAATGGACAGACAAACAGAAAAGCAGATGCCTATGTCGCAAAGTCAGGAGGTCAGGGAGATGTTTCATGCAAGGTTTGATGGTTGTTTAGTCTTGTAGTTGATTAGAATACTAACTTTGACAAAAATGTCTAACGTTGACATAAATGTTGACAAACAGACGGACAGGCGGACGGACGGATGGACGGACAGAAAAGTGGATGCTTTTATCACACCCTGCTACAAGCAGGTGCAATAAAAACAGTCCTTGCTATTTCATATTGTGATGGTGACTGGGTGGAGGAGTTGGCATAGTTAAATTGAATGGTATATTACACAGAAATTATGGAACATAATGGTGGACAGTTGAGACCTTGGTAAGATGTCACAGGATGAGCTAGGCTTTTGCTGTTGACATATAACAAAACTAGCAAGTGCCCAGAGGGTTACGAATACCCATGCATGGCTGGCACCATTTCTTAATTATAAAATATTTTAAAGTTTATGACAATGATATAAGGCAAGCTATAGTTTACATTGTCACTGATCTATCATTCAAAGAACAACTTTCCTGGAGTAAAGAGTCTCTAAGATATGAAGCAAATTCGCAGGGCCATAAAATAGAGGTCACTAACCTACATATACTTGAGAAGTTAATGTGACGGTCATACTGATGCATTATACCAACTATGATGTTAATTCATTAAATAATCTAAAAGAAAGCAAAATCAAGAGATCATGAAATATAGGTCATACTGATTTATATTTACTTTGAGGTGAAAGTTTGGGTCACACTATGTCTTTATATGTAAATATGACATTTAAGTATCAAATAGTGGGAGATATAAGACAAAATCACAGGGCTATGAAATATAGGTCACATAATCCCAAAATATGATTGTAATACATCAAATTGTCTTCAAAATGTAACATAAAATCACTGGACTATGAAATATAGATCACACAGACCTACATTTACTTTTAGGTCAACTGTTGGACCATACTAATTCATAATCTCAAATAATGATGTTCATACATCAATTAACATTCAAGATAAGAGGCAAAATTACTGGACCATGAAATATAAATCAAAGTGACCTACATTTGTTAGGCTGTCTGTTGTGGCGTCGCACAGAACCAATAGTCCAAGTATCACATTAATCCATGAAATAGTCTTCAAGATATAAGGCAAAATCGCTGGAGCATGAAAATATGATCACAATGACCTTGACCTTATTAAATGAATGTTGATGTGATAAACATGCCTGATGCATTAATCCATTAAATAGTTCAAAATATATGTCAAAATCACTGAAGCATGAACATTATTACACTGAATGTTGATTTGATAAACATGTCTGATGCCCATCCGTCTTTAATATGAGATTGTATAAATAATATACTACTTTATTGGGGTGTCCTAGATTTTTACCTCTAGCCCCGTCCTGGGGCATGACCCAGGGGTTCATTGATGTAGAATGGAAGAAAACCCTCCCAGGTACCCCTATACCAAATATGAAAAGTTTTTTATAAATGGCTGCAGAGATATAAGAAATAAAAAAAGAATCAGATAGGACTGACAGACAGACAAACAGACTAATGGGACAGATGAAAATTATATATCCCTTTGGCATACTTCATATGCCAGGGTTATAATGACTATTGGCTTCATATTTCCATGTCATGAAACATTCATTTTCATCTAGGGGATACCTCCACTTGCCTACAACTACAGCTAGAGCAAGTGCCCACAGGGTCATGAATAACCCCGGCTGCCACCATTTCTTAATTATGAATATTTTAAAGTTAATGACAATGATATAAGGTAAGCTGTAGTTTACAATGTCACTGATCTATCATTCCAAGAACAACTTTCCTGGAGTAAACAGTCTTTAACTTATGAAGCAAATTTGCTAGGCCATAAAATATAGGTCACTGACCTACATATACTTGAGAAGTTAATCTGATGGTCACACTCATGCACTATACCAACTATGATGTTAATCCATTAAATAATCTAAAAGATACTAAGCAAAATCACAAGACCAGGAAATATAGATCATACTAGTAACACATCAAATTGTCTTCAAGATGTAACATAAAATCACTGGACTATAAAATATATGTCACAGAGACCTAAATTTATTTTTAGGTAAACTGTTGGATTATACTAAATCATAATCCTAAATAATGATGTTCATACATCAATTAACATTCAAGATATGATGCAAAATTACTGGACCATGAAATACAGATCAAGGTGATCTACATTTGTTAGGCTGTCAATAGTGGTGTCACACAGAACCAATATTCCAAGTATCACATTAATCCATGAAATAGTCTTCAAGATATAAGGCAAAAGCGCTGCAATATGAAAATTTTATGAAGTTGTTTGTATAAACAAACTGCAACATTCTACTTTATTGAGGCATTAATCCATGAAATAGTTCAAAATATATGTCAAAATCATTGAAGCATGAAAATAAAGTCACAATGACCTTGATCTTATTACACTGAATGTTGACATGATAAACATGTCTGATGCACATCCTTCTTTAATAAGAGGTTGTTTGTATAAACAAACTGCAATATACTACTTTATTTAGGTGTCCTAGATTTTGACTTCTAGCCCCATCCCTAACAGAATGGACTAAAACTATTTATGCCAGTGGTTTAATAATCCCTAGTGGGCACTGCCATGCCACCCTCCCCTTAAACACACACACACACACATCACTATCATCCTGTATTAGTAGGAACTATGACTTTTCTTCCAGTGGAGTCTGGATTTTCAACCTACCTTACAAGGTCAAACATGATAGTAAATTTCATCTTTACTTGTTCCCAGAACCTAGGATTCTTAAAAAATAAGTGTTGCAGTTCTACTAAATTTATTTAGGGATCAATTGAACCATGTTTGATGCTAAAGTTGCTTGGTGACTTTTGGACGATGTGGCATGATGGATGATGAGAAATGTACACAATTATGAGTAGTAATAGTTAGGGAGTCCATTACATCCTTTTTGTTGACCATTCTGAGTCATGCTTATCATTTTCTGTAAGGCATTGTCTAAGTCAAGTAGACAATACCTTACAGAAAATGCCTTCCATCACCTGTTTGTTGCATCCATTGGGTATTGCATCAATCCAAGTCTGATGCATCCATCAGCTATTGCATACATCTAAGTCTGATGCATCCATCAGCTACTGCATCCATCTAAGTCTGATGCATCCATCAGCTATTGCATCCCTCTAAGTCTAATGCATCCATCAGCTATTGCATCCATCTAAGTCTGATGCATCCATCCTTGCTGAGGTGCTTCTAATGAGTACCCACAATGTACATTTTTTGAGGTGAAATAAGAAAAAATATTTATGTGATACATCCTCATGAATGTCTGGGGCTATGAAAATGGTCAAAATAAAAGCATTTTTTCCATAGTCATACCTTCCTTGGTCAGTTTTTTTTTTTCTATCATCTGTACACAGTCAGGACACCACAGATGAGAACCTACAAATATACAGAAAATAAAACAGTGATTACCTGATACAAAAATAACTATCATGAAGGAGCATGATGATAATTCGGTAAAAATGACTCTGAAAGACAGAATATTTTACCAAAGTATCCATACTCCTGAGTGACAGATATTTTTGTATCAAATAAACACTGTACATCATTCTTTTAATTAAATAGCTTTTATCCTTCTTTTAACCAAAATGCCAGTTTGAGTAATTAGACAATAAAACTTTGTTGCAGGTTACATTAACTACCCTAACAGAAGACTTTTTAAGGAGTATTATTTGGTGATAATACTGGGATATTTTTTCTTATTTATCCATAAACCAAGACACTTCTAATGGGTATCCACTACTTAGGGTTTATGGAGAAATTTTCCTGATATAAATCATCAAATGCTCCTCCTTTATAAGTCTTCTGCTCTAAGTATTCAAACAGACAGACCTGAGTAAACAGTGTGGACACAGATCAGATATTGCGGAATGCAGGTCTTGTTGCATACATGTATTTTAACCTTTATCACAACACGTAAATTCAGCAGATGACTCTTTGAAATATTTTTCTCCGTTAGAGACAATTTGCATGAAATGTCAAAAAAGACAATAGGCATAAAATATCAAAACTTATTTTGTAGGAAAATTAAGAAAAATATTTCAAAACATTGTCTGCTGAATTGTTTTCCCAGCATGCTAAGCATTAACCTTTACCACTCTCTGGGCTAACTCAGCAGGCAACACACTGATGATATTTGTTTTTTATCATTTTCCCAAGAAAAAAGGATTCGACATTTCATGCAAATTGCGTCCCTTGGAGACCATTTGCATCAGATGTCAAAACCTGCTTTCTTGAAAAATTAGAAAAATTTCAATATTTCATCTGCTGAAAATATTACCCAGACTGCTAAGTGTTAAGAAATCATATAAGCCAAAGCCCTTATGTGATTAAGCTCATTGTCTATCTACTGGTATAGATAATGGTCAGTAGTTTCATACTGTACCACCTAATCCCTGGTCAAGGTCACAGACTTAGACCGTTAGTGTTACACTGGTGTGTTAAAGTTTTTAAAGCTCTATATGTCCCAAATGTTTTAATAGATTTAGATGAATCTTGATATTGATTTTTGATACTGATCAAAAGTTTTGCTGAGCAAGATCAACCCTCAAAGTAATCTATTTAGAATATCCATGTTAATGTTTTTACATCGAAAGATTTTAAAGTTCAAGATCCCCTGAATGAACTTAAATGGATAACTTGATTGCATAGTTGATGGTACACCATCACAAAATCCCCTCTCTCTGTGCTAATGTTGCTAAAAACATGATGGACTGATGGACAGACTGAAGGATGGATGGAAATTAAATCTTACTATGCACACCCTTACCATGAGGGCAAGTCATAAAGCAAGTTTGGTTAAACTCTGCCAGTGGTTAATAGGAGATAGCATGATAAACAGATGGATGGACAGACAAACAGACAGACCAATGGATGGATGGACAGAAAAACAATGTTGCTCTTGCACACCTACCACACAGGGAAGTCATGTATCAAGTTTGGTTAAAATTCCACACAGCGGTTTAGGAGATAGTGTGACAAACAGATGGAAGGACAGAGGGACAGACAGAGGCACTCACAATATCCCTATCACTAAAGTGTGGGGATAAGTAGTGATGTTAAACAATGGTCCAAAGTTAACTTCATCGGAGGCTTAGAATTTTCATACTTAAGTTTTTATTTTAAAGTTTTTAAGACATGTATATCTCCTGAGTGTCTGGAGGCATGTCATTGATATTTGGTTTGGTGCTAGATACTATCCAAAGAGCAAGACTCTCTCTCACCCAGCAGTGACCCAGAGATCAAGTCACAAATGACAAATTTTTCATATAATGAACCTGTGCAACTTCTGGTGAGCTATCCTATCAAGTGATAGGTCTCAATGTGATCATACTACAACGGTATTTCTTAAAAATGCAACTAGACACTGAAAAGCATCATCAGATCTTATTTACTCAAGTCTCCCACCATACAAGAATAAACTGCTGATAATTCTTGTCAGAGTGAATGTTGTTAACCTTTGCTCTAGTGAATAAATTAGGATGTCACACCTACTTCAAATATTCAGCCAATTAGATTACTTGATCCAGTCTGTTGATACAAGGTCACATACTTAATGGCAAACAGTGCAGATCCAGATCAGTTGGCTTCTTCAGAAGCCAAATGATCTGGATCTACACTGTTTGCAAAGGCAGGGTGTATCCGGGTTCAGCAGGACAAGGGTTAATGTAAGTTGTGAAGATGCAACTACGATTAGATCTTGTTAAACCCACCACCATTATGTTAGATGCATAACTGTTGATGAACCCTGACAAGCACCATCAGATCATATTTACTCGTCTCCCAACATACAAGAGTAAATTGCTAATAATTCTTGTCAGAGTGAATGAAAAAAGTATCAATAAGCAATGCTTATTAGATACTTCCTGCACCTCAAGGGGGTAGCTCCCTACACAAGGTGTAATATGGCAGTGTGGCCCAATAGCCCCCTTTTTTCTGTTCTGAAAGTATATGAATGACCCTTTTTTTTCAGTGTTTGGTATTGCTTTTCATAGCTGAAGCGTATGTGATTGATAAAGCTGTGTAAGTGTGGTCAAATTCCATCAATTGATTCATGAAATAGGTAGCACAAAAGACTCATTTTTAGAGTCTTTATAATGTAGTGACCTTGAAAATAAGGTAAAGGTAAAATCAAATGACTTCTTCAACACCTCCTATCCCTACCCCCAGTTGATGCATCTGAGCTGGTTTGGTAAAATTCCAACCATTTGTTCCTGAGATAGTGTACACATAAGCTTTTTTATATCAAAATTTTAGTTTCAAAGTTTCAGTGGGGCCATGAAAATGAGGTCCAGGTCACTAAAATGTAATCACTTCTTTCTCCCATTCCACTGAAGTATCTGTGCTAGTTTGAGCTAAATTCTATCTATTGATTCATGAGATGTAGTGATCTTGAAAATGAGGTCAATGTCCTAACAAAGTATCTGTGCTAATTTGTTCAAATTCCAGCCATTAGTTCAAGATAAAATTTGCACATAAGCTTTTTTTAGCAATCCCAATGATGTATCTGTGCTAGTTTGATCAAATTCCATTTATTGATTCATGAGATAGAGTGTATACAAGGCTAACTTTTTGAGTATTTATAATGTAGTGACACTGAAAATGAGGTCAATGTTACCAAAATCTAATCACATTTTTCCCCTATCCTGATGATGTATCTGTGCTAGTTTGATCAAATTCCAGCAATTGGTTAAAGAGATAGTGTGCGCACAAATTTTTTACTGCATTAAGAAAAAAAATACAAAGGGCAATAACTCCAAGAGTGACAAAGATGGACACATATACGGATGGATGGTATGCACTGAAAACAGTATACCCCACCACAAAAAAGGTTTGCAGGGGGTATAATGATATTAATGTAAGTTGTGAAGATGCACCTGTGATTAGACCTTGTTAAACCCACCATCATTATGTTAGATGCATGTGTTACTAATCCCTGACAAGCATCATCAGATCATATTTACTCAAGTCTTCCACCATACAAGAGTAGACTACTGATAATTCTTGTCAGAGTGAATGCTAACGGGAAAGGCAATGAAAGTTGTAAGTGTTTTCTGGAGAAAAGAGCTAAGCAAACCATTTACTATGATGCAAGTTTTATCAAAATCAGTTGAGAAATAGGGAAGTTACAATGGTTTAAAATTTTCAAACTGGCTGAATGGTTAGGCTTTATTGTGACAGCCCAAATTAAATATACTAAAACCTAATTATAATGGGTCTTCAAGAATACTTTGCTACAGTGTTGATCATGTGCTTTATTATGGTGACAGGGAATCATTTCCCCCAAAAGTAATCCAAATTTTTAAGAAGAACAACTTTTAAAATCAAATCTTAAAATTTTGTAAAACCCCACTAAAAGGTCAAAATGGCAGTGCCCATACCTCCAATGTTGAAAAATTCTATTGTCAATAACCTCCTTAATTCTTGATCTATTTTGGTAAAATTTGTAGCAAAATTCATGGTTTGTTAAGCTCTTTACTTTGCAGTATAATGTGCTTTAAGGCTGTGTTCCCCTTTAATGTAAGTTGTGAAGATGCAACTATGTATGATTTGATCTTGTTAAATCCACCACTATTATGTTAGATGCATGTGTTACTAATCCCTGACAAGCATCATCACATCATATTTACTCAAGTCTTCCACCATACAGGAGTAAACATTTGATAATTTTTGTCAGAGTGAATGATGTTAATGTAAGTTGTGAAGAACCAACTATGAACCCACCACCATTATGTTAGCTGCATGTGTTACTAATCCCTGACAAGCATCATCACATCATATTTACTCAAGTCTTCCACTATACAGGAGTAAACTATTGATAATTTTTGTCAGAGTGAATGACGTTAATGTAAGTTGTGATGAACCAACTATGAACCCACCACCATTATGTTAGATGCATGTGTTAATGACCTCTGACAAGCACCATCAGATCACATTTACTCAAGTCTTCCACCATACAGGAGTAAACTACTGATAATTCTTGTCAGACTGAATGCTGTTAATGTAAGTGAAGATGCAACTATGGTTTTAACTCTTGTCCTGCTGAATAAATTAAGATGCAATGCCAACTGCTAATTTTTAACCAATCAGATTACTTGATTCAGATTGTTGCTACAAATTCTCATACTTACTGGCAAACAGTGAAGATCCAGATCAGTTGGCTTCTTCAGAACCAACTGATCTGGATCTACACTGTTTGCAAATGTAGTGTATATCTGGGTTCAGCAGGACAAGTGTTAATGGACACTGACAAGCACCATTAGATCTTATTTATTTACTCAAGTCTTCCATCAAACAATAGTAAACTACCGATTGTTCTTTGTCAGAGGGAATGGTGTTAACTCATTTATGCCTAGCATTCTTTAAAAGAGATATTGGCAAACAGTTCAGACCCAGATCAGATGCCACAGTGGTGTCTGTTCAGGATCTACACTCTTTGCATTAAAAACAAGTATTTCTATAAAACATGGTAAGAATAAAAACTAATCAGACATCCCTTCTACTGGAAATAGGCCAGTCCAAACAGTTAAGGTAGAAGAGTCCATACAGCATATATGAGTTCATATGATGAGATGATGAGAAGATGCAACTATATTTGACTTGTTACCAGACTGAAAAGCTCACCTGAATACACAGTGTCTATCAAATGAAAAAGAAAAAAAAAAGCCAGTCATAGCTCTTGATAAGATTTTATTTTTCAATCCATAAGTATTGATATTTTTCTTATTTTTCAATGAAAATTAATGTTGTGAGTACTCATTCAGAAGTGCCTTGGTGTGGTGCTTCTAATGAGTACTCACAACATATGGTTTGTGGAGAAATGTGCTTTAAGGTTGTGTTCCTCTTTAATTTAAGTTGTGAAGATGAAACTATGATTATACCTTGTTAAACCTTCACCATTATATTAGATGCATGTGTTACTGATCCCTGACAAGCATCATCACATCATATTTACTCAAGTCTTCCACTTTGCAGGAGTAAACTTCTGATGATTCTTGTCAGAGCGAATGATGTTAATGTAAGTTGTGAAGATGCAACAATGATTAGATCTTGTTAAACCCCACAATCATTATGTTAGATGCATGTGTTACTGATCCCTGACATGTACCATCAGATATATACTCAAGTCTTCCACCATACAGGAGTAAACTACTGATAATTCTTGTCAGACTGAATGCTGTTAATGTAAGTGAAGATGCAACTTGTCCTGCTGAATAAATTAAGATGCCACACCCACTACTAATTTTTAGCCAATCAGATTACTTGATTCAGATTGTTGCTATATATTCACATACTTACTGGCAAACAGTGCAGATCCAGATCAGTTCAGAAGCCAACTGATCTTGATCTACACTGTTTGCAAATGCAGCATAATTCTGGGTTCAGCAGGACAAGTGTTAATGGACACTGACAAGCACTATTAGATCTTATTTACTCAAGTCTTCCACCAAACAATAGTAAACTACCGATTGTTCTTTGTCAGAGGGAATGATGTTAACTCATTTATGCCTAGCATTCTTTAAAAGGGATATTGGCAAACAGTTCAGACCCAGATCAGATGCCACAGTGGTGTCTGATCAGGATCTACACTCTTTGCATTAAATATAATATTTCTATAAAACATGGTAAGAATGAAAACTAACCAGACATTCCTTCTACAGGAAATGGACCAGTCTAAACAGTTAAGGTAGAAAAGTCCACACGGCATAAATGGGTTCATATGCTGAGAAGATGCAACTATAATTTACTTGTCACCAGACAGAAAATGCACAGTGTCCATCAAATGAAAAGAAAAGGAAAAAAAAGCCAGTCATAGCTCTTGATAAGATGTTTTTTTGTTGTTGTTTTTTTTTTAAATCCAAACATATTGATATTTTTTTCTTATTTCTCCATGAAAATTAATGTTGTGGATAATCATTAGAAGTGCCTTGGTGAGGTGCTTCTAATGAGTACCCACAATATATGTTTTTATGGAGAAATAAGAAAAATATTCACTTGACAACAACTCTTATCTAGACCTATGGCAAGTGACAAGACCTCATGGCCACTGATTAGGACTTTGTACTGAAATCTTAGGATCAGTTTCTAACTTTAATCCAAGTATGAACTATATCCATTTAGTCAGGAGATGTTATAAAATCTTGAATATAAAATTTATGAAACAAGAATTCCGCCAAAGGCTATGTTGTGCCACACAAATTTACATAGTTGGTGAACTACGAAATATAGTTCAAGGTCAAATATGGCTACTGCTGAGTTGTCATCCCTAAGTGCCTGTTTACACCAATTACCATCACTGTAGCCATTACAGTTCTTGGGAAATGAATTAAACATTAGGGTCATAGTTAGGGTTGATACAGATGATGATGGATTGTTGGAATAATGGACAGAAAAATGGACCCTTGTATCACACCATGCTACCATGCTAAAAGCAGGTCCGACAGTGAATTTTCTTTGTCTGTGTCTTTGACCTTAGGGTCACAGAACTAGCTGATGCTCACATCAAAGCAATCTTTGGGCCCTTACACACAAACAATAAGCATTGATTTAAAAGACTATGGGCATGCAAGGAATACGATTCTTAAATAACTAACTCAATTATGCCTAGTGACCCATAAAGGGGACATTGGCAAACAGTGAAGACCCAGATCAGCTGCCACAGAATGCAGCATCTGATCAGGCTTTACACTGTTTGCATTAACTACAGAAATTTCTATAAAACATAGTAATGATAAAAATTAATTAACCAGACACCCTGTTATTAGAAATAGACAAGTCCAAAGAGCTGTAATAGAACAGTTCACTGGACATAAGTGGGTTAACAGATACCGAATATAGCTTCCCTAAACAGCCACACCTGGGGAGGCACAGTTACCATTGCAGAGAGGTGGCTATTATGGAGAAGTTAAATATATACTAAAATCTTTTAGAACTCTGTAAAGGGCTATTACATAGCTCCAGATAAGGCACATTTTTCAACTGAAAATTACTGATTTTTTTTTCTGAAATCTGAACAAAAACATGTGGTATCATCATCACAATCGGATTTTTGATTAACATGCAGGTACAGGGGCAACATCCACACCAGTGGGCCCACTTCCAGATAGCTGGCTTGCTGCACGCATGGCAGATCTCACACCAGATCTCCAGGTATGTCTATCATGAAGGTTGATGGCCGAGAGCTTCCACTCTGCAATCTCTCTCTGTAAGCTGTTTCCATGTCATGTTGGGCCTCCCAGGCCCACGCTTTCCATCAACCTGTATGTCAAAGGCTGTCTTGACTGCACCATTGGAGTGTTCCACATGTCCATATCATCGGAGTCTTCTCTCCTTCAGAGTAGGGTCCAGATCCTCAATGCCAAGCCCCACAAGTAGCTCATTGGACCTGTTAGTGACAATGTCTTGCGGTCTGACATTGCAGATCTGTCTGATCATTGCCCTGTCGTTTTGCTGCAGACTGGAGGTTTGGCTTTGTCAATGGCCAAGTCTCGCTGGCATGGAGCATTGCACTCGGCACACAAGAGCTGTACACACTGCCACGTGTTTTAAAAGAGAGGTGGTGTGAAGAGAGAACTGGTAGCAGCAGTACTCATTAGAAGCACCTCACCAAAGCACTTCTAACGAGTACCCACAACATATCTTTTTATGCAGAAATAAGAAAAATATCTGAAGCGATGTCTTATACTGAGGTACCTATAGTACTGAGGTGGCTGTTTTACTGAGCTGGCTATAATTGAGAGGTGACTGTTCATGGAGGCTCTCTTGTGTTTAATGTATGATTCAAAGACCTCAACAAATCTAGAGATGTACAGTTTAATCCAAAGATTGCTGGTAAAAAAAAATTGTAGACATTTTTGAAATATTTTTTCTTAATTTTCTCAGAAAACAGATTTTGATATTTAATGCAAATTTTTTTCAGAGAAAATTAATAAAAAAAAAAAAAAAAAACATCATCCATTCATTTTCTGCTGAATTTGCCCATCTCAGGCTGTTTTAATACAAAGGAACAAGTAAATATAAGGTCAATGGTCAATTTTACCCTCTACTGGTCAGGAAATGACAAAGGCATTGCTGGTGTAAGAGTATTTGTGGCAGAAGAGTGGATTGAGAAAGATTTTGAGGTTCAGAGAGTCTCCGACAGAATTATTTTAGTGAACCTCATAGTAGGCCACCATGTGATTACCTTTCCATCTGTGTATGCCCCACAGAGTGGTCTAAGTGATGAGGGTAAGGACCTGTTCTTTGATCGGCTGCGTGCTGTGACAGCCAGGATCCCAGCATCAGAATTTCTGATCCCATGTGGAGATAGGAACGGCCATGTTGACCGTGCAGGCACTGGATACAGGGAAGTGCATGGTGGGATGGGGTATGGCAGGCCAGATCCAGATGTTGAGGGTGAGAGAATCCTAGAGTACGCCCTAGCATTTGACCTGCTTCTTGGGAACACATGTTTCAAGAAACATGACAGCCATCTCATCACATACAAGTCTGGAAACATAGCTACACAGATAGACTTCATCCTTTTCCGTAGGACCATGCGCAAACTTGTCACAGATGTAAAAGTGATCCCTGGTGAGGAAGTAGCTCTGCAACATCAGTTTCTTGTATGTGACATGAGGATTGATGTGCCTCCAAAATCAAAGCGCAAGTTCACCCCTCACCTCAAAGTTTGGAAGCTTAAAGACCCTCTGACAAGCAATCTTTTCCAGGAGGTCTTCAACCCGCATGTGAGCACATCTGCTGGTGAAGCTGATGGGGCAACTGAGGATATCTGGAACAACATCAAGACTGGACTGCTCAAGACAACTGAGGAGGTATGTGGCACAACTCGGCCACACCTTTGGCGTCGTGAAACCTGGTGGTGGAATGAACACGTGGAAAAGGCCATTGCTGCCAAGCGGACAGCTTTCAAGGCCTGGAAGGCTGGTAAAGGCACTAAGGCATCGTACAATGCAGCCAAACGAAATGCCAGACATGCAGTGCACCGTGCTCACCAAGAAGCCAACAAGAAGGTCTACGAGATTTATTGAGTTGGGGTTTAACGACACGTCAACCCTTGTGGGTCATTTTGTGTCGTCTCCCAGAGAAAGGGAGAAAAAAGATAGAAGAGATAGTAGAGGAGATGAAAGAGAGGGACAGGGAAGAAAGAGGAACAGGAATGAAAGTGAAGAAACAGAAGAAATAAAAACATCCCCCTCTACCCTTACCTGCTACAAGGATAGCAGGCCTTGCCCAGCTGTAAGCCAATATCAGTTGGGCGCCCGGGTGACGTAAGATAAAGGACACCTTCGCACCACCCAACCACCCCTAAGGTCTACGAGAATATTGACCCCAAGTCTTCAGAAGTCTACCGCCTTGCTAACCAGTTTAGAAGAGAGAACACTGATGTTGTTGGTGACAAACCTGTTAAGAATGATGCAGGAGAGATGTCAATGAGCGAAGACTCAAAGCAGAAGGCCTGGCTGGAGCACTACCAAAGGCTTCTCAACGTTGAGTTTGACTGGGACCCAGACCACCTGTCATATCAATCACCAGTGGAAGGCCCGTCCATCCCAATCACCATTGATATGGTTAAGAAGGCTATCTCGCAGATGATGGCAGGCAAAGCACCGGGCCCATCAGGCATAGTGGTGGAGATGATAAGAGCCGCCGGTGACATGGGCGCCTCCATGATCCGTGACCTTGCAGATGCAATCATTCGTGATGGCAAGGTACCTTCTAAGAAGCTAACTGATCTGGATCTGCACTCTTTGTGATGAAATATGAATTTCTATCAAAAACCCAGATTAAGTAATCTGACTGGCTGGAAATTATAAGTGGGCATGGCCTCTTAATTTATTCAGCTAGGCAAGGGTAAAAGATCACACACAAAGTAAATTTCAAAATTATTAGAGGTAGTAGTATAGAGCATTCCGTATTAACACTAATAAAAGCACTGCAAGCATAATACCTGCCATAGCAATTATTTGTTTATGTATAAAAGTTATCGTTGCGAAAATGTGTGGAAAAAAAATGATGGAGGGACAGATAACAATCCTAAACCAGATCTTGATAATATCAATGGACAGATAACAATCCTAAAGCAGATCTTGATAATATCAATGCATATAGCAAGTTTGGTTAAAAGGCCTTGTTATTTACTCAAGTTATCATCCAGAAATGAAAATATGGACGTGTTTCGGGCAGATAACTCCATAAAGATTTGATGAAATTTGCCCATTAGCAATTCCGAACCTGATCTCCTTACTGTCAATACATATAGCAAGTTTGGTTAAAATCCCTTGTTATTTACTAAAGTTATCATCCGGAAACGAAAATATGGGCGTGTCTCGGGCAGATAAGTTCGTAAAAATTTGACAAAATTTGCCCTTTAGCAATCCCAAACCAGATCTCCTTAATGTCAATGCCTATAGCAAGTTTGGTGAAAATCCCTTGTTATTTACTCAAGTTATAGTCTGGAAACGAAAATATGGGCATGTCTCCAGAGATTACTCCGTCAAAAATTGACAAAATTTGCCCATTAGCAATCCCAAACCAGATCTCCACAATATCAATGCACATACCAAGTTTGGTGAAAACCCATTGATGTTTACTCAAGTTATCATCCGGAAACAAAAAATGGACGGACGGACGGACGTACGATGGACAGACTGACGAACGGACAGACGGATGGACTCACAGATGACCAACATGAAACCATAATACCCCGCCACTATTGTGTGGCGGGGTATAAAAATGCAGATACCTATTAGTCAGATGATGATGAAGGTTTGGTGTTTTACATCCCTATCAATATTATATATGTCATATCCAGATAATGGAAAGGTGATAACGATAGGCTCGTTGCAATGAAGCACAGTACAGTCATGAGGTGAATTCTGCCTCCAAACCTGGAACCTTTGACCTGAAGTCAGGAGCACTAACCACTTGGACAACTGGACACTTCCAAAAAAAGTCAGAAAAAAAAAACTGCAGATCCAGATCAGACTGCTCCTAAAGGAGCATTCTGGTCAGGTTCAGTACTATTTGCTATTTAGAAAAAAGACTTTACAGCAGAAATGTCTATTCAACAATTTCATTTTACAAACAGTAAAGCAGATATTGCTACAGCCAGACAAACATGTCCTCTAATGCCTGTTACTTTTGTGGGCCTTTTTGTTGTGTATTTTACTGCCAAGCATGCTGGGTAAAGAGTTCAACAGATGATAATTTGAAAATATTTTCTTATTTTCCCCAGAAAAAAGGGATTTGACATTTCATACAAACTGTATACTAAGCACACTTTGCATGAAATGTAAAAAACTGTTTTCTTGGAAAAGTAGAAAGTTTGCATGAAATATCAACAAATCCTGTTTTCTGAGAAAAATAAGAAAAATATCATCTAGTCACCGGATAAATGAGTGGTAAAAGGTTAAAAGTCTTTACTGTAGAACTTTAACTGATGTTAGTCAGGAACCCCCAAAAGGGTAATTGGTAACCAGTGTTGACCCAGATCAGATGCTGCAAAATGTAGTGTCTGATCAGGGTATACACTGTTTGCATTAATTACAGGAATTTTTATAAAACATAGTGATCGTAAAAACTATCCAGATACCTGCTTTTGGAAATAGACTGGCCTAAAGTGTTGCTACAGAAGAGTTCACTTAAAATAAATGGGTTAACAAAGCATGACTCACATACTAATGCTGACACTAGGATGACAATAACATCTCTATCAGTACTCTTAGTGTTGATAACGATTAACTACAACAGACAATTTTTTTTTTTTCATTTTTCAGAGAAAATAGAGCTTGACATTTCATGTGAAATGTCTGCCTAGCAGATAAGTCACATGAAATGTGAAGTCTTCTTTTCTCTGAAAAAAAAAACAACAGTTTTGTAAGCACAAAACTAAACAATTTTGTGCTAAGCCAAAAAAGGGCCAAACTTTGTTTAGGCAAGATAATAAATTATCTGCTGAAATTTATACTAACCATCAATGCATTTTGCGCCATAGAATAAACTAATGCTAAATGTATACATAAAATTTTCAAGGTTTTCTTTCCTTTTTTTTCTTTATTTTTTACAAATTTTCACACTACTTTTACTTAAAGCAATGCCAAGATTTTTTTTTTTGTCACAGTAAGTAAAATGTGTTCTATGAGCTGAATCATGAAAATCATGGCTAATGTGTCTTGTGTAATCAGTATTGCACCTCTTGCACAATGAAGCCACTTGCAAAAGGATGCCATGACATTGCTTAGCAAATTGCTGCATAGCAGAGAAACGACTATAATGTAGGTTTGATACAGATAGGGATGCCCTATCAGGAGATAGTATGTTTCAGTTGTGCTTATGCGACAGTAATGAGGCTAGATCAACACTGAAATGCTACAGAAAACATATATCAACATGCTAGGCAGGGAGTGAGCATGTAACAATGCAGCAAGACCACGTCCATCCTGTGCAACCACCTGTGTAGGAGATATCAGCATATATTTAACCTATGGATATTTGTCAGTGGCAATCCCACCTTCATGAATTAGATGTTACCCACCACAGCACTAATAACTCATGGAGTAATGCATGACCACAGCATACTATATCTGCCATAGCTCCAGATAAGGGCACGTTTTCCAACCATAACAACCTAAAATTTGCACTGGGCCTGCTGCCATCTAACTATCAACAGTTTTCTTATTTCCCCACAAAAACATGTGTTGTGGGTACTCATTAGAAATGCCTAGAGCTAGGATGTGTTTTTTTTTTTTCAGTGTAGGCTTTATAATGGTCTAGTCAACCTACTAAGGTCATGATGAGCTGGTCAGTTTACCTTACTACACTTTTCCCAGGCAGGCTTAACATTCTAAATGGTTTTCCAGTACTTGTGAACATTCTGTAACTAGAAACTGACATCTGCCCTTTTTGAATCAGCAGAAGAGAAAAATTGACTTTAGAAACTATTTCATGATCAATCTTCAAGGAAAAATGTTGCTGGACCAGGCAGAGATCAAACCTGGGACCTCCTGATCACCATCCAACTGAGCCATAGGGGTAGACCAGCTAGGATCTAACTTACATTTCTATTTCTTGTGTTCCAAACTATCAAAGAAGACAGAAGGTTAAATAGATAGAGGACAGTAGAAGGTAAACAGCAAAAGTACCTTTAACTCCTGCACCTAATTGTTTAAGAGAAAAAAGAGTAAGTAACAAACATCAAAGTATTTAACCTTTTGATCCCTTGCTCAGGGCCAGAAATCAATAGGACACTGCAAGAGCCTAGCAAATGGGAAAGGAATGCAGCAAAGTTGGTTGAAACCATGCAACAGTGCAGGAAGATATACCATTATAGACAGACAGACAGAATGGATAGATTGACAGAGGGGATCATAATATCCCCACTGTTCTTTTCGTACAGAAAGAGGGTAAAAAATAATAGAGTGCCATGATCTGAAGTTGTCAGATGTCCCAAGGTTTGAATTCAGTCACAAGATGAAGGATAACAAAAACTTGACCTCGTGAAATCCTCCAATTTTCAATCTTTCAAACTTGTTGATACCTAAAAATCTGATAAACCAAAGGAACAGGACCTGATGGAACACAGCAACACCTTAAAACTTGACAAAATGAGATACAATATCTATGAAACCACTGAAAAACTGGACCTCAAGAAACCTTTTGATGCCAAAACCTACTTATGAAACACCACATACCCAACAACACTTACTTACCAACCTTTGAAATAAAACTGAAACAAGCCACCAAGACTCTACTTTACCTCTCTGACAAAAACTGGACCTGAAGAAACTGACATCTAAACCTCTGACAACCTGAAATACTTGCCTTGAACAACAACCCTCTGTCAGCTAAACCTTAAACTCATTTGATACCCAAACCTCTCAAACCGAAAAAGCAAACCCGAAGAAACCCTTTGACATTTAAACCTTGAAACTTCTGGCACACCAAACCAAAGAACCTGAAGCAATGTTCTGACACCCAAAACTTTGAAAAACATAGAGAACCTAAAGAAACCATCTGACAACCTTTAAACCCACAAAACAACAACAACAAAAAAAGGATCTGAAGAAACCTTTGATACCAAAACCTCCAACAAACAGACTGTACATGAAGAAACCTTCCAATACCTGATGGAAAACTCCAACACCTTAAATCTTGACAAACTGAGATACAATATCCATGATACCACTGAAAAACTAGACCTCAAGAAACCTTTTGATGCCAAAACCTACTTATGAAACACTACATACCCAACAACACTTACTTACCAACCTTTGAAATAAAACTGAAATAAGCCACAAAGACTCTACTTTACCTCTCTGACAAAGACTGGACCTGAAGAACCTGACATCTAAACCTCTGACAACCTGAAATACTTGCCCTGAAAAACAACCCTCTATCAGATAAACCTTAAAATCATTTGATACCCAAACCTCTCAAACTGAAAAAGCAAACCCAAAGAAACCCTCCGACATGTAAACCTTGAAACCTCTGACACATCAAACCAAAGAAACCGAAGCAATGTTCTGACACCAAAAACTTGAACAAACATAGAGAACCTGAAGAAACCATCTGACAAACTTTAAACCCACAAAACAACAGAAAAAAAAGAGATCTGAAGAAACCTTTGATATCAAAACCTCCAACAAACAGACTGTACATGAAGAAACCTTCCAATACCTGATGGAACACTCCAACACCTTAAAACTTGATAAACTGAGATACAATATCCATGATACCACTGAAAAACTAGACTTCAAGAAACTTTTTGATGCCAAAACCTACTTATGAAACACTACATACCCAACAACACTTACTTACCAACCTTTGAAATAAAACTGAAATAAGCCACAAAGACTCTACTTTACCTCTCTGACAAAGACTGGACCTGAAGAACCTGACATCTAAACTTCTGACAACCTGAAATACTTGCCCTGAAAAACAACCCTCTATCAGATAAACCTTAAAATCATTTGATACCCAAACCTCTCAAACTGAAAAAGCAAACCCGAAGAAACCCTCCAACATTTAAACCTTGAAACCTCTGACACACCAAACCAAAGAACCCGAAGCAATATTCTGACACCAAAAACTTTGACAAACATAGAAAACCTGAAGAAACCATCTGACAAACTTTAAACCCACAAAACAACAACAAAAAAAAAAAAGGATCTAAAGAAACCTTTGATACCAAAACCTCCAACAAACAGACTGTACATGAAGAAACCTTCCAATACCTAATGGAACACTCCAACACCTTAAAACTTTACAAACTGAGATACAATATCCATGACACCACTGATAAACCAAATCTGATAAACCAAAGGAACAGGACCTGATGGAACACCGCAACACCTTAAAACTTGACAAAATGAGATACAATATCCATGATACCACTGAAAAACTGGACCTCAAGAAACCTTTTGATGCCTAAACCTACTTATGAAACACTACATACCCAACAACACTTACTTACCAACCTTTGAAATAAAACTGAAATAAGCCACAAAGACTCTACTTTACCTCTCTGACAAAGACTGGACCTGAAGAACCTGACATCTAAACCTCTGACAACCTGAAATACTTGCCCTGAAAAACAACCCTCTATCAGATAAACCTTAAAATCATTTGATACCCAAACCTCTCAAACTGAAAAAGCAAACCCGAAGAAACCCTCCGACATTTAAACCTTGAAACCTCTGACACACCAAACCAAAGAACCCGAAGCAATGTTCTGACACTCAAACCTTTGACAAACATAGAGAACCTGAAGAAACCATCTGACAAACTGTAAACCCACAAAACAACAACAACAAAAAAAGGATCTGAAGAAACCTTTGATACCAAAACCTCCAAGAAACAGACTGTACATGAAGAAACTTTCCAATATCTAAACCATAAAACCCTCTGACACACAAAGTACATGGGACCTGAAGAAACACTTCAACATCTTTGACAAACAGACTGACAGTTTGAAAACCTCTGACAAAAAACCCTTGACAAACTCTGATTCCTGAACTCTTGAAATTATTAACCAAAATACCCAGAAACTCCCTTGATAAAAAATGGAGACAGCACCCTAAATAATACAAGAGGCACATGGGCCACAATTTGCTCACCTGAGTGAAACCACCACTGCAGATATGCAGATGCCATGCAACATTTTTTCAGTATTGTCAAATATTGAAACTTATGACAAGGCAATGGCTTAAACAGTTTTTGAGATATCTTGCTTACAAGGTTAAAATGCTGAAATTTTCAAATCCCGATAAGTAAAAAAAAGTTCAGATATTTTTCAGGTCATTTGGTTCACCTACTTATCCTGTCCTTTCAAGTTTTATGTTTTTTTTTTTTCTATTTTTAGCTCTGACAACCATTTTCTTCAGCAGAGCAGAACCATTTTAGCAATTTTGGCAAAGGGGCATAAGAGGAAAGTTGATGTGAAATTATTTTTAAATCTTGCCACTGGCCACTGAGAAGTCATCTATCTATCTATCTATTTATTTATCTATCTATCTACTGATACTGCATCACCCTCTCGGGGGGGATTATGTGCAGGTGTCTGGTCTGCTTCAGACCATGCGTCAGTACAGTGAAAGTTAAAAATAAGACAAAGAGGTGAAATATAGTGAGGATGAAATAAAGATGATAGGTTAAAAAGTCTGATCAAGACAAAGTGCAAAGATAAATGGTTAAAAACAATGCTTCCAATCTAAGGCATGGAGTAGGTCAGACTGCTGATTGCCAGTCTGAAGGATTCAAGGTCTGGCAGTAATGCCATGTTCGGAGGCAGCCTATTCCATTGAACAATGGCGAGGGGGGAAAAATGAGTACTTGTAATAGTCGGCAGATGTGTGGATTTGTATAAATGCCAGTGGGTGCGACTTTGAATGTCGTGTAAAAACTCGGGTGTGCACAACATATGGTGGCATTGGTACTGCTACAAGCCCATGCACTATTTTGTAAAATAGCCATAACTGTGCATCTGTATGCCTGTCCTCAAGAGACCTCTATCCAAGCTCTCCGAGCATGCTAGTAAAACTGTCATAGGTTGAATAGCGACTAAGTGTCCAACGAGCAGCCCGCCTCTGAACCGTTTCAACTTTGTGAGTTAGTGTTTGGGTGTGGGGGCTCCAGACGGGAGAAGAGTATTCAAGGATGGGTTGCATTTAGGGTTTTATATGCTACCTCTATGATACACGGGTCTTTGGTGCTGATGTTTCTTTTGATGAAATCTAGGGTCTTTTAAAGGTTTTTCTATTTTTAGCTCTGGTGACCATTTTGTTCAGCAGAGCAGAACCATTTGGGCAATTTTGGTAAAGGGGGATAAGAGAAACATTTCTGTGAAATCATTTTGATTTGTCTGTTTGTGTTAATGTTTTACAGCCCAGTCAACCCAATGGGGTCATGTCGAGCGCGGTCAGTTTACCTAACCAAACGTTTACTCCGCAGGCTTAGTCCTCTAAGCGGTTAACCAGTATTGTGCACATTCTTTTGCAAGAAACTGACAAGTGCCCTTCTTGAATCAGCGGAAGGGAGAGAATGACCGTAGAAAATATTTCATGATCAATCTTCACAAAAGAATGTTGCCGACCTAGGCTGGGCTCGAACCCGCAACATCCTGATCACCACTGAGATACCGAGGCCGGCATTTTGAAATCAGTCCACTGGTCAAGGAGATGTTTACAGATATTTTTCTATTTTTAGCTCTGGCTGCCATTTTCTTCAGTCGAGCAGAACTTTTTTAGCAATTTTGGTAAAGGGCTATAAGAGGAATGCTTCTGTGAAATTACTTTGTGAAGTCAGGACACTGGCTCACTGTAACAGTGGAGGAGATTTCTTTTAAAGGTTTTTTTTTTTCTAGTTTTAGCTTTGGCCACCATTTCGTTCTGCCAAGTGGAGCCATTTTAGTATTTTTGGTTGAGGGCCATTGGTGGAACACTTCTATGCAAATATTTTGAAATCAGGCCATTGGCCAAGGACGAGATGTTGTTTGAAGTTTTTTTATTTTTTAGCTCTGGTGGCCATCTTGTTCATTGAAGCAGAACCATTGCAACCATCTTGGATTTTCAATTGACATAATTTTAGCTTGTTTTGACCCAGAAGTTATCTTGTTGTTAAAGAGCAAGTTTCAGCTCAAAGTGATCTATGGTCTGAGAAGAGATGTCAAAAACTGATTTTCAAGATGGTGACTGTGGTGGCCATCTTGGATTTTCTATTGGCTCATTTGGCTATTTTTGTCTCATAAGCACCTAATGCTCATCATCATTTCCATTCAACTGGATTATAGAGGAGATGTTCAAAATATGAATTCTCAACATTTTCCTATATAGTGTATAGGGCCCATACAAAAGCATGGGGAAGCAAATCTGACCTTGCCTTAAAAAGGTCAAACGTCAATGTAGGAAAATCATTTTAGCTATTTTGGTAGATCTCCTGTCCCCAAAGATTTGTGCAAAGATAAGGCCCTAGGGCTTATTTGATTCTGAAGAAGAAGATTTTTAAAGGTTTTTACCAAATATGGGCACGGCAGCTATTTTGGTCAATGGACTGCGACCATTTTAGCAATTTTTCTTTTTCCCAACCTAAGGAGGTTCCACATAAAATTTGAGCAACATTGGCCCAGAGGCTTCAGAGGAGAAGTCGTTTGTAATTCTCAACATTTTTCCCGTACTAATGTATGGTGCCCATACAAATGCATAGGGAAGCAAACTTGACCTTGCCGTAAAAAGGTCAAGTGTCAATATACAACCATTATTTTTGCAATTTTGGTAGACCTCCCATCCCTGATCATTTGTGCAAAGATTCAGCCCCAAGGCATCCTCTGTTCTGGAGAAGAAGATTTTTAAAGGTTTTTACCATATATGGGCATGGCAGCCATCTTGGTCAATGGACCACAACCATTTTAGCAATCGTTTGTTCCCCCAATTTAAGGAGGGGCCACAAGAAATTTGAGCAACATTGGCCCAGAGGCTTCAGAGGAGAAGTGGTTTGAAAATGTTAACGGATGGATGGATGCACGGACGAAAACTGATCACAATAACTCATCCTGAGCATACTCAGGTGAGCTAAAAACAATCCTCTGATACCTTGAAACCCTCTGACAAACAAAACAACAGGACCTGAAAATACCTACTGATACCTAAACTCCTGAAAATGTGAAACAAATCCATGAAACTCCTTTGATAAAAACTCAGAAATGTAGTCAACAACATGCTGACACCTAAACCTTGAATTCAACCCTCTTACCAAGAAGGTGGTACCTGAAGAAATCTTCCAACATCTTCATACCTGTCAAAGTGAAACAAAAGATCCAAGAATTTTTTCTCTAAAACTGGAAGACTAAATCTGAAGAACTGCACTCTGATATCTAAACTTTTGACTTCGATTGAATTTTACAGTCCAGTCAACAATCTTAAAATCATGTATGTCTTGCCATTCAGTCCACCTACTCACTTTTAGTGGGCATGAGTAGTCATCTAAGCAGTTAAATAGTACTTTGTGCACACACTTTTGCCAGTAATTGACAAATGACTTTCTTGAATCAGCTGAGTTTGAGTTGGAATTGGAATTATACAGTCCAGTCAACTCAATTCAGATCAAATAAAGCTGGCCAGTTAACCTACCCACACTTTTCCTGGGCAGGCTTATTCCTCTAAGTGGTTTAAACCAGTACTTGTGCACATACTTCGGTCAGTTACTGATAACTGTCCTTCTTAAACCACTGGAAGGGGAGAAGGACTGTAGAAATGATTTTCCGATCAATCTCCACAACTTATGTGGCTGAGCTGAAATTCTATCTTGTGACCCCAGGACCTGCTGCCAGAAGTATTACTGACTGCTATGGAGACCTGCTGAACCAGCAGAAGGGGAAAATAACTACAGAAATTATTTTATGATCAACTGCCAAGAAAGTTGTGTGGCCAAGCTGGGATTTGAACTTATAAACAGGCATGCTATGAACTGCTCTATGGATCCCAACACCTAATATTTAAAACTTGTTTGATTTGAGTCAATGTTAAACAGTCTTGTCAACTGTCCTGTTGAGCCATCTTCCACAGGCACTGCCTCTGAATCTGTGGGACTTTTATCCAACCTCACAAACTCAATTTCTGCATAAGATTACCAACAACTGCTGTACAGGCACAAAACATCCCATTTTGGAAGCCCCAGTAGGTGGGGACCATTTTGCACAATGCAATTTAACCCACTCAGGAAAAGTACTGATATTTTCTATAATACAGGTCTGTGGTCCTACTGGTCAACTCTCTATCTGACAAATGATCTTTACTGGAAATATCCATACTCCAAATTGGGTCAGCATGGGACACAGAGTACTGGAGAGATGTCCAAGACACTTAGGTCTCAGGCAGACACAAGATCAGGGTTAACACATAAACTGCTGTGACCTGCTTCTGGACGTGGACACAGTACAATCTAAACCCATTATCTGTACTCATAAACCATATACCACAAGAAATCTACCCTAGATATATTTTTTCTGTAATGTAGGTCAGAGATCAGTACATGTATAAAGATTGTAGTGACCTACCAGTAAATTTGTCACACCTACTTTACTAGATTATCCTGCCAGAGGATGATATGCAAATATTATCCTGCTGGAAAAGGTTGCTTTGGGTGCTGGCACAGAAAAAGAAAGATTTAGCGGTTTGAATACTTCTTCAATGTATATCTGTCATCAGACTGCCATCAATCACTAGCAGAGTAATTCTGCAGTGTCATATGATAACAGCCCATGCCATAACAATCCATTTGACAAGACATTTCATACTGCATGGGATTCTTCGATCAGATGCCAGGCTCACACATATCCATCCATCCATCCATCCTACCTTTTATTTTTTAATTTTGATTTGATTAACCTATTTATACTTTCATAGCAAGCTTTGTCCTCTAAGTGATTCATCAGTACTTTGTGCACATACTTTCAGCAGTTACTAACAACTGCCCTTCTTGAATCAGTGAAAGTGGAATACTGACCACAGAAATGATTTTATTAACTTATGTGGCTGAGCTGGGATTCAAACTTGTGATCCCTGGATGTGCAGTCAGATGAGCTATTGATTGTGCAATGGAGCCTGGCCACCCTGTTTAAGTAAAATCAAGACTCATGGGTGAACAAGATTGCCCTCCACTGATTTTGCATCCACTGGAGATGTTGGCACCATGTAACACCAGTACAATCTGGCATGGGCATCTGACTGTCAGCTCCATTTCACATAAATGTCATCTAACTGTTGGCCAGCTTATTCTTGGGGCATGTCTACCTCGCTTCTCTCGTGCTGTAATGTATGCATGCTGAAATATGTTATACCCTACCATCTATGTAGCCTGTAGCATGTTTGCACTGATCTAGCCTCATTACTGTCTTATGAAGTGCCTTGCTTTCTCCCACCAGACAAGTCAGTCAAAGCTCCAGATGAGGTGTGTTTTTCAATAAAAAAATACTGATGTTTTTCTTATTTCTCCACGAAACATATGTCATGGTACTCACTAGACTAGCCTCGTTGAGTTACTTCAAAAGGGTACCCACAATATAATATCGAGGGTTGAGCACAAGACTGAAGTAAGTTTGTTTGTTTGTGTTGAGGTTTTACGGCCCAGTCAACCCAATGGGTCATGTCGAGCGCGGTCAGTTTACCTAACCACACATTTACTGGGCAGGCTTAGTCCTCTAAGCGGTTAACCAGCATTGTGCACATTCTTTCACCAGAAACTGACAACTGCCCTTCTTGAATCAGCGTAAGGGGAGAATGACCGTAGAAAATATTTCATGATCAATCTCCACAAAAGAATGTTGCCGACCTCAAAAGTAAGTTAGATGGTTGTTTTTTCCTGAACTTAATCTGAACTTAATCTCCTCACCATGAAGGCATTATGAAGATTACCACATTCCTTTCTGTAAACAATGAAAATTTAGGTGCCATTGCTCATATTCGCAATGGCACCTAAATTTGCATTGTTTATAAAGGGGTCAAAGTTGCCCCTAAACAAGGGTTTCAAAAATGTGTTTGAGTTACTACAGTCTTGAGATCAACTCTCGAATATGTTTTCATGGAGAAATAAGAAAAAAAGATGATGTGGATACCCCTTCTTATCTGGGGCTATACACGCATCCTTCTCATGCCTAAAACTTGCCTCATTCATTTCACATGGGTTCACGCATTTTTGCTGTTGTTTCTTTTCTGTATGGCATTTTGCTAAGCAATGTGACGGCTTTGTTTTGCAAAGCCTTTATATGCATTACTGATTACTGAAGACTATCATGATATCCGTGATTTTTGTGATTTAGCCCACGAAACACATTTTGCAAATTGCTACTGAAAAATCTCTGAATTTCTGTAGGCCATTACTTTGAGTAAAGGTAATGTGCAAAATTTTGACCAAGACTTGTCCTAAAATTTGCACCGGACCACCTAACTACATGCTCGTTATTGACAAATCTAACCTCTGTTCACACTAGGTGTACTATGCATTAGCATTGTACTTGTTCAATTATTAGCAGTGTATATAAAAGAACAGTACATCTGGCTCCAACATCACAAAATGTCTCCAATATCCACTGAACCTTCTTGTTACAACTACATGTATAAACTTTTACTAAAATTAACTTTTTTCATGCTGGGTAAAAATTACAGTGGATGACAATTTGAAATATTTTTTCTTTTTCCCCAAAAATAAGATTCAACATTTCAGAAACAATTTTCATGATGTGTCAGACCCCAATGTCTAGGAAAAATAAGAAAACTATCTGTCATCTGTGGAATTGGCCCATTGCTCAAGGTTAGTTTTAACCCTAGTCCTGCTGAACCAGGATATGCCCCACCTTTGCAAACAGTGTAGAAGCCAACTGAACTGGATCTACACTGTTTGCCATTAAGTATGTGAATTTATATCAACAATCTAGATCAAGTAATCTGGTTGGGTGAAAATTAGAAATGGGTATGGCATCTTAATTTATTCAGCACTGCAAGGGTTAAAGTTTGACTGTTTTTTTGTGGTTTTGGGGCCTTAGATACCTTAGATACTTTAAAAGTGAAAGTTCAAAATTAGAATGTTGTAAAAACTATTTGTGTTGGTAAACTGAAGTTCCTTTGATTTTAATGCTTAGCACTCTGGGTAAAAATTTTCAGCAGAGGACATATTGAAATATTTTTCTAATTTATCCCTGAAAAGAGGTTTTGACATTTCTTACAGATTGTCTCCAATGGATGGAGGCAATTTGCATGAAATGTCATGTACTGTTTCCTGGGAAAAATACGAAAAATATCACCAATATGTTTTTTTTCCTTGTCATCCAAACCAAATGTGGACACACAACAAGTTCCACAGCAAAAGGATTAACTGGATGCCAACAGTGAAGGCATGGAAAAAAAATACCAACAAGAAAGCCTCATCTGCACCATTACTGTTGGGCAGTAAATACATAGCAACAGATAAGGCGCTTTTTGTCATCCAAAAAGTGCAGATATCTTTCTTATTTCTTCACAAAAACATATGTTGTGGAGAAATAAGAAAAATATTATGTGGATACCCCCTCTTATCTGTAGCTATGTAATAGCCACTTGCCTCAGCACATTTGAAGTGTAATTTCAGCATATAGACCAAATATGAAGTTTTTTTAAAAAAAAACATATTTTAACAAGCAATTCTTAACCTATAGATAATGTGCTATATTCTATTATGTTCATACCTTCCACAGAAAAAAACGACTGTACAGTTGTCCCATACAGTCTTAATCCAGAATGCCCCTTAGGCAATCACCTGTGTGACATCATTTCTCCCACTCTTTTGATCACCTGCCAGTTTCTTTGAATGTAAAACCCTAAAGGGTAGAGCTAAGCGGGCATAGGGAGGCGGGATTATCTTATCTATACATTAAGTATTGCTTGTTAAAATATGTTTTATTTTTAAAAACTTCATTTTAACTGCACAATACATTAACCTATAGACAAGAGGACCACGGGCCACAACTCGCTCACTGAGTAAAACCACCACTGCAGATATGCAGGTGGCATGCAACATTTTTTCAGTACTGTCAAATATTGAAACTTATGACAAGGCAATAGCTTAAACAGTTTTGGGGATATCTTGCTTACAAGCTTAAAATGCTGAAATTTTCAAAACGCCATAAGTGAAAAAAAGTTCAGATATTTTTCAGAAGTAATTTGATTCATCTACTTATCCTGTCCTTTAAAGCTTTTTTTTTTCTATTTTTAGCTCTGGCAACCATTTTGTTCAGCAGAGCAAAATCATTTTAGCAATTTTGGCAAAGGGGCATCAGAGAAACATTAATGTGAAATATATCTTGCCACTGGCCATGGAGATGTCATTTAAAGGTTTTCTATTTTTAGCTCTAGTGACCATTTAGTTCAGCAGAGCACAACCATTTTCGCAATTTTGGTAAAGGGGAATAAGAGGAGCATTTCTGTGTAATTATTTTGAAATCAGGCTATTGGCCAAGGTAGAGATGTTTAAAGGTTTTTTTTTTTTCTGTTTTTAGCTCTGGCAACCATTTTGTTTAGTTGAGCAGAACTTTTTTAGCAATTTAGTTAAAGGGCCATAAGAGGAACACTTCTGTGAAATTACTGTGAAAACGATGTCTTTTAAAGGTTTTTCTTTTTTTGGCTTTGGTCAACATTTTGTTCAGCCAAGCGATGCCATTCTAGTAATTTTGGTCGGCCATTGGTGGAACACTTCTGTGAAAATATTTTGAAATCAGACCATTGGCCAAGGATGAGATGTCATTTGAAAATTTTCTATTTTTTAGCTCTGGCAAAGGGGCATCAGAGGAACACTAATGTGAAATTATATTGAAATCTTCCTACTGGCCATGGAGATGTCATTTAAAAGTTTTCTATTTTTAGCTTTGGTGACCATTTTGTTCATCTTGTTCAATGGAGCAGAAACATTGCGGCCATCTTTGATTTTCGATCAACACTATTTTAGCTTGTTTCAATCTGGAAGTCCTCCTGTTGCTAAAGAGCAAGTTTCAGCTCAAAGTGATCCAAGGTTTGATAAGAGATGTTGAAAATTGATTTTCAAGATGGTGGCTGTGGTGGCCATCTTGGATTTTCTATTGGCTCATTTAGCTATTTTGTGTCTCGTAAGTGCCTAATGCTCATCATCAAGTTTCTATTCAACTAGATTATAGAGAAGATGTCCAAAATATGAATTCTCAACATTTTTCCCATATAAATGTATAGGGACCATATAAATGCATGAGGGAAGCAAATTTGACCTTGCCTTAAAAAGGTCAAACATCAATGTAGGACTATCATTTTAGCAATTTTGGTAGATCTCCTGACCCCAAGGATTTGTGCAAAGATAAGACCTCAGGGCTTATTAGGTTCTTGAGAAGAAGATTTTTAAAGGTTTTTACCATATATGGATATGGCAGCCAACTTTGTCAATGGACCGCAACCATTTTAGCAATATTTCGTTCCCCCATCCTAAGGAGGCTCCACATAAAATTTGAGCAACATTGGCCAAGAGGCTTCAGAGGAGAAGTCATTTGAAATCTTCAACATTTTTTCCATACAAATGTCTGGTGCAGATACAAATGCATAGGGAAGCAAACTTGACCTCGCCATAAAAAGGTCAATAGTCAATATATGACCATCATTTTAGCAACTTTGGTAGACTTCCCATTCCTGATCATTTGTGCAAAGATTCAGCCACAAGGCATCCTCTGTTCTGGAGAAGAAGATTTTTAAAGGTTTTTACCATATATGGGCATGGCGGCCACCTTGGTCAACAGACCATGATCATTTTAGCAATCTTCACCCAACCTAAGGAGGCTCCCCATGAAATGTGAGCAATATTGGCCCAGAGACTTCAGAGGAGAAGTTTGTTTGAAATTCTCAGCATGTTTCCTATACAAATGTATGGTGCCCCTACAAAGCACAGGGAAGCAAACTTGAACTCGCTGTAGAAAAATCAAATGTCAATGTACAACATTTATTTTAGCAACTTTGGTAGACCTCTTGTCCCTGATGATTTGTGCAAAGATTCAGCCCCAAGGCATCCTGAGTGATCATTTCTGGAGAAGAAGATTTTACCATAATGGGCATGGCAGCCATCTTGATCAACGGACAGCAACCATTTTAGCAATCTTTCGTTCCCCTAACTTAAGGGAGCTCCATATGAAATTTGAGCAAAATTTGCTCAGTGGCTTCAGAGGAGAAGTCATTTGAAAATGTAAATGGATGGACAGATGCACTGACTGGGCAGGCTTAGTCCTCTAAGCAGTTAACAAGTATTGTGCACATTCTTTGGCCAGAAACTGACAACTGCCCTTCTAGAATCAGCAGAAGGGAAAGAATGACCGTAGAAAATATTTCATAATCAATCTCCACGAAAAAATGTTGCCGACCTTGGCGGGGGTTGAACCCGGGACCTCCTGTGATAGAGTTTAACAACCCCTCAACCCTTATGGGTCATTTTGTTTTGTCTCCCAGAGAAAGGTAGAAAACAGATAGAAGAGATAGTAGAAGAGATGAAAGAGAGGGACAAGGAAGAAAGAGGAACAGGAATGAAAGTGAAGAAACAGAAGAAATAAAAACATTCCCCCTACCCTTACCTGCTACAAGGATAGCAGGCCTTGCCCAACTGTAAGCCAATATCAGTTGGACGCCCCAGTGACATAAGGTACATGACACCTTCGCACCACCCGACCACCTCAAAAAAAAAAAAAAGGACAAAGAAACAGTTATCTGCCCTGACATAGGCTGTTTTGTGAAACACAACCTATGTGTGAATTGTGTCTAGTTGTCCTACATGTATACATATACAAGAGGGCCATGATGGCCCTATATTGCTCACCTGAGTATCATAGCACTCAAGGAGAATATGACTTAAACAAAGGAACATTTCTGTGAAATTATTTTGAAATCGGGCCATAGGCCTAACAGATGTTGTTTAAAAGTTTTTCTACTTTTAGCTCAGGTGGTAAATTTGTTCAGCAGAGCAGAACCATTTTAGCAATTTTGGTAAAGGGGCATTAGAGGAACATTTCTGTGAAATTATTTTCCAAGCAGACCCTTGGCCTTGGAGGAGATGTTGTTTAAAGTTTTTCCTTTTTTTTTTTTTTTTTTTTTTTGCTCTGGATGCCATTTTGTTGAGCGGCAAGACACCATTTTAGCATTTTGGTAGAGGGTCACTCAAGGAACATTCCTGTAAAATTATTTCAAAATCCATAAACCGGTTTAGGAGGAGATTTCTTTTATTAAATTGTTGTCAGATGCATGACAGTCTATGCCCTTTTTCTATTTTTACCTCTGTTGTCCATTTTGTTAAGCCAAAGGGAACCATTTTAGCAATTTTGGTCAAGGGACATAAGAGGAACATTTCTGTGAAATTAATTTGAAATCCAGTGATAGGTCTAAGAGGAGATGTTTAAAGGTTTTCTATTTTAGCTCTGGTGGCCATTTGTTCAGCAGAGCAGAACCATTTTAGCAATTTTGGTAAAGGAGTATTAGAGGAACATTTCTGTGAAAGTTTATTGAAAGCGGGCCATTGGCCTGGGAGATGTTATTTAAAGGCTTTTATATTTTTTAGCTCTGACAGCCACTTTGTTTAATGCAGCAAACCATTTCTGCAATTTTGGTAAAGGGGCATGTGAAAAATATTTCTGTTAAATTATTTTGAAATCAAGCCATTGGCTGTTTAAAGGTTTTTTCTTTTTTTAGCTCTGGCAGCCATTTTGTTTAGTAGAGCAGAACCATTTAGGCAATTTTGGTAAAGGGGCATGAGAGAAACATTTCTGTGAAGTTATTTTGAAATCGGGCCATTAGCCTGGGAGGATATGTCCTTTAAAAGTTTTTTTTTTTTATTTTTAGCTCTGGTGGCCATTTTGTTCAGCAGAGCAGGACCATTTTAGCAATTTTGTTAGAGGGTCACTCAAGGAACATTCCTGTAAAATTTTTCTGGCAAAAGACTGTGCACAATACTGGTTAACCACTTAGAGCACTAAGCCTGCCTGATAAACATGTGGTTAGGTAAATTGACCATGCCTGACATGACCCCTTTGGGTTAACTGGGCCGTTAAACCCCAACACAAACCAAATCCTGTAAAATTATTTCAAAATCCATTAACCCGTTTAAGAGGAGATGTCTCTGAAGTAAGTTGTTGATAGATGCATGACAGTCTACACCCTTCTTCTTTTTTATTAAGCTCTGGTGGCCATTTTGCTCTTCAAAACAGAACCATTTTAGCATTTTTGGAAAAGGGTCATAAGAGGAACATTTCTGTGAAATTATTTTGAAATCCGGTCAACGGCCTATGAGGAGATGTCGTTTAAAGGTTTTCTACTTTTAGCTCTGATGGCCATTTTGTTCAGCAGAGTGGAACCATTTTAGCAATTTTGGTAAAGGGGCATTAGCGGAACACTTCTGTGAAATTATTTTGAAATTGCGCCACTGGCATGGGAAGATATGTCGTTAAAAGGTTTTTCTATTTTTAGCCATTTTGATAAACTGAGTGGAACCATTTTTTGCAATTTTGGTAGAGGGTCACTCAAGGGACATTCCTGTAAAATTATTTTAAAATCCATTAACCGGTTAAGGAGAAGATGTCTCTTAAGTAAATTGTTGACAGACGCATGACAATCTATGCCCGTTTCCTATTTTTAGCTCTGGTGGCCATTTTGTTCAGCTGAGCAGAACCATTTTAGAAATTTTGGTAAAGGGGCATTAGAGAAACGTTTAAGTGAAATTATTTTGAAATCGGGCCCTTGGCCTAGAGGAAAATGTCATTTAAAATGGTTTTTCTATTTTTAGCTCTGGCGGCCAATTTGTTCTGCTGAGCAGAACCATTTTAACAAGTTTGGTAAAGGGGTATGAAAGGAACATTTCTGTGAAATTATTCAAAAATCGAGCCATTGGCCTGGGAGAAGATGTCATTTAAAGGTTTTTCTATTTTTAGCTCTGGTGGCCATTTTGTTTAGCGGAGCGGAATGAATCAATCAGGCATTTTTGGTAAAGGGGCATGAGAGGAACGTTTCAGTAAAAGTTTATTGAAAGCGGGCCATTGGCCTGGGAAGAGATGTCATTTAAAGGCTTTTATATTTTTAGCTCTGATGGCCACTTTGTTTAATGCAGCAAAACCATTTAGGCAATTTTGGTAAAGGGGCATGTGAGGAATATTTCGGTGAAATTAATTTGAAATCAGGCCACTGGCATGGAAGGAGACGTTGTTTAAAGCTTTTTCTATTTTTAGCTCTGGCAGCCATTTTGTTTAGCGGAGCAGAACCGTTTAAGCAATTCTGGTAAAGGGGCATGAGAGAAACATTTCTGTAAAATTATTTTGAAATACAGCCACTGGCTTTTGGGAGTAGATGTCATTTAAAGGTTTTTTTCTTTTTTTTTAGCTCTGGTGGCCATTTTGTTTAGCAGAGCAGAACCATTTAGGCAATTTTGGTAGAGGGTCACCCAAGGAACATTCCTGTAAAATTATTTCAAAATCCATTCACTGGTTTAAGAGGAGACTTCTTTGAAGTAAAAAGTTGACAGACGGACGATGGACAACGGATGATGCACGACGGAAGACGCACAGCGGACGACACATGACAGACGAAGACCGGTCACAAAAGCTCACCTTGAGCCTTTGGCTGAGGTGAGCTAATGACAGAACACAACAATTCAAATCTTCTGGAGTTTTGTAGTCCTTTGTGTCGTATTTGAGATACCATTACGAAAACACGCCTATTCAAATATATTGAAAATTTCACCACCAAAATCTGGAAGTTTTCAGATAAAAAGTCTAACAGTTTTTTCATATTACTTCTCAAAACATAAATTGTAGGTACTCGTTAGAACAACCACCTCGGTGAGGCAGTTCTAACGAGTACCCACAATCTATGTTTTTGAACAGAAATAAGGAAAATAATGTATACCCTTGTAAACCCCAGTTTTACTATATAAAAGTGGGGTTTAAAGGGGTCAAAATTATATAGGTATGTTTTCGTGATGCATTGAGCCATGATGTGTGTTAATGCTTGCATTGGTACAGTCTTGTCTATGCATGCTTTTCCTGCTGTCTTATGATGAAGCATTTCCCCATCCAATTTATACTCAATCCAGGACATGTTGAGTATCAACTTGGTGTACTAATGATGAGAAACTTTCCCTACCCAAACAAGGTTCAAACCCATGACACCTGGCTTACAGGTTGAGACCACTATCCACTAGGACACTAAGGCCAAAATGTTTAATGCATAAAATTATGTTAACTTTGCCATTCTCTGAACCAATGCAGATATTTAAATGAAACTTTGCAACACTGTAGCAGGACGTCACATTAAAATGTTCTCAGTTTTCACAGTTGAATGCATTACTTAAGGAATAATGCTGTCTCATTTACAAGCTTTTTTTACCAAACTATTATATAAACAAGAGGACCATGATGGTCCTATATCGCTCACCTGAGCAAACAGATTTGCATACTTACTGTTGAAGTTTCAGCAAAGTTCACTGCTCTGAATTTTATAGCCCTGCACCCATCCCCCTCCCCCACCCCCCATGTTTGTTTTTCTTTTTAATGCATCATGGCAACTTGAACTAAATCTTGAAGAGGGTCACCAAAGGAACATTTCTGACAAGTCATTTTGAAATTCGTCCAGTGGTTTCTGACAAAAAGCTTTTTAAATAAAGTGTTTTATATAGCTATAAAGCCCTATCCCCTAATGGCCATTTTTTTGACGAATCATGACAGCTTGAAACAAACTTGGTAGAGGGTCACCAAAGGAACATTCCTGCCAAGTTAAACTGAAATCGGTTCAGTGGTTTCTGACAAGAAGATTTTTCAGTTTTCTATCTAGATATATAGGAAAAATAAGCCCCACGCACTAGCAGCCATGTTTTTTGACAAATCAGGATTGCTTGAACATTCTTGGAAGAGGGTCACCAAAGTAACATTGAAATCGGTCAGGGGGTATGTGACATGAAGAATTTCAAAGTTTTCTATACAGATATATACAGAAAATAAGCTCTGCCCCACTGGGTGCCATGTTTTTTGACATATCATGAAGGCTTGAACAATCTTGGTAGAAGATCACCAAAGCAATATTCCTGCCGAATTACATAGAACACGGTCCAATGGTTTCTTAAGAGAAGATTTTTCAAGTTTCTTTTTATATAGATCTATAGGGAAAATAAACCCCACATCTAGCGGCCATGTTTTTTGACGAATCATGACAGCTTGAACAACACTGGTGGAGGGTCACCGAAGAAACATTCCTGCCAGGTTATATTGAAATTAGTCCAGTGGTTTCTTACAAGAAGATTAATTATTAAAGTTTTCTATATAGATATATAGGGAAAATAAGCCCCACCCGCTAGCAGCCATGTTTTTTGACAAATCACAATTACTTGAACAATCTTGGCAGAGGGTCACCAAGGAAATATTTCTGCCAAGTTATAATGAAATCGGTCCAGTGGTTTCTGACAAGAAAATTTTTAAAGTTTTCTATATAGATATATAGGGAAAATAAGCTCCACCCCCTGGGGCCATGTTTTTATGAATCATGACGGCTTGAACAACCTTGATAGAGGGTTATATAAGATACATTCCTGCAATGTTCTATTTAATTCAGTCCGGTGGGTTCTGACAAGAAGATCATTAAAGTTTTCTATACAGATATATAAGGGAAATAAGCCCCACCCCTAGTAGCCATATCTTTTAACAAATCATGACGGCTTGAACAATCTTGGTAAAGGGACACAAAGGAAACATGTCTGCCAAGTTATATTGAAATTGGCCCAGTGGTTTCTGACAAGAAGATTTTTCAAGATTTCTATATAGATATAGAGGAAAAATAAGCCCCACCCCCCTAGCAGCCATGTTTTTTGACAAATCATCACGGCCTGAACAATCTTGGTAAAGGGTCACCAAGGAAACATTTCTGCCAAGTTATACTGAAATCGGTCCAGTGGTTTCTGACAAGAAGACTTTTTTCAAGTTTTCTATATAGATATATAGGGAAAATAAGCACCCCCCCACCCCCACCACCACCCACCCCTGCAGCCTTTTTTTGATGAATCATGATGACATGAACAACCTTGGTAGAAGGTCACCAAAAAAACATTCCTGCCAAGTTATATTGAAATCGGTCCATTGGTTTCTGACAAGAAGATTTATAAAGTTTTCTATATAGATATATAGGGAAAATATGCCCCTACCCCTAGCGGCCATGTTTTTTTAACAATCAGGATTACTTGAACAATCTTGTTAGCAGGTCACCAAGGAAACATTTTTGCCAAAAGATTTTTAAAGTTTTCTATACAGATATATAGGGAAAATAAGCCCCGCCCTCTGGCGGCCATGTTTTTTGACAAATCCAAATGGCTTGAACAATCTTGGTAGAGGATCACCAAAGGAACATTTCTGCAAAATTATATTGCAATTGGTCCAGTAGTTTCTGACAAGAAGATTTTTTAAGTTTTCTATATAGATTATATAGGATAAATAAGCCCGGCCCCATGGCGGCCATGTTTTTTGATCAATCCAAATGGCTCGAACAATATTGGAAGAGGATCATCAAAGGAACATTTCTGCAAAATTATATGGAAATCGGTCTAGTGGTTTCTGAAAAGAAGATTTTTAAAGTTTTCTATATAGACACATATGGAAAATAAGCCCCGCCCCTGGCGGCCATGTTTTTTGATGAATCCAAATGGCTTGAACAATCTTGGTAGAGGATCACCATAGGAACATTTCTTTCAAATTATATCCCAATCTGTCCAGTGGTTTCTGACAAGAAGATTTTTTAAGTTTTCTATACAGATATACAGGGAAAATAAGCCCAGCCGCCTGGCGGCCATGTTTTTTGACAAATCCAAATGGCTTGAACAATCTTGGTAGAGGATCATCAAAGGAACATTTCTGCAAAATTATATGGAAATCAGTCCAGTGGTTTCTGACAAGAAGATTTTCAAAGTTTACTATATAGATATATAGTGAAAATAAGCCCCGCCCCCTGGTGGCCATGTTTTTTGACAAATCCAAATGGCTCAAACAATCTTGGTAGAGGATCATCAAAGAAACATTTCTGCAAAATTATATGGGAATCGGTCCAGTGGTTTCTGACAAGAAGATTTTTAAAGTTTTCTATATAGATTATATAGGGAAAATAAGCCCCACCCCCTGGCGGCCATGTTTTTTGACGAATCCAAATGACTTGAACAATCTTGGTAGAAGATCACCAAAGGAACATTTCTGCAAAATTATATGGAAATCGGTCCAGTGGTTTCTGACAAGAAAATTTTTAAACTTTACTATATAGATATATAGTGAAAATAAGCCCCGCACCCTGGTGGCCATGTTTTTATGAATCCAAATGGCTTGAACAATCTTTGTAGAGGATCACCAAAGGAACATTTCTGCAAAATTATATTGCAACTGGTCCAGTAGTTTCTGACAAGAAGATTTTTTAAGTTCTCTATATAGATTATATAGGGAAAATAAGCCTGGCCCCATGGCGGCCATGTTTTTTGACCAATCCAAATGGCTCGAACAATATTGGAAGAGGATCATCAAAGGACCATTTCTGCAAAATTATATGGAAATCGGTCCAGTGGTTTCTGAAAAGAAGATTTTTAAAGTTTTCTATATAGATACATAGGGAAAATAAGCCCCGCCCCCTGGCGGCCATGTTTTTTTGACGAATCCAAACGGCTTGAACAATCTTGGTAGGGGACCACCATAGGAACATTTCTTTCAAATTATATCCCAATCTGTCCAGTGGTTTCTGACAAGAAGATTTTTTTTTAAGTTTTCTATACAGATATACAGGGAAAATAAGCCCAGCCACCTGGCGGCCATGTTTTTTGACAAATCTAAATGGCTTGAACAATCTTGGTAGAGGATCACCAAAGGAACATTTCTGCAAAATTATATGGAAATCGGTCCAGTGGTTTCTGACAAGAAGATTTTCAAAGTTTACTATATAGATATATAGTGAAAATAAGCCCCGCCCCCTGGTGGCCATGTTTTTTGACGAATCCAAATGGCTCAAACAATCTTGGTAGAGGATCATCAAAGAAACATTTCTGCAAAATTATATGGGAATCGGTCCAGTGGTTTCTGACAAGAAGATTTTTAAAGTTTTCTATATAGATATATAGGGAAAATAAGCCCTGCTCTCTGGCAGCCATGTTTTTTGACGAATCCAAATGACTTGAACAATCTTGGTAGAAGATCACCAAAGGAACATTTCTTCCAAATTATATGGCAATCGGTCCAGTCGTTTCTGACAAGAAGATTTTCAAAGTTTACTATATAGATATATAGTGAAAATAAGCCCCGCCCCCTGGTGGCCATGTTTTTTGACGAATCCAAATGGCTCAAACAATCTTGGTAGAGGATCATCAAAGAAACATTTCTGCAAAATTATATGGGAATCGGTCCAGTGGTTTCTGACAAGAAGATTTTTTAAGTTTTCTATATAGATTATATAGGGAAAATAAGCCCCGCCCCCTGGCGGCCATGTTTTTTGACGAATCCAAATGGCTCGAACAAAATTGGTAGGGGATCACCAAAGGAACATTTCTCCAAAATTATATGGAAATCGGTCCAGTGGTTTCTGACAAGAAAATTTTTAAACTTTACTATATAGATATATAGTGAAAATAAGCCCCGCACCCTGGTGGCCATGTTTTTATGAATCCAAATGGCTTGAACAATCTTTGTAGAGGATCACCAAAGGAACATTTCTGCAAAATTATATTGCAATTGGTCCAGTAGTTTCTGACAAGAAGATTTTTTAAGTTCTCTATATAGATTATATAGGGAAAATAAGCCCCGCCCCCTGGTGGCCATGTTTTTTGACGAATCCAAATGGCTCAAACAATCTTGGTAGAGGATCATCAAAGAAACATTTCTGCAAAATTATATGGGAATCGGTCCAGTGGTTTCTGACAAGAAGATTTTCAAAGTTTACTATATAGATATATAGGGAAAATAAGCCCTGCCCTCTGGCAGCCATGTTTTTTGACGAATCCAAATGACTTGAACAATCTTGGTAGAAGATCACCAAAGGAACATTTCTTCCAAATTATATGGCAATCGGTCCAGTCGTTTCTGACAAGAAGATTTTTTAAGTTTTCTATATAGATTATATAGGGAAAATAAGCCCCGCCCCCTGGCGGCCATGTTTTTTGACGAATCCAAATGGCTCGAACAAAATTGGTAGAGGATCACCAAAGGAACATTTCTGCAAAATTATATGGAAATCGGTCCAGCGGTTTCTGACAAGAAAATTTTTAAACTTTACTATATAGATATATAGTGAAAATAAGCCCCGCACCCTAGTGGCCATGTTTATATGAATCCAAATGGCTTGAACAATCTTGGTAGAGGATCACCAAAGGACCATTTCTGCAAAATTATATGGAAATCGGTCCAGTGGTTTCTGACAAGAAGATTTTTAAAGTTTTCTATATACATATATAGGGAAAATAAGTCCCGCCCCCTGGCGGCCATGTTTTTTGATGAATCCAAATGGCTTGAACATGTTGGTAAAGGATCAGCAAAGGAACATTTTTGCAAAATTATATTGAAATTGGTCCAGTGGTTTCGGACAAGAAGATTTTTTTAAGTTTTTAGTTAAAATCTATTTTTAGCTCCTATGACCTAGATATACAATGGACCAGAACCATTTGAACAACTTTGAAAGAGGAATAACCAAGGATCATTCCTGTGAAGTTTGGTCAAATTTAACCAGTGGTTTAGGAGGAGATGTTGTTTAAAGATTGTGGACGGACGGACAGATATACGGACGACGAGCTCAGGTGAGCTAAAAAATACACTTAAGCTCAGTTTCAAGATGCAATTTTCTGGGCCGACTGCTGGAAAGAGCTCTAAAGCCTTCTTTATCAACCACCAAAAGACAGCTAACCTACTTCACTGTTTTTACTATTCCCCTAATGATATTTATTAGAACTAATAATTTTAAAGGCATATCATTCTATGTAAAAAAGCAGTTGGAACTGGCAGTTCCTCATCAAATTTTCCTTTTATGATTCTGTGGTTATGTTTAAGAAATTTTACTATCTGTACATATGCACAAATATTCTAGAATTGCTATTCTGCTCTCACATTTTTAAATAGAGATATGATGCTGAAATCAGTGAAAAAGACATTCTAAGAAGGTTGAGAAGACAGAAATGTCAGTCTGCACAGATACTAAAAATAGTATAAAAATCAATTTGTTCCACTTGTAATAAGAAATGGCTAAAATGTATGTGACATATTAAGCACAGACACTAAAAATAGTGTAAAAAAAACATTTTTTCAGTCTGCACAGACACTAAAAATAGTTTAAAAAGCAGTTGTTTTTTTTTGTTTTTTTTTGTCTGCACTTGCCATGTCTTGACTTACGGGCTGTTAGGCCGCGCCAGAGGTATGTGACATATTAAGCACAGACAGTAAAAATAGTGTAAAAAATCATTTTTTTCATTCTGTACAGATACTAAAAATAGCTTAAAAAAAGTTGTTTTTTTTGTCTGCACTTGCCATGTCTTGACTTACGGGCTGTTAGGCCGCGCCAGAGGTACATGACATATTAAGCACAGACAGTAAAAATAGTGTAAAAAATCATTTTTTGTCAGTCTGCACAGACACTAAAAATAGCTTAAAAAGAATTTTTGTTTTTGTCTGCACTTGCATGTCTTGACTTACGGGCTGTTAGGCCGCGCCAGAGGTACGGGACATATTAAGCACAAACAGTAAAAATAGTGTAAAAAATCATTTTTTTCAGTCTGCACAGACACTAAAAATAGCTTAAAAAGAATTTTTGTTTTTGTCTGCACTTGCATGTCTTGACTTACGGGCTGTTAGGCCGCGCCAGAGGTACGGGACATATTAAGCACAGACAGTAAAAATAGTGTAAAAAATCATTTTTTTCAGTCTGCACAGACACTAAAAATAGCTTAAAAAGAATTTTTGTTTTTGTCTGCACTTGCATGTCTTGACTTACGGGCTGTTAGGCCGCGCCAGAGGTACGGGACATATTAAGCACAGACAGTAAAAATAGTGTAAAAAATCATTTTTTTCAGTCTGCACAGACACTAAAAATAGCTTAAAAAGAATTTTTGTTTTTGTCTGCACTTGCCATGTCTTGACTTACGGGCTATTAGGCCGCGCCAGAGGTACGTGACATATTAAGCACAGACAGTTAAAAAGAGTGTAAAAATCATTTTTTTTTAGTCTGTACAGATACTAAAAATAGTTTAAAAAGAGTTGTTGGTTTCTTTTTTGTCTGCACTTGCCATGTCTTGACTTACGGGCTGTTAGGCCGCGCCAGAGGTACGTGACATATTAAGCACAGACAGTTAAAAAGAGTGTAAAAAATCATTTTTTTTTAAGTCTGCACAGATATTAAAAATAGCTTAAAAAGTAGTTGTTTTTTTTTTGGTCTGCACTTTGCCATGTCTTGACTTACGGGCTGTTAGGCCGCGCCAGAGGTACTGGACATATTGAGCACAGACACTAAAAATAAGTTTAAAAAATCATTTTATTTTTAGTCTGCACAGATATTAAAAATAGCTTAAAAAGTAGTTGTTTTTTTTTGGTCTGCACTTTGCCATGTCTTGACTTACGGGCTGTTAGGCCGCGCCAGAGGTACTGGACATATTGTGCAGACACTAAAAATAGTGTAAAAAATCATTTTTTTCAGTCTGCACAGACATTAAAAATAGTTTACTCAAATGAAACTTTGCTAATACTGTAACAGTATGTCACATATTTAAGTGGCAGTAAACTCTTTCTTATTTGGTACCTTTCTATTTTTCACTGTTTTCACAATTAAATACTTCATCTGTGGAATGATTCTGTCTCATTTAAAAGCTTTTCATTTCCAAACTATTTAAAAAAAAAAATAATAATAAATAAATAAATAAAAATAATAACTTGGTTTGCTGTTAGCAAGACATCTTCTGATGCATAACTGTTTCTGGGCAGACTGCTGGACGGAGTTCAAAAGCCTTATTTACTAAACACTAAAAGACAACTAACTCAATTAACTGTTTTTACTATTTTCTTTATGCATCAATTTGAATGAAAAATATTTTAGGCATTTTATTGTTAACTAAAATTGTAGTTGGGACTAGTAAAACCTCATCAGATTTTCCCCTTTTTGTTTCAGTGGTTTTGTACCAGAAATTCTAGCCTCTGTGCATATATATAAACATTTTTAAATTGCTATTTTGCACTCACATTTTCAAATAGAGAAAGCATGCTCTAAAATTGGTAATTAAGACTTGTTGAGAAGATTGAGGAGACAGAAACATGGATTCTCAATCAAGTTAACTACCCTAGCTGTTGATATTCTGTTTAGATTCCATCAACTAGTAAGAAAGTAATTTGGGAGAATTGTGAATCTTACTTGGGTCATATAAGGGGATCTAAGGATTACATCTGTCTGTCCAACTGAACAATATGTATCTGGATACTGCATGTATCAGCAGTCCTTAGTAACAGATAAATATTTAAACAAATAAATTCACTACAAGAAACAACACTAGTCAAGAAGATGGCATCAGTGCAGAGATGAATTTTTAATTTAAAACAAAGATGCTTGATAATACAAAAAGGACAGAAAAAGAGTTATCTGCCCTGGAAAAATAGAAAAAATGAAGAAAAAAACAATACCAAAAAACCTGAATATCTGGAAACAAGACATCTTCTGATGCATATTTCTGGGCAGACTGCTGGACAGAGATCAAAAGCCTTCTTTATTGACCAACAAAAGACAACTAACTCAACTGTTTTTACTTTTCCCCTTAAGACATCTGTTTGAATGAAGAATGTTTAAGGCATTTTATGGCAAACATAAATGTAGTTGGGATCAGCAAAACCTCATCAGATTTTCCATTTATGTTTCAGTGGTTATTTACAAGAAATTTAGGCATCTCTATATATACATAAATATTGCAGAATTGCTATTCTGCACTAACATTTTCAAATAGAGATTGGATGCTCTGAAATTGGTAATAAAGACACTTGAGAATGTTGAGGAGAAAAAAACATGGATTCTCAAGCAAGTTAACCACTTTAGCTGTTTTTAATTTTAAAACAGATGCCAGATAATACAATAAGGATGCAGAAAGAGATATCTGCCCTGAAATAGGTTGTTTATGCAACATAAACTACGTGTGAATTGCATCTAGTTGTCCTATTCATAGTGATCAGAACACAACAATTCAAATATTTGTAGTGGGGTTCTGTCCCTTTAAAGTCCTTTGTGTAGTATTACAATTATATTGGGCCAATATGCGAGTTAATGCTTTCATTTGTGCAGTCTTGTCCATACATGCTTATTCTGCTGTCTATGTCCAAGTATTTCCTGGTCCAATTTATACCCAATCCAGGGCATATTGAGTATAAGCTAAGTGTATTAATGAGGGGAAACATTCAAAACCCAAATAAGGTTCGAACTAATGACACCTGTCTTACAGGCTGAGATCAGTAACCACTCAGACACCCTTCCCAAATGTTTAATGCATATGTTGAACTTACCATTCTCTGAATCAACACAGGTATTTAAACGCAACTTTGCTACCACCAGAACAGTATGTTACATATTAAAAATGGCAGTTAACTCCCTCTAATTTGGTACCTTTCTAATTTCTGTTTTTGGCAATTAAATGCTTCATCTATGGAATAATGCTGTCTAATTTAGAAACTTTTTTATACCATACCAAAAAAAAAGAACAAACTTAAACTCAGTTCGCTGGAAACAAGACATCTGATGCATATTTCTAGGTAGATGGCTAAACAAAGATCAAAATCCTTTTTTACTGAAAACCGAAAGACACCAAACTAACTTAATTGTTTTTAATGTTCCCCTTATGACATCAATTAGAATGAAGAATTTTCAAGGTATTTCATTACAACTAAAAATGTTGTTGGGATTGGCAAAACCTCATCAGATTTTCCTGTTATGTTTTGGTGATTATGAATAAGAATTTCTAGCATCTATACATATACATAAATATTCTAGAATTGCTTTTATGCACTCACATTTTCAAATAGAGAGAGGATGCTCTGAAATTAGAAATAAAGAGTTCTTATGGAGGTCCAGGAGACAGAAACCTGGATTCTCACTCAATCAAGTTAACCACTCTAGCTAGTGATCATTAATTCTGTTTCTGTTCTATCTACTAGTAAGTAAAACAGTATTTAGGGACAGTGCAGATATTAGGGGTAATTTGGTATATGGAATTCATTTAAGGTAAGGCATTTCAAGAAGTTCATAAAAGCGGTGAGTAATGATAATTCCAAAGAAATCAGGGTTCTAGGTTAACCTACATATCCTTATATGGTCACAACCTTGAAAGTCATGAAGATAGAGTGTGAGCACAGCATGATAAAAAGTCATCCAATGTTAAGATGGGGTGTTGAGGTGATGAGGTATAAATACTGTCTGAGCATGTCATACGAGGAAGGCGGGTTAGAGCTCAGTTGAGAGTTAGATCTGAGAATAAAAGTTAATACCTAGATTGAATGAAATAGAGAGAAGGAAAAAAAAAAAAAAAAGAGAAGGAAAAAAAAAAAAAAAAAAAAAAAAAAATAATTCCATCTGTATATTATCAGTAAATTAACTTGAATAAATAAAAAAATGTAAAAATACATTGTTGCCTTGCGTATAACTATAGCATAGTAGTATCATATAAGAAAGTAGTTGGAAGTGAAGGAGATGGCATTATTGCAGAAATGAATTTTTAATTCTAAAACCAAGATGGTAGATAATAAAAAAAGGATGATTGATTGTGTTGTGGTTTAACGACCCCTCAATCCTTGTGGGTCATTTTGTGTCATCTCCCAGAGAAAGGGAGAAAAGAGATAGAAGAAATAGTAGAAGAGATGAAAGAGAGGGACAAGGAAGAAAGAAGACCTGGAATGAAAGTGAAGAAATAAAAACATTCCCCCTACCCTTATCTGCTACAAGGATAGCAGGCCTTGCCCAGCTGTAAGCCAATATCAGTTGGACGCCCCTGTGACTTAAGATACATGACACCTTGACATCACCCGACCACCTCCAAAAAAAAAAGGACAAAGAAAGAGTTATCTATCTGCCCTGACATAGGCTGTTTTGTGAAACGCAACCTATGTGTGAATTGTGACTAGTTGTCCTATACATACATGACAGAACACAACAATTCAAACGTTTGTGATGGTGTTCTGAAGCTTTGTAGTTCTTTGTGTAGTATTTGAGCTACATTGAACCATGATGTGTGTTAATGCTTGCATTTGTACAGTCTTGTCCATGCAGGCTTTTCCTGCTGTCTTATGATGAAGCATTTCCCTGTCCAATTTATACTCAATCCAGGGCATGTTGAGTATCAACTTGGTGTACTAATGATGGGAAACTTTCCCTACCCAAGCAAGGTTGAAACCCATGACACCTGGCTTACAGGTTGAGACCACTATCCACTAGGACACTAAGGCCAAAATGTTTAATGCATAAAATTATGTTAACTTTGCATATCCTCTGAACCAATGCAGATATTTAAATGAAACTTTGCTAACACTGTAGCAGTATGTCACATATTACAAGAGGCCCCTGGGGCATGACTCGCTCACCTGAGTGACATAGCCACTGCAGATATTCAAATGTTATGCAACATTTTTCCAGTCCTATCATTGCAACTAATGAAAGGATCATCATTTAAGCAGTTTGAAGAAGAATATATGGGCATGACAGTCAATGGAGTGTGATCATTTGAACAAACTCTTAATCATATTTCAACAGAAGGATCAATCTGAAATTTGGTGGAAATTTGCTAAGTGGTTTCTAAAGAGTTGTTTAAAAATATCATGATTTTATACATGTAAACAGCACAGGGGCAGGGAAATATAATAAATATCAAAAAGATTACCTTTCGAACCAAAGAACTCACTAAGTATTAGAAAATGGGAGTCTCAGTTTTATTGACTCTTCATAAGCAGTAATGAAGTTTGCAACATTCCTTACTGTGGTTATGGAGAAGCTGTCATTTAAAAAATTCATATTTTAAAATTTAATGTTGCCATGGCAACCAAACAATATGGTCACTGGTCATAAAATACATAAACTGGGTAGACAAGCATCCAATGATTATAACTGCCAAATATGGTTTACATCACTTCACTGGTTATGGAGAAAATGCAATTTCTCATCATCAGTCTATGGGAGTTTTCAGTTGCCATGCAACCAAACCAAGAGGCAAATTGGCAGACTTTTAGCTATTTTCAATTGCCTTTATCCATTTAACATTTGTACCAAATTAGACAGTCCACTGCCTCAGTGGTTTTGGAGTAGTCATTAAAAAAATCTTCTTTTTTTAAATGTAATGTTGCCATGGAAACCAAACAAAATGGCCACTGGTCATGAAATGCACAAACTAGGTAGACAATCATCAAATGATCATAACTAACAAATATTGTTTACATCACTTCACTGGTTATGAAGAAAATGCAATTTAACCATTTTTCCATTAGAAGTCTATGGGAACTTTCTGTTGCCATGGCAACCAAGCCAAGCGGCAGATCACCATAATTTTAGCTATTTTGAATTGTCCTTACTCAAGCAACATCTGTACAAAATTAGAGTCATACTGCTTCAGTGGTTTTTAAGGAGATATCATTTAAAAAAATGTTGTTGTTTTTTTAAATTTAATGTTGCCATGGCAACCAAACAAAATGGCCATTGGTCATAAAACATATAAACTGGGTAGACAATCATCCAATGATCAGAACTGACAAATATGGTTCACATCACTTCAATGGTTATGGATAAAATGCAATTTAACCATTTTCCCCTCATAAGTCTATGGGAGATTTCTGTTGCCATGGCAACCAAACCAAGAGGCAGATGTTCCTTTTAAATATATGAGCTAAATTAGGGATAAGAATAGGATCTGAGCAAATAGACGGAAGCTGATTCTTAGCAACAAACCCAGTTTGAACTGTCAAAGATACTGATCCATCAGACTGACTGAATCTTAAATGATTTGAATCCATTGCCAGGGCATGAATCTTGCTACATCTTATGGCAGTGGTAAGAGCTAAAAGAAATGCTGTCTTTAACGTTACATGGAATTTAGAAAGAAGCCTTATGTAATGGTACATATGGGGCTTTCTGTAGACAGACTAAGACCAAAGATAAATCCCATTTAGGAATAAGAGATCTTTGTACAGGGAAAATGTATTTATTGCAAAGGCTTGATTGTCCAGAACTGGGGACACATAAAGTGGAAGTTTGTGACTCAAACGTGTCAGAAACAGATCCAGATTGGGATAGTTGAACCTTTGGAAAATTAAATTTGCTATCAATTGATCCAATGCCCACTCTGTTTTGACTATTCTGTCGATTCTCAATGACCTGTCTGCCAAAACATTGAATTTGCCTGGGATATGACAAATCCTGATGGCAATATGATGTTTTAGGCACCATTGGAGGACCTTCCATACCTCTACACATAGGTTGGGAGAATGTGTTCCTCCTTGCTTGTTGATATATGAGACCACTGTTGTGTTGTCGGTAGAAATCATGACACAAGAATGGTGAATACATTTTAAGGCTTTTATCAGTGTAAAATGAATGGCCACTATTTCTAACACTATGATATGGAGCTGGGATTGGTCTTCCAACCAGCTACCATGAAAGGGCAGACTCATCGGTTCCAGATGAGCTCCCCATCTGTTATGACTGGCATCCCTATAAAGGAATGTTTTGGGGTCTGGAGGGTGAATGGGCATTCCTTAAATGAATTGATGGTGTCCATCCACCAGTTCAAATGAAATTTGATCATACTGTTGATCGTAACCTGATGATCTAAGGGAAGAATGGGAGGTTTCCAGACCGATAATAGGCACATTTGCAGAGGTCTTATATGCAGTCTGCCTAGAAGAATTAAGTCTGCTGCTGCACTGAGTTTGCCAAAAGAGAAAGGAAAGTTCGTGCCGAAACCGGAGTCTGATAAAGAATTGTTTTGATGGTCATAATAAGAGTTTTTACTTGGTTCACTGGTACTCTGACTATTTTCTGTTGAGTTAGAAATTCCATACCTATAAAGGTGAATTCTTGTGTTGGTATCAAATCTGACTTCTTTAGATTTGACATGAAACCCAGATTTTGTACCATTTGTATTTTGTGTGAAAGATAAGTCGACTGTGAATCAGATCTCTTTTTAGCCAATCATCTCGGCATGGGAAGAAAGATAAGGCACATAGTGGTAAGTGTGCTGCTATTACATTCATTAATTTTGTGAAAATACATAGACTTAGGGACATTCCAAATGGTAAGGCTGTGAACTGAAAGACCTGATGTTTGTAGATGAACCGAAGGTATTTTCTGGATCTGAGATATATCGGAACATGAAGATATGCATCCGTCAGATCTATGGAGACAGCCCAGTAGTTGGTCATTATTGACTGTCTTACTGACTTGACTGTCTCCATCTTGAAATGTTGTTTGTTTATATACTGATTTAGTAAAGAAAGATCTATTACTGGGCATAACTTTCCGTTCTTTTTTGGCACTAGGAATAGCCAAGAATAAAGACCGGAAGTTCTCGGATTCCGTACCCTTTCCACTGCCCGTTTCTTGAGAAGTTGTGCGATCTCTTCTTGCAATAACTGGGAGGAAGATTGACTCAATCAGAACAACCGACTGGGGAGAAGCTGACGTGAATGATATCTTGAACCCATTTCGGGCGATAGTGAGGACCCACATGTTGTCTGTCAATTCTTCCTATTGTTCCACAGAATGGGCCAACCTTCCTCCCACTGGAATGTCTGGACATGGTAAGGACTGGCAGTGGAAAGGGTTGGACTTTAGAATTTTGTGGAGGATGAGGCTTGCTTAGAGGAGGGAAACTGTCTTTTTTTTTTTATTTCCACTTCTCTTAGCATATTCCTTTCTACTTGATGAGTATGACTTTGTCTGACTTTTAGGCTTGTACAGCTGCGTTTGATGAGGCCTAGAAGGTTTAGTTGGCTGCTTCGGGCTTTTAAAGACCGGAGGAGCCATATAAGTCACTTTTTGTTGTTGTAAGGTAGTAGCAACAAAGGAAGTTGCCAAGAACCATTGTTGCTGGGCCTCAAAATTGCCCTTGGTAACTTCCTTAATTTTTTTTACCAAATAAGGTTTTAGAATTTATTGGAGTATTTCGCAACTCATGGTTAAATCCAGCAGGGAAGCTTCCCATTCTAACGGAAGAATGTTATCTGTACAGAAATATTGACTCTGCTTCTTATAAAATTTAGTTTGTGTCAGGGAAGATACTAAATTTTGGGAGTATAGCCAATCTCTGCCACATTTCTCCGTGTCAATTATGCTTTGGAGAAATCTGGCAGTATTTTCAACTAGCTTGGATTGTGGCAATAGTAGTAATGAGTCGCTATGCGACTCCATTAGGTGTTCAATGCCAGATAAAGGCTTTGCTGGAGCATGCTCCTCGGTTGGCCTTGGGCATAACTCCAGGGGCAAGAGCCTGAAAACTTCATTGATTGCCCTATCAAAGGACCAGGTTTCAATTTTAGGGTCTGAACCCGAGTCCTTTGTAGAGCGTTGTAAAGTCTGTTGAGGTTGTGGACATTAGTTATTTCAGCAGGCTGTAGCTTACTCAGATTCTGTGCAGCCATGGGACTGATTATCAGATAATGAAGAAGACGTATATTTTCTTCTCCTTTTCTTGTGAGAAAGTTTGGATCTTTCTGACTTTCTGCTTCTTTTGTGAGGGTCTGAAGATGCAGACCTAGAAGAGGATGTAGAGGATAATCTAAGTTTCCTCCTCTTCTTGGATTTATGTTTACTTCTAGACTGATCCCTCCTGGAAATATGTCCAGAGAGGGAAGTGTGTAAAGTTTGTTGTCTGACCTCCAGTTGTTGCCAGGCAGTTTGATAACAACACTGGGATCAGACATATTACTAAGTCAGGTTCCAGGGGGTAATAAAACTATTTTTGAGTTATTATTAGTGAACTCCATGCCCATGGCATGAGTCTCACTAAATGTAGGTTGATTTAAAGTCTGATGACCGGTGGCCAGACTTTCCTCTGTGTTAATATTTTCTAAGTCCAATGACCAGTGGCTGGACGGCCAGTAAACAGTGATTGACCGACTTGAAAATTCTTGTGTAATGCCCATTTGACCAGGGGCTGGTGACTGGTGGCTGGTCAGTGATGTCTTCTTGTCCATTGGGTGAATGGCTGGTGGCCGGTGCTTACACTTTTCTGGGTACAAGTACCCTTGGAGTTGCCACCTAGATGGGTCCTCCCCCGGCCAGTAGGGCCATGTGGGGTGGTGATCCCATCAAATTTTCTTAGTCTGATGAATCAGACATGACTTTCTCTCTTCTTCTTCTTAGCCATGACCCACTTTCTAGAAGCCTAAGTTCTTCTTTCTTCGACAAGTTTCCAAGTTCTATCTGACCAGGAGCTACATGTAGAGCAGGTTGATTTCCTGGAACAAGAAGAGCATTTTATGCATCTGTTATGATTATCACAACGTGATTTTATATGACCACATTCACCAAGAAGAATAGTCATGAAAGTCGTGAAAATTCATTACAACGAACGAGAAATGGATAATTACAAGAAATCTAAAAACAATTTATAACAAAAGGTAGTATGAATAGTGACAGGCATGATAAAGGAATATAAGAAAGAACAAAGATTATAATTTCAACCGGAGAAAAAGGAAGAAAACAAAGGTTTCTTTCACCTGGAGAAAAAATCCTGTTTACTTTCTTGTCAACAGAAAAGAAACTGACACTTGATCAAAAGAGCGGGAGGAATGAGGTCACACAGGTGACTGCCTAAGGGACCTTCTGGATTAAGACTGTATGGGACGACTGTATGGTCATTTTTTCTGTGGAAGGTATGAACAGAACAGACTAGATAAAGTGCCCAGTGGGGTACGTATACCCCTGAACAGAGCTACCGCCACTTTTTAAAGAGCACAAAGTATGTAGCTTTGACTCTGGAGATGGCAGTTGTATACTTTATGTTATAACACTGAAAGAATTCAATCACATACAAAGTGAAGCCCTTGACCTCAAAGGTCAGGAACAGGTGCAGGAATTGAGCTAATTAAAACTAGCCCTATAACTATCACCATAGACCAGTGTAATCAATCAGTATAATATAAGCAAAAATGACATTTGTATGAAAAGTCTGTTACTTTGACTTAAAAGCCATACCCCAGCTTGGGGATGGTGCTGAGAAAAACTTTAGACCTATATATACCATCATGCTTAATATTAATGAAACCAACAAAAGGGTCTTCATAATACAGCTATATAAATTTTAATTAAAATTTTAACGTGACCTGCCTACTCAATGTCCTCTACATATCGATAAAGTATCACAAAAATATCTTATAGAATTTTTAGAGATATTGCCCACACAAGATTTAAATTAACCAAGGCCAAAAACTGCAGAATGGAGTCAGTTAGAGTGTCATTCTTGAATGTGATATGCCTACTCAATGTCCTCTACATACTGGTGAAGTATCATGAAAATATCTTAACATGTTTTAAAGTTATGGTTCGCACAAAATTTTTACAATTTCAAAGATATTATTTATAACCTCATCTCAGTTGAGCTGATCTCAGTTTCAGAAGTATACTCAGTGCACCAGATATTTATTTTGTACTGGTCAAATTTAAAGCCAGTCAGTAAGGGCAAAAACTGCAATTCTGGAATCAGTATCCATGCTGTAGACAAGCTTAGTTATTTTCTTTGGCCCATGGGCTGGTGGGGAGGGGTGAGCTGTGGTTTAAATAACTTGCTTTAAAGTATGTTTTTTGATGCTTTGATTTTTTGTTTGTGTCTCTTTCTGTACATCTTCATCAATTTTTGTGCAGTACATTACAGCTGATCATTTTTCTGTATTTATCTCTTTCAAAATTAAAAAAAAAGCTCTGAAATGGGTGCTATATGTCACATCCCCTACTCCAGGGAACCCCTTTTTAATGACAGAACCAATCCGTTGGTGTCCTGAAACCTGGTGGTGGAAGGAACATGTGGAAAAGGTTATTGCTGCCAAGCAGAAAGCTTTCAAGGCCTGGAAGGCTGGTAAAGGCACTAGGGCATCATACGATGCAGCCAAACAAAATGCCAGACATGCAGTGCACCATGCTTGTCAAGAAGCCAACAAGAAGGTCTACGAGAATACTGACCCTAAGTCTTCAGAAGTCTACTGCCTTGCTAACCAGTTTAGAAGAGAGAACACTGATGTTGTTGGTGACAAACCAGTGAAGAATGATGCAGGAGAGATATCAATGAGCGAAGACTCAAAGCAGAAGGCCTGGTTAGAGCACAACCAAAGGCTTCTCAATGTTGAGTTTGGCTGGGGCCCAGACCACCTGTCTTATTAACCACAAGTGGAAGGCCCGCCAATCCCAATCACCATTGATATGATTGAGAAGGCTATCTCACAGATGAAGGCTGGCAAAGCATCGGGCCCACCAGGCGTAGTGGTGGAGATGATACAAGCAGCAGGTGACATGGGCGCCTCCATGATCCCTGACCTTGCAGCTGCAATCGTTTGTGATGGCAAGATACCCTCTGACTGGGAGCAGAGTTTCATTGTCTGCCTCTACAAGGGAAATAGGGACACACTGGAAAGGGGCAACTGCCGCGGTCTCAAGCTGACAGAACAGGTTATGAAAATCCTGGAGAGGATTGTGGACGGCCACATCAGACAGTTGGTGTCAATTGACGATTCCCAGTTTGGCTTCGGCCTAGGCAGAGGCACTACAGATGCAATCTTTGTTGTCAGGCAGCTACAAGAGAAGTATCCAGCTGCCAACAAGAGACTCTACATGGCTTTTGTAGACCTGGAGAAGGCGTTTGATCAAGTACCTCGTAAGGTCATCTGGTGGGTGCTGAGAAAACTTGGTGTGGAGGAGTGAATTGTGCAACTGGTACACAAATGCGCGGAGCCATGTCTGTGTTAGTGAGGGGTACAGTGAAGAGTTTGAAGTGAAGGTTGGTGTTCATCAAGGATCAGTACTCAGCCCACTGCTCTTCATCATTGTGCTTGAACCCTGGGAGGACCTCTATGCCGATGATCTTGTTATCATCGCTGAATCACTTGAGGAATGTGTCAGGAGGCTCTTGACTTGGAAAGAAGCAATGGAGAAGGAAGGACTGAGAGTAAATGCAGGAAAAACAAAGATCATAGTCTGCGGTATGGGACTGGACCTCCTGCAGAGTTCAGGTGAGTTTCCATGTGCTGTCTGTCACACTGGAGTGGGCAGCAACAGCATCTTCTGCAATGTCTGCAAGCACTGGGTGCACAAGAAATGCAGTGGGCTCAAACGCTTGACAAAAGACCCTGACTACAGATATACAAGGTGCCAGCAAACTGCATGCCCCTTGCATGGTTGGCAGACCACAGAAAGAAGTCCAGGTCGGACCTGACAAGCTTGAGGTGGTAGCTTCCTTTTGCTACCTAGGAGACATGTTCTCAGCAGCAGGTGGGTGTGAACTTTCAACCACAACATGTGTGAAAACCGCCTGGAAGAAGTTCAAGGATCTGCTACCAGTTCTCTCTTCACGCCACCTCTCTTTCAAAACACATGGCCATGTATACAGCTCTTGTGTGCAGAGTACAATACTCCATGCCAGTGAGACTTGGCCATTGACAAAGCCAAACCTCCAGCATCTACAGCGAAATGACAGGGCAATGATCAGACAGATCTGCAATGTCAGGCTGCAAGACATTGTCACCACCAGGTCCAATGAGCCACTTGCGTGGCTTGGCATTGAGGATCTTGACCTCATTTTGAAGGAGAGAAGACTCCGATAGTATGGATATGTGGAATGCTCCAATGGTGCAGTCAAGACAATCTTCGACATACAGGTTAATGGAAAGGAGGCCCAAGATGACATGGAAGCAGCTGACAGAGAGGGATTGCAGAGAGTGGAAGCTCTCGGCTATCAGCCCTCATGATAGATATACCTGGAGATCTGTTGTGAGATATGCCATGCGTGCAGCAAGCCAGCTATCTGGAAGGGGGCCCACTGATGTGGATGTTGCCCCTGTACCTGCACGATAATAAAAAATCTGATTATGATGATTATGATGATATGAATCACCTTACGTAGAATTCGGGTGACCTTTGGGTTTTTTTTCTTTTTTCATCTGCTCTAGCTATGATCAATCAAAAGTACTTAGCTATCCAGTACTGAAGTCTTATCAATGACTTTTAAACCCACACACTGCAAGCTACTTTCACTTCTGAGGCTGTTTACACAGATCCGTCACGACTGCAGACATGATTCTGTATGCATTCATCTGATGCTTTGATGATTTCATCAGTTATGTTGCACACTAAAGAAATACAATGAATCAAATAACAATAACTGGCTAAAATAACCCATTATTTTATCTGATGCAGTTCTGCAATCTCTTTCCTCATTCCTCATTTTCTGGAGGCCATGTTTCTGGAATCTTGGAAAACCCCAATGTGGAATGGTGATCTGCAATTTTTTGTCACTAACATTTAACTAGACAATGATGCTGAGAACTAGTCGCTCTTATGCACAGAAATTATGCACAGATGTTAAGCATGGGAAATAGGTCACACTGTGTATCAGGGTGAAACTTTTGCTGTCGGGGCTATGCATACAAAATTATTGTTTTGAATACAACAGACTGTTTTCATTTTGATACGCTACAAATTGATTTTTCAATGTATTCTCTATTAACTCTTTGACTGCTGTAGGTGAATAAAGTCAACAGCTTGGCTAACTGCCATAGGCGGCTTTTGTCGGCAAAAGTTAGTACTTGTTTTAAATAAGTTTTACAAGCTGGTAATTTTCACGGAACACCGGAAACATGATCTGTGCTTTGCGTTTACACAATGTTGTGTTGTCAAAAATGGAAGTAGACTTGACAAAGCTATTTTTTTGAGTTTATAATTAACAAAGTTTAGGACTTTGGGGATTCAAAATGGTTTAAAAAGAGGACTAAAACAAGGAGGGATGTGATTAAAATATTATTTAAAGCGGAACAAATGAAGGAAAACAGGTGCTAACGACCTCAGAAGTATAGTGTTTATCGACTTAATGTGCCCTTAGAATATTTTAGGCCAAGTTAGGGGCACAAAGGCCAGGTGGCATGACAAGAAAGGCTTAGATTCAGGTGAGGTATATTTTTGGCTTTGTTCTATGGGCCATGTCAAAACCTTTAGGCATATACTTGTGTCAACTGATTTAAAGTACTGTAAAATAACACACAAAGGCTTCTTGATTGTTTTTCTTTTTGCTACTGCATATTGTTAGCCTGCTACTTTGTTTTATTCCTTGCTATAAAATGCACCGTAAACATGGTCATTTTCATTCCAAAGAGGCCTCTTCTATACAGTGCTTATTTTTATATGCACTGGCTAATCTTGATGATTTCATGTGTCAAGCTGTAGAATATTGTGAATTGAACTGATTTTATCACAAATATTGCAGTTTGTATGGGACCTGCAGACAATTATCACAAGAATAGAGGAAAAAGTTCTAAATGGTATTGTGTGGGGTTGATAGGCCGTAAAAATCCAAAACATTTCATTATGAAATTTTTTACTTGTTCACAAATAAAAAATAAAACCATAGTCAAAATTTGAACAGGATACCTTTATTATTGCATAAAATACAGTGCCGCACGTTATTAAGAACCGTGCATTAACCCGCAAAAAGCCATGTATTAACAAAGCAATTCACACGCTGTTAATGCAAGGCTACGCAACTTTCAATATGCCTGTACCAGGGCCACAGAATTGCTGCCGTCACGAGATATGTTCTGCCCAGCCCTAGGATGAGCATAGTCCGTGGAAATTTCATTCACGAGACATCGGTGAAAAGGCGAAACAAAATAGTGCAAGAAATAAGTGAAATGTAGCAAATGTTTTCAGTTTTTAATAATTTTTTTTGCAATAATAGTGATCGGACATGGTTTTTCAATGCACTAACATTTGCCAGGTCCCTTGGGAGGTGTTTAAAACTGCAGCCTTTGGCCTCAGTTTTCAACACCTCCCATAGGCCCTGGCGAATGTTAATGCATGAAAAAACATGTTTGATCCCTATATGAGTTCCCAAGATATAAAGATTTTACTAGTAGTACTCTGCTCTAAGAGAGTCATTAAAAACATTTGGCACTGAGGAGTACTTTTCACTGTATATTTGGCAGTGAAAGAGTTAAATATTTTGGGGTATTTACGGAAAACACACTGATTTATAAGGCACTGAACCTCTTCTGATTCAGGCTAATTTATCTAAAACCAGACATGATGTTGCACTCTTATGGGTTACCTGAAAAGCTGCATCATATCCGTAGAATGCGTCTGTATTTGGGATTGGCTAAGTTTCACATTGGTGCAAAAGAATCCATTATTTATGGCTGGACAGAGGCTATCTGGAGCACTGTATACTGTTTACGTTGAGAAAATAGAAAATACTATGAAAGCAGACTTCCTATTGGAACTTGGTCAGCTGTGAAGGAGCTACGGGAGAATAAATATCAAAGAAATCTTCAGAGCTTGTGAACAGTACTGTTCAATAATTACCCAAGAGAGATACATGTACCAACAAACTTAATTTCCATGCTCTCTTGTAATGCTAACTTTATAGAGAAGGCATGCATTTAGTAGGTTGGAGTAAGAGTATTGGTTGTTGACTGTGGTCAACAGGGTTGGAACTCTCAGGAACCAAATATACAGATGAGCTAATGCACCAGGTATTTGTGCCACTGTTATCCCATCTATAAGTATGGGTTGGGGATGGTTTGGGGATGGCCTGAGGGCTGATGTGCAGCACAGTGATACTTTGAGGTTTCCTGCAGTGCAGAGTAAGTCTTAGGCTTGTGGCATATCATGCAAAATACACCTCCATGGAATTAATACTATTCAAAAGAGCAGGAACAAGGGCAGAGGAATGACTTCAATATGTCCCTTCAGAGCAGGACTTTTAGCAGGACTGTGATAGACAAAAAGTCATTGGCTAGTCCCCGTAAGTGGGAGGGCAATGGTTACAAATGAGTAGTGCATTACAACATGAGCAAAAAGACACAGTTGGCTGGCTCAGCAGCTGAATGCAGAGATGGCCTTATTACTCTGATAGAAGATAATTTTGGATATTAGAGCTGAATATTGATAGAGAAGAGCAAAAAAGCTGACCTTCAAAACAGAGTGTTGTATTATGAGTGTAGGAATTTGTGTTGGGTGAGATTTTGGTAAAACTGTCTTAAAGGATTGATTCCTAAACAGACAAACAGACAGGGGTGACCAGGTTTCAGCCACCAGTGATTTCCTAAGTTGATGCTTGTGAGATAATCTGATAGCAAGATATAGTTCTGAGAGGTAACCAGTCAAAAGATAATGCTGAACTTGGGATTGAACATTATCACATGAAGCCGATAGCTTGTAGCATCAGAATGTAACACAATGCTGAAGGCATATTCCAAGGAAATAGTTATTATAAATATTTCATAATGGAAAGCATGGGCCTGGGAGGCCCAAAATGACATTGAAGCAGCTGACAGAGAGGGATTGCAGAGAGTGGAAGCTCTCGGCTATCAACCCTCATGATAGACGTACCTGGAGGTCTGGTGTGAGATCTGCCATGCGTGCAGCAAGGCAGCTACCTGGAAGGGGGCCCACTGATGTGGATGTTGCCCCTGTACCTGCACGTTAATCAAAAATCCAATTATGATGATGATATGATTTCATATTTTAAGCACTAGATTTGTTGTTGAACCTAGCTTAAAATGCATAGTTGTCTGTACATATTTAGATTTCATCATGTATTTGAGTAATGCAGTAATTTGTATGCCTCATTTCAGTAAGATGGATTCCTGGCCAAGTAAAGATCTTTTTTCTATTTCAAAGCTTTTTGTAGCGATGTGCTTGTCACTTTGTATATGTTGGCTGGTTCTGGGCTGGAACTGATCACTCCAGTGGTTGCATCTCTGAAGTGCATAACAGTCAGCAGCAAAATGTCTCATGAAGGAAGAGATTACCCTTCTGAAAGACTGAATCAAATTAGTATGAGACTAGAAATGTGTCAGTATGACACAGATGCCCCAGATCCTCACCCACACACAGGCTTTTGCAAAAAATAAAGTTTAAAAAAGGGCCATAACTCTCATAATAATTGGCAGATTTTACCCTAAATCAAACTTGACCTATATTTTATGATTTTATACCTGTGTATAAAATATGAATCCAATACACAAATCTTTTTCTAAAAATACCGAAAGAAAAAACATTTTTTGAATGTGAAAAGGGCCATAATAATAGGTGGATTTTATCCTAAATCGAACTTGACCTCTATTTTATGATTATATACCTGTGTATTAAATATGAATCTAATACACTAATGTTTTCAAAAGCTATCAAACGGAAACTATTTTTCAATGTAGAAAAAGTGTTGTAACTCCAAAAATAAATCAAACTTGACCTACATTTTATGATTATATACCCGTGTACAAAATTTGAATCCAATACACTAATCTTTTCAAAACATATCCCAACGGAAAACATTTTTCAACTTTTTTTTTTTTATTGAAAAAGGGCTGTAACTCCAAAAATAATTGGTGGATTTTACCCTAAATCAAACTTGATCTATATTTTATAATTATACGCTTGTGTATAAAATATGAATCCTATACACTAATCTTTTCAAAAGTTATGCAACTGAAACCATTTTTCAAAGTTGAAAAACTCCCAAAATATAATTGGTGCATTCTTCCCTAAATCAAACCTAAATCCAAAACAACAATCTTTTCGAAAGATATTGCATGGAAAACATTTTTGTTACATACGGGACGGATGGGACGGACAGGACAGGACGAGACAGGACAGGACGGATGTATGTACAGGACAGCAGTGATACTATATGCTCTCCCCACCCCCATTGAAAATGGTAAGGGCATAAAAAAAGACTGAGTGGTCAGACCTATCAGAGAAAAATCTGCTAGTTCCAGACAGTTTCCAATGCTACAAATCTAACAAAGTTAAGGAGCTACTATGTGATAACCATTAAACCAGACTGGCTATCATCCTGGGTGGAATGACATTTGTATCACAGCCTCTAGATGTCTCAATGAACAAGCCCATGGAAGTACTGCTATAGCAGAAGTGGAATAACTGGTACACTAGTGACAGTCGTTCCTTCAAGGCTACTGGAAGGATGAGAAAACCAGAACTGCTAGGTATCTGCAAACTGATCATTGAGACATGGGCTGTGTTACACCCAGCTATCATTGTCAAGGTACTCAAACAATGCTGATTTCTAATAGGATGGGCAGCACAGAGATTGACATAATATGGGAAGAGTAGGTGAAGCCCAGACACCCAGTTACTGTAGAAGATGATGACGACTTATGATGAGGTTGACTACAGTGAGGAGAATGCCTTTTACTTTGAGGTCCCAAACCATTACTCTGATGTTGAATATCATCTGTTTTGTTCAGAAGGGGAGTTGGACTTTGAATTTTAGGAAAAACTCCCCATTTTCATAGAGTTTCAGCCTATCATTGCATACTGCTTAACTTTAGGAATTTTCAGATGCATTTTACTTTGCAAAATTCAGACCAAATTTATAATTTATAATCATGAATAAAACTAGAAATTTGTTCACAGTACATGGATGCCATCACTGTGGGGTACCTGACTATAAAACTGCAAAATTCTACCTGGTACAAATGCCTTAACCAGAGTCTAACAGGTACGTACATACAGAAAACCTAAAAACTGTATGCCTGGGGCATCATCTGATGCAGGGGCACAAAAATGTCTGATTCTGTGCTTAGTGATGTAGCTGTCATGGGTTTAATACTGTCCTGAAATTTATGCCAAAAGTATACAGTCCAATCTAATTTTTTTTTAAATCTTGTAGAAACAGTAAATGGGTAACATGTGGCTCTTTGAAGCAAGGACAATATCTTATGAGTATCCAATAACTGACTGTCTATTCCGTATCTTAACATTAAATCATCAATTCAGATTTTTATGAGAAAATAAATAAATCATCAATCAGTGGCATAATGACTTTGCCCACAGCACACTTAGTTTTGAAAATTATTGACAAAATGTTCTCCAGAACTATGGATGGATTTGATTGTGTTGGGGTTTAATGACATGACAACCCTTGTGGGTCATTTTGTGTCGTCTCCCAGAGAAAGGGAGAAAAAAGATAGAAGAGATAGTAGAGGAGATTAAAGAGAGGGACAAGGAAGAAAGAAGAACAGAAATGAAAGTAAAGAAACAGAAGAAATAAAAACATTCCCCCTCTACCCTAACCTGCTACAAGGACAGCAGGCCTTGCCCAACTGTAAGCCAATATCAGTTGGTCACCCCGGTGACATAAGCTACATGACACCTTCGCACCACCCGACCACCACTACTATGAATGGAAGGCTTTGCTTTGTAAACAGGAGTTTTGCCCTATCAAAAATCCATAAATTGTGATGTTAAAACTTTAACCAAAACCTACCCATATAAGGAGGTAAATACATGCACTATGTTGAGAGTTTTTCTTTCAATGGAACCTAACCATTGCAAATATGAAACCTGGCCATTTAACCAAAGTGAACACTACACAAGTTCCAACAGCAAAACTGTAAATAGCATGTCACCAGTGAAGGCCACAGTGAACGTAACTCACAATCCAGAAACCTCATCTGCACCATCTCTGGTAATCAGCAGTGATCTGGTGATGCGAGTTTCCTGTGCGATCAAGTCATTTGTCCCTTTAAAAATACTAACAAGAGCTTTGCCAAGCGGGGCATTATATGCTGTAGCAAGTAATAAGCTGTAGCACATAAACTGGCTCCTGTATAATTCAGTGCTACCGATATAAACTGTAAGTGGAATTACAAAAAATTTTTTAAAAATTTTCATTGAGGCTTAGCTCTGCTGACATTTGGTGAACTGTAACCTAAGGGTCCAAGCTGGCCCAGAAATTAAGGGAGAAGTGATTTCTCCCACCTGGTTAAATAGGGAGGTTTGCTGCATCTAGGGAGAAGTGCTTTAGGGTGAAGGATACACGATAGAAGCATGGCTATATTATAAGCTCATATGAGCTTTTGGCTGATTTGTTTTTCCTATACTTCAATATCGGACCAAACAATAACAATACAAAAAACAAAAACAAAACAAAAAATGCTGCAAGAAATTTTTTGTAAACCTTTAACTTGTTTTATACTGATTTTATTTTTGTTCTTCAAGGGAGCCAAATCAGAAGAGTGTTAAAAAAAAAAAAAAAAAAAAAAATATGTTTATAAGTTTTGATATTAGTCAAGCTTCTTAATTCTGTACCATTTAATAAATGTATTTATAAAGATTTAATAATGGCAACATTTCCTTGCAAATCTAATAAAAGAAGATGTTTAAGAATATAAATAACTTGCCCATATGGCCATAACTTTAGCTATTTGCAAAAAATATACTTATTATATAGTAAAATTTGCACATTATTACTTCTAAACAATATGCTGCGAAAAGTTTACAAAAACTTTCAAAGGGGCGTAACTCTGCCAATATTTAGTGCACTGTAACCTCGAAATAATATGCACTGCTCCACATCATTGCGTAACTATTTATGAAGTTTCAGCTTGATTGAATGTAATCTGTAGGAGAATTTAGCCTGAAACAAAAAATTAATAGAAATTTTCAAAGGGGTTTATCTCTGCTAACATTTAGTGGACTGTAACCTTGAAATAATATGTGCTGCTCCACATCATGGTCTAACTACAAATCAAGTTTCAGCTTGATCGGATGTAAATGGTAGGAGGACAGATGTGACACACCTATTCAATGTCCTCTACAACTTGATCAAGTATCATGAAAATATCTCAAAGAGTGATTGTTATGGTCTGCACAAGATTTTATAACTATGGGAGATAACTCACAAATACAGTCTGTTAGAGTTGTCTTTCTTGTACGTGACACACCTACTCAATGTCCTCTACCTAATGGTGAAATATCATGAAAATACCTTAAAGGGTTTGAGAGTTACGGGCCGCACAAAATTTAAAAAACTACGGGAGGTAACTCCAAAACGAAGTCAGCTAGAGTTGTCTCTCTTACACGTGACACACATACTGGTCATCCTCTCTATCCCTACTAAATATGAATACTGAAGAATAACGATAACACAACTTTGAAAAAAGGTTAACCAAAAGGTAAACCTGGGGGGTCCAGATGAAAAGATATTGAATGGAAACCATTTTTAAACTATTTTTCAACACTGATAAAGGGCCATAACTCCAAAAATAATTGCTGGATTTTACCCTAAATCAAACTTGACCTATATTTTATAATTATATGCTTCTGTATAAAATATGACTCCCGATTCACTAATCTTTTAAAATGTTATCGAACAGACACCATTTTTCAAAGTTGAAAAAGTGCCATAACTCCAAAAATATGTGGATTTTACCCTGAATGGTACTTGACCTACATTTTATGATTATACACCTGTGTATAAAATTTGAATCCAAACTAATCTTTTCAAAAGATATCAAACATTTTTCAACTATTTTACAACATTGATAAAGGGCCGTAACTCCAAAAATAATTGGTGGATTTTACCATAAATCGTACTTGATCTATATTTTATGATTATATACCTGTGTATAAAATTTTAATCCAATACACTAATCTTTTCAAAAGATATTGCATGGAAATCATTTTCAACAATTTTTCAACATTGATAAAGGGCCGTAACTCCTATGCAGACATGAAGTTATCTCCTTTAAAAAGTACTTTCAAAGTGGCCGGCCTCCGTGGCTCAGTTGGATGCGCCATTCGACTGGAGACCAGGAGGTTGCTGGTTCAACCCCCGCCGAGGTCGGCAACATTCTTTCGTAGAGATTGATCATGAACTATTTTCTACGGTCATTCTCTCCCTTCCGCTGATTCAAGAAGGGCAGTTGTCAGTTTCTGGCGAAAGAATGTGCACAGTACTGGTTAACCGCTTAGAGGACTAAGCCTGCCCAGTAAACATGTGGTTAGGTAAACTGACCGCGCTCGACATGACCCATTGGGTTGACTGGGCCGTAAAACCTCAACCAAACAAACAAAACTTTTAAAGTGAAATTTAACCATGAAAAATCATCCTATTCAAAACTACTTTTACCTTGCAACCTTACAAAAGTGATGTTTAGTAATGAAAAGCAGCCTATATAAACTTAATATTACCTTGCAACCTTTTATATCCTAACATTCAAATAATGTATATACATGTATTATGCATGGTCATCCCAACCAAAGTAAACACATCACAAGTTCCACAGCAAAATGTTAAAAGGATGCCAACAGTATGACCCAGATAAGTATGACTTGTCATACAGAAAACTCATCTGCAGCATGACTGTTGGTCATTAAATAATTTTACCCTAATGAACGTAATGTATCTTAACAGGATATGACCAAAAGTTCTTTAGACCTAAGGTCTGAGAGTTTCTTAAGACATAATATTTTTCCTTTTCAAAAATACCTTCAAAGCGATATTTAAGAATGAAAAGCATCCTATTTAAAACTAGTTATTACTTTGCAACCTTCCAGAAGTATTTCAAAAAATAATAAAAAACTAGAAATGTGTCAGTATGACACAGATGCCCCCACCCAGGGCCATCCTCACCCACACGCAGGTATTTTGCAAAAAATGAAGTTGAAAAAGGGCCATAACTCTCCTAATAATTGGCAGATTATACCCTAAATCAAACTTTTTTAAAACAAGAAAAATGCCTAATGCATTATGGGCAGGTTTTTCAAAAGGTCAATGAAAAGGTAAACCTCGGAAGATCCAATGCCCACGGGCCATGACATCGCTTTTTTAAAGGACAGATATATGAAAAATCCGTCCAAAATACAACTTTGGCTGCACAAGCTTTCAGCTTCAGGTACCTAACAAAGAAAGTCAGCGTTGTCTCTCTCTTATATAGGGCATGCCTACTTGCCCTTATCTATGCGTCTACCAAATATTATCAAAATATTTCAAACCATTTAGAAGTTATGAAGTGCACAAGAATTTGGCTTAGAAATTCATTCGGGGGAGTTAACTTGAAAAAATAGCCATCAAAAGAAATGGCAAATCCCCTGACTGCACTGCAGATGGCTGTCTTTTTTCAATCAGAGATGTAATTTTATCAAGGGATACACTTGTTTAACCCTGCAGTGGGTGATAACTCCACAACTGTGAATCAGACACAGAACTCTAAAACCATAAGTTGTAGAAACTGGAGTTTGTGTTTTTCAACAAAGAAACTGAAAATAATGAGAAAAATAAGGCCCATTGCCTACAATGATTATAACTCGCAAACCGTAAGTCATGGAAACTGGATTTTTTGTTTGCTAGTATGTGATTTTCAACAAAGAATCCAAAAATAATGAGAAAAATAAGGCCTGCTGCCTGCAAAGATTACAACTCTCAAACTGTAAGTCATAGAATTTGGATTTTGTGTTCGCTAGTAAGTGATTTTCGACAAAGAATCCAAAAATAATGAGAAATATAAGGCCCTTTGCCTCAAAGTCCTGTAACTCTTCAGCCATTGGTCTGAGAAACTCAATTTTGTGTTTGCTGGTAAGTGATTTTCAACAAAGAATCCAAACATAATGAGAAAAATAAAGCCTGCTGCATGCATTGCTGATAAATCTGCATCCGAAGTGTAAGGAAGGGAGTTAACTCCAACATTCCGTAGGTCAGAGTTGTCCTTACATATTGTGACACACCTAGTTTATGTTCTTACAACCAGGGGAGATAATTGAAAACACAAGTTCCACAGCAAAATGCAAACTGGATGCCAACAGTAAAAGGCATGATAAACACAACCCGATTCAGAAGGCTCATCTGTACCACCACTGTTGGTCAGTAAATACTACTTGCCTAAGTGGATGTGAAGTGTCTTAACAGGATATGACCAAATGTTCTTTAGACTTAAAGGTCGGAGAGTTTCCTAAGAAAATATAATATTTTCCCTTTTCAAAAATACCTTTAAAGTGATATTTTAGAATGAAAAGCATCCTATTCAAAACTAGTTATTACCTTACCTTGTAACCTTACAGAAGTATTGTAAAAATTATGGAATCAAATTAGTATGAGAAAAAAGACTGGGTGGTCAGACCTATGAGAGAAAAAACTGCTAGTTCCAGACAGTTTCCAATACTACAAATCTATCAAAGTTAAGGAGCTACTATGTGATAACCACTAAACCACACTGGCTATCATCCCGAGTGGAATGGCATTTGTATCACAGCCTCTATATGTCTAAATGAACAAGCCCATGGAAGTCCTGCTACAGCAGTGGAATAACTGGTACGCTAGTGACAGTTGTTCCTTCAAGGCTACTGGAAGGATGAGAAAACCAGAACTGCTAGATATTTCTAAATTGATCATTGAGACATGGGCTGTGTTAAACCCACCTATCATTGTCAAGGCACTCAAAAAATGCTGATTTCTAATAAGATGGGCAGCACAGAGATTGACATAATATGGGAAGACTATTTGAAACCCAGACACCTAGTTACTGTAGATGATGACGACATGATGAGGTTGACTACAGTGAGGAAAATTCCCTTTACTGTGAGGTCCCAAACCATTACTCAGATGTTTTGTTCAGAAGGGGAGTCAGACTTTGAATTTTAGGAAAAACTCTCAATTTTCATAGAGATTCAGCCTATCGCCACATACTGCTTAACTTTTGGAATTTTCAGATGCATTTTACTTTGCAAATTTCAGACCAAATTTATAATTTTAAACCATGAATAAAAAAAATGTCTGAAGACAAACAAACCATTCTGTGCTTAGTGGTGTATCTATTATGGGTTTAATGCTGTCTTGAAATTTATGCCAAAAGTATACAGTCCAATCTAATTGTTTGGAAATCTTGTACAAACAGTAAATGGGTAATATCTGGTGCTTTGAAGCAAGGACAATATCTTATGGGTATCTGATAACTGACTATTCCATATTATAACATCATCAATTCAGATTTTTATGAGAAAGTAAAAAATAAATCATCAATCAGTGGGATGATAAATTTGCCTATAGCACACTTAATTTAGAAGATTATTGACAAAATGTTCTCCAGAACTATGGATGGAAGGCTTTGCTTTGGAAACAGGAGTTTTGCCCTCTCAAAAATCCATAAATTGTGATGTTAAAACTCTAACCAAAACCTAACTATATAAGGACTTAAATACATGCACTACTTCTTTCAGTGGAACCTAACCATTGCAAATATGAAACCTGGTCATCTAACCAATGTGGACTCTTCACAAGTTCCACAGCAAAACTGTAAATTGCATGTCACCAGTGAAGGCCACAGTGAACATAACACACAATCCAGAAACCTCATCTGCACCATCTCTGGTGATCAGCAGAATTGACTTGCCTCAGTGCATGTGAAGTGTCATTACAGGATACTGACCAATTTTTTTTTTTCAAGAACTATGATATGTTTCCTGTGTGATCATGTCATTTGTAACTTTAAAAACATTAAAAAGGTCAAATTTAATAACTTAAGCATCCCACTGAAAAAAATTGATATTACTAACAGTTAAGGTACAAACAAGCATAAAATGCTAGTTAGCCAAAAGCCACATCTGCACCATTACTGTTGGTCAGTAAATTGTACTTGCCTCAGTGCTTGTGAAGTGTCACTATAGAATAATGACCAAATGTTCTTAAGAACTGTGACCTGTGTGAGGTCTGTTGTTTACTCCAGAATATAATTGTGTTTATGCAGAGCAGTGGTTATGCAACAAATTTATTCATAGAGAAAAAAGTTCTTCTCTACAATCTAAGCAGACCCCCCTTTTGAAAAGCAACAAAACAAAAAAAAAACAAAAAACAAAAAAAAAAAACACAACAACAAAAACTGTACATCCTTTTCAACCTTATTTAAGCCATACTGAGATCATGGAAGTATGATAAGAAGAGGTTTTATGCTATGAAGTGCTCTATCAAAAAGAGAAGAAATTAACTACAGACATTCCTAAAATCATAAGTGAACTTGCTCGGTCTGTAAGGAACATTCTATCGAAAGTGGATTAAGCAACATAGTGATGGTAAATGATGCATGAATGTCAGTCATTTCGTTGTACCTGTGACAAACGCATATAAATGTAACTACATGTACCAAGTATTATCATTAATTTTCAATTTTCATTTCAAAATGGAACAACAGTGAAGGTGTCACTCAGGGAAATACTGTCTAACAAAGTGATATTTCTTGGTGAAAAACATCCTATTTGAAACCAGTTATTACCTTGCAACCTTACAAAAGAAATGTAAAAATAATAAAAATAAATTTTCACCTTACAATCTGTTATACCTAACATTTTGATAATGTATATATTATGCCTGGTCATCCCAACCAAAGTGGACACATCACGTTCCACAGCAAAATATTAACTGGATGCCAACAGTGAAGGCCATGATAAACACAACCTGATTCAGAAGGCTCATCTGTACCACCACTGTTGGTCAGTAAATAATACTTGCCTACGTGGATGTGAAGTGTCTTAACAGGATATGACCATAAGTTCTTTAGATCTAAGGTCTGAGAGTTTCCTATGCAGACATGAAATTACCTCTTTTAAAAAGTTCCTTTAAAGTAAAATTTAATGATAAAAATCATCCTGTTCAAAACTAGTTTTACCCTGCATCCTCACAAAATTGATGTTTAGTAATGAAAAGCAGTCTATATAAACTTAATATTACCTTGCAACCTTTTATACCTTAACATTTAAATAATGTATATATTATGCCTGGTCATCCCAACCAAAGTAAACACATCACAAGTTCCACAGCAAAGTGTTAAAAGGATACCAACAGTGTCAGCCCAGATAAGTATAACTTATCATTCAGAAAACTCATCTGTAACACAACTGTTGGTCATTAAACAATTATCACTCTAGTGGATGTAATGTGTTTTAACAGGATATGACCAAAAATTCTTTAGACCTGTGGTCTGAAAGTTTCCTACACAAACATGAAATTTGACCATTTCAAAAATACCTTAAAAGTGATATTTCACAATGAAAATTATACTATTCAAAACTAATATTACATTGCAACCTTACAAAAGTAATGTTAAGTAATGAAAAACAACCTTACAGAATTGTTGTAAAAATAATGGAGAATCAACCTATTTACAATTTTAAACTCCAACATTGAAATGATTTATATAATATGCATGGTCATCCCAACCAAAGTGGACACATCACAAGTTCCACAGCAAAATGCTAACTGGATGCCAACAGTGAAGGCACTGATATACACAACCTAATTTTAGAAGGCTCATTTGTACCACCACTGTTGGTCAGTAAATACTACTTGCCTATGTGGATGTGAAGTGTCTTAACAGGATATGACCAAAGTTCTTCAGACTTAAGGTCTGTGAGGTTCCTATGCAGACATGAAATTGTCCCCTTTAAAAAGTACCTTTAAAGTGAAATTTAATCATGAAAATCATCCTGTTCAAAACTAGTTTAACCATGCATCCTTACAAAAGTGATGTTTATTAATGAAAAGCAGCCATTATAAACTTAATATTACCTTGCAACCTTTTATACCTTAACATTTAAACAATGTATATATTATGCCTGGTCATCCCAACCAAAGTAAACACATCACAAGTTCAACAGCAAAATGTTAAAAGGATGCTAACAGTGATGGCCCAGATGAGTATAATTTGTCATTCCGAAAACTCATCTGTAACAGGACTGTTGGTCATTAAACAATTATCGCTCTTGTGGATGTAATGTGTTTTAACAGGATATGACCAAAAATTCTATAGACCTGTGGTCTTAAAGTTTTCTAAGCAAACATGAAATTTAACCATTTCAAAAATACATTAAAAGTGATATTTCACAGCGAAAATTATCCTATTCAAAACTAATATTACATTGCAACCTTACAAAAGTAATGTTAAGCAATGAAAAACAACCTTACAGAATTATTGTAAAAATAATGGAGAATCAACCTATTTACAATTTTAAACTCCAACATTGAAATGATTTATATAATATGCATGGTCATCCCAACCAAAGTCGACACATCACAAGTTCCATAGCAAAATGTTAACTGGACGCCAACAGTGAAGGTCACGATAAACACACCCTCATTCAGAAGGCTCATCTGTACCACTACTGTTGGTCAGTAAATACTACTTGCATAAGTGGATGTCAAGTGTCTTCACAGGATATGACCAAAAGTTCTTTAGACCTAAGGTCTGAGAGTTTCCTATGCAATTATCTCCTTTAAAAAGTACCTCTAAAGTGAAATTTAACAATGAAAATCAACCTGTTCAAAGCTAGTTTTACTTTGCATCCTTACAAAAGTGATGTTTAGTAATGAAAAACAGCCTATCTAAATTTAATATTACCTTGCAACCTTTTATACCCTAACATTCAAATAATGTATATATTATGCCTGGTCATCCCAACCAAAGTAAACACATCAAAAGTTCCACAGCAAAGTGTTAAAAGGATGCCAACAGTGACAGCCCCAGATAAATATAACTTATTATTCAGAAAACACATCTGCAACACGACTGTTGGTCATTAAACAATTATCTTTCTAGTGGATGTAATGTGTCTTAACAGGATATGACCAAAAATTCTTTAGACCTGTGGTCTGAGAGATTCATATCCAAACATGAAATTTAACCCTTTCAAAAATACCTTATAAGTGATATTTCACAATGAAAATTATACTATTCAAAACTAATATTACATTGCAACCTTACAAAAGTAATGTTAAGTAATGAAAAACAACCTTACAGAATTATTGTAAAAATAATGGAGAATCAACCTATTTACAATTTTAAACTCTAATATTGAAATGATTTATTTAATATGCATGGTCATCCCAACCAAAGTGGACACATCACAAGTTCCACAGCAAAATGTTAACTGGATGCCAACAGTGAAGACAATGATATACACAAGCTGATTCAGAAGGCTCATCTGTACCACCACTGTTGGTCAGTATATACTACTTGCATAAGTGGATGTGAAGTGTCTTAACAGGATATGACCAAAAGTTCTTCAGACCTAAGGTCTGAGAGTTTCCTATGCAATTATCTCCTTTAAAAAGTACCTCTAAAGTGAAATTTAACAATGAAAATCATCCTGTTCAAAGATAGTTTTATTTTGCATCCTAACAAAAGTGATGTTTAGTAATGAAAAACAGCCTATATAAATTTAATATTACCTTGCAACCTTTTGTACCCTAACATTTAAATAATGTATATACATGTATTATGCCTGGTCATCCCAACCAAAGTAAACACATCAAAAGTTCCACAACAAAGTGTTAAAAGGATGCCAACAATGACAGCCCCAGATAAGTATAACTTATTATTCAGAAAACACATCTGTAACACGACTGTTGGTCATTAAACAATTATCGTTCTAGGGGATGTAATGTGTCTTAACTGGATATGACCAAAAATTCTTTAGACCTGTGGTCTGAGAGTTTCATACGCAAACATGAAATTTAACCCTTTCTAAAATACCTCAAAAGTGATATTTCACAATGAAAATTATCCTATTCAAAACTAATATTACATTGCAACCTTACTAAAGTAATGTTAAGTTACAAAAAACAACCTTACAGAATTATTGTAAAAATAATGGAGAATCAACCTATTTACAATTTTAAACTCTAACATTGAAATGAATTATTTAATATGCATGGTCATCCCAAACAAAGTGGACACATCACATGTTCCACAGCAAAATGTTAACTGGATGCCAAAAGTGAAGGCAATGATATACACAACCTGATTCAGAAGGCTCATCTGTACCACCACTATTGGTCAGTAAATACTACTTGCCTACATGGATGTGAAGTGTCTTAACAGGATATGACCAAAAGTTCTTGAGACCTGAGGTCTGAGAGTTTCCTATGCAGACATCAAATTATCGCCTTTAAAAAGTACATTTAAAATGAAATTAACTAGTTTTACATTCCATCCTTACAAAAGTGATGTTTAGTAATGAAAAGCAGCCTATATAACATTGAAATGATTTATATAAATTGCATGGTCATCCCGTCCAAAGTAGACACATCTCAAGTTCCACAGCAAAATGTTAACTGGATGCCAACAGTGATGGCAATGATATACTCAACCTGATTCAGAAGGCTCATTTGTACCACCAGTGTTGGTCAGTAAATACTACTTGCCTTAGTGGATGTGGTGATGTGTCTTAACAGGATATGACCAAAGTTCTTTAGACCTAAGGTCTGAGAGTTTTCTAAAAAAAACATAATATTTTACCTTTTCAAAAAAACCTTCAAAGTGATATTTAATGATGAAAAACATCCTATTGAACACTAGTTATTACCTTGCAACCTTACAGAAGTAATGCAAAAATAATGGAAAAACAACTAATTTACAATTTTACAAGTGGAAACATCACAAATTCTACAGCAAAATGTTAACTTGATGCCAAGAGTGAAGGCCATGTTAACACAACCTGATTCAGAAGGCTCATCTGTACCACCACTGTTGGTCAGTAAATAATACTTGCCTACATGGATGTGAAGTGTCTTAACAGGATATGACCAAAAGATCTTCAGATCTAAGGTCTGAGAGTTTCCTATGCAGACATGAAATCACCTCCTTTAAAAAGTTCCTTTAAAGTGAAATTTAACAATAAAAATCATCCTGTTCAAAAGTAGTTTTACCTTGCATCCTTATAAAAGTGATGTTTAGAAATGAAAAGCTGTCTATATCAACTTAATATTACCTTTTATACCTTAACATTTAAATAATGTATATATTATGCTTGGTCATTCCAACCAAAGTAAACACATCACAAGTTCCACAGCAAAGTGTTAAAAGGATGCCAACAGTGACAGCCCAGATACGTATAACTTATCATTCAGAAAACACATCTGTAACACGACTGTTGGTCATTAAAAAATTATCGCTCTAGTGGATGTAATGTGTCTTAACAGGATATGACCAAAAATTCTTTAGACCTGTGGTCTAAGAGTTTTCTAAGCGAACATGGAATTTAACCATTTCAAAAATACCTTAAAAGTGATATTCCACAATGAAGATTATCCTATTCAAAACTAATATTACATTGCAACCTTACAAAAGTAATGTTTGGTAATGAAAAACAACCATACAGAATTATTGTAAAAATAATGGAGAATCAACCTATTTACAATTTTAAACTCCAACATTGAAATGATTTATATAATATGCATGGTCATCCCAACCAAAGTGGACATATCACAAGTCCACAGCAAAATGTTAACTGGATGCCAACAGTGAAGGCCATGATAAACACAACCTGAATCAGAAGGCTCATCTGTACCACCACTGTTGGTCAGTAAATACTACTTGCCTATGTGGATGTGAAGTGTCTTAACAGGATATGACCAAAAGATCTTTAGACTTAAGGTCTGTGAGTTTCCTATGCAGACATGAAATTATCCCCTTTAAAAAGTACCTTTAAAGTGAAATTTAATGATGAAAATCATCCTGTTCAAAACTAGTTCTACCTTGCATCCTTATAAAAGTGATGTTTATTAATGAAAAGCAGCCTATATAAACTTAATATTACCTTGCAACCTTTTATACCTTAACATTTAAATAATGTATATATTATGCCTGGTCATCCCAACCAAAGTAAACACATCACAAGTTCCACAGCAAAATGTTAAAAGGATGCCAACAGTGATGGCCCAGATGAGTATAATTTGTTATTCCAAAAACTCATCTATAACAGGACTGTTGGTCATTAAACAATTATCACTCTTGTGGATGTAATGTGTCTTAACAGGATATGACCAAAAATTCTATAGACCTGTGGTCTTAAAGTTTCCTAAGCAAACATGAAATTTAACCATTTCAAAAATACATTAAAAGTGATATTTCACAACGAAAATTATCCTATTCAAAACTAATATTACATTGCAACCTTACAAAAGTAACGCTAGGTAATGAAAAACAACCTTACAGAATTATTGTAAAAATAATGGAGAATCAACCTTTTTACAATTTTAAACTCCAACATTGAAATGATTTATATAATATGCATGGTCATCCCAACCAAAGTGGACACATCACAAGTTCCACAGCAAAATGTTAACTGGATGCCAACAGTGAAGGCCACGATAAACACAACCTCATTCAGAAGGCCCATCTGTACCACCACTGTTGGTCAGTAAATACTACTTGCCTGAGTGGATGTGAAGTCTCTTCAAAGGATATGACCAAAATTGCTTTAGACCTAAGGTCTGAGAGTTTCCTATGCAATTATCTCCTTTAAAAAGTACCTCTAAAGTGAAATTTAACAATGAAAATCGTCCTGTTCAAAGCTAGTTTTATTTTGCATCCTAACAAAAGTGATGTTTAGTAATGAAAAACAGCCTATATAAATTTAATATTACCTTGCAACCTTTTGTACCCTAACATTTAAATAATGTATATACATGTATTATGCCTGGTCATCCCAACCAAAGTAAACACATCAAAAGTTCCACAACAAAGTGTTAAAAGGATGCCAACAATGACAGCCCCAGATAAGTATAACTTATTATTCAGAAAACACATCTGTAACACGACTGTTGGTCATTAAACAATTATCGTTCTAGGGGATGTAATGTGTCTTAACTGGATATGACCAAAAATTCTTTAGACCTGTGGTCTGAGAGTTTCATACGCAAACATGAAATTTAACCCTTTCTAAAATACCTCAAAAGTGATATTTCACAATGAAAATTATCCTATTCAAAACTAATATTACATTGCAACCTTACTAAAGTAATGTTAAGTTACAAAAAACAACCTTACAGAATTATTGTAAAAATAATGGAGAATCAACCTATTTACAATTTTAAACTCTAACATTGAAATGAATTATTTAATATGCATGGTCATCCCAAACAAAGTGGACACATCACATGTTCCACAGCAAAATGTTAACTGGATGCCAAAAGTGAAGGCAATGATATACACAACCTGATTCAGAAGGCTCATCTGTACCACCACTATTGGTCAGTAAATACTACTTGCCTACATGGATGTGAAGTGTCTTAACAGGATATGACCAAAAGTTCTTGAGACCTGAGGTCTGAGAGTTTCCTATGCAGACATCAAATTATCGCCTTTAAAAAGTACATTTAAAATGAAATTAACTAGTTTTACATTCCATCCTTACAAAAGTGATGTTTAGTAATGAAAAGCAGCCTATATAACATTGAAATGATTTATATAAATTGCATGGTCATCCCGTCCAAAGTAGACACATCTCAAGTTCCACAGCAAAATGTTAACTGGATGCCAACAGTGATGGCAATGATATACTCAACCTGATTCAGAAGGCTCATTTGTACCACCAGTGTTGGTCAGTAAATACTACTTGCCTTAGTGGATGTGGTGATGTGTCTTAACAGGATATGACCAAAGTTCTTTAGACCTAAGGTCTGAGAGTTTTCTAAAAAAAACATAATATTTTACCTTTTCAAAAAAACCTTCAAAGTGATATTTAATGATGAAAAACATCCTATTGAACACTAGTTATTACCTTGCAACCTTACAGAAGTAATGCAAAAATAATGGAAAAACAACTAATTTACAATTTTACAAGTGGAAACATCACAAATTCTACAGCAAAATGTTAACTTGATGCCAAGAGTGAAGGCCATGTTAACACAACCTGATTCAGAAGGCTCATCTGTACCACCACTGTTGGTCAGTAAATAATACTTGCCTACATGGATGTGAAGTGTCTTAACAGGATATGACCAAAAGATCTTCAGATCTAAGGTCTGAGAGTTTCCTATGCAGACATGAAATCACCTCCTTTAAAAAGTTCCTTTAAAGTGAAATTTAACAATAAAAATCATCCTGTTCAAAAGTAGTTTTACCTTGCATCCTTATAAAAGTGATGTTTAGAAATGAAAAGCTGTCTATATCAACTTAATATTACCTTTTATACCTTAACATTTAAATAATGTATATATTATGCTTGGTCATTCCAACCAAAGTAAACACATCACAAGTTCCACAGCAAAGTGTTAAAAGGATGCCAACAGTGACAGCCCAGATACGTATAACTTATCATTCAGAAAACACATCTGTAACACGACTGTTGGTCATTAAAAAATTATCGCTCTAGTGGATGTAATGTGTCTTAACAGGATATGACCAAAAATTCTTTAGACCTGTGGTCTAAGAGTTTTCTAAGCGAACATGGAATTTAACCATTTCAAAAATACCTTAAAAGTGATATTCCACAATGAAGATTATCCTATTCAAAACTAATATTACATTGCAACCTTACAAAAGTAATGTTTGGTAATGAAAAACAACCATACAGAATTATTGTAAAAATAATGGAGAATCAACCTATTTACAATTTTAAACTCCAACATTGAAATGATTTATATAATATGCATGGTCATCCCAACCAAAGTGGACATATCACAAGTCCACAGCAAAATGTTAACTGGATGCCAACAGTGAAGGCCATGATAAACACAACCTGAATCAGAAGGCTCATCTGTACCACCACTGTTGGTCAGTAAATACTACTTGCCTATGTGGATGTGAAGTGTCTTAACAGGATATGACCAAAAGATCTTTAGACTTAAGGTCTGTGAGTTTCCTATGCAGACATGAAATTATCCCCTTTAAAAAGTACCTTTAAAGTGAAATTTAATGATGAAAATCATCCTGTTCAAAACTAGTTCTACCTTGCATCCTTATAAAAGTGATGTTTATTAATGAAAAGCAGCCTATATAAACTTAATATTACCTTGCAACCTTTTATACCTTAACATTTAAATAATGTATATATTATGCCTGGTCATCCCAACCAAAGTAAACACATCACAAGTTCCACAGCAAAATGTTAAAAGGATGCCAACAGTGATGGCCCAGATGAGTATAATTTGTTATTCCAAAAACTCATCTATAACAGGACTGTTGGTCATTAAACAATTATCACTCTTGTGGATGTAATGTGTCTTAACAGGATATGACCAAAAATTCTATAGACCTGTGGTCTTAAAGTTTCCTAAGCAAACATGAAATTTAACCATTTCAAAAATACATTAAAAGTGATATTTCACAACGAAAATTATCCTATTCAAAACTAATATTACATTGCAACCTTACAAAAGTAACGCTAGGTAATGAAAAACAACCTTACAGAATTATTGTAAAAATAATGGAGAATCAACCTTTTTACAATTTTAAACTCCAACATTGAAATGATTTATATAATATGCATGGTCATCCCAACCAAAGTGGACACATCACAAGTTCCACAGCAAAATGTTAACTGGATGCCAACAGTGAAGGCCACGATAAACACAACCTCATTCAGAAGGCCCATCTGTACCACCACTGTTGGTCAGTAAATACTACTTGCCTGAGTGGATGTGAAGTCTCTTCAAAGGATATGACCAAAATTGCTTTAGACCTAAGGTCTGAGAGTTTCCTATGCAATTATCTCCTTTAAAAAGTACCTCTAAAGTGAAATTTAACAATGAAAATCATCCTGTTCAAAGCTAGTTTTATTTTGCATCCTTACAAAAGTGATGTTTAGTAATGAAAAACAGCCTATATAAATTTAATATTACCTTGCAACCTTTTATACCCTTACATTTAAATAATTTATATACATGTATTATGCCTGGTCATCCCAACCAAAGTAAACACATCAAAAGTTCCACAGCAAAGTGTTAAAAGGATGCCAACAATGACAGCCCCAGATAAGTATAACTTATTATTCAGAAAACACATCTGTAACACGACTGTTGGTCATTAAACAATTATCGTTCTAGTGGATGTAATGTGTCTTAACAGGATATGACCAAAAATTCTTTAGACCTGTGGTCTGAGAGTTTCATACGCAAACATGAAATTTAACCCTTTCTAAAATACCTTAAAAGTGATATTTCACAATGAAAATTATCCTATTCAAAACTAATATTCCATTGCAACCTTACTAAAGTAATGTTAAGTTATAAAAAACAACATTACAGAATTATTGTAAAAATAATGGAGAATCAAACTATTTACAATTTTAAACTCTAACATTGAAATGATTTATTTAATATGCATGGTCATCCCAACCAAAGTGGACACATCACATGTTCCACAGCAAAATGTTAACTGGATGCCAACAGTGAAAGCAATGATATACACAACCTGGTTCAGAAGGCTCATCTGTACCACCACTATTGGTCAGTAAATACTACTTGCCTACATGGATGTGAGGTGTCTTAACAGGATATGACCAAAAGTTCTTCAGATCTAAGGTCTGAGAGTTTCCTATGCAGACATGAAATCATCTCCTTTAAAAAGTTCCTTTAAAGTGAAATTTAACGATAAAAATCATCCTGTTCAAAACTAGTTTTACCTTGCATCCTTATAAAAGTGATGTTTAGAAATGAAAAGCTGTCTATATAAACTTAATATTACCTTGCAAGCTTTTATACCTTAACATTTAAATAATGTATATATTATGCTTGGTCATTCCAACCAAAGTAAACACATCACAAGTTCCACAGCAAAGTGTTAAAAGGATGCCAACAGTGACAGCCCAGATACGTATAACTTATCATTCAGAAAACACATCTGTAACACGACTGTTGGTCATTAAAAAATTATCGCTCTAGTGGATGTAATGTGTCTTAACAGGATATAACCAAAAATTCTTTAGACCTGTGGTCTTAGAGTTTTCTAAGCGAACATGGAATTTAACCATTTCAAAAATACCTTAAAAGTGATATTCCACAATGAAGAGTATCCTATTCAAAACTAACATTACATTGCAACCTTACAAAAGTAATGTTTGGTAATGAAAAACAACCATACAGAATTATTGTAAAAATAATGGAGAATCAACCTATTTACAATTTTAAACTCCAACATTGAAATGATTTATATAATATGCATGGTCATCCCAACCAAAGTGGACATATCACAAGTCCACAGCAAAATGTTAACTGGACGCCAACAGTGAAGGCCATGATAAACACAACCTGAATCAGAAGGCTCATCTGTACCACCACTGTTGGTCAGTAAATACTACTTGCCTATGTGGATGTGAAGTGTCTTAACAGGATATGACCAAAAGTTCTTTAGACTTAAGGTCTGTGAGTTTCCTATGCAGACATGAAATTATCCCCTTTAAAAAGTACCTTTAAAGTGAAATTTAATGATGAAAATCATCCTGTTCAAAACTAGTTTTACCTTGCATCCTTATAAAAGTGATGTTTATTAATGAAAAGCAGCCTATATAAACTTAATACTACCTTGCAACCTTTTATACCTTAACATTTAAATAATGTATATATTATGCCTGGTCATCCCAACCAAAGTAAACACATCACAAGTTCCACAGCAAAAAGTTAAAAGGATGCCAACAGTGATGGCCCAGATGAGTATAATTTGTTATTCCAAAAACTCATCTATAACAGGACTGTTGGTCATTAAACAATTATCACTCTTGTGGATGTAATGTGTCTTAACAGGATATGACCAAAAATTCTATAGACCTGTGGTCTTTAAGTTTTCTAAGCAAACATGAAATTTAACCATTTCAAAAATACATTAAAAGTGATATTTCACAACGAAAATTATCCTATTCAAAACTAATATTACATTGCAACCTTACAAAAGTAACGCTAGGTAATGAAAAACAACCTTACAGAATTATTGTAAAAATAATGGAGAATCAACCTTTTTACAATTTTAAACTCCAACATTGAAATGATTTATATAATATGCATGGTCATCCCAACCAAAGTGGACACATCACAAGTTCCACAGCAAAATGTTAACTGGATGCCAACAGTGAAGGCCATGATAAACACAACCTCATTCAGAAGGCTCATCTGTACCACCACTGTTGGTCAGTAAATACTACTTGCCTAAGTAGATGTGAAGTCTCTTCAAAGGATATGACCAAAAGTGCTTTAGACCTAAGGTCTGAGAGTTTCCTATGCAATTATCTCCTTTAAAAAGTACCTCTAAAGTGAAATTTAACAATGAAAATCGTCCTGTTCAAAGCTAGTTTTATTTTGCATCCTTACAAAAGTGATGTTTAGTAATGAAAAACAGCCTATATAAATTTAATATTACCTTGCAACCTTTTATACCCTAACATTTAAATAATTTATATACATGTATTATGCCTGGTCATCCCAACCAAAGTAAACACATCAAAAGTTCCACAGCAAAGTGTTAAAAGGATGCCAACAATGACAGCCCCAGATAAGTATAACTTATTATTCAGAAAACACATCTGTAACACGACTGTTGGTCATTAAACAATTATCGTTCTAGTGGATGTAATGTGTCTTAACAGGATATGACCAAAAATTCTTTAGACCTGTGGTCTGAGAGTTTCATACGCAAACATGAAATTTAACCCTTTCTAAAATACCTTAAAAGTGATATTTCACAATGAAAATTATCCTATTCAAAACTAATATTACATTGCAACCTTACTAAAGTAATGTTAAGTTATAAAAAACAACCTTACAGAATTATTGTAAAAATAATGGAGAATCAACCTATTTACAATTTTAAACTCTAACATTGAAATGATTTATTTAATATGCATGGTCATCCCAACCAAAGTGGACACATCACATGTTCCACAGCAAAATGTTAACTGGATGCCAACAGTGAAGGCAATGATATACACAACCTGGTTCAGAAGGCTCATCTGTACCACCACTATTGGTCAGTAAATACTACTTGCCTACATGGATGTGAAGTGTCTTAACAGGATATGACCAAAAGTTCTTCAGATCTAAGGTCTGAGAGTTTCCTATGCAGACATGAAATCACCTCCTTGAAAAAAGTTCGTTTAAAGTGAAATTTAACGATAAAAATCATCCTGTTCAAAACTAGTTTTACCTTGCATCCTTATAAAAGTGATGTTTAGAAATGAAAAGCTGTCTATATAAACTTAATATTACCTTGCAACCTTTTATACCTTAATATTTAAATAATGTATATATTATGCTTGGTCATTCCAACCAAAGTAAACACATCACAAGTTCCACAGCAAAGTGTTAAAAGGATGCCAACAGTGACAGCCCAGATACGTATAACTTATCATTCAGAAAACACATCTGTAACACGACTGTTGGTCATTAAAAAATTATCGCTCTAGTGGATGTAATGTGTCTTAACAGGATATGACCAAAAAAATTCTTTAGACCTGTGGTCTAAGAGTTTTCTAAGCGAACATGGAATTTAACCATTTCAAAAATACCTTAAAAGTGATATTCCACAATGAAGATTATCCTATTCAAAACTAATATTACATTGCAACCTTACAAAAGTAATGTTTGGTAATGAAAAACAACCATACAGAATTATTGTAAAAATAATGGAGAATCAACCTATTTACAATTTTAAACTCCAACATTGAAATGATTTATATAATATGCATGGTCATCCCAACCAAAGTGGACATATCACAAGTCCACAGCAAAATGTTAACTGGATGCCAACAGTGAAGGCCATGATAAACACAACCTGAATCAGAAGGCTCATCTGTACCACCACTGTTGGTCAGTAAATACTACTTGCCTATGTGGATGTGAAGTGTCCTAACAGGATATGACCAAAAGTTCTTTAGACTTAAGGTCTGTGAGTTTCCTATGCAGACACGAAATTATCCCCTTTAAAAAGTACCTTTAAAGTGTAATTTAATGATGAAAATCATCCTGTTCAAAACTAGTTTTACCTTGCATCCTTATAAAAGTGATGTTTATTAATGAAAAGCAGCCTATATAAACTTAATATTACCTTGCAACCTTTTATACCTTAACATTTAAATAATGTATATATTATGCCTGGTCATCCCAACCAAAGTAAACACATCACAAGTTCCACAGCAAAAAGTTAAAAGGATGCCAACAGTGATGGCCCAGATGAGTATAATTTGTTATTCCAAAAACTCATCTATAACAGGACTGTTGGTCATTAAACAATTATCACTCTTGTGGATGTAATGTGTCTTAACAGGATATAACCAAAAATTCTATAGACCTGTGGTCTTAAAGTTTTCTAAGCAAGCATGAAAATTAACCATTTCAAAAATACATTAAAAGTGATATTTCACAACGAAAATTATCCTATTCAAAACTAATATTACATTGCAACCTTACAAAAGTAACGCTAGGTAATGAAAAACAACCTTACAGAATTATTGTAAAAATAATGGAGAATCAACCTTTTTACAATTTTAAACTCCAACATTGAAATGATTTATATAATATGCATGGTCATCCCAACCAAAGTGGACACATTACAAGTTCCACAGCAAAATGTTAACTGGATGCCAACAGTGAAGGCCACGATAAACACAACCTCATTCAGAAGGCTCATCTGTACCACCACTGTTGGTCAGTAAATACTACTTGCCTAAGTGGATGTGAAGTGTCTTCAAAGGATATGACCAAAAGTTCTTTAGACCTAAGGTCTGAGAGTTTCCTATGCAATTATCTCCTTTAAAAAGTACCTCTAAAGTGATATTTAACAATGAAAATCATCCTGTTCAAAGCTAGTTTTATTTTGCATCCTTACAAAAGTGATGTTTAGTAATGAAAAACAGCCTATATAAATTTAATATTACCTTGCAACCTTTTATACCCTAACATTTAAATAATTTATATACATGTATTATGCCTGGTCATCCCAACCAAAGTAAACACATCAAAAGTTCCACAGCAAAGTGTTAAAAGGATGCCAACAATGACAGCCCCAGATAAGTATAACTTATTATTCAGAAAACACATCTGTAACACGACTGTTGGTCATTAAACAATTATCGTTCTAGTGGATGTAATGTGTCTTAGCAGGATATGACCAAAAATTCTTTAGACCTGTGGTCTGAGAGTTTCATACGCATACATGAAATTTAACCCTTTCTAAAATACCTTAAAAGTGATATTTCACAATGAAAATTATCCTATTCAAAACTAATATTACATTGCAACCTTACTAAAGTAATGTTAAGTTATAAAAAACAACCTTACAGAATTATTGTAAAAATAATGGAGCATCAACCTATTTACAATTTTAAACTCTAACATTGAAATGATTTATTTAATATGCATGGTCATCCCAACCAAAGTGGACACATCACATGTTCCACAGCAAAATGTTAACTGGATGCCAACAGTGAAGGCAATGATATACACAACCTGGTTCAGAAGGCTCATCTGTACCACACTATTGGTCAGTAAATACTACTTGCCTACATGGATGTGAAGTGTCTTAACAGGATATGACCAAAATGTCTTCAGATCTAAGGTCTGAGAGTTTCCTATGCAGACATGAAATCACCTCCTTTAAAAAGTTCCTTTAAAGTGAAATTTAACAATAAAAAGCATCCTCTTCAAAACTAGTTTTACCTTGCATCCTTATAAAAGTGATGTTTAGAAATGAAAAGCTGTCTATATAAAATTAATATTACCTTGCAACCTTTTATACCTTAACATTTAAATAATGTATATATTATGCTTGGTCATTCCAACCAAAGTAAACACATCACAAGTTCCACAGCAAAGTGTTAAAAGGATGCCAACAGTGACAGCCCAGATACGTATAACTTATCATTCAGAAAACACATCTGTAACACGACTGTTGGTCATTAAAAAATTATCGCTCTAGTGGATGTAATGTGTCTTAACAGGATATGACCAAAAATTCTTTAGACCTGTGGTCTAAGAGTTTTCTAAGCGAACGTGGAATTTAACCATTTCAAAAATACCTTAAAAGTGATATTTCACAATGAAGATTATCCTATTCAAAACTAATATTACATTGCAACCTTACAAAAGTAATGTTTGGTAATGAAAAACAACCATACAGAATTATTGTAAAAATAATGGAGAATCAACCTTTTTACAATTTTAAACTCCAACATTGAAATGATTTATATAATATGCATGGTCATCCCAACCAAAGTGGACATATCACAAGTCCACAGCAAAATGTTAACTGGATGCCAACAGTGAAGACCATGATAAACACAACCTGAATCAGAAGGCTCATCTGTACCACCACTGTTGGTCAGTAAATACTACTTGCCTATGTGGATGTGAAGTGTCTTAACAGGATATGACCAAAAGTTCTTTAGACTTAAGGTCTGTGAGTTTCCTATGCAGACATGAAATTATCCCCTTTAAAAAGTACCTTTAAAGTGTAATTTAATGATGAAAATCATCCTGTTCAAAACTAGTTTAACATTGCATCCTTACAAAAGTGATGATTATTAATGAAAAGCAGCCTATATAACCTTAATATTACCTTGCAACCTTTTATACCTTAACATTTAAATAATGTATACATTTTGCTTGGTCATTCCAACCAAAGTAAACACATCACAAGTTCCACAGCAAAGTGTTAAAAGGATGCCAACAGTGACAGCCCAGATACGTATAACTTATCATTCAGAAAACACATCTGTAACACCACTGTTGGTCATTAAAAAATTATCGCTCTAGTGGATGTAATGTGTCTTAACAGGATATGACCAAAAATTCTTTAGACCTGTGGTCTAAGAGTTTTCTAAGCGAACGTGGAATTTAACCATTTCAAAAATACCTTAAAAGTGATATGCCACAACGAAAATTATCCTATTCAAAACTAGTATTACATTGCAACCTTACAAAAGTAATGTTTGGTAATAAAAAACAACTTTACAGAATTATTGTAAAAAATAATGGAGAATCAACCTATTTACAATTTTAAACTCCAACATTGAAATGATTTATATAATATGCATGGTCATCCCAACCAAAGTGGACACATCACAAGTTCCACAGCAAAATGTTAACTGGATGCCAACAGTGAAGACCACGATAAACACAACCTCATTCAGAAGGCTCATCTGTACCACCACTGTTGGTCAGTAAATACTATTTGCTTACATGGTTGTGAAGTGTCTTAACAGGATATGACCAAAAGTTCTTGAGACCTGAGGTCTGAGAGTTTCCTATGCAGACATGACATTATCACCTTTAAAAAGTACACTTAAAATGAAATTAACTAGTTTTACCTTCCATCCTTACAAAAGTGATGTTTAGTAATGAAAAGCAGCCTATATAACATTGAAATTATTTATATAATATGCATGGTCATCCCAACCAAAATTGGACACATCACAAGTTCCATAGCAAAATGTTAACTGGATGCCAACAGTGAAGGCAATGATATACACAACCTGATTCAGAAGTTTCATTTGTACCACCAGTGTTGGTTAGTAAATACTACTTGCCTTAGTGGATGTGGTGAAGTGTCTAAACAGGATATGACCAAAGTGCTTTAGACCTAAGGTCTGAGAGTTTCCTAAAAAAAAATATATATATATATTTTCCCTTTTCAAAAAAACCTTCAAAGTGATATTTAATGATGAAAAACATCCTACTGAACACTAGTTATTACCTTGCAACCTTACAGAAGTAATGCAAAAATAATGGAAAAACAACTAATTTACAATTTTACAAGTGGAAACATCACAAGTTCCACAGTAAAATGTTAACTTGATGCCAACAGTGAAGGCCATGATAAATACAACCTGATTCAGAAGGCTCATCTGTACCACCACTGTTGGTCAGTAAATACTACTTGCTTACATGGATGTGAAGTGTCTTAACAGGATATGACCAAAAGTTTTTTAGACCTAAGGTCTGAGAGTTTCCTATGCAATTATCTCCTTTAAAAAGTACCTTTAAAGTGAAATTTAACAATGAAAATCATCCTGTTCAAAGCTAGTTTTACCTTGCATCCTTACAAAAGTGATGTTTAGTAATGAAAAGAAGCCTATATATACCCTAACATTTAAATAATGTATATATTATGCCTGGTCATCCCAAACAAAGTAAACACATCACAAGTTCCACAGCAAAGTTTAAAAAGGATGCCAACAGTGACGGCCCAGATAAGTATAACTTATCATTCAGAAAACACATCTGTAACACGGCTGTTGGTCATTAAACAATTATTGCTCTAGTGGATACAATGTGTCTTAACAGGATATGACCAAAAATTCTTTAGACCTGTGGTCTGACAGTTTCCTAGGCAAACATGAAATTTAACAAGATCAGCTTGCAAGATATATACTCTAACATTGAAATGATTTATATAATATGCATGGTCATCCCCATCAGGGTGGACACATCACAAGTTCCACAGCAAAATGTTAACTGGATGCTGACAGTGATGGCCATGATAAATACAACCTGATTCAGAAGGCTCATCTGTACCACCACTGTTGGTCAGTAAATACTACTTGCTTACATGGATATGAAGTGTCTTAACAGGATATGACCAAAACTTTAAATGTCTGAGAGTTTCCTAAGCAGACATGAAATTATCTCCTTTAAAAAGTACCTTTAAAGTGAAATTTAATGATGAAAATCATCCTGTTCAAAACTAGTTTCACTTTGTATCCTTACAAAAGTGATGTTTATTAATGAAAAGCAGCCTATATAAACTTAATATTACCTTGCAACCTTTTATACCTTAACATTTAAATAATGTACATATTATGCCTGGTCATACCAACCAAAGTAAACACATCACAAGTTCCACAGCAAAATGTTAAAAGGATGACAACAGTGACAACCCAGATAAGTATAACTTATCATTCCAAAAACACATCTGTAACACGACTATTGGTCATTGAAATATTATTGCTCTAGTGGATGTTATGTTTCTTATCAGGATATGACCAAAAATTCTTTAGACCTGTGGTCTGAGAGTTTCCTAAGCAAACATTAAATTCAAACTTTTCAAAAATACATTTAAAGTGGTATTTCACAATGAAGATTATCCTATTCAAAACTAATATTACATTGCAACCTTACAAAAGAAATGTTAAGTAATGAAAAGCAACCTTACAGAATTATTGTAAAACTAATGCAGAATCAACCTATTTACAATTTTAAACTCTAACATTGAAATTATTTATATAATATGCATGATCATCCCAACCAAAGTGGACATATCACAAGTTCCACAGCAAAATGTTAACTGGATGCCAACAGTGAAGGCCATGATAAACACAACCAAATTCAGAAGGCTCATCTGTACCACCACAATTGGTCAGTAAATACTACTTGCCTATGTGGATGTGAAGTGTCTTAACAGGATATGACCAAAGTTCTTTAGACCTAAGGTCCGAGAGTTTCCTAAGAAAACATAATATTTTCCCTTTTCAAAAAAACCTTCAAAGTGATATTTAAAGATAAAAAACATCCTATTCAACACTAGTTATTACCTTGCAATCTTACAGAAGTATTGTAAAAATAATGGAAAAACAACTAATTTACAATTTTACCTTGCAAGATATATACTCTAACATTGAAATGATTTATATAATATGCATGGTCATCCCAACCAAAGTGGACACATCACAAGTTCCACAGCAAAATGTTAACTGGATGCCAACAGTGAAGGCCATGATAAACACAACCTGATTCAGAAGGCTCAATGTACCACCGCTGTTGGTCAGTAAATACTACTTGCTTACATGGATGTGAAGTGTCTTAACAGGATATGACCAAACTTCTTTAGATCTAATGTCTGAGAGTTTCCCATGCAGACATGAAATCATCTCCTTTAAAAAATTCCTTTAAAGTGAAATTTAACAATGAAAATCATCCTGTTCAAAACTAGTTTCACTTTGCATCCTTATAATAGTGATGTTTAGTAATAAAAAGCAGCCTATATAAACTTAATATTACCTTGCAACCTTTTATGCCTTAACATTTAAATAATGTATATATTATGCCTGGTCATCCCAACACATCACAAGTTCCACAGCAAAATGTTAAAAGGATGGCAACAGTGACGGCCCAGATAACTTGCCATTCCGAAAACACATCTGTAACATGACTGTTGGTCATTAAACAATTATTGCTCTAGTGGATGCAATGTGTCTTAACAGGATATGACCAAAAATTCTTTAGATCTGTGGTCTGAGAGTTTCTTACGCAAACATGAAATTTTACCATTTCAAAAATACCTTAAAAGTGGTATTTCACAATGAAAATTATCCTATTCAAAACTAATATTACATTGCAACCTTACAAAAGTAATGTTTGGTAATGAAAAACAACCTTACAGAATTATTGTAAAAATAATGGAGAATCAACCTATTTACAATTTTAAACTCTAACATTGAAATTATTTATATAATATGCATGGTCATCCCAACCAAAGTGGACATATCACAAGTTCCACAGCAAAATGTTAACTGGATGCCAACAGTGAAGGCCATGATAAACACAACCTGAATCAGAAGGTTCATCTGTACCACCACTGTTGGTCAGTAAATACTACTTGCCCAAGTGGATGTGGTGAAGTGTCTTAACAGGATATAACCAAAGTGCTTTAGACCTAAGGTCTGAGAGTTTCCTAAGAAAACATAATATGTTCCCTTTTCAAAAAAACCTTCAAAGTGATATTTAATGCTAAAAAACCATCCTATTCAACTCTAGTTATTACCTTGCAATCTTACAGAAATATTGTAAAAATAATGGAAAAACAACTAATTTACAATTTTACCTTGCAAGATATATACTCTAACATTGAAATGATTTATATAATATGCATGGTCATCCCAACTAAAGTGGACACATCACAAGTTCCACAGCAAAATGTTAACTGGATGCCAACAGTGAAGGCCATGATAAACAAAACCTGATTGAGAAGGCTCATCTGTACCACCACTGTTTGTCAGTAAATACTATTTTCCTATGTAAATGTGAATTGTCTTAACAGGATATGACCAAAAGTTCTTTAGATCTAAGGTCTGCGAGTTTCCTATGCAGACATGAAATTATCTCCTTTAAAAGGTACCTTTAAAGTTAAATTTAATGATGAAAATCATCCTATTTAAAACTAGTTTTACCTGCAACCTTATAAAAGTGATGTTTAGTAATGAAAAGCAGCCTATACAAACTTAATATTATCTTGCAATCTTTATACCCTGGCATTTAAATAATGTATATATATTATGCCTGGTCACCTAACCAAAATAAACACATCATAAGTTTCACAGCAAAATGTTAAAGGGATGTCATCAGTGATGGTCCAGATAAGTATAATTTGTCATTCAGAAATCTCATCTGTAACACAACTGTTGATCATTAAATAATACATGTAGTTGGCCTAGTGGACGTAATGTGTCTTAAAAGGATATGACCAAACATTCTTTTGATCTGTACTGGTCTGAGAGATTCCTAAGCAAACATGAAACTTAACCATTTCAAAAATACCTTAAAAGTAAAAGTGATATTTTATGATGAAAATTATCCTATTCAAAACTAGTATTTCATTGCACCTATGTATTTCATTGCACCTATACAAAAGTAATGTTTAGTAATGAAAAACAACCTGCTGAAAACACTACCTTACAACCTGTGATGTGTCTGAACAGGATATGACCAAACATTCTTTAGAACTGTAGTCTGAGAGTTTCCTAAGCACACATGATATTTTCTCTTTTCAAAAATACCTTAAATGTGATATTTATTTAATAATGAAAATCATCCTATTAAAAGCAGTTGTGGTCATGGTACCCAAGCCATAATTCAAACTCATAAATCCGTTAATGAATGACGAATCATAATGTTCAGACCAACAGACATGGACCCCAGAATAAAGAGTGTAATCAGCCGTCTGCAGATAGTAAGCATTACTTGGTAAGCAAGCTTCGTCTACCATGCCCAGAGGCCTGAACGAAGGAAATGTAGGTAGAAGCATATGTCGGGGATTTTGGAAGTCTATTTATGGCTTGTCATTGGCAAAACCATCAGAAACAATTCAAGCTAGTTTTACCTTGCAACCTTACAAAAAATGTTTAATAATAAAAAAGCAGCCAATTTGAATTGAACATTAATTAGCAACCTTTTTGTACTCTTAACATATGAATAAATATATATATTATGCCTGGTCATCCCAACCAAAGTGGACACATCACAAGTTCCACAGCAAAATGTTAACTTGATGTCAACAGTGACGGTCGATATAAGCATACTATGTCATTCAGCAGACCCATCTGTACCACCACTGCTGGTTAGTAAATAATACTTGCCCTAGTGAATGTGAAGTGTCTTTACAGGATATGACCAAATATTCTTTAAACCTGTGGTCTCAGTGTTTCCAAAGCAAACATGAATTTTTCCCTTTTCAAGAATAGCTTAAAATCAATATTTAATAGTGAAAATCATCCTACTAAAAACTAGTATTACCTTGCAACATTACACAAGTACTGTTTAATAATGAAAAACAACCTACTTAAAATTTTACCTTGCAACCTTTTATACTCTAATATTCAAATAATGTATGTATTATGCCTGGTCATCCCAATCAAGGTTGACACATCAAAGTGGATGTGAAGACTGTCTCAACAGAATATGACTTGAATTCTTTAGATCTGTGGTCTGAGTTTCCTTACCAAACACCAAATTGTCTGCTTTCAAAATATACCACTGCTGGTCAGTAAATTTTATTTGACACGGTGTATATAAAAGTGTTTTTTTCAGGATATTGGCCAAATTTTGTGAAGAGCTGTGGCCTGCAAGTTTCCTCTGTAAACTCTTGTCCTTATTAAAAACATTACTGCAAATGTTAAGTTCAATGATGGAAACATCTAGTGAAATATTTTTATATATATATTTAGTGAACAATGACATGAAATAGCAGGCCAATAAAAGATACTGCCTATTTTTGTCAAAAAGGCTCAGTACATAATTATTATATTAAAATGAATGCATGACCTGGTAGACATGGTTGCAGTCACATTTTTTGCAGGTGCAATGAAATAATATTGACTTTCATCCATCAACCAAATAGCTTAACCCATTTTAGTCTGGAACGGGTAACAACGGCGTAACTGGCAAACTGTACAGCCCAGATCAGATGCCATAGAATGCAACATCTGATCAGGGTCTACATTGTTCGAATTAAAGGCAAGAATTTCTATAAAGCATAGTATAAATAAAAATTAACCAGACACCCTGCTTTTGGAAACAGGAAGATCCAAAGAGTTGTGGTAGAAGAGTCCACTTCGAGGGTTGAGCGCAAGACTAGCGCAAGTCAGATGGTTGTTTTTCCCCAAACCTAATCTCCTCACCATGAAGGCATTATGAAGATTACAACTTTCTTTCTGTAAACAATGAAAATTTAGGTGTCATTGCTCGTATGAGCAATGGCACCTAAATTTGCATTGTTTACAAAGGGGTCGAAGTTGCCCCTAAACAAGGGTTTCAAAAATATGTTTGAGTTACTATAGTCTTGCGCTCAACCCTCGACTTGATGTAACTGGGTTAACCCATAAATGCATAACAGAATACTCTACCTTATAAACTGTGCAGGTTCAATTGTTATTTTTGGGTGTCTGATTTATTTCTTCTTTGTTGTCAGAAATGCTTACATTTTGTTCAAACAGTGTAGGCCATTTCGTTCAAACAGTGTAGGCTCTGATCAAATGAAGCACTTTGCTATCTGATCTGGGACCTGCCTGTCAAAGTAGTATTGATACAAATTAAAATGTTTTAAGGGATGCAACTGTTGTGGATTTATTTTGCAAGGTGGGGTGTTGGGGGGTGGGGGTGGGCATTAGGGTTTGAGGGGAGAGGGGCTGGCATGTTTTCTAAAGGGGGTTTATCCAATTAGTGAAAAAGTATAAAGTATCTGATTCCCCTGTAAATGAATAGTTACATATTCACTGCTCTGCACATAAGTAACAGATTATATCCCAAGCCCAAGGTAAAAAACACTTTTCTAGCAGATCCAGAATTACTGGTAAAGTATGGATAGAGTTTCAAGAGAGATTAGTCTTTCAGCATATATTTATCCTCTAAAACTAGAATTCTGAGAATTGGATGTGTTGCCTGCTTATTGCGCCAACCACTTTATATGAAAAAGGAAAAAAACACAGGTCCTTATAATCACTCCTATCCTGAAAGGCAACCCCTCACTACAAACTTCGAATAAAAACAATGCATCCCTACAAAAGTTATCTCAAAACAACATGTGCTGTGCCACATCATGGTCTAACTATATACCAAGTTTCAGCTTGATTGGATGTAAACTGTAGGAGGAGTTAGCCGGAAACGAAAAGTCTACTTAAATTTTCAATGGGGCATAACTCTTATAATATTTGGTGGACTGTAACCTCAAAATAATATGCACTGCTCCACATCATGGTCTAACTATATATGAAGTTTCAGCTTGATCGGATGTTAAAAGTAGGAGGAGTTAACCAGAAATGAAAAGTTACAGAAATTTTCACAGGGGCATAACTCTGCAAACATTTGGTTGATTGTAACCTCGAAACAATATGCGCTACACCACATCATGGTCTAACTATATACCAAGTTTCAGCTTGATCAGATGTAAACTGTAGGAGTAGTTAGCCGGAAACTAAAAAGTTTACGGACGGACGGACGCCATACCCCGTAACATAATACGTCCCGTTTTTCAAACGGGCATATAAAAATTGAGTGGAAACCAATATCAACACACCAACTAAAATTAAGCCGAAAAAGGGCCATATGTCAGCCAAAATTTTGCGAATGACAATATCAAATTTGACCTGTATTTTACAATGATATATCCTTTTGCAAACTTTCAATAAAATCAATGCAGCCCTGCACAAGTTATTGAGCAGTAACCAATATTAACACACCAACAAAAACCAAGTCAAAAAGGGTGTGGGTGTGTTAATGGTGGGGGTGGGGGGTGAGGGTGGAAGAACTAGAATTAACTACTAACAGCAGATCTTGTTAACATTTTATCATGATGAATGCACTTTGGTCAAATACTGACCTTTTAAATGACAAAAAAAACATATTGTTTGTTCAAACTTAAGACATTTAGCAGACTAGGTTTGTCATGTAATGTAATTGTTCTTAACCTGTTGTAAATTAGGAAGTGAAAAAAAAAAAATAGTTTTCAGGTAGACAGTTGAAGAACAGTAAACTGTTCAACATGAGTATAAGGATGTATAATAACAAGAGGCCCACAGGCCACGGGTTGCTCACCTGAGTGACATAGCCACTGCAGATATGCAGATGTTATGCAACATTTTTCCAGTCCTGTCATCGCAGCTAATGAAAAGATCAACCTTTAATCAGTTCTTAATTTTGAAGAAGAATATTATATATGGTATGACAGTCAATGGAGCATGATCATTTGAACAAACTCTCAATCACATTTCAACAATAGGATCAATGTGAAATTCGGAGGCAATTGGCTAATTGGTTTCTGAAGAATCATGATTTTATACATGTAAACAGCACAGTGGCAGGGAAATATGATAAACATAAACAAGATGGCAGCAATCTTGGATTTCCAATCAGAATGATTTTAACTACTGTTGATCTACAAGTCACCTCGATACTTTCAATGAACTTTTGAGTCTGTTCAGGAGAAAAAGTTCAAAACAAGATTTTCAAGAGGGCCACCACAGCCACAATCTGGGATTCCCTATCCCAATGATTTGAACTATTTTTCATCTATAAGTCACCCCGATGCTTCCTATCAAGTTTCAAGTCAATTGGCCTTTCAGTTCAAAAGAAGAAGGGAAAAATAGATTTTCAAGATGGCCGCCATCTTGGCTTTCTGATTGGAACGATTTTAGCTATTTTTATATCTACAAGTCATCCCAATCCTTCCTATCAATTTTCAAATCAACTGGCCCTTTGGTTCAGGAAAATAAGCGAAAAAAAGAGTTTCAAGATGGCCACCATGATGGCCATCTTGGATTTCCGATCCAAACAATTTAAGCTATTTTAGATCTACAAGTCAGCCAAATGCTTCCTACCAAGTTTCGAATCAAATGGCCTTTCAATTCAGGAGAAGAAGCGAAAAATAGATATTCAGGATGGCTGTCATGGCAGCCATCTTGGATTCCTGATAGGGATGATTTTAGCTATTTTTGATCTACAGGTCACCCTGATGCTTCCTACCTAGTTTAAAGTCAATAAGCCTTTTGGTTCAGGAGAAGAAGTGAGAAACAGATTTTTGAGATGGCTGCCATGGCGTCCATCTTGGATTTCCACTTGGAACGATTTTAGCCAATTTCAATCTATAAGTCACCCCCAATGCTTCCTACCAAGTTTCAAGTCAATTGGCTTTTGGGTTTAGAAGAAGAAGCGAAAAAAAGATTTTCAAGATGGCCACCATGGCGGCCATCTTGGATTTCCAATCAGCATGATTTTAGCTACTTTTGATCTACAAGTTACCCTGATGCGTCCTACCAAGTTTGGAGTCAATAGGCCTTTTGGCTCAGGAGAAGAGAAAAATAGATTTTCAAGTTCACGACCATGGTGGCCATCTTGGATTTCTGATTGGAACGATTTTAGCTACTTTTGATCTACAAGTCACCCCAATGCTTCCTACCAACTTTCGAGTCAAATGGCATTTTGGGTTAGGAGAAGAAGCGAACAATAGATTTTCAAGATGGCTGCCATGGTGGCCATCTTGGATTTAGGATCGGCAAAATTTTCGCTACTTTTTGATCTACATGTCACACCTATGCTTCCTAGCAAGTTTGGAGTCAATTGGCCTTTCGGTTCAGGAGAAGAAGCAAAAAATAGATTTTCAAGATGGCTGCCATGGCAGCCATCTTGGATTTCCAATCAGAACAATTTTAGCTACTTTTTGATCTACAAGTCATCCCAATGCTTCCTACCAGGTTTGGAGTCAATTGGCTTTTGGGTTCAGGAGAAGAAGAGAAAAATAGATTTTCATGATGGCTGCCATGGCGGCCATCTTGGATTTCCGATCGGCATGATTTTAGCTATTTTTGATCTACAAGTCACCCCAATGTTTCCTAGCAAGTTTGGAGTCAATTAGCAGTTCGGTTCAGGAAAAGAAGCAAAAAATAGATTTTCAAGATGGCTACCATGGTGGCTATCTTTGATTTCCAATCAGCACGATTTTAGCTATTTGTGATCTCAAGTCACCCTAATGCTTCCTAGCAAGTTTGGAGTCAATTGGCCTTTCGGTTCAGGAGAAGAGGCGAAAAATAGATTTTCAAGATGGCGGCCATGGCAGCCATCTTGGATTTCCGATCGGCACGATTTTAGCTATTTTTGATCTACAAGTTACCCCAATGCTTCCTACCAGGTTTGGAGTCAATTGGCTTTTGGGTTCAGGAGAAGAAGTGAAAAATAGATTTTCAAGATGGCTGCCATGGCAGCCATCTTGGACTTCTGATCGGCACAATTTTAGCTATTTTTGATCTACAAGTTACCCCAATGCTTCCTAGCAAGTTTGGAGTCAATTGGCCTTTCGGTTCAGGAAAAGAAGCAAACAACAGATTTTCAAGATGGCTGCCATGGTGGCCATCTTGGATTTCCAATCGGCATGATTTTAGCTATTTTGATCTACAAGTCACCCCAATGCTTCCTAGCAAGTTTGGAGTCAATTGGCCTTTCGGTTCAGGAGAAGAGGCGAAAAAATAGAATTTCAAGATGGCAGCCATGGTGGCCATCTTGGATTTCTGATCGGCTCAATTTTAGTGATTTTTTATCTACAAGTCACCCCGATGCTTCCTAGCAAGTTTGGAGTCAATTGGCCTTTCGGTTCAGGAGAAGAAGCGAAAAATATATTTTCAAGATGGCTGCCAGGCAGCCATCTTGGATTTCCAATCAACACGATTTTAGCTACTTTTGATCTACAAGTCACCCCAATGCTTCCTAGCAAGTTTGGAGTCAATTGGCCTTTCGGTTCAGGAGAAGAAGCGAAAAATAGATTTTCAAGATGGCGGCCATGGCTGCCATCTTGGATTTCTGATCGGCATGATTTTAGGTATTTTTGATCTACAGGTCACCCTGATGCTTCCTACCAAGTATCAAGTCAATTGGCCCAGGGGTGTTGGAGGAGTAGGCTTTTAAAGCAATTGTTGACGCAGCACAACGGATGACGCACCATGGCCACTGACTGACCACAATAGCTCACCATGAGTACTTCGTGCTCAGGTGAGCTGAAAATGATATGCTGTTCGGTAGTACACTGAGTATCAATAAAATGGTTAACCTGATGTTCAATATTTTCATCAAAGCATAGTGTACTACTGGGCTGATGGTGAGAGATGGTTTTCCATATGTTCCTGAAGTGTAAGATTGCCGGATGAATTCCAAACTATTTTAGTGTTGCATGACCTGTTAGTCTGACTTTTGGTGAGTGAAATTTCTTTAGCAGGACTGTAGTTCTGCATCTAGAGTGTTGAGAATGTAAGAGGGCTCAGATGTAATACAATGTATTGTTCTTTGTCCTAATTCTTGATGTAGCCTCTGGTTGTGGTATCTATTGTTTCAGTTTTTTTTTTTTTCTATTTTTGGGATTGATATCTTTGTGACTGTTACCTGTCCACAGTCTTCTGTCATTTCTCTCTTATGGATCTGCTTGATTTGTCTCAATAAACATCTTGTCTAGTGTAGATGTTACCACAGATCATATATCTAAAATGCTTTAGTTTTCTTTTGTGTAGGTTTTTTTTTTTTTTTTTTTTTTTTTTTTTTTTTTATGTCTGGTAAGGGTGGATTTATTGGCAAAAGTAATGCCACTTTTTGAGCAAATATGCTATTTTAATTGTTTCCATTGTATATTAATGAATCAAATTTAGTCCAAAACATCCATAAGTGGATGTTCATGTTGCTAAATGTTTGGTTGATGATCACGGCACTGATCACCAGTGGGATTCCCATTAGACCAAGCCATTGATGCCGGCTGAAGGAGATACGAGAAATTGCTAAATTTCTGTAAGCAGTTTAGCAAATAAAACAAGCAAGTTCACAGAATTCATGTTCCCTGCCTCTTAAAGGTCCTCCTATATATACAGTTTGTTAGTATTGGAGTTTGAAAAATGACTGCCAAGTAAGTAAAAATGCAGAAATGAAAAAAATGATTAAGTTCAAAAGGTGGAAAAAAGTGATAAAAACTAATCTGTGATCAAAATCACATGCACATCTTCAGACCCTGACAAAAACACCTGCAAAATTTATAAAACTGTAGGAGGAATTACAGACACAAAGTACCCACTACCTATAGACTCTGATATCTGAGCCTGAAAAAATAACTAAGTTCAAAACACTGAGAGAGTGATAAAATTAACCTGAGGATTATATCCAAATCACATGCACAGCTTCAGACCATGATAAACACATCTGTACAGTTGCATCAAACTGTAGAAAGAGTTACAGACACAAGGTACATACTGTCAGAGGGTATGGAACAAGGCACCGAATACCATGCACCATGAACCGTGGAACTGCTTAAAACTGCACTAAAATTATGGTTAAAAAACAAATGTCCTTTCCCGGTAATCTAACTGTCTTGATCTCTATTAAAAGACATTTGCTAAACCCCTAAAAACTTTAGCAGTTAAAATAAATATTTTCAATGGGTAATCTAACTACTATTCAAAATTGTACTAAAGTTATTGGATTAAAATTCTATCTGCTTACTATTCAAAACTATACTGAAACTACTTGTTAAAATTCTAAAAGTGATTAAAATTCTAAAAGTGGTTAAAATTCTAAAATTTGTTAAAATTCTGGACATAGATAAAACAAACATCCTTTCTGGGTAACCTATTAAACTGTCTTTATCTCTGTTAAAAGAGATCTGTTGTCCATACCCTCTCCCTAATCCATCTTTTGAAGAAAAACAAGAGGACAAATGGTATTCATATTTCCATGGTTTATGGTGCATGGTAAAGAGATTCCACACCCTCTGACAGCATGTACCTAGTGTTCATAACTCCTCCAACAGTTTTACACTGATCATTTGAGACAATACCAGTGTATTTACCATGTTCTGAAGATGTGCATTTGATTTTGATATAATCCTCTGATTTGAGGGATATAGTGATCAGACTGACATTTGTATCACTTTTTCCGCATTTTCAAGTTAACCATTTTTCAGCCTCATATACTATCAAAGAGTATAGGAAGTGGATACCTTGTGTCCGCAACTCCTCCAACAGTTTTAAGTGGAGTTTTTTGAAACTGTACAGGTGTTTTTATCCTGGTCTGAAAACATGCATGTGATTTGGATAAAATCCTGAGATTAAATTTTATTTTTTTTTTTTTTTCGTATTTTGAGCTTAATCATTTCTTTTTCTCACTTTTTTTCACTTTTTTTTTAAATTATATAGTCATTTTTCAAGCTCCAACATTATCAGATAAACTGAATAAATTGTAGGCATCTTTGAAGGATTTTTAAAATGCAGGAGACATAAATTTTCTATAATTGCTTGTTAAATTCTGGAAGTACAGGTTAAAATAAATGTTCTCACTGGGAAGGCTAGCTACTATTTGAAACTACTAAATTCATTGGGTTAAATTCTGGAAGACATAGTTAAAAACAAATGTCCTTTTTGGGTAACCCAACTATGTCTTGAATCTATTAAAAGTCATTTGTTGAAATCTGTATAAAAAACGAACCGTGTCTGAGGTTATGATAAACCAGTACTATTCTGAATTTCCAAATTTTGTGCTTTGTGAAGTTCAATTAGTACTTCAGATAAGAGTATATCCAATTTTTTTTCCCTATTTCTCAATAAGATCTTAAGCTGTGTATACTCATTATCTTCGGACTGAATAGGTTTGAGGGATATAGTGATCAGACTGACATCTGTCCCTAGACATATCCTTGTGAGCTCGTGCTCAATCAATACTTTTATACCCTTAGAGATATTTTATTAATATTTGGTATGGATGAAAAAGAGGACCAGTAGGCATGTTGCCTGCAAGAGAGACAACTCACTTTCTTCATTATGTACTTACATCCTCTGAAGCCAAATTCTTGTGCAGGTCATAACTCCCACACAGTTTGAGACAGTTTGATAATATTTAATAGGGACATATATTAGGTCATGCAGGAGTGTCCCATGCAAGAAAGATGACACTTGCTGGTAATTTTCTAGTTATCACCCCTGAATAAATTTCTCAGATGAATTCTTATGTACACTATAACTTCTTAATAATCTGAAATATTTTGATGATATTTGCTAAAGCCATAGATAAGCTCCAGTAGGTGTGTTGTGTGCAAGAGAGACAACTCTTTCTTCATTATGTACTTATGTCCACTGAAGCCGTAATACTGTGCAGGCCATAATGCCTATACCGTTTGAATTAATCTAATATTCTTTGGTCAGGACATATATCAGGTCAAGTAGGAGTATCATATACAATAAAGACAACTCTTGCTTTGGATTTCTTCTGGTTATTACCCCTGAACAAACTTCAAAGCCAAATTCTTGCGATAATGACGTAGACATGTTGCATGCAAGAGGGACAACTCTCACTTTCTTCGTTATACACTTATGTCCTCTGAAGTGAAATCTTGTGCAGGCCACAACTCCCATACTGTTTGAGAGAATTTGAAAATACTGGGTGGAGACATTTATCAGGCCATGTTGAAAAGTGCCATATGTAAGAAAGACAACTCCTGCTTTGTTCTTTTTCTAGTTATCTCCCCTGAACAAATTTCTAGGCCAAATTCTTGTGCACTCCATAACTTCTTAATGGTTTGATATTTTGATAATATTTGCTTGAGGCATAGATCAAGACCAGTAGGCATGTTGCCTGCAAGGGTGCTCCCATACTGTTTGAGATAACTTGATATTTTTTGGTAGGGACATGTCTTAGGTCAAATAGGAATGTCACATGCAAGAATGACAACATTTTTTTCTACTGATGTTCTGGTTACCTCCACCAAAATCAAAATTTTGTGCAGGCCATAACTCCATAATGTTTGATATTAATTAGTAGGAACATATATCAGGAGTTTTGTGTGCAAGAGAGACAATTCTTGCTATGTTCATTTTTTTGTTATCTCCTCTGAATGAACTTGGGAACCATCTTTATGGTTTGGAATATGCTGATCATATGTGGTAGAGACATAGATCATGATCTGTAGGTGTTTCATGTGCAAGAATGACAACTCTGTATTTTTATAGTTATCTCTTCTGTAGTTGAAATCTTGTGTAACTCCCATAAGGTTTAGATTTTGTAGAGGCATATCAGGTCAGGTTGTGTGCAAGAATGACAACTCTTGCTATGTTTGTTTTCTAGTTATGTCTCCACAATTAATTTCAAAGACAATGACTTTGTACTTTCTCTTTTTTTAATGTCCCAAATGGATAGGTTCGGGGGATGTAGTGTGACCAGCACAGCGTCCATCCATACGTGGACATATTCTTGTGTGCTCCATAACTTTCCCTTTGAGATATTTTGGTAAGACATGGTAGAGATGTTAGTTGGGTTGAGTAGGTATATTGCATACAAGAAAGACAATTATTACAATATTGATTTAGGAGTTATTTCCCCTTAACCAGATTCTACAGGTACTGCTTATGACAGTGTAACTCATACACATTGAATTATTTGGATAATATTTGGTCTGTTGATCATGCCCAGGAGGCATGTTGCATGCAATAATAACAACTCTCATTGTTTTCCTTATGCAGTCATCTACCCTCAAAACTGTCCCTTATATAAGTAAAAGAGAAAATATTTTGTGTGGTCATTGTCTTTGGAACTCACAGGGATATAATAATATTTGATCGGGATATAGGTCATTTTGGGTAGATGCATTGCATGAATGAATAGCAACTCTATTTTACTTTCTCTGTTGGTTATCACCCCTAAAACTTATTCTTGAGGTCTTGTGCACTCCATAACTTAAGTGCCCTTTGAGATGTTTTGATACCTGGTAGAGATATTGTCATGTTTCATGTTGAGTAGGCATGTCACATACAAGAAAATGACAACTCTCACCTTCTTGATTTTGGAGTTATTTTCCTTTAATCAGATTCCAGTTGAAAACTTATTCATCAATTAATTAAAATGATTAAGTGAAAAATAGCTTAAGTGAATGTTTTGTGCCCTATCATTCAGAAATTGGGAAGAAATCTGCTCTTTATGTCCAAACTTACTTCCAGTTACCATTTATCCATGGCACCTTCAACGCATCTACAATAAACCAAAGAAAATGTCTCTGCATTGTGGTTTAAATTTTCTATGGCTTCATTTAAAAACCACTGTGTCCCTTACTCATTTTTGGTATTATCAAATACCAAATAAAACAGCTGGCTGAAAGAATACAGACACTTTTTTATCAGCATCATTAAAACAGCATGTCTTTTTATATGATGGGCCAGGCATAAGTCAGGCAAGCTAACTTGTACTGGTACTGTGTATCTCTGAAATATGCTATGTACTTGAATTGTAAATGTCTTCTATAAATTACTAGGAAATATACATATTAGGTAAATGTTTATCAGGATTATCCGTACTTGAAACTGACTGTTTTCATACACAAACATCATAAGAAACTTGGAAAACTTCTCACTTTGAAAATATTGCAACATAACATGGCTGCAGTGTTTGCAGATCACCTCTCCTGCAGCACCAAATCAGACATCAGTTCTACAGACAGCATCCATACAGCCAGAAATTACAGATCCTTTTGCACCAAATACAGATCAGTTTGAAAAATAGCCAGTCTCTAATACAGATGCATTTTTAGCTATACCATGCAGCTTTTCCGGTAGCCCATAAGAGTGCAATATCCTGTCTGTTTTTAGAGTAACTAGCCAGAGTCAGAAACGGTTCAGTGCCTTAGATAAGCAACGTATTTTCCTTAAATACCCAATATATTTAATTAAGAATACACTTAAAATCAGTTTGTAGCATATCAAAATGAAAAACGTCTGGTTGTATGCAAAACTATGATTCCCAACTGCAAAAGTTTCACCCTGATACACAGTGTGACTATTTCCCGGCTAAATGTCTGCACATAATTTCTGCGCATAAGAGCGACTGGTTCTCTGTGTCACTGTCTAGTTAAGTGTTAATGACAAAGAACCCCAGGTAACCATTCTGCGTTGGGGTTTTCCAAGATTGCAGAAACATGGCCTTCAGAAAACGACAAATGAGGAGAGAGATTGCAGAACTGAATAAAAAATTAATGGAGAATTTTAGCCAGTCATTGTCAAATGATTCACTGTCTTTATTTAGTGTGCAACATAACTGATGAAGTCATCAATACATGCGATGAATGCATACAGAATCGCATCTGCGATTGTGACCGATCTGTGTAAATAGTGTCGGAAGCGGAAGTAGCTCGCAACAAATGGGTTTAAAAGTCAGTGACAAGACTTCAGTACTGGAAAGCTAAGTACCTTTGATTGATCATTGCTAGAGCTAATCCAAGCCTTCTCTGACTTAAAAAAGCCTTCTGATATTTACTGATTGGCGGCTTTGTCAAAGACCCCAAATCAATAAAAAGGCTTTGAACAGCCAGAGAAGGCTCGGGTTATGCTAGAGCAGGCGAACAAAGAAAAATCCAAAGAAGATCACCCAAATACTATGTAAGGTGATTGGTTGTCATAAAAAAGGGGTTCCCTGAAGAAGGGGATATGGCACATAGCACCTGTTTCAGAACTTTTTTTGTTTAGTTATGAAAGAGATAAATACAGAAAAATGACCAGCCATATTATACAGTACAAAAATTAATGGAGAGGTACAAGAGGAGACAAACAAAAATTTAAAGCAAATTCTTTAAACCACAGCATCCCCCTCCCCACCAGCCCCTGGGTCAAGGAAAATAATTAATGCCGCAGCATGGATATTGATTCCAGAATCCTGGTTTTCTTTCTTACTGACTGGCCTTAAATTTGGTCAGTACAATACTGGTTGGAAAAATAATAATCTGGAGCACTGTAACATTCTCTTAAAAATTATATATAGTCCTTCATCATTTATCATAGAAAGTATTTCTGAAACCAAACTAAAAACTCTTGCTTTGCTAGGCTTTTATTTTCATCCCTTGTTTGTTTTTTTATAATTCTTGATAGAAATTGACCTCTAGATTAGAAGCTATCTCTCTAAATATCCATCTAAAGGGAATAAATCAAAGCAAATTTTTTACCTCAAAAAAACATATAACAAATATCTTTTCAAGGCATTTATTTTTGCTAATTAATATTTGTGAATATGTAGACTCACATATTCAAAGGATTTGCAAATATTGTGTATCCTGTACAAATAACAAAGTAATCACATCAAAAGTCTGATTTTTAACAAACAAAAAAAAGAAATAAAAAAAAAAGGAAAAAATTAAAAAAAAGGAAAATAAATAAAAATAAAAGAACATGCAAAAATAAAACCATTTATTTTATCTATCTGCCAACAAGAGCCTCTACATGGCTTTTGCAGAACTGGAGAAGGCATTTGATCCAGTACCTTGGAAGGCCATCTGGTGGGTGCTGAGAAAAATTTGGTGAGGAGTGGATTGTGCAAATGGTACAGGGGATGTATGCAAATGCGCAGAGCCATGTGCATGTTGGTGAGGGGTACAGTGAAGAGTTCAAAGTGAAGGTTGATGTTCACCAAGGCACAGTACTCAGCCCGCTGCTCTTCATCATTGTGCTTGAAGTCTTATCATGAGAGTTCTGCTCTGGGGTCCCCTGGAAGGACCTCTATTAGATGCAGATGACCTTGTTATCATCGCTGAAGGAATGTGTCAGGAGGCTCTTTGACTTGGAAAGAAGCAATGGAAAAGAAAGGACTGAGAGTAAATGCAGGAAAGATGAAGATCATGATCTGTGGTATGGACCTGCAGAGTTCAAGGAAGTTTCCATGCGCAATCTGTCACACTGGAGTGGGCAGCAACAACATCTTTTGCAATGCCTGCAAGCACTGAGTGCACAAGAAATGCAGTGGGCTCAAGCACTTGACAAAGGACCCTGACTACAGATAGCTTCCTTTTGCTACCTAAGAGACATGCTCTCAGCAGCAGATGGCTGTGAACTTTCAACCACAATGCATGTGAAAACTGCCTGGAAGATGTGGCCATGTGTGTGCAGAGTGCAATGCTTCATGCCAGTGAGACTTGGCCATTGACAAAGCCAAACCTCCAGCATCCGCAGCAGAATGACAGGGCAATGATCAGACAGATCTGCAATGTCAGGCCGCAAGACATTGTCACCACCAGGTCCAGTGAGCTACTTGCGCAATTTGGCATTGAGGATCTGGACCTCATTCTGAAGGAGAGAAGGCTCCGCTAGTATGGACATGTGGAATGCTCCAATGGTGCAGTCAAGACAGCCTTTCACATACAGGTTGAGAAAAGCATGGTCCTGGGAGGCCCAAGATGACTTGGAAGCAGCTGACAGACAGGGATTGCAGAGAGTGGAAACTCTCGGCTATTAACCCTCATGATAGACATACCTGGAGATCTGGGGTGAGATCTGCCATGCGTGCAGCAAGCCAGCTCTCTGGAAGGGGGCCCACTGATTATGGATGTTGCCTCTGTACCAGCGTGTTAATAAAAAATCTGATTATGATGATGATATATGATTTACAGTATACCTACCTATTACTGTTTTCATTTACTATTTTGGCACATTTCATGCAGTCTTTGTCTCTTTTTACTTCGGACTGTTTCAATATTTCTGTGATATATCTTATTGAAATATACACCAAATTTAGGAGTGGTAATTCAGTTGCAAGATTTGCAATCTTTTCTGAGGACTATACTTTTCTTATGGCTATTTTTTTTTTTTTTTTTTTTTTTTTTTTTTTTTTTTTTAATTTTCCTGATGGTTATTTTCTGAAGTACATCCATAAGGTACTTCTCTAAATACCCACAATATATATGTTTATATGGAGAAATAAGACCACTATTTCACATCAATGAAGGATTAATGCTTTGCATGCTGGGTCAAAACTCAGCAGACATTTAAAAATATTTTTCCAAGAAAACTGGATTTGATGTTTCATGCAAAATTGTCTCCCAAGACAATCTGTTTTTTTTTTTTTATTTTAACCTTTTCCATCTCTCAGCTAATTAAGCAGGATGAATAGGTGATATTTTTCTAATTTTTTTCCAAAACACAGGATTTGACATTTCATGCAAATGGTCTCCATTTGAGAACATTTGCATGAAATATCAAATACTGTTTTCTGGGAAGAATAAGAAAAATATTTCAATATGTCATCTGCTGAAAATTTTATCCCGAGTGCTAAGTGTCAAAGTGTACTCTTCCTATAGGTTGGTCTATATTTCACTGAAGGTTTTCCCAGCAATTTTGAAAAACCGAAGTGCACAGTGCAGTAATTAGGTTCAATATAGTATGCAAATTCACAGGCGGGTAAGGGCCTTTACTACTTTTATATAAGGCACTGTGCAACAGTTCAATTAACACTTAAAGAGCCAATCACAACTGCAGCGGATGACAATTTGGATATATGTATATATGTATATATATATATATATATATATTTTATTTATTTTTTTTTTTCAGAGAATATGAGTCCTGACATTTCATGTAAATCACTTAAATTTTCTCTTAAAAAAAAATAAAAAAATAGAATGTGGTCTACTGCAAATTTTGCTTGGCAGTTTGTTAAATATCAAGTACAGTGTGTCTTAAAATTTTAAACACTTCATTCCATTTTTTAAATCTTTTATGTGTTTCATGATATACTTAGCAGAAAGGGAAACAGAACAGATCCTGATCAGAATGCTAGGGAGCATTCTGGTTTTCGTCTGCAGAATGTATCGTTATCTAAAATATACCGCCCCCCAAAAAAAGAAAATGCCACACTACTAAATGGCAAAACAAAACAAAGACTAACACCTTAAGATTGTAAAACTGATCTTCTGTGTAAAATATGCATGTAAATTAACAACTGAGGGGGTATTTGAATTGTTTATTCCATAACCTTAGTCCTGCTAACCTGGATATACCCTGCTTTTGCAAACAGTGTAGATCTGCACTGTTTGCAATTAAGTATGTGAATCTGTATCAACAAGCTGGATCAAGTAATCTGATTGGCTGAAAATTAGAAGTGGGTGTGTCAGCTTAATTTATTCAGCATGCCAATTATGGGTTAATATAAGTATACATGCAAGAAATTCTGGGCCAACATGTATAAGTAAGTTTTTATTGCAACAAAAAAAAATGATTTATTCATCTTACTTTTCCTTGCAGCCCAGAAGTGTTGCATTTGTTTTTTTTTTTTGTTTTTTTTGTTTTTAGCTGATTTTTTTATAATGACAAAAAACAAACTTACCAAATCACTTGGATTACTTTTGCTTGAGTAACATAACTTCCATAGTGCTGCAACCTTCAAAAAATTTCAAATGGCATCTGAAAATATACAGTTCGAAATTGGCATCTGAAATGATAAAGACAATCTACCGCATTTATTCTAATATTCGGCCCAAAGGCATTGCAATTCATTGCTGCTAAATGACAGTGTTGAGTCCAAATAAGATGTTTTGATTGAACTCAATACTGCATGCGTTTATGGATGCTTTTCTCCAAGAAAAGTAGGAGGAGCATTTATTAATTTGATTGTGTTGGGGTTTAACGACACGTCAACCCTTTTGGGTCATTTTGTGTCGTCTCCCAGAGAAAGGGAGAAAAGTGATAGAAGAGATAGTAGAAGAGATTAAAGAGAGGGACAGGGATGAAAGGAACAGGAATGAAAGTGAAGAAACAGAAGAAATGAAAATATTCCCCATCTACATTACCTGCTACAAGGATAGCAGGCCTTGCCCAACTGTAAGCCAATATCAGTTGGACGCCCCGGTGACGTAAGATACACGACACCTTCGCACCACCCGACCACCCCAGGAGCATTTATTAAAGAATGGGCTTATATTAGAATAAATACTGTATGAGGATAAGTGGAAATAAAGAACACTTAAAAGAATGAAGATCGAAGTCTCACTTTTTTTACTCAAAACTTTTCATATGACAGCAATGTAATTTGCACATGCCTCCCAGCAGCTGAATAAATTAAGATGACACGCCTACTTCTAAATGTCAGCCAATCAAATTGCTTGATCCAGGTTGTTGAAAGCCCTGATGAGACTGTGAAATGCACAGACTGGTGTGGTCCTTTACTCATAGCTCCTGATAATATGCTTTTTTTTCAATCCAAAAGTATTGACATTTTTCTTTTTTCTCCATGAAAATGTATGTTGTGGGTACTCATTAGAAGTGCCTCAATGAGATGCTTCTTATTAGTATCCACAACATATGTTTTCCTGGAGAAATAAGAAAAAATATTTACCTGATTATTTACCCACACTTATCTAGACTGTTGTTTTCCCTTCCTGTATGACTGCGTGCAACAACCCAATATAAAGTAACCGTCCTAAAATTTTGAAGGCTAGTTCATTTTTCTTTTTTGTTCATCTTTTGTGTTAACAATTTTATCTGAATTTAATGAACAAGGTATTTTCATACAATCTTTTTTCAGCAATTCCTATTCAACCATGGTCTAAAAGGTATTACTTTTATAAAAAAAAATGTTTATTCCCAATAAATCCCAAACAAATGTTTATTCCCAAACAACTGATACAGCATTTTATGCATACAAATGCAAGTAATCCACAATTTTTCAAAATGAAATTCCTCCAATGATGTTATAGATTATTTTAAGAATAAATCATTGTTCAAATTCCATGAAAAATCGGGTACCAGAGTAGGAAAAAAAAAAAATAGAAAAATCAGAAAAAAAAAAGCTTTTTTTTAATATCTTGAGTAACAGCAAGGAACTTCTATTTATGAAAGAGCATAACGGCCACATATACTTTTATTTCTGTTGACAGGTATCTCGAAATTTCGACTTACTATCGTGAAATTTTGACCTACTATTAAAGTAAAAATTTCAACTTTATAACTCAAAATTTTGACTTAATAACTCAAAGTTTCGACTTAATATCTTGAAATTTCAACTTATTATCTCGAAATTTTGACATAAGGTCTTGAAATTTTGACTTATGTCGAAAGTTTGACTTATTATCTCCAAATTTCGAGTTAATAACTCGAAATTTCAACTTAATATCTTAAAATTTCGACTTATTATCTTGAAATTTTGACATAAGATATTTCAAGGGGATTCTTCATTTGCAATTCCACACCTGGTAATCTCGTAAGTGGTAGCCGTTGGTTATGCACTTAATTTTTTTGCAAACTATCGGCCATGAATTACAAAACATCCAAATGTCAACAAATGAGTAAGTTCTCCTGATTTATTGATTTTTCATCAATTTCATAGACATAATCTAAAAAACATGACAATGCTATTCCCAGCAACTTTCACTTCTAGGTCGGAAAAGCTAGGCATGGGCTTGGAAAAACAAATGGCTATTTTTTATTTCAATTTCACCCGGAGATGGGTAGTCCAGTATTCCTGTTTTGACTTCTATTCCATTGCAAAATGAAGGTATTTTCAGCTATCTGGACTGTGAAATACTTATTTAACATATCAAATATGACGCACTGCAACTACGTCTGTGTTGAAATACATAAAATGTTAAATTTCCTAAGTACACTGCAGCGCCGTTATAACGCGGTCGCTTATAACGCGGAAACCGTTATAACGCGGCTGGGCCTTGGCTCCCGTTTTTATCCCCACCAGTTTGAAAGTGTTGCCCTTTTTCCGCGGAACGCGGCAGTCTAAAAATCGCCAGCCGTGACCATATACTCGCTGATTTACTCATTCTTTTTTACCAAACTTTTCATCAGTTTTTGTCTTTAGGCTATTTCAGATCACGTCCGCGCACCATTTAAAAGCCATACTACGGTAACTGGCACAGCCCTCAACGATAATTTTCATGTATTATAAGTGAAATAAAAGAAATAATAAGAGTTACTTACGCAACACAAATTAATTACATAATTATCCTAACACAGTCATAAATCAACACTTCATTGTCCTCCTTGCTGTAATAGTAGTCTGATAATTAATCCGTTTGTGTGACGTGTGAATGCATTGCCACAGTCCATAGCTCCAGATTAGGTGTCTTTTTTTTCTTTTTTTAATTAAAGAAGACTGTTATTTTTCCTTATTTCTCCATGAAATTGTAGGTTTTGGGTACTCTCTGGAAGGGCCTCAGCGAGGTGCTTCCAATGAGTATCCACAACCTACGTTTACGTGGAGAAATAAGAAATTTAATATGTGGAGACCCCTCTAGTCTGGAGCTGTGGATAGACCCTCTTATCTGGAGCTATGGCAGTCGGCATGTCCAAATAGATCAAAGAAACGGGTCAAGTGTGAATACATTTATTTGTTCCCCGGACTGAAATATTTGTGCGGAATATGATTTACGAGGCCAGCTTTTTGATTAACTTGCAGGTACAGGGGCAACATCCACACCAGTGGGCCCCCTTCCAGATAGCTGGCTTGCTGCATGCATGGCAGATCTCACACCAGATCTCCAGGTATGTCTATCATGAGGGTTGATGGCTGAGAGCTTCCACTCTCTGCAATCCCTCTCTGTCAGCTGTTTCCATGTCATCTTGGGCCTCCCAGGCCCACGCTTTCCATCAGCCTGTATGTCAAAAGCTGTCTTGACTGCACCACTTCGAGTAGAAATTTTAAGATATTAAGTTGAAATTTCAAGTTATTTTCGAGATATTAAGTCGAAATTTCTACTTATTATGTCGAAATTTCAAGATGTCAAAATTTTGAGATAATAAGTCAAAATTTCAAAAAGATATTAAGTCGAAATTTTGAGTTATTAAACTGAAATTTCGACTTATTATGTCGAAATTTCAAGATAGCAAATCAAAGTTTGAGATACTTATCAACAGAAATAAAAGTATATGTGCCCTAATGCTCTTTCGTATTTATTATAGTCTCCCTTCTTCAAAATTTTCAGACAGAATCTGAAAACAATACAATTCGTTTCAAAATTGGCCACTGAAATGATAAAATTATAATATTTCAAAACTGCATGGGAATTGTGAGGATCTGGAAAGGGATTGTAGTTAACCCTTGTCCTGCTGAATAAATTAAGAGGCCACTCCAACTTCTAATTTTCAGCCAATCAGATTACTTGATCTGGATTGTTGCTATTATTAAATTCACATACTTAATGGCAAAACAGTGCAGATCCAGATCAGTTGGCTTCTTCTGAAGCAAACTGATCTGGATCTACACTGTTTGCAAAGGCAGATTATATTCAGGTTCAGCAGGACAAGGGTTAATGGCTAATGCATGGGTCATTTGTAACCATTGCCCATTGACAGAGTAGCAAACAGTGTAGACACTGATGAAACTTATCATGCCCGAAGTGAGGCCATCTCAGGGGTTTGGGGGAACAATGGATCATGCCCATTTATTTTCAGAGAACAAGGGAACATTGGCAAAGATTTTAAGGGAACACGGAAAGGAAACTAATTTTGGAGAACAGGGAAAATGGAAATTTCGAAAATTACTTTTAGGAGCCAGGCCGATTATTTTTAGGGAACTTGGGAACATTGACACCTCTGAGAGGGCCTCTAAAGTATAAAGACCATTAGCAAGCTCACCAAAAAGTATGTACAACAACTTTTACTTGTATAACAGGAACTTATGCTGTGGCTGCCCATATTCAAGAATTTTTAGAGGCATCTGAAATGACAAAATTCAGTTCAAAAGTGCCAGTTGAAAATGATAAAGATGATTTTAAAACTGGGAAACGTGGGGATCTGGATGTGGGATATAGGTAATGGCTAATGCATGGCCGGGCCATTGTACATTGACTGAATGGCAAACAGTGAGGACCCTGATCGCACTACTCCTGATCAAATTTTGCTACATGTCTGAATACATGTATCTAACATAAACATGGATATTTACATAAATTCTTTATCCCAGTAGCACCAATCGTTTTGTGTGTGTGTGTGTGTGTGTTGCAGGGGTGTGTGTGTGTGTGTGTGGGGGGGGGGGGGGGGGTAGGGGTGAAGGGGGATATTTTTTGGTTTGTGTTGGGGTTTAATGACACATCAACCCTTGAGGGTCATTTTTGTTGTCTCCCAGAGAAAGGGAAATGAGAGAGAAGAGGTAGCAGAGGAGATGAAAGAGAAGGACAGGGGAGAAAGGAGGATGAATGAAAGTGAAGAAACAGAGGAAATCAAAAACATTTCCTCTCTACCCTTACTTGCTGCACTAATAGCAGGTCTTGCCCAACTGTAAGCCTATATCAGCTGGCAGCCCCGGTGTTGTAAGATTCTTACGACATGAAAGTCGTAACAAAGGAATGAAGCATAGCTGAAAAAATTTCCCGCCAATTGTGGGATTTGAACCCGGTTCTCCAGGTTAAAAATCCAATGCTCTAACCACTGAGCCAAAGAGTTGACTCCCTGATGTAGTTGTCAGAGATTGAATATATACATAGAAGCTATGCGTTATCTGCCAAGACAGATAATTGAAGGTAGGAATGCTCGGACGTAACACTCCCACTTTTCAAGGAAGTCATTATTTATGATGACGTGAAGCCATTTTCGGCGTATAAAGTCCTATCCTGGATGAGCCCCTAATTTCTGTTACAAGCCCCTATCTTACAACATGAAAGTTGTAACAAAGGAATGAAGCACAGCTGAAAAAATTTCTCGCCAATCATGGGATTCGAATCCGGTCTTCCAGGTTAAATATCCAATGCTCTAAACACTGAGCCAAAGAGTCGACTCCCTGACCAGTTGTCAGAGATTGAATATATACTTAGAAGCTATGCGTAATCTACCAAGGCAGAAAATCAAAGGTAGGGATGCTCGGTCGTAACAAGATACATGACACCTTTGCCTCAACCAACCACCCTCAGGGGAGAAGGAGAACGTGAAAAAATGCAAGGTTTCACCAGGAAATTAGATCAGGTAAACGTACCCAAAGCAGGGTAAGGTTCCCTAAGTACACACATTTTTTTCTTTTGGCCGATAGGGTAATCTTACTCAAAGCAGGGTGAGGTTCCCATTTGTTTAGCTTTTTTTCTTTTGGCCTAATCAAACTTGTTATACCACAAAATTTAATTTGGATTTAGTGACATCAAAGAATGATACACATTTTTTGTTACCACAATCAGTTTTGTGTTGTCACCAACCAATATTATGGTTTCACTAATTGGATCAGGGATATCTAAATCATTGTTGCCAGTCAAATAGTCATATTTCGGATTTCTTATCTTTTCAGGAGAAAGAAAAACTTTATAGTTTTTGCTAGATGTGACCAATAGTTACAAAATTCGGACAGTTTTGTATTTAGTGACATCCAAATTCACTGCTATAGCTATTCTAATCTTACAGTTGACCATCTCTTGACTAAATCACTAGAGTTTACGACATTTTGGTACATTTTTTTCTCGACTTACGGCATTTTGATGCTTAGAATGCATCAAGACGTTGAATCTCGGTATACAGGTACAAAGTTACAAACTATATGAAAATATTGTCTAAATGCTCGTAACTCAAGGCTCTAAGGGGGGTTGTAATTGGCCTACAGGTACGAGAACTTGAGAGAAGGCATGCTGAATGGCAGGTATTCCAGCGTTGCGAAAAAGTCGTTTTGGCAATAAAATAGAGTTTATAGGTTTTGACTCGGCAACCAGGTTTTGACTTTGCAACCACGAAATACAGAAAAAAAGGGCACCTCACTTTAACTGTGCTCTTTTTCTTGTGGGTTCTTCAGAGGCCTTATAAGGAGGAGTATTTGATGATAATCATGGGATATTCATTACGAAAACACACCTATTCAAATATATAGAAAATTTCACTTCCAAAACCTGAAAATTTTCAGATAAAAAACTCCGATATTGCTTCATAGTTCTGCTCAAAACATAGATCGTGGGTACTCATTAGAACCGCCTCGGTGAGGCGGTTCTAACGAGTACCCACAATCTGTTTTTGAGCAGAAATAAAGAAAATAATGTGTACCCCTGTAAACCCCAGTTTTACTGTATAAAAGTGGGGTTTAAGGGGGTCAACATTATATAGGCATGTTTTCGTGATGTTTTTCTAATTTCTCCATAAAAACGTGCCGTGGATACTCATTAGAAGCGCCTCGGCGAGGTGCTTCTAATGAGTATCCACATCATATATGTTTTAATGGTGAATTAGAGAACATTATCCCAAAATCCAGTATCGCCCAATACTCCAAACAGTCCTTAATTGGTTCTTTGTTCCATATCTATCGTTTCTTCATTCGATGCCTCGGTCTTTCCTGGGTAACTCCGTCAAAGTACTCAACAACAGAAAAAAATACTTTCAATGTACCTGCATTATTATGTACTGGAAATATTATTACTTATATATAAAAATTAACTTACTTTTATCTCTTCATGCGCACCCTCAACTGAATATTATGTGTACATGTGTTCATTTCGTCCCAATGAACAATGGCTTTTACACGTGTTCAAAAAACAACTCACGATATGCACGCTTTGTCATTCAGCTTTGTCAGGTAGCCACTGTGCGCAGAGCCCCAGATAAAAGGAGTGTACAGATAAATATTTCTCTTGTTTCTCCACAAAAACATACATTTTGACATTGTATGCCCTGAACAGAAGTACCGAAGCGGGATAAATCTAAAGATTATACTCAAACATGTTTTTGGAGGTAATATTAAAAAAAAAACCCCATAAACGCCCGTTTTGTGAAAAAGGTGACTTATCTAGAGAAAAGCTAGATCAACAAGAGATTAATGGGCTGATAAAAAAGTTCACTTCGTTTCAGGCTGACCAAAGAGTACTGTGTTTTAACTTAAATATCTTGACGGACATGTCAGCAAAGACCGTGCAGATCAGATCAAACTGCCCCAAGTCTGCAGTATATGCTGCCATTTAACACGGTACTATCTTGACATATAACCAGACTAGCAAACAATTTAGGTTGATGATCTCTCTCTCTCTCTCTCTCTGCAGGAGAGGGGCGGGCTTTACTATGAAAATGGGTGGGGTGTGCTGCCAGGAGCCCGGGACCCATACACCTTTCCAGACACGATTGGGACCCCTTTCCAGATTAAAGTAAGATGAAGAGATAACCCATTGTAGACAAAACCTGCTCAGTCAGATAACTTTACAAGGATTTTTTTTTTTTTTTTTTTTTTTTTTTTTTACATATTATCAATATTAAGAACGACAAGAATAACACAAGATCAAGTTTAACTAAGGAATTTTCAAACAACAGTTTCCATTATGGAAAGGCGTATTTAAATATGCCCCGAATTTGCCTCATACTCCTTTGACTGCTTTCTAAGTCCGTTTGAATGTTTTTTTTTTTTTTTTTTTTTTTTTTTGTTTTTTTGTTTTTTCTCACTGACAGTCATCTGTCAGTTTATTTCTGTTCCCTTTAATTTAAAATTGTAACTTTTCTTTGTTTTCGGGGCCGTTTTAGACATACTACATATCATCGGAAGTAGAACTCCAGGCTAAGGTAGTATACCTACCGCTTTCCAGACAGACATGGACCCCTTTCCAGGCAATTATATTTGAATCCCTTCCCAGATTTTTTACAATGAAACACCCCACCCCGTTCTAAACAGACTGAAAATAATACCTCTTTTGGCAGGGTTTGTAATTTTGAAGATGTCTCAGTACGCAGGTTATTACGCCGTTGTAATGCTTATATAGTGAGTGCCCCATCTCTCTCTCTCTGTCTCTCTCTCTCTCTCACGCATAAACTCCAGACTAGACTGTAGTATAACGTATTAATACAAGACGCATGTAACCTGACGGACGTATAGGCTATATACAGTTCAAAATGGAGGTATTGGACAGTTTGTGACATCTGATTAATTTTATACTCACAGTGTAATGATTTCAGCAGCTCGAGAGGAACCTGTCATTCGCACATTTACTGACAAGGGCAAAAATAAGACACCCAGGCAGCAAAATTTATACCCTACTACAACAGAGCAACCTCAGAGAGCAATCTGGCCACCTGGGATAACGATCTGCTTTAGAATGTTTTCTCGAAATGCTACTTCGTTCATGACTAAAACATTTGTACAACGGCCACGACTCCATTTTTTTTAAGGGAATGGTCTTGATACAGGTAAACTCCTACTTAGTGCTTTTGTACACAAACAATTATTTTAGACATGTTTGGACGTGAAACAGTTTGTGTGGTTCTGTGCATGTGTGTGTGTGTGTGTGTGTGTGTGTGTGTAGTGGGGAGGGAGGATGGGGTCTGTAAGACAGGGTTTGTAATTTTGAAGGTGTCTCAGTACGCAGGCTATTACGTGTAATGGCTCTTTTAAGACAGTGGCTTTTGAGTCCTTAGGAAATTATCTCAAGAAAACGAATGTTTGTGAGTATTCTGGAGAAATTTGCTTATTTTATCATGAAACTGCATGTTGTGTGTACACATTAGAGTCGCTTTATCGGGGCGATTCTAATGAGTACACTCAACATATCATTGTAGTAGCGAAGATCGAAAAAACATCCCTAAATTATTGCCTTCTATCTTGCGCTATGATTAACCCTCGGTGGCTCGAACTACCCATGTCCAGAACAAATTTCCATGATCCCAAAGATGTTCGATCCATTTAAGTTCGACTGTATTTTTCGCTGAGACAGATTGTTCTCGTGTTCTCGTGCTGAGTGTGACCAGCAAGTGTCCTAGCGCCTTGCACACATGCGTAGTGCAGCCTAGATCGTCGCTGCTCGGACAGCGAAAAAAAAAAAAAAAAAGAAAGAAAGCGATCACCCTCATGAGTTTCTGCTGATGCCCAGTTAGTATTCTACATAAATCTACAGCGGGCCGATAACGCTGTAGATTTATGTAGAAATGCTGGCTGGATATGCTTTCTGGTCAGAGTCTGCGCTTTTTTACCATGTGAGTTGATATGTCGATTCAAATCAAACTTTTCTTGTAGCAGCTCAGCAAGTACCAGATCATTCTTCTGAGAGGATTCAGGTATTTCCACACGGTTTTCACTCATACCGCTTAATAGATATACAGTCGACTCTCGTTATCTCGAAGTCCAAGGGACGTCCTGAAATACTTCGTGATATCCGTTCTTAGACATATCGGATTTGCACATGTGGGGAAAAAATAAATCAAACAACCACATTTCACAGATAAATATGTAATTTGACTTCTGAAGTTAGAGATATATTGAAAATATTGTGGAAAAGAGGAGAAATTAGTAGCAATTTCTCCTCTTTTCCACAGTCTTTTGTTACCTTTTAGATCCCTGTATTAAACCAGGGACCAGATTTTCACTTCGAGATAAGCGATTATTCGAGATAAGCGAAGTCGAGATAACGGGAGTCGACTTTACAATCTCATATGTGGGAGAAAACTGAGTTTCCGAACCGTCTTGCGCATTTACGTAGTGCAGTGTGAATCGTCGTTGCTCGGCTAGTGGGTGATTGTCATGAATGGGACGGGCTTGTGAAGACGAAGCTGTGTACTAGCTTCAACACTGTTCAGCATGATGTTTTCCAGGATGGTGACAATGGTATACCTATTAAGTATCGCTTTGATGGGAAACTTTTCAATCTAAGAAGGTTACTAGCTAAATCCAAGGAGCAGACAGAGGGGCTAGATGAGTTCCTCTTTGCTGATGACATGGCAAAGGGTGCTCCAACAGAAGAGAAAGTGCAAAAAGGTGAGGATCAAGTATCTGATTCATGTGACAGCTATGATCTTACAATCAGCATCAAAAAGACTGAGGTAGTATATCAGCCAGCACCTGGAAAGCCTTACAAGGAGCCTACCATCACAGTGAAAGGTCAACGACTGCAAGTGGTAGACAAGTCCACCTACCTTGGAAGCACATTGTCTAGGCTTGTGCACATTGATGATGAAGTCAATGCTAGGATTGCCAAAGCTAGTGCAGCATTTGGCCGGCTACGTGGAAGTATTTGGGACCGAAGTGGAATCAGACTTGACACAATTCTGAAAGTATACCGATCGGTGGTGCTACCAACACTATTATACGCATGCGAAACTTGGATTGTTTACCAACGGCATGCCAAAAGACTGAACCACTTCCATACAAGCTGTCTTAGAAAACTTATTGAGATCAAGTGGCAAGATAGGATTCCAGACATAGAAGTTCTGAAAAGGGCAGGTATGCAAATTGTACATACTCTTCTGAAATAGGCACAGTTAAGATAGACAGGCCATGTTACCAGAATGCCTGATGAACGTTTGCCAAAGAAAGTCCTTTATGGAGAACTACAAGTTGGAAAACGATCCCATGGTGGTTAGAAGAAGCGCTACAAGGATACCCTCAAAGCCTCCCTTAAAGACCTCAACCTATCAACAGAGTCGTGGGAACCGATTGTACAGGATCGAACAAAGTGGCGAGGCTGATAAGAAGGGGTGCTGGTGAATACGAAGCAAAAAGAACCAGCGAAGCCGAGCAGAAACGTGCACATTGGAAAGCCAGAGCTAAGGCATCACCAACAGAGTTTTCTTCCTCAGACCTCTCTTGTTCTATCTGCAACAGGCAGTTTAGAACTAAGACTGGTCTCATCAGCCATCTTAGAACACACAAATAATAACACGTCACACAGTTTATTAGGATTGGTCATTGTCAGTAATGCCAGACGAACGAACGACAATTATTAGTAATTTGAGATTTATAAGCAGAAAAAAAAATATGCACAGCTGAGCCTTTGAGCATGAAAAAAGTTTTATAGCCTCGGGTAGGGTCTCCAACTTTGAGACCAAAGCGCCACCGACTCGTCCAACGCGGCGACTGGCTATATGAATATAGATGAAAGATGTTTTAAGCATGTACGTTGTTTAAAGGTGAGTGGAGCAATGATTTGTGACCTTCGGCGTTTACTTCATGCTTTGTGCAGCAGCTGCCACATGCATCTGACGTTACTATAGGGATCACCCATGTTTTTTCATGCATTAACATTTACCGGGTCCCGAGGAAACTGTTTGAACACGAGGCCGCTAGGGACCCGGCAAATGTTAAAGCATTGAAATAACCATGGATGATCGTTGTTCTTGCATAACTTACGATTCCAACGGCAAATTCTGACGAAAACGCCCAAAAGCTCCATATAAACTCTTCAAATGCGACGGCAAACCAACATAGCAGCTGGTTTACAATGACGCCAGTTGCGCAATGCATATTTGTCCAGAAAGTATTACTCTTTTCCCAGAAGTGCATTTTCGTTACGCTAAGGTACCACAGGTAACAAGGGTAACAGTTGTACTTAAAGGCAGTCTATTCCCTAGGGTAATCCCGCGCCACTCCCACTGCCCTCCTCCTCCTCCGCCCCCACCCACCCACCCCCCCCCCCCCCACCCCTGTTTGCGAAAACCTTGATAGGTGCATTCAAATTATAATAATATATATAAAAAAAAAATAAAAAAAAAATAAAAAAAGATAAAAAATAAATAAGACCCGGAGAAGGCATGCAATCAGCGCAATATACATTGTAGTTGAAAAGGCCATAAAACCGCATGCTTGGTATTTTTTCAGCAGACGAAATAAATATTGAAACATTTTTTTTTCTTTTTTCTTTTTTTTAGAAAACAGGATTTGACATGGAAACAATTTGCATGAAATGTCAAGTAATAGTATGGATGTCAGGAACCGAGACAATTACAGACCATAACCTACCAATGACACCAAAAGGAAGAGCAATCAAACCAAGAATGACACACAAGCCACAGACCAAAGAAAAGCAAAGCAACCTGGCCCTGAGGATATAAAACTTTTATTTATGCTCAACTCAGCTGAGCATGAAATTTTCTCTGCTAATAAATATGATATTTATTAGTAGAGAAATTTTCTAGCTCAGATATATTCAGCAAGAAAGAATTGGCAATTGATGATAATTTGAGACTTAACAGCATGAAAAATTTCATGCTCAGCTGAGTTGAGCATGAATAAAAGTTTTATAACCTCGGGGCCAGCTCTCGCGTCCCCAACAAGATGATCACAGTGCTAGACAGAATCCACGAAACACATCAATAAGACAACGAACATGAGGAAAAAAAAACAAAAAAAAAAAAAAAAAAAAAAAACGCAGCAAGCGGCCACAAGGCCACACAAAGAAGACCCAACAGAGCACATTACGAAAACATGCCTATTCAAATATATTGGAAAATTTTACAACCAAAAAAGGAAAATATTCAAATAAAAAATTCTGACATTTTTCATATTTCTGCTAAAAACATAGATTGTGGGTACCCGTTCGAACCGCCTCGGCGAGTAAAGTAAGAAAAATAATGTATACCCTTGTAAACCCAAGTTTTACTATATAAGAGTGGATCATAGTGGGATTTAAGGGGGTCAAATTTGTATATGCGTGTTTTCGTGATTTACCGTTATTTTCTTACGGGCACCTGTAGAACTTCTACAGGAGCTATCTCGTAGAATGGGGTATGGCTGGTAGGCTTCACGGATACGGTGCGGTACTCCACACCCCTACTCTGTCAAACGTTACGTATCTTGCCCAAGTATGCACTGCCTAGCGAGGTGATTCCTGTCAATAATCTACGGGCGCCCGTAAAAATTAACGGTAAATGCACTGGCAACCAGTTGCCAATTATTTTACGTAAAATCTAGGGGATTTTTTTACAGTGGGTTATATAGTAAACCTCTCGATTGTGGTGGTTGGGGCTGGGGTGGGAACTAAATTGATTTTACTAGTACCAAATCGTCACCCTAGGTTCAAGTATTGTAACAGTACGAAAACATGCCTATATAATTTTGACCACTTAAACCCCACTTTTATATAGTAAAACTTATGTATACATTATTTTTCAAATTTCTGCTCAAAACATAGATTGTGGGTACTCGTTGTACGACAGGTGCCTTAGGCAAAGACACGCCTATTAGTACACGGAGCTAAAATGATCACGTTTGTCTGACGATAAACGGTTAAAAAACGTTTGCAAGTAAAGATTTTTTCTCTGTCTTTCTCTCTGCTGGACAATATATACTTGTAAGTCCAGTCTCGGACGGGACACGTGTGGAATACAGGAGTAATTGGTAGGCTGTCAGTTTACCTCACCTGTTGCCTCTTAAAGAGGACCGCGTGGGGGCGGGGCCGGGTGGCTCTCCCACGAAAATGTTCAAAAATCAAGAAACCCGGGGCAGTGGTCTTAGGCCATTTTACAGTGCAATTAAGAAAAAAAAAAAAAAAAAAAGAAAAAAAAAGAAAGAATTAGATGTGGTTTTACCTGTTCCAGAGAAAGTCGTCATTAGGCTAATTGTTTTAACGTCTTTAGAACATAAGCCATTATGGTTGTTTCTCACAACAGGTTAGGCAGACAACCCAGTAAGCATTCTACATAAATCTATAGCGGTCCGTTCGCGGCCCGTCAGGGTAGCTGACGGGCCGCTAACGGCCCGCTGTAGATTTATGTAGAATGCTATCTGGGAAGTATTAGAACTTGTTTAAGATAAGCATAACTGCCTTTCTGAGAAAACTGGGTGCAAAATTTCAAATAATCTACATGTTGTGTAAAAAAGAAGTTTTCAATGCCAAAACATAAGGATAGTTTTTTTAGAGAACTTGAAACTGACATTTTATAAATGAAAACATACTTATCACCAAACATGACTGTTTGTATGGAAAGAAAAAAAAAAGTGCAGACAAAAGACATATGAAAAGCTTTGCGGTCGGAACAAAGATCTATATGCATCACGAAAACATGCCTATATAATGTTGACCCCGTTAACCCCCACTTTTATATAGTAAAACTGGGTTTTACAGGGGGTATACATTATTTTTCTTATTTCTGCTCAAAAACATAGATTGTGGGTACTCGTTAGAACCGCCTCGCCGAGGCGGTTCTAACGAGTACCCTCAATCTATGTTTTGAACAGGAATATGAGCAGGAATATGAAAAATATCGGAATTTTTTATCTGAAAATTTATCTGTTTTGACTCTATAATTTTCAATATACAGTCGACTCTCGTTATCTCGAATTCCAAGGGACTCTCTGAAATACTTCGGGATATCCGTACCTCGACATATCGGATTTGCAGAATTGAGGAAAAAATAATTCGACTAACCATATTTAACAAATATATATGTAATTGGACTCTTGAAGTTAGAGATATACTGGAAAATATTGTGGAAAAGAGAGAAATTGCTCACTATTTTTTACCTGTTGTTAGATTTTCATGTTTAGGTAGGGACCAGATTTTCACTCCGAGATAAGCGGTTATTCGAGATAAGCGAGGTCGAGATAGCGAGAGTCAACTGTATTTGAATAGGCGTGTTTTCGTAATATATTCAACTCTGCGATCCTCTCTGGAACCGTCAAGGAACAGGTATTGTATGCGGATTTTCAAAAGCATAGGCAAACTTTTTAAAAATCTGTCCAAAAAACTAGAAAGATCAGGGCCCAGTTGTTCAAAGCTAACGACGTCGTTAGTTAACAATTCGTTAAAATTTACGTCGAGTGATACGCAATATTCTGAAAATGTTTGCTGAAAAAATGTGAGTAGCAAAAGCTACTCACATTTTTTTTCAGCAAAAAATATCAGACTACTGTATATTGAATCCGCTAAAACTGTTAACGAAATGACCCTTAACGAGCTCGTTAAGCTAACGACGCTTTGAACAACTGGGCCCAGGTCGTTGATATTTGGTATGTAGCTTGATCTTGGTGGCCTCTACCAAGATTGTTCAAATTATAGCCTGGGGTAAAAATGTTCCCAGTCCAAGTGGCACTTGTTTTACATCGACTCACATGGGGCAAAACTAAAAAATCTTCTTTGAAATAAGGAGGTACAGGTCGTTGATATTTGTCATGTAACTTCGTCTAATGGGCCTCTACCAAGATTGTTCAAATTATAGCCTGGGGTAAAATGTTCCTACTCCAAGGGTCACTTGTTTTACATCAATTCGCATAGGGCAAAACTAAAAAATCTTCTCTGAAATTAGAAGGCACAAGTCGTTGATATTTAGCATCTAACTTCGTCTAATAAGCCTCTACCAAGATTATTTTAATTATAGCCCTAGGGTTAAAATGGCCCTGCCCTGGTGCTCATTTGTTTTACATAGAATCATACAGGGGAAGCTTTAAAATCTTCTTGTCTTAAACTAGAGGGCCCAGACCTTTGATATTTGGTATGTAGCTTTATCTAGTAGACTTCTACCAAGGTTTTTTAAATTAAAGATCAGGGGTAAAAAATGGCCCCATCCAAGGGATCACTTGTTTTACATAGATACATAAAGGTAAAAAAAAAACTTCAAAAATCTTCTTGTCTGAAATTAGAAGGCCCAGAACTCTGTTATTTGGTATGTGACTTCATCTAGTAGACCTCTACCAAGATGTACAAAATTATAGCCCTAGAGTTAAACATGGCCCGTCCCAGCGGTCACTTGTTTTACAAACGCTCATAGTCTCATTTAAGGAAACACTTTAAAACTCTTTTGTCTGATAGCAGAAGGCCAAGACCTTTGATATTTGGTATGTAGATTCAGCTAGAGGACCTTTACCAAGATTGTTCAAATTATGGCCCTGGTGTCAAGATGGCTCCGTCCTGGAGGTCACTTGTCATACAGACTCGTATGGGATCTTCTTATGTGAAACTGGAAGGCCTCAGCCTTTGACATTTGGTACTTAGGTTTATGTAGTGGACCTTTACCAAGATTGTTCTCATTATAGCCCGAGGTAAAAAAAATGGCCCTGACCCAGGGGTCACTTGTTTTACACAGACTCATATGTGAAAAATTAAAAAAAAAACTCTTCTTGTGTGAAACTAGAAGGCACAGGCCTCCGGTATTTGGTATGTGGTTTTACCAAAGCCATATTTTATGTAAAGTTTCCATTTCACCAAATTTATTAAAGCTTAGTTCTATGCCAACTTACTGTAGGATACATAGACCAAAGATTTTCAAAATTTACTGGCTACCATATCCATATGTTTCATTCTTTAGAAATGTTACCATAACCTTGCTAAGAACAAATATCTCAGGCGAGCTACAGAACCATTGGTCCTCAGGTCTTCCTAATGCTGAGCACCAAGCGAAAGAGCAGCTTGTACCGACTTAGGGGTATGAACAAGATGGGAATTAAACCCACAACCTCATGATTTGAAGGCCAACACTCTATCAGTTTCAGTCACTCATAGCAGTTGCAGGATAATTATTGTATCATTTATATTTTACATGGGATTAGTTGACAGTACTCACTGAGGGCAGTGTAAACAAAAGGGCCAAGATGGCCCTATATCGCTCACCTGTGTACCAGACAAGTGACCTGTGGGTGGGACCATTTTTTACCTCAGGGCTGTAATTTGAACAAGTCAACTTCATTCTTTCAATGAAGTGTCAAATCAATTTTCATTTGGGTTCAGAAGAGGTTCGGATTAGATTTTCGAGATTGCAATCGTGGCGGCTATCTTGGAATTTCAGTCGGAACTATTTTTTACCTACAAGTCACCGATCAAGTTCGAGTCAGTTGGCCTTTCCGTTAAGGAAAAGTATTGCGGCCAAGGCATCTGTCTTAAATTTCCGATCGGAATAATTTTAGCTAATTTTGATCTACAAGTTGCCCCGACTCTTCCTACCAAGTTTTCAGTCAATTGGCCTTTCGGTTCAAAAGGAGAAATGAAAAATAGATTTTCAAGATGGCGACCAGCTTAGTATTTCCGATCAGAACGATTTTAACTATTTTTGATCTAGAAGTCAACCAATACTTACTATCAATTTTGAATAAATTGGCCCATGGGTGTAGGAGTAGTCTTTTAAAGCAAATTGTTGACGCCGCACGAGGGACTACGGATGACGCATTTTGACCGGCCACAATAGCTCAGGTGAGCTACCAAGAGGTACACGGGCCACGATTCGCTCACCTGATAAAAACAGCTGTTGTGTACCTGCAAATGCCATGTAACTTCTTCCAGTATTGCCCAGCAACTAGAACACACAGTTGACCATACCATAAAAAGATCAAAGGTCATCCTAGTATCACCATTTCAACACAGTTAGTATACTTTGAGTCCCTAGTGTTGTATACCAAGATTCAGCCACAGAGCTTTCTTAGTTCTGGAGGAGACATGGAAGTGTTTTACCGCATGTGGGCATGGCAGCCGTCTTGTTCAGTGGCGTAGAACTATTTGAACAAACTGTTAACATTCTTTCGACAGAAGGCTCCATGTGAAATCTGGTGAAAACTGTTCAAGCGGTTTCAGAGAAGGAGGCATTTAACGATTTCATGATTTTATACATGTATATAGCCCAGAGGCAAGGGCAGATAACCCCCAAAATTTTGACAGCAGCTTAACAGTTCTACTATTTAAATCATACCTCGTAAGTTTCAGCTATTAGTCTTTTATTATCCATTGAGACTTTTCAACTTTTTTCCCATACAAATGCATAGGGCGCAAAGTTGACCTTCCTGTAAAAAGGTCAAAAGTCAACCTTCCACCATAATTTAAACAAACTTGGTAGTTCTCGAGTCCACTAAGACTCAGCCTCAAAGCTTTTTTTGGTTCTGGAGGAGATTTTTAAGTCTTTTTACCATATATGGGCATGGCGGCCATCTTGTTAAATGGTGCGGAACCATTCAGTTTGTCAATACCCTTTCAACAGGAAGCCCCATGTGAAATCGGTGAAAACTGCCCAAGCGGTTTGAGAGGACATTTAAAAATTCAACAATTTTATACATGAAAAAAGCTCAGGGGCAAGGGCAGATAATCCAAAGGGGACAAAAATTTGATTGTAACTAAGTTTTACTACTTTAATATCATACATCGTTAATGTCAGCCATTAGTCTTTAATTCTTTTTTGAGAAAATGACTTGTCAGTACTTTCCCCATACAAATGCATAGCGTGGTGGTGGTGGAGGGAGGGGGAGGGGCAGCGCAAAATTAGGTCAAAGGTCAACATACGACCATCATTTGAACAAACTTGGTAGGCCTTGAGTCCCCGATGCTTTATACCAAGACTCAGCCTCAAAGCTTTCTTGTTTCTGGAGAAGAAGCTTTTTTAAAGTCTATTTACCATGTATGAGCATGGCAGCCATCTTGTTCAATGACGCAGAAACATTCGAACAAATTGTCAATACCTTTCCGTCAAAGTAAAAATTGCTCAAGCGGTTTCAGTGAAGAAGACATTTAAAAATTACACAACTCTATACATGTATATAGCCCAGGGGCAAGGGCAGATAACCTCCAGGGAACAAATTTTTGATTGTAACTTTTAAGTTTTAAATTATTAACATACATTGTACGTTACAGCCATTAGTTTTAATAGGCCGCTGGCCAGCTATGGTTTACCTCCCCTGCCCCCCGCCACAGGGGGAATTTTCTGGACCATGATTTTCTTAAAGCCTATCATCTTGCAAATATTTTGCAGCACGTTAGCCATCAGGCGATGGGGGCATTACCTAGTAACAACCTGTTACATTCGTTACCCCCAAAAAAAGTAAATATAATACAGAAATATTGAAACTTACAAAACCATAGAAATCACAAATCCATATTCTCAATTATGATATATTCTAGTAGATCAGTCCAATAGCTACAAGTTAAAATGTTTGCAAACTCATTTTAGTAACCATGGCGTTACTCACGTGACATTTTTCTTTGCACCCCATTAATCTTGCTATTTTTATGCAAATAGTTTCTTCTTATAAGTTTTCCTTTGTGCAGTATACCTCAACATTGATACTGCCTGAAAGGCATTTTATTTCCCTTGTCATAACTGCAAAAAAATGTTCTTCTATCTTTCATACTTTTTGAGATATTGGATGTTGAACACAGTACCCTATAAAGTCTTTCAGTTCGAAATAATTGCTTACCGTATAATTAGAAGGTTTTAATTATGACCTTTAAGTCCTCTTCCCCACTAGGGGAATTTTTTACACTATAATTTTCTAAAGCTACATTATATAAGAAACAAAATAACACGTTAGCCCCCTGGCGGTGAAAGTGTTTGCGAGAAACATATTACCAACGTTACCCTTACAACAAAAATACAAAATAATACTGAAGCACCAATAGTCTTACTTATTTATAGGTTATTTGCTATGAATGAATTTATTTGATGCATACAGTTATCAAAAAAATGTTGAACCGACCACGTTTTATGATATAACTGTTATATACGTTACTAATTATCGCATCTCATAACACGATTTTCATGATACAACTTTTGTATGATAATAACCAGTAAGTGACTAGAAATGTACTCTTATGCTGTTTTTTTTTTCTTGTAAGTTTTTCTTTCCGTGTTAGACCTCAATTTTATTTCTGGTCAAAACTCATTTTATGCACCTTGTCGGAACTGCAAAAATGCTTATCCTACCTTTCATACTTTGTGAGATATTGGATGTTGAACACAGTACCATCTAAAAGTTTCCATGTTAAAATGATTGCTTATCGTATAATTAGAACTCTTTATTTACAATTCTGACAATTAATAAAAGGAATTTAATCATCGTCATCAGTTTCGTTTTCGAATACCTCGTCTACCATGTTTGTAAGTCCAACTCCTTCATCAACAGCGCTATTATCCTCCTCCTGATTATTATCCTCTGTCACATTCTGATTGCACAATATGTCAATCAGGTGTTCAGGGACAATTAAGTTTCCCTTCACCCAGTCATATTCAATTTGACCACCGCTTAACTTCCAACCACTCTCTTCAATATCCGACAAGTCTGGGTAATTTTCATGAGCATGCACCCATATGAACACCTGATAGTTTACCCTCCTTATGTGCATCTCAAGTGCAGTGCGGCATGGTGGAAGTAAACTCATGTCCATATCATTCGAAAAATTTAATACATTGATACTTTTTCAAAAAAGTGTCATACCGCAACTTATTGATGTTTGTATAAGTTGCATCCCCATACACTGCACAAGTAAGTCTTTCCATGTCACTTATAAGTGCCTCAGAGCATTGTCATTCTTGCCGTAACCTACGTAGAGTGGGGATGTACTCAGGCTTTCTCTCCACCAGTTTCAGAGGAGCAATAACTTCGACACTGCCTGTAAGGTACCTTACTGTCATAGGTAGCATTAGATGTTTTGGCATGACCCAGTCACCGTTTGTGACAGCACAGCAAAGGTCTTCGGCAAAAGAAAGGGCATACCGCTGAGACTTTCTGCTCACAAGTTTGGCAGTCTTCCCAGTGATTAAAAAATGTTAGCAGGATTTCAAGAGGTCGTCTTGCTCCTGAAAGCAACCAAGCCGCAGATGGAGGCCATGGCATTGGTTCACTCTCTTGCCTGTTTTCGTTTATAATTCGTCTGATAATCATTGCAGTTTCTATCAGACGCCTTTCATCTGAAGCAGCAAATTCAAACGCCGCTTCAACAGCCTCTCCTTCAATGTCGGCTGCATAGACTAGATCAGTTTTTTTGCGTGGCTGCCAAAAAGACAGTTTCTTTCCAAAATACTTGCAAAGCTTGTCTTTCAATTTATACGCCTTATACTTTTCATTGTAGAATCTAGGATGCTTTTCTAGAATGAATGACAGATATCTTTCTTGTATCATGGAAAGCCGCTCTACTTTACCTTCGACCAGTATGTGTTCTTGTATGTAACTGCAAATGAACTGAAATGCATCATTATGGGCTGCCTGAGATTGTGTACTTTCTGAGTCCTTGTGGCCAGTGTGTCTTGTGCTGCTTCGAGTGTACTCTCTGCGACAACAATTATGATAGCGAGCTTCTCTTGCTCTCAAATCTTGGTCTCGCACTTTGCATAGCATTTCCTCATCACCCTTCTCCTGGGCAGCACACTTAATGGATGCTTCTGCTGTTTCGGTCTTGCAGTATGTACTTCACGTTATTGACTTGAATGGTCTCCTTATTGCAAAACAGACACTTGTCACTGGGAAACAACACACTGGACGAAGCAGCGGATGAACGCCTGCTCCTTTTTTAGCTCGGACCTAATAATACCTGGGTCCAAGTTTTTGAGGTACTAGGTAGCTCATCGTCTACAACAGCAGAACTAAGTTTCCGTTTGGTAGCCTTCGGAAGGAGAATAAAAAGCTGGTAACATCTTCTATGATACCCGTGCACTGTTGAGTCAAGCTCCTCTGGTATGTTGTTTGAAATTTGTAACTGCTTCTGATCATCATCAGACAACTTGAGGTGCTGTGCAGCCGTTTCCTTAAGTTTGCACAAGCTATCTTGTGTAAGAGGTGTTATGCTTTCATCATCAGTACTAGGGAAATGTATAATACAAACCCTTCCACCACCAGCTTTAGAGCCTGGCTGTTTCTTGCTCTGAGATTTAGGTTTCAAAGCAACTGGCAGTACCATTGTATGCCTAACAAGTTATGAATGTTTAAATAGTAAACATGTAAGGGTATAAAACAAAAAATCAATAATATTAACTTTGAAATTAGCAAAGAGACACAAACGCATCTGTGCACTTGCCGGACTTTCGTGAAAGTCAGCAATAATACAGCAGGCTTGCTGCATCACGCTGAAACAATCTTTAAACACAACCCACCATCTCCTGCCAGGTACAATTACAAGACAAATCAATATCAACAGTTGAAACTGGACGCCCTTAAATAATAAAAAAAAAAAATACCACACACAAATGCAATTATATTTACATTGTTTTTTTTTGTTTTGTATTTTTGTCCTCCCATGTAGATGTTCGACGCCTACATGCTTAAGCAGATGCATGTATGTATAAACAGAAATAAAATGAGTCGCCTCATGACAAAACCAACCAAATTACATGGGATGCCCAGCAACAACTAAGATCAGCATACATGTGCATCTGCCCAGTCTACCAAATGAATGCACTGCGAAGGATCTGATCCGATTGGGAGGATACATAGCCTGATCTGAGTCTTCCCAGGGTATGCATCCGGTTAAAAAACTAAGTGTTGATGAAGTTACTTATTATATATACAACTTATTCATACCTTTTAGACATAAACACATAGAAATTATTTATTATTTATTTATTTATTTTATTTAGGGCATCTTTTAGCTTTAATGTGATTTAGACATAAACACATAGAAATTATTTATTATTTATTTATTTATTTTATTTAGGGCATCTTTTAGCTTTAATGTGATTTATTTGTTTGTTGATTCAATCTCAGCAGAATATTCTGAAAAGCGTGTCTTAATGTACAAAATATCAACAGTCATTTATACAATATAGATAAAGTTGCTCTAAAAGTAACGTATGTAACAGAAAGAAATGCAAGTAGCAGTAATATCAAACTACAATGCGTTAACCCAGTTATAATAGTCCAATACATTATACTAAGTGCAACAATAACAGCCAACTCAATGTTAATTAAAATAATGGTACGTTTCAGTAAAGGAGTTTTGACTGCTTTGTGGCTGTTGTTCCTTATGCATGTCTTTGCATTGTTGAGATAGTTTTGCTTCCATTTCTTCATGTACAGAGGGCGCAAACAATGTTTCTCTTTTAGCAAACAGCATAAGAGTACATTTCTAGTCATTTACAGGTTATGATCTTTCAAATAAATGTATTATGAAAATCATACAATAAGATATGCGATTATTAGTAACGTATGTAAGTTATATAGCAAGCCATGTCTGTTTAACTTTGTTTTGATAATTGTATGCATCAAATGCATTCATTCATAGTGAATAACGTGTAAATAAGTAGGACTATGGGTACTTCAGTATTTCAACCTATGTGTTTTTTATTGTTTTAAGGGTAACGTTGGTAACATGGCTGTTACACGTAAACACCCCCATCGCCAGAGGGCTAACGTGTCATTTTGTTTCTTATATAATGTAGTTTCAGAAAATCATAGTGTACAAAATTACCCCTGGTGGGTGAGGGGGGTCTATGGCCAGCCCAAGGTCTATAAATACATTTTGAGAAAATTGACTTCTCAACATTTTCCCCCATACAAATGCATGGGGGACACAAATTTGACCTTGTGGTAAAAAGGTCAACATACGATCATCATTTGAACAAACTTGGTCGGCCTTGAGTCCCGGATCGATGATATATACCAAGGTTCAGCCTTAATGCTTTCTTGGTTGTGGAGAAGATTTTTAAGTGTTTTTACCATATATGGGCATGGCGGCCATCTTGATTAAATCATTGTGTTGGTGTTTAACGACACGTTAACCCTTGAGGGTCATTTTGTGTCGTCTCTCAGATAAAGGGAGAAGAGAGATAGAAGACGTAGTAGAGGAGATGAAAGAGAGGGATAAGGAAGAAAGAGGGAAATGAAAGAGTGAAGGAACAGAAGAAATGACATTATTCCTCCTCTACCCTTACCTGCTGCAAGGCCAGCAGGCCTTGCCCAAATGTAAGCCAATGTTAACTGGATGCCCTGGTGACAAAAGCAACAGGACACCTTCACCTCACACAACCACCCCCGCCATCTTGATTTACGGACCCTGACCATGTCAACAAATCTTCCATTCATCACCCTTTAAAAGAAGGTTCCACATGAAGTATAAAGAAAATTGGCTCAGGGATTCAAAGGAGAAGTCGTTCAAAGCAAAGGTGTGGACGGACGACAGACGGCAAGTGATCACAACAGCCCATCCTGATCCTTCGGCTGAGATGAGCTCATAAAAGCTAAGAAACAAAAAGACTTTTTCAACTTCACATTTTTATTAATTTTTTCAAAGCATTAATCCAAGAAACTGACATATTTCACATATTCAACACAGATAACTGAAATAAGGGAAAAACTATTTCACACCAAAATACTGACAATCCAGACAACACAGGAGCCCCTTGAGGAGCCAGGAGATAGTACCTTCTAACATACAGTACACTAATAACCCTAAATATTGGGACACACACCCTGAGCAAAGAGTGTAGACCCAGATCAGACGCACAGAATGTGGCGTCTGATCAGGGTCTACACTCTTTGCACTCATCCAAGAGTTTTTCAGATAAATCAACAAGATGTAAAGTGGGCTTGTTCATTTTGTAGGACAAGGATGTAAGAAATTATGGTGTTCCAATATTTAAGTTTAATATGGTATGTCGTGGGAAAACCAGTCATTTCTAAAAACTGAAGTCAGGCCAGCCTGAACATTTGAGACACGAAATAGAAAATAGCTTTATGACATATGCAGTCTGATCACAGTCACTGGTAGCTAATATAATGTAAGGACTTTGAAATAATATTAGCGAACAGCATGACAAGAAGATAGCACGGATGTACAGGCTGATCTGGGTTTCATCTGATGGCATATGTCATGAGGTCTATTCTATTTAAAGAGCCCCAGCCATAACTGTTCAATCAAACAAAATTTACTCAAACCCTTGAGGACTGGAAACACATAGTAAAGTTTCAGCCCTTTTTACAAGGGAGACAACTTCTGTGACCTGTTTACCTTTCTGCCCAACAGGTCCCTTCTGAAAAGATCCAGTTAGAATATTTGAAATGTACACCAAATCTGTTAAAAGGTACATTTTCCTAGCTCCTGGCTCCAATTTGAATTGCAACTAGTTCCAAGCACTCAGATTACACACAGTATTTACCCCAAATATTGGGAAACCTTAACTTCTTACCATACTTGCCCTAAAACTTGAACAAGTCAATTTTACTACCTGCTGACACATCTAAAAACTGCAGGGTGAGTAGCAGACAGCGTAGATCCTAATGCTGCATCCAATCAAAAATGTATAAATTATATAGAAAAATGACTATTTATGGTCATTTTTCTATATAATTTATAGTTTTGTTTGGATCATAAATGTATAAATTATATAGAAAAATGACCATTTATGGTGATTTTTCTATATAATTTATACATTTTTGGTTGGATATCAAAACAAGAGATGATGCATTCTTCAATGTGTAGTCTTAGTCTACACTGTTTGCTCGTCCTTCTGTCCCAATACACTAGAACCTCTTTATTAGACAGTTAATAGGACAGTTTCAGACAAAATAATGATGGTTTAGTGTTTTATGTCCCTTTCAACATTATAAAGTCATATAGATTATTGGGACGATGGAAGGATGATAATGAAAGGCTCTGTGCAATCATCACGAAAACATGCCTATATAATTTTGACCCCTTTAAACCCCACTTTTATATAGTAAAACTGGGGTTTACAGGGGTATACATTATTTTTCTTTTTTCTGCTCAAAAACATAGATTGTGGGTACTCGTTAGAACCACCTCGGCGAGGCGGTTCTAATGAGTACCCACAATCTTTGTTTGAGCAGAAATATGAAAAATATCAGAGTTTCTTACCTGAAAAATTTCGCGTTTTGGAGGTGAAATTTTCTATATATTTGAATAGGCATGTTTTCGTAATGATGAAGCACCGTAGTCATGAGCCGAATTTTTCCTCAAACCTGGGACCCAGTGTCAGTATAAATACTTTAAAGGTGGACCCCAAATGTGTTGTATCCAAACAAAATTTTTTTTTTAATTATAAAGAGAAATGACCATAAATGGTATCCAAACAAAAATGTATAAATTATATAGAAAAATGACCATTAATGGTCATAATTTACACATTTTTGAGTGGATGCAACACAGTTATTTAGCTGACACTGACAGGGTTCTTGCTTTGGATCCAAGGGTCATAAAGAGGTTAAAGTGTACTTAGTATAAATAAGGTATTCATATGTTATATAACATAGCTACAGATAAGAGGGGGTATCCATATAATATTTTTTTTATTCCTCCATGAAAACATATGTTGTGGGTACTCATTAGAAGCGCCTCGGCAAGGCACTTCTAATGAGTACCCACAACATATGTTTTTGTGGAGAAATAAGAAAGATGCCAGTATTTTTCTGATGAAAAAAGCGCCTTATCTGTTGCTATGGTATAAATAAGGTATTCATACATGTATGTTCACTCATATACACACAAATATACATCAACCTTCATCTCTCAGGACAAATTCATCAGACAAAAAATTGGAATTATTTGTCCTATTTTACACAGAAAAAAGTGTTTGAAAGTTCATGTGATTTTTTATCTTCTACAGAGACAAAATGCAACGAATATCAAACACTATTTTCTGGCAAAAAATCAGGAAAAGAATTTGTAATGTCAACTGCTGAAATTATTACTCAGCACAGTAAGTATAGAACAGGTTCAAGATGGCACACATAAAGCTGAAGATACAGACTAAGCAACACATCAATGCAGTCTGCCTAAGGGCTGACATTTCATAAGAATCTTCTGCTTGATTCAATGAAATATCAAAACCTTATTTGCTCTGAAGAAAAAAAAAAAAAAAAAAGAAAAATAGAGAAAATGTGGTATTTTATAATGTTGTATGCTACCATATTTAAACTGCGCTTTAAGGGTTAGCATTATGAAATTGACTGGAACAGGGAAGATTCTGCAAAACCTGACTGGATTATGTTATGTGTGCTCTAGTCTGGGTCTACGTCAGTCATTTTTTTTTTTTTTTTTTTTTATAGTTTTGCATCCTGTACCTCTCCTGTTGGCTGTGCTGGGTCCAATTATTTTAATATTTTGAACTCCGGCTGAACAAAGAGTGCACATAAACAAATAAAAAAACAAACAAAAGAAATCAGAAGAAGACGCTCATGGCCCACGGCTCCCTCACCGGAGTCAAAAAGCCATAGCAGATATGCAGATGTCAGTGCAATTAAAGAAAGGATTATCATTGGATGAGTAGTTCTTGGTTTTGAAGAAGAATGTGTTTTTTTATTATCATCATTTACCATATCGAGGGTTGAGCGCAAGACTAGCGTAAGTCAGATGGTTCGTTTTCCCCAAACCTAATTCTCCTCACCATGAAGGCGTTATGAAGATTACAACATTTCTTTCTGTAAACAATGAAAATTTAGGTGCCATTGCTCGTATGAGCAATGGCACCTAAATTTGCATTGTTTACAAAGGGTTCCAAGTTGCCCCTAAACAAGGGTTTCAAAAATATGTTTGAGTTACCATAGTCTTGCGCTCAACCCTCGATATATGGACATGACAATCAATGGACAATGACTATTTGAACAATCTCTCAAATCCATTTTGACAGTATATACATGAAATTTGGTGGAAATTGGCCAAGTGGTTTCTGAAGAGAAATTTCTTCACAATATCATGACTTTATGTCTGTATACAGCACAGGGGCAGGGGAAGATTACCCTTGCAGAATAAAATTTTGACTATAATGCTCTCATCTCATACATGTTGCCACTCCCACCTATGCTACATGTCCTATGTCTTCTTTACAAAGCCAGACAAGACAAGCCCAACAGGACCTTCTTTCCCTGCTGGTGCACAACAGGGTCTTCTTTCCCTGCTGGTGTGAAACAGGGTCTTCTTTCCCTGCTGGTGCACAACAGGGTCTTCTTTCCCTGCTGGTGCACAACAGGGTCTTCTTTCCCTACTAGTGTGAAACAGGGTCTTCTTTCCCTGCTGGTGCACAATAGGGCTCCTTTCCCTGCTGGTGCACAACAGGGTCTTCTTTCCCTGCTGGTGCACAACAGGGTCTTCTTTCCCTGCTGGTGCACAACAGGGTCTTCTTTCCCTGCTGGTGCACAACAGGGTCTTCTTTCCCTGCTGGTGTGCAAAAGATTCTTCTGTCCCTGTTAGTGTTTCACAAGGTGTTCTTTCCCTGGGGATGCTTTACAAATTTCCTACTTTAAAGTTTTGCCATGGCAACCAAACAAAACGACCGCTGGTCATATAACACATAAACTGGGTAGACAATCATCAAATGATCATAATTGCCAAAAAGCCAAATATGGTTATTATTTTTTTTTTTTAAAATTGGGTTTTACGACCCTTTCAAGAATATTTCACTTATATTGAGCCGATGGTTCATCAAAGGTTGGCGAAAACCGGAGAACCTAGGGAAAAACCACCTGATCATCGGTAAGCAGAACTTGGCTTTCTCACATGTGACGAGGCTCAAACCACAGCAGTGAGAAACCAAATGGATTAAGAACCATCTGTCCTATCCACTAGGCTTACATCATTTCACGTGTTATGGAGAAAATGAATTTAACCATTTTTCTATTATTAGTCTGTGGAACCTTTCAGTTGTCATAGCAACCAAACAAAAAGGCAGATCATAATTTTAACTATTCTTAAATCCATCTACCCAAGCAACATTCCTACCTTAGGGACAAATTGCTTTAGCAGCTTTAGAGGTTGTCACTTTAAAGTGTTAATGGTGGACAGAGGGATAGACAGACGACAGACAAAAGGTGATCACTATAGCTCATCCTGAGAATAGCTTAGATGAGCATCACGAAAACATGCCTATATAATTTAGACCCCCTTCAACCCCACTTTTATATAGTAAAACTGGGGTTTACAGGGGTATATATTATTTTTCTTATTTGTGGTCAAAAACATAGATTGTGGGTACTCGTTAGAACCGCCTCGTCGAGGCAGTTCTAACGAATACCCGCAATCTATGTTTTGAGCAAAAATACGAAAAATATCAGAATTTTTATCAGAAAATGTTCATTTTTTGGTGGTAAAATTTTCAGTATATTTGAATAGGCATGTTTTTGTAATGTAATAATATCTAGCATTTCTTGGGATTTTATTGTGCTGTCTGTTTAAAAATCGTTACTTAGAGCTTTGTCAATGAAGATGTTTTGGACATTTTAATTCAGCCAGCTGAGTATTTTGTATTTATTTCGGTTGTGAAAAGCAAAACATAGTATAGAAGAACAAGAGGCCACGATTCGCTCACCTGAGTGACATAGCCACTGCAGACATGCAGATGTTATGCAACATTTTTCCAATCCTATCATCGCAACTAATGAAAATATCATCATTTGAGCAGTTCTTAGTTTTGAAGAAGAATATATGGGCCTGACAGTCAATGGAGCATGATCATTTGAATAAACTATCAATCACATTTCAACAGAAGGATCAATGTGAAATTTGGTGGTGGAAACTGGCTAAGTGGTTTCTGAAGAATCATGATTTTATACATGTAAACAGCACAGTGGCAGGGAAATATTATAAATATAATTCAGATGATGGCCATCTTAGATTTCCAATCAGAACAATTTTAACTACTGCTGATCTACAAGTCACTTCGATACTTTCAATATAAATGTATATGGCCCATACAAATGGGGAAGCAAGTTTGACCTTGGAGGTAAAAAGGTCAAATGTCAACACAGACTCATCATTTTAGCAATTTTGGTAGATCTCCTGTCCCCCATAATTTGTGTAAAGATTAGGACCCAGGGCTTATTTGGTTATGAAGAAGATTTTTAAAGTTTTTTACCATATATGGGCATGGCAGCCATTTTGATCAATGGACCATACCCATTTTAGCAATCTTTCATTCTCCTGCCCACGGAGGCTCCGCATGAAATTTAAGCAACACTGGCCCGGAGGCGTCAGAGGAAAAGCCATTTGAAATTATCAACATTTTTTCCATACAAATGTATGGGGCCCATACAAATGCATACAGAAGCAAACTTGACCTCGCCGTATAAAAAGGTTAAATGTCAATGTATGACAATTATTTTAGCAACTTTGGTAGACCGCCCGTTCTAGATGATATATACAAAGATTCAGCCAAAAGCCATCCTCGGTTTTGGAGAATAAGACTTTTAAATGTTTTTTCCCATACAAATGCATAAGGAAGCAAACTTGACCTTGCCGTAAAAAGGTCAAATGTCAATGTATGACCATTATTTTAGCAACATTGGTAGACCCCCTGTCCCCGATGATTTATTCAAACATTCAGCCCCAAAGCATCCTCGGTTCTAGAGAAGAAGATTTTTAAAGGTTTTTAACATACATGTATATGGGCATGGCGGCCATCTTGGTCAACGAACAGTGACCATTTTAGCAATCTTTTGTTCCCCCTACCTAAGGAGGCTCCATATGAAATTTGAGCAAAATTGGCCCAGAGGCTCCAGAGGAGCAGTTGTTTGAAATTCTTAACATTTTTCCCATACAAATGCATAAGGTAGCAAAATTGACCGTAGTGTAAAAAGGTCAAATGTCAATGTACGACCATTATTTTAGCAATTTTGGTAGCCCTCCTGTTCCCGAAGATAATTGCAGAGATTCAGCCATAAGGCATGCTCGGTTTTGGAGAAGATGATTTTTAAAGGTTTTTCCCATACAAATGCATAGGGAAGCAAACTTGACCTTGCCGTAAAAAGGTCAAACGTCAACGTACGATAATTCTTTTAGCAATTTTGGTAGACCTCCCGTCCCCGATGATTCCTGCAAAGGTTCAGCCCCAAGGCATTCTCGGTTCTGGAGAAGAAGATTTTTAAAGGTTTTTACCATATATGGGCGTGGCAGCCATCTTGGTCAGCGGACCGCGACCATTTTAGCAATTTTTCGTTCCCCCACCCTAAGGAGGCTCCATATGAAATTTGAGCAAAATTGGCTCAGCGGCTTCAGAGAAGAAGTCGTTTGAAAATGTTAACGGACTGATAGACGGATGGACGGATGGACGACAGACGAAAAGTGATCACAATAGCTCATTCTGAGCTGAGCTCAGGTCAGCTAAAAATGCTCAAGTAAGCCTGCACATCTGTGCAGTCTGATAGGGGCATTTACTGAACCCACATTTTAACATTTATTAACTTAGTTTTTTTTTTTAAATTTTATGACTTAACATTTTTTCAAATTTACAGTAACTGTCCTAAAATTTTGAACAGTTTGGTCCATACTATTCTGCCTTAATTTCAATTTTTAATTTTTTACGCACATTTAAAAAAATAATTGAATAGCAAGCAGTGCAGACCCTGCTCTGTTTGCTTCTGCTATTTTGCCAGTAAACTAGTGTACAAAGTTTTAGCACAGTTACTGTATTTCCTTCTACCACTAGGAACGATATTACCAGTCCTGACAAAGGAAAGATACAAAACAATTTGAAAATACTGGTAAATAGAAAATGGAACAAACATAGTATGTTAACCCTTGTCATGCTGAACCCAGATATACCCTGCCTTTGCAAACAGTGTAGATCCAGATCAGTTGGCTTCTGAAGAGAATCCAACTGATCTGGATCTGCCCTGTGCCATTTAGTATGTGAATTTATAGCAACAACCTGGATCAAAAAATCTGATAGGCTGAAAATTAGAAGTGGGTGTGGTAATTTAAATTATGCATCATGAAAATATATAAGTTCAAGGTAAAGGGACAGAAATTAGGGGGACTGTATATACTTGGTAAGCAGCAAAATAAATCTTGACAGTTGCCTCCCTTGAAAATGTATTATTTCTTCTAAAATCAGTCTCATTCTTTTATGTGTTCTTCGTTTCCAAGGGCAACATTTATAGATTTTATTGCATTGTTTACTCATGAATACCTGATGTAGTATGCTGGGAAAATATGTACTACACCATGCAAAATATTTATCCAATTTGTTTGTTTGTGTTGAGGTTTTACGGCGCAGTCAACCCAATGGAGTCATGTCGAGCATGATCAGTTTACCTAGCCACACGTTTACTGGGCAGGCTTAGTCCTCTAAGCGGTTAACCAGTATTGTGCACATTTTTTTGCCAGAAACTGACAACTGCCCTTCTTGAATCAGCTGAAGGGAGAGAACGACCTTAGAAAAATTTATCCAATTATCTGTGGACAACAATGGCCCAGATCAGGCAGCCTATCTAAGCAGTCTTGATAAAAATGGAATTCGTGGTTTGACATGTTGTTAAACCTAACTCATCATGAAACTATGCAATCTGATTGGGAGTTCTGCTTCTCTTTCCAGAATCATTGATTACTGTATAATGTGTCTGCAGACAACAAAAGTCCTGACAAGACTAAGTAAATGCACAGGATAATTTAATTAACGTACATTTTGCGCAATGCTGCATCACAGTATGATTAAACCTTTCTCTTGCTGAACACGACATGCCCTGTCTTAGCAAACAGTGTAGATCTATTTCTATCAAAACCCCAATCAAGTAATCTGATTGGCTGGAAATTAGAAGTGGGTGTGGCATCTTAATTTATTCAGCATGACAAGGGTTAACATGTGCATAACGTGTGCATTTTGCACATCTGCAAGACACCTTTTCAGCTCACATGGCCCATATAATGGTACCTGTAGTTACAGCCAAGACAAAACTCACCCAACATTCACAAAAAACAAAAAAAAAAAAACTACTGAAATGCTGTAACTGTAAGAAGAAGAAGAAAAAATAATAACTGATTCCCTGTCCCCAAACCCACTTTCTATCCCCAATACCCTTTTCATTTAAATCTCTCTGACAACCATACCAGCTTTGAATCGGTGCCCTGTGCAGAGGAAGCTACAGAATGACAGCTGTATATATCAAGGAACAGTCCAACCACTGCATCCACGCTAGGATCTCAATTCTCCACATGGATCATTTTTTTTTTCTTCAAATTTTCTCTCTCTCTCTTCCACCCCCTCCCCCCCCCCCCCCCCCCCCCCCCAAAAAAAAAAAAAAAAAAAAAATTTGGATAGTCATCAGACATCAGAACACGCTGTGGATGGTTGTGTCTACCCTTTAGCATAGCCTCATCTTCGGGACGTATTCTTATTGCTCCATTTATTCAACTGCGAAGTGCTCACATTTTTTTTTTTATTTATTTCTTCATGAAACATTGTGGATATTCATTAAAAGTACCTCACAGAGGCCCTTCTAATGAGTATCCACAATGTATGTTTTTGTGGAGAAATTTTGTGCAATGCCCTTGCATTACTTATGATTATGGTAAATGTCCTAAAATTACGAACACTTTATGCCTATACATTTGGGACTTGAATTTTCCTTTTTAAGCAATTGTTTCCAAAAATACTTAGTAAAATGGCAAACAGTGCAGACCATGATCAGACTGCTCCTTCAGGAGCCATTTGATTTGGCTTTGCACAGCACATTCCAATTTATGACAAATTTTGATGTATGATTTCAGGACATTTACTGTAACTATTACCTCTTAAGCAAAGGTTTCATACCAGTCAAATTATCAGTATAATAAATTTTGTTGTTGTAACAGTATAAGAGGGTTGTGTACTTAGGGTAAATAGGACTATGACAATAGTGCAGTGATGCGAAGGATAGTAGAGTGCACAGCTGGCATCCCGGAGTATTCTCTCCACCTTCATACAGGGCTCCAATTAACTAATCATATATCAATTACCTAGAATGTCAAGGTCAAATGAAACATTTTCTATATCAACATATTATTACATGTGACACTGTGAAATAACTGGTCAATCTGACCAGCACTGTAATCCCACTATATTTACACCATACATATCAAACAACTGTACAAATACAATATTTATCAGAAGAAAAAAAAAAATGCAAAAAACAAACAAATCACTATGTACATTAATAGCACAAAAGATATGAAGATATGATGACAAATTTATTACCACAAATGACAATTTGGTCATAAAGAACTAGTTAATTACCTCACCATACAATTCTATCGTAAACTACCCTGACTGTTTAACACTGTAAATCCTAAAATTTGACCAAGATCATTTAACGAGACTTGATACATTTTGTACATTTTTTGCCCCCTTTTTTGTTTACAAGGGAGACAAGTTTTGTGACATTCTGCTTGGTTTCCTGCCAGTCAATTTCCTTTTAAAAAGGTGTCTATTCTAAATGAAAAGAATTTGCTCCCCCCTAGGGGGAGCAAATTCTTTTCTTTAAGAGTAGACACCTACCTTTTCAGTGGAGAGGCAATACTATTTCAACAGATGTCACCCTTGAAACTATTTCGACAAATTTGTCTCCCCTGAAAGAGTATCAATTCCCCTTAACTAGGTGACGTGTCTGTAAAGTGCTGGCTGAATGACAGCAAACAGTGTAGAACCTGATCAAACTGACTAAATTTACACTTTTTGCTCAAGCTATGTCTGTCTGAGTGTTCAGAGTAAATACAGTAACCAATGTTGCAAAGAGAGGTAGTAACTAATTTTGCAAAGGGAGTCAATTCAATTGCCCCTCCCCACCCCCCACACCCACCCCTTGCAAAATTGGTTACTCTCCTTCCCAGACTGGAAAAGTTTTGTAATTAAGCCCATGTTTCACTGTTTCATTCCAAATTTTTGGCTATTTACAGTGTTGCTGAAAGAATGCTGGCAAGAGAAAATGATGTTGAAATGCTCTGTTTTGTTAATGTTAATTAACATTACTGGATAGAAAACAAGTATGAATTTCTAAAAATGCCCATTTGAAGTGTTTGATTTGAAACGTCCTAGAGAAAACCAACCACACCACATGGATCTCCTTGCATATACTATGCATGTATATATAAAATATATATCAGTGTACCGTACTCCATCACCTGAATCTAAAAAATATTCAGGTTGTTTGACAGCTTAGTGGAATATGGATGATTTTCTCCCAGTCTGCTTCTTTAATGACCCCAGAGGGTCGTTAATCTCATTAAATAAAACAAATGAATCAATTCATCAAGCTGACAAATAAGAAGAGTAAGCCCTTAATGAGCTCGGCAAAAATTACAGCAGATAGCGTTCTAATTTTTTTTTTAGGGAAAACAAGGCCTGGCATTCCTGTTAACCCTTATCCTGCTGAATAATTTAATTAGCCACACCCATTTCTGACTATCAGCCAATCAGATTACATCATATAATGTTTTCATTCAAATTCACAAACTGAATGACAAACAGTGTAGATCCTGATCAGATGGCTTCTTCAGAAGCCATCTGATCTGGATCTACCCTGTTTGCAAAGGTAAGAGTTGTCATGAACAGCAGGATAAGGGTTAATCATCTGCTGGGTTTAATCAGAACTATAATTTCTTTCTTTTTTCCCCACAAGAAGGCATGTTCTTGGATATCCAACATTAGAATTGTCTTATGGAAATGATGCCAGTGCGACCCCTGATTTTGTGGTGTTAACGGAAGAAAAATGCCTAAACCTGGCAGAAAATAAGTAGTTTTGGTTCACCTTCTAGAGAATTTAATCTGAAACGACATGCAACTAATCTATATTTACATTTTAAAACTGATTTGTCAGAGGTACCTTTTCCAAACTGGAGCTGAGCAAAGGTATTCCTGGTACAAGTTTTTCAGGAGATTGATCACTGTAGTTTTCAAATGGTTTTAGCCTTCTGGTAGGTCTGAGTAAAGATGTGAATTTTCAGGAAATTCTAACTTGCCTGAAACTATTAGTTTCTATAAGTTTCCTCTGTTTCTAAAAATATATGTTCTTTGATCTCAAAAAAAAAAAAAAAAAAAAAAGATAGCAGATTTTAATTATATACTAGATTGATTGTGTTGGGGTTTAACGACACGTCAACCCTTGAGGGTCATTTTGTGTCGTCTCCCAGAGAAAGGGAGAAAAGAGACAGAAGAGTAGAGGAGATGAAAGAGAGGGACAGGGAAGAAAGAAGAACAGGAATGAAAGTGAAGAAACAGAAGAAATAAAAACATTCCCCCTCTACCCTTACTCACTACAAGGATAGCAGGCCTTGCCCAACTGTAAGCCAATATCAGTTGGACACCCCGGTGATGTAAGATACACAGCACCTTCGCACCACCCGACCACCCCCAATTATATACTAGAACAAATGCTTTCTCATAAAAATTTTTATACCAATACTCTTCTCATCTGAGGCCATGTTAATGTTATACTTGGAGAATGGGGTTGTGGCGAGAACAAACAATTAAAAAAAAAATGAACAGATGAGAATCAAACACAAAAATATAAATAAAAAAATAAAGCTGATCTCAACTTGCAACACTTCCAGACAAATTGTTCTAAATTATAAGATGACAGAATTATCCACCATTTACATGCACATTTCGTATACCATATTTGCCCTAAATAATTGGACACATTTTTTCTTTCTCTACTTGCCTTAATAAATTCATTTTAATACCTGCTGACGTGTCTAAAACTGCTAGATGAGAGGCAAACAGTGTAGACTCTAGTTAGATGCTACAGAATGCTGCCTCTACACTGTTTGCTTATCGTCCCAAAATTTAAGGTACCGTAATAACCCTTAGTATTGGGACATCTTATCTACTTATTATACTTGTCCTGAAATTAGAAATAATCCATTCTACTACCACTTGATGTTTCTAAAACATTGTCTTATATATGGCAAACAGTAAAGACCTTGATCAGATATCACATTCTATGATGTCTGATCTGGGTTTACACTGTTTGCAAAGGCATATGTGTCCAAATACTTAGGATATAATATGGTAAATATGGTAACATATCAGAACTTGAAAAAATTAAAAACTGAACCAAGGAAAATAACTTATTACAAACACAAACGCATAAGAAAAGTCAAACAAAAACTACTGACAAGTCCCTGAAAAGTGGCAGTCATTTACAGTTAACCAGTAACTGTTCTTTACAGAAATGCATGACAGATCTGAATCCCACCACAAGACAGTTCAGATGCACAGGTTGATCTAGTTGTTACCTATCTACATACTGGCTGTGTCAAGCAAAAATATGTTAACCCTTGTCCTGCTGAGCCCAGATATACCCTGGCTTTGCAAACAGTGTAGATCCAGATCAGCTGGCTTCTCAAGAAGCCAGCTGATCTGGATCTGCACTGTTTGCCATCAAGTATGCAAATTTATAGCAACAACCCGGTTCAGGCAATCTGATTGGCTGAAAATTAGAAGTAGGTGTGGCATCTTAAATTATTCAGCAGGACAAGGGTTAACAATGCAGACAGCAAAGTCTCCACCTGCAGACAGCAAAGACTCTGTTTGTAAATTTGTAACACTCCTATTTAAAAATCATTAATCACTACAGAAAATGTCCTAAAATTTCGAACACTTTACACCGTACTTGCTTTGCCTGAATTTCATTTTTTATGCATTTATTTCTCAAAATACTTTGTGGACTGCAAACTGTGTAGACCATGATCAGACAGATCTGAGTCTGCACTGTTTGCATATGCCCCTTTACCAAAAGAGTATTTAAGAAATTTTAGGACACTTACCGTAGATCAGTGTATCATAGAGGGCATATCACAATCAATTTTCTGTGGCGCCAAGTTCCTGTGTTCAAATATATGTTCAAGTTCTCTATGTAAAAGCATGGGGCTTTTCAATGTTTCCCAGTTTTAGTGAAGCTTTCATCCATGAATTTCTGAAGTGGAATTTTCCATCTTTGAATTTGGACATACCTATGATGCGAATGGGTGCCAGTTAGAAATCAAGAAAAGCTTGACAGTGTAACCTATTGAGATGGTTCCCTATGCACCATCGCATCTACGTCTATATTACAGTCAACTCTCATTATCTCAAACTCCAAGGACACCAGAATTTTCACTCTGAGAAAACAGTAGTTTGAGATAAAAGGAGATGAAATATAAGGAAATATTATCCTTTATTAAGTTTGACTTAAGCAGTTATCTGAGTATTTGAGATAATGAGAGCCAGCAGTATTTGTAAAGGTATGTTAGGTCTGCACAGCGGAAAAAGTTACTTTCTAGTACCCTTTTCCAGTTAATCTGTCTAGACTCCCACATTACAGGAAAAAGTCCATAACTGATACTCCCACATTACAGGAAAAAGTCCATAACTGATAGCACTGTCAACCATTACCACTCTAGTGGCAAATTCAGCAGATGACAAATCAAAGATGTTTTTCTTATTTTTCCAAGGAAACAGGCTTTGACATTTCAGAGTATTTTCTGGGAAAAATAAGATTTTTTTTTTCAAGACTGTCTGCAGGAATTTTACCCAGTATGCTCAGCATTAAACAGAAAACATGTTCTTGCACAAAACAATCAATTATAATACATACTACAATACACACAACAAACAAAATATGTACAACAAAACCCAGCTCACTTCTGTTGGGGATTGAAACAAAATATTTTGGCATTTTCAGAACTGAATAAATATTAAGCATATTCTTTCAAATTACCTACATATATCAGAAATAAAAAGAACAAGATATACACAATTTTAAGCTTCGTGATTCTTTAGTGTGGTCCTGAACTTAATGCTATATAAGCAAAATGTGAGGATGGATCAAAATTTTTCAATAGTTTACTTACTGTGAATAATGATTGTGAAAAAGGCAATGCAACTTAAAGTTCAGTGACACTTCATATAATATTGCACCCCAAAACAAACAAACAAGAAGTACATTCCAAATAAATGACAAAAAAAGATAAGAAATATAATCTGCTCTGTACTAATACGAGAGATGTGAATGACCATGGACAAACCAACAAAATAAGCAAAGAACAAACACCCAAGCTAGCTCTGGATGCTAGGTTACTTCATATCTGTTGAGTAATAGGGTAGACATGCATGCTAGTTTAGTTCATATTTGTTGAGTGAAAGGGTAGTGGTATTCTGAGTATTAACCCATTTAGGCCTGGTGTTCCAAAATGGGACAAAGGTAAACAGTGTAGACCCAGATCAGATGCCACAGAATGTTTGCGTTAAGTTCAGAAATCTCTACAAAACATGATACTAATAAAAAAAACTAGCCAGACACCCCTTATATAGGAAATGAATCTGTCCAAAGATATAAGGTAGAAGAGCCCAATGGGTATAAATGGGGTTAAACCCTTTCAAAAGTATTTCAGTCATTATCAGCATAGCTCTAGATAAGAGGGTATGGTAAATGTATAAAAGTGTGATCATTTTACTCAATCCCGTTTTGGCCTAAACTTTGCTTTTTATGCATTTACTTCTTAAAATACTTAGTGGAATGGCAAAGAGTGCAGACCCTGGTAAGACTACAATCTAATCTTCGTCTGCACTGTTTGCCCATGTCACATTGTTGGAAACTTTTAGTGTACGAAATTTTAGGATATTTACCATATTCAGATAAATATTTTTCTCATTCCTTCAAGAAAACATGTGGTGGGTATGTTCAGAAGTGCTTCTGTGGGTGCTTCTGAGTACCCACAACACAAGTTTTCATAATACATATATCAAGATTTTTTTGTTGGAAAAAAAAAAGCATCTTCAGGCTGGCTATAGATGTTTATACTTATAACTGAGGTTGCCAACATTAATTCAGAGATATGATAAAAAATATTCATTTTTGATCCAGTTCAAAAACGAGAGACTAACTGAAATTTTACAGGCTGTCAGATGCCACATTTTATGATTGTTTTAATACCGTATATCAATTTATTAAACCTTTTTTGGATAAAAAAATATCTATTTTTGAGGAGCATGGAGCCTTTAATGTAAATTGTTTAATGTTTTGAGAGATGAATTTTCAGTATGGTTTGGCTCCTAGTTGTGCATCCTATTCCATAACAATGGCAATACAGTGATAGACAGAGCTGGAAGCAAACAAGGAATACATTCACACTTACCATGCTATGGGTAAATTCAGCAGATACCAAACTGATGATATTTTTTCTTAATTTTCACAGAAAACAGGAATCAAAATTCCATGCAAACTGTCTCCTATAAGGAAACAATTTGCATGAAATGTCGAATCCTAGTTTCTGGGAAAAATAGAAAAATATTTCAAAATGTCATCTGCTGAAATTTTTGCCCAGCAAGCAAAGTGTTAACGTGAAGAATACTGAGGGTCCAGCCCCATCTGTAATTTATGATACCAAATAAATTATGCAGCTATCTTATTTACCCTAAGAATTTGAACAGACAGGCATGAGCAAACAGTGCAGACCCTGATCAGATGCTGCATATCTCAAAATCCAAAGAACTATTGTAACTTTTGGTTTGTGATAACAATGGTTTCCGAGAAAAAGTTGAAATGTAGAGAACACTCTAGCATATTAAACCAATACAATACTATCCTTTATCTAGTTGGACTTAAGTAGCAGTTTGAATTATCAGTGTTTGAGGTAAAAAGAATCAACTGACGTTAAACAGTTTTTTGTTTGTGTTGAGGTTTTACGGCCCAGTCAACCCAATGGGGTCATGTCGAGCGCGGTCAGTTTACCTATCCACACGTTTACTGGGCAGGCTTAGTCCTCTAAGTGGTTAACCAGTATTGTGCACATTCTTTCGCCAGAAACTGACAACTGCCCTTCTTGAATCAGCGGAAGGGAGAGAATGACCGTAAACGTTAAACAGTTGTTAAAATTTTAGGATAAGTTCGGTAGAGTTATGGCATCTACATATTTAGGGTAAATAAGGTAGCGTGAAAAAGAAAGCTGTTCATGTGTGCAGTAAGTCTTTTACCAGACACTTTATTTTAATTCCACAGGGAACAATATTAAATACATTTTTCCACTTTAGTCTTAAGTCAATATTTCTGCCAGAGGCTTTTATCAAGAAAGAACATGTCTTTTGAAGTAAACTACATTTTCACAGTGTTGCCATATTGAACTTGAATACAACAGTGACACTACTGGCGTAACGTTAACGATGATGTCGTGTCACTGTTGTAGACAAGTTCAACATGGTGACACTGTGAAAATGTAGTTTACTTCAAAATACAAAATGGTTTTTCTTGATAAAGGCCTCTGGTTGAAATACTGAGTTGAAAGGAAAGTGGAAAAATGTGTTTTACCAGATATACAACAAATAATTACACAGCTGTCATAACACATGGATATATACATAAAAAAAAACAACATGAAATGCAAAATAACAGTGACTATGAAATCAAATAAACAAAAGTTGAAATGTTTTATACACTAAATTCAGCAAATCAGAAAAAAAGTTACCAACAAGGACAGCACAGTAAAATCACTGTATTCACCCTAAGTATTTATGAAACACAAAAAAGTGTAGACCCATAACAGCTACTACAGAATGTGACAAATGATCGGGGTCTAAGTTGCCATTTATCCAGTAGTTTTTAACCCATTGTAGTCTTGTTTGTTTGTTTGTGTTGAGGTTTTACGGCCCAGTCAACCCAATGGGGTCATGTCGAGCGCGGTCAGTTTACCTAACCACAGGTTTACTGGGCAGGCTTAGTCCTCTAAGCGGTTAACCAGTATTGTGCACATTTTCGCCAGAAACTGACAACTGCCCTTCTTGAATCAGCGGAAGGGAGAGAATGACCGTAGAAAATATTTCATGATCAATCTCCACAATAGTATGTTGCCGACCTCGGCGGGGGTTGAACCTGTGACCTCCTGGTCTCCAGTCGAACAGCGCATCCAAATGAGCCACCGAGGCCGGCCCCACTGTAGTCGGGAGACCCGTAAAACACAGCGTCTGATCAGGGTTTCCACTGTTTGCAAATAGTTTAGCCATTTTTCTCTAGGAATATGTAAATCTCATAGCCGGACATACCTAAAATTGAAATTGGACTCTTCCAATATATAGTGTGGGAATCTATTCTGTCTACAATGGGTTAATCATATCAAGAGGTAATAAAATTGACTTGTTCAAATTTTAGGACATGTATGAAAAGAAGATGATGAGTCCAAATATTTAAGGTAAACACAGTAAGTCACTAACACCGACAGATATTACAAGGTCCAGTGAGAGAAAACACAAACCCCATAAAGGATCAGGCCTGTGATGCCACAGCATGAGGAAATGTGAATGCTGCATGTGGTTAACTTTTAAAGTACCAATCACAAACAAGTGCAGGAGACTGCATTTTGAAATACAGTCGACTCACGTTATCTCGAACTCCAAGGGACTCTCTGAAATACTTCGAGATATCCGTAGTTCGACATATCAGGTTTGCAGAATTGAGGAAAAAATAATTTGATTAACCACATTTAACAAACTGATAGGTTATTGGACTTTTGAAGTTAGACATATATTGAAAATATTGTGGAAAAGAGGAGAAATTGCTCCTTAGGAGCAATTTCTCTTTTCTACAATATTTTCCATCTGTTGTTAGGTTTTCATGTATAGGCAGGGACCAGATTTTCGCTTCGAGATAAGCGGTTATTCGAGATAAGCGAGGTCGAGATAACGAGAGTCAACTGTACATACTTTTTATTTTTCAGAGAAAAAAGGCTTGACATTTCATTTGAATTGTCTGCCTGACAGATAATTCACATCTAATGTCATGCCTTATTTTCTCAGAAAAAAAAAAATATCTGCTACAACTTGGCTTGGCACTTAAAAAGTGAAAAATGAGGTTGCTTTCTACTGGGCCTCAAATATACAGATTTTACAAAACGAACATGCACAAATATGTAGTAAGCCAAGTCAAATAAAAAAACAGACCTGATGGATGCAACAAGTATAGACTGACCAGCCTTTGCCAATCTGTGCATCTGATGTGTCGACTATGGAGAGAAAGACTGACATCAATGTAGACCCTCACAAGACTGCACAGAACACCTCTCACATTGTCTTATGGTCCTTTTCAACATGACCTGGCCCTTATTATATCACTGAGACATATATTCAAGTAATGAGCAACTACTTCTCCTACTTATAACCCTTAAAGCGCTATCACAACTACAGCAGACAACACCATGAAATTTCACTTTTAGTTTTCAGCAAGAATAAGACATTTCATGTGAATTGTCTGCCTAGCAAACAATTCACATGAAATCTTAAGTCTTATTTTTTTCTGAAAATAACAAAATCTATATTAGAATGTCATCTACAAATTTACTTCAATAGTGCTTTAAGGGATAATACAAGCCCCTCAAAATGGAAATTCAACCTTATGACATCACCAGCATGGACCAAGATCAGCCTGTGCATCCATTCAGTTTGAACAATATTTGCTAATAGACTGTTTAAAAGCTACATATTATGTTAGCTATCAGTGTGGACTGCTGACACTGCTCATCGTCTGTGCTTCTGTGACTATACAACTATTAACCCTAAAGCGCCAGTCACAACTATTGTCTGCTTTGTCATCTGCTTGTGATTTTAAAAGTCATTTCTGCAAACAGGGTGGACCCAGATCAGACTGCTCCTTTAGGAGCAGTCTGATCTGGGTCCACACTGTTTGCCTGTATGCAAAAATAGGTTTGATAAAGTTTGCAAGAATATTCAGAAGACGACATAAACAGACGACATTTTCAGATGCAGTTTTTCTTGGCGCTTTAAGGGTTAAGTGTCTATCTTTTCCTTTGATGTTGAGGACTTAATGTGATTCCGATTACATCACTTCATGTTCAGCTATTTACTCTAGAAAGAGCAGATGTGCAGGCTGGCCTGAGTCTAAGATAGTCATATCATAAGGTGTTATTTTTCATCTGGAAGGCTCACATATAATACACACATAGATGCACATATAATATATATACAGAGAGAGAGATGCAGATATAGGGTTTTCAGCAGGATATGTTTGGGGTCAAGCTGTGGTATCTTTGTACATTTAGAATCTGATGTTAACAGTAATGTGAGTAAATATACATTTAAGCTAGTTCACGACAAAACCTACAATAAGACTTGTGTGACCAGCAAAGATTCACATCAGCTTGTACACCCAGTATGGCAAGAGTTCTTGTTCATTGCTCTTTGATTAGACTGGAAGCTGTAGAAGGCACATGCAATCAGCGAAGACTCTGATCATACTGTGCGGATGCACAGTCTGATCGGAGTCTTTGGTGGTTGCATAGGTCTAAGTGTAAGTTTTGTCATGTGCTGGCTCATATAATTTTCATGAAAAATAATAAAAACGATTTTCTCCGTATCTTACTTGGAACCTCAAACTATATGCTTTAACCCAATTTAGTCTGGAGACCCCAAAAGGGTAATTGGCAAACATTGCAGACCCAGATCAGATGCTGCCGAATGGGGCGTGATTGGTGTCTCCACTGTTTGCAAATAAAATGGGTTTATATTATACATACACTATCACCCAGGTGAGCAATTACGGTAAATGTCCTAAAATTTCAAATACTTTATTCCATACCCTTTTTGCCTAAATTTTACTCTTTATGCAGCTATTAAAATACTTAACGAAAAGGCAAACAGTGTAGACCCTGATCAGACTGCTCCTTCAGGAACAGTCTGATCTGAGTCTGCACTGTTTGCATATGCCATTTTACTGGCCACTTTGTGTTCGAAATTTTAGGACATTTACCGTAGTATCAACCACAAGCAGGAAAGGAAAATATGATAGTTCATCTCTATCTGGAGCACTGATATACCGGTAAACAAAATACATTGTACATGATCATAGTAACATTTGTGTTTTTAACCCATTTTAGACTGAAAAAAACTCCCCACACACTATATACATGTATTAGAAGAGTTGAATTTCAATTTTGGGTATGTCATGCTATGTGATTTAGATATTCTTACAGAAAAATGGCTAAACTTTTTGCAAACAGTGGAGACCCTGATCAGATGCCATATTTTGTGGCATCTGATCTGGGTATGCACTGTTTGCCAATTACCCTTTTTGGGGTCTTCAGACTAAAATGGATTAAAGTTGCGAGACAGATATTCAAAAAAACAGTTTATAAAGACATACAACTGGGCAAATATTTACAGTAACATCATAGTGCAACATATATACATATATAACAGACGTATGTACAGATCCTTAAAGTCTAACAATAAATAAATAACTCGGCATAATGCCGCTGAACAAGAAAACAAAAAAAAATCAGCATACTATTATCATCAATCATTTGATCCGGGGCAGTTTTTCCTACAAGATTGTGTGTGCGCCCAGCAAAGACTCAGATGAGCTTGCACATCTGTGCAGACTGATCAGTATTAGCTGTCTGCCTAATGGAGCTTACGATTCTTAGCTACCCACAGAGTGCCCTGTGAAGACTGAACAGACTGCCTGGATGCACACAGTGATCTTGAGCCTCCGCTCCGCGCACATGCAATCTTGAAGGAAATGCTCTGCCCTGGCTCATTTTTATCTATATACATATCCACATTTGTGCATTTTAGATTATCCTCATCAATAAATCTGAAGAATGCCCCTACTAATCTGCTATTTCTTTTAAGGGAGACAACTTTTTTCATTTCCTGTCTGTATTCCTGTATAACAATTTCCTTCTTAAAAGTGTCTATACTAAAAAGAAAGACTTTTACAAATCAGGGCCCTTCTGAAAAGTTGGTCTGAATTAACTCATAAAGCGCCAATCACAACTGCAGCAGACGACAATTTTTTATATTTTTTTTTTTTTCATTTTACAGAGAAAACAAGTCTTGACATTTCATGTGAATTGTCTGCTTGTTTTCTCTGAAATATAATAATAATAAAAAATTTGAATGTCGTCTGTTACAAATTTAGCTTGGCGCTTTAAGGGTTAAAGGAAAGCAAACAAGGTCACAAAACTGGTCTCCCTAGTCAATAAAAAAACGGCAGAAACCAAGTGTATCCAGTCCCCTTAAAAATGCTGTTTATTTTATTTTGGAACTGAGATAAGCCATGGAATCTCCCCATGCTTGAACAACTCCAGATATCAGAATCCTGGGCCCAGTTGTTCAAAGCTAACGACATTGTTAGTTAACGATTCGTTAAAATTTACATCGAGTGATACACAAATATGCTGAAATTTTTTGCTACAAAAATGTGAGTCACATTTTTCAGCAAAAAATATCAGAATATTGTGTATCGAATCTCCTAAAACTGTTAACGAAATGACCCTTAACGAGCGTTAAGCTAATGATGCTTTGAATAACTGGGCCCAGACGTGACAATTCTACTGCCAATTTAGGCTACTTGTACCAATACACATAAAATTTGGACATTTGATTTGCCTCTACAAAACCATTTACCACTCTCTGGGCAATGTCAGCAGATGACAAATTAATATTTTCTTTTGTTACTTTTTTTCTCCCCAGAAAATAGGCATTGACATTTCATGCAAACTGTCTCCTTAGGAGACAACTGGCATCAAATGCCAAGGCCAATTTTCTGGGAAAAGTAAGAGAAGTATTTCAAAATGTCTGCTGAAACTTTTACCCAGCATGCAGTGTTAAAAGGTCTTGGATAATCGATTGCAATTCATGTATGGGGGAAATAAGTGCATTCTAAACGACACTTAAAACAGAACCTTAATATATGAAGGAGACGAACACACACAAATAGACAAGGGCAATAATCATGTCTGCCTGCTACTAAGCTTCTAGAGGACAAGATGGATAATGGATGGCCTGTCAAAATAGCATGAATAATAATACTAAGAAATGCTTCTGTCTGGATGTATTTCTATTGAAGACAGGCAGCACATTACAAGGCAAGTTTATAACTGTGTAGACCATGTTCAATATTCTCCCTAATCACAACATAACAAAAATAAATTAACCCTTTCACCCTTGAGTTTCTGGAATGGACATCTCTGAATTTGGACACATCCATTGTTACAAATAGGAGTCTCAGTCATAAATCAATAACAGAATGGCAAACAGTGTAGATCATGATGAGATGGCTTGTCATGAGCCGTATCATCTCAACTTGATTAGCAAAAGATATCTGTACTGGTCTGCAGGGATGAAAGGGTTAGGTGAATGATACATCAGAGGAGATAATTCTGTCAAAGTTGTTTCTGCATCCAGAAGGGACTGGGAGCAAATTCTTACCTTTTAGAATAGACAAACAGGAAATTACAAAGTTGTCTCCCTTGTAAAAATGGTTGAAAATCAACCGAATGTATTCAGTCTCCTTTTTCTGATTGTATGGTGTACACCTGAAAAGGGGAAATGCTATCCTACCCTTCTTGAACTTTCTGTACTATATACATCAAACATGAAACAATGTACCCGTATTGTGTCAAATTTTAAATCTTGAAAATGCCTGTGTTTGTAGGGACAAATCACAGTAAAGAGAAAAAGAACGAAATAAAATAGTTAGTTATGATGTCATATTTGGCGATACAGTGAGCAACAGTTCAGAATGGGTGACCAGCATTCACTCTTTCAGATATGCATTATGTTCATTATGTTCAGTGATAAATTGCTGCAATTTCATAGATCCAGATAATTTTTTTTTTTTTTTTTTTTTGCCTGAAAAGCATTGATATTTTTTCTCACTTCTCCAAGAAAACATATGTTGTGGGTACTCATTAGAAGTGCCTCTGCGCTTCTAATGAGTACCCACAACATATTTTCATGGAGAACTAAGAAAAATATTATGTGACTACCCTCTCTTATCTGCAGCTATGAATGTTTTGTCCATGTCGTAATTCTGGAGATTACCAATCACAGTAGTAGAATACATGCAATCAAATCAAAAAAAGTACACGACATTACAATTACAGGTAAATTACCATGTTTACCCTAAGTACTCCGACAGACAGGCATGAGAAAACAGATGCGGCATCTGATTTGGGGTCTACATGGCTTTCCAATCACCCAACAGTTTCCAGACACATTAACCCTTGTCCTGCTGGACTCAGATAAACCCTGCCTTTGCAAACAGTGTAGATCCAGATCAGTTGGCTTCTGAAGAAGCCAATTGATCTGGATCTACACTGTTTGCCATTAAGTATGTGAATTTGTATCAACAATCTGGATCAATCTGACTGGCTGACAATTAGCAGAGGGTGTGGCATCTTATTTTATTCAGCATGACAAGAGTCAATGTGCTAAAATGGACTTGTTCAAATTTTATGATAAGTATGATAGTGAGTTAAGAAGTCTGAAGAATAAATAGGGCAAATACGGTATCTACAATAATAGAACTCCAGATACATAGAGCATTAGGATATTTCCATCAAAATACCTTGAGTTCTGTACAATGACAGAAACTGTTACAACAGGACAATAATATTATTTATTTGAGAACAGCATCACATTTTCGCTTGGTGCCGCCTTATATTTTTTTGCCATGTTCTGGCTGTCATCATTTGATTTGAATTTCTACTGAGCTCTCACATGTTCTTTGGTGCAAAAATAATTTGTATGTGTTGAGGTTTTACGGCCCAGTCAACCCAATGGAGTCATGCTGAGCGTGGTCAGTTTACCTAACCACACGTTTACTGGGCAGGCTTAATCCTTTAAGCGGTTAACCAGTATTGTGCACATTCTGTCGCCAGAAACTGACAACTGCCCTTCTTGAATCAGCAGAAGGGAGAGAATGACCGTAGAAAATATTTCATGATCAATGTTACCGACCTCGGTGAGGGTTGAACCCGCGACCTCCTGGTCTCCAGTTGGACGGCGCATCCAAATGAACCACCGAGGCCGGCTGGTGCAAAAATAAAGGAACTGTGCCTCAATGAGTACCCAGTGAAAACTCAGATCAGCCTGTATATCAAATCTATACTTCCAGATTCTGTTAGAGGACAGCAAAGGCTCTGATGACCGCGCAAATGCACAGGCTGATCTGGGCCTTTGCTGTCTGCATATGCCTGAAGACACATTTTCTCTTTCCCAATTTTTTTTTTTTTTTTTCCCAACTGACAAGAACTGATATTTTTTCTTATTTCTCCACTGTACCATATGCTGTGGGTACTTGGTAAAAGTACCTCAGCAAGGCCCCTCTAATGAGCACCCACAATGCAGCTCCAAAAAAGGCATTTTTTTTCAACCAAAAAGTACTGACGTTTTTCTTATGTCTAAATGATAATACACTGCAGCGCCGTTATAACGCGGTCGTCGGGAGCCACGAACACTGACCGCGTTATACGTGGTCCGCGTTATACTGAACCGTTTTTTAATCTGGAAACTGCAGTGGTGCGAGTGGGTGGGTTTGTCATAACCCCACCCACTTGCACCACTGCAGGTTCCTCCAGTTATTATGAGATATTACACATTGCATGTATGTTACATTATATGTTCCTTTTTTATTTATTTTTTTTTTTATTGTTGAAACTTTGTGCATGTACCTTGCCTGATTTCCGTTTCATTCTTTTAATCCAGTAAATAATAAATTTTTAAGCTTAAATTGTTTTGTTTTCTTTTATGATCATTCAAGGGAACTAACTGCAACAGTCTTGCATTATGGATAACTGTGTAATAAACAACGTGTCCTTTACCGGAAATTGCCTTGAGCATGAGCACAGTTGATCTGCCTGTCAAAAAATAACCTTTGTTGCTCCCTGGAAAATTCAGCAGATGACATATTGATGACAAATTGATGACATTTTTCTTTACTTTCTTTTTTTTTTTTTCCATACAACAAATTTTTTCATGCAAATTTTCTCAAGTTTGCATGCAGTGTCAAAATCTTGCAGCCTGAGGATATAAGAAAAAAAATATTTCAGAAGGTGGTCTGCTAATTATATTCACACAGCATGCTAAGGGTTTATCAACAGGTGCAGAAAAAAATCAATACCAACTGTTACCTCAGATGTTAAGTACATGATAAAAGGGACAGGCTTACCTGCTTGGTCAGTTTTTATTGCAGCTGTTGATTTCTTTCACAATAAAAAAAATCTAATCTCAGATATTTTTTTTTATAAAGAGCACTGACCAGTCTTTGTTTCATATTTGTCCAGAAAGTACATCTCGTTTCCCAGCAGCCTATTTCCGTTAAACAAGGGTAGCAGTACTTTTTAACTAAAAAAAACGACGCCTTATCTGGAGCTATGAACTGTCTCAGTGTATTCACACTTGACCCGTTTCTTTGATCTATTTGGACATGCCGACTGTCATAGCTCCAGATAAGAGGGTCTATTCACAGCTCCAGACTAGAGGAGTCTCCACACATTAAATTTCTTATTTCTTCACGTCAACGTTGGTTGTGGATACTCCTTGGAAGCGCCTCGCCGAGGCACTTCCAGAGAGTACCCAAAACCTACAATTTCATGGAAAAATAAAGAAAAATAAGTCTTTTTTAATTAAAAAAAAAAAAAAAGAAAAGAAAAAAAAAGACACCTAATCTGTAGCCATGGGCTGTGGCAGTGCATTCACACTTGTCACACAAACGGATTAATTATCAGACTACCATTACAGCAAAAAGGACAGTGAAGTGTTGATTTATGACTGTGTTAGGATAATGATGTAATTAATTTGTGTTGCGTAAGTTACTCTTATTATTTCTCTTATTTCTCTTATAATACATGAAAATTATCGTTTAGCCCTGTGCCAGTTACCGTAGTATGGCTTTTAAATGGTGCGCGGACGTTATCTGAAATAGCCTAAAGACAACAAAAACTGATGAAAGGTTTGGTAAAAAAGAATGAGTAAATCAGCGAGTATATGTTCACGGCTGGCGATTTTTAGACTGCCGCGTTCCGCGGAAAAAGGGCAACACTTTCAAACAGGTTTGGGAAAAAAAAACGGGAGCCACGGCCCAACCGCGTTATAACGGTTTCCGCGTTATATGCGACCGCGTTATAACGGCGCTGCAGTGTATATATTGTGGGTATCCATTATTTAATTATCTTAATATTCACTTTTTTTTTTTTTTTGAGTTAGGAGTTTTACGGCCCAGTCAACATTATTAAGGTAATGTCTAGCTGGCACATTTTTACTGGGCAAAAAGTAGCTTATCAGTACTTGTGAAAATTTTTTCACCAGAAACTGACAACTGCCTTTCTTCAATCAGCCGAAAAGGAGAATTACAGCAGAAAATATTTCATGATCAGTCTCCACAACAGAATGTTGCCTGACCTGGAAGGGAACAATCCGCGACCTTCTTATCACTAGTCGGACACACATCCGACGGAGCCACCGAGGCTGGTGGGTATTCATTAGAAGTGCCTCATTGAGACGTTTCTAATGATTATTCATAGCATATGCTTTCATCCATAAATACCAAAAAATATAACACTGATTGACAAGGTATGTTTTCATGGAGAAATAAGAAAAATATTGACGTGATTTTGCTGGAACAATAATAGTGCCTTATTTATAGATATATCAGTTGTTTGCACGAGCATGAAGAATCCACAGAGAAAACAGCCAACTCTCTGGTCAGGCTGTGTGGCTAAGATGGATCCAAGTGTTTGCTGTTTCAGTGATGTTAACCCTTGTCATGCTGAATAAATTAAGATTCCACGCCCACTTCAAATTTCCAGCCAATCAGATTACTTGATCCAGGTGTTTGATAGAAATTCACATATTTAATGACAAACAGTGCAGATCCAGATCAGTTGGCTTCTTCAGAAGCCAACTGATCTGGATCTACACTGTTTGCAAAGACAGGGCATGTTGTGTTCAGCAAGAGAAGGGTTAATATGTCCTGATGCATAATGGGCTGCACCAACAAAAACATGTCTACAAACATGCACAAAATCAAAGTCTTATCTGTGATTTGCTCTCCTTAGATACATCTAAAGTGTCCAATGATTCTGTTAGCAGACTATGAAGGCCCTAATCAGACTGGGCAGATGCGCAGGTCAATCTGGATCTTCCCTGTCCACATTACCCCAAAACACATTTTTGCATGGCACTGCCGAGATACAGAAAGAATGAAACACACAAAAAGAACAACAATATATACAAATGTCAAATAAAAAACACAATACAGTGACTTGGTCCATCTTGCGTACAAATCTCCCAAACATTTTCATAATTTCTCACTTTACCTTTCTGCTTTCTTTTACAATGAACTTGTTGCATTTTTTTCTACTACCAATACTTCATTTTATAGAATAAAAATATTTAATCCTGGTCCTGCTTAACCCGGGTACACCCTGCCTTTGCAAACAGTGCAGATCCAGATCAGTTTGCTTCTACACTGTTTGTCATTATGTGAAATCGTATCAACAACCTGCATCAAGTAATCCGATTGGGTGAAAATTTGAAGTGGGTATGGCATCTTAATTTATTCAGCATGGCAATATTGGGGACAAAGGTGGTTCAAGGAGGAGTGTATCAAAGGTTCTGTGGTTGTATTGCCAATATAAATCTAAAAGGAGGTAAATGAATCTTTGGTTCAAGAGGGAGGCAAACACACACAGTCCACCTCACTGGATCTACGAATGACTGCAGAAATAAGTATTGGGACACCTCAACTCCTTAATACTTCTTCTAAAATTTGAACAAGTACAATTTACTATCTGTTGTTGTGTCTAAAAATTTCTGAACGAGTGGAAAACAGTGTAGACCCTGATGATACGTCACAAAATGCGGCATCTCATCTGGGTCTACAATGTTTGCTCAGGCTGTCTGTCCAAATACTTACTGTATATAGGGTATCTCTTGTTTCCTCTGACATTAAAACTGAACTTTTTTTTCAGGTCTATTTACATATGCTATGAAATGGACAAAAATGAATTTGTAGAAAGAGACATTTTCTTTTCATTATTTCATAGCTTTCAGTGATTAAAATATTAATATCATTCTAAAAGTTTCTCCCTTTTTTTTTTTTTTTTCATTCTTATCTTTTCAATTACAAATGTTTGGTGCAATAAAAACAGAATTTACAAAGTTTACAACTTTTTGTTTATTTTTTGTTATTCCTTTTCTATAAAAAATCCCCTTTTCTTTACAGCAGCCTGTCTCCTATGTTGAGTATTTAGATGATTTAATTTTTTTATTATCTCTAAAAGAGCAGTTTGCAAAGACGTGTCTATCTGAATATTTAGTGGTACATGTGTATTACAGAATTTACACCAGCTATATTTACACCAATTCAATGAAAAAGATTGTTTGCTGATCTGTCTGTTACTAGACCACCAGGCTGAGTATTTGGATCATTATACTTTCATATTTATAGGAAATTTATGTTGCAAGAGAACTAGATCCTAATGCCACGTGAGATAAGGGAAGGCCCAGAACAGCTTGCATACCTAGTGCCTTCTCTCTCAGTCAATACATTTTACAGTAGACACAGATTCTGTAAAAAGCAAAGACCTTGATCTGACTGCATGAAAGGTCAGGCTGATCTGGGCAACTGTTGCCGGCACTAGGCATACTGTCTCTTTTCTTATGTAGCCCTTCTGAGATCTCAATACTATTGATCACACAGCTCAACATAGGATGAGTATATATATATATATATATATAATTATATATATATATATATAATTTTTTTTTTTTATTTCTCCAGGAAAACATATGTTGTGGGTACTCATTAGAAGTGCCTCACCGAGGCACTTCTAATGAGTACCCTCAACATATATTTTCCTGGAGAATAACAAAAATATAAATACCTGTTGGTTAAACACCCCCTCCCCACCTTTTCTAAGGCTATGTTATCAGCTTGCCAATGTGAAAGAGATCCCAAAATTTTACCTGGAGAAATATGACAAAAATAACAGTACTTTCATCTACAAACAAATGCAAGATATTTTGAATCTATCATCCTTTTTGAAAGGATTAACACTTGCAAATACCTCAGTCTTCACTTTCTGTCACAAAAATAAATTTACCAGTACAGTAGTTCAATTTTATCACAATAATTGTACATGTATAATACATAAGGAGAACAAGTTCAACATCAGTAATTTAACATATAATACATGTCTGTAACATATATACATTTTGAACCATGTAGCATATACATATAACACATTTGAAACATATAACGCCATTTACTTCACAATTTTGAATATATATTTTTGTTTCTCACAAGACAAACACATTTAAATAGCACTATAGGAAATTAATATGTACACTTTACAAATCAAATAAATCCACCGAAACAAAGAATATTTTGCTGAACATGATCTGTTTGTATTTACACATATGTACATGCTAACTACGTTCTATTTCATCCACTGTCATGACCCTTTGACCTTGTGCTGGTAAAGGGGGCATATTGGGAAGTTGAGTTTTGAGCATATCAGTTCCAAACCATTTCATCAAGTTGGCATCCTGTTTGAAATTATTATTGCCATTAAGAGCTCTTACCACAGAAACAGGCGTAAATCCAGCAGACGTCATATCTGAAACAAACAGAAAAGGTGTAACATACTTCAAGCTTAGAGGTGAATCCAGATAACTACCAGGGCCCAGCTGTTCAAACCTAACGACGTCATTAGTTAACGATTTATTAAAATTTACATCGAGTGATATGCAAATATGCTGAAATTTTTTGCTGAAAAAATGTGAGTAGCTTTTGCAGTGCGTGCAAAAGCTACTCACGTTTTTTTTCAGCAAAAAATATCAGAATATTGTATATTGAATCCACTAAAACAGTTAACGAAATGACCCTTAACGAGCTTGTTAAGCTAACAATGCTTTGAACAACTGGGCCCAGGATTTTTCTTATTTCTCCCCTAAACAATGTAGGTACTCATTAGAAGCCTCTCTGCAAGGCGCTTCTAATGAGTATCAACAACATATGGTTTCAGGGAGAAATAACACAACACTCACTTTTAAGTTAAAAAAATACACTACAACCTCTTTATAACACAGTTCGTTATAACACGGTTTTGGATATAATACGGTTCAAAGATGGATCCCAAAAATGTATAGATTATATTGAAAAATGATCATAAATGGTCATTTTTCAATATAATCTATACATTTTCGTTTGCATATAACACGGTTGTTTAACTACACCATTTATGCTATGGATCCCAAGAATAGTGTTATAAAGAGGTTGTGGTGTACCCCTTAACTAGTGCTGTGCTATAATATGGCACAACAAAGTCCCAACACAGCTGTCTGATCAGGTCTTTCAATGTCTACTTACAGACTTGTTGGATATAGTAATTGTCCTAAAATTTCGTACACCAACTTCTCTGACAAAAAGGAATATGTATGCAAACAGTGCAGACACAGATCAGACTCTCCCAAAGCAGTCTGATCAGGGTTTACACTGTTTGCCACTCCATCAAGCATTTTGTGGGACAAATATTTAAAGACAAAATCAGCAAAAAAGTACTGAATAAAGTACAATTACTGAAATTTTGGATTATATATCATTCTAACTCTGCGCCCTATATAAGCAATGGAGAAAACGCATGATCTATTCTGCAACAAATCACTGGACGGAAACGTGTGATGCTATCTGGCGCCGTTCTGACGTCATTTTGACAAATTACTATCATCAGTCTTTGTTTACATGACATTAGACGGTGTAATGTCGTTTTTCTCGCGTCAACAACATAAGAAAAGCATGTAAATGTCAGGGTTACAGTCAAAACTGTTGGCTGGATTTCTTTATTCAATGGCAGAAAGTTGGAAGAATCTGAAAGATACAATGACTTTTCGTCGTTTTCTATGTGTTAGAATCGAAATAGATCTGACTGAATAGCTCTTGTGCCTGATTTGTTGAGAGTAAAAAATCACAGTTTGTGGGTCAGTTGCAAGAAGATGAATCACTCACGCTCCGGGCTTGTGATTTGATCTAATTTACAACTGACCTCCAAAAAGTGATTTATTACTCAACAAATCACTGCTAGAGCTGATCTATTTCTAAAAGCAAAAAAGGTATTATTATGCTGCACAGATCTGCAGGCTGATCTGTTTTTCACATTTTCATTTCAGAAAATATTCATTATGACAAATCTGCCAGATATTCCTATACACCTCAAGAAGAGGCTGACTGTCAGCGGTTCAGTCGAAAGCGCGTCTGTCTGGTGATCAGACGGTCACAGGTTTGATCCCCGCTGAGTCTGGCAACATTCTTCTGTGGAGATTAACGATAAAATACTGTAATTCTATCCCTTCCACTGACTGGGCAGTTGTCAGTTTCTGGCAAAAGAATGGGCAGAAGAACTAGCTAACCGATTAGAGGACTAAGCCTGTCAAGGAAAAGTGTGGTTAGGTAAACTGACCAGTTCCACAGGACCTTAATAGTGTCGACTGGGCCGTTAAACTCCAAACCAAACCAATCAACCTCAAGAAGAGTATTACATGGAGTTCAGAAGAGTATTACACAGAGTCACATACCAGCACCATGAGAAAGAACAGATAGAAAAATTTTTAGAAAGCTTTAAGTATGACCTAACTGAAGATCTAACCCATTACCTCCCAATCTGAAAGTAGAGACTCTACCAATGCAGCCACTCTGACTGGTTACGATCCTTAATTTCTTATACAGGAAAAAAATCCTCATTGCTCATTTACAAGAACTCTATGTTAGTTTATGTTTTTGTGGGTGGGAGGGTGGGTGCACATCCTAAGGCATTCTTTTTTTTTCACTTTGTAGCTCATGTATAGCAAGGTAAAGGATAATTCTGTGCATTGTGTTCACTCTTAACCCATTGTATACTGAATAGATTCTCCCACACTATATACTGGAAGAATCCAATTCAATTTAGGTACGTCTGGCTATGAGATTTACATATTTGCTATTAAACTGTTTGCAAACAGTGGAGACCCCGATCAGACGCCGCGTTCTGCGGTGTCTGATCTGGGTCTGCACTGTTTGGCAATTACCCTTTTACGGGTCTCCTGACTACAATGGGTTAATATTCATACACTTGAATTTCTTCCCACACTTAAATTTTAAAGAAGTCATTTTAATACAGTTGAACCTCGTTATCTCGAACTCGCTTATTTCGAATTATCGCTTATCTCGAAGTGAAAATCTGATCCCTTTTTAACATGCAACTATGACAACAGGTTACAAAATAATGTGGAAAAGAGGAGAAATAGCTCCTAAGGAGCAATTTCTCCTCTTTTCTACATTGTTATATATATATATTTCTAACTTCAGGAGTCAAATTACATATTCATTTGTTAAATATGTTGTTCAATTTATTGTTTTCCTCACTCTCTCAACTCTGAAATGTCGAGGTACAGATATCTCGAAGTGTTTCAGTGAGTCCCTTGGAATTCGAGATAACGAAAGTCGACTGTATATGCTAATGTGTCTAAAATTACCAAACATGGCAGTGTAGACCCTGATCAGATAACAATCTGTTAATGTTTCTTAAAATTGCTAGAGGAGTGGCTAACAGTGTAGACCCTGATCAGATGCCACATTCTGATCTAGGTCTACACTGTCTGTCTGTCTGAGCACATTGGCTAAATATGGTATAAAGTAATACATACTAGTTTTCTGGAGTGCAACAGGTGGGTTCATGGGGCGGGGATTAAAAGGTGTGGGCGTGTTGATAGTATTCCTTGGACTCAACATTTGAGGGATGACCCTAGGAATGGGAGGTCGTACGCTGGCCTGTAATCTTGGGTCCAACATCCTCTGTTGCTGAACTTGTATGGCAGCTAGCTGTGAGATCTGACCTATAGCTGAATGGAAAGAAGAAAACACAATGTTAATGCTTAGCATTCTGGGTAAAATTTACAGCAGACAGTATACTGAAATGGAGTTTGCAAAAAATTTAAAATCCTGTTTTCTGGGAAAAATAAGAAAATGGTGAGTGGTAAAGATTAATGTATTATGGTTTGTTTGTGTTGAGGTTTTACGGCCCAGTCAACCCAATGGGGTCATGTCGAGTGTGGTCAGTTTACCTAACCACACGTTTACTGGGCAGGCTTAGTCCTCTAAGCGGTTAACCAGTATTGTGCACATTCTTTCGCCAAACAGAAGGGAGAGAATGACCGTAGAAAATATTATCAATCTCCATGAAAGAATGTTGCCAACCTCGATGGGGGTTGAACCTGCGACTTCTTGGTCTCCAGTCGGACGGCGCATCCAACCGAGCCACCGAGGCCGGCTAATGTATTATGGCCAAGAGAAAATGGAAGACTATGATTCTCCGCTCCAACTGAAAAGTAATGATATTTTCCATTTTTCTCCACAAAAATGTATATTGTGGGTACTCATTAGGTCTTGCCAAGGCACTTCTAATGACCACCCACAACCTATGTTTTAACCCTTGCCATGCTGAATAAATTAAGAGGCCACACCCACTTCTAATTTTCAGCTGTGGCCTCTTCTAATTTTCAGCCAATCAGATAACCTCATCCAAGCTGTTGATACAAAATCACGTAATGATTGACAAACAGTGCAGATCCAGATCATTGAGTTGGCTTCAAGAAGCCAACTGATCCGGATCTACACTGTTTTCAAAGGCAGTGTCTATCCAGGTTCAGCAGGACAAGAGTTAATGCAAAAATAAGAAAAATATTTTTCTGATACTCCCTTATCTAGAGCTATGTACCACAGTGTAGTTATGCTTATACAGCTCCTGATAAGGAGCTGCCAGATAATATTTTTTCTATTTCTCAAAGAAACAATATGTTGTGAGTACTCATTAAATTGTCTCGACTAAGCACTACTAATGTGTACGGACATGTTTTCGTGGAGAAATAGGGACAAATTTCAACATATTTTGTTTGGAAAAATGCCTTTAACCTGAGTTATGATCTTACCTCTAGGGTTTCCCGACTGCATCATTTGTTGTACCAGGAAAGGATTGGTTGCTGTCTGCAATGCCTGAGGACTCACTGGTCCGACAACCGGTGTCGAGGCCAACGGCAATCTTCCTGTTAACTGAATACCGTAAGGTGTCGTGGGTGTAACCGGGGCACGATTGGCTAAGTTTGGCGAAGTATTCAACTGTCTCTGTTGCTGTAACTGCAGCAGTTTGTTGATGTCCACAGACCCTGTTACTGGTGTGGTCGGGGTACCACCCCCACCAAGAAGGGGTCGTTGTTGATTGGTCAATGGTGGTGGCATCTGTTGAGTGACAGTGATGCTATTTGGGACAGACGTTGATGTATTAATACCTGGAAAATACCAAGTTATGGTGAAAATACAGACTTCTAAAATTTGGTTGATTATTGTTTTCTAATAATCAACTTTATTTATGTTTTCTAATAATTACCTTTAGAATTTTCACCAAAAAGGAACATTATACAAGCAAACTTTTTGTCAATACAGGACATAGTCCAACTGTATATTCGAAATCACCTTGAGTTTGAACATGTTTGATGGGTTCATTATGTAAATAAGTGAGAAACTGGATCAGTCCAAATTGGGTTATCACAAAGCCCTTGATCCATGTTTAAAAAATAATGTTCCTCAGTTCTTTTTTTACTGGTCTTTTAAAAAAACCCTTAAAACGCCAAGAAAACCTGCATCTGAAAATGCTGTCTGTTTATGTCATCTGCTGAATATCTTGCAAACTTTCAAACCTATTTTTGCATACCGGCAAACAATGTGGACCCTGATCAGACTGATCAAGGTCCAGACTGTTTGCAAAAATGACTTTTAAAATCACAAGCAGATGACAAAGCAGACAACAATTGTTGTGATTGGCAGTTTAAGGGTTAAAAGAAAAATAAATGCAGTGACTAGCTGCTGCACAACACATAGTGTTTGACAGACAAAAACAGCTGCCATTACTTGAAGATACTCTGATTCTCTTTTGCTCAAATGTGAAATTCAAGGCCAAAAAAAAAAAAATATTAGATTCTCAGACACTTTTTAAAAAAAATAGATGCGTGCAGGCGGCTTTTTATTTTTACTTTTATTTTCCGGTTTGGTACATTCTTGGACATTTTGGTTTGTTTGGCTAACAAAATGGCGACCAGAAGTATCTAAAATGTCTATCTGTCTGCAAGTTTCAAGTCTCAAACAACATTAACAGATCGTAATTTACCGATTTTCTTTGCAAGTAAGTATGAATGCCATATCTTTGTGGTCTGGATTGCAATTTGGTTCGAAATGATTCTCAGATAAGTGAGTAAAATCCAGTGTCACAATATGTGACTTCATGGGTCGAAAAAAACTTGACTTAAAAATCATATATGCGGGACCTTTTTAACAGATGCGGCGGTGCCTGAGAATCTAACATTTTTTTTTTTTTTGGCCCAAGATACATGAAATCTCGCATGTCTGAGAATTGTTGTTTATCGTCATAATGCTTACTGTAATAACCGCAAGTATTGGAACACACAGGTCTGAGCAAACAGTGTAGACCCAGATCAGACGTCGCATGGTCTACACTGTTTGCCACTCATGCAGCAATATTGGTCATGGACAGGTAGTAAAATAAACTTGTTTAAATATTAGGATAAGTATGGTATGGAGTTCTGGGTCCAGTTGTTCAAAAGTAACGATGTCGTTAGTTAACAAATCGTTAAAACTCTGATCATTAAATATGGCATATATGCTAATATTTTTGCTGAAAAAAATGTGAGTAGCTTTTGCATTTACAAAAGCTACTCACATTTTTTCAGCAAAAATAACTGTGAATTAGATAATGTACTTACTATAACATTTAACATTTTGACCACTAACGAGCTCGTTAAGCTAACAATGCTTACTGAACAACTGGGCCCTGATGTTCCAATACTTATAATACTTAGGGTGAATATGTTAGGTGCATGTAAGCTCAGCAAGTGTAAGCAATGTTGGTATGTCATTCATTATATAATTAACCAGCATTTCAAGGTCGGAAACTGCAAAAAGGTTAAAAGGTAAGCAATACAGAAATTAATGACGGTTATGGAAAATATCGAACTCTCCGTTCAAAAAACTCAGTAATGTGGCCTAAAATGACTGGACTGGTTGGCAATTTTCAGTTCCTACAGCCCTGCTACAGTAGTGTTGATTTCAAATCTGAAATACTTACTTGAAGACTGGAAAAAATAAGAAAAATATCATCAATTTGTCATCTTCTAAATTAGTCCAGAAAGCAGTACAGGTTAACTGGAGCAAAATGTCACATTGAAGAACAGGCTGACCAAGGCCCAGTTGTTCAAAGCATTATTAGCTTAATGAGCTTGTTAATGACAAACTCGTCAACTGTTGTAGCTAAGGTATTTTCAAATATATTGATATTTTTGCTGCAAAAAAAAGTGAATGGCTTTTGCAATGCAAAAGCTGCTCACATTTTTTTCAGCAAAATTATCAATTTCTTTGCCATATATCAAGATAGAAATTTTAACATTATGTTAGCTAACAACTTCATTAAGTTTTGAAGAACTGGGCCCAGGGATCTGACTAGGAAGATTATGTTGCAAGAATACCATCCAAATGCTATACTGTAGCCCAATGCCTGTAATTCTTACCTTTAAGAATAGGCCGCCCAGGTGTTTGTAGAGTAGTTGGCACATTCTGAACTTGAACTGGCATCGGCTGCATTGATCCTTGTCCTATCAGGGCTCGAATCTGGGATTTACAAGCTTCAGTCTGTAACAGAATCACTCCAAGACATAAGCATTTTAACCATTATAGTGCCAATCACAAAAGCAGCAGACAGCATTCCAAATGTTCTTTATTTTATTAATTTTTCAAGAAAATAAGGCTTAACATTTCAAGTGGATGGTCTTGCCTAGCAGACAATGCACATGAAATGTCAAACCTAATTTTCTGAAAAAAAAAAAAAAAAAAAAAAAAAAAAAAAAAGTCATCTGCAACAACAATGAAATGCACTTTTCACTGTTTAATGCTTAGCATGCTGGGTAAAAAATCCGTAGGAAGAATTTTCTTTTATTATTATTTTTCTTGGAAAATAGGGTTTGACTTTTCATGCAAACTTTCTCCAAAGGAGACCATCTGAAAGAACATCAAGCCCCATTTTCTGTGGAAAATGCAAAAAATATCAATTTGTTGTCTGCTGAATTCACCCAGATGTTCATTCTATGTCATTATACCATTATATTCATTCTACATATAAGGGTCTAATGCAACAATTTAAATGTCAAACACCACAACCTCTTTATAACACTATTGCATAAACCACAGCATAAACCGTGTTAGTTAAACAACCGTGTCATATCCAAACAAAAATGTATAGATTATATTGAAAAATGACCATTTATGGTCATTTTTCAATATAATCTATACATTTTTCGGATCCATCTTTGAACTGTGTTATATCAAAAACCGTGTTATAACGAACCGTATTATAAAGGGGTTGTAGTGTATGTTGACTTATAGTCAAACCTGTCTCAAGCATTTACATTTTAAAGAGCCACTATATCAGGCCCAATGAAAGGAACGTGGAAACGTAATAAGCAGGCATCTGTTTTATAATGTGGAAATGTAATAAGCAGGCATCTGTTTTAACACTGCATGCAGGGTAAAAATTTCAGCAGATGACATTTTAAAACATTTTTCTTATTTTTCCTAGAAAATAGGATTGACACTACATGCAAATTGTCTCATAAGGTTTGTGATCTGCTGAATTTGTCCACTGCATGGTAAGTGGTAAGAACAATAAGCTATCCCATAAATGCTTCCTTAACATGTTTTACTGTACAGCAGTCATAAAACAGGTTTTATTTGTGAATTCTCAGAATTCTTGGATTACCAGTACACAGTGTAGACTCAGCTCAAACTGTTCTTTGGATGTGTTTGACTAAGGCTGCATTGTCCGCCATTCTGCAACCGTTTTTTGACACATCATTGGGTAGACAAACAAGGCCCAGTTGTTCAAAGCATCGTTAGCTTAACGAGCTCATTAAGGGTCATTTCGTTAACTGTTTTAGTGGATTCAATATACAATATTCTGATATTTTTAGCTGAAAAAATGTGAGTAGCTTTTACATTTTTCAGCAAAAAATTTCAGCATATTTGCCTATCACTCGATGTAAATTTTAACGAATCGTTAACTAATGATGTCGTTAGCTTTGAACAACTGGGCCCTGGCTTGTTCAAAGTTTAGGAAAATTTGTTTGTGTTGAGGTTTTATGGCCCAGTCAACCTGCTGGGGGCACGTCAAGCGCAGTCAATTTACCTAACCACACTATTTCCTGGGCAGGCTTAGTCCTCCAAGCGGTTAACCAGTACTTGTGCACATTCTTTCACCAGAAACTGATAACTGCCCTTCTTGAATCAGCAAAAGGGAGAGAATGACCGTAGAAAACATTTCATGATCCATTTTTATCAAAGAATATTGCTGGACCCGCCAAGGATCAAACCCTTAACCTCCTGATCACTAGCTAGATGCACATCTGACTGAGCCATTGAGACTGGCCTAAAGTTTAGGATAATTTATGGTGTATATCAGGAGTAATTACAATAACCCTTTCACCCCTGAGTTTCCGATTTGGACTTTTCCATATTTGACTGGACACATCCATTGTTGAATACAGGACTCACCATCAAAAATAACAGACAGAATGGCAAACAATGCAGATCCTGATAAACCAGCTAGTTATGAACCGTCTCATCTGAATCTATTCTGTTTGCATAGGTATCCAGTTTGGTCTGCAGGGCTGAATGGTTAAGTCATGTCAGAATTTCATTTTACTTCTGTTTTTTTTACTTTTATTTCAACATACATGTACTCAATGTTCTTTTGTTTGAGTTGTATGGCCAGTTAATACTATTAAGGTCATGTCAAGCAGGTCAGTTTACCTAATCACACTTTTACTGAGCAGGCTTAGTCCTCTAAGCCATTAACCAGTACTTGTGGACATTCTTTCACCAGAAAACTCAATGTTCTAAAACTATGTCAGATAGACATATTTTGAAATTGTGCATGTGCAGTTTGCTCTAAATTTTCTAAGAATCTTGAACATTTTCTAAGAATCTTTACAGACAAACACCCATGCACACATACATACTCGCATACAAACATACCCAGATCCCAGAGAAAAATCTTACAATTCAATAAAGGAACTGTTAAAGGTTGACACTTCAGCTACTTTTAGAAGATAACCATCTAGTTATGCAAAAACTCTACAAAATTTAACTGAACTGGCGAGAAAAGTCAGTCTGGTTGATTAGTTTCGAGTATAACAGCCCAGTAAACACTATTAGAGTCATGTCGAGCTGGTCAGTTTACCTAACCACACATTTCCTGGGCAGACTTAGTCCTTTAAAAACTGACAACTGCCCTTCTTGAATCAGTAGAAGGGAGAGAATGATCCTAGAAAATATTTCATGATCGATCTCCACAAAAGAATGTTGATGGACCCGGCTTGGATTGAACCTGCAACCTCCTGATCACCAGTCGGATGCGCATATGACTGTACCACTGAGGCAGGTGACCAGTCAGTTTGAAATTGTTTTTTTTTTTTTTACTTCTTCAGATAAGTTATTATTCTGAGTATAACCATATTTATCCCGAGTATTCAGCCAGCCATACTGCAGTAAACAATATAGACTCTGACATGTATTGCAACACAACATCTGATCTGAGTCTACATGGTTTGCAATGCAGCTTTTGGACTCATAAACAGATCAGTCAGAAAAAAATCACAGTCTGGTAAGGGCCTTAGCTATGCAGCTCTATAAGCTGCAACATCAGAAATCGTACCTTCGGATATGTGCACCCAGTGAAGAAACAGATCAACAGAAGAACTGTTAAGGAGGATTTGTTTGAGGTTTTACGGCCCAGTCATGAGTCATGTCTAGCGCTGTCACTTTACCTAACTACACGTTTACTAGGCAGGCTTAGTCCTCTAAGCGGCTGATAATTATGGGATAATTTTCTCAAGCTCTCCATAAAAACTTGTGGGTACTCATTAGAAGTGCCTCCCCGAGGCGAGGTGCTTCTAATGAGTACCCACAACATACACTACAACCTCTTTATAACACGGTTCATTATAACATGGTTTTGGATATAACATGGTTCAAAGATGGATCCCAAAAATGTATAGATTATATTGAAAAATGACCATAAATGGTCATTTTTCAATATAATCTATACATTTTTGTTTGGATATAACACTAAAGCGATTCTAATGAGTACACACAACATACAATTCCATGATAAAATAAGAAAATAATCCCTAAACGTTTGTTTTCTTGAGCTATTGGAAGAATTTTGTAGGGACTGAAAAAAAGAGTTCAAATCATCCACGGTAAACGAGCCATCCGTGTTCAAGCCATTGAGGTTATACTGTATTTGAGGTCTGCTTTCTTATTAATATCTGAAATTACTTTTCTTAAAGCATTCCTTAACCAATACATTAGTTGAACTATTCATTTTGTTTCTTTCTAAATCCTTTAGAACCTGCAGACAGAGACAAATTATTTTTTCAAACAGTGTAGATCCAGATGAGATGGATCATGTCATTCTGGTTTTGATTTCTGACTAACATCCTTATTTGTAATAAAGGACATATCCAAATTCTAAGATGGAAGAGTCCACTTCAGAAACTCGGGGATGAAAGGGTTAATCCTATAAAAATTCTACAATTATTTTTCATTCAAAAGGCATATACTGAGATCTTAACTTCAGATGTGACCATTCTGGTGACAATTTACGATTCAAAAATATTCAGACAAACAGGCTTGAGAGGAAACAGTATGGACCCAGATCAAATAACTGACATATACTGATCAGGGTCTGCACTATTTGCCATTCCTTACCTTTTAGACACATTATCAGGCAGTCAAATGGACTTATTCAAATTTCAGGATAACTATGGCACTTATAGGGTTGTAGATCACTGACACAAGCCTATATAATGTTGGCCCTGTAAATCTCACTTTTATACAGTGAAACTGGGGTTTACAGGGGTATACATTATTTTTCTTATTTTTGCTCAAAAACATAGATTGTGGGTACTTGTAAGAACCGCCTCACACAATCTAAGTTTTGAACAGAAATATGCAAAATATCACAATTTTAATCTGAAAATTTTCATTTTTTTTTTTGTAGTAAAATTTTCATTATATTTGAATAGGCGTGTTTTCGTAACTATATACATGATAAATATGGTCTCATCATTATTATCTACACAATTGTGGGTATTGCTTTAGTGAAGCAGCTCTTGGTGAGTATACACACATTTTGGTGAACAAATCCAAACCTACAATTAACACATGTAAAACCTACATACATTTTTTTTTTAAACTGTGCTATAAGTTTGTGTCATGAAATTACCAGCCGAGTAGAAAACAGCAAAGACCCCGGTAGGAAGGCTCCTGAGAAGCAGACAGATCTGCGTTTACATAGGAACTCTGTCCTAATATACATTGTTTGTGCTGAGGCTTTACAGCCTAGTCAACTCAATGGGGTCATGTCGAGCGGGGTCACTTTACCTAACCACACGTTTACTGGGCAGGCTTAGTCCTCTAAGCGGTTAACCAGTATTGTGTACATTCTTTCACCAGAAACTGACAACTGCCCTTCTTGAATCAGCGGAAGGGACAGAATGACCGTAGAAAATATTTCATGATCAATCTCCACGAAAGATTGTTGCCGATCTTGGCGAGGGTCGAACCCGCGACCTCCTGGTCTCCAGTCAGATGCGCATCCAACTGAGCCACAAAGGCCTCTAATATACATAGTTATTATTGAAAAACATTTACATTTCAAATACTAACTTGTTTTCAAACACCACAAGAAATCCAAAGAATGTATAATAAAATGAAGAGACTGTTTATTGACCCTTAGCATGGTGGATACAATTTTCAGCAGACATTATAATTTTTTTTCCTTATTTTCCCATAAAACAGGCTTTGACATTTCATGCAAATTGTCTCTTTGTCTCTTAAGGAGACAAATTGCATGAAATGTCAAAGCCTGTTTTCAGCGTTAAAATAAGAAATATATAACCAATCTGTAGTCTGTTAAATTTGCCCAGAGAATGGTAAAGGTTAATAAACATGTAGGTAATCTAGAAATGTAACTGGACAATACCTCTTCTAATTTTCATGCATAAAACAGCCTACATCAAATAGAGGGCTTTGGGTAAAAGCTGAGTTCAGTCAGCAGCCATGTAGTCTTGTCAGATTTCTATAGTCTATACCAAATTTACCCCAATTGTTTGGACAGACAGATCAGAGCAAATAATGCAGACACTGATCAGATGCTGCACATTCTGCAGCATCTGATCTGGGTCTACATGGTTTGCCATTCAACCAATACTTTTTGAATACACCAGAAAACAGTCAAACAGTTTTTTCAATAGGAAAAGTATGGTGAAGACTTAAGGTGTCCAAATAATGAGTTTAAGTCTGAAAACTCCAGACAATGTTGTTTTATATTTATTCAAAATTATTATTATTTTTCTGATTGCGTCATGAAAAAATGTTATGGGTACTCATTAGAAGTACTTAAGGTGCTTCTTTTAAGTTACTTCAACACGTTTTTGTGAAAATATGACAAATATTATCCACATAGATTAGCCATTGCTCAGGTGAATCGCTTTTTTCAAACAAAACTGACTGGATGTTTTTTTTTTGTTTTTTTTTGTTTTTCCATGAAACATATGTTGTGGGTACTCATTAGAAGCCCCTTCTGGACCTTCTAATGAGTACTCATAACATATACTTTCCTGCAGAAATAAGAAAACAAGAGGCCCATGGGCCATGGGTCGCTCACCTGAGTGACATAGCCACTGCAGATATGCAGATGTTATGCAACATTTTTCCAATCCTGTCATTGCAACTAATGAAAAGATCATCATTTAAGCAGTACTTTATTTTGAAGAAGAAGAAATATGGCATGCCAGTCAATTGAGCGTGATCATTTGAACAAACTCTAAATGGCAGCCAGCTTGGATCTACGATCGGCACGATTTGAGCTATTTTTTGATCTACGAGTCACCCCAATGCTTCCTACCAAGTTTCGAGTCAACTGGCCTTTCAGTTCAGGAGAAGAGGCGAAAAATAGATTTTCAAGATGGCTGCCATGGCGGCCATCTTGGATATCCGATTGGCACGATTTTAGCTATTTTTGATCTACAAGTCACCCCAATGTCTCCTACGAAGTTTGGAGTCAATTGGCCTTTCGGTGCAGGAGAAGCTAAATATAGATTTTCAAGATGGCAGCCATGGTGGCCATCTGGGATTTCTGATCAGAATGATTTTAGCTATATTTGATCTACAAGTCACCCTGATGCTTCCTACTAAGTTTCGAGTCAAGTGACTTTTGGGTTTAGGAAAAGAAGCGAAAAATTGATTTTCAAGATAGCCGCCATGGCGCCCATCCTTGTTTTACGATCGGCATGATTTTAGCTATTTTTGATCTACAAGTCACCCCGATGCTTGCTACCAAGTTTCGAGTCAACTGGCCTTTCGGTTCAGGAGAAGAAGCGAAAAAAAAGATTTTCAAGATGGCTGCCATGGCGGCCATCTTGGATTTCCGATAGGCACGATTTTAGCTATTTTTGATCTATAAGTCACCCGAATACCTCCTACCAAGTTTGGAGTCAATTGGCTTTTGGGTTTAGGAGTAGAAGCGAAAAATAGATTTTCAAGATGGCGGCCATGGCGGCCATCTTGGATTTCCGATCTGCACGATTTTAGCTACTTTTGATCTACAAGTCATCCTGATGCTTCCTAGCAAGTTTGGAGTCAATAGGCCTTTCGGTTCAGGAGAAGAAACAAGAAATAGATTTTCAAGATGGCCGCCATGGCAGCCATCTTGGATTTCCGATCGGGACGATTTTAGCTACTTTTGATCTACAAGCCACCCTGATGTTTCCTAGCAAGTCTGGAGTCCATTGGCCTTTCAGTTCAGAAGAAGAAGCGAAAAACATATTTTTAATATGGCGGCCATCTTGGATTTCCGATCGGCACGATTTTAGCTATTTTTGATCTACAAGTCACCCTGATGCTTCCTAGCAAGTTTGGAGTCAACTGGCCTTTCAGTTCAGGAGAAGAAGCGAAAAAAGTATTTTCAAGATGGCGGCCATCTTGGATTTCCGATCGGCACGATTTTAGCTATTTTTGATCTACAAGTCATCCTGATGGTTCCTAGCAAGTTTGGAGTCAATTGGCCTTTCGGTTCAGGAGAAGAAACAAGAAATAGATTTTCAAGATGGCCGCCATGGCAGCCATTTGGATTTCCGATCGGCACGATTTTAGCTACTTTTGATCTTCAAGCCACCCTGATGCTTCCTAGCAAGTTTGGAGTCAATTGGCCTTTCAGTTCAGGAGAAGCAGCGAAAAATAGATTTTCAATATGGCGGCCATCTTGGATTTCCGATCGGCACAATTTTAGCTATTTTTGATCTACAAGTCACCCTGATGCTTCCTAGCAAGTTTGGAGTCAACTGGCCTTTTGGTTCAGGAGAAGAAGCGAAAAATAGATTTTCAAGATGGCGGCCATCTTGGATCTCCGATTGGAACGATTTTAGCTATTTTTGATATACAAGTCACCCCGATGCTTCCTACCAAGTATCAAGTCAATTGGCCCAGGGGTGTAGTAGGAGTAGGCTTTTAAAGCAATTGTTGACGCCGCACGACGGACATTGACTGACCTCAATAGCTCACCATGAGCACTGCGTGCTCAGGTGAGCTAAAAACATTCATCACGAAAACATGCCTATATAATTTTGACCCCCTTAAACCCCACTTTTATATTGTAAAACTAGGGTTTACAGGGGTATACATTATTTTTCTTTTCTGCTCAAAATGGATGGTTCTAACAAGTACCCACAATCTATGTTTTGAGCAGAAATATGAAAAATATCAGAATTTTTATCTGAAAATTTTCATTTTTTGGTGGTAAAATTTTCAGTATATTTGAATGGGCATGTTTCCATAACGTATCTGGAGCTATGAAAAAGATTCTATAAGGACCTGTGACTTGGTGTAAAACAGGTACAGACTAATCATATGGCACTGATCCACATTATACAAGTGCTCAAAGACTCTTTTCTACCTGATGTAGCTCTGATGAAAGGACAAACCAACATGAAATATAAAAGCAAGAAGTTAAAATAGAGAAAACAGGTCACCTGCAGGAATTTAGCCATCTGAAATTATCAAATTTTGAGCATCTAAGACTGATGACAATTTAAGCAATCAAATCATAAAAGGGAAATTTTAGCTGCAATGATATGAAGTTTTATCAATTTTGCTTTATAAATATACTGAAATTTTCCTAATTATTCGCTGGTTTGTGTAGGATATTTAACTGTGCTCATTTTTTTAACACTTGGAATGCTGAGTAAAATTTTCAGCAGACGACATATTGAAATATTTTTCTTAATTTTCCCATAAAACAGGTTTTGATATGTTAAATTCTAATTTCTGAGAAAAATAAGAAAAATATCAACTTGTCATCTGCTGAATTAGCCCAGATAGTGGTGCAGGTCAAACAATCTGTTCAAACTTTTAGGCTAAAATGGCAGAAATAAAACACTTGTCAATGAACATATATGAATATGTATAATACACCGGAAGTTAATGAGCACACATGATTGTTAAGTCAATCTCTAACATGCAAATGGCAGTGATTACTGCGTAATGCAAACCTTACAAAAAAAAAATTCAACACTTTTAAATTTAATTTGTAGTATTTTAACTCTTGAAGCACCAGCCTCCATAGCAGCAGATAAAATTCTGCAATGTATTATGCTGTGAAAAATGCTCAGCATTCACTGAGAATCATCAGCTAGATTCACACAAAATATCATGCATTAAATTATCAGAAAAAAAATATTAAAGATAAATATTTCAGAATGTTGTCTGCTACAATTCAGAGCAGTGCTTTAATGGTTAAAATCTGAAACTCTACAAATACTATGTAGATCATTAGCAGATAGAAACAAAATCTATGTTTTCCATGGCCAAGTTGTTCAAAGCATCATTAGCTTAATGAGCTTGTTAGTGGCAAAATGTTAACTGTTCTAGTAAGTACAATATCTAATTCACAGGTATTTTTGCTGAAAAAAATGTGAGTAGCTTTTCACATTTTTTTCAGCAAAAATATAATCGTATATCAAAGGTTTAACGATACCTTAACTAACCACATCGTTAGTTTTGAACAACTTGGCCCAGATTAATTTCTAAAATAAGTTCTATTCTAATCTGAAGTACTTGTTGTATCCACACCCTAGGAAAAGAGGTAAAATTACATCTTGATAGAGATCAGAGGAAAAGTGCCTCTATCTATACATGTGATCACTGAAGACCAAGCCCAGCATGCAAAAATGTCCTTTGCCCAATACATGCATCTTTAAATCACACTCAGCCCAATATATGTATCTATAAACTATATTCAGCCTAAAATATCTAAGTTGTGCTCAGTCTAATACATGTATCTTATGTCTTGCTCAGCCATATGAATGTATCTCAAGTGAGCTCTGCCTAACCTGACAATTGGTTTCAGCAGCAAAGGCAAAACCCTGACCAGATTAATGATGTGCAGACTATTCACACATGGCAGAAGGTTCTGGATCCATTTTAACCCTTAAACTGCCAATCACAACAATTGTCATCTGCTTTGTCATCTGCTTGTGATTTTAAGTCATTTTTGCAAACAGTGTGGACCCTGATCAGACAGCTCCTTTAGGGTCCATACTGTTTGCCCGTATGCAAAAATAGGTATGAAAAGTTTGCAAGAATATTCAGCAGACGACATAAACAGACGACATTTTCAGATGCAGGTTTTCTTGGCATTTTAAGGGTTAAAATCATATGAAAACAGGAAATGATAATACCCCAAAACTATCATGTCACAAGAAGATAACTGTGGCAAAAATTTATGAAATTTGGCCATTAGCAATCCCAAAACAGATTTCCACAATATCAATGCACATACCAATTTCGGTGAAAATCCATTGACATTTATTCAAGTTATCGTCCAGAAATGAAAATATGGACGTGTCGTGGGCAGATAACTTGACTTATGAAATTCACCCATTTGCTTCCTTCAGTGGGGTTGTAACTCAGGATCAGCTATTAGGAGTGCTGCTCGGCCTCACGGATGCTTCATATATGGATGCCGAGTCATTATGTTGTTCACACACACACACAAAAAAAAAAATAGGTTAAATATGGCAACATATGGCAAAGGCCCGATCCAACTTCATAAGACTGTTATAAGTGTTCCATGTTCGCCTATATCCTGAAGATTCATCTTCCAATACATGGCTCATTGTCCAACATCATAAGCTGACTCCCAAGAAGTGAAAATGTGAGTATATGTATTACTAATTTATACAGTCTGCGCAAGCAAATGTGAGGACTGCTTTTATGATGCACTATATGCGTCTAAGAAGTCTTCTACTGTTAGTTTACCACCACCTGCACTGTATTTACCCTTAAAGTACCAATCACAACTGCAGCAGACAACATTCCAAAAATCTTTTTCAGAGAAAAACAAGGCTTGACATTTCATGTGAATTGTCTGCCTAGCAGATGATTCACATGAAATATCAAGCCTTTTCTCCAAAATAATATCTAACAAAAAATAAGACAGACATTCTGCTACAAGTTTTCTTGGCACTTTAACCCACTGTATACATGTACTGAATAGACTCTCCCATACTATATATTGGAAGAGTCCAATTTCAGCTTTAGGTACGTCCAGCTATGAGGTTTACATATTCTTAGAGAAAAATGGCTAAACTATTTGCAAACAGTGAAGACCCTGATCAGACGCCGTGTTCTGCGGCATCTGATCTGGGTCTGCACTGTCTGCCAATTACCCTTTTACGGGTCTCCCGACTACAATGAGTTAAGGGTTAATTTTTAAAATTACCACGAAATTAGCAGACATCCAACATGACCCAGGTCACCATGCTCATCCAATCAGATCAAGGCATAGCTAAGTTAAGGTGCTTTTTTTTATTCAACCAAAGAGTTTTGATGTTTTTCTTATTTCTCCACAAACATGCGGGTACTCATTGTATGTGCATTGCCAAGGTGTTTCTAATGAGTATCCAAGACACCTTTTCATGGAGAAATAACAAAATATTGATCTGTCTACCCCTCTTACCTATATCATGATCTATAATACTTGTAATTTTCCTTCAATTATATTTTATTATAAACTCTAGTCACCAGCTCTATTCTACACAACAGCAAGCAGAATCTCAAAATTTCTATAAAATGTTGCAAGTTTGGAAAAGACAAAAATAAGGATGTATTACGAGAGAAATAAAGAAGGACAGTGTGCACAATAATACACATCTATATGAAGTTTTGCAAAGAAGTATGCATATGGATAAAATATATTTGAGAAAATATTAGAAGTAACCGTGACACCTGCTTATCTCCATAACAGCAGAATACTGTGTGCTTAATTCAATCTTATGGTCAACATGCGTATTCAGATTGGACAGATTAGATTCTATTTAAGTTTGCCTCCTCAAATACAAATGAAAATATACTGTTAAAATCGCATAGCTCCAGATAAAAGCAGTATGTATCTAAAATATTTTTCTGATTTCTCTTGCAAAATGTTTATTGCAGGTCTCATTAGAAGAGCCTCATCTTCTGATAAGTGCTCACAACATTCGTTGTTGTGGAGAAATAAGAAAAACATTGAAATTTTATGATAGAAAAAAAACCCATCTTATCTGGAGTTATGATAGCTCTAAGATATTTTCACAGAAAAATAATCTTGGATGCCAGATGATCATTTTTTTTTTTTTTTTTTTTGTATTTTTACATAAAACGTAAATCTTGGATGCTGAGTGGTAATTTTTTATTTTTTTTTATTTTTTTTTTTTTTTGTATTTTTTACACAAAACATAACTTTAGACTACTCACAGTTAGCACTGACCAGACATGTTTTCGACAAAACTAAAAAAAATTTGTTCTGAATAATCATTTTATCCAGACATATAAATCATTTATTTTTATTCCTAGAACATTTACTGTAATGTTACTTATTGTAACAAATGGTCTGCTAATAAATACAAAACCCATGTTAAAGACTACTACAGTGCTCAGTATCAGGGCTCCAGATAAAAAAGATATCCAAATATTTTTTCCTTATTTCTCCATGAAGGAATACATTCTCAAAAAGATTGTCCAGAGAAATCAAGTAGAGCTCTAGATAAGGTACTTCTTCAAACAAAAATTGTTTGAGTCTGCACACGACAAAACGTACAATACAAACTGTGTGACCAGCAAAGACTCAGATCAGCCTGTTTATTTGTGTTGAGGTTTTACCGCCCAGTCAAACCAATGGGGTCATGTCGAGCACGGTCAGTTCACCTAACCACACATTTACTGGGTAGGCTTAGTCCTCTAAGCGGTTAACCAGTGTTGTGCACATTCTTTCACCAGAAACTGACAACTATCCTTCTTGAATCAGTGGAAAGGGGACAATGACCGTAGAAAATATTTCATGATCAATCTCCACAAAAGAATGCTGCCGACCTCGGCGGGGGTAGAACCTGCGACCTCCTGGTCTCCAGTCGGACGGCGCATCCAACTGAGCCACTGAGGCCGGCAGGTCAGCCTGTACATCCACCCAGTAAAGCAAGGGATCCCATTTATTCATCTTTGAATAGCCTGGAAGGGGTACAAGGCATATGCAATCAGGGAAGACTGATCAGACTGAAGGGATGCCTAGGCTGATCTGAGTCTTTGCTGCTCCAACAAGTCTTATTGGAGATTTTGTTGTGCACTGTCATTTTATAATGAAGTACCTTGATAAAAATCAGCCAAACACATTGTGCACAGAAGAATGATGACAAGTTCAGGTTTAACAACCAGGGTGGCCACACATTTTTAGCAATCAAATTCCCTGATTTTCCCCTGATTTGATTTGATTTTCCCTGATTAAAAACCTTAATATTATCGCAATGGTCCCTACTTTTAGAGGTCATATACTGATTCAAATGCTGTCAAGTGACATGTTTATACACAATGCTGTCACAATATTCTTAATTAAATGAAAATTTATCTAAAATATGATGTACATGTGCTAATTTACTTTCATGGTAGTCAAAATCAAAACTGGTAAAATATATGGCAGCTATAAAATTTGAATATTTTGACCTTACAAAGGTAAGATTTTTTGAAATTCCCTGATTTTTCCCTGATTTTCAGCAAAATTTCAAATTCCCTGATTTTTCCCTGCAGGGATTTTTTTTTTCACCATTTTCCCTGTTTTCCAGAGTGCGTGGCCACCCTGAACAACATATCAACCCGTGTGCACACAACAAAATGATATAAATTTGATGCTGCCCTGTGCTAACCCTGAAAATGAGGTCAAGGTCACCAATATCTAATCAGCTCTGAAACTTGTAACAAAGATGTATTCCTGTCAGCCAAGCAGCTCAAGAATTATTTTGCAGACAAGAAACTGTCATGCCAATGCTGATAGTAGTGGGATCTAGACTGAAACCATTCACCTCTGCTGGAGAAGGTATGTGTGTGTTGGGTGAGGGGAGGGGGCTTCATTGTAATGATAAATATAAACATCCTTTCTCATAGCACACACAAAAAAATATTCTTCTGAATAGTGAGATTACCTGAAGTCCTAATTTAATAAGGGGAATGGAAACACCTTTAGAAGAAATAGCACTAGACATGAAAATATTTGTCTGCCTTCTCATTAAGGCCTATTTTTAACTCACTGCATGCTGGGTAATTTTGCATGCTTTTTTTTTTTTTTTTTTTTTTTTTTTGTTATCTGTGGATTTTTTAAAATTAACTTTTTCAAAGAAATCTTTCTGGAATACCATCAGAGTCTCAAACAGTTTGGATCCAGATCAGGCCCGACAACATGTCGGGCCTGATCTGGGTACAAACTGTTTGCAAAGGTTATCAGCAGACGACAAGTCACCACTAGCGGGGAAAGAGTTAAAGGAAAGAAGTCGCACAATCTTTCTTTTAAGATTACCCCCCATTTTTGACTGGATGTAAATTTCCTTATGCATAAATTATCTCCCTTTGCAAAAGGGCAGTTAACTTTTTCAGATGATTTCATTCAGCTTTAATATGGAGGTAAGCAGAACTAAATGGGTTAAAAGTTGTGAAATCAAAGCTCTGGACAAGATGCTTTTTTCAACCACTAATATTTTTTTCTTCTTCCTCCATAAGGTGCTTCAACTAAGTGTCCTCAACAAATGTTTTTTTTGAGAAATAAGAAAAAAAATTATCTGGATACTCTGTTTATCAAGAGCTATTAACCTTTTCATCCCTACAGACCAATAAAATTAAATTACTTCTGAAAACAGTGCAGAGCCAGATGAGAGGGCTCATCATGAGCCGTCTCATCAGGATCTACACTGTTTGCCATTCTATTATTGGTCTTTGACTGAAACCTCTATTTGCAACAATGGGTGTGTCCAAACCTGGAGACAGAAGAGTTCATTTCAGAACTTCAGGGATGAAAGGGTTACTATGAAATCTAGTGATTGGCTACATCTCACACCACAGCAAGCATTGTCTAGCAGGATTAGATACAGTGACGGTACACACAGTCGTACCTGATCAGCAGTGACTAGATTGGTTAGGGGCACGCCGCTGAGCGTCACGGTACCCTGAGGTGGGTGGGGTACGCCGCTGAGCGTTCCACCACTCTGAGGTGGGCTCAATAATGATGGCGGAGGCAAATGGGTGGAGACTATGGGTAGTGGTGGAGGGGGAATGTGAGACATCGGCTGACTGGCGGTGTTGAAAGTAGGCAGCCCTGCTAACATTGCAGGCGTGCCGGAGATGGAAATCATGTTAGGCAGGACCTGATTAGGAAGTGGTGGCGGCGGTATCCCCTGTATCATTGGTGGTGGTACATCTGTTCTCAGTGGCAACGGTACAGAAGAAATATCTGGCTTGCTGCTATCACCATGTAACCGCTCACTACTGTCTTGACCTATTGACTTCACCGGTGCAAACTTCTGCTGATCTGGAAAAAGCGACAAAATAGTTTTAGTTTCCTGCTAGGTAGCATTGGCTGATGATATATATAATCGCTCATCAGTCACTTCTGCCTCTTGTGACTAATGACCGAAAAGAATTTTCATAGTCAACTAAATGGAAAATTCTAATGAAAATAACATTTTTTTTGTCTCGCTTATTAATAGACAAGCAATAAAAGTATGAAATATTGATTGATTGTGTCGAGGTTTAACGACACGTCAACCCTTGTAGGTCATTTTGTGTCGTCTCCCAGAGAAAGGGAGAAAAGAGATAGAAGAGATAGTAGAAGAGCTGAAAAAGATGAACAGGGAAGAAAAAGAAACAGGAATGAAAGTGAAGAAAGAGAAAAAATAAAAATATTCCCCCTCTACCCTTACCTGCTACAAGGACAGCAGGCCTTGCCCAACTGTAAGCCAATATCAGGTGACGTAAGATACACGACAAAAAAAAAAAAAAAAATGAAATACTAATCTGTTTTATAGATTTTGTGATGAATAAAGATGAATTTGATAGAAAAAATAGCCTGAAATAAGTACCTGGAAAAGGGATAAAATAAGGCCAAATAAAAAATATGTGTTTAGGGTAACCCTACCCTACCAAATTTTCCTGGTGAAACCTTGCAATTTTTTTCATGTTTTCTCAAAAATAACACATAAAAAATAGTTGTTACTGGGATAAACTAGTTATGTTAAATCTTCAGACAAGTAGGTCTGAGCAAACAGTGTAGACCCAGATCAAACTGCTCCTACAGGAGCAGTTTGATCAGGGTCTGCACTGTTTGCCATTCTATCAGTACTTTTAGACATATCAAATGGTAGTCAAACAGACTTGGTAAATTTTTGTGTGAATGATGGTGCTAAGTCCATATATTTGGAAATTATGGTATAATTCTACATAAAAAAATGTAAAAAAAAAAAAAAAAAAAAAAAAAATCCCTACCTACCCTACCTATTTTTTCTAACATGTACCCTAAACATACATATTTGTTTATTTAGCCTAAGAATGAATATTTTTTCTACCAAGTCAACTACACTACAACCTCTTTATAACACAGTTCGTTATAACACGGTTTTGGAAATAACACGGTTCAAAGATGGATCCCAAAAATGTATAGATTATATTGGTCATTACATAAATGGTCATTTTTCAATATAATCTATAAATTTTTGTTTGGATATAACACAGTTGTTTAACTAACACGGTTTATGTTATGGACCCCAACAATAGTGTTATAAATGGTGTTTTTGATTGTGTTGGGGTTTAACGACACGTCAACCCTTGAGGGTCATTTTGTGTCGTCTCCCAGAGAAAGGGAGAAAAGAGATAGAAGAGAGAGTAGAGGAGATGAAAGAGAGGGAAAGGGAAGAAAGAGGAACAGGAATGAAAGTGAAGAAACAGAAGAAATAAAAACATTCCCCCTCTACCCTTACCCACTACAAGGATAGCAGGCCTTGCCCAACTGTAAGCCAATATCAGTTGGACGCCCCGGTGATCTAAGATACACAGCACCTTCGCACCACCCGACCACCCCCAGTTATAAATGGTGTATTAGTTGATTAATGTTTACAAAACTAATGATGGACAATAGAATTCTGGCTAATTCCAAATACTACTGCAAAAAAAAAATCTTGTGGGACTACATAATCCAAAGTCTGGAGCGCTAACCACTAGGCTATCTCTTGTTTGTGTCGATATGCTGTTTGTTGTCATAAAGTTGAAACTTTCTCATAATCTGCTCTGTATGTAACATTTATTCATAGTGCCAGGTAAGATGCCTTTGGCCTATTAAAAAAAATATGTGTGCTTAGAGTAACCCTACCCTACCTAATTTTCCTGGTGAAGCCTGGCATTTTTTTTTTTCATGTTTACTAAAAAAAAAAAAGGGGTGTTAATGGGATAATATATGCCAAATATTCGAACAAGTAGATATGAGCAAACAGTGTAGACCCAGATCAAACTGCTTCTACAGAAGCAGTTTGATCTGGGTCTACACTGTTTGCCATTCTATCAGCACTTTAAGATACAACAAAGGGCAGTCAAACATACTTGGTAAAATTTTTGTGAATTGTGGCGCTGCTATGTCCAAATATATCATAATCCTGTAAAAAAACCTACCTATTTTTTTTTTCTATTATTACCCTAAACACACATATATTTTTATTTGGTCTTATCCAAATATTATTCTTCTTATTTCTTCATGAAAACATGTTCTTGTTAATCATCAGAAGTGCCTTGGCAAGATGCTTCTAATGAGTACCCACAACATATGTTTTCATGGAGAAATAAGAATATCATTACTTTTTGGTTGGAAAACATGCCTTATCTGGAGCTATGTTCACTGAAACCATTTGAGCCAGCGCGTAACAATACCTACAAAATGGCATGTGCGCCCAGCAAAGACTTGGATCAGTCTGGGCATTCGCCCAGTCTGATCTGAGTTTTTGCTGTCCGCATGAACAAAGCTTGGGTCTTTAGCTATCCATTGTTTGCTTGTTTGTGTTGAGGTTTTACGGCCCAGTCAACCCAATGGGATCATGTCAAGCGCGGTCAATTTACCTAGCCACATGTTTACTGGACAGGCTTAGTCCTCTAAGCGGTTATAACCAGTATTGTGCACATTCTTTCGCCAGAAACTGACAACTGCCCTTCTTGAATCAGTGGAAGGGAGAGAATGACCGTAGAAAATTTTGTTTGTGTTGAGGTTTTACGGCCCAGTCAACCCAATGGGGTCATGTCGAGCACGGTCAGTTTACCTAACCACACGTTTACTGGGCAGGCTTAGTCCTCTAAGCAGTTTACCAGTATTGTGCACATTCTTTCGCCAGAAACTGACAATTGCCCTTCTTGAATCAGCGGAAGGGAGACAATGACCGTAGAAAATATTTCATGATCAATCTTCATGAAAGAATGTTGCCAACCTCGGCGGGGGTCGAGCCCGCGACCTCCTGGTCTCCAGTCGGACACGCATCCAACTGAGCCACCGAGGCCGACAGCTATCCATTGAGTGCACAGCAAAGACTCTGATCAGACTGGGCAGATGCCCAGGCTGATCTGAGTCTTTGCTCGGCGCACATGCCATTTTGTAGTTTTTGTCATGTTTGTCTGTGATGAGGTTTTACTGCCCAGTCAACCCAATGGAATCATATCGAGTGCGGTCAATTTACCTAGCCACAAGTTTACTGGTGAAAAGAAATTAAGCTCCAATCAAATTTCACTTAATACACACCTTGTGTTTCTGAGTCCGCTTTTTCATTCTCTTTTTGTTTTTCTTTTTCACTGGCTTTCTCTGAATGCATTTTCCGGATCACCGAAGTTGGAGTAAATGCTACCGATACAGGGGTCTGAAAAATAGATGTAAGCAAACATTGGTTTTATAAACTATATCTGCAGACACAGTGCAAGCACAATGCAGCACATTTTGCACAGATTAATCATTCAAACTTGGATCTGGACTTGTCCAAAGAATTGATTAGGAGAATCCACTCAGTAGAAACTACTCCCAAGAGTGGCTAAAAGAGACAGAAGTAAAAGATAAGGTCCTAATAATGACCACAGTAGACTATCGTTATCTTGACTTTGCTCATCTTGAATAACTGCTTATCTCGAAGTGAAAATCTGGTTCCTGCTTTGAACAAGGAAATCCTATCACAGGTGACAAAAAAAGTGTGGAAAAGAGGAGAAATTGCTCCCAAGGAGCAATATCTCCTCTTTTCCACAATGTTTTCAATATATCTTTAACTTCAGGAGTCAAATTACATATTCATTTGTTAAATGTGGTTGCATGATTTATTTTTTTTCTCCGTTCTGCAAATCTGATATGTCAAGGTATGGTTATCTCCAAATATTTCAGAGAGTCCTTTGGACTTGGAGATAATGAGAGATGACTGTATTAATTTTCATATAATTAATACCACATGACCTTCTTGGATTACATGTAATTAACCCTTGCAATGCTAAATAAATTAAGATGTCAAGCCCATTTCTAATTTTCAGCCAATCAGATTACTTCATCCAAGTTCTTGATACAAATTCACATACTTACTGAAAAAACAGTGCAGATCCAGATCATTTGGCTTCTGAAGAAGCTAACTGACCTGGATCTATACTGTTTACAAAAGCAGGGCATATCCAGGTTCAGCAGGACCAGGGTACGCCCACTTCTAATTTTCAGGCAATCAGATTACTTCATCCAGGTTCTTGATACAAATTCATATACTTACTGACAAACAGTGCAAATCCAGATCATTTGGCTTCTGAAGATGCTAACTGATCTGGATCTATACTGTTTGCAAAAGCAGGGCATATCCAGGTTAAGCAGGACCAGGGTTAAATAGTGTTCTCTGTTGCTGCTAACATAGCTACATAGCGTATAGTTCAACAGCAAAAGAGCTGTTAAGACAATTGCTCTTTGATAACCAGTTCTCAATAGCATTTATTTCGAACTATCAGTATCAGAAGAATTATTAAGCAGGAGTATTTGGTGATAATTATGGGATAATTTTCTCCAGTTCTCCATAAAAAACATACATTGTGGGTACTCATTAGAAGTGCCTCAGTAAGGCACTTCTAATAAGTACCCACAACATACGTTTAAATCCAGAAATAAGAAAAATATATCCAAGAATTATCAACAAATATTTCTCCTAAACAATTCCTCTGAAATCTCTGTAAGTTATTTGGAAACAGTATTTTCAAACAAGTTAAAAAATAAGTTATCAAAAGTAGCTTAGGTATCCACCTTTAAGGGTTAATGCATTGCAGACTCTGCATGATACCCCACCACTGCAGAAAAGAAGTCTGTAACCCTCTCAAGATATTAGGCAAAATCATAATTAACCCTTGTCCTGCTGAATAAATTAAGATGCCACGCCTACTTCTAATTTTCAGCCAATCAGATTACTTGATCCAAGTTGTTCCAACAAATTCAAATACTTAATGACAAACAGTGCAGATCCAGATCAGTTGGCTTCTTCAGAAGCCAACTGATCTGGATCTACACTGTTTGCAAAGATAGGGTATATCCGGGTTCAGCAGGACAAGGGTTAAGATGTCAATAACTCTATTTCAAAGAAGCTGTATTGGCCCATTTTTCTATCTCAACCTACTTCTAGTCAATATCAATGTGTACATAAAATTCGATACAATCCATCCATTCATTCTGAAGCTATTCAGCAAAAACTTAATTGTAATCAAGAGCCATTACTGTTGAAAACAAACGAAAGTGGCCCATTTTCAATCGTAACCTATATCTGGTCAATATCAATATGTATATATGTAATGCCTACCATAGAAGCGACGGGAGTTGCTGTATTTGATACGTCCGGCTTGGTCTGTGGCATCTGAGTCCCTGGAGGATTAGGGGACTTCACCCTGAAAGAACAGTCCAACCTGTACTTAAGACTACCTCTATTCAGTGTCTGCCTGTCTTTAACAGCCATTTTTGGCACTCCCACCTCCCCCCATTTCCCATGTAAATGACTCTGTATTAAGCAAGCATCTGTCTTACGTGACCAACAGCTGGTAAAATAAATCCGAAATTGCATAAAACACTTGCTTAAGTGGCCGTTATTTTCCGGGTGTATCGGTTTTTCGGCACTGCATTATGTTGGTGTAAAAGTTCAGAGCGCTAAGTCTGACTATTTCAGTGTTTAGTGAGACCCAACTGCCCAATAGTGCTAAACGAACAGGTATATTATTTTTATCTACTGAAGCCTGGTAAAAATCGATAAGTTCAAATTCAGTGCAGTGAGACTGGTAACCAGTGGAATGTTTACAAAATCCAATATCAAAAAGAAAGTTATCAAGAAACTGCTGAATGTTTTGAACGGTATACAAAATTAGTTTTTTCGCAGGTGCAATCAATTAATGGATAATAACTGTTTGCTTGCCACTTGGCAGAGGTGTGAAAATTATATTTCATAATGCAATGGAGAGTTAAAAACGACACAGGCCATGACCTTGACAAGAAGCTAATCCTACCCTATTAACACTTTGCATGCTGGATAAAAAATTCAGCAGATGACATTTTGAAATATTTTTCTTATTTTTCCTAGAAAATAGGATCTGACACTTTATGCAAATTGTCTCCTTATACTAGGATTTGACACTTCGTGCAGACTGTCTCCTAAGTTAGTGTTAGGTGTCATCTGCTGAATTTGCCCAATAGTGTGTTAAGTGTTACTTGAGTAATTTGAGTAAAGATGCAAAAAATTAATGACTGGGTAAATCAAAGGATGTTTGTTTGTTTTGATGACCAGATTTATAAACCTTTAATACCAGATTTCTTTTGTTTCTGGAATGGTCCAGTTATGTTACAGGCCATACAAGCCACCTGATAAGTACCCTTGGTTGAGATGAAACAATTTTTCTCAGGTCTCAGTCGAACCTCTATTAATCAAGCACCTGTCTTAAGTAAGCGATTTTGCCTTATAGCTGTTTGCTTCAGACTGGCTGGATTTAACATTATACATTGTAATTCAGTCTCATGTGGAAAGATTATTGTACAAGAAAATATACTGTGCTCCAGGTAAGGCACTGTTTTCAACCAAAATATAACAATATTTTTTCTTATTTTTTCTAAAAAAATATGTTGTGGCTACTCATTTGAAGCACATCAGTGAGGAGCTTCTAATGGGAACCTACAACATACGTTTTTGTGGAGAAATAAGAAAAATACCTACCTGGTTATGCCTCTAATCTGGAGCTATGAATAATAAGCATAACAAGAGGCCCACGGGCCAAGGGTCGCTCACCTGAGTGACACAGTCACTGCAGATATGCGGATGTTATGCAACATTTTTCCAATCCTGTCATCGCAACTAATGAAAAGATCATCATTTAAGCAGTTCTTTATTTTGAAGAAGATATATGGCATGCCAGTCAATTGAGGGTGATCATTTGAACAAACTCTAAATGGCAGCCAGCTTGGAATTACAATCGGCACGATTTTAGCTATTTTTGATCTACGAGTCACCCCAATGCTTCCTACCAAGTTTCGAGTCAACTGGCCTTTCAGTTCAGGAGAAGAGGCGAAAAATAGATTTTCAAGATGGCTGCCATGGCGGCCATCTTGGATATCCGATTGGCACAATTTTAGCTATTTTTGATCTACAAGTCACCCCAATGTCTCCTACGATGTTTGGAGTCAATTGGCCTTTCGGTGCAGGAGAAGAAGCTAAATATAGATTTTCAAGATGGCGGCCATGGTGGCCATCTGGGATTTCTGATCAGAACGATTTTAGCTACATTTGACCTACAAGTCAACCTGATGCTTCCTACTAAGTTTCGAGTCAAGTGACTTTTGGGTTGAGGAGAAGACGCTATGGCGGCCATCTTGGATTTACGATCGGCATGATTTTAGCTATTTTTGATCTACAAGTCACCCAAATGCTTCCTACCAAGTGTGGAGTCAACTGGCCTTTCGGTTCAGGAGAATCAGCGAAAAATAGATTTTCAAGATGGCTGCCATGGCGCCCATCCTGGTTTTACGATCGGCATGATTTTAGCTATTTTTGATCTACAAGTCACCCCGATGCTTCCTACGAAGTTTGGAGTCAACTGGCCTTTCGGTTCAGGAGAAGAAGCGAAAAATAGATTTTCAAGATGGCTGCCATGGCAGCCATCTTGGATTTCCGATAGGCACGATTTTTGCTATTTTTGATCTATAAGTCACCCCAATGCCTCCTACCAAGTTTGGGGTCAATTGGCTTTTGGGTTTAGGAGTTTAAGCGAAAAATAGATTTTCAAGATGGCGGCCATGGCGGCCATCTTGGATTTCCGATCTGCACGATTTAATCTACATTTGATCTACAAGTAATCCTGATGCTTCCTAGCAAGTTTGGAGTCAATTGGCCTTTCGGTTCAGGAGAAGAAGCAAAAAATAGATTTTCAAGATGGCCGCCATGGCGGCCATCTTGGATTTCCGATCGGGACGATTTTAGCTACTTTTGATCTACAAGTCACCCTGATGCTTCCTAGCAAGTTTGGAGTCAATTGGCCTTTCGGTTCAGGAGAAGAAGCGAAAAATAGATTTTCAAGATGGCGGCCATCTTGGATTTCCGATCGGCACGATTTTAGCTATTTTTGATCTACAAGTCACCCTGATGCTTCCTAGCAAGTTTGGAGTCAACTGGCCTTTCGGTTCAGGAGAAGAAGCGAAAAATAGATTTTCAAGATGGCGGCCATGGCGGCCATCTTGGATTTCCGATCGGCACGATTTTAGCTACTTTTGATCTACAAGTCACCCTGATGCTTCCTAGCAAGTTTGGAGTCAATTGGCCTTTCGGTTCAGGAGAAGAAGCGAAAAATAGATTTTCAAGATGGCGGCCATGGCGGCCATCTTGGATTTCCGATCGGAACGATTTTAGCTATTTTTGATCTACAAGTCACCCTGATGCTTCCTACCAAGTATCAAGTCAATAGGCCCAGGGGTGTAGGAGGAGTAGGCTTTTAAAGCAATTGTTGACGCCGCACGACGGACGACGCACGACGGACATTGACTGACCACAATAGCTCACCATGAGCACTTCGTGCTCAGGTGAGCTAATAATCAAATCTTCTGTTTATTGTAGCTTTTCTAGATGATGATTTGGAGTTTATTTACACCAGTATGTTTTTTTTTTTTCATCATTTACTCCACAAGTGAAGTAGATGGTCAGGATCAATATTTTTTGGTCGGAATAAGCACCTAATCTAGAACTATGGTTTCAGACTGTTTTGTTAAGCCTACTTACAATAAGAGAGACAAAAGTATCATAAAAACGTAAGTTGTGGTTATTCATTAGAAGTATCACAAAAACGTAAGTTGTGGTTATTCATTAGAAGTATCACAAAAACATAAGTTGTGGTTATTCATTAGAAGTATCACAAAAATGTAAGCTGTGGTTATTCATTAGGAGTTCACAAAAACGTAAGTTGTGGTTATTCATTACAAGTATCACAAAAACGTAAGTTGTGGTTAGTCATTAGAAGTATCACAAAAATGTAAGCTGTGGTTATTCATTAGGAGTATCACAAAAACGTAAGTTGTGGTTATTCATTAGAAGTATCACAAAAATGTAAGTTGTGGTTAGTCATTAGAAGTTCACAAAAACGTAAGTTGTGGTTATTCATTACAAGTATCACAAAAATGTAAGTTGTGGTTATTCATTAGAAGTATCACAAAAATGTAAGTTGTGGTTATTCATTAGAAGTATCACAAAAATGTAAGTTGTGGTTAGTCATTAGAAGTTCACAAAAACGTAAGTTGTGGTTATTCAGAAGTTGTGGTTATTCATTAGAAGCGCCTTGCCAAGGTGCTTTAATGAGTATCCAGAACATATACTTTTGTGGTGAATAAAGAAAAGCATCTTGATATACGGTAAATGTCCTAAAATTTCCAACACTTTATTCTCTACTATTCTGGCCTAAATTATGCTTATTATGCACTTGTTTCTTAAAATACTTAGTGGAATGGCAAACAGTGTAGACCCTGATCAGACTGCTCCTTCAGGAGCAGTCTGATCTGGGTCTGCACTGTTTGCATATGTCATTTTATCAGAAACTTTGGTGTTCGAATTTTTAGGACATTTACCGTAACGCTTCTTTAACTGCCCTTAACGTCACTTTTAACAATCTTTCATTCATATCCCGACAGTGTCTGGGTGTGGCAGGCAGCTCAATCCTCACTTTTAGAATGCTGCCTGACTGACTGAAATATCACGCAAACTGATATTCCATCCAGCCACATTATACTGATACCTACTTCTACTTTCTTGATGCCAAGCAAAATAGCAGCTAGTATGTTTTTTAATTTGTTTGGTACAACTCAGCTGGGGATCAACCCACAACCTCACAAACACAAAGCCGACGCTCAACCAACCACTGCACTGATCCTCATCTCTAGCTATCGCCGTTAGCAATCTGGGTAAAATTTTCAGCAGACAACATTTTGAAATATTTATGGTAAAAAGGATTTGTCTTTTCATGCAAATTTTCTCCCGTTATGAGCCGTCTCACCTGGATCTACATTGTTTGAATAGGTATTTGTTTGTTTGCGTTGAGGTTTTACGGCCCAGTCAACCAAATGGGGTCATGTCGAGCGCGGTCAGTTTACCTAACCACACGTTTACTGGGCAGGCTTAGTCCTCTAAGCGGTTAACCAGTATTGTGCACATTCTTTCACCAGAAACTGACAACTGCCCTTCTTGAATCAGCGGAAGGGAGAGAATGACCGTAGAAAATATTTCATGATCAATCTCCACGAAAGAATGTTGCCGACCTCAGTGGGGGTTGAACCCGCGACCTCCTGGTCTCCAGTTGGACGGCGTATCCAACTGAGCCACCGAGGCCGGAGGTATTTGTTTAGGTTTACCATACTGGGTAACTGTACAGGCTGATCAAAGTCTTTGCTGGTCACAAGGTCGTGTGTTGGCTCAAAGTTATTTGTTAAGATCTACCAAACAGCAAGGTTAAGTCTTACCTTTCCTGTTGTTTTTTGTAGAACCTTTCTTTTTGATCTTCGAGCTGTTTCTTGATAAGAGCATTCTGCAGAATGGCCTGTGTGTGCATCACCAGTTCCTGGGGGCTGGGGACACGAGGTACAGATGGCGGTCTAATGCTGGCTGTAGTCTGTGACGTAGAGAAATACAACAAAATAATGATGGTTTTGTGTTTTACATCCCTTTCAAAATTGTTTCACCCTTTCACTCTTGAATTTCTTAACCCCTGTCCTGCTGAACCCAGATGTACCCTGCCTTTGCAAACAGTGTTCTGAAGAAGCCAACTGATCTGGAATGAAATTTTTAAAGTAAAATTGATTTCAATTAAAGCATACTCACCTCAAGATATTATAAGCCTTATTTGAGCGGTTCACCGCGAGATCGACCTTCAAAAGAAAGACAACTAGGAAAAAAAATTGTTTGAAACAGACTATAGCTCGTCCTAGTTGTCCCCCCTACCAAGCGTCCTGTTTCTAGGTGACCAAGGTCGGGTACCAGTTATGCACTGGTTCCCTTCCGTCCACGCCACCGTAAGCAACCAATCAGGACGCGCCAGGTATATTCCCGCCAAAGCACGCACCAAGCGTGCGGCACGCCTAACACATGCGGTAGACATTGTTACTATAAAGGGTAGACGCAAGGTAGAAAACATCCCTATTTTTTGGGAGCAATAAAATTTAACAATGAAAGCGGGGTGGGAGGAGGGACATTTGATAATATCTTGAGGTGAGTATGCTTTAATTGAAATCAATTTTACTTTAAAAATTTCATTTCAATGTCAGCATACATCACCTCAAGATATTATAAGCCTGAATAATAAGCATAGGTGGGTAGGTAATAATAAAAATAGTATAAATCTCTACTCACCCATGTTGGAATCCGGTGAAGTTCAGCAGTCCCCTGGTAATTCATAGTATTTTTTAGGGGAATATATTTACATTGTAGGTATGCTTGCGGGTCGAAATCCAATATCCATTGATGGAGAAGAAAAAGACAGACCCTTTGAAGAAAAGTTTCACACCGGATTCAAGCAGGCTTAAAATACTGTGAAGAGACTTAAGATACAGAACGATGGCAGCCAGTAATAGACTGCGCCGCCACGAGAGGTCCCAATGACGATGTATCCTGCCTAATTGGGGCCAAATCTCTAAGGTAAAATGAAGAAAAGGTACTATTTGAACGCCAATATGCAGCCCTTACCACATCCTCAAGGGCGACAGAATTCCAATAAGCCCAAGACGAAGACAAAGCTCTAACTTCATGAGCTGAGATTTTCATGAATGACAGATCCGAAGATGATAAATCTGCATAAGCTAGTTTGATAACGTCACAGATCCAACGAGAAATAGTGGAAGGTGAAATATCTTTAGAGCCCTTCAGTGGTAAAAACAGTCTCTTCCTTCCCAATCTCTTAGCTTTCACTCTGGACAAATAAGCTCTAAGAGCTCTGACCGGACACAAAAGCCTATCATCCGTATCAGAACCACAAAACTGAGAAAGACCTGGAATAACAATAGGTTCTGGTAATGACTCTGGAAGCTGGTTTTTTGCTAAAAACCCAGGTTGTGTGAGGAGGGTAATGGAATCCGAGTTGCGGTCATACCTAAAACAGCCTTCCTCAATTGACAGAGCATGAATCTCACTTCTTCTTCTAGCAGCCGCAAAAGTAAGAAGAAACACTGCTTTAAGCGTGATGTATTTGATGTCAGCAGTCTTTAGCGGTTCATAAGGAGCTTTATTAAGAGACCAAAGAACACAAGTCAAATTCCATTTGGGCGTAAGAGATCTGGAAACCGGTTTTCTCAGGGAAAAACCTTTAATAAGATCTGAAATGATTGGGTCCGCCGTACAGTCTGCTGATTTGGAAAATTTCAGTGTATTTGAAATGGCGGAGCGGTAGCCTTTAATAGAAGCTACCGATAATTTCAGGGTGTCAAAAAGGTAGCAAAAAAAATCTACCAAATCATTTAAAGCGGGATCGACAGGATTAACTTCCCTTTGCAAACACCAATCCGAGAATATCTTCCACCTCGCAGAGTAGACCTTGAGCGTAGACTCTCTGCGGGATTGAGAGATACACTGGGTAGCGAATTCAGAAATGTGTCTACCTCTGATTTGACTCCTGACAACTTCCAAGCGTGAAGATGCAACATAGCTGGATTCTGATGGAGTACTTTTCCCTGATGTTGTGATACCAAACCCCGATGAACCGGAAGTTCCCTGGGAAAGTCTATTATGAGACTCAGAATGACTGAAAACCAGCTCCTCTGAGGCCAACACGGGGCTATGAGAATGAACCGACTGTTGGAATCCCTTATCTTGTTTAGAACCAGGGGAACAAGTTTGAATGGAGGAAATGCGTATGCGAATAGGTTTTTCCATTCTAGTGACATAGCATCCACTGCACAAGCCCTGTGGTCCGGTACTGGAGAAACGAACAGGGGCAGAAGATGGTTTAATCTGGTGGCGAAAAGATCTAACTGAGGAGTACCCCAAAGACTGAAAATTTGGTGAGCTATCTCCCGATCTAGAGACCATTCGGTGGGGAGAATTCGGTCTGGGCGAGACAGGCTGTCTGCCAAAACATTCAATTTCCCTGGAATATGCCTGACTTGAATGTGAATATTCCGATGATGACACCAGTAAAGAAGATCCCAAACTAGCATGCACAGAGATGGAGAGTGGGTCCCCCCTTGTTTCTTGAGGTAAGCCACTACTGATGAATTGTCTGATGCTACCATCACGCATGAATTGTAAATGTGACTCTGAAAATGTTGGAGTGCTAGGAAAACTGCTCGTAACTCCAAATTGTTGATGTGAAGGTCTTGGGAAGCAATATCCCACAGTCCCTGAACCTCTAGACCTAGGGGTTCTAAATGAGCGCCCCAGCCCGAATGGCTGGCATCTGAAAACAGATGGAAATCTGGGGTTGGTATAACAAGGGGAATTCCAGCCACATAAATGGAAGGATTCATCCACCATTTGATTGCTACACGACATGAATGGGATATTGGTATAGATTGGACCAAACTGTCGCGGTGAGGTTTCCAATTGGCCAGAAGATGGAACTGAAGAGGTCTCATATGAAGGCGACCTAACTGAATTAAATCTGCTGCTGCATTGAGGGATCCCAACATGGACAAAAATTCTCGGGCGGTAATGAATTGAGCCTGTAGAACCCGAAATAGCAGGACAAGAATTTTGTTGACTCTCTCTTCTGGCACTCTGACAATGCCAATGTGAGTCAGGAACCTCATTCCTACATACACGAAGTCCTGAGATGGAACTAGGTCTGATTTCAGGGGATTTGGTATTAGACCCAGACTTGTAATGATTTCCCAAGCTAGTGAAAGGTCGGACAGTAGGGACTCCTGTGAAAGACGATGGACAAGCCAATCGTCGAAATATTGGTGAATGTTGGGTCCTAGAGATCGAATATGTCCCGCCACAATCTCCATCAAGTTTGTAAAAACGAAAGGCGCTGTTGAGATTCCGAATGGAAGCGCCCGAAATTGGTATATAGTGCCTTCTAGGGAAAATCTCAGGTACTTGCGAGACGCTGGATGAATAGGAATATGGAGGTATGCGTCCATAAGGTCTATAGAAACCGCCCAAGCCCCTGGAGGAATAGCTCTCCGAATGGAGGCCGCAGTTTCCATCTGAAAGTGATCTACCTTCATCATTTTGTTTAGCGATGATAGGTCTATGATAAGACGATAACGGCCGGTTTTCTTCTTTACTAAGAAAATCCGGCTGTAGAAACCCGGAGAGGAAGTATCTCTCACAATTTCCACAGCCTTCTTTTCCAGTAGAATCTGCACCTCCTCCCTCAAGTGATTTAAATGTTGATGAGCTACAGGGAACAGAATTGGAGACAACGATAGTGGAGGTTCCCTTGCAAAAGGAATCCTGTAGCCCTTCCGGAGAATAGAAAGGGCCCAGGAATCCTGAGTTATGGCTGACCAAGCCTCCACAAAACTTAACAAACGAGCTCCCACCGGAAGAGAGGGATGAGGTGCAGATGGAAGGGCCCTGATGATGTCATTTACTCCTCCTAGCAGGGCCCCTCCTGAAAGAAGATGATCCACCACGGCCCCCTCTGGTGGATCGAAACCGATTGAAAGAGACAGCAGACGAAGAAGTGGAGGTGGGAACCCGGCTAGCTTTTGGTTCCCACCTAGACTTCTTCGCTGGATTTGAATTAAAAGAAGAGGAGGAAGGTCTCTTTCTATTGGCCGATACTCCTGAATAATTTGCTCTCAGGAGGGAATGATGTCTATCGTCTAGATTAGCTCTGAAAACTTCCTCTATTTTACCCCCAAAAAGAGAGGAAGAATTCAGAGGAGCTGCTCTAAGACTGTCCTTGTTATGAGATAAAAGTAAATTAGATGTATTAAGAGCAGCGTTACGGCGCTGATGCAGTAGTACAGCAGACATAGATAGGCCTAGGGCCATGATGTGCTTAGCAGAGCGGTTCACTGCTAGAAGTAGACTACGCAGAACATCCGGGTCAACATGTTCTGCGCAGAGGGCCTGAAATGCAGCCGAACCAAAAAAATCACAATGTGAACTGATGGCCACCGCTCTCCTTGCTAACCGCTCCAGGTACTCTAAATGAGCCACTGGTAAAGAGGCGAATCTGCCCACTGAGATGCCTAGCCTGCCAGCGTCGGCATCAAGGGTGGGTATCTTACTCGGCCAAAATTCCGTATGACAAGCGTAAGAATGAGGTCGAGTAAGGTAATCAATTGTTTTCTTAGGTACATGCCAGTTTGGATTGTTTCTAGCCTCTGCGGTGTTGTCAAACAGCTTCCCCATCAACTGATTCACTGTTGAGGATTGTGGAAGTGTTGACCTGGAGGAAGTAGGCTGGTCCAAAATAGACTCAAGCAGGGATTGGACTCGCGCACTGTCTTGAGTTTGGTCAGCCTTGGGGCAAAGGTCTCCCAAAAGGGAGTAAACTTCCTCCAGTGTCTCATGGTAGTTTGTGGCAGGCTCATGAGACTGGCTCTTTTGAGAAGGACTTAATGAACTCTCTGACAGAGCCTGGTCAGGGACATAATCACATTCATGATATGGAGCCCGGGGGTCTTGGCTAATGGTCCGAACATGGTCGCGACCATTGCCAGTGGATCCAGACTGACCCGTGAAAGTTTGCCCCTCCCCTTCTTCAGCAACAGAAGGGAGATCCACTGACGAAGCCAAGTTGCCCAACCCTGATAGAGTCCTCAATACTGCCTGGGATATGGCTGAGGCAATGTCAGGGGTGCTACGTGAGGGGTTGGTTACCCTCAATGGCGTAGCTGTAAGACCTAAAGAACTATCCCTGCTCAAAGCAGGAATAGTCACAGAAGGTCTGACTGCGGAAACACTAGGACCTATAGGGACATCGTCCTCTACAGATCCCAGTGCGCCTACATAAGAATAGTCAGCCAATGGAACCCTGCTGCTATTCTGTACCTCCGTATACAAATGCCCAAAGGCTTCATTAACATTATGACTTACCCTGACTGAAGGAAGAGCAGATGATGTGGAGGAGGTACCCAGTCTATTCTTACTATTTCTACTTCTACCCAAGTTGGTAGTACCAATGACTGGTTCCGCTATTAAGGAATCTGAAAATGAACCTTCCTGAAAAATAATACCCGAACAAGTCGGAATGGCTCTAGTATTATTATGTTGAGAAGCCTTACTAATAGTAGGCACAGTGGAAAGAGATACTTTGGCCATACCACTTTGAATAGGTTTTGGATTCCTAAATGAACTCACCGCAGGAGTAGTATGAGAAACAGATCCTGTAACCTGGATATTTGGTGTGGTACGAATGCCAGCAACTAAAGGGAGAGAACCATTCTCCTGGGAAACAGTCTTAGTAATTGAACTGGACGAGCTTGGAATGGCTTCGGGACAGGGCAAATATAAGTTGGGGTAATAATCATACCCACTAAAGCCACCCCAAGAACCCCAGGGATAAAAATATGGCCAATAAAAGGCCCCCTGATCTGCGCCTTCCTGCCAAGAAAATTGAGAGGAAGGTACAGTAACATTACTTGGGAATCTGCCCGCCGTATTAAAGGCCGCCGAGTTAACATACCTATAAGGTGTACGATAACCCGGCAGGTACCTAGGTTCGGAATTTCCGCCGGAACAGGGGTTCGCCAGCGCCCCCCGCGTTGCCTTCCGTCGGGAAGCATCGCTGGGGGCGGGGCGAGGTCCCCTAGTCAAGCATTCATTACCAGTGACGGTAACGGCGACCTGGGGTCCCCTACGTCTGTTTTCCAAATCTGGAGCAGGCCCAGAGTTCAATTGAAAATTATTCACCAGAGTACTAGAAGGGAATCCCCGAGCCTGCTCCCGACCAGAAGATACATAAGAGGGGAAGTGGGATAATTCTTCCCAGATCTCTGAAGCCCAACTGGCAGACCTGGCACAAGGAGATAGCTGCGAACACCCGCAACATCTAACGCATAAAACATGGTTGTCTGCCGGAAGTTTAGTTTGCTTGCAATTAATGCACAACATCTTACTACTGATATGGGCTACAAAGAAAAGCTTTAGTGAAAATAAAGATACAGACTTATCTGTTAGCGAAAAATACTTCTTTCCAAATCCAAACGTCGTAATCTATACAGAAGGTGCTGACCTCGCAAGCGACCAAAAAATAGTGATGTTTTCTACCTTGCGTCTACCCTTTATAGTAACAATGTCTACCGCATGTGTTAGGCGTGCCGCACGCTTGGTGCGTGCTTTGGCGGGAATATACCTGGCGCGTCCTGATTGGTTGCTTACGGTGGCGTGGACGGAAGGGAACCAGTGCATAACTGGTACCCGACCTTGGTCACCTAGAAACAGGACGCTTGGTAGGGGGGACAACTAGGACGAGCTATAGTCTGTTTCAAACAATTTTTTTTCCTAGTTGTCTTTCTTTTGAAGGTCGATCTCGCGGTGAACCGCTCAAATAAGGCTTATAATATCTTGAGGTGATGTATGCTGACATTGAATCTGCACTGTTTGCCATTAAGAATGTGAATTCATCGCAACAACCTGGATCAAATAATCTGATTGGCTGAAGTTAGAAGTGGGCGTGGCATCTTAATTTATTCAGCAGGACAAGGGTTAAGTGGACACTTCTGCCCTTGAATTTAGACATGTACATGGATGCAAATATTGATTCCAGTCTGGAAACAAATACAGAATGACAAACAGTGTAGATCCTGATGTGACAGCTCATTTAGAGCTGTCACATCAGGATCTACACTGTTTGCACAGATATCTGTTTCGGTCTACAGGACTGAAAGGGTCAAGTCACAGTGGGTTGATGCAAGGGTGATAAGGAAAGGCTCCATGCAATGAAGCCCCATATAGTCTGGACGCTTCCAGTAATACATGTACAACAAACATAATTGTCAAAGAGGGCTTGTTAACCCTTGCCCTGCTGAACCCGGATATACCCTGCCTTTGCAAACAGTGTATATCCAGATCATTGATTGATTGTGTTGGGGTTTAACGACACGTCAACCCTTGTGGGTCATTTTGTGTCGTCTCCCAGAGAAAGGGAAAAAAGAGATAGAAGAGATAGTAGAGGAGATGAAAGAGACGATTAGGGAAGAAATAGGAACAGGAATGAAAGTGAAGAAACAGAAGAAATAAAAACATTCCCCCTCTACCCTTACCTGCTACAAGGATAGCAGGCCTTGCCCAACTGTAAGCCAATTTCAGTTGGACGCCCCGGTGACGTAAGATACACGACACCATTGCCACTCCCGACCACCCCCAGTTGGCTTCTGAAGAAGCCAACTGATCTGGATCTGCACTGTTTGCCATTAGGTATGTGAATTTGTAGCAACAATCCGGAACAAATAATCTGACTGGCTGAAAATTAGAAGTGGGTGTGGCATTTTAATCTAATCAGCAGGACAAGGGTTAAGGAGGTGATAATTCTGGGATGTTTCTTAATTTCTTCATAAAAACATAGGTTGCCGGTACTGATTAGAAGTGGCTGGCAGAGGCACTTCTAATGAGTACCCACATCATGATTTTATTTTATTTATTTTTTTTGTGTGTGAAACTGTTTTTGAGTCAGTCCCTTGGAAATTCTTCTAATAGCTCAAGAAAAAGGTTTATTTAGTGGTATTTTTATGGAAATTTACTTCTTTTATCATGAAAAAATGTGTATATTAATTAGAATTGCCTCATGAACGTGATTCTAATGAGCACACTCAACACACCATTTTTTTATTTTTTTTTATAGACGATGGAGAAAACATCCCTAAACCACATTTGCTTCCAGACCTGGTGCTATAATTAACCCTCAATGGCTTTAACTACCCATGTCTAGAACAAATTTCCATGGTCCCAAAAATGTTCGAACCATTGAAGTTTTACTGTATTTCGATACAGACAACCTTCTCTATACAATGATAAAACTAGTCATAATGACAATTTGACAGTCATGAAACCTTCGATTAAGAGGTAACAATTAGTCACAAATTATGCAAGAATATTGTATTTAATACTTCAAAGAAACATATGTTTTGGATATTTCTTAGAATTGCCTCATTGAGGCAATTCTAACAAATATCCAAAACTATGTTCTAAGAGAAAATAAGAGAAAACAAGACATTTCTTACATATCAATCTGCTCATTAAGTATTCTGTTCAACAGCAAATTCACTTTTAATGGCAACATCTTTGGGAAAAAATGGTGTCCTTGTAACGAGGGTTCACTGTACTTACATTAGTGTTACTGGGCTGATTTGTCGGTGACTGAGACAGGGGACCAGACTGACTCGGATGGATTGGTGATGGCGCACTAAGATGCATTGGTGGTTGTTGACTAAACACTAAAATATCAAGAAAGATTACAATAAATACCATATTAAACCTAATTACCACTCTGTGTTCTTAGATTTTTCAAAAGTACGAGTAATTTATATCCACCTAATAAAGGCACACTTTAAAGAAAGTGCTGCAGAGAGCTTTATAAGAGGATTATTTGTTTGTTTGTGTTGAGGTTTTATGGCCCAGTCAACCCAATGAGGTGATGTCTAGCGCGGTCAGTTTACCTAGCTACACGTTTACTGGGCAGGCTTAGTCCTCTAAGTCACAAATTTTGCACATTCTTTCGCCAGAAACTGACAACTGCCCTTCTTGAATCAGCCGAAGGGAGAGAATGACCGTAGAAAATATTTCATAATCAATCTCCACGAAAGAATGTTACCTCGGCGGGGGTTGAACCCGCGACCTCCTGGTCTCCAGTCGGACAGTGCATCCAACTGAGCCACCGAGGCCGGCAAGAGGATTATTTAAATGATACTTCAACAATAATCTTTCCCCACTTCAGATTTTCTATATAAAAGCACGTTATTGGTGCTCATTCAACCCATTGTAGACTGAACAGACTCCCACACTATATATTCAAAGAGTCCAATTTAAATTTTAGGTAGGTGAGGCTATGAGATTTAGATAGTCCTAGAGAAAAATGGCTGACGTATTTGCAAACAGTGAAGACCCTGATCAGATGCTGCATTCTGCGGCGTCTGATCTGGATCTGCACTGTTTGCCAATTACCCTTTTAGGGGTCTCCCGACTACAATGGGTTAAATTGCATTGACAAGCAATCAAAAGAGTACCCAAAATATTTGCTTTTCAGAGCTCTAGATAAGAGGGAGTAAAGGGTATTTCAGCATTGAATTTTTGAAAATCAGCATTGAAACTGAAGTTGAGGGGGTAAAAATACTCAATGAAATTTTGGATTTCAGCACTGAAATCAAATTTAGGGGGTAAATTTTTTTTTTCAGTAAACTTAACATCTTTTAGTATATTTAGGAATTTCCCTCACATTGATTCTTTTGTGAGCAGTAGCAGTGCACTATATCAGAAAAGGTTTAACCCTTAAAGCACCAATGACAAATACATTTCTAAGTGTTTTAAGTCTTATTTTTCAGATAAAAAAAAGCTTGGCATTTGATGTGAATTGTGTGCTTAGCAGACAATTCACATCAAATGCCAAGCTTTATTTTCTATTTTGTATGCTACAGTTATGCTTGGTGCTTTAAGATTCAAGAGTTAAGCATTGCAAAAGGGCATTTAAGCATCAAGCTTTAAAGCAGGTGGTAAAATACTCATTGTACCAAACCCTTATCTAGAGCACTGGCTTTTATGAAGTTTATTTGTGTTGAGGTTGAGTCAACCCAATAGGGTCTTGTCGAGAGCGGTCAGTTTACCTAACCACACGTTTACTGGGCAGGCTTAGTCCTCTAACCAGTATGAAGTACATGGGCTGTAATCTTAAGACTATAAAATTGCTTGACTGTGCACTTAGGGGTATGAGCTGTAGTTAGGTTGAAAACAGTAATTTGGAATGAGTGAAGTGAATGCGACCAACAAATGATCCAAATTAATCTGTACATCAGTGGCCTGATTAGATTAACAAGCACTCAAGACAGTTTGTGCACCCAAACAGACAGTGTCTCATTTTCCTCCATAAATTTGACCCATTATAAATGTTATAGTTATCACAGCCCTAGACAAGAAGGGAATCTGACCTATGCAATTTCTAAAGTGAACTGTTTTTGGGGAAAAAATCATAATAAAATATTTGTTGCTTTTCTCCACTGAATTTTATTTGTAGACATTTCACAATAATGTAAAAATTTTTAAGAAAATTGAACAAGGGGAACTTATTGCAATCCCAAACCAGATCTCCACAATATTAATGTACATACCAAGTTTTGTGAAAGTTCATTGATATTTGCTCATGTTATGTCAGGAAACGGAAGTAGACAGATTGGAATCACCTTCAAGGAGATGCATCATAGGCCAGGGGTTGAGAAGACTCCATATGCGACGTTTCGACAAAAGTCTTCCTCTGGAGATGCAATAACAAGAAAAATACAAGATGGCCAAAGGCGGCCATATTTGTTGAGAGACTGAAACCAAATTTGGGTGAGCACAACTAGACCAGTTAGCGAACATTCTAGACAAGTTTTGAGAAAATCTGAAGAGTAGTCTAAGAGGAGATGGAATAGCAAGATTGTTACAGTGCTATTTGTTTGTGTTGAGGTTTTACGGCCCAGTCAACCCAATGGGGTCATGTCGAGCGCGGTCAGTTTACCTAACCACACTTTACTGGGCAGGCTTAGTCCTCTAAGCTGTTAACCAGTATTGTGCACATTCTTCCGCCAGAAACTGACAACTGCCCTTCTTGAATCAGCGGAAGGGAGAGAATGACCGTAGAAAATATTTCACGATCAATCTCCGTGAAAGAATGTTGCCGACCTCGGCGGGGGTTGAACCCGTGACCTCCTGGTCTCCAGTCAGACGGCGCATCCAACTGAGCCACCGGGGCCGGCTGTTACAGTAGTAAGTAAACGGGAAGTCATAATTTTCAAGATGGCCATCTGGCAGACTTATTAGTCAATGGACCGAAATCCTTTTCACACAAGACACATCTAGGAATTGAGAGGAATCCATATGCAAAGTTTCGATGAAATTTCTCTACCGGTTACAGAGTAGATGCGATAAAGAGAAAAATCCAAGATGGCCTATGGCAGCCTTATTTATTGACGGACTGGAACCAAATTCAACTAGGTCACTAGGGGAACATCCCAGACAAGATTTAAAAAAATCTGACCAGTGGTTTTGGAGGAAATGCAATTACAAGAAATTAATTACGGACGGATGTAAGGGCAGATGGTAGGACACTTTTTTTTTTTTTTACAGAAACCAGTATTATGTCATATTTTTACAGAATAAGTCACATAAACGTATGGACAACAGTCAAATAAACCCAATTTCGTGTTGGTACAGATGGAGGCATGGATGGCCGGATGGAAGTATGGATGGATGGATGCTGGACAGTCCCCCTGTAGAATAAGCTCTACCTACAGCAGAGCTAAAAAAAACATTTTGCCTAGAACTATGCTGTAAGCATATTGTTTTTCCACAATGAGCCACTTTTTTTGTATCACTAATAGATTATTAGATTGCACCAAACAAACAGTTAACACAATGATAAACTGGACAAACAGTGTGCATAATGGATGGCCCTGAACCATCATTAACCTAAATTATAATCAATACATGTAGTTTCATCTTATATCGAAATGTGATGCACAATTACAACACGTACATGTAGATTACAATTAACAAATACCAGTTTCTGCCATAGATTCAGGTAAGGCACTTTTTTTTCTCAAACTTAAATCATTAATTTTTCTTATTTCTCCACAAAAAACATGTTGTGGGTACTCATTTGAAATGCATCAGGGAGCTACTTCTAATGAGTACCCACAACATACTTTTTCATGGAAAAATAAGGAAACTATTTACTGATACACAGTCTTAACTGAACTACGCTGCTATACTTTCAGATGAGCTTATCATTAAATGGATTTCTTTTCCCTCCAAGTATAACTTGTATATTAGAACACAATTAGACCACAATAACAAACAAATGACAATCACTATAGTTTCTACAAAACTCGGGATAGACCAGGACAACATATGGACTTACTAATGGGTGACATAATTCTACGCGGTGATGGGATTCTATGTGGTGATGGGATTCTTTGTGGCGAAGGGATCCTATGTGGCAATGGGATCCTGTTTGGTGATAGGATCTTATGTGATCTTGAGCTTTGTTGTGAAAGCAAAGCTGGATGAATTACAGGTGACTCCGAGGAATGTCTTCTCTGTGGGAGGGTGGCTGACGGTTGTAATAAAGTCATCACATGTTTTTCAAGTCTTGCTCTCGGGGAAGTGGATCGGGCAATAATAGCTGATTAGAAAATGTGATATATACCAAAACTTTTAGTCACCCTTATTCCTTACCATACTAGTCTTAAAATTTGAATGACAATTTTACTACCTGTGTATCTAAAAACTGCTAGACGGATAGCAAAAAGTATAGACCCTAGGATCAGTTTAGAGTTGTTTTACAACTCAGTCAAACCACTAGGGTCATGTCAAGCGCAGTCAGTTTTCTTGGGCAGGCTTAGTCCTCTAAGCGGCTAACAGTACTTGTGCACATTCTCTCGCCAGAAACTGATAATTAACATTAACAATATCACAGATGCAAATTGCAGAAATTTAATCACCAGACCAAGTGCTTCTGATGAGAATCCACAACATGTTTTCACATAAAAGCGAGACAATAATACCCAGCCTCTATTGTGTGCTGGGCAGATAACTCGTCAAAAATTGATGAAATTAGCCCATTATTGAATTTCAATGAATTTTGGTAAAACTGAACTGAAGGGCATGAATAATTAATGGGCCCTAAATTTTGTCGCTTTTCATGGGTGTCTACCCATTAAAAATGACCATCAAAAAATAGTAGTGATTATATCACTAGCCGTTAATCAAAAATTTGAAATTATAAATTGCCAATGAATTGCCTTTTCTTAATGGCCATTATAAAGCTGTCATTTTTCTTTTTTTTTTTGCCACACAAAATTCATGGTAACTAATGGGAAATTAATAGCTATTTAATGGCCATTGAATTTTCACTTTTCATGGGTGGACATTCATGGGTAATTCATGGTTCATTCATGTCCAGTTCTGCAGTTGTGTAACAGCCCTTCTTGAATCAGCGGAAGGGAGAGAATGACCATAGAAATATTTCATGATCTATCTCCATGTAAGTATGTTGCCAACCCGGCAGAGATCAAACCCACGACCTCCTGATCACCAGTAGGACGCCCACCGGACAGCCACCAAGGCTGGCTAGACCCTGAACAGACTTCACATTCTGTAGCATATGATTGTACTTTGATCTGGGTTAACTCTCTTTCCTCAGGTAGAACCCTAAATATACATGATACCGTTACCGCTTGCCCATACTTGCCTTAAAACTTGAACAAGTCCATTTTACTACAAATGTCTTGTCTTTAAAACTGTTGGATGTGAGGCAACTAGTGTAGACCCTGATCAGACATTGCATTCTGCAGCATAAGATCTGGGTCTACACAGTTTGCTCAGGCCTATCTGTCCAACTACTCAGGGTAAAAAAGGTCACACATGCAAAAAATCTTCAAGAATCTAAGCTGTTTCATTAAGTCTGGAAATACGAGGCTAACATTTTTAAGTAGAGGACAGAGTGGTACTGTAGAGATTTACAATTGATCTAGTCAATGCTTAGCATGCTGAATAGACAACATTTTGAAATACAGTCGACTCTCGTTATCTCGAATTCCAAGGGATTTCCACTTTATTTTGTTACCTGCCGTCATAGTTTCATGTTAAAACAGGGACCAGATTTTCACTTTGAGATAAGCAGTAATTTGAAATAAGCGAGTTCGAGATAACGAGGTTCGACTGTATATCAGTTTGTCATCTGCTGAATTTTTTGAGAGGGTGGCACTGTTTAAAAGGCTTTAAGCAGAAGACCACGGTGGAAGAGGAGAAGGCAATTTAGCCTCCAGCCTCCTGTTAACGAAAAGCATGGGAGAATACCGTAAATATAATTTCATGATCAATCTCCACAACATCTATGTGGCCCAGCTGGGATTCAAACTTTCAAACCCTGGATCAAACACTCTACTGATACCACTAGCCTGGCTCTACTCCGTTTAAACTGGCCATCCCAGAATTTTACTAGGGCATATGATGAAGCTGACAACCCAAGCACATTGGTTTGTTTGCGATGTGTTTCATTGCCTCTTGCCTTTTCAAAACTAGAGCTGCCAGAGAATCTGACTACAAGGCATCCTAAACCCAAGGCATTTTAATCCATGAGTTATGGGCCCTTGGCCCGGATTCCTGAATACAACTTTTTCAAAGCCCCCAAGTGTGGTATAAGTTCAATCAAAGTAGGACCACAAACATAAAAGTTATTGAGCAAAATGTAGTTTAATGTTTTTGAAAACCTACCAAGGGATACAACTCCAAGAGTTATGGACCCTTGGCCTCTATTCTGGTATACACGATACATCCAGTCATTGTCCATTTGATATTTCTAGCTTTCATAGTTCCTTAGAAATCTGTTACGAAAATTTTCAAGAAAGGCAAAATTTGAAAACCTATGAAGGGACATATTATTCCAAGTTATGGGCCCTTGGCCACCATTCTGCCATTTCACCTCCCTTACCTTAGAGACCAAGTTTGGTATAAGTTTCATTGAAGTAGGACCACAAACATAAGTTATTAAAAACCTACAAAGGGACATAACTCCAAGAGTTATGGACCGTTGGCCCCTATTCTGGTATACACAATACATCCAGTCATTTCCATATTTATACAAACTTTCAGCTTTCTAGCTTTCATAGTTCCCGAGAAATCTGTTATGAAAATTTTCAAGAATGGCAAAATTTGAAAACCAATAAAGGACATAACTCCAAAAGTTATAGGCCCTTGGCCGCCTTTCTGCCATTTCATCTCCCTTACCTTAGAGACCAAGTATGGTATAAGTTTCATCGAAGTAGGACCACAAACATAAAAGTTACTCACCAAAATGCATTTCAATATTTGAAAACCTACAAAGGGACAAAATTCCAAGAGTTATGGACCCTTGGCCCATATTCCAGTATACACTATACATCCAGTCATTGTCCATGTTTATACAAACTTTCAGCTTTCTAGCTTTCATAGTTCCTGAGAAATCTGTTATGAAAACTTTCAAGAATGGCAAAATTTGAAAACCTATCAAGGGACAGAACTCCAAGAGTTATGGGCCCTTGGACACCATTCTGCCACTACATCTCCCTTACCTCAGAGACCAAATGTGGTATTAGTTTCATTGAAGTAGGACCACAAACATAAAAGTTATTAAGCAAAATGCATTTTAAATTTTTGAAAACCTACCAAGGGACATAACTCCAAGAGCTCTTGGCCACTATTCTGCGACTACACCTTACTTACTTTGGTGACCAAGTGTTGTATAAGCTTCATTGAAGTAGGACCACAAACATAAAAATTATTAAGCAAAATGCATTTTAATTTTGCAGTCATGGAATCACGGAATGACAGAATCAGGACATGGCAAATCCAGTATAGCCCCTCTTTTTCAAAGCGGGGCTGTAAACAGGTAATAAATTACAGCTATGTATACCAATTAAAATAAAAGAAAAAAAAGCCATATTAAATATCCATTATCTTATCAATGAATTAACTGACTCTGATACAATCTTTTAAACATGCATAAATAATGCATTATAATAAAATGAAAGAGTTCCCTTGTCAATCAGAAATCTAATGGTTATTAAATGACTCCCCCTTGTATCTAACATATTTACCCGAAGTATTTGAACAGGCAGGCCTCAGCAAACAGTGAGACCCAGATCAGATGCCACAATTTGTGGCATCTGATCTGGGTCTACACTGTTTGCCACTGATTCAGGTTTCAGACAAATCAACAAGTAGTAGATAGCACTTGTTTAAATTTTAGAAGTATTGAAAAAGTGTTTAGCATCAAAATAGCAATTTTGCCTTCAGCAGAATAAATCCCAAACAAAGAAAACTACAAGTCAATAAAAAAAAAAAAAAAAAAAAGCAAACTGAAAAGAGTACTTACTGATGGGTGAGGGGACACGGGGTGATCCTGGAGTTTGTTGTGAGAAAAAAGCTTGTTGTAGGATGGGTGATACTGATGACTGTCTCCGTGGAGTGGGTACCCTCGGCGTGGATGCCGGTGGCTCTACGATATTGACCATAGGCTGTTGTGGGGGAGGAGTAGGTGAGGCAGGCTTGGTAATGATAGTTGGATTAGCCTTTAGAAAACTAATGACAGGATCTCCAGCAGGCACTCGTCGGAGCTCCTGTGACTGCGATACTGGGTTTGCCTGAAGGAAGTTAATTAAGGGATCACCAGATGACACTCTTCTAGGCTCCTGAAATTAAAAGAAACCAAAAATTAAAAAAAAACCAAAAAACCCCCAAAACCAGATGACCCCCATACCAGAAAGACCTATAGATATCTCCTTGCAAGTCTGATGGAAATCCACCAGTTTGTTAAAGAGAAATCTTGCCTACTGTGTTTGGTTGTCAGAAATATACTTAACCCTTAAACTGCCAATCACAACAATTGTCGTCTACTTAGTCATCTGCTTGTGATTTTAACTTTGAATCTTTAGATGGTGATGTTAAATTCTACAGAAATTAAATTTTTGGATATAGTTTTCATTCATAATATCACAGATGCAAATTGCAGAAATTTATACACCGAACCGAGGTGCTTCTAATGAGAACCCACAATATGTGTTTTCACAAAAACGTGAGACAATAATGCCCAGCCACTTTTGTGTGCTGGACAGGTAACTCTATCAAAAATTGAAATAATTTGCCCATTAGCAATCCCAAACCTTATCTCCACAATATCAATGCACATACTAAGTTTGGTAAAAATCCATTGATATTTACTCAAGTTCTCTATTGGAAATGAAAATACAGACATAGCAGACAGATAACTCTGTCAAAAATTGAAATAATTTGCCCATTAGCAATCCCAAACCAGACCTACACAATATCAAAGCATATACTAAGCTTGATAAAAATCCATCGATACTTACTCAAGTTATCATCCCCAAATGAACATACGGATGGAAGATCACAGAATAAACCGAAATTGTCTCCTAATGTATCATTTGTATTTTCTTTGGATAAAACAGAGTACCCTTACCCTAATCTACCACTTTTGTGGGGCCGTCCTCGGCGGCTCAGTTGGACGCGCCGTCCGACTGGAGACCAGGAGGTCGCGGGTTCAACCTCCGCCGAGGACGGCAACAGTCTTTCGTGGAGATTGATCATGAAATATTTTCTACGGTCATTCTCTCCCTTCCGCTGACTCAAGAAGGGCAGTTGTCAGTTTCTGGCGAAAGAATGTGCATAATACTGGTTAACCGCTTAGAGGACTAAGCCTGCCCAGAAAACGTGGTTAGGTAAACTGGCCGCGCTTGACATGACCCCACTGGGTTGACTGGGCCGTAAAACTTCAACACAAACAAAAACTACTTTTGTGGTCAATCAGCGTATGCTGGACGGACGACCAAAAGTGACACCATAATAACCCGCCACTATCATGTAGCAGGGCATAATAAAGGGCTAAGAAAACTACATATAAATCTGGAAACGCCCCCTGTATAGAGCTAAAATCTGACTTAGAAATGCAAGGAGATCAAATAAGTAACAGAACTGAAAAACTAACATCTCCAACTTCTCTTCAAAAAGATAGGGTACAAAAGTTACCTGTGCCTGACTAGCTGAGAGTTGAGTAGGAGGGGGTTGCTGAGGAGGCTGGGTAGTCTGTGGTGCTCCAGTAGGGGGCTGTTGTTGGAGCCTCATATTTTCAATGGCAGCCTGACGTATTTGCAGCTGCTGCTCCTTGTTTCTCTGTAATGCCTAGAAAACAGATTACCTGATTTACCTAAATATTCAAAGGCATGCCATACAAACATAGCAACAGATAAGGCTCTTTTTTCATCCAAAAAGTGCCGATATCTTTCTTATTTCTTCACGAAAACATATGTTGTGGGTACTCATTAGAAGCGGCTCGGTGAGCCGCTTCTAATGAGTACCCACAACATATGTTTTCGTGAAGATATAAGAAAAATATTATGTGGATACCCCCTCTTATCTGTAGCTATGTACAAACAAGATTCCAGGTTCTTAGAATTTTAGCCAGCTTGAACAAGTTTTGTCCAGCAAATCTGGCTGTCCTACCCTCTGATTTTGCATACACTGTTCAAATGCTTTAACTAGGTCTGGACTCAGAGTAAAGAATGTTGACCTGCTCCTAGAGGAGCAGTTTGATCAGAGCCTGCACTGTTTCCAATAAGCCAACACACATGAGCAAGTGAAAAGGTAACCCTTAAAATGCCAAGAAAACCTGCATCTGAAAATGTCATCTGTTTGTGTTGTCTGCTGAATATTCTTGCAGACTTTTCAAACCCATTTTTGCATACAGGCAAACAGTGTTGACCCGGATCAGACTGCTCCTAGAGGAGCAGTCTGATCTGGATCCACACTGTTTGCAAAAATGACTTTTATAATCACAAGCAGATGACAAAGCAGATGACAATTGTTGTGACTGGCAGTTTAAGGGTTAATTCAAATGTTAGAGTAAGGTAAAGAGATACGGTGACCAAATACTCACATAGCTCTAGATAAGGCTCTTTTTTCCATGTAGCATAATAGCAAAATGTTTCATAGCTACAGATAAGAGTGGGTATCCACATAATATTTTTCTTATTTCTCGACGAAAACATATGTTGTGGGTACTCATTAGAAGTGCCTCGCCGAGGTGCTTCTAATGAGTACCCACAGCATATGTTTTCATTGAGAAATAAGAAAGGTATCAGCAGTTTTTGGATGAAAAAAGTGCCTTATCTGTTGCTATGTGTTTCATAGCAACAGATAAAGCATTTTTGTCATCAGAAAAATGCTGATATTTTTATTTCTCCACGAAAACAATGTTGTGGGTGCTCATTAGAAGTGCCTCGCCGAGGCGCTTCTAATGAGTATCCACAACATCTGTTTTCCTGGAGAAATAAGAAAAATATTATGTGGATACCCCAACTTATCTGTAGCTATGATATTTGTCAGTGTTAGCAGCAGTTTGGAAATAAAAGGATGATGCAACCATGACTGATTTAAACCTTGCCATACTGAATAAATTAAGATGCCAAACTCTTGTCATACTGAATAAATTAAGATGCCACGCCATCTTCTAATTTTCAGCCGATCAGATGACTTGATCCAGATTGTTGATAAAAATTCACATACGAAATAGCAAACAGTTCAGATCTAACCATACTTTTACTGGGCAGGCTTAGTCCTCTAAGCGGTTAACCAGTATTATGCACATTTTTTGCCAGAAATCCCTCTAACATGTACGTTGGAGACTGTAGAACTAAGAGCTGAGCCTCATTTTTTTAAAAAATTTTCACATAACCAGAACGGGCCAACTGGTCTGGGCCATTTAGGTTTTGTACAACATAAATACTGTCAACAATCAGTATATGCTCTGACCAGGGCCCAGTTGTTCAAAGCTAACGACGTCGTTAGTTAACGATTCGTTAAAATTTACATTGGGTGATACGCAAATACGCTGAAATTTTTTGCTGAAAAAATGTGAGTAGCTTTTGCAATGCAAAAGCTACTCACATTTTTTCAGCAAAAAATATCCGAATATTGTATATTGAATCCGCTAAAACAGTTAACGAAATGACCCTAAACGAACTCGTTAAGCTAACGACGCTTTGAACAACTGGGCCTAGACTGTTGGATGAGCATGAGCAGACTGAATTGGCTTGATGATGATTTGGTGTTTTATGTCTCTTTCATCATTGTCATATTAACCCTTGTCCTGCTGAATAAATTGCCACCCCCACTTCTAATTTTCAGCCAATCAGATTACTTGATCTGGATTGTTGCTATGAATTCACAAACTTAATGGCAAACAGTGCAGATCTAACTGATCTGGATCTACATTGTTTGCAAATGCAGGATATATCCGGGTTCAGCAGGACAAGGGTTAATTAAGATAATGTAGGGGTGATATTGAAAGGCTCTGTGCAATGAAGCATTGTCTTAGTCATAAGCTGAATATGATTCGGCTTGCCATAGATTTGTAATGTTACCTGCAGGAACTGCTTCTGTGCTGTTGAAGCATCTAGCAGGGGATCCTGGACCTGCCCTGGTGGTGGACCTGACTGACCCAACTGTGCCAAGTAATTTTCAGTAAACTGGAGCTCTGCTGGACCTGGCCGGCCATTCTGAAAGAAGATTTGAAGTTCTGAAGATTTGAGCAAAGTCACAAAAATGGTCTTTCATGACACAGTAAAACTTAAATGACTCGAACAATGATGGCTTGTTTACAGTGGCTGATTCAAACTCATTTTTGAGTCCTTAGGAAATTCTTCAAGAAAACAAATATGTAAGAAAATTTTAGGGATTTTTTTTTTATCTTACCATGAAATTGTATGTTGTGTGTACACATTATAATTGCCTGGATGCAAAAATTTGAATGAGTACACGCAATATACCATTATTTTATAGAAGGTCAAAAAGACATCCCTAAACTAGCCTCCTGACCTAGCTCTGTGATTAACTCTCAGTGGCTTGAACTATGTATGTCTAGAAGAAATTTCCAAGGTCCCAAAGATGTTCGAGCCATTGAAGTTCTACTGTATATAAATAGCCAAAACTCAGATGAGCTAATCAGGGCCTTTTTGTTGTCCACATGGAGAAAAGCTGGATATCGTATTTATCCTGGGTATTCAGACAGACAGGTCTTAGTAAACAGTGTAGACCCAGATCAGACTTGAAAATCTTTGGGCAAATGACTAGTTTTTGTTTGTGTTGAGGTTTTACGACCCAGTCAACCCAATGGGGTCATGTTGAGCGCAGTCAGTTTACCTAACCACACGTTTACTGGGCAGGCTTAGTCCTCTAAGCAGTTAACCAGTATTGTGCACAGTCTTTCGCCAGAAACTGACAACTGCCCTTCTTGAATCAGTGGAAGGGAGAGAATGACCGTAGAAAATATTTCATGATCAATCTCCACGAAAGAATGTTGCCGACCTCGGCGGGGGTTGAATCCGTGACCTCCTGGTCTCCAGTCGGACGGCGCATCCAACTGAGCCACCGAGGCCGGCGCAAATGACTAGTGAAGGCCTTGTTCATATTGTACTATTTTTTCAGGTACAGCACCAACTACCAATATGTTTTGTGGAGAAATAAGAGGAATATCATAGCTCCAGATAAGGCGCTTTTTTTTTTTTTTTTTTTTTTTTCAACCAAAAAGTATTGACAGTTTTTCTTATTTCTCAACACAAACATATCTGATACTCATTAGAAGCAACTCAACGAGGCACTTCTAATGACTACAAACAACATATGTTTTTGTAGAGAAATAACAAGAATTTCATAGTTCCAGGTAAGAGGGAGAATCCACATAACATTTTTTATTCTTCCACAAAACCGTGTTGTTGGTACTCATTATTCGAGGTGCATCATACGAGTACCCACAACATGTTTTCGTGGAGAAATAAGAAGATCAGCACTTTTTTGTTGAAAAAAAAAAAAAAAAAAAGCCTTATCTGGGTCTATATGGTGTGCAGGCTAATCTGAGCTTCATGCGTTTATAGTCATGTTGTCTTTGCAGACAATATAGATCCAGATCAGTCTGCATATAATGACATACAACAAAGACCCTGCTCAGACTATGCAGCTGTGTAGCTTAATCTGGAAATTGTTGTTTATGTACAGTGCAATCATACAATATAGGAGAGAAACCTGGCTACTGTAGGGAGGTAACTAGTTAAGAGCTTAAATACAGTCGAACTTCAATGGCTTGAACACCTTTGGGACCATGGAAAAGTGTTTGAGCCATGGGTAGTTCGAGCCAATGAAGGTTAATCATGGCGCTAGGTTGGGAAGCATATGTCGCTAATTCTGGGAAATCTATTGATCTTCTACACAATAATTGTATTTTGAGTGTACTCATTAGAATCGCCTTGAAGAGGCAATTCTAATAAGTACACACAACATACAATTTTGTGATAAAATAAGAAAATTTCCTTAAATATTTGTTTATTAAGCTATCGGAAGAATTTCGTAGGGACTCAAAAACGAGTTCGAATTAGCCATGGTAAACAAGCTATCCGTGTTCGAGCTATCGAGGTTTGACTGTATACAAGTATAGTCAAACCTCAACAACTTGAACACCGATGGCTCAATTACCATAGCTTATTCGCACTCTTTTTGAGTCCCTACTTCCAGGAGCTCAAGAAAACAAATTTTTAATGGAAATTTTATTTTATCAGAATTATTATTATTGTGCAGAAAATCAAAAAGACTTCCATAAATTATGGTTTTTTGCTTCCTGACCGGGTGCCATGATTAACCATCAGTGGCTCGAACTATCCATATCTGAACAAATTTCTATGGTCCCAAAGCTGTTCAAGCTACTGAGGTTTCACTGTACAGTTATGAAAATGTCAACCCCCACCCCCCCACTCCCGCCCCCACCCTCACAAAAACATTTTGCAGCAGACAGCACTTTACAAAGAAAAAAAAAATCTTTTCAAAACTTACCTGCATAAACTGATTGACTGCTACTGGTTCTGGCTTGTGTACATGTTGTAATTGTTGTTGTTGTTGTTGCTGTTGTTGTTGTTGTTGCTGTTGTTGTAGTTGATGCTGTAGTTGATGGGACTGTCCAGTTATAGGAGACATTGGCCTCTCTTCACTCTTCAACTGCAAGAACAGAGTAGAACAACCATAATCTCTAGACCAGTCCTTTTTTCCAGCAATAAAATAATATAGGGTTATTGCACTGATAATGGTGAATACTGTCCCTCGTTGGGATATCGAAGGACGCGAGCTTGCGAGCGTCTGTAGATATCCCAACGAGGGACAATATTAACCAATATCAGTGCAATAACCCTTTTATTATATAGCTATAAATATTGTTCTCTCATTCTGCTTCTTATTCTGTATTTTTGTTTAATTTGACACTGCTAATAGCGTTTTCTGTAACAGTGCAAAACTGATATTAGAAAGTAATATCATTTTTGCACTAGTGCAATATCAAATTATTATTTTTGCACTGTTACTGTTTTGCAGCGAATCTAACCGTAAAAACAAAATTATTCGAGCAAAAATCAGTTGTGTTGCTTCACTTGCGACTTTCAAACTTTAAGAATAATTTATATTATCTTTTGGTCCATTATGACGTCATATTTCATGCCAAGTGAAAATGACGCCGGCAATTTTGACGTTATACAACACTAACATTCCACAATGGTAATAAAGTTTTAGATTTGTTAATGTTCAACAAACAAGCATCACTGATCTAAAGAAAGCGTGCATTTTTGATATTGCACGCTGGTATTGAGAAATATCGGTATCTTTGTTCTTCCAATTTTATCGTGCATTTCTCATCATTTAATATTTAAGTTATACAACAAAAGATTTTAATGCTGCCAAAAGGCATACGGTTAGGGCAGACATAATAACTGCCCTAGGTTTAATATTTTAGCTACATTCACAGCTCGAGATAAGAAGGGTATCAGGTAAATATTTTTCTTATTTCTCCATGAAAACATATGTTGTAGGTACTCATTAGAAGTGCCTCTGCGAGGCACTTCTGATGAGTACACACAACATATATTTTCATGGAGAAATATGATCAATACTTTTGGGTTGAAAAAACATCTTATCAAGCACTCTGATTACTACATCTTTCCTAACATTTAAACCATGAAAACATATGTTGTGGGTACTCATTAGAAGCACTAATGAGTACTCACAACATATGTTTTTGTGGAGAAATAAGAAAAAATATCAATATATTTTGGCTGAAAAAAAAAAAAGTGCCTAATCTGGAGCTGTGATTACTATACTACCCACTTGTAACAGTATGTGGTTCTATGAACCCCAAACACAGTGTTATAAGGGACAGTCAAGTGTTCTGCTACTTTCAGTGAAAGACTGCTAGAGGATGATGACCAGCTAATGGTGATGTTGATCTGGTGTTTTACATCTTTTTCAACATCTCTGAGCCATGTTGCAAAAAATTGGCTTTTAGGGGTTTCCGTCGAATCAACCTATCAATGCGCATGCTTGGTCCCTTCAGAGCTCTAGTTAAGAGGGAGTAAAGGGTATTTCAGTATTGAAATTTTGAAAATCAGCATTGAAACTGAAGTTGCGGGGATAAAAATACTCAATGAAATTTTGGATTTCAGCACTGAAATCAAGTTTAAGGGGTAAAAGTTTTGAGGGAACTCTACATCTTTTAAATAAAAAAGCAATTTCACTCACATTGATTCTTTTGAGAGCAGTAGCAGTGCACTAGATCAGAAAAGGTTTAACCTCTAAAACACTAATGAAAATACATTTCTAGGTGTTTTTTTTTTTGTTTTGTTTTTTTCAGAGAAAATAAGTTGCAGACAATTCACATCAAATGCCAAGCTTTATTTTCTCTGAAAAATTGTGAATTTTGTTTGCTACATTTATGCTTGGTCCATTTTGAGTTAAGCATTCCAATTGGGTAATTAAGTACAGTCGAACCTCGTTATCTCGAACTCCCTTATTTCGAATTACCGCTTATCTCGAAGTGAAAATCTGGTCCCTGTTTTAACATGAAACTATGACAACAGGTAACAAAATAATGTGGAAAAGAGGAGAAATTGCTCCCAAGGAGCAATTTCTCCTTTTTTCCACATAATTTTATAGATATATATTTCTAACTTCAGGAGTCAAATAACATATTCATTTGTTAGATGTGGTTGTTCAATTTATTGTTTTCCTCACTCTCTCAACTCTGATATGTCGAGGTACGGATATCTCGAAGTATTTCAGTGAGTCCCTTGGAATTCGAGATAACGAGAGTCGACTGTATTAAGATTAAAAGCAGGGGTAAAATACTCATTGTACCAAAAACTTATCTTTGCCATGATGCAGATGATGATGGGATAATGAAAGGCTCTATGCAATGAAGTGCTGTACATGATGATGATGAGTTCAGGTTTAATGACGCATCAACCCATGAGGGTCATTTGCGTCAAAATGGTGAACTAACATGGTTCTGTAATGAAATGGTTATAATGATAAGTCATACGAGGGCTGTTCGAAATGAATTGCTTATTGTCCTCTAGCTCGATATCCACGTGGGGCACGATAAAAACCAATACATACCTGTATAGGGTTATTCAATATCTACACAATGGTGTATAAATGTACATGTTAGACTAAGTGTAAGACATAAAATTTGCCATTTGAATACACGCAGTCATTGACCACTGCAGTAAAAATGGTTGGTAGAAGCGTCAACAAAAAAGATGAAATACAGGCTTACATCAAAGCTCCCTCAAAACTTGGTTGTTCTTTGAAGAAGCTGATGACTGAAATTTCTACTGCTTTTGGACCTTCTTGTGTGTCTTATGACACAGTTCGGCGGTGGAAAAAGAAATTTGAGTCTGGTGTAGAGTCCATCAAAAATGCATCGAAATCAGGTAGGCCAAAATCTGCATCTCGTAAAGAAATCGTTTCCAAAATAAAGAAAATCATTGAAGGATATGCCAGATTTACAGTTCGTGATATTGCACGAAAGGTAGGCATATCACTTTCAACGGTTCATCTTATTTTGAAGAAGCATTTGAAAGTCAGAAAGATTTCTGCTAGATGGGTGCCACATCTGTTGACTGACGAGCAAAAGAGGCAACGGGTTAAAGTGGCCAAAAAGCTGCTTCAAATGTTTCCAAAATATGACAAAAAGCAGTTTGCCAATGTCGTCACAGGTGATGAAACCTGGGTCCATTATTTTGAGCCCGTCAGAAAGGTTAGCAATAAGATCTAGGCCACTAAACACAGCAAACGCCCAATAATTGCCAAACGTTCTTTGAGTACAAAGAAGGTTTTGTATGCAATCTTCTTCTCTGGTGAAGGAGTCGCAATGAAAGTGCCAGTGAAAAAGGGCAAAAGCATCACCGGAAAGTACTACAAAGACGTAGTACTGAAGAAACTGAAAAAGTATTATCAGAAACGATGCCCTGCCACTGGTTTTAAACATGTCCGTCTTCTACATGACAATGCCCCAGCTCATACCTCCGCAATAGTTACGGCGTTTTTTAAGAAAGAAAAAGTAACTGTTTTGCCTCACCCCCCCCGTATTCCCCAGACCTTGCCCCATGTGATTTTTTGGTTTCCGAAATTGAAAGCATTCCTTGCTGGGCGGAAATACCAGTCCCGACAGGCACTTGGATCTGCCATTCATCAGTACCTTATTACTGTGCCCAAATCAGCGTACCGTGACGCCTTCAAGAAGTTGAAACATCGGCTGAAACTTTGCATTTCTAGCCACGGGGAGTACTTCGAGGGCATAAAATGAGTACTTTTGGGCTAACTTGAAATTTGAAGTCTCCAGATAGAAATAAGCAATTCATTTCGAACATCCCTCGTATATGCATAAAATGTAAAACTAGAACGAAATTGAAGTGCTGTACAATCATGACTGAATTTATCCTCTTATATTTGCAATGGGCTGACCAGTTCTATCTCTACTTTCTTAATGCTGAATGCCAAGCAAAAGGGCAGCTAGTGCCATTTTTAAAGTCTTTGGTATGACTTGTTTGGGGTTCTAAACCACAACCTCCCGGCACAAAGTGGACGCTCGACCAATATTGAGCCACTATGCCACTTCTACTTTTACCACAGACTGAAAACATTAATTTGTTGTGCAAAGTAACCAAGAATACCCTGCCTACATTCAACAGATTTGTACAAACTATACGGTGGATAATGAGGACCACAATCTCATACCAGCCTAGGTACATATGCCATTACCATAGTAATCCTAAATACTTGGTTGGGTTGGAATTCAACACTACTAAATCATGTCAAGTTGGTCAGTTTACCTAACCACAGGTTTTCCTGGGCATGCTTAGTCCTCTAAGCAGTTAACCAGTACTTATGCATTCTTTTGCCAGAAACTGACAACTGCCATTCTTGAATCAGGGGAAGGGAGAGAATGACCATAGAAAATATTTTATGATCAATCTCCATGAAAGAATGTTGCCAACCCTGCGGGGGTCAAAGCCGCGACCTGATCATGTATCCGACTGAGCCACCAAGGCCTAAATATTTGGCCAAACAGGCCTAGCAAACACAATGGACCCAGATAAGAGAACACAAAATATGCTGTCTAATCAAGGCTACATTTACCCATTGTAGTCTGGAAACCCCTGAAAGGGTAATTGGCAAACAGTGCAGACCCAGATCAGACGCCGCACAATGCGGCGTCTGATCAGGGTCTCCAATGTTTGCAAATAGTTCATTTTTCTCTAGAAATATCTAAATCACATAGTGTGACATACCCAAAATCGAAATTAGAAGCTTCCAATAGATAGTATGGGAGAGTTCATTCAGTATACAATGGGTTAACTGCTACTCCTCCAGCTGTTTTCAGATATGTCCACTGGTAGTAAAGATTTTTAAAATTGGAGCTGTATGGCAAGAAGTTATCACTCAGCATGCTGGGTAAAAATTTCAGCAGACGACATTTTGAAATATCTTCTTTTTTTTTTTTTCCCAGAAAACAGGCTTTGGCATTTCTGCAAATTGTCTCCTTAGGAGACACTTTACATGAAACATCAAAGCATATTTTCTGGAAAAAAATAAAACTATCACCAATTTGTCATCTGCTGAATTAGTCCAGTTAGTCGTAAAGGTTAAGCTGTCCAAATAATCAAGGTAAATATGGTGGCCTCTTTTGTCAGAATAAAATTTTTACCTTTGGTGATTCCATGGGAGTTGCTGCCCCTGCTTTCATCAAGCTAATGAGTTTATTGAATGCCGTCAAATCATTTTCTTCTGGACTCCTGCTCCTCTGTATCTGTTGCTGGGGTGTCGAATGACTTGGTACATTTGGTGGCGTCATGCGTCTCAAATTCACTGGGGGACCAGGTTTAGCTCCAATTTGAAGATCAGCCTCTAATTCTGCAAGCGTCTTCACCCGTCCTGGAACATCTGTAAAAAAAAATCAGTAACTACATAAAATAAACTGGCAGCAGTAACAAACCAGGACCCAGTTGTTCAAAGCTAAAGATGTCCTTAGTTAACGATTCCTTAAAATTTAGATCGAGTGAAATGCAAATATGCTAAAAATTTTTGCTGAAAAAATGTAAGTAGCTTTTGCAGTGCAAAAGCTACCCACATTTTTTTCAGCAAAAAATATCAGAATACTGTATATTGAATACTCTAAAACAGTTAACAAAATGACCCTTAACGAGCTTGTTAAGCTAACGACGCTTTGAACAACTGGGCCCAGGTACTATGGGGGAGGAAGTGGTGAGGTAAGGGCTTAACCCATTTTAGGCTGAATAAACAACCCCACACTATATACTGGAAGAGCTGAATTTCAATGTAAGGTATGTCAGGCTATAAGATTTAGATATTCCAAGAGAACAACAATTCAGCCAAAGGCTATGGCGCACCTGCGAAGGAGTGAGAATGTTGAAAATTTACAAAGTGACTGAACCGTGAATATATAAGTCAAGGTCAAATATGGCTACTGCTGTCTGAGTTGTCATCCTGTGCAAGCTTATATCAAGTATCATCACTGTTGCCTTCATAGTCTTGGGAAATGAACTTAACATAAGGGTCAATGGTAGGGTTGACACAACTATTGATGGATTGACGGATGAACGGATGGGCGGAAAACCTGATCCTCCTATCTTCCCATGCTAAAAACAGGCACCACAAAAATGCATGAACTATTTGCAAACAGTGGAGACCCTGATCAGACGCCATATATGCAGCCTCTGATCTGGTTTGCACTGTTTGCCAATTACTTTTTTGGGGGTAACCAGACTAAAATGGGTTAGTAAAACTAATCAAGTGAGAAGATTGTTTCAGCTTTCTCTGCGAAAGTATATATTCACATAACTTCAGATAAGAAGGGGTATCCACATAATATTCTTATTTCTCCACTTAAACATATATTGTGGGTACTCATCAGAAGCGCCTTGGCGAAGCGCTTTTAATGGGTACCACAACTTCAAGTTTTTGTGAAGAAATAAAAAAATATCAGTACTTTTTGGTTGAAAATGCCCTATCTGGTCCTACAAGTAGAATCTACTAGTCACAACATGAAAAAATGTACTATATGATGTGTGACCAGCATTTACTCAGATCAGCCCTGTGCATCTGCACAGTCTGATCAGTATTTGCTAGGCTTTTGTGGAAAGCCAAACAGTCAAAGCTTCTACAGACTAACAGCAAATTCTAATTAGACTTCATTTCCCTACATTGCATGTCAAAGGCTGATCTAGGCTTTCACAGTTAGTCCAGAGCTATGCACAAAGTAACTTTTTCACAGATGTAGATATAGCGCACCATTTTTTTCAACAATAAAATGTTGATATTTTTCATAATTCTCTTTCAAAATGTGTTGTGGTTGATCATTAGAAACACTTCATATAGGTACTTCTAATGAGTAACCACAACATGTTGAGAAATAAGAAAATTATTTTTGATACTCCTCTCATGTAGTCCTTTTTTTTTTCTTCCATGAAGTTGACCTAAGGATCAACAACAGGTGATAATAAACAGACAGTTTTCAGGCTTAATACATCCCATCAACAATATTTCAGTCATTCCAAGATAAAAAGGTAAACTAGTAACTGTGTTTTCAGAGAAAACAGATGCCCCCCACCCCTCCCCTCCACTATTTCAGTCATTCCATTCCAAGATTTTGTTTGTTTGATTTGGGCTTAACGTCGCTTTCAACAACCTTTCAGTCATATCGCGACGGTGTCTAGATGTGGCAGAGAGCTCAATGCTCACTTTTAGAATGCTGCCTCACTGAAATATCACGCCCCAGACACTTTGACATGATATTCCACCCAGTCACATTATACTGACACTGAGCTGACCAGTTCTAGCTCTACTTTCTTAATGCTGAGCGCAAAGCAAAAGAGTAGGTAGTACCATTTTTAAAGTCTTTGGTATGACCTGGCCAGGGATCGAACTCGCAACCTCCCGGTCACAAAGCGGACGCTCTACCACTGAGCCACAGTGCCAGTAGCATTCCAAGATAAAAAGGTAAACTAGTAACAGTGTTTTCAGAGAAAACAAATGCCCTCCCACCCCCCACCCACACACATACAATATTCAGTTTTTCTACTGCTGTGACTATAAAAAGGTAAACTAGTAACAGCGTTTTCAGAGAAAACAAATGCCCTCCCACCCCCCACCCACACACACACAATATTCAGTTTTTCTACTGCTGTGACCTTGACAATTAAGTCAAGGTCACCAAAATCTAATCAGTTCTTTGTTATATTCCAATTACATATCCATGAATATTTGGTAAGAATCCTCCACTGGTTCACAAGATATTGTGCATTCAAGAAATTGTCACGCCAATACTAACATAATCTGCACCAAAAACAATATGTCCCCCTCCACATAGGTGGGTATCATAAACCAGCAAGATCAAAACCCATGACAGTGATTGTTTCCAGGTTAGGTGTTTTGTTACTCGTGTTATTTTTGCTCAAAAACATACACTCTGTACTCATTAGAATTGCCTTAGCAGGGCAATGCTAATGATGGTGGAAAATACCTAACACTTAGAATAGTTATTTCAGTATTAGCAGATGACAAATGTGATATTTTTGAAAAATTTGTGATATTTTATTTCATTTTTTTTTCCAGAGAAAATAGGACCTGACATTTCATGAAAGGTCAAGTCCTTTACCTTGGAAAAATAAAATATTGTCATTTTTATTTTAAATCTGTTGATTTATGGGATAAATACATGCCACAATTATCATTACTGTATTTATTCTTAGCAGGACAGAGTCCGGGACAAACAGTAAGGACCCTGATCAGAAACCACAGAGCATGGTGTCTGATCAGGGTCCACACTGTTTGTCAGTCACCCAGCAAAATTTTAGAAACACAAACAAGTAGTAACACGGACTTATTCAAATACTAGGATAAGTATTAGACAATTTGAGGTGCCCCCAATATTCAGGGCAAATATGGTATCTGGCACTATGGACAGGCTGCCAGAACAGCAAGTTTGCAAGTGCTAAGCCTGCCACTCATCCTAGGGCTAAATAAATTATGTGGTTAGGGTGTTAAACATGTTTGAAAAAAAAACAGAGGTAGGGATTATTTTTTTTCCGTTTTAGTTTTTATTTTTTTTTTTATATACAGAATTATATCATAACTACCAAATATATTTGGACTCGGCACCATAATTTGCATAAAATTTTACCAAGTTTGTATGACTAGCCTTTGACGGATCTAATACGAATTGACAAAATGACAGTGTAGACCCTGATCAAACTGCTCATATAGGAGCAGTTTGATCAGGGTCTACACTGTTTGCTCAAACCTACTTTTTCAAATTTTTTGCATAAATATTTTATCCCATAACACCCATAAATATTTTATCCCACAAGAATTCCGCGGAAGGCGTCATCGCACCTGCTGGCGCAAAAGTCACAGGAGCCACAATCAGAATGTGGTTATTAAATAAGTTTATTTCATTCTTAGCAGTGCTTACTTGGAAAACTGGGTTGAAAAAAATGTAGACAAAGTGCCAAGTGGGGCACATATATTCCAGGCCAGTCCCATTCCCTCTAATGGCTATATCTTCAGCACTGACTTTTCGTATCATACAGCCCAATGATAATGGAACATTGACGTAAAATGTGTAAAAGTCACTGGAGCATGAAATTTAGGTCAAGGTCACGGGTCAAGGTACCTGCTAATTCAGTACATCAAGGAGAAGTACAATGCAAGGTATGGTGGTTGTAGGCCTTATAGTTGAGGAGTTATCAAACATCAACGTAAAATTTGTCAAATATAGGTCAAGGTCACTGGGTCAAGGTACCTGCCAAGCCAGTGCAATGAGGTGAAGCACTATGCAAGGTTTAGTGGTTGTAGATCTTATATTTGAGGAGATACCGAACATCAATATAAAATGTGTCAAAGTCACTGGAGTGCACAATATAGGTCAAGGTCACCAGGTCAAGGTATCTGTCGAGTCAGTACATCGAGAAGAAGTGCTATATAAGGTTTGGTGGTTGAAGGCCTTACAGTTGAGGACATATGGAAGGGTGACATACACGGTGTAAAAGTCAATGGAGCGTGAAATATAGGTCAAGGTCACCCAGTCAAGGTACCTGCAGAGTCTGTACATTGAGGAGAAGCACTATGCAAGGTTTGATGGTTGTAGGCCTTATAGTTGAGGAGATATTGAACATTGACGTAAAATGTGTAAAAGGCACTGGAGCGCAAAATATAGGTCAAGGTCACCGGGTCAAGATACTTGCCAAGTCAGTACATATTGGAGAAGCACTATGCAAGGTTTGGTAGCTAGAGGTCTTACACTTGAGGAGATCTGGAATGTTGACGTAAATTATGTTAAAGTCACCGCAGCCAAAATATAGGTCAAGGTCACCAGGTCAAGGTATCTGCTAAGTCAGTACATTGAGGAGAAGCACTTTGCAAGGTTTGATGGTTGTAGGCCTTATAGTTGAGGAGATATTGAATGTCGACGCAAAATATGTCGAAGTCACTGGAGCGCAAAATATAGGTCAAGGTCACCGGGTCAAGGTACCTGCCAAGTCTGTACCTCTAGGAGAAGCACTATGCAAGGTTTGGTAGTTGTACGCCTTATAGTTGAGAAGATCTGGAACGTCAACGTAAATTGTGTCAAAGTCAATGGAGCGCAAAATATAGGTCAAGGTCACTGGGTCAACATATCTGCCAAGTCAGGAGGTCAGGGAGATGTGTCATGCAAGGTATGATGGTTGTTGTAGAATTGTAGTTGATTAGAATACTAACTTTGACGTAAATGTCGAACTTCAACATAAGAGAACTGTTAAGAGACAGACGGACGGACGAACGGACAGACGAATGGAAAAGCATGCACCTATGTTGCAAAGTCAGGAGGCCAGGGAGATATTTCATACAAGGTTTGATGGCTGTTTAGTCTTGTAGTTGATTAGAATACTAACTTTGACATAAATGTCGAACTTCGACATAACAGAACTGTTAAGAGACGGACGGACGGACAGACAGACGAACAGACAGACGAATGGAAAAGTGGGCACCTATGTCGCAAAGTCAGGAGGTCAGGGAGATGTTTCATGCAAGGTTTGATGGTTGTTTAGTCTTGTAGTTGATTAAAATACTAACTTTGACATAAATGTCGAACGTCGACATAAATGTTGACAGACGGACGGACGAATGGACAGACAAACGGAAAAGCGGACGCCTATGTTGCAAAGTCAGGAGGTCAGGGAGATGTTTCATGCAAGGTTTGATGGTTGTTTAGTCTTGTAGTTGATTAGAATACTAACTTTGACATAAATGTCGAACGTCGACATAAATGTTGACAGACGGACGGACGGACGGACGGACGGACGGACGGACGGACGGACGGACGGACGGACGGAAAATCGGACGCCTATATCGCACCCTGCTACAAGCAGGTGCGATAATAACACCTTATTTGTTTGTTCTTTTTTTGAGAAAACGACAAAAATTGCTAGGTTTCACCAGGAAAATTGGGTAGGCTTACCCTAAACACACATTTTTTTATTTGGCCTAGTAGTAAAATCAAGAGTTTGAAATGATACATACTCAAGGGTGACGAGAAGCCCGGGCTTGCTGTCCCACTGCTTGGATTAGAGTCTGCATTACCAAATATCAGAGCCTTCAGTTTAGCTTCTGTCTCTAGTGTACTTCTGTTTCCAGTTGCTGTAAACAGAGGCATGTATAAACATTATATCAACCCATGACAGTTACTTCTACCTGAATAATTATTTGAATAACCTCAGGTGATGCTCTGACTAAACTTAAATTTTATGTACCAATAAAAAAGTTTGTTTGTGTAAGGTTTTACAGCCCAGTCAACCCAATGGGATCATCGTGAGCGCAGTCAGTTTACCTAACCACACTTTTATGGGGCAGGCTTAGTTCTATAAGTGGTCAACCAGTAGTGTGCACTTTCTTTCACCAGAAACTGACAACTGCCCTTCTTGAATCAGCAGATTTAGATTAAACATATTTTATTGCAACATTAGTCAAAGGGATTGGACACAAGTTATACGTAACAGATAGCCCTCTCCTGAATCAGCAGAAGGGAGAGAATGACCATAGAAAATATTTCACTATCAATCTCCACGAACGAATGTTGCCGACCTGGCAGGGGTTGAACCTGCCACCTACTGATTACCAGTCGGTCGCGCATCCAACTGAGCCACTGAGGTTGGTCCAATAAAAAAGTATTTATCTGAATAACACCAACCATTGTAGGTCATTTTGTGTCATGTCCCAGAGAATGGGATCAAAGGGACAGAAGATGCAGTCAAGAAAGAGTGAACAAGAGGCCCACGGGCCACGGTTCGCTCACCTGAGTGACATAGCCACTGCAGACATGCAGATGTTATGCAACATTTTTCCAATCCTATCATCGCAACTAATGAAAATATCATCATTTGAGCAGTTCTTAGTTTTGAAGAAGAATATATGGGCCTGACAGTCTATGGAGCATGATCACTGGAATAAACTATCAATCACATTTCAACAGAAGGATCAATGTGAAATTTGGTGGAAATTGGCTAAGTGGTTTCTGAAGAATCACGATTTTATACATGTAAACAGCACAGTGGCAGGGAAATATTATAAATATAAACCAGATGATGGCCATCTTAGATTTCAGAACAATTTTAACTACTGTTGATCTACAAGTCACTTCGATACTTTCAATATAAATGTATATGGCCCATACAAATCGGGAAGCAAATTTGACCTTGGAGGTAAAAAGGTCAAATGTCAACATAGAACCATCATTTTAGCAATTTTGGTAGATCTCCTGTCCCCCATAATTTGTGCAAAGATTAGGACCCAGGGCTTATTTGGTTATGGAGAAAAAGATTTTTAAAGGTTTTTACCATATATGGGCATGGCAGCCATTTAGATCAATGGACCATACCCATTTTAGTAATCTTTCATTCTCCTGCCCACAGAGGCTCCGCATGAAATTTGAGCAACACTGGCCCGGAGGCTTCAGAGGAAAAGCCATTTGAAATTATCAACATTTTTTCCATACAAATGTATGGGGCCCATACAAATGCATACAGAAGCAAACTTGACCTCGCCGTAAAAAGGTTAAATGTCAATGTATGATAATTATTTTAGCAACTTTGGTAGACTGCCCATTCCAGATGATATATGCAAAGATTCAGCCACAAGCCATCCTTGGTTTTGGAGAATAAGATTTTTAAATGTTTTTTCCCATACAAATGCATAAGGAAGCAAACTTGACCTTGCCGTAAAAAGGTCAAATGTCAATGTATGACCATTATTTTAGCAACTTTGGTAGACCCCCTGTCCCCAATGATTTATGCAAACATTCAGCCCCAAAGCATCCTCGGTTCTATTGAAGAAGATTTTTAAAGGTTTTTACCATATATGGGCATGGCAGTCATCTTGGTCAACGAACCGTGACCATTTTAGCAATCTTTTGTTCCCCCCCTACCTAAGGAGGCTCCATATGAAATTTGGCCCAGAGGCTCCAGAGGAGAAGTTGTTTGAAATTCTGAACATTTTTCCCATACAAATGCATAAGGAAGCAAAATTGACCTTACCGTAAAAAGGTCAAATGTCAACGTACGACCATTATTTTAGCAATTTTGGTAGCCCTCCTGTTCCCGATGATATGCAAAGATTCAGCCATAAGGCATGCTCGGTTTTGGAGAAGAAGATTTTTAAAGGTTTTTCCCATACAAATGCATAGGGAAGCAAACTTGACCTTGCCGTAAAAAGGTCAAACGTCAAATGTACGACAATTCTTTTAGCAATTTTGGTAGACCTCTTGTCCCCGATGATTCCTGCAAAGGTTCAGCCCCTAGGCATACTCGGTTCCGGAGAAGATTTTTAAAAGGTTTCTACCATATATGGGCGTGGCGGCCATCTTGGTCAACTGACCGCGACCATTTTAGCAATTTTTCGTTCCCCCACCCTGAGGAGGCTCCATATGAAATTTGAGCAAAATTGGCTCAGCGGCTTCAGAGGAGAAGTTTGTTTGTGTTGAGGTTTTACGGCCCAGTCAACCCAATGGGGTCATGTCGAGCGCGGTCAGTTTACCTAACCACACGTTTACTGGGCAGGCTTAGTCCTCTAAGCGGTTAACCAGTACTGTGCACATTCTTTCGCCAGAAACTGACAACTGCCCTCGTTTGAAAATGTTAACAGACAGATGCACGGATGGACGGACGACGGACGAAAAGTGATCACAATAGCTCATCCTGAGCAGAGCTCAGGTGAGCTAAAAAGAGGAGGTTGAGGAAAAAAAGGAATGAAAAGTCCAGAAAAAGGAAAAATACCAACATGCCCCCTTTCCCCACCTAGTTTAAGTACAGCAGACCCCTAGCACCACCTTACCACCCACATGTATGATCTTATCAGGAGCCCTGACAGATCTTGAAATCACATGAATCATAGCTCCAGATAAGACAGGCTATCAGGTAAATATTTTTCTTAATTCTTCATGAAAATGTATGTTGTGAGCACTCACTAGAAGCTTCTAATGAGTATATACAACATTTTTTGACTGACTGATTTGAGTTTCATGGCCCAGTCAACCCATCAGAGTCATGTCGAGCCGGTCAGTTTATCTAACCACACTTTTTCCTGGGCATGTTTAGTCCTCTAAGCAGTTAACCTGGGCCCAGTTGTTCAAAGCATCGTTAGCTTAACGAGCTTGTTAAGGGTCATTTCGTTTTCTGTTTTAGCGGACTCAATACATAATATTCTGATATTTTTTGCTGAAAAAATGCAAGTAGCTTTTGCACTACTCACATTTTTTCAGCAAAAAATTTCAGTATATTTGCATATCACTCGATGTAAATTTTAACGAATCGTTAACTAACGACATATATAGCTTTGAACAACTGGGCCCAGAATTTTAGCGAATTCTTTCTTGAGAAACAGACAACTGCCCTTCTTGAATCAGTTGAAGGGAGAGAATGTCTGTAGAAAATATTTCACGATCAATCTCCACGAAAGAATGTTCCCGGACCTGGCTGGGATTGAACCTGCGGCCTACTGATCACCAGTCGGACACGCATCTGACTGTGCCACCGAGGCCAGCACCCACACAACTCCTATCCACTAGGCTATGGGGGCCCGCTGACAAATACTGTTATAAGATGGGTGTGTTTGATGAGCTGCTTTTTTGAGTATTTAGTATTTAACAAATTAAAATTTCTGGAAAAGCAATTCAAATTAAATTTATGGGGTAAATACCCAAATATCAGCAATTGTTACTTGCATTAACAAACCAAAAGTACCCGAAAGAAAAATCCTGATAACATATCTGCAGATAAGGGGCTTTATCAAACCAAAAAGTATTGATATTTTTCTTATGCACCATGAAAAAATGTTGTAGGTGCTCATTAGAAGCACCCGGATGAGTACCACAACATACATTTTCGTGGTGCAATTAGAAAAAATATACACGTGTTACCCTCTCTAATCTTGAGCTATGTGATACCCAATTCAATGAGAAATCGGTGGGTAAAAATAGTCAAGAAAACCCAAATGGCTTAAAACTTAACCAAGGCATGGACTAAAACAAAGGCCAGGTCAAACCCAAAATACAGGGGGTTCAGTTTAACCCAACCCTACCTATTTTTTATGTTTTGTTTTGTTTGATTTTTTTTTGATATAACCTAGTAACATGTTTATTCAGGCCTTTTGTAAATGCTGTATATTTCCCAACAACGAAGATTACCTAATACATGTATTTCTATAAAAAAAAATGAAACTGCCTACCATGCCTATTCCACTGTGTAGTTTGCCAATGGAAGAACCCACCTTTTTGTGGCCCTAATAAAAGGCTGTTTTCTACAAATACTTACGACTCATTCTATTCTTCTCCAAAGCAGCAGCGTTGTTAATGAGGGCTGTTACAAAAGGGTTGTTGTTAATATTGCCCAGTTTTTGTCCAACAGTACCAAACTCAATATTCTGTTGTTTATCACTGCCAGCGAAAGGAGTGAGAAAATTGCTATGATCAAACACAGAATTAGCTGATGGTGGTGGTGGCGATGGTATTACTGGACTTTTGGAACCATTCAGAAGTTCTGAAATAGAAAATGCAATGGTAAACCAGTAAACTACATTTGTGGCATAGCTCAAGGTGCTTTTTTTGTTCAACCAAATTTTTTTCTTGTTTCTCCATGAAAACGTATGTTGCAGGTACCCATTAGAAATGCCTTAGAGAGGCATTTCTAATGAGTACCCATATGTTTTTGTTAAGAAACAAGAAAACTATTTTTACGATACCCCTTCTTATCTATGATGATTTGATGTTTTACTACCCTTTCAACACTTTTAGTAATACAGAATCAATCCCTTTTATCTAGAGCCACATTGTATGTAGAAGGCTCTCAAGATCTTTATTACTTTGCTTGGAAAACATGTTATGGTCAAACATTTGTACTGCCTTGTTAAGTCAATGAGTATTGCTGTATTCCATTAAGTATGATATTTTATGTGCGTGTGTGTGTGTGTGTGTGTGTGTATGTGTGTGTGTGTGTGTGTTGTGTGTGTGAGTGTGTGTATGTGTTTAGCAGTCAAGCAAGATAATTTCGCAATAATATATATGTACAAGAAATACTTTTGATATTTTCCCCACTAAAATCAGGGCAGAATTTTTTTCAGAATCCAATCACACCTCTAGAAAAAAGAACAATAAGTCCAACTTTTGAGGAAAGAAAAAAGTGTTGCATGCTTGTTAGTTGACAGTTACTGACTTGCCATTTTGGCTGTAGTCCGCTATCTCACATTTAGAAGGACCTGAAAAGCATTAACCCTTAGTCTTTATCAGCCTCTGGGCTAATTCACCAGACGATAAACTGATTATATTTTTCTTACTTTTTGCAAAAAAAAAAAAAAAAAAAAGGATCAGACATTTTATGCAAATTGTCTTCAATAGATGACAAACTGATGATATTTTTTCTTATTTTTCTCAGAAAACAGGATTTAGAAAACTGATTGTCTCCAAAAGATGACAAAGTGATGACATTTTTATTATCCCAGCAAATAGGATCTGACATTTCATGCAAATTTGTCTGGAGAAATATGCATGAAATGTCAAAACCTGTTTTCTGGAAAAAAGAAAAGAAAACTATTTCAATATGTCGTCTGCTCAAAATTTTACCTGGCATGCTAAGCATTAACCATACAATAAGAATGAACTTACCATTAAGATAACCAAATTCATCATTGAGAGAAGATCTTCTACTATGTTCTTGACTGCCACTCTGACTGCCCCTCCCAATATGAAAGAGCTGATATAATCTACTCCCTCCAATACTTGTAGTTAGCTCAGGATCAACTACAGGATCATCCTATGGAAGAAAATATTTGAGTTGTTGCTTAACAGCCCAACAATATTTCAGTCATGGTGAGCTGTCTCACAGAGTAAGGGCAATGTGAAGGATGAAAACAAGAGCTGTCGCAGAACAGCACAGCTCGCCTGACTCACACCTTGTCTATGAATAAAATGCTGAACAAATAAGGCAAAATCACTGCACCATGAAATATAGATCATCATGACCTTCAACATGACAGTCCATGTTATACAAGTGTCCTATTTTTGACTTACCATGCTAAGATGTTGTCTGCATAACAGAAATGCATTAGAGTACTTAACAAAGGTGTCCTAGATTTTGACATCTAGCCCCAACCCTGGGCCTTAGGGTCAGTATCTATGGAATCTATGAAGACCCTCCCAAGCACCCATGTTCCAAATGTGAATGTTTTTTGACAAGTGACTGCTGAGATATCAGCATTTGAAAAACTTGTGCAGTCAAACCTCAACAGTTGTTTTTATAGTGTTTCCGTATTTTTCTGTAAACCGCTCGTCATTCAAGTCACATGGTGCTATGTCACACGACTCACTCAACCAATAGATTTCTGGCGTTGAAAAATGGCGACAGCTTCAGTCTCAGCAGCCGGCTGTCAAACAAATTTTACGGGTCATTTAGAGTTGAAGGAATCATATTCCAAATCTCATTTGCCCACAGTCATGAAGAAGTTCAACATAACAACTATTCTAACCTATTTTGTTCAAACCAAAGCAGATTTCAAAGCCATCTGTGAAGAAAGCTTCGAAATGTTTAAAGTGGGACACGTTCATGTAAGTAAAAACCAGTGTTTCAGTAAACATCTCACTGCTGATTTTAAATTTGACTTACCGTGAGCCCTGGAATGTTATCAATCTTGAAGAACTCATTGAAATCAAATAATGTGTTGAGAGGTGGCGTCTTGGCAGGTTTCATCTCAAGGTCTGACTGATTGGTCTCAGGAGAGCTTGACTCATTAGTTTCCAGACTTCCATTTCTATCAGCTATACAGATGGCTGAAAAATTAACAGCAGTCTAAGTAAAAATTAACGACAGTCTAACGCACATTTTTATCTTAACCCTTAAAGCGCCAGTCACAACTATTGTCGTCTGCTTTGTCATCTGCTTGTGATTTTAAAAGTCATTTTTGCAAACAGTGTGGACTCAGATCAGACTGCTCCTTTAGGAAGTCTGCAAGAATATTCAGCAGACGACATAAACAGACGACATTTTCAGATGCATTTTTTCTTGGCGCTTTGATTCATTTTTATCTTAACATTCAAACAGTGCAGACCTAGGCTAAACTGCTTTTTAAGGGACATGATGCACTTGGTAATTTTTTTTCCATCATTTTTACAAGGGAGATAACTATTGTGACTTCCTATTTGCTTTCTTGTACATCAAGCCTCTTTGGGAACAAATTCTCCACTCTTAGAATAGATCCCTCTTCAGAAGCGGACAAAAACAATTTTGACAAAGCTGCCTCCCCAGAATGTGTATACATTCCCTCAAAGCAGCTTTTCAATCTGGTTCTGCACCATTAATCCTTCTGTCAGCACTTCTAGACCCATCAACTGCAGTCACAGGAGCTTAAAGTTTTGTCCATCAGTCATTCTTATGTCCTAAAAATCAAAGAATCAGCATGTCGTTATCTCATACTGCTAGAGTTTTCCTAAAAGGGCATTTTAGAGGGTCTAAGGACAAAACTTCTAGTGTCTGTGTAGCAGTCAAATGGACATGCTGATCTGTTTGTTTGTTTGTGTTGAGGTTTTACGACCCAGTCAACCCAATGGGGTCATGTCTGACGCAGTTAGTTTACCTAGCCACTCTTTTACTAGGCAGGCTTAACCAGTATAGTGCACATTCTTTCACCAGAAACTAACAGCTGCCCTTCTTCAATCAGCGGAAGGGAGAGAATGACCGTAGAAAATATTTCATGATCAATATCCACAAAAGAATGTTGCCAACCTGGCGCGGGTCACACACAACCTGATCATCAATTGGATGCGCATCCAACTGAGCCAACAAGGCCGGCTTGCTGATCTGTTCAAATTTAAAGATTAGTACAATAAGAAGTAACACACAGGAAACTCTCACATGTTCAGGGAAATCGGAAGATCCAAATATCAGCCTGCATTACAATGTCACAACCTTTGTTGAGAATTTATGAAGGAGGAGCATTTTATTATAATTCTATTATAATTTCTCCTACTTTCCATAAAAAACACAGGCTATGGGTACTTATTAGAGATTCCTTGCCGAGTTATAAGTACTCACCCACAACTAAAGTTTTTAATGAGAAACAAAAATAAACTATCCGGAAATTTTCATAAAACAAGTCCTCTGCTCAATTTAAATATCAGATGCAATTGATATTACTTCTCTAAGATAATGTTAACTGACATTTTGTTGGAATTATCTTTGAATCTGAGACAATTCAAACCAAATACACTGTCCGATATTCTGGTAAACATAAATCATTTGCTCTTTGCTGAAATCTAAAGACATCGGATTTCTTTTTAAACATGGCCAGTATTTCAGCCTAACAAAGCAGAATGTCACACACTTGTTTATGACCCATATATCCATGAAAATGTCTTTTCCAGTCTCAATGGATTTCTTCTTGCCTTGCACAAATCTGCACTTATCCCAGGTAACTGATTTGTCAGATCCTTATTATATCTCTATTTAGATGTTTGTCTTGTAATTACCTCTTCTTTGGATGTCGTCTGGGCTGAATGTGGATGAGACCTATTTATGTCAGCTAGAGTTATCTGCATTTGGTGCTTCATAGATGCAGAAGCCAAATGACCACTTTTGTGGGTTGGAAGTGGGTGAGACATATTCCAGACATGATTTATTAAAATCCTCACCAGTATCTTCAAATTAACACCAAACATGGCTGAAGTAGGGGGCTTACCACCTAATATCCTCTTTCGGGGCTTGGGTTAGCGCTGGTTGTGGGAGTAATCTCATTAACAGCTGTGTTTAAATATTAATCACTGCTAAGTTTGAAGGCTAATACCTTTCCTGAAAGGGCTGGGGAGAAGTGGGGCTGGGTGGCACTAGCGGTGTTCAAACACACCAATTTGTGTCAGTTGCAATTCTAAATTAAGGCTACACATCCTATTCTATTTGCAAATGGCAAAGTGACAGACCATGATCATCTGCTCTTGTTGTCAGGTCTCAGTATTTCCTGTTTGAATGGCAACATTTCAATCTTGCCAAACTTAAACAGAGATCAGAGAAGTCCCCGATAAGATGCATAGGCCTAGATAAGAGTGGGTATCAGGTTAACAGTTTTCTTATTTCTCCACAAAAACATATGTTGTGGGTACTCATTAGAAGCGCCTTGCTGAGGCGCTTCTAATGAGTACCCACAATATATGTTTTCATGGAGAAATAAGACAATTATCAATACTTTTGGACTGAAAAAAAGCGCCTTAACTATGGATCATGCCACAAACATGCAACCCAGTCTTGGCCTTGTTGTTCACATATGGGCTAGGTTTGTATTATCTAATCAGACTGCATAGATATGCATGCTGAGCTGGACCTTTGCCGTTCTATTATGACATGGGAGCCCTTTTCCCACGCCATGCAACATATGACTCACCATCTTTCGTATCCTTCTCTTCTTCATGAGACTCTTCTTCCTCAAACACTTCCTCATGTTTTGCTTCTCTCACTTCCTCGCTATCTTTCCGATCCCTTGACCCTATCTTGTCAAACCCATGAAGTTCTATTGTGTCACTCTTACTGATTGGTCCCGAGCTGAACCACTCTGGCTCTTCTTCCCTTTTACTGTAGGAATCGTGGCGATCTCTTCTATTATCTGAAACATAAGTTCATTGGGATAGATAAGAGGGAGTATCAGGTACATGTAAATATTTCTTTGTTACTTCTCCATGAAATCCATGAAAATATGTTGTATTCTCCCTGAAAACGTATGTTGTGGGTACTCATTAGAAGTGCCTCGCAGAGGCACTTCTAATGAGTACACACAATGTATGCTTTTGTGGAGATATAAGTAAAAGATCAATATTTTTTAGTGAAAAAAAGCTCCTTGTCTAAAGATATGTCAGTTTTGAAGTTATTTATATCTAGAAATATGACTGAAGTACAGACACCTCCCTGTCTTGGAATTTTAACAACTGTTAGAGTAGCATAAATTATAGTCTAAGAAGGGTATTTACTGTGCTTATCCTGATTATTAGGACAACTTAACCATTCTCTTGCTAAACACAACATGCCCTGTCTTAGCAAACGGTGTAGATCCAGTTCAGTCGGCCAACTAATCTGGATCTGCACTGTTTGTCATTCAGTATATGAATTTATATCAGTAACCTTGATCAAGGAATCCGATTGGCTGACAATCAGAACTGGGCGTGGCATCTTAATTTATTCAGCATGACAAGGGTTAACCTCTTATAATACTTGTCCTATAGCTTGACCAAGTTCATTTAACTATCCACTGATGTGTTTAAAAACTATGGGAGTGGCAAACAGTGTAGACCCTGATCGGGCATTGGCATCTGATCTTGATCTTCACTGTTTGCCTAGACCAGTCTTTATTGATTGATTTTGGGTTTAATGACACGTCTACCCTTTGCGTCTTTTTTTGTTGTCTCCCAGAGAAAGGGAGAAAAGAGATAGAAGAGGAGACGAAAGAGAAGGACAGGGAAGAAAGAAGAACAGGAATGAAAGTAAACATTTCCCCTCTACCCTTACCTGCTACAATGATAGCAGGCCTTGCCCAACTGTAAGCCAATCTCAGTAGGACACTACAGTGACGTAAGATACACGACACCTTCGCCACACCCGACCACCCCCAGACCAATCTTTAATTTTGGCCAAGGGCAAATAACTCAAACATGGAAAAAATGTGAGTTGTGAATCTTGTTTGTGACACATCATCCTGATGAGATATATTCATGTGAAGTTCAATGACTGTTATCTCATGGCTCGGGAATTAAGGCCAGACACAAATTTTGACCAAGGGCACATCAATAAAAAACAGATAAAAAAAAAAAAAGGTTGTGATCCTTGTGGGGACACACATTATCTTGATGAGATATATACATCTGGAAAGTTACATGATTATATCTCATATGGTTCAAGAGTTATTGCCCAGACACAAATTTTGGCCAATGCCAAGATAACTCAAAAACAGATAAAGAGTTACTGTTCTTGTGTAAAACACATAATCCTGATGAGATACATGTATATATATCTGTGAAGTAACATGACTGTATCTCATTCGGGTCAGAGTTACTACCTTGACACAAATTTTAACCATGGACTAACACACAAACATGAACTAAGCCTCTTCATCATTCTTCAAACAGCAGGATCATAGACAGAGTTATATATTAACCCTTGCCTTGCTGAATTGCCTTCTAATTTCCAGCCAATCAGATTACTTGATCCAGGTTTTTTGATAGAAATTCACATACTTAATGACAAACAGTGCAGATCCAGTTCAGAAGCCAACTGATCTGGATCTACACTGTTTGCTAAGACAGGGCATGTCATGTTCAGCACGAGGAGGGTTAACTGATATGTTGAGAAATTCAAATATCAATACAAAATCAGGACTTCCACTGTGTGAAATCTGATGTGGATTTTAAATGTCAGAAATAATTGGTTGAGTTGTTGAAGATTAATGGTCCTGTCATCATTAAGATCATGTGGAGCCGGTCAGTAGACCTAAACACATCATAGTTCTCGATAAGGCACTTTTTTAACCTAAAAGAATCTATATTTTTCTTATTTCTCGAGGAAACATGTTGAAGGTACTCAATACAAGCGCCTCGGCAAGTCGCTTCTAATGAATACCCACAACATGTTTTCGTCGAAAAATAGCAAAACTATTTACCTGATACGTACTCTTATCTAGACCTATGCGTGACACTTTTCCTGTGCAGGTTTGGTCCTCTAAGTGCTTCACTAGTACTTGTTTACATACTTTTGCCAGAAACTGGCAAAAGAATGTGCACAAGGACTGGTTTATACCTCTTAGACCACTAGACCTGCCCAGAAAAAGTGTGGTTTGGTAAAGAATGTCAGAAATGTATGCCTTGGAACACACACCACCGATTGGTACATAAAGAATCTACTAGTACTTACTATGTCTATTGCTGAAGTCCCTAAAATCTCTATCTCTGGGCTGGAAAAGAAGAAATCTTCATTATTAATCCTTTCACCCCTGAATTTCTGAAATAGGCTCACCTGTCTTTGAATTTAGACACATTCATTGTTGCAAATAGGGGTTTTAGTAAAAAATAAAGGCAAATAGTGTACTGGTTCACATGATATTAGGCAGACAAGAAAGAGTCATGCCGACACCAACATCATCTTCACCAAAAACAATATGTCCCCCACCCCTTAGGTTGGGGGACATAACTAAACTGACTAGCCCAAATGACATGATAATGATGCTGAGTTCAGGTTTATTAATGTATCAATTGATTGTGTTGGGGTTTAACGACACGTCAACCCTTGTGGGTCATTTTGTGTCGTCTCCCAGAGAAAGGGAGAAGAGTGATAGAAGAGATAGTCGAAGAGATGAAAGACAGGAACAGGGAAGAAAGAGGAATAGGAATGAAAGTGAAGAAACAGAAGAAATAAAAACATTCCCCCTCTACCCTTACCTGCTACAAGGATAGCAGGCCTTGCCCAACTGTAAGCCAATATCAGTTGAACGCCCCGGTGACATAAGATACACGACACCTTCGCACCACCCGACCACCCCTTGTAGTTGGGAGACCCCTAAAAGGGTAATTGGCAAACAGTGCAGACCCAGATCAGACGCCGCAGAATGTGGCATCTGATCAGGGTCTTCACTGTTTGCAAACAGTTCAACCATTTCTCTCTAGGAATATCTAAATCACATTGCCTGACATACCTAAAATCGAAATTAGAATCTTCCAATATATAGTGTGGGGGAATTCATTCCGTCTACAATGGGTTAATTTGGTTAGTACCGAAACAGCTAAACAATAACAAGTCCAAATGACATGACAGCGCAGTTCCAGACAGACTTGTGATTCAAAGTATTTACAGGGAGAAATAAGAACAATATTCATGTACATCTGCGGCTGCAAGTGTACTATATACATAGACTGACCGACTGACTACACAGATACTTAGAGACCCATTGTGGCTTTGCATGGTATGGTTTTTGTTTGTTTGTGTTGAGGTTTTACGGCCCAGTCAACCAAATGAGGTCATGTCGAGCGCGGTCAGTTTACCTAACCACACGTTTACTGGGCAGGCTTAGTCCTCTAAGCGGTTTACCAGTATTATGCACATTATTTCGCCAGAAACTGACAACTGCCCTTCTTTCATGGTATGGTTCAGCATGGTTTTTGATTGTGGGGTTTTATGGCAGTAAACACTGTAAAGGTCATGTTGAGTCAGTTAACCTACTCAAATTTTTGCTGGGCCTCTAAATGGCTGACCAGTACTTTGTGCACCTAGTTTCACTAGCAACTGCCCTTCTTAAATCAGCAGAAAAAGAAGAATGACCATAGAAATAATTTCTTGATCAACCTCCATGAAAGCAGGCTTTCAACTGCCCTCCTGTACTGGAAATGAAAAAGGAGGGCAAAAGTAGGACTTTAAGTCATGAAAAGTAGGGCTAGTAGGGACATTCTGCAGTTTCAGACGAAATATACAACATGCTAACAGTGTTATCTCTCAACAACAAAACTGCATTACAATGTAAAAGAAAATGCCAAAATAAATGTTCAAAAACAGGAATTAAGATATAGGCAAATTTTTTTTATAAAGTTTACCACTTTACTACTCGCAAAATCTTGATCTTATTTTTATAACGAGAGGGCTGCTCACCTGAATCATGTTATACATAGCACTGCTAACAGAGATGCTGTCCTAAAAGTCATGGTGACCTAGACAAGGACCTTTGCCCTCAGGGTCATCTTCTGGTCAGAAGAAACATCCCTACAATGTTTGAGGGTCCTAGCCCCAAGCATTGCCGAGTTATAAGCTTGTTTTGTACTAGAGGTCACTGTGACCTTGACCTTTGCCATTTGGGTCATCTACTAGTCAAGACCAACATCCCATCTAAGTTCAAGTGTTCTAGCCTCAAGCACTGCTGAATAGACCAGTTTCACAATCGCCAGTTTTACTGCTCTTCTTAATCCACGCATAATCTTAAGCCAGAACGAGGCTTGCGGTGTATCACAGATAACAATGACGAATCATCAGGCCGTGACTAAGTACATAATAGAAGATTTGTGGAAATTTCCATGTAATAAGCAGTCCCATTTCTTCTTCAAGACTCTCCTCTACATTGCTTTTGAGTTTAATTCAGTACCCCACCCCAAAGAAGATCGTTGCTGTCTGTATTAAGTGATCCTAAGTGTTTTGGATTTTAAGTGAACATATTTTAATCAAAACTGATTTAAGCTCTCTTATATGCTATCGCAAACTTGTACATGAAATATGTCCGCACATTCTGATCATGACCACCTCTGTGGAGCTTCCCGCAAAATGTCATTTCAATGTTTACATGTGCTGTGATCAATATATGCTACGAAAAAATATCTGGGACTTGTTTTTTACTTGCTGACATTTTGATCTACTGCTTTGATTCATGGAAACAGCCTTTAGTTCTGTTTTTAAGATGTGTCTGTTTTATACGCATTTCCGACAAGAAAACATTCTATAGTCCAACATGGTAATCATAATTAGTAGTAGTCCCACAGGGACATTCATGCATCCCTCGGACTCGGCTTTGGGAATTTTTAGGAATCCGGACCCGGATTTATGCGTCGCGGATTCTGCGTCCCCAAGAACCCTGAATTTATCACGTCTTTCGTTTCTGCTTTGAAAATACACCGCCAGCCTCGATCTCAATACAATTCTGGAAATTTTTCGCTCGGCAATTATCAGAAATTATGTGACCTTGACCACAACCTTTGCCCGCTGTGTCATCTACTAGTGAGGACCAACAACCCATCCAAGTTTGAGGGTCCTATCCCCAAGCATTGCCAAATTATCAAGCTTTTTAGTACTAAAGGTTCTGGTGACCTTGACCTTTGCCCTCAGGATCATCTACTGGTGAGGACTAACATCTCTACTAGGTTTGAGGGTCCTAACCATAAGCATTGCAGAAATTTAAGCGTTTCTGGTACTAAAGGTCAGGGTAACCTCGACCTTTGACTTAAAGGTCATCTACTCTTCAGATCCATTCTCCCTCTTACTTTGACAGTCCTATGCCTAATCATTGCCAATGGCTTTTTGTTCTACGTAAAACAAGTGACCATCCCCCAACCCCTCCCTCCCCATTGGCAGGGCCTCTTTTCACCCCAGGGGCATAATTCGAACACTCATGTCAAAGGACCTCTAGGCAATCGTACATACCCAATATCAAAGCCCTAGGCCTTGCACTTTCAGACAAGAAATTTTTTAAAGTTTTTTCCTAAATAAGTGTATGTAAAACATGTCGGGCCCGCGTCAGGCCATTTTTTGCCCCAGGGCTATAACCTGAACAATCTTGGCAGAGGTTCACTAGGTAAAGTTATGTACCAAATATCAAAGACCCGAGCCTTCTGGTTTCAGATAATAAGATTTTTAAAGGTTTTCTCTCTATATATAAAACATGTCGGCCTTCTGCTTTCAGACAAGAAGATTTTTAAAGTTTTTCCCCCATATAGGTCTATGTAAAGCAAGTGACCCCCAGCATGGGGCCATTTCTGACCCCATAGCTATAACTTGAATAATTTCGGCAGAGGTCCACTAGGTAAACCTACATACCAAATATCAAAGACCTGGGCCTTCTGATTTCAGACAAGAAGATTTTTTAAGTTTTTAGTTAAAAAATCTATTTTTAGTTCCTGTGACCCTGATGTGCAATGGACCGGAACCATTTGCACAACTTTGAAAGAGGACCAACCAAGGATCATTCCTGTGAAGTTTGGTTAAAATCCAATCAGTGGTTTAGGAGGAGATGTCGTTTGAAGAAATTGTTTACGGACAGACCAGACAATTGATTGTGATGGAGTTCAACGACATGTCAACCCTTGTGGGTCATTTTGTGTTGTCTCCCAGAGAAAGGAAGAAAAGAGATAGAAGAGATAGTAGTGGAGATGAAAGAGAGGGACAGGGAAGAAAGAGGAACAGGAATGAAAGTGAAGAAACAGAAGAAATAAAAACATTCCCCCTCTACTTTTACCTGCTACAAGGATAGCAGGCCTTACCCAACTGACGACACCTTCACCACACCCAACCACCCGCCAGACGACGGACAAAATGTGATCACAAAAGCTCACCTTGTCACTACGTGTTAGGTGAGCTAAGAAGTGAGCAAGCATGCGAAGAAAAAATATTGCAGTCCTGATTGCTTAGGCATTTTTTTAACCAAAGAGTAGGGACAGTTGGGCACTTTTATGAAAAAGAAGGGCCAAGCAGGGAGAAGATCTAAAAAGTAGGGAAAAAGTAGGAACAGTAGGAAAACTAGGGCAGAATAAAGCCTGAAAAAGTTATGTGACTGAGCTGGGATTTAAACTCACAATTCCTGGTTCTGCTGACAAAAGCCCTACCAACTGTGCTATGGAGCATGGCTGGTTAAGCACAGGATTTTATTGTCAATTAAACATCAATATGAAATTGTGCTTAAAGTGAATGGATACACAGGCAAGGGAGTTAATGCTGACTAGGAAGTATTTGCACCCCTTCTCAGGAGGGACTATAGATAAATGGAAGAATCTGCACTCTTTAAGAGTCCCTTTTTTTAACAGTAAATCCAAATTTGAGAAGGCATTTGTGTACCAGGATGGCAAATTCCTGATTGCTAGAGTGACTTCCTTTTACTCTAGTTAAGGTGTTTGTTTTTTTTCTTTTTTGTCGAAAGTACTTATACCTTTCTTATTTCACCACAAAAACATATGTTGTGAGTAATTACTAGAAGCGCCACACTGAGCCAATTCTAATGAGTACCCACAACATAGGTTTTCATGAAGAAATAAGAAAAAACAAAGGGATCTTATCTGATGCTTTGGTTTCCCTTTGAAAATTGCGGCCATAACTTTTCGCTTAGAATGTTCTCTTTTTGATGTTTATTCACATTAATTTTAAGACTGGCTTCAAGTAATCTGTAAATTTACCATTTCATCACCTCCCCTACTTTTAAAGAGGCGGTCTCTGTCAAATCTCCTATCCCTGTCTCGGTCATCCCTCTCAAACCTATCTCTTGGCCCCCGGAAATCTCTGTCCCTGTCATTATAACCCCTTTCAGTGTCCCTGCCGCTACGAAAATCTCTCTCAATCACCCGATCTCCATCTCTGTGATTTCTGAAGTCCCGATCATTGTCACGGGAATTGCGGAAGTCTCGGTCCCTCTCACTGCCACGGTCTATTTGTATTCTCCCACTTCCTATTCTTCTTTGATCTCTTCGATCAGTCCTGAAAACACATGTAGAGATAAGCTGTCACCCAAAAAGTCCACCAAAAGCAGAGGCCAATCCTACAAAAAAATATTTTCATGCAACCCTGGTTGCATGAAAATATTTTTTTGTAAGGTCCAAAATGTCTGGATAGGTAGGTAGCTAAATTATTTTCTCTTTACTTTCAAAGATAACTAATGGTGAAGCTAATGCTTGGCATGTTAGGTCAAAAACTCAGCAGATAAGGATTTGAAATACTTCTCCTAATTCAAGAAAATAGGGCTTGACCTTTCATGCAAACTGTCTGGATGGTCTTCGTTGTTAGTAAAATTAATTTTATTCTAGATATTCCAGGGGTAGTCAAGGAAACTGTTTAATTGTTTGTTTTATTCAGGCTTTATGTTGCTTTCAACAACCTTTCAGTCATATCGCAAGAGTGTCTTGAAGTGGCTGAGAGCTCAATTCTCACTTTTAGAGAGCTGCCTCACTGAAATATCATGCCCCTAATACTTGACATGATATTCCACCCAGTCACATTATACTAACACTGAGCAGACCAGTTCTGATTCCTAGTTCTACTTTCTGAATGCTGAACGCCAAGCAAAAGAGCACCTAGTACCATTTTTTCAAGTCTTTGGTATGACTTGGCCAGGGATCGAACCCACAACCTCTCAGTCACAAAGCGGACACTCTACCAACTGAACCCCTGTGCCGGTTACAAGGAAACTGTACCAGTGAGAATCATATCTACAGTGTTCAGGAAAGTCTTTTACTTCTTTTTTTAACCAAGAAACTGCGATTCAGGCTCAGAATTTTACTTCAACGTATTTCTCTTTAAAACATATACTGAGGGTACCCATTAGAAGTGCTTCAGCATGGCACTTCTGATGAGTGCCCATGTTTTCATGTAGAAGCAAGAAAAACAGTTACTTCGACTCCCCTCTTATCTAGAGCTCAAATATGTTTTCTCATAGCTCCAGATGAGGCATTTATTCCGACAGAAAAGTATTGGTGTTTTTCTTATTTCTCCATAAAAAACGTATGTCATGGGCACTCATTAAAAGTACCTCGCTGAGGCACTTTTAATGAGTATACACAACGTTTTTGTGGAAAAATAAGAAAAATAATATGGGGAAACCCCCTCTTATCTTGTGCTATCTATTTTCAAGAATGTATCACTTAGTATGAGTATAATATAATCTGTACTAACCTGTCTGAGTCTTTATAATCAACCGTATTACTCATAGCTCGCTGAAGAAGTGGCTGATGGGTAACGTGACATCCCGTACCAAAGCTTCGACGCTGGGGGCTCAATACAATACCATCTTTTTCTTCTTTTAATCGCTCCTTTGGATCCAAGCTGGCACTAGCTGCAAATAAAGGAAATTATTTCTTGAAAAGATGAAGCTCTGGATTTAAGCTTACTAACTAAGCCGGCACCAGTTGCAAATAAATGAAACAATTTCTTGAAGGGATGATGCTTCAGATCTAACCTGGCATTAACTGCAAATAATTGGAATTATTTCTTGAAAAGCTGACACTTTGATCTAAGTCTAAGCTTTGGATCTAAGCTGGTACTAGCTGCAAATAAATGAAATTATTTCTTGAAAAGCTGACACTCTGGACCTAAGCTTCGGATCTAAGCTGGCACCAGCTGCAAATAAATGAAATTATTTCATGAAAAGCTGATGCTTTGGATCTAAGCTTTGGATCTCAGCTGGCACTAGTTGAAAATAAATAAAATTAATTCTTCAAAGGATGTCGGTTTTTGATCTAAGCTTCGGATCTCAGCTGGCACTAGCTGCAAACAAATCAAGCAAGAAATGTCAATAAGCAGTGATTATTGAATATATCCCCGCTCAGAAACCAAAACATAACGGACAGACAGACAGACAGATGGATGGGCACTGTATAAACAGTATAGCCCCCCTTCAGAGCAACAGATAATTTTTGTGGCATTTGGGTAGTTAACCCCATCAAAATTCTATCAACTGGGTAAAATGGTATTTTCATTTTTCAATTTGAGTAAAGATACCCCACAAAATGAAGATTAATTGTTTGTTTGTGTTGAGGTTTTACGGCCCAGGCAACCCAATGGGGTCATGTCGAGCGCAGTCAGTTTACCTAACCACACGTTTACTGGGCAGGCTTAGTCCTCTAAGCGGTTGACCAGTATTGTGCACATTCTTTTGCCAGAAACTGACAACTGCCCTTCTTGAATCAGCGGAAGGGAGAGAATGTTTGTTTGTTTGTGTTGAGGTTTTACGGCCCAGTAAACCCAATGGGGTCATATCGAGCGCGGTCAGTTTACCTAACCACACGTTTACTGGGCAGGCTTAGTCCTCTAAGCGGTTAACCAGTATTGTGCACATTCTTTCGCCAGAAACTGACAACTGCCCTTCTTGAATCAGCTGAAGGGAGAGAATGACCGTAGAAAATATTTCATGATCAATCTCCACGAAAGAATGTTGCCGACCTCAGCAGGGGTTGAACCCGCGACCTCCTGGTCTCCAGTCAGACAGTGCATCCAACTGAGCCACCGAGGCCGGCAAAAAAAAAAAAAAAAAAAAAAAAATTAATTGAGTAAAGCTTATAAAACTGAAGGAAAGAGCACAAAAAAGCCTGATTTAGGTATTTAAAACATAGTATTTCATTATACACTATTAATTTTATGATTATATTTGTCATATGAAGAATAAAAACATATATTATGTGCAGTAATCATAATATAAAATAGTAATCATGTGCTTTTCTGGCCTTGAAACTTAAATTTTCCCTTTTGAATTTGGTAATAATTGGGTACTCTGTCAAATTAATTGGGTATCAATACCCAAGTTTTTGAAAAAAATTGAGTATTTGCTCAAAACATAAGGGTATTTTACTCGGATACTCCCCTTATCTCTTGCCCTGTCCCCTTCCCACTCCCACAAACACAGTTTGTGTGGGGTATAATAATTTCTTGAAAGGATGACACATAACACTTAGTATGTGGTGGGCAAATTCAGCAGACAACAAACTGATGTTTCATGCAAACTGTCACATAAGGAGATCATGAGAGCTCCAGACAAGGTGCTTTTTTTTATATACTATTTTCCTCCAAGATATATGTTGAGATCAAGGCTGACACAATTAATCAGAAAATCTATTAATTGCTCGATAAATTCCACAAAAATGATTATCATTACATATTTGCTAATAATCGATCATTTGATTTCTGTTTCTGTTACTTTACCATATTTACCCTTAGTATTCAGACACCTCAACTCCTTACCAAACTGTATCTAAAATTTGAACAAGTACAATAATTATTTACTACCCACTGTTGTGTTCAAAATATATGTAGGTGGATGTGTGGCAAATAGTGTAGACCCTGATGAGATGCCGCAGTTGCGGTATCTCATCTGGGTCTACACTGTTTGCTCTGGACTGCCTGACCAAATACATGCAATAAAGTATAACGTATGGTGAGCCATGCTCAGACATGTTTGTTTGTTTGTGTTGAGGTTTTACAGCCCAGGCAACCCAATGGGGTCATGTCGAGCGCGGTCAGTTTACCTAACCACACGTTTACTGGGCAGGCTTAGTCCTCTAAGCGGTTAACCAGTATAGTGCACATTCTTTCGCCAGAAACTGACAACTGCCCTTCTTGAATCAGCGGAAGGGAGAGAATGACCGTAGAAAATATTTCATGATCAATCTCCATGAAAGAATGTTGCTGACCTCGGCGGGGGTTGAACTCCCGACCTCCTGGTCTCCAGTCGGACGGGGCATCCAACTGAGCCACCGAGGCCGGCAACTCAGATATGTAAAATTATGACCAAATCTGCAGTGATTATTAATCGATTATCCATCACAATGGCTGGACTGATGATCTATTATCTTTTCAGCGCTGATTAGCCAGCCTTAGTTGAGATACTCATTAAAAGTGTCTCTCTAAAGTGCTTCTGGGTTCCCACAATATAAACTTTCATGTAAGAATAAGAAATATCTGGATAGCTATTACCTGGAGCTATGAAATCTAGCAACTTACCAGAAGCTCTCCGTAGACCATCTCTTTCAAATCTTCTCTCTCTGATTTCCACTAGGGTCGAAGGAGACGGTCCTCTAGAGCCACTGTCACCACGGATCCATCTCTCTGGGTCCCATACACCATCAAACCTACAATTATTTGCCTTCTCTTTTACACAGCTAACTCTAAAAATATCCATTAAAATTTGCAGCAGACATCATTCTATTTTTTTTTTTTTTTTTCACAGAAAAAAGTATCAACATTTGATTACATGAAATGTCAAGAATTACTTTCTACATAAAGGAAATAAAATACATTTTAAAGTGCTGCCTGCTGCAGCTGTGATTGGCATTTTAGCGGTTAACAAAATCACATATTATGCAAATAATTACCATAGCTCTTGACGCTTTTTTGTATTGATATTTTTTCTGATTTCTCCATGAAAACGTGTGGGTGCTCATTATAGTGCCTCACCGAGGCACTTCTAATACCCACAACATGTTTTCATGGAGAGATAAGAAAAATATTTACATGATACACACTCTTATTTAGACCTATGATTCCTGTAGAATTCTTTCTGCTTTTCATCCATCAAGATATTCAAGAGAACAAGAGGCTAACATGACACGACTTGCTCACCTGAATGAAACAGTCATTGCATAGCTCAGGTGAGCACAAAACTAATAATTCAATCATCAGTATTTAGGGCATATCGAGAAGATGAGAGAGTGACAGTGGAAGGCTAAATGAAGCCCAGTACAACTAGGCGTTGAATTCCGTCTCCAGCAATATTCAAACCCAGGAATTCATGATCCTCAGTTGGAAACACTAACAGAGTGGATGTCCTGATGTTTGTTTGTGTTGAGGTTTTACGGCCCAGGCAACCCAATTGGGTCATGTCGAGCGCGGTCAGTTTACCTAACCACACATTTACTGGGCAGGCTTAGTCCTCTAAGCGGTTAACCAGTATTGTGCACATTCTTTCGCCAGAAACTGACAACTGCCCTTCTTGGATCAGCGGAAGGGAGAGAATGACCGTAGAAAATATTTCATGATCAATCTCCACGAAAGAATGTTGCCGACCTCAACGGGGGTTGAACCCGCGACCTCCTGGTCTCCAGTCGGACGGCGCATCCAACTGAGCCACCGAGGCCGGCGGATGTCCTGATGTATCTCAAAGTATATGACATGACCTCTAGGTCATGGATAGAGATGTTGGTAAATCTGCAGAAAACTATGGACTAATATCTACTACCATGCTCAGTATGAACAAAATCCAAAGAAGCGTTTGGATAATAAGTCCTTAAGAAAAACTCTCAAGCTCAGGTTAAGGAGGTACTGAGTATTTTGTCGGCCTACTATCGTCATGCCAAATATAAACTAAGTCCACCAGAGGATTTTAGGAAAAAAATCTTTTACAAAGTGCCTTATTGGGTACGGTAAATGACCTAAAATTCTACACACTTTATTCCCTACTTTTATGGTCTAAATTTTGCTTTTTGTGGTGTTGTTGTTTCTTAAACATAGTAGACACTGATCAGACTGCTCCTGGTAAATGGATAAATCTGATGATTTTGCTGCCATTTTACAAAGGCAGACAACTTTTGCAGACAGGAAGCTGTTGCTTTAGTGTCGTATTTATGTTAACATACCATAATTGTCGTACAATTTGTACACATCTATTTTACTATGTAAAAGGCTGCTAATGAAGCTAATTTTGATATAACGAAAATTACAGCACTTTCACTTTTGTTTCAAACTGATGTTCCCAGACTGGGCCCTGTTGTTCAAAGCGTCGTTAGCTTAACGAACTCATTAAGGGTCATTTCATTAACTGTTTTAGTGGATTCAATACACAATAGTCTGATATTTTTTGCTGAAAAAAATGTGCACTGCAAAAGCTACTCACATTTTTTCAGCAAAAAATTTCAGCATATTTGCGTATCACTCAATGTAATTTTTAACGAATTGTTAACTAACGATGTCTTAAGCTTTGAACAACTGGGCCCTGTGTTGTTTTGATAACTATAATGTTCGTAAAATCAATTAGAATAATTGTGCTGATACTCAAATTTCATGGAAATAATTTATGCTCTCACTGAGGTTCTGAGGAATCTGCACACTCGTTGTGAAAGAAATCCATGTTTATCATAAAAATACAACTATACCAAAAAACTTTTAAAGCAATTAGATAATAATCACTATTTAATTGATAACATTTTTACCCCAATTAACCTAACTTGGCTATGTAGCCATGTTAGAAAACTACATACTTACACAATTTTTTCTTATATAACACTTTATTGCACAGTCCTCAGATGCATTTTATAGCAAACTCGGGACAGCTAAATTTCATTTGGAAATAGTACTTTCAGACAACAAAAAGTAAGGTTATATAAAAACTAGCTCCGTTAGTAACCTTTAATTTGTCTTACAAATTTGTTTGATGAGTGCCAAACGGTGTAGACCATGTGTTCTGCAGCATCTGGTCTGGATCTATACTGTTACTTAAAGCCAGTCTGTCCAAATACTTAGGGTACTTATGGTATCTGATATTTTTTTTTCAAAAATGAGGCAATTCTTACCCTTGCCTTGCTGAATAAATTAAGATGCCACACCTACTTCTAATTTCCAGCCAATCAGATTACTTGATCTGAGATTTTGATAGAAATTCACATATTTAATGACAAACAGTGCAGATCCAGATCAGTTGGCTTCCTCAGAAGCCAACTGATCTGGATCTACACTGCTAAAACAGGGCATGTCGTGTTCAGCAAGAGAAGGGTTAAAGGAAAGAATTTGCTTCTAGATAATGCAAATTCTTTCAAGAGTTACCCGCACAAAATTGTGGACGGTTATTTCCATGTCACTGAGAGTTATTTCGTTTGAACGTAAATCCATTTCCTCAGGGTGTGCTTCAATGCTTTGCACTCTGGGTAAAAATTCAGCAGAAAACATTTGTAATATTTTTCTTACTTTTTCCAGTAAATAGGCTTTGACACTTCATGCAAATTGTCTCCTAATTTGCATGAAATGTCAAAGCCTATTTTTGGGGAAAATAAGGAAATATAATCAAACTGTCTTCTGCTAAATTTGTCCAGAGAAAAGTAATGGTTAAATACAACTGCTATTCTGAATATCTGTCAGCAGAACTTTTTAAAACCAGGTCAGTACACTCACATAAATTCCTTTGCTAAGCATGCTGGTATGATCTTGGATGCTGGTAACTCCTCTATGTCATAAAGCTCTTTCTGAAAATGCAAGAATACAATCTCTGTTATGCAATAAGAATTCTATTGATGATTCATCAGATCTGTTGAATGTTTGCATGTAGTGCTTCCTCTTTAACAATTTGCATGCTGGGTAAAAATTTCAGCAGATGACATTTTGAAATATTTTTCTTTTTTTCCTAGAAAATAGAATCTTACACTTCATGCAAACTGTCTCATTGGGAGATAATTTGCATGAAGTGTCAGATCCTATTTTCTAGGAAAAATAAGAAAAAACATCATCAGTTTGTTGTCTGCTGATTCTGCCCACAGCGTGGTAAGTGTTAACTGCATGATGCTGAGTCTGACTGAGCCTCAGACTGACGGTTGGGACTTTAACAGCCCAGTCAACACCATCAAAGTCATGTTGAGCCTGTCAGTTTACCTTACCACACCTTTCCTGGGAAGGCTTATTCCTCTAAGGGTTAACAACCAGTAATTTTGTACAGTCATTCTTTCACCAGAAACTGACAACTGCCCTTCTTTAATCAGCCTCAGACTAAATGATAGGACCTTCCTCATTATGGTTCAGAGGGATGATACCTGACTATTGCTGCAGTGGTTTTGTTTGTGTTGAGGTTTTACAGCCCAGTCGACACATTGGGATCATGTCGAGCACAATGTCAGTTTACGTACATGTAACACACTTTTACTAGGCAGCTTAGTCCTCTAAGCTGTTAACCAGTATTGTGCACATTCTTTTGCCAGAAACTCACAACAACCCTTGTCTTGGCAAACTCCTTAAAAGCAGCCGAAAATGACTGGACCAACTGGCAATTTTCGGTTTCTCGAGCCCTGACTGCCCCTCGCCACCAGTGGTCTATATGAGGGCCATTCAAAAAGTTCCTGGCCCCATCCACTTCTGGTGGATCTGTGCATACCAACTTAATATGAATGTAATTAGCAATCTTTCACTAGATTCATGAAAAAAAGTTCCAAAATCTTTTGGTTAATTTTGTTCTTATATTGCCCCTCGAACACAAGTAAGATAGTCAATGTTTATAAGTCCTTCTAAATTTAACTGTCTTGCTTCACTTTGACATTTCATTTCTCATATACAAGATTGTTTATCTTCTATTTTTGTTGTAAAAGCAAATTTGATCATTCAAAGCAAATTTGTTCATTCGCTAATGGTTTGATTACAAAAAAAAAAAAAAGAAGCTATTTTTGACATGTATCAGCATTACCATAAACCCTTAATTTATGCACCCCTGAAATTTAAAAATATTGTCATATTTATGCGTTTATTGAAATTTCTGTGCATTAATCCAAGAAAATGTTCTACAAATAAACATTAGCATCTTACAAAAACCATAAAGACTTTGATATTGCAAATTCCTGGGCATTCACAGTTCACTTTTGGAATGTGCACTCTCTGCTAAAACTATTAACAAGAAAAATGCCTCTAACAGCATTATGGACCAGTTTTGCAAAAACGGTTAACCAAAAGGTAAACCTCAGACAATGACCAAGGCCCTACTTCCATCCACCTGGACATCGCCATTTGAAAGGACCGATTTTTTTAAAAACTTGACAAAAATCAGTTTTGGCTGCACAGGCTTTTGGCTTCAGGGGAGATAAGTACACAGTGAAGAAAGTCAAAGTTGCCTCTCTTGCAAGAAATATGCCTACAGGTCCTTATCATTGCCTCTACCAAATATTATCAAACTATTCCAAACCATAAAGAAGTTATAAAGGGCACAAGAATTTGGCTTAGAAATTTGTTCAGGGGAGATAACTAGAAAAGACCTGTCACCAGACAGGATAGCTGGCATGAACTCTACTTATCAATCAAATAAAAATTAAGACTATGACCTTAAAATCCTTTTCATAGTTGGTGTGTGTGTGTGGTGGGGTGGTGGGGACATGGAGGGAGGGAGGAAGACATGGTACTGAATATAATTTTGGATGAACATCTTCCATAGCTGCTATTTGTATGCTGAATATAAACAGTATGATTTGAAAGAGCCAAGTAAATAAAAGATCTTAAGAACTCTGAAGTAAAACTTTAATAAAAAATTTCTGTCTGTGACCTTGACCTGTAGGTTAAAGGGCAGGGATAGTGCTGAATAAAATTTTGGAGCAACATCTATAATCATGCTAAACAGGAAGTAAATCCATGCAAGGATTTAGAAATTAAGATCTTAAAAACTTAGATGCCAAACTTTTAACATAAATTTCTAAGTCTGTGACCTTGACCTCTAGGTCATAAGCAAGGGTGGGAATGGTGCCGAATAAAATTTTGAATCGATATCTATAAGCATGCCAAATATAAAGTAACTCCATGCAAGGATTTAGAAATTAAGAGATCTTAAAAATTTAGACGCAAAACTTTAACATAAATTTCTAAGTCTGTGACCTTGACCTCTTTAGTCATAAGCAAAGGTGGGACTGGTGCCAAATAAAATTTTGGATCAATATCTATAATCATGCCAAATATAAAGTAAATCCATACAAGGATTTAGAAATTAAGAGATCTTAAAAACTTTGACAAAAAACTCCAAAATGAATTTCTAAGTCTGTGACCTTGACCTCTAGGTCATAATAATGGGTGGGAATGGTGCCGTAAAAAACTTTGGATCAACATCTATTATCATGCCAAATATAAAGTAACTCCACGCAAGGATTTAGAAATTAAGAGATCTTAAAAACTTTGACACAAAACTTTAATAACAAAAATTTCTAAGTCCGTGACCTTCACCTCCAAGTCATAAACAGGGATGGGGATAGTGCAGAATAAAATTTTGGGTCAATATCTATAATCATGCCAAATATAAAGTAAATCCATACCAGGATTTAGAAATTAAGAGATCTTAAAAACTTTAACGCAAAACTTCAACATAAATTTCTAATACCGTGACCTTGACCTTTAGGTTATAAGCAGGGGTGAGGGTAATGCCAAATAAAATTTTGGACCAATATCTATTATCATACTAAATATACAGTAAATCCAAGCAAGGATTTAGAAATTAAGAGATCTTAAAAATTTTGACGCAAACTTTAACATAAAATTTCTAAGTCACCTTGACCTTAGGTCATGAGCATGGGTGTGGATAGGGCTCAATAAAATTTTGGACCAACAACTACATTGTATTGTCCTTCTTGCATGAAACACTCTTACTTGACCTGATATATGTCCCTACCAAATGTCAAACTAGACAAAGTGCCCAGTGGGGCATGTATACCCCCGACCTGAACAACCGCCACTTTCTAAACAGCACAAAGTATGAAGCTTTGACTCTGGAGATGGCAGATGTATGCTATATGTTATAACATTGAAAGAATTTAATCACACATAATGTGAAGTCCTTGTCCTTGACATCAAAGGTCAGGCACATATGCAGGGATTATGCTAAATAAAACATAAGCCCTATAACTATCACCATATACCAGTGAAATCAATCAGTCTTTATAATATGTGCATAAATGACATATGTATGAAAAGTCTGTGACCTTGACTTAAAAGCCATGCCCCAGCTTCGGGGATGGTGCTGAGAAAAACTTTACACTTATATATACCATCATGATTAATATTAATGAAACCACCGAAAGGGTCTTCATAATATAGCTTTATAATTTTAATGAAAATTTTAACGTGACATGCCTACTCAATGTCCTCTACATATCGGTAAAGTATCACAAAAATATCTTAAAGAATTGCTAGACTTATTGCCCACACAAGATTTAAATAACCAAGGGAGAAAACTGCAGAATATAGTCAGTTAGTCTAAGTTAGAGTTGTCATTCTTGAATGTGATATGCCTACTCAATGTTCTCTACATATTGGTGAAGTGTCATAAAAATATCTTAAAGTGTTTTAAAGTTATGGTTCACACACACACACACAAAAAAAGACAACTTTTGGAGACTAAGGGAGATAATTAATGGACCGTCAGAGTTGTCATTCTTGTAGCCGACACCCTTACCAGATGCCTTCTACAACCTGACAGGGTTTCTTGAAAATAGCTCAAAGGGTATAGGAGTTATGGTGTGCACAATAATGCATTTATGGACAGACAGATGGATGGATGGATGGACGGATGGACAGATTCCTTGCTGATAGCTATATCGCCTAAACCTATCAATAGGGGGATAATGAAATTCAACAGAAGGTCTTAATGATATAGCTATTATAAACTTACTGGTAGATGCAAAATTTTTTACTTTTATATGAAAATTCTAAGTCAGTGACCTCGACCTCAAGGTCATACCCCGGGATGGGGATCAAGCTGAGTAAAACTCTATAGCCCTAATCTATCATCATTTAAAATAGAAATGAAATTCCTCAAAGGGTCTTGATGGTATAGCTATATAAACTTAAATACAATTGACTTTTTTATGAAAATTCTAAGTCCTTGACCTTGACCCCAAGGTTATCCCCTGGGGTAGGGTCGATGCTGATAAAAACTTTAGACCTACATATACCATCAGGCCAAATATGAATAAAATCCATCAAAGGGCCTTCATAATATAAGGTCTTATAAACTTAAACATAAAACTTTGACCCTACAACAAAACTTAAGTACGAATGAATAAGGCTTCTATGGGTGGACAGTCAAACAGATTCCTCGCTGATAGCTATATCCCCTACTTTCATTTAGGGGATAATGAAATTCAATAAAAGGTCTTGATGATATGGCTATATAAACTTAAACTAAAATTTTTACTTTTATATGAAAATTTTAAGTCTGTGACCTTGACCTTGGTCACACCTGGGGTGGGGATTGTGCTGAGTAAGACTCTAGACCTACATCTACCAACATGTCAAATACTACAAAATGTGCCCAGTGGAGCACTTATACCCCCGACCAGAGCTACCGCCACTTTTTAAAGAGCACAAAGTATGTAGCTTTGACTCTGGAGATGGCAGTTGTATGCTATATGTTATAACATTAAAAGAATTTACTCACACATAATGTGAAGCCCTTGACCTTGACCTTAAAGATCAGGCACTTATGCAGGGATTGAGCTAAATAAAACATAAGCCCTATAACTATCACCATATACCAGTGAAATCAATCAGTCTTTACAATATGAGCAAAAGAGACATTTGTGTGAAAAGTCTTTGACCTTGACTTAAAAGCCATGCCCCAGTTTCTGGATGGTGCGGAGAAAAACTTTACACCTATATATACCATCATGATTAATATTAATGAAACCAAGGAAAGGGTCTTCATAACTATATAAACATTAATGAAAATTTTAACGTGACATGGCTACTCAATGTCCTCTACATATTGGTAAAGTATCACAAAAATATCTTAAAGAATTGCTAGAGTTATTGCCCACACAAGATTTAAATAACCAAGGGAGGAAACTGCAGAATGGAGTCAGTTAGAGTTGTCATTCTTGAATGTGATATGTCTACACAATGTCCTCTACATATTGGTGAAGTGTCATAAAAATATCATAAAGTTTTTTAAAGTTATGGTTCACACAAAATTTTGACAATCTTTGGAGACTAGGGGTGATAATTCATGGACCAAGTCAGTTAAGAGTTGTCATTCTTGTAGCTGACACCCCTACCAAATGCCCTCCACAACCTGACAGGGTTTCTTGAAAATAGCTCAAATGGTATAGGAGTTATGGGGTGCAGAATAATGCATTTATGGACAGACAGATGGCTGGACGGATGGATAGATTCCATGCTGATAGCTATATCCCCTAAACCTATCAGTAGGTGGATAACGAAATTCAACAAAAGGTCTTGATGATATAGCTATATAAATTAAATGCAAATTTTTTTACTTTTATATGAAAATTCTAAGTCTGTGACCTTGACCTCAGGGATGGGGATCAAGCTGAGTAAAATTATAGACCTATATCTACCAACATGTAAAATAGAAATGAGTCCTCAAAGGGTCTTGATGGTATAGCTATATAAACTTAAACACAAAAATTTTGACTTTTTTATGAAAATTCTAAGTCCGTGACCAAGGTTATCCCCTGGGGTAGGGTCGGTGCTGATAAAAACTTTAGACCTATATCTACCATCAGGCCAAATATGAATGAAATCCATCAAAGGGTCTTCATAATATAAGGTCTTATAAAGTTTAACATAAACCTTTGACCCTACGACAAAACTTATGTACGAACGAATAATGCGTCTACAGGCGGACAGTCAAACAGATTCCTTGCTGAAAGCTATATCCCCAAAACCTTTCAATTAGGGGATAATGAAATTCAACAAAAGGTCTTGATGATATGGCTATATAAACTTAAAACTAAAATTTTTACTTTTATATGAAAATTTTTTAAAGTCTGTGACCTTGACCTTGGTCACACCCGGGCTGGAGATCGTACTGAGTAAGACTCTAGACCTACATCTACCAACATATCAAATATAAATGAAATTTCTCAAAGGGTCTTGATGATATAGCTATATAAACCTAAACACAAAAAACGAATAAAAAAATAAACGAACGAACAGAAGTATGTACGAACGAACGAACGGAAAAGCGAAAACTATATACCCCTCACATACTTCGTATGTCGGGAGTATAATGAATGAAATTTCTGAAAGGGTCTTGATGATTTAGCTATATAAACTTAAACACCAAAAAATTTGACTTTATTATGAATATTTTAAATCCGTGACCTAGACCCCAAGGTCACCCCTGGGGTGGGGATGGTGCTGATAAAAACTTAAGACCTATATCTACCATCAGGCCAAATATGAATGAAATGCATCAAGGAGTCTTCAAAATATAAACTTAACGCAAAAACTCTGACCCTGTGTGACGAATGAACGAACATACGTACGAACTGACGAAAAAGCGAAAACTATAAACCCCCACATACTTCGTATGTCGGGGGTTTAATTATTTCAAACAGTCTGGGAGTTATGGTCTGCACATGATTTCTGTTTCAGGAGAGATAAATACATAACAAAGAAAGTAAGAATTATCTTTTGCACATGACACCTCTTCGGGTCCTTATCTATATCTCTACCAAATATTATCAAAATATGTCAAACCATTAAGAAGTTACAGAGTGCATAAAAATTTGGCTTAGAAATTTGTTCAGGGGAGATAACTAGAAAAAAATATTGAAGCAAGAGTTGTCCTTCTTGCATGCTTTTGTTTGTTTGTGTTGAGGTTTTACAGCCCAGTCAAGCCAATGGGTCATGTTGAGCGTGGTCAATTTACCTAACCATACGTTACTGGGCAGGCTTAATCCTCTAAGCGGTTAACCAGTATTGTGCACATTCTTTCACCAGAAACTGACAACTGCCCTTCTTGAATTGGAGGAAGGGAGAGAATGACCGTAGAAAATATTTCATGATCAATCTCCATGAAAGAATGTTGCCGACCTTGGCGGGGGTTGAACCCATGACCTCCTGGTCTCCAGTCGGACAGTGCATCCAACTGAGCTACCGAGGCAGGCCCCTTCTTGCATGTGACACTCCTTCTTGACCTGATATATGTCCTTAGCAAATATCATGAAATTATCTCAAACAGTATGGGAGTTATGGCCTGAACAAGATTTCAGCTTCAGGGGAGCTAAGAAAATAACGAAGAAAGTGAGAGTTGTCTCTCTTGCACCTGACACACCTGCTGGTCCTTCTCTTTATCCCTACCAAATATGGAAGCAATCCACTGAAGAAAAAAGTTAACATATACGTAACTTTAAGAAAAGGTTTACCAAAAAGTAAACCGCGAAAGTCAGGGGAGATAAGTACATAACGAAGAAAGTGAGAGTTGTCTCCCTTGCACGACACACCTACTGGTCCTCCTCTTCATCCCTACCAATTATGAAAGCAATCCACTCAAGAATAAAGGTAACATATAACTTTGAAAAAAGGTGTAACCAAAAGGTTAACCCGGGATGACGCTCAACGCCTGCCTGCCCGGACATAGCTATTTTCAAGGACAGATTTTTTTAAAAAAACCTGCCCAAAAGTTCACCATTCTCGGCATTTGCCGAGAATTTTTAATTGACCTAAAGCTACAAATGAATATAGCATCTCTTACAGAGATGCCCTTGTATAGATCATGGTAAAAATTTGATAATGCAAAAGTTGTAGGTGGAAGCCAAGATGACTAGAGCAAAAGTGACCATCGGGTCATGTATAGCTCTGCCAGTGCCACTGTCAAAGCTAGTTCAGTCTATGATCATGACCTATAGCTCCAGACATGGCATGTTTTTCAACCTAAAAGTACTGGGCCCAGTTGTTCAAAGCATCGTTAGCTTAATGAGTTCGTTAGTAGTCAAAATGTTAACCGTTCTAGTAAGTACAATATCTAATTTACAGGTATTTTTGATGAAAAAATGTGAGTAGCTTTTGCAATGCAAAAGCTACTCATATTTTTTCAGCAAAAATATTAGTGGATATGCTATATTTAATGATCAAAGTTTTAACAATATGTTAATAACATTGTTAGTTTTGAACAACTGGGCCCTGATATTTTTCTTATTTCTCCACAAAAACATCTTGTGGGCACTTATCAGAAGCGCCTCACCAAGGCACTTCTAAAGTACCCACAACATATATTTTCTTGGAGAAATAAGAAAAATATTATGAGGGTACCTCTGTTTATCTGGAGCTATGATGATCTTTGGTCAGCAGCAGATTTTTTTTGTCATAAGCAGAAAGCACTTTTTTGTGTGATGTTTCTAAAAATGTAATTGCATGTGCATTGCTCATCTTGATCACACTGCATGTACAGTGATCCAAAAAACTGGTATATTACCTTAGAGTACTGGTATGTTGGCATAGGCCCTGGTGTATCAGGTCTGTAGGAGTCCTGGTCAAGGGAGCGGGGTGTGTCCCTTCCACTACCTGTTTCACTGCTTCCAACATCAGACTCTCTATCCATATTACTGCATAATAGACAAAGAATTAATGCTTAGCATGCTGTGTAAAAAAAAATACAGCAGGTGAGTCAGAAACCTTTTTATTTTCCCAGCAAATAAGCTTTGACATTCCATGCAAATTGCCATCTTAGAAGACAATTTGAATGAAATGCCAAAGCCTTTTTCCTGAGAAAAACAAGAGGTCCATGGGCCACAGCTCAGCAACCTGAGTGAAAATAGTCCATGCAGATATGTAAATGTTATGCAAAATTTTTCCAATCCTGTCATTGCAATTAATTAAAGAATCATCATTTTGAGCAGTTCTTTGATTTGAAGAAGAATGTGTTTTTTATTATCAAGTTTTACCATATATGGGCATGACAGTCAATGGAGTGTGACCATTTGAACAAAACTTCAATCCTGTTTCAACAGTAGGATCAACATGAAATTTGGTGAAAATGGGCCAAGTGGTGTCAGAGAGGTTAATCAATAACATTAAGACTTTATACATGCATACAGCAGTGACAGGGGAAGATAGCCCTTGCAGAATATAATTTTGATTGTAACTTAAAGCTTTTGCTACTTCAATCACATATTGTTAGACATTTCAGCTATTTTTTTGTCTTTCTCTCTGTGTGTGTGTGTGTATGTGTGTGTGTGTGTGTGTGTGTGCGTGTTCACTGCTCTCAAGCGTCATTCTTTTTATCTTTTATCTTTGCCAGAATGCAGGGACTTGCCAAGCTCTCATCTTCATTGAATAAATAAATTATGAGAGAGGTGGTATTTCAACTGCATGTTGCCACTCCCACCTGTGCCATCTTTTTACAAGGCCAGACAAGAGACAAGCCTACTAGGCATTTCAATATTCAGACTTTCAGTCCAGTGCTGAGAATCAAACCGAGACATTCTGATGTCATTACAGAGGTCATTGCACGAAAACATCAAACAAACATCAAAAGGTTTTATATTGCAGTCTTTTCAATTGCGCAATTCTGATTATTGACATACGATATCTGAGTTATCTTGCATGCGATTGGTTTCAGTAGGCGGAGACAATTAAGCCAGTAAATGATCTGTGATTGACTTGTCCTCATCTGACAAGGTAAATGTATACTGGCAGACTTTATTTGGCGGACTTTATTTGTGCATCTTACACACAACCCAATCAGCTGCACAGGCTACTCAAAATAATGAAACTGCTAACATTGTGCGTAAAGAATGTCCATCCTTGTAAGTATGCGCTAAAAATAAAATAGACCCTTATTGGACCACGCAGATTTGTCTGGATAAGCAATTTTCGTGTTTGCAATCAGGTACGATTTTTCTAATCAGAACACTATGGTACATGTATTAACCGGTAGACTCGTGAACCGTAAAATAGTTACTTCTTGGGCAAGATACAATGACCTAGACCAGCCTGCGCATAAAAATGTTTCTAGGTCTTGTTAAAATTGTCAAGCAAACTGTAGGTCCTGATTGGAATAAGCGGATGTGACAGCTTGCTGCCTATCATAGTTTTTGGCTACTTTTTTTTTTCTGATTGGTAAGGCACCCTTTTTGATTAATGTTGAATGACCGCCTTCCATTATGCAAGCGACTAGTTTGATGTTCTGATCAAAGTATGCGGTAACGCTTCTGCAACTGGCTGCCGTTAGACAGCTGTCGTGTGTCACGTCCGCAGCAAAGACTAATGGATATTGAAATGCATGGTAACAGGGTCTTCTTCCCCTGCTGGTGCTCTTTAGTTTTGCTGTGGCAACCAAACAAAATGGCCACTGGTCATTAAACTGGGTAGTCATTCATCAAATGATCATAACTGCCAAACATGGTTCACATCACTTCACTGATTTTGTTTGTATTTGAGTTGAGGTTTCACAGACCAGTCAATCCAATGGGGTCATATCGAGCGCGATCAGTTTAGCTAACCACACTTTTACTCAGAAGGCTTAGTCCTCTAAGGGGTTAACCAGTATTGTGCACATTCTTTTGCCAGAAACTTACAACTGGGCCATTTCAAAAAAAATGAGTCAAAAGTGTGACATTGGAGGTCAAAAATAAAAATCAGTTTGAGTCAATGCTGTCTATCAAAATATTAACTTTGATGATACAGGTTTCACAAAATGTAGATGAGAAATGAAAAGAAGGAAACACGTTTTTGAAAATTTTGAATTCATTTCAACTTTTTTGTATTTTTTGTTCAATTACAGGATTTTTCCAAGATGGAATATGTTTGGAAATACATATCTTTTCCACACAATTTTATATATGTATTGACAACATATATATTAAGGAAAAATTTGACATAAAAATTGGTCATATTTGTGTTATTTATTGAGAATTTTGGCTTTTTAAAGCAAATTTAAGCACTTGTTTTTTTATCTTTACCACAAAAAGTTTTTATAAAAACCTGATTAGATAGAATTAAGCAGTAAAAGATGCACTGTGGACAACATTAAGTATCCTGCTGCATGTATGCAAAATTTTGACAGAATGTGACAAGCGGTTTTTTCTCAAGATTATTTAAAAAAATTGTTGTATTTTATAATAATTTGTTACACTCGGGACAAAATGAGAAACTTTAATATTATTCTACTTTTCATTCAATTTCTCTCTGACAGCTTGCATTTATTCTAAGTTTTATGTTGTGGAAACATTTGTAGTTGAAATAATTCAAGTTTTTACCAACCTGAAACTATATTTGTACAAAAAATAACTATAGAACACAAATAATTGAACTTAAATTAGTACAAAGAAACTAGTCATTCTGCACAAGAAAAGCTTTCTATAAGCAATGGTTTTGTCAGGTGCTTAGGGAAAACCAATATGCTTGATTAAAATATTTAATATTGTGTCTTCACTTTATGTTAGAATGCAGCCATTTTAAAGTCTTTGGTCTGAACTGTTACACTCGGGACAAAAAAATGCTCTTTAGTTTATCAATATTGATAGAGCCGGTTTGTGACTTCCATTTAGTTCTGTGGTGTCAAATTTCATCAGTATCCCTCTCCCTGACAACACTATAGGTGGTTTCAGCCACAACTGCTATCTGGAAAATCTATTTTGAATGTCTTCTCCTGAACTGAAAGTCCCATTTGACTTGAAGCTTGGTAAGGGAGCATCTGGGTGACTTGTAGATCAATAAAAGCTAAAATCATTGCGATCAGAAATCCAAGATGGCAGATATCTTGAAAATTAATCTATTTTTTGCTTCTTCTCTTGATCTTAAAGGCCAGTTGACTCAAAACTAAAAATTTGTAGGAAGCATCATGGTGACTGGTAGATCAAAACTGGCTAAAATTGTTCCTATTGGAAATCCAGAATGGCTGCCATGGGGGCCATCTTGAAAATCTTTTTTTTTTTTTTTTTTTCCACTTCTCCTGAACCGAAAGGCCAGTTAACTTGAAACTTGGTAGGAAACATTGGGGTGACTTGTAGATCAAATATAGCTTAAACCATTCTGATCGTAAATCTATGATGGCCACAATCTTGAAACTCTATTTTGTGCTTCTTCTTCTGAACCAAAAGGCCAACAGACTTGAAACTTGGTAGGAAGCATCAGGGTTTACCTGTAGAGCACATATAGCTCAAATCTTTTCACTCAGATATCCAAGATGCCTGCCATGGTGGTCATCTTGAATTTCTATTTTTCTCTTCCTCTTCTGAACCGAAAGGCTAACTGGCTTGAAACTTGATACCGTAGGAAGCATCAGGGTGACTTTTAGAGAAAAACTAGCTAAAATCCTTCCAATCGGAAATCCAAGATGGCCTACATGGCTGCTATCTTGGAAATCTATTTTGCGCTTCTCCTGAACCAAATGGCCAGTTGACTCTAAACTTGGTAGAAAGCATCAGGGTGATTGTAGGTCAAAAAACAGCGAAAACCGTGTCAATCGGAAATACAAGATGGTCGCCAATCTTGAAAATCTATTTTGAACATCTTCTCCTGAACAGAAAGGCCCACTGACTCTAAACTTATATGACAGGAAGTATCGAGATGACTTGTAGATCAAAAATAACTAATCATTCTGATAAGAAATCCAAGATGGTCCCACACCAGCCCTATTGAAAATCTATTTTGAACTTTTTCTCCAAAACCATATATTGGAAGTATTGAGTTGACTTGTAGTTCAGAAGCAAAAATCATTCTGACTGGAAATCCAACATAGCTGTCATCTTGAAAATCTTTATTGAACCGAAAGGCCAACTGACTCAATCTTCTTTGGTAATCAGGTGAGCGATGCAGGGTCATCTTGGCCCTCTTGTTTACTTTAGGGTCTGTCTTAAGCCTCTCCCTAAACTTTCTCACTCTTTCTGCTGATGGGCCTGGCCTCTTTTTTTTTCTGTAAATTTTTTTGACCTTGAGACAAAAGGCAGCTTCACAACAAATTTTGTCATTTTTCACAAATTTAACAGTTCAACTGTAAAAAGTCAAGAAATTTCATGCCACAATTCATTTCAAAAACTTTATGTCCCGAGTGTAACGCTATTTTCTTAATTTTACTGCTGTATAAAGATGATTTTTAAAATATAGGCACTTATATTTAAGTATTTTTTATGTTTTCTGTTTCATGATGCATATTTTTGACCTTATATATGAAGGTATGACTAGATTGTAAGACCATCATTTTCCAACCAAACATGATTTTTGTTGTACGCAAAGACAAAAAACATCAAGATTTTTAAAAATATTACATCAATACAGTCTTATTTCCATTAAAAGTCCCTTCAAAATTAAAGTACAAAGACTCTTCTTATAACTTGTAATGGGTTTACTTTTGTTACTTTTTATGGTACTGATTTAAGGCACTAAACAATGTACAAAGGCTTTAATGCAAATAAGGTGTTACACTCGGGACATTTGTTTTTAGGTCCTAAAAAGGCACACAAGCCTTTCATCATGAAAATCTTTGGATGTATTAACTTATGGGCACTTGGTTTCATGAAATATAAAACAGAATGCAAATTAAAGCAGCATGTGGAGATGATATGAGCATTTAAAGTCAAAATGTTACACTCGGGACATTTGTGGGTTACAACACATATAATGGTGCTTGTTAAGTATACATGAACATGCATTAGTAAGTTCATGCTTTTTAGGAAGCTGTAACATTGGACTTACCAACTAGGGTTAGTCTGGCTAATATAGATCTACTGTATGCAAATTATAATAGACTTCTTTCAAAGATTAGTGTTTTGGTGCTGACAAAATTTTCCACACATGCTTCCTTCTGAGAGGGTTCAAAAGTAACAAAATATTTGAAAAAAAGTTATCCATATCCAAAAACTATATGCCGAATAACTGATGTTTACTGTGAAATATAAGGTTATCTCTACAAGATTGTTTATTCTGTATGATAGCCAGATGAAAATTGATGTTTACTTTAAATGTCACACTTTTTTTGTTACACTCGGGACAATTTTGACTACTTAATGTTATAGAATTTTTTTTTCTGTTGAACCTATACTTACGAAATTTGGCCGCAACTTTAACATTTTTATAACACATAATGTGGCATGAACTTATCATTAGCAAGTCTTTTCAGTTTTGGTGCAGGTCAGTTTGAAAAAAAAGACTAATTTTTTTTGAAATGGCCCAACTGCCTTCTTGAATCAGTGGAAGTAAAGAGAATGACCATAGAAAATATTTCAAATCAATCCTCACTAAAGAATGTTGCAGACATGGCTGGGTTCGAAAATCCTTCTGATCACCAGTCGGATGCGCATCCAAATAAGCCCCTGAAGCCGGCCACTTCACTGGTTATGGAGAAAATGCAATTTAAGCATTTTTCCATTATAAATCTATGGGAGCTTTCTGTTGCCATGGCAACCAAATCAGGAGGCATATCACAATAATTGTAGCGATTCTGAGCTCCCTTACCCAAGCAATACTTGTACCAAATTAAGAGTCATACTGCTTCAGTGGTTTTGAGTTGCCATTTAAAAATCCTTTTTTTTTATAATGTTGCCATGGCAACCAAACAAAGTGGTCACTGGTTATATGACACATAAACTGGGTTGACAATCATCAAATGATTATAACTACAAAATATGGTCCACATCAAATCACTTCACTGGTTTCGGAGAAAATGCAATTTTACCATTTTCCTGTCATAAGTTTATGGGAGCTTTCTGTTGCCATGGCAACCAAACCAAGAGGCAGTGGTTAATATGGTTAAATTGCAATTTCTCCATTACCAGTGAAGTGATGTTAACCATATTTGGCAGTAATGATCATTTGATGACTGTCTACCCAGTTTATTTTGTTTTATGACCAGTGGCCATTTTGTTTGGTTGCCATGGCAAAACTTTTAAGCAGGAAATTTGTGAAGCACCAGCAGGGAAAGAAGACCCTGTAGAGCTTGTCTAGTTTTAGCTCTAGCAGCCACCTTTTTCAGCTAAGCAGAACCAGTTAATCAATATTGGTAAAGGGGCATAAAAGGAACATTTTGTGAATTTTTTTTTGGAAATTGGGTCACTGGCCTAGGGAAGATGTGTTTAATTTTTTTTCTATTTTTAGTCCTGGTGGCCATTTCGTTCAAATGAGAAAAAACATTTTAACAATTTGGGAAAAGGGGCATAAGAGGAACATTCTGTGAAATTATTTTGAAATCAGGCCACTAGGTGGAGATCTTGTTTGACAATTTTTCTATTTTTGGCTCTGGTGGCCATTTTGTTCAGCCAAGCAGAACTATTTTAGCAATTTTCATAAAGGGGCGTAAGAGGAACATTTCTGTGAAATTGGACCACTAGCCTAGGAGTTGTTTAAAGATTTTTTTTGATTTTTTTTAGCTCTGGTGGTCTTTTTGATCAACCAAGCAGAACCATTTCAGCAATTTTGGAAAAGGGACATAAGACAAACATTTCTATGAAATTATTTTGAAATCGGGCCACTGGCCTAGGAGGATATGTTGTTGAAAGATTTTTTCTATTTTTAGCTCTGAAAGCTATTTTGTTCAGCAAGGTTCTAACCATTTTAGCAATTTTGGATGATAAGTTGTGTACGAGGAACATTTCTATAAAATTATTTTGAAATTGGGCCACGGGCCTAGAAGGAGATGTTGTTTAATGATTTTTCTATTTTTAGCACTGCAGTCGATATTTCTATTTTTGGCACTGGCAGCCATTTTGTTCAGCCGAGAGGAACCATTTGAGCAATTTGGTAAAGGGCCATGAATGAAACATTTCTGTGACCTTTGGTGGAAACTGGCTCAGTTGTTTAAGAGGAGATGTTGTTTAAAAAATTGTTGATGACAGAAGACACGCAGATGCATAACGGACACAGGGCGGTCACATCAGATCACCTTGAGCACTTTGTGCTCAGGTAAGCTAAAATAAAAAAAGGTTAGACTGTCATCTGTTGCAATTTTGCATGGCGCTTTAATTGATTAAGCACTCATGGCTCTAAACAAACAATGTATCCTGATAAATATTTTTCTTATGTTTTTCATAAAAGCATGTTGTTGGATAAGAAATAGAACAGCTCTAGCCGTGAACTGTTGAGTTGGAGGTCAGTTATAATGTCAATCAACTCACGAGCACAGAGCTTGAATGATTTATCTAGTTACAACTGACAGACAAGCTGTGATTTATTACTCAATAATTCACGCACTAAAGCTATTCTATTTGGATTCTAACACACTGAAAATTGACAAAAATGTTGCAGATTCCTGCAGAGTTTTGCAACCTTCTGTCATTATTCAAAGTAACCCTGTCAACTTTCTTGGGTGTAACATATGCATTTAGTTCTATTGGTAACATATATTACTGATCAATGTGAAAAAAAACAACAGTATACAGTCTAACGTCCAGGAAACTGCAAATGATGCCAGAAAAATTCTTAAAAGGTCACAAAATGACAGCTCTTCACGTCATGCTCTTCCATCTAGAGATTTGTTGCAGAATAAAAAAACAGTTCTTTTCTATTGTCCATATAGGCATGCTGTGTTAGAATATTTATTGGAAGTTCCTCAGCACAGAGCTTCTACTGAGAAGTGCACTGTTTACCTTTAACATGCAGGGTTTTCCTTGACTTGCATTCTGGAAGTTTTTACCTCTGAAACCTGGACCTTCAAAAGTTAGGGGCAAGGATCTGAGTGATGCATATGTGATTAATCCCATACTGATTTTATTTATCTCTGCCTTTGTATTTTAATCTATAATATCATCAGCTAGTTGTCATCGGAATTTTCTCAGACAGCGGTAAAGGTTAAGGTGACCCAGTTTTTAGGGTTAATACAGTATTTGTGATAATGCCTTTATCAATCTAAAATCAGGTCAAAAGAAACAACAAATACAGATAAAATCATTCTTGATAAAGGCTAGATTTTTCTTTCTATTAGTATTTCATCCCATGAAAAGCAATACAGTATTTTCCCACATACGTAAGACAGCATATGATGGCAGAGGAGCACAAGTCTGGGTGTCTCATTTTAACCAAGTTTCTGGATAAATGGAGTGGATAAATCAAGTGGATAAATGTTGTTTTTTTGTTTTTTTTTTGTTTTTTTTTTTGTTTAGCTGTTTTTGTCTGTAGTCCCTTCATTATACGGAGAATCTGGATGAAAAATTCATAAATATACAGGTCCTAAGCCAGGCAAAGGAATAAGAGGATACATGTTGTAGCCAAAGACTGCTAGTTTGCTACACTGTCTGTTCCAGTTCTTCAGTTGCCTGGCCCTGATGTGTCTGCACAGGGGATTTGGGCATCTGAAACTTCATAAATATATAGCAGAATAAAAGTATATAGAACAATTATTGCCAATGATCATAACAGGTACTGGCAGACCCATTCCTAAGCCTACATACCCTTCAAATATCTGAAAAAAAAATATATAAAAAAAAATCAGATTTTTCCCCAAATTATCTGGGTATCCTGTTGTTTATATTGCTTTTATCAGGGTTGTGGAATTATCAAATTTGAATACTTGTCCAGGGATGAGTAAAATGGTCAAAATCCATTTGTCCATCCAATATTTCCTTGTCCAAAAAATGACATTTTTCTTATTTCTCAAAAGAAAACAGAATTATGTTGTGGGTACTCATTAGAAGCACCTCAGTAACTTCTAATGAGCAGCCACATTTTCTTCCAGAAATAAACTAGAAAACTGAAATGCGTCAGTATGACACAAAGCCCCCGTCCAGGGACATCCTCACCCACACGCAAGTATTTTGCAAAAATGAAGTTGAAAAAAGGGCCATAACTCTCATAATAATTGACAGATTTTACCCTAAATCGAACTTGACCATATTTTATGATTATATACCTGTGTATAAAATATGTATCCAATACACAAATCAATCTTTTTTAAAAAAAATATCAGAAGGAAAACATCTTTTGAACTGAAGGTGAAAAAGGGCCGTAACTCCCATAATAATGGGTTGATTTTACCCTAATTGGAACTTGACCTCTATTTTACAATTATATACCTATGTGTTTGTTTGTTTGATTTGGGCTTAACGTCGCTTTCAACCTTTTTCAGTCATATCGCGACGGTGTCTGGATGTGGCAGGGAGCTCAATGCTCACTTTTACAGTGCTGCCTCACTGAAATATCACGCCCCAGACACTTTGACATGATATTCCACCCAGTCACATTATACTGACACTGAGCTGACCAGTTCTAGCTCTACTTTCTTAATGCTGAGCGCCAAGCGAAAGAGCAGCTAGTACCATTTTTAAAGTCTTTGGTATGACCCGGCCGGGGATCGAACCCGCAACCTCCCGGTCACAAAGCGGACGCTCTACCACTGAGCCACTGTGCCGGTTACCTATGTGTTAAATATGAATTCAATACACTAATGTTTTCAAAAGAATATCAAACTGAAACTATTTTTCAACGTTGAAATAGGGCTGTAACTCAAAATATAATTGGTGGAATTTACATTAAACCAAATGTGACCTATATTTTATGATTATATGCTTGTGTATAAAATATGAATCCAATTCACTAATCTTTTCAAATATTACGGAACGGAAACCATTTTTCAAAGTTGAAAAAGGGCAATAACTCCAAAAATAATTGGTGGATTTTACCCTATATCAAACGACCTATATTTTATAATTATAAGCTTGTGTATAAAATATGAATCCAATACACTAATCTTTTTTGAAAGTTATGGAACGTTAACCATTTTTCAAAATTGAAAAAAGGCCATAACTCCCAAAATAATAGATGGATTTTACTCTAAATTGAACTTGACCTACATTTTATAATTATATACCTGTGTACAAAATTACAATCCAATACATCAATCCTTTCAAAAGGTATCGCACGGAAACCACTTTTAAAAGTTGAAAAGGGCCAAATAATTGGTGGATTTTACCCTAAATCGAACTTGACCAACATTTTATGATTATATACCTGTGTATAAAATTTCAATCCAATATACAAATCCTTTCAAAAGATATCACATGGAAACCAAAGTGTTACGTACGGAATGGACGGATGTATGGACAGTGGTGATACTATATGCCCCCACCCCCCACCCCAGGATTGAAAAGGGTCGGGGGGTGGGGGGGGGGGGGGTGCATAAAAAAACATGTATCATAATCTGGATACTCTTCTTAGTAAGAGCTATGAAGTCCTTGTCCCTGGAGAAATTTAAATTTCTTACTCATCCTCAGGGAAATAGGACAAATTGGACAAGTCGAGCATGGTATTTCCAAAGCCCTGTTTTATGGAATAACCCATTGAAGACCCCTAAACGGGTAACTAGCAAACAGTGCATGCCGCAGAATGTGTGATCTGATCAGGGTCTTCACTGTTTGCAGATCAATCATTTTTTCTTTAGGAGTATCTACATACATGTACACCATATCGCCCGATATACCTAAAATCTAAAATGGACTCTACCAATATATAGTATGGGAGAGTTTATTCAATCTTTAATGGGTTAAGTGTTGGTTTTTTTTACTGGCATTTTGGAAACCTTGTCACTATATATTCAGTGTTTTCCCTCAGGGATATTACTTATCCTAAAATATGAATGTCCTTTTTACTAACTGATGAAGTAACATACTGGATGGGTGGCAATGTAGACCCTCATTCTCAGGGATACTTCATATGTTCTGTGTCATCCTAACCAATTCAGAACACATTTAAATGTTCTATATTCTATCTCTTTCCCCGCTAGTGGCGACTTTTGTCATCTGGTGATAATCTCTGCAAACAGTTTGGACCCACATCAGGCCTGACAACATGTCTGACCTGATCTGGATCCAAACTGTTTGACACTTTGATGGTATTTCTAAAAGGTTTTTTGAAAAGTTAATTAAAAAAAAAAAAATCCACAGATGACAAAAAATCATGCAAAATTACCCAGCATGCAAAGTTAATCTTGTTGACATGATCAGTTATCATTGCAATATTCGGAAATAAACTGCCGCCACTTTGGCATCACCGTAAGTAAAAGAACAACACAAAATACCTTAAGTGCACAATGTCTTAGACTATATGAAAATTTGAGGGTAAAAAACAAAACACGTAAGCAGCGGGTAAATGGGAACACTGGGCTTCCAGTAAAGGAAATAGGAAAACTGTGCAAAAGAAGCAAATCCATTTTATTTGACTGCTTTGTTCCTATAAATCAATGCACTGGATTGTACCTACATGTACTCTCTTTTTGGCATCATTCGGCAACATCCTCATATGGGGATTTTTGTCTTAAAGCGCCCATATGCAATAAATTTGATTGTGTTGGGGTTTAATGACACATCAACCCTTGTGGGTCATTTTGTGTCATCTCCCAGAAAAAGGGAGAAGAGATAGAAGAGACAGTAGAGGAGATGAAAGAGATGGGACAGGGAGAAATGAAAATGAATGACAGAGAAGAAACAGAAGAAATAAAAACATTCCCTTCTACCCTTACCTGTTGCAAGGACAGCAGGCCTTGCTCAACTGTAAGCCAATATCAGTTGGACACCCCGGTGATGCAAGATACACAACACCTTTGCCTCACCCAAACACCCCCCACCCCCACCATATGTAATACACTACCCTTACTTAATCGAGACCTTTTGTCATCTTTGAAAAATGTATTTAGATCCCTTGTGACAAAAGAGTTACTCTTATCTTTGAATCTGAGGTCCGGCTGCTACTTTTCAGTAATTTTAAGTCATTTTCCATAAAAGTCTTAACTATATTAATATTTAAAAAGGCTGGTCATCTCTCTCACCCTGGGCAACACAGTAATCTACAGTGCATAAGCTGCAGTTACATATTTATTACTCTTGCATCAAAACAAACGGGGCCACAGCTGTTCTTACGACATGGAAGTCTTAACAAAGAAATGAAGCACAGCAGAAAAATTTTCCCGTCGATCGTGGGAATCAAACCCGGTCCTCCCAGATAAAAATCCAATGCTCTAACCACTGAGCCAAAGAGTTGACTACCTGTCGCAGTTGTCCATTGAATATATACCTACAAGCTATGCATAATCTTCCAAGGCAGATAATCAAATGTAGGAGTGCTAGGTCGTAACACTAAATATTCGTCCCTACATCTCTGCAGCAGTGAATCTTTTGGGCATGTTGGGGGTGATGCAGTATCAAAAGAAAGAGGCCTTTTTGTTTGCATTGTAAAAAGGGTACATAGAAATACCAGAACACACAGAAACACCGGAACACGCTGGTAATTACCAGAACACACTTTCATTTTTTTTTATTATTATTATTACTGTTCGATTTTATGACTTAATTGCTGTTTGTTTGTGTGTAGGATGTTGTATATAACAAATTCGACCTTTGTATACAATTTTACAATTACCGATCTCTGATAATACGAATTTAGGCACTGCCTAGAAACGGGCATGGCAATTGCTTAATTTTCAGTTAGCTGAAAGTGTTACTGTTTTTTGTTGATACATGACAGGGTCACAATCTGTAACAATGCAGATGGAAAAAAAAAGACAAAAAAAAAAAAAAAAAAAAAAAACCCAACACTTGACTGGCTCTATTTTATATTAGGATTCCCACTGAATGTCACCTTGATCAGGTATTTGTTTCCAGTGAGTGTCTCTTTAACTTTGACCAACATTACTGAAGTAGTCAAGAATAAATAATTATACTTTTTTATATGCTTTATGTAGCTTTGAAATTTCTACAGTTGCTTCAGTTAATGAAATGGAAGTTAAACCAGTGTAGGAAAAATGTGCATGAAAATGATTTCTGTAATACAGTGTCAAAATCCGACTGATTCTATAGTGTTATGATTATTAGCAGACACTTTGAGTTACAGTATCTGATATGCTTCTGATGAAATGCGATGAAAGTGCCAGGTGAAGCATTCAAAATCAGTCATCAGTTTTTTTTCATTTTCGCATTTTTTATTGAAAATAATGTGTGTATATTTCTTGCTATTTAAAAACATCTTTAAAGATTCATGAATAGAAAAAAAATCATTTTAAGAAAATAACTGTTTCTTGCCAGTTTTCAGTTCGCGTGATTGGTAACATTGGCATGGATCAGCTGAGTGACATGGGCAGGATACAGTGGTGAGTTTCAATGTGTGTTAACTATAGGTGTGCAGGCCAATATTGCCTTCTGCCATTGATGCCAGCAAAAAATGTTGAAGCCAGCTTTGCCCTTGGTCATGCCCAGATTATTCGGCTGATGACAAAATAATATACTAAGATTGAATTTGTTATCAACTCTATATTTTTCTGACAAAAAATGATGACATTTCCTGGGCATGCCTCCGAAATGTCAAGCGAACTTTAATAATACAAAAATACTATATGATAGTGTGTTTCAGTAATTACCAGTGTGTTCCAGTATTTCTATGAACTGTTGTAAAAATGTATTTAGACAAGATTTGACATTCACATGGGGTATTACAGTCATGGAAAAAGTGGAAACGACAGAAGAAATGTGTGAGCCAGGAAGGACTTTTGCGATCTACTTTCAATGTAACATATAAAAAAGGAGTGATATCAAATAATGTGGGGAAAAAAAAAAAGAGAAACGTTTGTCATCAATGCAGTAGGCAGTGAATTTCCAAAATAAACAATTAGCATGATACAGATACATACCTAGGACAATATTTGCTGGGCTAGTCTATTCTTTTGTAAGGTGTTTCTTACACTTTTTCAGTACATATGTCAACCAATATAGAGCCTTTTATACCGATAATAAAAAAGAAGGTTTGTTGTTTTGTTTTGGTCTCTTGTTTTGACAAAAAAAAAAAAATTAGAACAGTGACTTTTTTTCGGTTTGTAACAAAATTTAATAAGGTACAGCAGCAGTAGCACAAAAAGAAAGCTGTCGAATTTATACTGTTGTTTGTGGTTAAAATGCAGTGTTTCAGGTAAGTATAGCAACAAGTCCGAAAGAAATAATTCAGAAATCGTTTATCTTCAAACCGATGCACAACATTGATGAAAATTTTGCAGCTCAAGTGCCCGGATTCGAGCATGCGCAAACTGGGTGACCTTTTGAAATCTATTATTGTGGTTTACAGACAGGGATTAAAGCAAGTCGCAGTGAATTTGACATGGAAATGATATCGAAGCATCTTATTCTTTGTAGTGATCCGTTTCGTAAAAGAAGTAGATATAATGTTAAGAAAAGAACTGTCACAAAATACGTTGAAGTTCAGTTTACTTCCGGGTTAATTTTTCTGACACTGTAGACGCTTGCATTTCTGAACACATCTGTTCTTCCTAAAGTCCCTCCGTCACTCTTTCGGAACACCACCTCATCACGAAACACGCCTATATAGGTTCTAGCTTATCTCGGCAGCTGAACAGACTGGTCTGTTTCATACCTGGTTGCAACCCAAAAGACAGGGTTTCTCGCGATGAGGCTAAATATATGAACGCTTAGCACATTGGGTAAAAATCTTAGCAGACAACATTTTGAAATATTTTTCTTATATTTCCCAGAAAACAAGTTGTTATGTTAATGGAGACAATTTGCATGAAATGTCGAATTCTATTTAAAGGGAAAAAAGACAAATGTCACAAATTTGTCGTCTGCTGACCGAGAGAGTGGTAAAGGTTAACCTCCTCGAAAAAAAACAACAAAAAAAAAAAACAAAAAACAACAACAACAACAACAAAAAAAAAAAAAAAAAAAAAAAAAAAAAAAACAGAATGCTTCGAACAACAAATAAAACGTTTCTGCATTTACATGTACTCGGACCCATCAATATAGTATTGATGGGTCCGAGACATGTACAATGAAGATGTAAGATGTGAAATTATTTATCTATAAGACAGAAACATGTGTAACTGACCATATGCTACCTATCAGCAGGACTATATTAACAAGTTATTGAAAAGTCACAGTATGCCATTTACTAATGGCTTTTTCATCATTTATGAACTCCATGTTTTCTGGAAATCAAAGGTATCTGAGCACCTTATGCATAAGAGTGTATTCATCAATAAAAAAGAAAATTTAGCAAGCCAGGTGAAAATTAATTCACATTTCATGTAAATCATCTCCTAGGAGACGATTTGCATGAACTGTACAACCATATTTTGTGGGAAAGTAAGAAAAATCTCATCAATCTGTCGTGTATGAATTTGGCAAAATGCTACAATCATATGGCAGAAATATACCTTATTCAACATTATTATCCCTTTAATTAACCAAGATGATTAAAATAAAGGCGTTGGAAGGTGATCGGGTCAACAGATGTCAACATGAGAAAAAAGGTCTTAATACCTTGTGCTATACATTTCATTAACATATATTTTTTTTCTTATTTAAATAAAAGCAATACATTTTGATTTGGGTTTTACGGCTCATTCAAGAATATTTCACTGATATCGAGTCGATCATTCATCAAAGGTGGGCGAAAACCGGAGAACCCACGGAAAAACCACCTGACCATCCGTAAGCAGAACTTGGCTTTCCCACATCTGAGCTGAGCTCAAACCACAGCAGTGAGAAACCTAATGGATTAAGAGTCAACTCTCCTATATCCACTAGGCTACGGGGGCCCGCAAAAGTAATACATTCAGCATGCCTATATGTAGACAGAAAATATCCAGACCTACATGCGCATTCGCAAAATAAGAAATCTTGGTATGTAATTTGGCTTTACTTAAAGAGGGTGATTCATTTGGAAATGAGAAAAATACTAAGACTAATACTGATCGAGCCACAACATCAACCTTTACCATTCTCTGGGCTATTTCGCACAAATGAATGATACCGACAATTTGAAAATAGGCACTGACATTTCATGCAAACTCTCCTAGGAGACAAATTGCATTGAATGTCAATGCCTATTTTTCGGGAAAAATAATAAAAATACTTCATAATGTCGTCTGCTGAAATCATACACAGCATGCTAAGCGATAAAAAAGACGCCTATTAGGATATTTTATTTACTCTAAATAATGGGACACCTGTTCTTCCCATACTTGTCGTATAATCTGTAGTTTGTATCATTACAAACTGATACATTTAAGATATTGCTGGATGAGCGGCAAACAGTGTAGACCTTGATCAGACGCCGTGTTCTGCGGCGTCTGATGTGGGTCTACACTGTTTGCTCTGGCCTGGCTATCCCAATCCTTAGTGTTATTATTAAGGTAAGTTCGTCAGCAACAGATCATATATCGAAGACGCTGATCAGAGAGCGCTCATGTTACATCTCATTTTTTTATGACATATATAGTCAACATAGAGTGAAAAAAACATCTACGGGGCACATTATGCGTACTGTCTTGGCCGAGATCATCCTGCAGATTCGCACAGTCTGTTCGTTAAATGGAATGCAAATGTTCATTAAACAACTGCAACATTTAGAAGTATACATGCACGAACGGCCAAGTACTTTGAATAATGAAGCTTATAGTTCACTACTCCATCTCTACATTGTTGATTCCTGTCTACTTTCGTGATTTCAGTGATTTCCACGGTGATTTCGGTGATTTCTCAATCAAACCCCTCTGTATATCGATGATTTCACCAATTTCTATAACCTATCCCTATCTTCAACCGTGATTTTGGTAACGACTCTACCTATCTATTTGTAAGGTTTGATAATCTATATTCGTAAGAAAATTACCCGAGGTGGGGAAGGAATGGGGTAGCACTCAGATATTTCTTGGATATGTGTGTATCTACCACCTTTGAATACACCCTTTCGTCATGAGATCTTTACACTAATACAACACCAATTTAAGTCTCAAACTGAAAATTATCCTTCGAAATCCATTTTGAATAACTGTGTAAAATGTATCCTTCTTATCAGTTTTTCCTTTCTATTTTGCAATTTAGACGCCCTCTGATAAATTATCAATTTTAGGTCCTTCCGAACGTTATACTTCTTTTGTGTGCCTTCTCAAGCGCATCGATGCCTGCGCATAACCAAAATTGACATTTTGACCTGTGCACCCAGCGAAGACTCATAGCTACTGAGAGCTTTTGCTGTGTGGCCTTTGGGTAGCTAAGGAAAAAGTTACTTCTAATGGACAGTGAAGACTCGGATCAGATTGTGCGTATGCCTACGCTGATCTTTCGCTGGGCGCACAAGTCAAATTGTTATTACCTGGTCACATCATGTTTCGTGTTTCGTTGTTTAGTCTGTGACGTCTCAAAGTCAAATATATGGCTTATTATGTTTTGTTTAATCTTATTGAGCATGCGCATGACAAAACGAAAAATTTGACCTGTAACCCCAGCAAACTCATTATTCTGGGCATCTGCCCAGTCAGGTCAGTCTTCAATGAAGAGACTTAATCAAACCGAGTCTCCGATTTTCGTGATTTCGTGTGTTCTTTGTTTCCAAAGGCGATCCTTTTTGAGTTTTATTCTCTATGCGCTCAGTAGATGGCGACTGATTCATACAGAGAGCCAAGACTGATCGGATGCCTAGGCTGAGTCTTCACTAGGTGCACAAGTCATTATTTGTTTTGTCAAGCGGTGACTTATTCGTAATAACAATTAAAAAATTCTAAATACAGCAAGGAATTTAATGCCTAGCACTATGGGGACGACATACTAAAATATTTTTTCTTATTTTTCAAAGGCCGTCCGCATGAAAATACCTTGAGATCTCAGCTACCCGATGAGTGTACAGCGAAGACTGATCACACTGGGCGGATGCCTGTCTGAGCTAAGTCTTAGCTGGACATACAGGTCTAATTATTGTTTTGCCATGCGCTAGCTTAAATAGAACAAAAGACAACGCTGGAATACGTAGTCGATGGCATGTCATCGCAAATCCTAATGATCGTTGCTAATAGCATGGCTGACAGAAGGACGGACTCACTCTCGCACACCCTTACCATGTAATGTAGCAAAAAAGGTAAGAGAAAAATCCAGGGAATGCCACAATCACAAACCGCAGCCCTTCCCAGACACCAAGAGGAAGAGGAAACCGACAAATCTAAACAAGCACAAACCGAACAAACGTACGAAAAGCACTAAGATTAGCTCTCTCTTCCCCAAGCGAGGTAATCGCAATACTAAAAGGACTGAAAAACACAAGAACATAATGACACGCGGAAAGACATACAACAAATCGCCTCGTAGAATAAACCACAAAGCAACAAAGAGTAAGACTAACACCGGGACCACCGCTTTAGAACGGTCGGTAGAGCAAACCACCGGGGGGTTTAAAGCACTTTTACAGCTAACTAACTTCACCCTGGGTCTCGATGCTACTCTTAATACAGAAATACATAAAAATTCGGTTCGCATAAAGGCTCCCAACTCAGTCAATGCATCTAAGCGAAAACATAAAAAATCAAATTAATCACTATAATAAACAAAGACGAGTACTCAAGGCTAATTCTACTGTATGCTAGAGTAAATGAAAAACAATAGTTGAACCACGGCGGGCCAAGCCAAAGGTAAGTTTGGTTATATTCCGCCCAGATGGGAAATGATAGCGTGACGGACAGATAGATAGACGGATGCCGGATAAACCAGGGTAAAATAGTGTTGCTCTCGCACACCCTAACTATGAGGAGAGGTAATGTAACAAGTTTGGTGAAATACCACCTAGTGGTTTAGAAGGAGAGAGTGTGATAGATAGATGAACGGACGGACGCAAGAACAAATAATGTCCCCCATACCCTTTCAATGAGGGGAGGACATGTAGCAAGTTGGGTTAAATTCCGTCCAGTGGTTATGGGAGAGATAGCATAGCAGACAGATGGACAGACACCGGACATACGGATGCATGAAAAAGTAATATTGCTCTCGTACACCCTTACCATGAGGGAAAGTCATGTAGCAAGTTTGGCTAAAGTCTGCCCAATGCTTTTCGCTTGGGGAAGAGAGAGCTAATCTTAGTGCTTTTCGTATGTTTGACCGATTTGTGCTTGTTTGGATTTGTCGGTTTCCTCTTCCTCTTGCTGTCTGGGAAGGGCTGCGGTTTGTGATTGTGGCACTCCCTGGACTTTTCTCTTACCTTTTTTAGCTAGAAATAGCGTGATGGACAGACAGACGGTCGGACGGACGGGTGCGTTCACAAAATCCCCATTGCTTTAAAAAAAGTGTGGGAATAAATACACAAATTTGAGTTTGAAATATAAGACTGAACGTGCAATACCACAAAATTACCAGGCAAGAGTCAAAAAAGGTTAAGAGAAAAGTCCAGGGAATGCCACAATCACAAACCGCAGCCCTTCCCAGACCCCAAGAGGAAGAGGAAACTGACACAACCAAACAAGCAAAAATCGAATAAACGTACGAAAAGCACTAAGATTAGTTCTATCTTCCCTAAGTGAGGTAATCGCAATGCTAAAAGGACTGAAAAACACAAGAACAAAATAACACAAGGTAAGACATAAAACAAATCGCCTCGTAGAATAAACCACAAAGCAATAAAGAGTAAGACTAACACCTGGACCATCGCCTTAGAACGGCCAGTGGGTGGGTCGGGGGGCGGAGGGGGGTGGGGGGGGGGGCGGGTGTTGGTGCGTGATGTGGTTTAAAGCACTTTTACAGCTAGCCAACTTCAGCTGGGTCAAACCTGCACAGATTCAATGGATGCACAGGATGATGCGGGTCTTTGCACTCAATACACCAATTTAAGACCATTGTTCTTTGAACTATACCTATTTGTAAGATCACTAAATTCATTATAGTTACAAAAATATTTAGCCTAGAAAAATGTACTAAAATGTACTAGTTGTGTTTCCACTTACTCGACCGACCCTGTTGCAAACACCCGACTCTGCTATTTTTTATCACTACAAATGCAAATAAAGCACCGGCCCTCAGCAAAATATCCGTATATTCATAAAATTACAGGCCCGATCCTGTTTTCTTTTCTTTCATTTGTTTTTATTTTCTAAAAAAAAAAAAAAAGAAGCATGTTAGTGGGAATTACACCTTTGTTATAACAAATGTCTACAAACAAACACCTGCTTGCATTAATATTCATCAAAAGGAAGGAAAACGGAGAACAATATTTTCTAAATTTTTATGACCATATTTGATCTGGATCTGCACTATAACTAGGCTAAATATATTATGATATTATTTGAATAATAACAATATTCATTATGCAAAAGAGCCACTTCTTGGATTTCATATGCACAAGAACTGAACACCTTTGGAATGGAGTCCTGCTAAGACCAACGATAGGCTAATACTGCTATGTCCAAGGACGAAATTCTACAAAACCACCATTCGGTGATGCTGACATCCGGAATTTCCCTCCCAGAGGAAGATATTGACCTTCTCAAACTGTACTGAATTCCTAAACTTCACAAGAATCCGTACAAGCAGAGATATATTGCGGATTCAGCTAAGTGCTCAACCAAGCCCCTTTCTCAGATTCTAACACGAATCCTATCCACAGTTAAAGAAGGCCTTCAGAAGTAGTGTGACACTGCATATGCCAGAAGTGGTGTTAATCAGATGTGAATCCTGAAAAAACTCCAAAGAGCTTTTAGAAAACCTAAAGGCACAATCTCTTCATTCCATCAACAGTATAAAATCTTTCGATTTCTCTGCTCTTTACACTACTATTCCTCATGATAAATTGAAATCTAAATTAAAGGAAATTATCACAAGAATAATAACCGTCGATTTCAGTATGTTGTCATTGGCTACAAAGACACATACTTCATTCGGGATCACTCTGATGCGCCACAAAAATACTCATATGCAGATGTCATAAAGATGGAATATCTAATCGACAATATTTTTGTGGAGCTCGGCGGACGGATATTTCAGCAAACTATCGGCATACCGATGGGTACTAACTTTGCACCGTTACTTGCCGATTTGTTTTTATACTCGTATGAGGCGGAGTTTGTACAAAGTCTCCTCCAAGCAGGCAAGAAACACCTCGCACAACAATTCAATTTCAGATATATAGATGATGTATTGTCTCTGAAAAATACAAAATTTGCAGAGTATTTGGAATTCATCTATCCACGTGAACTTGAAATAAAGGAAACAACGGAGACTGCAACCTCCTCCTCATACTTGGATTGTTATCTCTACATTGATAATATAAAGCTTACTACTAGGCTTAACGACAAACGGGATGATTTCAATTTTCCCATTGTTAACTTTCCATTCCTGAGCAGTAATATCCCTTCTGCACCAGCATACGGCGTTTACGTTTCACAGTTAATCCGTTATGCCAGAGCAAATTATCAGGACTTATTGGAGCGTGGGAAAGTGCTCACTACAAAGTTGTTGAGCCAGGGGTATCAAAAAACCAAACTGGTAGCAACACTTAAGAAGTTCTGCGGAAGACGTCGTGATCTGGTCAATACCTACAATGTGGCGGTGTCCAAAATTGTTTCTGATAATTTGCCAATGACGCGCCATACGTAGACTCCCCAAATCGCGGACATACGCTTCTACCGATATTTACTTTGTTCAGGCCTATGGGCATGATGGGCGAAGCTTGCTTACCAAGCAATGCTTACTATCCGCGGACGCCTGATTACACCCTTTATTCTGGGGTCCATGTCAGTTGGTCTGAACATTCTGATTCGTCATTCGTTTACGGATTTATGAGTTTGGATTATGGCTTAGGTACCTTGACCGCAACTACTGCTCTATGCTAAAAAGTTTAACTACAAACTGGCCCTGCTGAATTCAGGCCTTTAATGCAAATAGTGTGGACCCTGATCAGACGCCGCAGAAGGCAGCGTCTGATCATGGTCTACTTTGTTTGCCAATGTCCCTTTTAACATCACATTATACTGCATAGGCATGTAAAGTAAAGATAAAGCCGTATTTTGTATTGCAGATGATAATAAGCGTTTTCTTCTGTTCTGACACTTGTTTACATATGCTTTATGTCAGATAGTGGCTCTCTTCATTAATGCAGTAAAGGTGAAGACATTTCAAGGTTGATCTCCAGTATGGAATCGGTTACCCGAATATATTAAGTCAGCTGATGAAACCTAATACACACGAGCCAGGTAGTCGCTGTTAATCGATCGCCATCGATAAATCGAATATGTCCGTGTTTATTGTACTTTAGATAAACATTGATAATTGGATTATCGATACAATTAAGGTAATAATGACGAGGCAAATTGTTATAAAAAATGTTTTGATAGCTGTATAATCCGAGGGCACTGAAAAGGCGAAGATCAGCGTGTGTATCCTGCAGTCTGATCAGCGCCTTTATTGTTAGCTTCTTGGATAGTATGATATGTATACTAGATTTATCCAAACTTTCGAAGTTTCAAAATAGCTTAAGTAGCTGAGCAGGCTGGTTTATGACTTACCTGATCACAAATCAAGAGATATATTTGTTAACGTTAATGTAGTATACAATCATGCAGCTAAAATAATGACTTAAGCGTTTCTTTAACCTCTCCGCCCCCCATCCCCCCTCTCCCTCCACCTCCCCCCCCCCGCCCCGCGTTCTTTTTTAATGAATGATGAAATGAGTCTCGACCAGCCGTTTACAAATTGGAGATAAGAAATGTTGTGGCAATTTGTTCAAGACTCTTTTCCTTTTACGGCACCTCGCGCCAATACTTATGCGACAAAAAAAAATAATAAAAATAAATAAATGAAAAATAATAAATAAACACCCATGTGAGCAAGCTATTTTCTTTTAGAGTAGATCCCTTTTCAGAATTAAGACAAAATCCTTGAACAGAGTTACCTCCCCTGATAGTGAGACACTTTAACTAACTCCATACCATACTTATCATAAAACTTGAATAAGACCCATTAAAGGCTCCATATTCCTAAAAAATAGACATTTTGTTCTCCAAGAAAGATTTGGAAAAATATTAATACAATCATAAAATGTGGCACCTGACAGCCTGTAAATTTCAGTTGTTCTTTTGTTTTTGAATTGGATCAAAATGAAATTATTATTTTTTTTTATCGTATCTCTGAATTAATGTTGCCAACATTAATTCAGGGATACGATAAAAGGTCATTTCATTTTTATCCAGTTCAAAAACGTGAGACTAACTGAATTTTTACAGGCTGTCAGATGCCACATTTTATGATCCTATTAATACCATATTATCAATTTATTAAACCTTTCTTGGATAAAAAAAATGTCCATTTTTGAGGAATATGGAGCCTTCACGTTAATTGTATGTTTTTGTGTCTAAAAACAGCTGGGTGAGTGGTAAAAAGTGTAGACACTGACGTGACGCCGCATTCTGTGGTTTCTGATCTGGGTATACACTGTTTGCTCAGGCCTGTCTGTCCCAATAGGGTAAATACGATCCACTAAATCTTTGGACAGCCAGTCAAACACTCAGCTCGGAAGGTTGATCAGCATTGTGTTGTGAAGTTGCTGATATTCGACACAAAATAAATCTTCTATGTCTATCTCTAATGAGCCACAACGTCATGAAACGTATTTTCGAATATGTGCACACAGCGGAGATTCGGTTGCGCAGGCTCATGTGGATATTCGCTGTTCTCATGTGGCGTAGGGACAGCTCTCACGTTTCGGCGCATTTTTGTTCCAACAGATAGCGAATTCCAGGTCAGGCTGCGCGGATGCGCAGGCTCATATGGGTATTCGCTGTTCTCATGTGGCGTAAGTCATGACATTTTTTGTTAGTATGTGACGGTATGACGAAATGGTCAGGAAATATTCAACTATTTCTATGATGAGACGCCGTTTTTTTTATGTTTTTGGCACAAAAAACAATCATGAATAGTTCGTCATGGATTCTTATTCCTAATGAGGACCGTCAACTGGAACAGGAATAGAGGATAACGCTCGGGGTTGTTTTGCACGGTTATCAAATGTGCTAGCGGTATTTTAGATCGTTGTGCATATACATAATGCTATGTATTTTTGATCAAGACAAACGCGTCTTCGGAATAAAATTAGAAATCGTAATGGTATTTTTTTCTTTCATTCTCTTGCTTATTTGGTGCTTCTAGAGTGTTCTAGTTTCTTTAAATAATTTATTGGTTATTTTAAAGTTACAGAAGACTGTTCATTTAAGTCTCCGTCGCATCATGCAAACACTGTAGATCCAGATCAGACGCCACAGAGCCTGGCGTCTGACCAGTGTCTACACTTTCTTTTATATGATACATTACTATCAAAAATCAAATGAAACTAGAAACTCCACCGGACAACCCTTAAATGACAAATAGACTCCGGATGCAAAGTCCCCTTTGAAAAAATGGATAAATGAATAAAAGAAGAAATATGGGAACATGTCATCTGCACAACAGAAGTAAATGAACCAGCATACGATGTTCATATTATTGATTGTGTTGGGGTTTAACGACTCGTCAACCCTTGTGGGTCATTTTGTGTCGTCTCCCAGAGAAAGGGAGAAAAGAGATAGAAGAGATAGGAGAAGAGATGAAAGAGAGGGACAGGGAAGAAAGAGGAACAGGAACGAAAGCGAAGAAACAGAATAAGAACATTCTCCCTCTACCCCTACCTGCTACAAGGATAGCAGGCCTTGTCCAATTGTAAGCCAATATCAGTTGGACGCCCCGGTGACGTAAGATACGCGACACCTTCGCACCACCCGACCACCCCACGATGTTCATATTAAGGCAATAGTATTAGAATAGAACTCAGTCTCGTTTCCATTAGTTTATCAGAGCAAGGATGCTGACAATAACCGTGTCACTGTTGTTGTTTTGCTGTTGTTGTTGTTGTTGTTGATGATGATGATAATGATGATGATTATGATGAAGATGAATACAGTCTATGTATCAGTAATATATCAATACCCGCATCAACCAACATTACCAGGCCGGATGAGCACCTCCCCGTCCCCTCCCCACTCCCCATAACGCCTCTCCAACTTTGCCTGCATTGATAATACGAGGGTCGTGCAAAAAGTTCTGTCACTAATAGGCTTACTTAGTTTTATCCCAGGTATATTTTAAAATGCTTCACTGCACTTGAATGGTGTGTTGAATAGCTAACGATACCCGTTTATTTCGTGCAAATTGCTTTCCAACTGACCGAGTTATTTTAAATTGAAATAGATGCAGTCATATACACAGACCAATTTACTTGTTACATTGGAACATGAACCAGAAGACTGAAGTTCGTAGCTGTATTAAATGCCGCATTAGGCTTAATAGAGATTCAAAGCAGATATTTAATGAATTGTGTGGTATATATGGACCTCAGACCATTTCAATGCGCACAGTTTTTAGGTGGGTTAAAGATTTTAAAGCTGGGGAATTTTCTGTTAAAGATGACACCCGTCCTGGAAGCCCTAAAACATCTGTTACCAAGGCTAACATCGCTGCTGTAAAGATTGTGGTTGAACAGGATGCGCGATTGTCTGTCAAAGATATAGCTAGTTGTACTGGCATATCAGAAGGCAATGTGCAAAAAATTCTGAAAAAGCGTTTGGACCTGAGAAAGGTTTGCGCTAGGTGGGTACCTCATTTGCTCACTGAGGAGCAAAAATCACAATGCCTTAAATGTGCCCGGGAACTTTTGAAAACATACAAAGGCTGTAATAGACGGGTTATTTCTAACTTGCTAACAGGTGATGAAACCTAGGTGCACGTGTTTGAGCCACAAAGAAGGGCTGATAATAAGCAATGGAAGCGAAAAGATCAAAAACGTCCATGTATTGCCAGGAGAACCATAAGTTCGAAAAAGATGTTGTACGCAATTTTCTTTAATTCAAGTGGGCAAGTCGTTCAATTGCCTTGTCCATCTGGTCATACAGTCACTGGCCGATTCTACAAGAATTCTGTACTGAAGAAAGTGAAAGAGTCTTACAATAAGAAACAACCAAGCAAAGATGGTCATAGGTCCACATTTTCCATGACAACGCCTCCTCTCATAAGTGTGAGGTTGTTAAGTCTTTTTTGGCTTCTGAAAAGGTGAAAGTTTTAAACCATCCTCCTTATTCACCTACCTGAGTCCCCGGGACTTCTTTTTATTTCCAAAGCTTAAGAAAAAGCTTTCTGGAAATAAGTAAACGTCTAGAAGTTCTCTTGGCAGCGCTATTTATCAGTGTCTCCAACAGATACCAAAAGAAGACTATTTATCTGCTTTTCGCGACTGAGTAAAAAGATTACAAAAAATGTGTTTCAGTAAAGGGAGAATACTTTGAAGGTTTGTTATAAAAATATGTTTGATAAAACGTAACACTGAAGTAATCCGAACCCATTGACAAAACTTTTTGCAGGACCCTCGTACAAATAGAATATCAGGTTTTCATTAGATATGCAATAACATACACAACTAGGTATTTTATGCTACTTTACACTAGTTTGTGCAACTTTGTGTTCCTATACGCCACTTTACGCCTCCCCTTACCACAAGGGGAAGTCATGTAGTAAGTTTGGTTAAATTACGCCTCCCCTTACCACAAGGGGAAGTCATGTAGCAAGTTTGGTTAAATTCCACCCAGTGGTTAAGGAAGAGATAGTGTGACGGGCGGACGGACGGATGGACGGACAGACAGAAAAATAATTTTGCTCTCGCACACCTTAACTCGCGGGGAAGTAATGTAACAAGTTTGGTTTAATTCCGCCCAGTGGTTTAGGAGGAGGTAACGTGAGGGCAGATGGGCGAACTAACGGACGGGCGGACGGACGGTCGAACGGACAAATAATGTACTTGCTCTCGCACACCCTTACCTCGCGGGAAGTCATGTAGCAAATTTGTTTAAATTCTGCCTAGTGGTTTAGAAGGAGATTGCGTGACGGATGGACGCAAAGCACCCCTTCCCAAGCTTGCTTGCATGGGTAATACAAATAATTCATTAAATCTTCATTAGATATGCTATAAAATACACAATTATGTAATTTTATTCTACTTTACGCCAGTTTGCACAACTTTACGTTCCTTTACGCCAATTTACTATCCTTTACACTACTTTAGGCCTCTTTACGCCACTTCACGCTACTTTACTGTATTAAGGCACACCCTATCTGAGCGATAAAGTATATTCTATTCTATTATATTCCAAGCGTCTGCGCGACAAATCTTCAAAACACGTTCTCGATAGTAAAAGTTATTAATTTGACGTATTTAGCATGGGGATTCTTGAAAAAATTGCCGAGATAGAGGCAGAGGTAAAGAAAATACTGAGTTATTAGCCTTACAGGCTTAATTTGCTATAATACATCCTTAAATCCAGCACAAATCATTACAGTGGGATTTCACAACAGGTATAGGTTTAATTACCAGACAGCACTAGTTAACAAACACATTGGAAGTAAACAAAAAGTAGCTATATGTCTGCCATTAGTCATTCGAACCAGTTGTTGCCTAACCAGGGTTCAAAGAGTAATTCTGAAGCACTTCAGTTCAGTTTGTCCACCTGCTTGCTGTTCAAGTGCCCATTAAAAGAATCAGAATATTTTACCAGTGACACATCAATTAGACATTCATTCACCAAGAATGGATCCGCTCTACAAATCTAGCTTCTTCCCAGCTACAATTAGTTATTGAATTCATGCAGAACAGGAAACTTCCACGGAATTACAGAAAGTTTCAAAATTTGTGTAAATATTTTTGTAGTTTTGACAAAATGCTGCATGAGCATCTACTATTCAATCTATCTATAGATCTAGTTGTAGCTGGAGTATGATCCCCCACTCTCGATCCCGATCATGTAATCCCTGATCCAGATTTAAATTCTCGATGGTTTCTGAGGCCAGCAGGTATGAATTTTGCTTTTTTTTGTAGTTCAGTGGGTATTTTGTACTATTTCTAACCTAGTTTGGTAATATTGTGAAACTTGGGATCCTATTTGTGCTTTTATTAGCAATTATTTCCTTTGCAGGGGTATGAAACACCCTACCAACATACATGCCATATCTCACATTGTGAGATAAAATCTCACAGAATTTAGCCCGTCTGGAAGGCAATTCCCATAAAAAAATCTAATCTCACAGAATTTTCAGACCATTTTACAACAGATTTTATGAAGAAATAAACATAAATCACACACTGTTGTGGTTTTCACAAGCTTCTCACATGAAAAAGGAAGACTTTAGACTATATTGTGGGAACACCAAAGTGATGTTTAAGAAAATCTCACCGAATTTTGTCAAATCTCCCTTAGTATTTTGCCTTATCTCACAGATTTTAGTCCACAGCTTATGGCATGAATGCTTATGAAAGGCTTAATTTTGCACAATCAACATACTGTGTCTCTCATCTTATGTAATTGTATTTTAAGGGTGACTGCTTGTTAAGCCGAATAGAAGGTAAATCGCCCGAAACAGAGATGAGTGGATACCTGTTATAAGGACTGTAATAAAATATCCTCAGAAGAGTGTGCCCTGACACATTAGTCAAAGGATAAATTTTTCCTTTGTTTCCAGCCGGCCTCGTGCAATTCTAGAACCTCTAGCATTTCATATTGTGACCCTTGGAGGCATGGCTAGGACTTGTTGACCGCAAAACATGATTGCCATAATAATATTATGAAACCCCCGTTATGTAGCAACCATTTGCTGGCCTTTTTTTTATCTTAAATTTATATTTTCTTCTTTTTCCATCATGAAAAAGGTTTCAAAAGATATAAATTGCTACTGAACTCTTTCAAAATGCATCAAATTTTCCTACTTATAAAGAAATAGTGACAATTGAATCATATTCTCTGATGGGTATTTCATACCCCTGAGAGTGGAAAAAATGCTGATAAAATCACCATTTGGACCCCAAATTTCAAAATATAGCTATAAATGTTTGGAAATGACCCAAACTATCTATTAAAAAAGAAAAAAGAAAATCAAATTCAACCTTGTAGGTCTTAGAGTTGGGTATTGGCAGAAAAAATGTATCGCGATACTATTGCAATACCAGACAGGCGATACGATACAGTATCGCGATATTTGCTTTGTACAGATTTGCTGTGTTTTATTAGGTAAATGGACTTTTGTTGTAAAGAAATACTTCCATGGATGAAAATAAGTTTCCTGTTCAATAACAATACATTGGTTTATTAAGCATATGCAATAAGATAAAATAAGAAAGAACACTCAAGTCTCAAACTCTGATTCAAATGTTTGGGCAGTAGTTAAGGTCAATAAGGTGACTAGTAGCTAGTGACTAGGAGTACTCATTCTCAGCAAATACTGAGCACTAAGCATTTTGCACAATCTCAGTAATCCATTAAGCCAAATTCTTGTTCAAAAACACCAGGTAATCAACATGTTTTGGCTTCATGGATGCTCTTCTATCATTAATTACTTGGCCAGCTTTTGATTTAAATGACTCTTGAAGGGTTCTCTGCGAGGTGCTTGAAGTTCAGTTGTCATCGAAGCATTTGACGGGGATATTTTGGTCGAACTGATCGTTGGCGAACTAGAGGCTGAACTGTACTGGGGGTGATGCCTCTTCAAATGGACAGCCATGTTAGTGGTGTTGCCAGCGTACTTTAGGACACCTTTGCAATGGAGGCATATTACTTTACTCTTGTCTGACTTGACTAAGCTGAAATGTTTTCATACAAGAGATTTAAATGCTGATCCGGCGTGTTCAGTTTCTGGTTCAGCATCCATTGTTTATGTTAGTAGTGACCGCTAATATCAACAATAAAACGGTAATATGACTTTGCATTAATTTGAATGGCATAACTGAAAATACCAACATTTAAGTGGGAAAAAAAGTTATGTAGCACATGGGTCCATACTCGAGTCACTCGACCAGTCTGCAATGACATTGCCTGTTGGTTCCAGTAGTTACGGTAGAGACACCAACCATTTTTATTGGATATAAGTGGCGCCTTGGATAAAAAATTTTTAGGATCCATAGAAACACCCCAAAAAACCCCAAAACACCATTAAAACCCCCCCAAAACCAGTCTTGTATGATAGGGTAGTCAGATTAGGTTGCGCAGAGATAAATCTAGTAAGAAGGGCCGGGGTTATGTACAGCACCCCACACTTCCAAGGTAACCACCCCAAACCTCATTATAGTGTGTTCATAATTGATTAAAGCACCCCAAACTGCCTTATTTCACCCCTGTATGACAGTGTAGCGATTGATAGTAACTTGCGTTTTGCCCTGTCACGTTAGCCTAAGGATAAAATTTTATTCTTAGTTTCCAGCTGGTACCGTGCAAGAACATTACTATCCATAATAATGTACAAGTGACACGTGGAGGTGTGACTAGCACTTGCTGCCGTAGATACTTTTGTATCAATTATTTCGCCAGGGATCTCTTCATGGCAGCCATTCACCAGCCTCTTTTTTTTGTTTTTTTGGACAGGGATTATTATTGACAACTGACTCCTTGTAACCGATTTCAACTAATACATTCTATGTATGTACATTATTATGACCTTATTGTTATTATCAATTTATGTGAGCCCAGTAAATATCTAACTTCTCCAAACAAGTGTTTTGATATCTGATGGCAAGACGTGAATCAATCAGCTTCATATAACCATTACCAAAATTCACTCAAACAAAGCTGACACTTAAGTGATTAAAGTTGACACTTAAGTGAATATAGTCACTTAATGATAGGTGAGTAGATTTCAGACAGCACCCCTTCAAACCCAAACTTTGTTATTAAGTCTTCCCTGAAAAATAAGAAACAAACAAAAAAAATAAATAAAAATAAAAAATAAAACAAAAAAGGCAATGACGCTGGTGTCAGTCAATGTCAACACCAAGTTAAAACAATTATGTTCATGGAGATGTAATTAAATAAAAAATTATGATAATAAGGAGTACATTTCATTACGCGTTTATAGGCCTTACTCGATATTATTTTATCGCTAAAACTTATCACATAAAAACCAAATATTTTATACTATAATACAGTCGACTCTCGTTATCTCGAACTTCACGGGACCTGATAAAAATGTTCGAGTTATCAGTAGTTCGAGACAACCAAATTGTGACGTCATAGGTATGTCGACTGTTCACCTCAACGTGCTTGGACGGCACATGTATATGGCAATTTAAATAATTTACGCGTACTTCAGTTTGCATTGTTACTGTTTGTTTTAGGAGATGCAATGGTTTTCTTGAAATAATATCATCAATAATTGTTAATAATAATAAATTTCAAACGTCTCTTGTTGTCTTTTAATACTCCCTCAAATTTGGATTTCCATGAGCTATAAATAAATTACTGGATTCCGGGTTGTGTTAGCTATACGTTATGAACTGGTTTGGATTAGCTTCCTTCGCATAGACTACTCGATAAAGAGTTGACTGGTTTCCGCTTTCGCGTAAAACGCTTACATTGTTAAGCGGCAGCTGTAAGCTAGTTTGGATTATCTCCCCTGGCATATTCGAACCATCTCAGCGCGGCAAACTGTAGATCCTGCAGAGAAAGCTCGTTATGAACCGTCTCATCTGGACCTACACTATTTGTGCAGGTATCCGTACCAGTCTACAGGGTCGGAAGGGTTAACATCGGTACCCACGTGTGATTCGTCTATTTGAGACCGTGCACAACTCCTATTAGAAGACTGTGCGACTGTCAAAGACTCGGATCAGCCTGCACGCCCACGAATTTTCCACGCATGAGCCTTAACTGGGCTTACCAAAGAGCACCGCCTGACCAAAGAGTAACAAGCGAAGATTCAGACTTAGCTAGCCTGATCAATACAGGCTGATCTGAGTCGGAACCTGTCACGCACTGACTTTTCTTGAAGATGCTATATCATTCAGACGGACAGGACTCAGTAGTGAAGAGCATATCTAAACAATAAATTAAAGAAACTTCGTTGGTTAATCTTCCATAACACTATTCTGGGCCGCTTTTTATCTTACAAATCAATGACACGAGACGGTGTTGAGCGCCGCGTGTCAAAACCGACTCGACACGCATGTGATTTCATAATTACGGAATTTAGACATTGTTTGTGTTGTTTGTAATTACCTGGACAAAGGGGAAAATTAAAATATTGATTTATTTATCAATGACCTATTATGATTTTCATTAACTGAGAGACCGGCGGCGCCGCATCTTTCATTTTTTTTCCTTCGTCATGGTCCGAGTTCGAGATACGCGGTAGTAATAACTGTGAAAAACATATTCAGGGACTGAAAATGATGGACGAGTCAGCCGAAGTGTCGACATAAAAGTAGTTCGACATACGCGAAGCTGAAACTTAATAAATACATAGGGAAAATAATTGGGACTTAGAAATCAGTTCGACATAAGTGATAGGATCGAGATAAGAGGGGTCGAGATAACGAGAGTCAACTGTATATGTTTTGGACCATTTTTTCTGCATCACATTTAATTAATATCAACCTTTTTAGATGTTATTCCAGTTTTCTGCTTTCTATTCTTTCATTCTTTTTTTTTTTTCACACATTCTTTCACTCAAGTTCGCTTGCTATTTGGTTTTATTAACATGTTTGAGGCGGTTGGGGTGGCTTGCTTGGCGATTTTGGACATACTGTATTCTACCCAGTTAACCCAAACACACCACAGGCCACTTCAACACACCTAACCCACCTCTGTCTGACCCCACCCTATCATATAAGAGTGGTTTGTGGGGTTTTAAGGGTCGTTTGTGGGTTTTAAGGGTGGTTTGGGGTGTTTCTATGGACCGCAATATTTATCGGCATAAGCGGCTCAGATAAAATGTATCGCTTGTGTTCCGGACGTTTGTTGATATAACGCAAAAGTATCGTCAAGTATCGATACACGGAATCAGTATCGCCAGGAAAAATATCATGATGTACCAATGCATCAGTGATATCACCCCAGCTCTAGTAGGTCTGAATGAGGCCTCGTAACAGAAATCTGGAACAGGGATTACATGATCAGGATCGGGGGTTTGTGGGGGGTAGTGTTTCATACCCCACCCTAGTTGTACTGCAACACCCCCTCACGAGGACGACATGCAGGATGTTTGTGCATCGTGAGAATAAAAGAAGATGAATATAGTGAGACTAAAAAAAGGTATGATAGTGATTTGTGAAAAACTTATGATAGTGTTAGCTGTTAAAAACACATGAGATTAAAATCAGGTTACAAACAGGTCTGTTGTGTTTATAGCATTTGGTGGTCAAGAGACCAGTGTAGGCAGGAGCACAACATTAGTGGGGAAGTCCATTCCATTGCCAGACAGCCAAGGGGAAGAATGAAAATTCATAAAAGTAAATGAGGTATGGATCTGACGTATTGCAAGGGGGTGGGATTGGCCATGACATGACCTTGTTATGGTTCTCTAGAAGTATGTGGGTAATCAAGGCTGGCAAAATGCTGGCAAATAGGAGTATTTTCCATGTTGGTAGATTTCCTGGTAAATACTGGCAAATACTGGAAAATAGTGGCAAATACTGGTCGATTGAATTGGCCAGCCTGGAATTTATTCAATAACCTACACTCAGCATTCATAAAATTTCAATTACAGTCAAACCTGTCCTAAAGGCCACCTGTAATAAGCAATCCCCTGCCTTTAAAGGCCACTTTTTCAGATCCCATTAAAGGCAAATAGGTGGAAATCTACCTGTATTAAGCAAGCACCTGTCTTAAGCAACCAGATTTTGGCTTTCCCATAGGTGCTTGCTTAACACAGGTTTGACTGTATACTGGTCAGTTGACTTAATAATTATACTTAAGTTTAACACTAGTATTAACTTATTTATTCAGTGGCTTATTTAGGTGATTTGTGGCTACCACTACTGTCTTTTTTCTCATTGTTTCTTTTCATTATTTTTTCCCTCTTTTTAGCTCACCTGAGCATGAAGTTTTCATGGTGAGCTATTGTGGTCAGTCAATGTCTATCGTCCATCGTTCGTTGTGCGGTGTTAACAATTGCCTTAAAAGCCTACTCCTCCTACACCCCTAGGCCAATTGACTCAATACTTGGTAGGAAGCATCATGGTAACTTGTAGAGCAAAAATAGCTAAGATTATTATTATGGCCGCCATCTTGAAAATCTGTTTTTCGCTTCTTCTCCTGAACTGAAAGGCCAATTGACTCCAGACTTGCTAGGAAGCATGGGGGTGACTTGTAGATCAAAAATAGCTAAAATCGTGCTGATCGGAAATCCAGGATGGCCGCCATGGCAGCTAATCTATTTTTCGCTTTTACTCCTAAACCCAAAAGCCAATTCTCCAAACTTGGTAGGAAGCATTAGGGTGACTTATAGATCAAAAGTAGCTGAAACCATTCCAATCGGAAATCCAAGATGGCCGCCATGGCAGCCATCTTGAAAATCTATTTTTCACTTCATCTCCTGAGCCGAATGGCCAATTGACTCCACAAACTTGGTAGGAAGCATCAGGGTGACTTGTAGATCAAAAATAGGTATAATCGTGCTGATCGGAAATCCAAGATGGCCGCCATGGTGGCCATCTTAAAAATCGTTTTTTTGCTTCTTCTCCTAAACCCAAAAGCCAATTGACTTGAAACTTGGTAGGAAGCATTGGGGTGACTTATAGATCAAAAATGGCTAAACCCGATTGGAAATCCAAGATGGCTGCCATGGTGGCCATCTTGAAAATCTATTTTTCACTTCTTCTCCTGAACCAAAAAGCTTATTGACTTTAAAACTAGGTAGGAAGCATCAGGGTGACCTGTAGATCAAAAATAGCTAAACTAGTCCCTGTCAGAAATCCAAGGTGGCTGCCATGACAGCCATCTTGAAAATCTATTTTTCGCTTCTTCTCTTGAACTGAAAGGCCATTTGACTCGAAACTTGGTAAGAAGCATTGGGGTGACTTGTAGATCTAAAATAGCTTAAATTGTTTGGATTGGAAATCCAAGATGGCCACCATGGCGGCCATCTGGAAACTCTTTTTTTCGCTTATTTTCCTGAACCAAAGGGCCAGTTGATTTGAAAATTGGTAGAACGCATTGGGATGACTTTTAGATATAAAAATAGCTAAAATCGTTCCAATTGGAAATCCAAGATGCGGCCATCTTGAAAATCAATTTTTTCCTTCTTCTTCTGAACTGACAGGCCAATTCACTCGAAACTTGGTAGGAAGCATCGGGGTGACTTGTAGATAAAAAATTGCTCAAATTGTTGCGATAGGAAATCCCAAATTGCCGCCATGGCGGCCCTCTTGAAAATCTGTTTTGAACTTTTTCTCCTGAACCGAAAGGGCAATTGACTTAAAGTTCATTGGAAGTATCAAGGTGACATGTAGATCAACAGTAGCTAAAATCATTCTGATTGGAAATCCACAATGGCTGCCATCTTGTTTATGTTTATTATATTTCCCTGCCACTATACTGTTTACGTGTATAAAATCATATAAAAAATCATGATTCTTCAGAAACCATTTAGGTGATCGCCACCAAATTTCACATTGATCCTACTGTTGAAATGTGATTGAGAATTTGTTCAAATGATCACGCTCCATTGACTGTCATGCCATATATAATATTCTTCTTCAAAATTAAGAACTGCTTAAATGATGATCTTTTCATTATTTGCGATGACAGGATTGGACAAACGTTGCATAACATCTACATGTCTGCAGTGGGCCTCTTGTTTATTTTTTTTTTTTTTTCGATAATGTTTTCTTTTTTCAGAATATACACAACTTTTGTATAAAACAGAAAATCATTTGTGACATTTGATTATTTCCGTCCTTGCTCCTTGCTATCCTGTGCTCCCTTGAATAAACATTTCCTTGACACTTATTGTTTTAATAATTAACCCTTGTCCTGCTGAACCCGGATATACACTGCCTTTGCAAACAGTGTAGATCCAGATCAGTTGGCTTCTGAAGAAGCCAACTGATCTGGATCTGCACTGTTTGCCATTAAGTATGTGAATTTATATCAACAATCTGGATCAAGCAATCTGATTGGCTGAAAATTAGAAATGGACATAGCTTCTTAATTTATTCAGCAGGACAAGGGTTAAGACCATATGGTCAATGGCCAGGTGCACAGGTGAATTTTTACTTGTAATTTCTTACCTGTATGTTTATGTTGTTGAGTTTCAGTTCAAATAATATAGATGTTTCAGTTCAAATAATAAAGAAGAATTTTAAAAATTAAAGATACTATAATGTATTTTTGAAATAATTTCAAAATTTTAGCCATTCATTCTCTTTTTGGCTGTTTCAACATGCTTAAATTGTGAAATATTTTATCCTTTAGGGGGGTAACCTGATAAAAGTTACCTAAAACTTCTTTAAGTCATTTAGTTTGATTATATAGTTTAAGTCAACTTGATTAAGATTTCTAAAGTATTTTAAGGCAAAAAAGTTCAATCGACCAGTATTTGCCACTTTAGGAATATTTTCCAGGCCAGTAAATACCGGTAATGGTACGACAACTAGACCATTCATTATTTTGTAAAACATGCAGAGATGAGCATCTGCCCATCTCTGGTCCAGTGATCTCCAACCAAGTTGTGACTGTACATGTATTTCTGAGATGCTGTCTATTTAGAATCCAGCTGGCAGCTCTGCACTGCACCATTTCAGTTTTGAAACCATAAGATTGGGTGTAAGAACTCCATACCGTAGAGCCATATTCAAGTTGAGACTATGCTGCTTCGTGGACACTTGGATGCTTACATCTGATATTTCATTTAATGAATCCAAGAGATTTGTTGGCATTTTCTAACAAAACACAGATTTTTTCACGGAAAGGGTCTCATAAAACATGCACGGAAAAGTCCAAGAATTCTGTCATCATCATAATCATCTACATCATCATAATCAGGGCCCAGTTGTTCAAAGCTAACGACGTCATTAGTTAACGATTCGTTAAAATTTACACCGAGTGATATGCAAATATGCTGAAATTTTTTGCTGAAAAAATGTGAGTAGCTTTTGCACTGCAAAAGCTACTCACATTTTGTCAGCAAAAAATATCAGAATATTGTATATTGAATCTGCTAAAACAGTTAATGAAATGACCCTTAACAAGCTCGTTAAGCTAACGACGCTTTGAACATTAGGGCCCAGATTTTTGATTAACATGCAGGTACAGGGGCAACATCCACATCAGTGGGCCCCCTTCCAGGTAGCTGGCTTGCTGCACCCATGGCAGATCACACCAGATCTCCAGGTATGTCTATCATGAGGGTCAATAGTGGAGACCTTCCACTCTCTGTAATCCCTCTCTGTCAGCTGCTTCCATGTCATCTTGGGTCTCCCAGGCCCAAGCTTTCCATCAACCTCTTTGTCAAACAGACACCAACATCCGCGCCTTCGAGCACACATTTATAAGTTTGCTTAGCTTTCTGTGTAATCAAAGTAAATTGAATATAGCTAAAAATTCTTTCTTTTTTTTTTTTGTTAAAATTTTGTAGATGGCTCGTACACAGAGGAACAAGGCCACAATGGGCCATCTTGGCCTTTTGAAAGCACGCTTGGCAAAACTACGTCGAGAGCTTATTGAACCTAAAGGTGGAGGAGGAGGGGCAGGTGAAGGTTTTGATGTTGCCAAAACAGGAGATGCTAGGATTGGATTTGTTGGTAAGATGTTTCATGGTAGCTAAAAAAAAAACAAAAAAAAAAAAACAACAAAAAAAAAACAACAAAAAAAACAACCCAATAAATCTTGAAAACAAAATAAAAAAATAAATTTTCAGCTGTGTATTTAAACAAGTTTCTTAACCCTTTGTCCTGCTGAATAAATTAAGATGCCACACCCACTTCTAATTTTCATCCAATCAGATTACTCGATCCAGGTTGTCAACACAAAGTCACATACTTAATGACAAACAGTGCAGATCCAGATCAATTGGCTTCAAAAGCCAACTGATCTGGATCTACGGTACGGTATATCTGGATTCCGCAGGACAAGGGTTAACTTTGTACATGTACGTGGGCATTTAAAAAGTAGTGGCAGCAGTCCATTTTTAGCCAGGGTTCTCACTAGGATTTTAAAGGTAGTCCAGGACTCCCCTTTTATAAAAAGTAGGAGTCCCAGCCAAAAAGTAGGAGTCCCACTCCCCTAAAAAAGAGTCCTATTTCTTTTTCATGACTCTCCTCTACATTGCTTTTCAGTTAAATTCAGTACCTCGCCCCAAGGAAGATTGTTACTGTCTGTATTAAGTAATCTTGAGTGTTATGGATTTTAAGTGAAACATATTTTAACCCTTGTCCTGCTGAATAAATTAAGATGCCACACCCACTTCTAATTTTCAGCCATTCAGGTTACTTGATCCAGATTGTTGTTATAAATTTGCATACTTGATGGCAAACAGTGCAGATCCAGATCAGTTGGCTTCTTCAGAAGCCATCTGGATCTACACTGTTTGCAAAACAGGATATATCCGGGTTCAGCAGGACAAGGGTTAATGAAAAACTGATTTAAGCTCTCTTATGTACTGTTGCAAACTTGTGTATGAAATATATCTACACATTCTGATCATGACCAGCTCTGTTGGGCTTCCCGCAAAACATCATTTCAATGTTTACATTTGCACCATGCTATGATCAATATAAGCTACCAAAAAATGTCCGGGACTTATTTTTACTTTCTGACATTTCGATCTACTGCTTTGATTTGCGGAAAAAGTCTTGGTAATTTAGTTCTATTTTTAATATGTATCTGTTTTATATGCATTTCCAACAAGAAAACGCCCTACAATTCAACATGGTAATAGTTAATTTTTCTCCCAAAACGGTTTCCCCGCCACGCTGTCATCTGACGTTACCATTACGAGCATGGGCTACCATTATGAGCATGCGCTTTTTTTTTTGTTTTTATGCGAGAGCTGTAGAAAAATTATATTAAAAATGCAAACAGTTCAGTGTATCATCATCTGAGATGCATCTGAGCAGTCCCACAACAGGAGACTCTACACAGGGTTTACATGATAGATTTGGTGGTACTTAGAAACTAAAGAGCAATTAAAAAGAACAGTAACAAACTAAAAAAACAAAAAAAAAACAACAAAAAAAAACTGCCAGCTTCAGGGGATGAAAGATGACACTGCGTGTGCATCTTGATGAATTGATCGGTAGAGGCAATACACAATAGGGAAGGGGTGCATAACGGTGTCAGTCGCATGCTTTAATTGCTCGACCAGTTAACAATCTCTGAAGTGTTAACTGCCAACACGTTTAACTACCGCTTGCTTAGCAAGTAGGTAATGGTACTGTCACAGGTGTAAAAAAAAACAACAGTTTTAGGTGCTACCGACAGTAAGAAAAACAGGTGGGAGACTTCAGTCCAATCATAATTAGTAGTAATTCCATGGGGAAAAAACATGCGTTTGGCGGACTTGGCTTTGGAAATTTTTAGGAGTCCGGACCTGGATTTATGCGTCCTGGGATGCATGATTCTGCATCCCGGGACGCAGGATTCTGCGTCCCCGAGAACCCTGTTCAGCCACAATATAATTCTGTACATACACATATTATACATGTACATCATATTATCTTAGCTCCATGTAAGGTTCTTCTGCTGATTCAAGAAGGGCAGTTGTCAGTTTCTGGTGAAAGAATGTGCACAAGTACTGGTTAACTGGGTAGAAAACTAAGCTTGCCCAGGAAAACGTATGGCTAGGTAAACAGGGCAATAAGCGAAATATATACCTGATATTCCATCTTATCACATATTCATTACTATGTTTGGCATGATAAACTACCTTTTGTATATGCAATAATAATGTGTAACCCATACACTGGTTACAGTATTAATTGGTACAGATAATCATGCTTATAACCGGAAACAATGTATTTTGAATGGACAGTGGTTATCTGCTTGCCCGATCAGATAACTGGAAGCAGTGTTTTTTGAATGGACAAGGGTTATCAGCCCACTTGCGATGTTATGGTGACGTTGTAAACAACATGATGTGATGTGATGTTACACGCATTTGCGCTTGAATCATCGTCTGTTTTATCATTTTATGGCGATTTTGAACTTCCAAAACAGTTAGAAGCAGATTTGAATTATGTGATAAACAGATTATTTCATGGCATTTTGGTTATCATCGTCTGTATGAACCCTCGACCATTATCTGCCCTCAGGCTAAAGCTTTCTTGCAGATAATGGGGTCTTGGGTTGATAAATCGGGCGATAACCAAAACACCATGATTGTGATAATCTCTAATCATCAAGAGCTATGTATGTCACTATCATTTGAAGAAAGATCTTAGCACCAGATAAGAGAAATATCTGGATGGATATTCTTCTTATTTCTCACAAAAACTTATTGTGAGTACTCATTAGACATAGGTCTAGATAAGGGAGGGTATCCAGTAAATATTTTTCTTATTTCTCCACGAAAACATATGTTGTGGTACTCATTAGAAGTGCCTCAGTGAGGCACTTCTAATGAGTACCCACAACATATATTTTCATGGAGAAATAAGAAAAATATCAGTACTTTTTTTTGGTTTAAAAAGGGCCTTATCTGCAGAATTTTGTTGAAAAGTGTTGATAAATGCCCCCATTGATCATGAAATATTTTCTACAGTCGTTCTTCCCTACTGCTGATTCAAGAAGGGCAGCTGTCAGTTTCTGGAAACAGAATGTGCACAAGTACTGGTTACCAATACTGCTTAGAAGACTAAGCCTGCCCAGTAATAATGTGGTTAGGTAAACCAACTGGCTTTGCATGACGTTAATACAAAATAGTTTCGACTGGGCCGTAAAACTCCAACTCAGCCAGTAATTCCTCACTCCAACTGTGGTTCTGAACCACTTGTGTTTGGCTTAATTGTTCCATGACACAGAACAGGATAGCATTGATGTCAACATATTTACTGGTACCCTAAATACTGGGACACCATAATGTCTTACCATACTGATATCCCCAGGTAAGGTACTTATTCAACCAAAAATTGTTGATATTTTTCTTATTTGTCCATAAAAAACTTATGCTGTGGGTACTCATGACAACAGCCTCACTTAGGTGCTTCTAATGAGTACCCACAATGTGTGTTTTCGTGGAGAAATAAAAAAAATATTTTCCTGCTACCTCCTTTTATCTGGAGCTATTCATACTTCACCTGATATTTGAATAAGACCATAGTACTAGTTAAGGTACTTTTTTCCAATCCAAAAGTATTGATATTTTTCTTATTTCTCCCAAAAACATACATTGTGGGTACTCATTAGAAGGGCCTCACTGAGGCTCTTCTAATGAGTACCCACAACATGTTTTCGTGGAGAAATAAGAAAAATATGTACTGGATACCCTCCCTCATCTAGACCTATGAAGACAAATTTTACTAACTGTTAAGGTGTCTAAAAACTGCTATACAAGTGGCAAACATGAGACATCTGATCTGGGTCTGCACTATTTTCTCAGGCATGTCTATCACTACGTATATGTAGGAATTTTGTGGTATGTTTTCTGATAGTGGCCCCTAAGGCTTCTGTCGCACCCTGTTGAAGACTTTCTTGAAACTGTGATGTCACAATGGAGATTTTGCTGGTTTTGAAGGTACATCTAGCATAGAAGTCTGAATTCAAATATTTCCTTTACCCTTGTCCTGCTGAGCTCGGATATACGTATACGTAGGGATTTTGTGGTATGTTTTCTGATAGTGACCCCTAAGGCTTCTGTCGCACCCTGTTGAAGACTTTCTTGAAATCTGTGATGTCACAATGGAGATTTTGCTTGTTTTGAAGGTACATAAAGCATAGAAGTCTGAATTCAAATATTTGCTTAACCCTTGTCCTGCTGAGCCCGGATATACCCTGCCTTTGCAAACATTGTAGATCCAGATCAGTTGCCTTCTAAGAAGCCAACTGATCTGAATCTGCACTGTTCGCCACTCAGTATGTAAATTTATATAAAAAATCTGGATCAAGTTATCTGATTGGCTGAAAATTTGAAAAGAGCGTGGCATCTTAATTTATTCAGTAGGACAAGGGTTAATAGCCTTTCAGTTAGATGAAATTATGTTACCTCAGTTTATGGAATTTACATTTTGTTAAAAAAAAATGATATCCCAGATGTCATAAATTTTTTTTATTATTTCATGGATGTAGATAAGGCACTTTTTCAAGTAGAAAGTATTTTTTTTTTTTTATTCCACCATGGAAACATGTTGTGGGTAGTCATTAGAAAAGCTTTGGCAAGGCACTTCTAATGAATATCCTTTACACAAGTTTTCATAGATACAGTGAACCCTCGTTACAATGACAGCGTTTGTTTCCAAAGATGTTGCCATTAAAATGAATTTGCTGTTGTAAAGTGTTCTTAATGAGTAGAATGATATGAAACAAATGCCATGCTTAATTTAATTTCTTTATAAACCATATGTTTTGAATATTTGTTAGAATTGCCTCGGTGAGGCAGTTCTAACAAATATTCAACACATATGTTGCTTGAAGTATTGAATAATAATGCTACTGCATAATTTCTGATTAACTGTCACCTTTTGAGAGAGGGTTTCCATGCTAGTCAAATTGTCAGTATAACAAATTTTGTTGTTGTATCGAGTGTTGGTATAATGAGGGTTGACTGTACCTCACTTATCAAGAGCTATGTATTTTCTAAGAATAATAAAAAAAATTATCTTTTTTGCTGTCCTATTAAAATACATGTACATCTTACCAGGAATCTAAGTTGGATGAACATCTGACTGGTGATCAGGAGGTCACAGGTTCGATCCCCGCTGGGTCCAGCGTAGAGATTGATCATGAAATATTTTTCTGGTCATTCTCTCCCTTCCCCTGATTCGAGAAGGGCAGTTGTCAGTTTCTGGCAAAAGAATGTGCATAATTTGACTAATACATTAGAGGTTAACTACTTAGAGGACTAAACTGCCCAGGAAAAGTGTGGTTAGGTAAACTGACCGGCTTGACATGACCCAAATGGGTTGACTGGGCTGTAAAACCTCAACTCAGTCAATTAAACAACCTTGAATCTAAGATTTTTGTTAATTTCAGGATTTCCATCAGTTGGAAAGTCAACATTGTTGAGTAATTTGGCTGGAGTCTACTCTGAAGTGGCAGCCTATGAATTCACAACTCTTACTACAGTTCCTGGGGTGATCAGATACAAAGGAGCTAAAATACAGGTAATAACAGACGAAAACCTCTTTTAAGCATTGCTCCAGATAAGGCACTTTTTTAACTGAAAAGCAGTGATATACTTTTCTTATTTCTACACAATAAAATGTTGTGGGTACTCACTAGAAGCACAGTTGTCAGTTTCTGGTGAAAGAATGTGCATAATTTGCCTAATACATTAGAGGTTAACTGCTTAGAGGGCTAAAGCTGCCCTGGAAAAGTGTGGTTAGGTAAACTGGCCATGCTCGACATGACCCTTGTGGGTTGACTGGATAGTAAAACCTTAACTCAAACAAAAAAAAAACAACAATGAATTTTCATTTTTACAACTTGTCTATTAAAATAAAAAGCGGGAAAAAGTATGTTTCTAAAAATAAAATTTTCAGATTAATCAACGTTAAAATTCTTTCCAATCATCAGTCACAAGAGGCATAAGTGACTGATTATCAATTAAAATCAATCATCGGCGGCAACACTAGTAAACATGGTATGTTTTTCTGTTTCTACAGTTACTTGATCTTCCTGGTATCATTGAAGGAGCCAAGGATGGAAAAGGAAGAGGAAAACAGGTTATTGCAGGTAATAAATTTCTTCTTTCTCAAATTGATTTTTTGCTATAACTTCTTAGCTGGCCTGAGCTATGCTCAGGATGAGCTATTGTGATCACTGTTCATCCGTTGTCTGTGCATCTGTCTGTCCATTAATATTTTCAAACGACTTCTCCTCTGAAGCCTCTGAGCGAATTTTACTCAAATTTCATATGGAGCCTCCTTAGGTTGGGGAATGAAAGATTGCTACAAATGCGCTTATGAGACACTTCTCTTCTCAAACCTTAGATCACTTTGAGTCGAAACTTGCTCTTTAGCAACAGGATGACTTCTGGATCGAAAGAAGCTAAAATTGTGTTGATCGAAAATCTAAGATGGCCACAGTGGTTCTGCTCCATTGAGCAAGATGGGGCCAGAGCTAAAAAATAGAAAATCTTCAAATGACCTTGTCCTTGGCCAATGGCCTGATTTCTAAATATTTGCACAGAAGTGTTCCACCAATGGCCTTCAACCAAAATTACTAAAATGGCTCCGCTTGGCCAGATGGTGGCCAGAGCTAAAAATAGAAAAACCTTTAAAAGACATCACATCTGCAGCCAGTGTGCTGATTTCAAAGTAATTTCACAGAAGTGTTCCTCTTATGGCCCTGTACCAAAATTGCTAAAAAAGTTCTGCTTGGCTGAACAAAATGGCCACCAAAGCTAAAAATAGAAAAAAAAAACAAAAAAAAAAACAACAACAAACCTTTAAACATCTCCTCCTTGGCCAGTGGCCTGATTTCAAAATGATTTCACAGAAATGTTCCTCTTATCCCCCTTTACCAAAATTGCCAAAATGGTTCTGCTCTACTGAACAAAACGGTCACCAGAACTATAAATAGAAAAAGCTTTAAACGACATCTCTGTGGCCAGTGGCAAGATTTCAAAATAATTTCACATCAATGTTCCTCTTATGCTCCTTTGCCAGAATTGCTAAAATGGTTCTGTTCTGCTGAACAAAATGGTTGCCAGAGCTAAAAATAGAAAAAAAAAAAAAAAAAAAAAAAAACTTTAAAGGACAGGATAAGTAGATGAGCCAAATGACTTCTGAAAAATATCTGAATATTTATTACTTACGGCGTTTTGAAAATTTCAGCATTTTAATCTTGTAAGCAAGATATTTCAAAAACTGTTTAAGCCATTTCCTTGTTATAAGTTTCAATATTTGACAGTATTGGAAAAATGTTGCATGCCATCTGCATATCTACAGTAGCGGTTTCATTCAGGTGAGCGAGTTGTGGCCCATGGGCCTCTTGTTTTTAAATATCAGGTTTTGTAAAACAGGGCTGTGGAAATACCATGCCTGACTTGTCCAACTTGTCCCATTTCTCTGAGGACAAGTAAGAAATTTCAATTTATTGTCTTGAGAGAAGGACGTAATAGCTCTAACTAAGGAGAATATCCAGATAATGAGATATATATTTTTCTTATTTCTGAAGAAAATGTGGGTACTCATTAGAAGCACCTCCCAGAAGCTATTGCACTGAGTACCCACAATATATGTTTACTTTGAGAAATAAGAAAAATGTCAATTTTTTTGGTTGAACAAATGGATTTTGACCATTTAAGAAGTAATAAAATTTGATAATTCTGATATAGGAGCTGATTTCTCGGAGAGGTTCCTAGTTTGTAAAATTCTCAGTTTTCATTGCATTAGGTGAAGATTTTATGATTTTGCCTAAGTTCTAAAGAATTTTAAAAGTGCACTCAATGATTGTCTGAACCGATATAAAATGAGCCAGCACATGACAATGCCTACAAAATGGCATGTGCGCCCAGCGAAGACTCAGATCAGCTTGGGCATCTGCCCAGGCTGATCAGAGTCTTTGCTGTGTGCTCAATGGGTAAAATTGGCATACAGCAAAGACTGATCAGACTTGGCAGATGCCCAGGCTGATCTGAGTCTTCGCTGGGGGCTCAGGCCATTTTGTAGGTTTTGTCATGTGTGCTGGCTCAAATTTATGATTAAGAGATAAAATGTTGATGTATTTTACCATTTTCTTCACAAGAACAATTCCCTCTTGAACACATGTATGAAGCACCTAAACAAGGTGATTTTGAATAGATCTTGGTACACAAGCCTTCTTGAAGAATAAGAAGGAAAACACAACTAATTGCTCTGCTTATCTAGCACCTTGAACTGTTTATAAAGTTAAAGCCAAGATTGAATGAATGCTTACGAATAGTTAACCAATTGTTGACTGAATGAACTCCCCCACACTATATATTGGAAGATTCTAAGATCGATTTTAGGTTATGTCAGGCTTGTATGATGTAGATTTTCCTAGAGAAAAATGGTTGAACTATTTGCAAACAGTGGAGACCCTGATCAGATGCCACATTCTGTGGCATCTGATCTGGGTCTGCACTGTTTGCCAAATACCCTTTTAAGGGTTTCCAGACTACAATGGGTTAACATAGCTCCAGATAAGAGGGGGTATTCACATAATTTTTTTCTTATTATATATTGTGAGTACTCATTTGAAGTGCTTTGCACCGGTTAAACAATGATTGGCTGTCAATTTTATATGTTACTTGAAAATTTATGTGAATGTCAATCACGGGCTTGGAAAGTTTTGATGAAATTTTATTTTTGTTGCAAATATCCATCTATATAACAAAATTACATACAATGACAATATTGTGATACTTTTTCTTCTGGTGATACCAAGCTCTAATGCTGATGGATATCCATGATATAATTACATAGAGAAGTAACTCTTGGGTGCTCATTAGATGCTTCTGATGTGAACCACAACATATATTTTCATAGAGAATTTAAAAAAAAAAAAAAAAAAAAATAATAGTAAATGTTCTTTGGTTGAAAAAGCATCTTTTCTGGAGCCACGAAAATTCCATTGTACCTTGGACAATGATAAGGCATTGCCACAGCATACGTATTGGAGAAAAACAAAACAGATTAATAGTTTCCTTATTCCAACCTTGAATAGATGTACAGTTGAACTTCAATGGCTCAAACATCTTTTGAACCATTGAAATTTGTTCGAGACATGAGTAGTTTGAGCCACTGAGGGTTAACCATGGTGCCTGGTCAGGAAGCAAATGGCGAGATTTAGTAAACTCTTTTCAGTTTTCTACATAATAATTGTATGTTGTATGTAATCATTAGAATTGCCTCAATGAGGCAATTCTAATGAGTACATACAACATACAATTTCATGATAAAATAGGAAATTCTCCCTAAATATTTGTCTTCTTGAGCTATCGGAAGAATTTTGTAGAGACTCAAAAACGAGTTCGAATCAGCCATGGTGAACGAGCCATCGGTGTTCAAGCTATTGAAGTTTGACTGTACTTTGGAAGAGAGTCTTACTATACAGCAGGATATAAGGTGCTTTTCACAACTGAAAATGTTGCTACATGTATGTTTCTTATTTGTCCATGAAAAAATATTATGTACATGTAATACTCATTATTACTTACTGTGTGGATACTCATTACAAGAGCCTTACCCAGGTGCTTCTAATGAGTAATCGCAGTGTAATAAGAAAAAATAAGAAAAAGTATTTATCCAGATACCACTCTTATCAGAAGATATGCAATTAGAATATAGGTATTACCCTTTACAACCTACGTCATAGAGATGTTGAAGACATATTTTCATCAGTAACTAGTTTCACGTAACCTTGTTGAACTACTAAATTAGGGTTTTATGAAATTCCAAATATTCATTTAGTGTAACAAATTTTCTGTCGTTTGAATTGTCTTTCAAAAAATCAGGGTTCTGAAACCCAACAGAAATTCAGACATTTTAACCATCCATTTTGATATTCAATAACGCTACTAATTTAAGCATAATTGTTCAAATTATCTACAATAATGGGAATAATATGTCATGAGTTCGCATTTTCTGTAAAATACAGTACTGAAAAGGACGTTTTGTGCACATAGTAATTTTTCACTGCATTATGCACTCTTAGTGACTTTTTCAAAATTCTGAACAAATATTACTATTGATGAAGTAGCTTGTTGACCCTGTGTAAACATATTTGAAGTACCTCTTAAAAGAAATATTACAGAAAGTAGACTTTACAGTTGAACCAGTATCATACGATTATTTGAATTAGGGTCTGCACCATTTGCTTAGGCCAGTCTCGCCGAATATTTGGAGTAAATGAGGTGCATCTAATGAGTATCCACAGCATATACTTTCACGGAGAAATAAGAAAAAATAGAGTTATAACATTAGGTATTATTGCATAAAAAGCAATGCCACACGTTATTAACAGCTGTGCATTAACCGGCGAAAAGCCGTGTATTTACAAGGCAATTCATGCGCTGTTAATGCACGGCTACGCAACTTTCAATATGCTTGTATCAGGGCCACAAAATTGCTGCCATCACGAGATGTGTACTGCCCGGCCCTAGAACGAGCATAGTCTGCGGAAATTGCGTTCGCGAGACATCGGTGAAAAGGCGAAACAAAATAGTGCAAGAAATAACACTAAATGTAGCAAATGTTTTCACTTTTTATGCAATAATAGCGATCGAACATGGTTTTTCAGTGTATTAACATTCGCTAGGTACCTTGGGAGGTGTTGAAAACCGCGGCCTTTGGCCTCGGTTTTCAGCACCTCCCACGGGACCTGGCGAATGTTAATTCATGAAAAACCATGTATGATCTCTATATTGGGACACACAGGTCTAAGCAAACTGAAAACCCAGTAAAATGGACATGTTATAGCATTAGGACAAGTATGGTAAGAAGTTAGGTTGTCCCAATATTTATGATAAATATGGTCACCATATTTGTTTTTGGCTGAAAACAAACAAACAAAAAAAAACAATGCATTATCTGGAGCTGTAGTAATAAACCACAACCTCTTTATAACACTATTGTTGGGGTCCATAGCATAAACCATGTAAGTTAAACAACCGTGTTATATCCAAACAAAAATGTATAGATTATATTGAAAAATGACCATTTATGGTCATTTTTCAATATAATCTATACATTTTTGGGATCCATCTTTGAACTGTGTTATATCCAAAACTGTGTTATAACAAACTGTGTTATAAGAGGTTGAAGTGTAATGAGCCTCACTTGTCTGTTTTCAGTGGCAAGAACTTGCAGTGTAATCTTCATAGTGTTAGATGTGTTGAAACCACTACAGCATAAAAGATTAATAGAATACGAGTTAGAAGGTTTTGGTATACGACTGAATAAAAAACCTCCAAATATTGGATTCAAGAAAAAAGATAAAGGCGGTTTAAATCTTACATCAACGGTAAGATATTTATATCACACTCTAAAAGGTAAAATTAATGAAGAATTAAAAATATTTGAAAATAAAAAGCCTTTAAAATTGTAAGAGCATTTTGGTGAAGACTATTAAAATTGTTTTTAGAAATAAGAGTTATTGGACTATGAAAATCCAGAAAATGCTGTCATGGAAACTGCTCTTTTTTACGAGTCAATGTCAACTTATTAAATATGCAAAAACTCAATATCTCCAATCATGCATGTAAATCTGTTCCTTTGCAGGTATACTATCAGCTATCTCGTATACTCAGCAAATTCTAGACTGGCACCAGTCTCCAGTGACTAAATATTTTTCTCGTAATTCTGTTTGATAATCCACTGAGATAAAAAAAAAACAATAAAACTATCATGACTATTAAGGCTGGTCACTAGAGACTGGTGAGTTCCAGTTTTGTCCAACCTGCTAAATCTGTGACATGGGCCAGCGTTGTGTGCCTGCTGGGCAGAGATGCAAGATAATAATGATCTGTATACTGTCAATTTACATGTGAGCTGTTACATCAGAAAATGAACCCTCAGACGTATGCACAGCAAAGATTCAGATCTGCATGTGCATTCACGTTGTCTGATCAGAGTCTTCACTGGGCACATTTTGAATAGCCAAGGATGCAAAGTTTCTTCATGTGGACACTGAAGACGCTGATCAGACTGCAAATGCATAGGCTGATTTGTCTTCATTTGGGGCACTTGTCGGAAGGTATGTTTTCTCATGTTGTGACACACATGATGGAAGCAGGGCACCAGAAAAGAGGAATATCCAGATAAATAGTTATCTTTCTTTTTCACGAAAACATACGTTGTGGGTACTGTAATAACCCCAAGTATTGGGACACCTTATCTACTTACCATACTAGTCCTAAAATTTGAAACAGTCCATTCTCGTACCTGTTGATGTGTTGAAAATATTGCTGTATGTATGGCAAATAGTGTAGTCCCAGATCAGACACCACATTTTGTGGCGTCTGATCTTGGTCTACACTGTTTGCAAAGGCCTATCTGTCCCAATACTTTTGGTTATTATGGGATGCATGGTAAACTATGAAAACTATAAAACTCTTTGGTGGAAAGGAGTGGCTTTATCTGGACCTATGAAGAAAGTTGCTTAATTACAGTCGACACTCGTTATCTCGAATTCCAAGGGACTCGTGTATCTTATGTCACCGGGGCATCCAACTGATATTGGCTTACAGTTGGGCAAGGCCTGCTATCCTTGTAGCAGGTAAGGGTAGATGGGGAATATTTTTATTTCTTCTGTTTCTTCACTTTCATTCCTGTTCCTTTCTTCCCTGTCCCTCTCATTCATCTCTTCTACTATCTCTTCTGTCACTTTTCTCCCTTTCTCTGGGAGACGACACAAAATGACCCACAAGGGTTGACGTGTCGTTAAACCCCAACACAATCAATCAATCAATCCAAGGGACTCTCTGAAATACTTTGAGATATCCATACCTCGACACATCAGATTTGCAGAATTGAGGAAAAAATAATTCCATTGACCACATTTAACAAATATATATGTAATTAGATATTTGAACTTAGCGGTATATTGAAAATATTGTGGAAAACAGGAGAAATTGCTCCTTTCGGAGCAATTTCTCCTCTTTTCCACAATATTTTTTACCTGTTGTTAGATTTTCATGTTTAAGCAGGGACCAGATTTTTACTTCAAGATAAGCGGTTATTCGAGATAAGCAAGGTCGAGATAGTAACTTCCATTTACTATAGGTGAAACTCAATAAGCCGACTATTTTTTGATAAAAAGTGAATCAGTTTATGCAAATTGCTTTTTATTTTCATCTATTCTTTTTTTAGTAATATAAAATATTGAATATCACTTCACAATACTGTTAAGGTACTAATAACTCAGCTTTGAACAATTATATTGTTGAATTTCTTTTAACAGGTAACCCAGTCTGAGCTTGATCTTGACCTTGTAAAAACAATTCTTAGCGAGTACAAGATCCACAATGCCGATGTAACTCTGCGAGAAGACTGTACTTCAGAAGATTTAATAGATGTTGTTGAAGGCAACCGTGTCTACATACCATGCATATATATTCTCAATAAAATTGATCAGATTTCTATAGAGGTATTGATTACAATAATCAAAACGTTTCTCTCTTTCCTCTCCTCATCCTGCTTATCTGTTCCTTTTCTCCTTTTCTTTAGGTGACAACACAAAATGACAGGTAAGGCAGGGTTGTGGAATTATCAGATTTTATTTCTTGTTCACAGGCAAGCAAATGGTCAAAACCCACTTGTCCAACCAAGATTTACTTGCTCGAAAATCAACATTTTTCTTTTTTCTCCAAGAAAACATAATTATGCTGTGGGTACTCGTTAGAAGTGCCTCAGTATGACGCTTCTAATAAGTATCCACAACATGTTTTCTTCGAAACAAGAAAAAATGTATATCATAAAATGGATGCTCCTCTTTGCTAGAGTTATGAAGTCTTTATCCCAGGACAAGTAAATTGAAATTTCCTACTTTTCCCAGGGAAATTGCACGTTGGACAGTGCCTCGGTGGCTCAGTTGGATTTGCATCCGACTGGTGATCAGAAGGTTGCTGGTTCGACCCCCGCCAGGCAACATTCTTTCATGGAGATTGATAATGAAATATTTTAGGACTAAGCCTGCCCAGTAAAAGTGGGGCTAGGTAAACTGACTGCGCTTGACATGACCCCTTCGGGTTGACTGGACCCTAAGACTTAACACAAACAAACAAGTTGGAGAAGTCGGACATGATATTTCCAGATCCTTGTTTAAGGGTTGTAGTATGGATATATAGTAAAAATGCTTTTTCTTCCTTTCCTCTCCTTATCTGGCTCTTGTCTCCTTTCCTTTGGAACAGGACACAAAAATAACCTGCAAGGGCTGACATATCTTTAAACAAGTACTTTAACCCTTATCCTGCTGAACCCGGATATACCTTGCCTTTGCAAACAGTGTAGATCCAGATCAGTTGGCTTCTGAAGAAGCCAACTGATCTGGATCTGCACTGTTTGCTATTAAGTACATGAATTTATAGCAACAATCTGGATCAAGCAATCTGATTGGCTGAAAATTAGAAGTGGGTGTGGCATCTTAATTTATTAAGCATGACAAGGGTTAAGATGCAAATATAACAAAAATGTCTTCTAAATTTACTGGAACCTCTTCATAAGATGGTTCATTATAAGACAGTTTTGGATATAAGATGGTGTAAAGTTGGACCCCATTTATGGTCATTTTTCTATATAATCTATACATTCTTGTTTGGACAAAACATGGTTGTTTAGCTGAGATGGTTTTTGCTTTGGATCCCAGCAATAGTGTTATAAAGAGGATGTGATGTACATCTTTTGTCAGCAACCAAACATATTCATTGAAACTATGTTGGCATGGTGAGTAATGATCAAAGTATTAAAAATGAATTAATTTCTACCCCTAAATATAAGGTTGTAAAATAGGAAAAAATAATATGGATGATCAAATCTTTTTTTGATATGTTTATATGTGAATTATATCAAAATGGCTGGAAAGGATGATTGTGAAAGGAACCAGAAGTCTGTACACGTAAACTATTGACTGTTTGTGTGTGTGGGTGTGTGTGTGTGTGTGTGTGTGTGTGTGTGTGTGTGTGTATTTCTTGTGCTTACAAATTGTTCTTATTTTCATTTGTTCAGATATGCAATATTATAATGTTATTAAATGAATGTTTTCATATCGGCCCTGTTACAGGTCCGAGGGCAGTCTTAATGGCCTGAGGATTGCTGTATTGGCCTGTGGTAAAGCTACAGGCAAATGTAGCCATCCGAAGACCAATACGACTGGCCGAGGACCTGTAACAGGGCCAATGTAAAAACATCCATTTCATGACATTTTTATTAGTCAACTTTTTTGTTTTCAACTTTTAGTGTTGAAAGTCAGTAAAACCTCTACTCATATACTGGTTAATACCCTAAAATATTGGCACGATTAATACCATAAAATTTTGGCCCTTCTGTGCCCCTCTCTTTTTATCCACCAAATTCTTTTAACTTTCAGTATAAAGCCTGGTCAAAACTGTGTAGAAATCATACCAAACATTGGACTGGTATGATGCAGGCTGTTTAGCACATATTAGAACAATAATTACTTAGTTGATTAATTATACTTATGAAAAGTACAGGTACTGCTAAAAGGGTAAGGTTTCAAGATTTTCATATGCTCTGGAAAATAATGAAAATTCAGGGAATTTTAAAAATAAAATTGATAGCATTCACATTGCAAACTGTTTCTCTCTCTGTGTGTGTGTGTGTGTGTATGTGGGGGGGGGGGGGGGGGGATGGTATACTGTTTTTATGTTGTCCGTATCTCTGTCTGTCAGTCTGTTACATTTTGTTTTGGTCCTAGCAGGGGATATCTAATAAGCATTGCTTATTGGCAATTTTTTGTTTTGTCTAATTTAAGGGAAATAACACTCACATGTATATTTTCCTTCTGTTTGCTTAAATTTTTGCCTCTGTTTTCATTGGGGACTACCCTTGAAGATAATCATTTGCTATAGGGAGCAATTCTTTTCATTTAGGATAGCCTTCATTTTCTCACTCTGCAAAAGATAACAAAATTTATCATTGCACAATAAAATTCTGCTATGAAAACCACTTTGGGGGCTGTCTAACCCATTGTAGTCAGGATACAGGTAAAATGGTAATTCGTAAACAGAGAAGACGCAGATCAGACACTGCAGAATGCGGCGTCTGATCAGGGTCTCCACTGTTTGCAAATAGTTTAGTCATTTTTCTCTAGGAATATCTAAATTTCATAGCCTGACATACCTAAAATTGAAATTGGACTCTTCCAATATATATAGTGTGGGGGAGTCTATTCAGTATAAAATGGGCTAAAAGTGCTCTTATTAGTGGGGCCGTCTTACGGTAAATGCCTTAAATTTTAAACACTTTGTTCCATACTATTTTGGTCTAAATTTTGCTTTTTATGCACCTGTTTCTTTAAATACTTAGTGGAATGGCAAACAGTGCAGACCCTGATCAGACTGCTCCTTCAGGAGCGGTCTGATCTGGGTCTGCATGGTTTGCATAACTCATTTTGTCAGATTCTTTGGTGTTCGAAATTTTAGGACATTTACCATAGTTTTGAAAATAGAATAATAAGAAAGAAAACATTTGGGACTACCAAAAGCTGGTCTTAATAGTGGAGTGGTCTTAAATTTGAGTAATCTTAACAGCTGAATTTACTATAATTGCCGGGATGGTCAGGTGTGGCAAAGGTGTCGTGTATCTTACGTCACCGGGGCATCCAACTGATATTGGCTTACAGTTGGGCAAGGCTTGCTATCCTTGTAGCTGGTAAGGGTAGAGGGGAAATGTTTTATTTCTTCTGTTTCTTCACTTTCATTCCTGTTCCTTTTTCTTTCCTGTCCCTCTCTTTCATCTCATCTACTGTCTCTTCAATCTCTCTTCTCCCTTTCTCTGGGAGACAACAAAAAATGACCCACAAGGGTTGAAGTGTCGTTAAACCACAACACAATAACAATACATTACTATAATTGCAGGAACTTGACATTATTTACAAGGTACCACACTGTGTTCCTATATCAGCCCACCACAAGTGGAATTTTGATGATCTGCTGGAGAAAATGTGGGAATATTTACAACTTGTACGAATGTAAGTATGCGTAATCCAGAATTGAGAAATCATAGCCCCAGATAAGGGCTTTTTCTCAACCAAAAAGTACTGATATTGCTTTGTTTCTCCATGAAAACAGGTTGTGGGTACCATAGCCCTTGATAAGAGTGGTTATCCAGATAATATTTTTCTTATTTCTCCACGAAAACATATGTTATGGGTACTCATTAGAAGTGCCTCAGAGAGGTACTTCTAATGAGTAATCACAACTTATGTTTACATGGAGAAATAAGAAAAATATCAATACTTTCTGGTTAAAAAAGCAGCTTATCAAGAGCTATGAGAAAATGTGGGAGTATTTACAACCTGTGTAAATGTAAGCATGCTTAGTCCAGAAATAATAGCTTCTGATAAGGGACTTTTCTCAGCAGAAAAGTACTGATTTCTTATTTCTTCATGAAAACTTATATTGTGGGTACTCAATAGAAGCGCCTCAGGGAGTGGGAGTATTTAAAACTTGTATGATGTAAGTATTCTTAGTCCAGAAATTACTGGTTTCATATAATATTTTCTCAGCCAAAAAGTACTGATATTTTTTTGTTTCTCCATGAAAAGTTATGTTGTGGGTACTACCCACAACATATGTTTTCATGGAGAAATGAAATAAAACTCCACAAAAACAACAACAAAACATGTGGATACCCCCCCTCCCCCCTTGTTTGGAGCTATGAGAAATAATAATTGAAGGGTGTTGAGTGGGAGGCTGTTCTGTTTAGTATACCTGTTCATGATGAGTTATAATGATAACTTTTCATCCATCTGTTTGTGCATTTTTTCCATGGCTATTGGAGTTCAAATATATAAGCAACCTACTTCAAAACTTAAAGCCTGATTGAGTCAAATTACTTATGGAACTCCTTTCCATCTTCGCTAGAATTATTGTTTGCTGATTTCCAAAATGACCATAATTACTGTATACATGTATATGGTCTTATCCTAAACTATAAGGGAAATTGAGCTGAAATTTCATATAGGGTATGCTTGATTTGAACTCTTTTATGTTAGCAAAAATTATTGGAAACCAGCATTAGGATGACGGACATTTTCAGAAACTGCAAGATTGATCAAATGCTGGGGTGGTTGGGTAAGGCAAAGGCAAAGGTGTCGTGTACTCTACATCACCGGGGCGTCCAACTGATATTGGCTTACAGTTTGGCAAGGCCTGCTATCCTTGCAGCTGGTAAGGGTAGAGGGGGATGTTTTTATTTCTTCTGTTTCTTCACTTTCATTCATTTTCCTTTCTCCCCAGTTCCTCTCTTTCAACTCCTCTACTATCTATTCTATCTCTCTTCTTCCTTTCTCTGGGAGGCAATACAAAATGACCCACAAGGCTTGATGTAGTCACTTTTTTCTTAAATCTCAACTGAATTAAATCCATTCGAACATAGAGCATCCTTGGACAAACTTGTTCAAAATTTGTAAAAAGTTTAAAAAGTAACCCCAAATGAGAAGTATTAAATATTTCCTGGTCAAGAATTGGTGCCTTGAAGATGTATCCATTAATTTTGATTGAGCCAGACTTATTATTAATAACCATCTCATCCCTACAGACCAATTTCAGATACCTCTGCAAACAGGGTAAATTTAGATGGGACGACTCATAATGAGACATCTCATCAGGATCTACACTGCCATTCATCGATTTTTGACTAAAACCCCAGTTTGCATCAGTGGATTTGTCTAAATGCAATGATGGATGTGTCCATTTCAGAATTTCAGGGGTGAAATTTTTAAAACTATATTGTTTTCACAGCTATACAAAACCAAAAGGTCAGCTGCCAGATTATACCGCTCCTATTGTATTAAAAGGAGAGAGAACGAATGTAGAAGATTTCTGTAATAAAGTACATCGGAGCATCATTAAAGAATTCAAATAGTAAGTATAGATTTCTTTTCACTTATACATGTGCCATAACATTTTCTTGCACACCATATAGGGAAATCATGGGTTTTACCCTGGGATAGACATTCTTATTCTAACCAGGCTATCCTATCCATGGTAAGATAAAAATCAAGAATTCTCAGGTGTTTGATGTGCACTGGTTGTATAGAACTTCAGGTATGCCATCATTAAGGTTGATGTCTTTGAATTTAATGACGTGTCTAAAAGTCACAGCAATGTCATCACAATATGGTGGCTGTCAGCAATTGAAGTGATTGCATTATTAAAAATCCATGTTCAGAAATGAAAGGTATGCAAGAAAAAGAATCTATCATGGTGTTAGGGGTAGATAGAAAAATCTGTCCCTTTGGATCACTGTCTCGCCGTGTGAGTTTTGAAAAACTGGGCCCCGATTATTAGCTTGCCTGTACACTGTATGTAAGTACAGGAAGAGCTATTGCATTACCCCCCGCGTTGGTGTTGGCGTTGGCGTCAGCGTTAACAATAATGTTAAAGTTTTACGTCAAAGTTTTTAAGACCTTATATTTTCTAAAAACTCAGATGGGTTTACTTTATATGTGGTATGATTATAGACATTTGTCCAAAATTTTATTCAGCCTTATCCCCACCCCTGCTTATGATCTAGAGGTCAAGGTCACAGATTTAGAAATTTATGCTAAAGTTTTGGTCAGTTTTTAAGTTCTCTTAATTTCTAAATCCTTGCATGGACTTATTTTATATTTGGCCTGATTATAGATATTGGTCCAAAATTTTATTTGGCTCTATCCCCACCCTATGACCTATAGGTCAAGGAATCAGAAATTTATGTTAAAGTTTTACCTCAAAGTTCTTATGATCTTGTATTTTCTCAGCTTTTTTCAAATCATACTATTCATTTAGTTTATATTTGCTATACAGATAGCTATGGAAGATGTTCTTCATCCAAAATTATATGCAATACAATGTCTCCTTCCCACCCACTGACTATGCTCTGGATTTCAAGGTCACAGTCTTGTTTTTTATTTGAATGACAAGTGCAAGCTGGGCTATCCTGTCTGGCGACAGGTCTTGTTTTTATTTTCATTTTCACTTGGAGACAGAATGAAAATGGGAGCAAAGAATCCAGGGTACTGGCAAAAGTCAAAAGCATACCTGAGCCACAAGAAAATTTAGCTTGTGACATTTGTGCCCAGCAAAGTCTCAGATCAGTCCATTCATCTGAACAATATACTACTGTATGTTGTGTCTAAAAATTGCTGGATGAGTTGCAAACAATATAGACACTATAACTCGGTGAATGTTTACTCGGATGAGTTCATCCAAAATCCAATTTTAGGTAAGCATGACTAAAATAGCATCTTGGACAGGTTCGGTGATAGCGCCACAAGAATAGCAAATATTTTGCAATACAGTGTCACAGTGGATGACGTGGTGTAGTGGATACATCACTGGGGTATGCCTGTCTCGATAAAGTAAATTGTTGTATTGGCACTACGCAATCTCTCTCATTTTTAGCTCACCTGAGCTCTGCTCAGGATGAGCTATTGTGATCACTTTTCGTCCGTCGTCCGTCCGTCCATCCGTCCGTGCGTCCGTCCATCCGTCCGTCCGTCCGTCCTTTAACATTTTCAAACGACTTCTCCTCTGAAGCCGCTGAGCCAATTTTGCTCAAATTTCATATGGAGCCTCCTTAGGGTGGGGGAACGAAAGATTGCTAAAATGGTCGCGGTCCGTCGACTAAGATGGCCGCCATGCCCATATATGGTAAAAACCTTTAAAAATCTTCTTCTCCATAACCGAGGACGCCTTGGGGCTGAATCTTTGCATGAATCATCGGGGACGGGAGGTCAACCAAAGTTGCTAAAAGAATTGTCGTACGTTGACGTTTGACCTTTTTACGGCAAGGTCAAGTTCGCTTCCCTATGCATTTATATGAACTCTATACATTTGAATGGGAAAATTGTTAAGAGTTTCAAACGACTTCTCCTCAGAAGCCTCTGAGCTAATTTTGTTCAAATTTCATATGGAGCCACCTTAGGGTGGGGAAACAAAAGATTGCTAAAATTGTCGCGGTCCGTTGACCAAGATGGCCGCCATGCCCATATATGGTAAAAACCTTTAAAAATCTTCTTCTCCATAACCGAGGATGCCTTGGGGCTGAATCTTTGCACGAATCATCGGGGACAAGAGGTCAACCAAAGTTGCTAAAAGAATTATCGTACATTGACGTTTGACCTTTTTACGGCAAGGTCAAGTTCGCTTCCCTATGCATTTGTATGAGCTCTATACATTTGAATGGGAAAATTGTTAAGAGTTTCAAACGACTTCTCCTCTGAAGCCTCTGAGCTAATTTTGTTCAAATTTCATATGGAGCCACCTTAGGGTGGGGAAACAAAAGATTGCTAAAATTGTCATGGTCCGTTGACCAAGATGGCCGCCATGTCCATATATGGTAAAAACCTTTAAAAATCTTCTTCTCCATAACCGAGGATGCCTTGGGGCTGAATCTTTGCATGAATCATCGGGGACGAGAGGTCAACCAAAGGTGCTAAAAGAATTGTCGTACGTTGACGTTTGACCTTTTTACGGCAAGGTCAAGTTCGCTTCCCTATGCATTTGTATGAGCTCTATACATTTGAATGGGAAAATTGTTAAGAGTTTCAAACGACTTATCCTCTGAAGCCTCTGAGCTAATTTTGTTCAAATTTCATATGGAGCCACCTTAGTGTGGGGAAACAAAAGATTGCTAAAATTGTCGCGGTCCGTTGACCAAGATGGCCGCCATGCCCATATATGGTAAAAACCTTTAAAAATCTTCTTCTCCAGAACCGAGATTGCCTTGGGGCTGAATCTTTGCACAAATCATCGGGAAGGAGAGGTCTACCAAAGTTGCCAAAAGAATTGTCGTACGTTGACATTTCACCTTTTTACGGCAGGATCAAGTTTGCTTCCCTATGCATTTGTATGAGCCCCATACATTTGAATAGGAAAATTGTTGAGAATTTTAAATTTCTTCTTCTCTGAAGCCACTGAGCCAAATTTGCTCAAATTTCATATTGTGCCTTCTTAAGTCAGGGGAACGAAAGATTGCTAAAATGGCCGCGGTAGGTCGACCAAGATGGCCACCATGCCCATATATGGTAAGACCCTTTAAAAATCTTCTTCTTCAGAACTGAGGATGCCTTGGGGCTAAATCTGTGCACAAATCATCAGGGACAGGAGATCTACCAAAATTGCTGAAAAGGTTATCGTACGTTGACATTTGACCTTTTTACGGCAAGGTCAAGTTTGCTTCCCTATGCATTTGTATGAGCCCCATAACATTTATATAGGAAAATTGTTGAGAATTTGACGACCTCTGAAGCCACTGAGCCAAATTTGCTCAGATTTTTAGCTCACCTGAGCATGAAGTGCGCATGGTGAGCTTTTGTGGTCAGTCAATGTCCGTCGTCCATCATGGGTCATGCGGCGTGAACAATTGCTTTAAAGGCCTACTCTTCCTACACCCCAGGGTCAGTTGACTCGATACTTGGTAGGAAGCATCAGGGTGAAATGTAGATAAAAAAATAGCTAAAATCGTTCCGATCGGAAATCCAAGATGGCCGCCATCTTGAAAATCTTTTTCGCTTCTCCTGAACCGAAAGGCCAATTGATTCCAAACTTGCTAGGAAGCATCGGGGTGACTTGTAGATCAAATATAGCTAAAATCGTGTCGGTCCAAATTCCAAGATGGCCACCATGGCAGCCATCTTGAAAATCTATTTTTCGCTTCTACTCCGAAACCCAAAAGCCAGTTGACTCCAAACTGGTTAGGAAGCATTGGGGTGACTTATAAATCAAAAATAGCTAAAATTGAGCTGATTAGAAAGCCAAGATGGCCACCATGGCAGTCATCTTGAAAAGCTATTTTTCGCTTCTTCTCCTGAACCGAAAGGCCAATTGACTCCAAACTTGCTAGGAAGCATCGGGATGACTTGTACATAAAAAATAGCTCAAATCGTGCCAATTGGAAATCCAAGATGGCCTCCATGACAGCCATCTTGAAAATCTATTTTTCGCTTCTTCTCTTAAAACTAAAAGTCAATTGACTTGAAACTTAGTAGGAAGCATCAGGGTGACTTGTAGATCAGAAAATAGCTATAATCATTCCGATCGGAAATCCAAGATGGCAGCCATCTTGAAAATCTATTTTTTGCTTCTTCTACTGCACCGAAATGCCAGTTGACTCAAAAGTTGGTAGGAGGCATTGGGGGTGACTTATTTTACTTGTAACGTTTTGAAAATTTCAGCATTTTAACCTTGTAAGCAAGATATTTCAAAAACTGTTTAAGCCATTGCCTTGTCATAACAGTATTGGAAAAATGTTGCATGCCATCTGCATATCTGCAGTGGCGGTTTCACTCAGGTGAGCGAGTTGTGGCCCGTGGGCCTCTTGTTTTTTTTTTGCTTTTGTTTTTTTTTTATGTTACTTTGAATTTTTTTTGTATCAGTTGTGGTTAAAAAATTATTTGCTTTCTTTCATACCCAATTACAAAAAAAACAAAACAAACAAACACAAAAAACAAACAAACAAAAAAACCAAAACAAAACAAAACAAAAAAAAAAAAAACAACGCTAAATTGGGCATTATTGCATCTGCTGTTCATACACCATTTGACCCAGGCTAATTGACACTTACTGTATTTACCCACAGTCTGAGCAAACAGTGTGGACCCAGAGCAGAATGCAGAGTGATTAGAGTCATTACTGAATGTCTCATATCTGGCAATATTAGATAAATAAACAGGTAGTTGAATGACCTTCTTAAATTTTTGAGGCAAGTATGGAAAGGTGTCAGAATTTATAGGGTTAACATGGTATTTTTTCTCTCTTCTTTTTTTTATTTTTTGGTAATAAACAGCAAGATATTACATCGTTATCTCAACACTTTATCATCATACAGTCTGCTCAGGACCTTTGTCCGCTTACAAAATTAATGGATACTATAAAATATATGAATGGACTGGAACAATCCAGGTGAGACTGTGCAGATGTACAGGTTGATTTTGACCATTGCTATTTGAATGCAATGAGCTCATCATTACATGCATTAAAGACCTTTCTTGTACTAACGTTGAGCGTTGAATTTACTGTTTGAGCTATGATCCAGTACACTTGCAAGAAACCACTATCAAAGTGTAACTTACTCAATCAAACGGAGTGGGTGAGCCGGAAAGTACCGAGTGGCATTACTTATACTCGTAACAACCTGCTTCACAGTGATATTGGATTAGTCATTGACACGACAGTAAACATTCATTCTGCAGCATCACATCAGGATCTACTCTGTTTGCTCAAGCCTGTCTGTCTGAATGCATATGGTAAATAAGGTTACATTTTGTTTTTTGGCAAAGTAAGGCAAGTATTGATCAGAATTACCCTGTGGTATCAATAAGTGGTAGAAGAAAGTTTGCTTAATATTTGGTTTCTTTCAGTGCCCTGGTATGGGGATCGTCTGTTAAACATCAGCCTCAGAAAGTTGGCAAGGATCATGAACTGAATGATGAAGATGTTGTACAGATTGTCAAAAAGTAAGTGTCATTTCTATATAAACAAGTGTTACCACGGATGATTGATTATAATTGATCATCAATCACTTTTGCCTCTTGTGACTGATGATCAGAAATAATTTTTATAGACGACTAATCAGAAAACTCTGTTTTTAGAAACATATATTTTCTGACCTTTTATTTTAATGAGAAAGTTATAAAAAATAGATTATTTACATTTCTATTTTGGTTATTTTAGTTTTGTGGTTAATAAAGTTGATAATATTTGATAAAATAGTCTGAAATAAGGCATTTTTGTTTTCCAACCAAAAAGTACTGTAATATTTCTTATTTCTCCATGAAAACATATGCTGTTGGTACTCATTAGAAGTGCATCGTAGAGGTGCTTCTAATGAGTACCCACAACATATATTTTCTTAGAGAATAAGAAAATATTATGTGGATACCACTTACTGACTTAAAGCTGTGAATTAGTACCTGGATGAGGGCTAAAATATAAATGAACATATTTTCTACAAGTTGATTATTAGGGATGATCAGCCAGTTTTACAAAACCGGGCCCACTTATTCAAAGCGTTGTTAGCTTAACGAGCTCGTTAAGGGTCATTTCGTTAACTGTTTTAGCGGATTCAATATACAATATTCTGATATTTTTTGCTGAAAAAATGTGAGTAGCTTTTGCACTGCAAAAGCTACTCACATTTTTTCAGCAAAAAAATTGCAGCATATTTGCAAATCACTTGATGTAAATTTTAACGAATTGTTAACTAATGACTTCGTTAGCTTTGAACAACTGGCCAAATCCCAACACTAATGTAAACAAATGAATTGCAGCTTACATTACTCCAGATAAAATCTGTTTGTCAAGGTCTTTACCATCTGCACGTAGTTTTACAGAGTCTTATCATAGCTCTGCTCCAGATAAGGCACTTTTTCAACTAAAAAGTACTGACATTTTTCTTATTTCTCCACGTAAACATATGTTGTGATACTCATTAGAAGCACCCCGCTGAGGCACTTCTAATGAGTACCCACTACATATGTTTTCATGTAGGAATAAGAAAAATATTGTGTGGTTACCTCCTCTTATCTGGAGCTATGTCTAATGATTGTGGATGAACAACACCAGCCCTGAACAGAATACAAAGTCTGACTCAAGTCTCCCCTATTTATATATCTGTTTATACTGAATTTACCCTAAGTATTGGGACACCTTGTCTACTTACCATACTACTCCTAAAATTTGAAATAGTCCATTCTACACTTGTTGAAGTATGTAAAATATTGCTGTATATATGGTAAACAGTGTAGACCCTGATCAGACACTGCGTTCTGCGGTGCCTGATCTGGGTCTACACTGTTTGCAAAGGCCTATCTGTCCCGATAGATATGGTTATTATGGTAGTAATAGTTTTCTTATTTTTGCATGATAAAACAACTGTTTACCCTAAGAATTTAGACACACCTGTACAAACAGTGTAGACCCTGATCAGATGCTACAGATTACAGCATCTGATCATGGTGTGTACTGTTTGTGCCTCAGTTACAGAAAGTGAAATGGACTTCTTCAAATTTTAGAAATATGGTGAGGAGTTATAGTGTCTGAATACTCAGGTTGAGTACTTAACTGGAATTGCCTCAGCAGAGTGATTCTAGGTTACAGGTTCTTACCAATTATCAGTCTTTTGGTCATTTCATATAGCAACAGATAAGGCACTTTTTTCATCCGAAAAATGCTGATATCTTTCTTATTTCTCCACGAAAACATATGTTGTGGGTACTCATTAGAAGCGCCTCGGCGCTTCTAATGAGTACCCACAACATATGTTTTCGTGGAGAAATAAGAAAAATATTATCGGGATACCCCCTATTATTTGTAGCTATGATTTCAAACTGTTGTGATGATCATGGTATTATTGTACAGTGAGAACTGCTGTGACCTAAGGATGGTTATGTCCTGAGATCTGAACTTGTATTTTTTGTTGTGCCTGCTTTAATAAGCAGACGTAACATGCGTACGGGGATTTGGTCTTTCATCTGTCTTGTCAAATTTGTGTCATCCCTGGCATTGGGGTTGATTTCTGATAAACTTTAAGACCTTCAGTCCTCTAATTCAGCATACACTATCTACCTAAAATAAGCTCGAACTGTGCAGTATCTTTTTATAACCATGGCCTATTGATCTGTCAGGCAATTGTTATTCCTAGCTGGGAAATTATTAGTTTTCTCACGGTACCTCATTACTTTCATAATTGCTCAGAATCTTTCACTTTCTTTATTGTAGATTATAACATAAAGCAACAGAGAAGAACAAGGATGCCAGCTTTCTTCAAAAACAAGTGCTTCAGACTCTTAAAGTGCCATTAACCCTTAAAGCGCAAAATTTAGAGATTAGGGAATGATGTTTTGAAATATTTTTCCTTTCTTTAGACGAAAATAGGAATTGACATTTCATGTGAATCATCTCAATAGGAGATGATTCACATGAAATATCAGTTCCCATTTTTCTGAAAAATAAGAAAACTTTCAATTTGTTATTTGCTGATATTGTGAGAAGCATTCTAAGGGTTAATACCTGGACAATTTCTACATCAGAAGAAAACCTGTCTTATTGCTTATGCAGACAACATGGACTTGACCAGCCTGTTCACATTATGTGAAATTCAACCATTGTATACAGCAAAAATCCTGATTATTTAAATGTACCTGTGATTTGGCTTATTTTTAATGATTATATATGGATGACATAAGAACACGGAAGAGGCTGGGGAGGGGCAGGGTGGGGGTAGAGAGAGAATATGAGGAGATACAGGATAATTTTTCTTGACATACCATTTATTGGTTTCCAGGAAGTGGACATCTTATGATTTTTTGACATAAAAATATTATTGCCATAAAGCTCCTAGCAAATAACCGCAGGCAACATTTTGATTTATATAATTTTTCAGAGAAAATAAGGTTTGACAGTTCATGTGCATCATCAGCCTAGCAGATGATTCACAGGAAATATCAAGCCTTATTTTCTCAAAAAAAAAAAAAAAAAAAGAGTTTTAGAATGTTGCCAGCTGCAGTTGTGATTGACCCTTTATGGGTTAAGTTAAGCTATGAAGGTAGAGGAAGGGATATCTTCTACACTGTTGCATGGATTTCAATAAAACTTGCTGTGTTTCTTTCCAATGTACTGTGTATATTGATTAATGTCTCCAGTGTCATGATAAAAACTACCCATAGCTCTAGGTAAGGCGTGTTTTTCAATCCGAAAGTATTGATGTTTTTCTTATTTCTCCGCGAAAACATGTAATGGGTACTCATTAGAAGCGCCTCACCAAGGCACTTCTAATGAGTACCCACAACATATGTTTTCATGGACAGGAGAAATAAGAAAACTATAAACCTGATACTCACTCTTATCTAGATCTATGCTACCATATTTACCTTATGTTTTGGGACACCTTATCTACTTACCATACTTGTCCTAAAATTTGAAAAAAGTCAATTTTACTACCTGTCGAAGTATCTAAAATATTGCTGTATTTATGGCAAACAGTGTAGACCCTGATCAGATGATGCAGAATGCGGCATCTAATCAGGGTCTACACCGTTTGCAAAGGCCTATCTTTTCCAATATTTAGGGTTATTATGATTATTGGTCCTTATCAGGCAAAGATGTTTTTGAGTTTTGGCAAATCACTAATGCTCTGACTTGCCTTGAGGTTATAAAACTTTTTTTAATATAATTTTAAAACTTTCATGCTCAGCTGAGTTGAGTATGAAAAAGTTTTATACCCTGAGGTCCAAGATGGCCACTTTGGAGTCTGTTCATGGCTCTCATTGGTCATCTCTGAATTATATAATGTTAGCTAGCACATGACAAAACCTACAATAAGACCTTTGTGACCAGCAAAGACTCAGATAAACTTGTATATCCACCCAGTATGGTAAAGGTTCTCTTTTTTCCCTCTTTGGATAGCCTGGAGGCTGTAGAAGACACATACCATCAGTGAAGACTCTGATCAGACTGCGTGTATGCTCATGCTTATCTGAGTTTTTGCTGGCCAGACAAGTCTTATTGTAGGTTTTGCCTTGCTCTGGCTAATATGTGAGTCACAGTACCAGTCAGCCTGCACATCCAACCTACTATCCTTTGGACATAACTCGGAATTACGTTTTTTGCTTGGTGTTTTATTTTAAAGGAAAATATTTTGTTCTGATTGATCATATCTAATTAGAAACCATTTGTCTCACAGATTTACCCAAAAATTAAATTTACGGCCAAAAATTGGTCTGACCTATACAATTTCTATAGTAAAGTGATACTTTGAAATTTTTGTCTGAGAAAATAGTTTTTACTTTTCTTTACTGAATTTGAATTACTGATGTTTCACAACAGTACTGTGAAAATTTCAGAAAAAATTGAACAAGTAGAACTTGTTGACCTAACCTACAGATTTCTGCACAATTTGCATTCCTTTTTACTATGAGAAAAAGTGAAAATATTTAATAAAAATTTTTGTGCATAGGAAATTATGACAAATGGATTTGCATTAAATCATAACAAAAGTTTGCATTGCTTCTTCTGTGTAAAAGCAAAGCAAAAAACAACTTTCTGAAAGATGTCAAAAGCACAGTACCTAATTACGACCTTCTCAGTTCATGTATTTTACAGTATCTAATAGTATTGTAAGTGGACAGAGAAGACTGATCTGAATTCATGGTTGTGCAGATCTAGGACTTCACTGATCACGTGACATAAGGATCCTGCCTCATGCTGTGGTTCAATTATGCATGATCCTGTAAGTGGACAGCCAATGCCTTAAGGGGAAGTAAGTCTGTCAATATTAATTTGCCTCCCTTCTTAAAATGAGACTGCTCTAAAAGGAGAGAATTTGACCCTAGGCAGCAAATTCTCTCATTCCAGGGTAGACCCTTTTCAGAAAGGATTTTGATTTTGTGTGCAAAAAAGCAAATAGGAGTGTATAATGAAATCTAGGAACATCCATAGATTGAGGATCTTACATTCATGGTCATTTCACATGAACTTTATGAAACGAGCTAACGACTCGTTTCATAAATTTCATATGAAATGACCATGAATTTAAGATTCTGTTTATCATATGACTTTTAAGGTCTTTTTTTATGACAGTAGAAGTTGAAGCATTTTTCAACGGAAAATATAACATTGCCGCAGACAGCATGTCACAGATAGCACGATAACATTAAGCCCCAGTAACCAAGTTTTATGTAACATGGTCATCTCATTTTTATGACATGACGTTATGCACCGAATAATAGCAAAGTCTCGAGTTTTCAGTTTCTGGTGAAAGAATTTGCACAAGTACTGGTTAAATGCTTTGCAGACTAAACTTGTACAGGAAAAAGAGTGGATCAGTAAACTGACCTCACTAGACATGACCCTAATGGGTTGACTGGACTTTAAAACCTCAAATAAACACAATACTGATGTCATATGATAAGACATGATACAGGGTATCATATCATGTTACTGTACTATACCAGTAGTTATGTGGTATTTTAATATAGAATTAATCTAAACTCAATGTAGTCTGGAGACCCCTAAAAGGGTAATTGGCAAACAGTGTAGACCCAGATCAGATGCTGCAGAACATGGCATCTGATTAGGGTCTCCACTGTTTGCAAATAGTTCAGTCATTTTTCTCTAGGAATATATAAATCACATATCCTGACAAATCTTAAATCGAAATTAGAAGCTTCCAATAGTATGGAAGAGTTCATTTGGGCTACAATGGGTTAAAGCACCTGTCACAACAGCAGCAAATAACATTCTGCTTTTTATTTTGTTGAGAAAATCAGGCTTGCCATTTCATGTGAATCATCTGCAAAATGAATCACATGAAATGTCTAGCTTTATTTTCTCAGGAAAAAATAAATTAAATGTCATCTGCTACAACTAGATATTTAAATGATGCTTTCATGGTTAAGTTTTATTATTTCTTCAAAAGTGATCCTTTTGACCATTATGGTTTGCCGTGAAAGGCTGCTTGGTGTAGTTAAAGACACCACGACATTGGGCACATGCTGCTTTGATTTTATTACATCAAAATAAACAAGCTTCCCTTGAGAGAGTGATTTGAATATAGAAAAATCAAGACTCAACTAATCAGGCTGTAAGAAACTTAGCCCATAAAGCACCAAGCAGACGACATTCTAACATTTTTGTCCCACCTGCTTGTAGCAGGGTGCGACATAGGAGTTTGCATTTCCATCTGTCCATCCATCCGTCTGTCAACGATTTACATTGAGGCTTACTTAAAGTGCATATCTCTGTGTGACAGCTGGGAGTGTCAAACCTTGCATAGTAATTGTCCTCGACATTCTCTTCAAGCACGCACTGTGACCTGGAGCCCTTAACCTAGATTTCTCACTCCAGTGGCTTTGTAATGATTTTACATTGAGTGCAGCATTAAAGTGCATTTATATACATGGATGATAGCTGTGAGTGTCAAACCTTTCATAGTAATTGTCCTCGACGTATTTTTCAAACACACACTATTATCTGGTGCCCTTGACCTAGATTTTGCACTCCAGTGACTTTGTCAGGATTTTATGTCAAATCTAGCATTAAAGAGCATTTCTCTGAAGTGGTGATAGCTGCTAGTGTAAAACCTTGCACAGTAATTGTCCTCGACATACTCTTCAAGCACGTACTATTACCCTGTGCCCTTGATCTAGATTTTGCGCTTCAGTGACTTTGTCATGAGTTTATGTCGAGTCTAGCATTAAAGTGGGTTTCTCAGTAGCGATGATAGCTGCGAGTGTTGAACCTTGCATAATAATTGTCCTTGATATACTCTTCAAGAAGGCACTATGACCCAGTGCTATTGACCTAGATTTGGCACTCCAGTGACTCTACCCAATGGAGGTGTGATATCGACTTATTTGGAATTCTTGTTATTTTTACTATTTTTCAGAAAAAAAAAAACAAGGTTTAACAAGCAGACAATTCACACAAAATATCAAGACTAGCTTTCTCTGAAAAATAAAAGAAACAAAAAACATAAATTGTCGTCTGTTGCAGTTGTGTTTGGCGCCTTAAGGCGCCAACCACAACTGCAACAGACGACAATTTATGTTTGAAAGTGGAATCACTGATACAGTGTCATAGCTCCAGATAACTGTCCCGTTTTTTTTTGTATAAACTTGATGTAAGGTCCATTATTTAATTGGTTAAATTTTGAAACAGTTCATGTACAATTTAGGAGCTATGTTTTGGGGGAAATACCAAGAAAATATTCTTTTAGTTGCAAAACAAGAATGTTGCTAACACCCTAGGTAAACTAGATACACTTTAGATACATAATTATACATTGTTGATCAGTTCCTACCTGTGTACACGGTGTTCAGAAGACTTGTTAAGGAGCAGTATTTAAGGATAATTGTCGGATAATTTTCTCCAGTTCTCCATAAAAATATACATTGTGGGTATTCATTAGAATCACCTCAGCAAGGCACTTCTAATGACAGGGTTCATACACATCAGAGAAAAGTTAGAGAAATTAAATTTTTTTCAAGGTCAGGGATTGTCAGGGAATTCCGTGATGTGTGAGGGAAAAACAAAAGTTTGCAAAAAATGTCAAAGAAATGTCAGAATTTTACACTTCAGCTTGATGAAGCTAGGATATTTGGTCCCGATGTATTTCTCTTGCTAAATTCATCAAATTTTCGGTTCCAATATTATCAGGGAAATTTGAATTTATGTCCAGGAATGTCAGGGAATTTTGGTCAATCTTAAATATTTGAACCCTGAACCATGAGTACCCACAACATATTTTTTATGGAGAAATAGTAAAACTTATCACAGAACTATCACCAAATACTGCTTAAGCCTTCTCTTGCTGAACAGGACATGCCCTGTCTTAGCAAACAGTGTAGATCCAGATCAGTTGGCTTCTGAAGAAGCCAACTGATCTGGATCTGCACTGTTTGCCATTAAGTATGTGAATTTATATCAACAGTCTGGATCAAGTAATCTGATTGGCTGAAAATTAGAAATGGGAGGGGCATCTGAATTTATTCAGCAAGACAAGGGTGGACAAATCCTCTGGTATCAGATGTAATGAACATGCAGTGCATTAGTGTTAAACGCTAAGCACTCGGAGTAAAATTTTCAGCAGACCACATTTTGAAATATTTTTCTTATTTTTCCTGGAAAGCAGGTTTTGACATTTCATGCAAATTGTCTCCAGTGGAGACAATTTTCATGAAAGGTCAAAACCTGTTTTCTGAGAAAAATAAGAAAAAAATGTCACTTATCTATTGTCTGCTGAATTAGCCCAGATAGTGGTAATGGTTAAATGCATTTCGGTATGTTGGTAGTTTTATAGTATATCTAAAACTGTTAAAACTGCAAAAAACCAAAAATGTATTGCTGCAACATAATTTGTTTGTAATCTAACATAAATATCATTTGTGCGTATTGAGAACACCAGTGCATGAATAAAATATGATTTTTCCTTCAGAAACCACATTTCATATTTATTCCACCCCCCCCCCCCCCCCACACCCCCAGTGCATGAATAAATGTGATTTTTCCTTCAGAAACCACATTTCATATTTATCCCCCCCACACACACACACACAAAGTTTACAATGTTGTGTCATATTTTTAGCTCACCAGAGCCAAAGGCTCCGAGGAGGATCTTATAGGATAGACAGTTGTCCATTGTCAGCATCGTCAGCTTCTTCAAACATCTCCACCGAAACCTCTGGACCAACTGAAAGCAAATTACATTTGAAGCCTCCATGGGTGGGTGAACAAAAATTTGTAAGGACTGGGTCACATGACCAAGATGGCCGCCTTGCCAATATATGGCAAAAATTTTAAAAATCTTTTTCTCCAGAACCAAGCAGCCGATGACCGTGAAAATTTAGTTTGCAGCATCTGTGGCTCAGGCCCTATCAAGTTAATTGAAATGATGGTCCTTGATTGACCTTGACCTATTTTACAGGAAGGTCAAATTTGGTCACTTAGGCTTGTGTATGGATAAAAGGTGATACAATGCATTTTTCTGATTCTAATGTAGCCTGTGACATTAATGTTGGTTAATGTAATCAACTAAATGAACTTTTACATTATGAAAACATGCCTATATAATTTTGACCCTCTTAAACCCCATTTGTATATAGTAAAACTAGGATTTACAGTGGTATTCATTATTGTTTTCTTATTTTTGCTCAAAAACATAGATTGTGGGTACTCGTTAGAACTGCCTCAGTGAGGTGGTTCTAATGAGCACCCACAATCTATGTTTTGAGCAGAAATATGAAAAATATCAGAATTTTTTTCGGGGTGGTTGGGTGGTGCGAAGGTGCTGTGTATCTTACATCACCGGGGTGTCCAGCTGATATTGGCTTACAGTTGGGCAAGGCCTGCTATTCTTGTAGCCGGTAAGGGTAGAGGGGGAATGTTTTTATTTCTTCTGTTTCTTCACTTTCATTCCTGTTCCTCTTTCTTCTCTGTCCCTCTTTTTCATCTCCTCTACTGTCTCTTCTATCTCTTTTCTCCCTTTCTCTGGGAGACGACACAAAATGACCCTCAAGGGTTGACGTGTCGTTAAACCCCAACACAATCAATCAAAATCTGAAAATTTTCCTTTTTTGGTTGTAAAATTTTCAATATATTTGAATAGGCATGTTTTTGTAATGATAAGTCAAAGTTTTTTATGCAATCAGCTAATGAAGTTTTATAAGTACGAAAGGTCAAGTCATTTGCTGACCATGGTCCTAGGTCCCTCAGATTCAGTAGTTTTAAAATCGTCTCTAAAGCCACTGTGCTGATTGAAACCAAATTGTATATACAGTCTCATTGGGGTTGGGAAATCAAAGTTTATTAATGGGATCTGGATCAGGATCAAGATGGCCGTAATGCCCATATATGGTGAAAAGGATTTGAAATTCTTCATCTTGGAACTGAGGCAGATGACCTTGAATCTTGCAACCTATTTTTATACCCCTGGCATACGAAGTATGCAATGGGGGTATATAGTTTTTGTCTTTTCTGTGTGTCTGTCTGTCAGTCAGTCAGTCTGTTAACATTTATTTTGTGTCAAAGATATCTCAGGAACTACTTTACCTAGAAACTTGAAATTTTGTACACATGACAAGTAACGACTAGTTGTATTGTGGGAAAGAAAATAAGGGCCGTGGGGCCAGGTCCCTAGAGTTATTTCCCTTTGTTGTTCTGGCTATACTGATGGTCATGGCATTTATTTGTGTCAAAGATATCTCAGAAACTGCTTTACCTAGATACTTGAAATTTTGTTACATGACAAGTATGACTAGTTGTATTGTGGGAAGAAAATAAGGGCCATGGGGCCAGGTCCCATAGAGTTATTTCCCTTTGTTGTTCTGGCTATACTGGCCATGGCATTTATTTGTGTCAAAGATATCTCAGGAACTACTTTACCTAGATACTTGAAATTTTGTACACATGACAAGTATTTGAAATTTTGTACACATTACAAGTATGACTAGTTGTATTGTGGGAAAGAAAATAAGGGCCATGGGGCCAGGTCCCTAAGAGTTATTTTCCTTTGTTGTTCTGGCTATACTGATGGCCATGGCCGGGGGTATTAGTGAGCATATGCTCACTTCATGGTCTAGTATTCGTATGATGATCCTTGGTTGACTTTGGCCTATTTTACAGCAAGGTCAATTTAGGTCTCTTTTGTAAGGCAAAAAGGCAAAACAGTTGATAGTTAGCTCACTAGAACTGAAAGGCTCTTTGGAAGCTTATAGGAAAGTCAGTGGTCCATTGTCAGTCTTTGTTGGTGTCATCATTATCAACATTTGAGCTCTAGTGAGCATAATGACCCATGCGCTCCTTTTTAGAAATATGGGCTGCTTCATGCAACAATGTGTCTTCAGGCATATGCAGACAGCAAAGGTCCAGATCAGCCTGTGCATCCACCCAGTCTGATCAGGGCCTTTATTGTCCAGTAACAGAATCATAGGATAATACAGAATGAATGAATCGAGAGCAAAGGCCAGAAATATACTCTGAATCTGTGCATTTTCCACATGTTTGAAGGCAACGGTTTACTTGACACGGCTCATTTTGTGTTTCAACCAATATCTTCTGCATCCGTTGTCTAGTTTTAATAGTTAATAGGCCTGAAATGTTAGAAATACAGTAGACAGTATAGATTGCACATTTTGACCTGTCTTTTTTACCTCGGTCCTTGAATATGTATCAGAATAATTCCTTGCAAAATAGGTAATCTAAGTCGGAAAATAGTTATGCTTTGAAATTGGTTAAGAACAAATAATTTGTAGATTGTGGGTACGGTTCTAACGAGTACCCACAATCTCGTTTTGAGCAGAAATATGAAAAGTATCAGAATTTTTATCTGAAAACTTCAGCTTTTGGTGGTGAAATTTTCAATATATTTGAATAGGAGTGTTTTCGTAATGTTATATTTTCAGATCATTACGACTATTTTAAAATCATTATCTGTGATATATTTTGTATGATTGTTTACTTTTCTGACGACTTGGATGTTTGAAATTAAATAACATAACACTTTCTTGTGATCATGTTTTGACATTCACCTAAATATCAACTCAGTTATATTAGCCCCGTCACGAGAAAAACTTCTGAATTTACTACAAGGTATGAAGCAAACTGATCTATTTACCTACAAAGTCTAGCTAGAGACTTGCAGTTTCAGAGATAGCAACTAGAGGATTCAAACTATCTAAACAGTGAACAATAAAAAAGCAGATCAGAGAATAAAATAAATGCTCATCCCAAGCGTGCGGGATTGGCAATAAGACTATTCGTAAAAATGAACTTACCACAAATGTTAAAAATAGTTTTGCCTTTGCTTCTTGTAATTCAGTTCAATTCTTTATTTTCCAAATCCATACAGCCTATAGGACTGTACAAGAACATATTTGCAGTGTATGCTATAAGTAGTAATATAATAAACGAAACAATTTTCATTATATGATACAGGAATAGTCAAATACGACAGGATTCTTCCCAGCCAACACACAACATCACAAAAACGTTGATCCGACGTCGCCGCGACATCATGAACTCGCGAAGATGCCAAAGCGACGCTGCTACGACGCTGTGTGTTTACTGGGTTAATTCACCACACGAGGTTTATGTCTTATCACGCCGTTCACGTGCATGTGTTAGTTATTTCCCGTCTTTTTTTTTTTTTGTTTTTTGAGCCTAGAAGCTGTGTGACTTTGTACGTTGCTTTCATTGCCTAACTGTCACAGGTAAATATCAAATCTCCCCGGTTGATTGGTTAGAGACCCTGGCTTTTCATCACTTAATTACTCACCACTGTAATCACTGTGCTAGAAACAAATGAAAAAATACAGGTAAATTTGCATTTTATATTGGCAATTTCCCTGGTGTTCTTCAAATTTCATCCTACCTATTTGTACAGGATTGACTCTGCTCGAACAATGATTGGAAGCAATCATGAAAAACAGTTAATTAAAACAAAAACTCCCATTTTCTGGACATCATCTGGAGACGACAGTGGGATTGCTAGGTACTATAACCTGTCATTATACATTTGAGAGTATAGGGGCCTTAAACATTATTAACGGCTGAGATGTGTGGATTGAAATTTCTGTCATGCCCATAACTGTTCGGTTTCACGAGGATTGCTGAGTGATGCCAAACAGTTATCCCGAGTGACGGAATTTCCATTTATCGTGTTTTTCCTTGCATACTCTTACTTCATCAGTTGCATTTTAAGATTAAATATAAACTATATCATTACATATATGCAGAAATGACTACATCATTCGATTATAAAGAGATGTTTGGTTAGGTTCCTGAGACGTTGGTATCGAAATGATTTGCGAAAATGACACCAACAAACCTCGAAAAAGGATGGCGTTAAAATTCTTATTCTAGTGACATGAACGTTATGTACTTGGTTTTCTAACCTGCCTCGGAATTACTGAAATTCTAGACCCAGTTGTTCAAAATTAACTCCTGAGGAGCAATTTCTCCTCTTTTCCACATTATTTTGTTACCTGTTGTCATAGTTTCATGTTAAAATAGGGACCAGATTTTCACTTCGAGATAAGCGGTAATTGGAAATATAAGCACTTCGAGATAACGAGGTTCAACTGTATGTTGGCTAGAAAACAAACCATAGAGGTTCGTTGATGTATGAACCACAGCATGACAAAGCCAGCAAAATGACGCCAATCCCGGAAGACAAGGTTTCGCATGACGTTGCTAAAATGTAATACCGTATTCGACCTAATTACTGCACTGTGCACTTAGATTTTTCAAAATATCTGAACAAACTTGTAGCAAAATATCAACCTAATAAGGGCACTCTTTAAAAAAAGATTAGCAGAGGACTTAATGAGTAGCGTATTAAATGATGCTTTTGCAACATTATTTTCTTATTTTCTTTATAAAAAAAACATATGTTGAGGGTACTCGTTTGAATTGCCGCGACTTGTCGAGGCAATTCAAATGAGTTCCCATAACATATGTTTTTTTTTATAAAAAAAGTAGATAAAAGTACACTGACTGTAACCTAAAGGATACTTAATTGCTTTACTGTGTGCTTATAGGAGCATGTGCGATAGTTAGGTCGAATACAGGTACATGTAATTAGGCCTTTTAAATGTTATAACCTGTCAGCACTAATGTCAGAAAAACATTGGATGAAACCATGAAGAGGTGTTGGGGTAAAAGTGTCATAAAATCAATGACTGTTATTGTCACCAGTCTCAAAAGACGCATCGGAGATGTCTAATATATTCTTTGTAAATAGAGGATATTCACTCTTTTACTGTGAATACCATAAATATTTTCATCGAGTGTAATGAAAGTATCAGTAGTCACACACTTCGACCATCAATGTTGATATTCAAAAGCACTAATAATTTTAGCACACTGTGTCGAAGTGTCTACAATAACTAGAATATATGGCAAGCCGTTTCACTATTTATTCTATAAATCAGATATCTGATTTAATATATCAGATATCATATAATATATAAGATATCTGATATATTATATCAGATATCTTATATAAATAAGATATATGTCAAGATATCTTATATGCTATATAAGATATCTGATATGCTATATAAGATATCTGAATTGGCATATAAGATATCTTATATGCTGTTTAAGATATCTGATATGCTATATAAGATATCTTATATAGGATATAAGATATCTTATTTACTAAAGATATCTCATTCATTCAATTAAATAAGATATCTCATTTAGTATATCAGATATCTTATTTAGTATATCAGATATCTATATTAATATATTAGATATCTTATTTAACAAATAAGATATCTTATATGGTAAATAAGATATATGTGAAATAAGATATCTAATATGGTATATCAGATATCTTATATAGGATATAAGATATCTTATATAGGATATAAGATATCTGATATACTAATTCAGATATCATATCCTATATTAGATATCTTATATCCTATACAAGATATCTGATATAATGCATAATAAATAGTAAAAAGGCTTGCCAGCAAACCGTTTTACTATTTATTCTATAAATCAGATATCTGATTTAATATATCAGATATCTTATATAATATATAAGATATCTGATATACTATATCAAATATCTTATATAAAATAGATATCTTATATGTCAATTAAGATATCTAATATGCTAAATAAGATATCTGAATTGACATATAAGATATCTAATATGCTATATAAGATATCTGATATGCTATATAAGATACCTGAAATGCTATATAAGATATCTCATATAGGATATAAGATATCTTATTTACTAAAGAAGATATCTCATTTATTCAATCAAATAAGATATCCCATTTAGTATATCAGATATCTTATTTAGTATATTAGATATCTATATTGGTAAATAATATATCTTATTTAATAAATAAGATATCTTATATGGTAAATAAGATATTTTATATGCAGAAATAAATAAAATATCTCATATATTATATCAGATATCTTATATAGGATATAAGATATCTAATATAGGATATAAGATATCTGAATTAGTATATAAGATATCTTGTATCCTATATTAGATATCTTATATCCTATATAAGATATCTGATATAATATATAAGATATCTATTTTGCTTAATAAATAGTAAAACGGCTTGCCATAAGAATACGTATGGAGTTAGTATTTTTTGGTAAAATGCAGTACTAAAATAGCATGTTTTGTGCACTTGATTTTTCTCTGCATTATGCACAGCGTGATTCCGTCAACAATCCGACCAAACGTTATAATCGCAGCTCTGTACATATCACCATAACGCGCCTGATAAATTATCACAGGTACCTCCGCGGAGGTACCTGTGATAGTTTACCAGGCGTGCATAATGATGACGTAGGTTGTTGGCCCTCTTCCAATGGCTGCGTCGGTTTATTTCTGGTAAATATACCGTCAAAGTTTACAAAGGAGACAATTTTTATGGACTATCTATTTGCTGTCGTGCACACCCAGCACCTTCTGAAAAAAGGGTCAACTGTAAAAGGAAAGAAAGGGAGCAAATTCTTTCCTTTAATAGTACAGCACATTTTAGAAGGGCGACCAATAGATTTTGACTAGCTTGGCTCATCTGAAAGCGTTTCCCTTCAATTATTTGCCGTTTTAAGTGGATCCTCGTTATCTCAAACACTGATAACTCAAAGTACTGCTTAAGTCAAACAAAATTTTGGATATTGATGGTTTTGTTTTATGTTCTTTACATGTCAAGTCCTGTTATCTCAAACTACTATCTCAAACTGAAAATTCTGGTCCCTTGAAAGTTTGAGATAACGAGAGTCCACTGCAGTTCAAATTTCTAAGAACAGGGGTATGGAGCTACAGGGATTGAAAACAAAAACTAATAGTTTTCAGCTTTATTTTGTTCCGAAAAATCGAAATGTGAAAGAAGTTAAATCTCAACTTCAAAAAAGCGAAAGATAAAGATGAGAAAATCCCTTATGTGTTCACTTCCGAATAGAATTACATACATGTAATATCATGTGTATTATATTTTTTTTATTTGTGCAAGTTTCATCGAAATCAGAACTGTTTTCTTTCAATGAACTAACTATACGAGCGTTAGTTCAGCATTGGTCGTTAGTTTTGTTTTTTTTGGCAAACTTTTGTCATGATCAGTGCAAAACCTTTTGTCGTAACTACCTATGCACCACAAGTTTTATTCTAGTTATTGGTTTATATAGTTTATTACACATAGGGCTCGGCCCTCATTTTATAATCATATATTAAGTTTGTGACCAATACGGTAAATATCCTGTGTCGTATTTTCCCTAACTATTCGGACAGACAGACCTGAGCATGCGCACAGTCTAACCATATTCTTCCAACACAACACACACACACGTGTGTCTGAATATCGTGAACACCGCAATAAGCCTAAGTTTCGGACATACAGGCTTCAGCAAACAGTTTAGACCCTGATCAGACGCCGCATTCTGCGGCGTCTGATTTGGGTCTAGACTGTTTACCATTGTCCAGTAGCTTTTAGTCAAATCGAAAGGTAGTAAAGTGGATTTGTTTAAATTTTGGGGCAAGTATGGTTGGGAGTTAAGATGTCCGAATATTTAGAGTATATACGATATTTTCAGATAGACACACAGGCCTAGGAAAAAAAAATGTAGACCCAGATCAGATGCCACAGAATACAGCTTATGGTGCATGGGTAGGTTTTAGACACATCAGCAGGCGAGCTACGCTGTCCTGCCACAGTTCTTATACATAATAAGAGCTGACGTAGGATAGCGTAGCTCACCTGCATCGCGCTTTGCCTCTAAACACTTAAACTAAAAACTTTAGCATTTTTTTTATTTAAGCCCGTGACCTTGACTGCAAGGCCACTCATGTGGGTTGGAATGGTACAGCACATAATTACAGACCAGTATCTATCAACAGGGCAAGTATGGACTAATTCCATCCAGAAGTTCAGGAAATATTGCCTTTTAGAAACTTTAACCAAACACTTTAACCAACGCCGACGCTGTGGTGATTGCTATAACTACCTATACGTTTGTTTAAGTGTGCTAAAACGGACGTTTTAATTTTAGGACACGTATGGTCAGGAGAAGGGGATTAATACAATTTCAAGGGGAGACACCTCTATCTTAATTGATCTTGCGCCCTTCCGAAAAGGGGGTCAACATTAAAAAGAAGTGTTTATGCAAGGAAATTCATTTATAATAACTAATGAAATTTCAGTATCTATTTATTGTCAACAATAGATAATCATCTATTCTAGCACGTCTGAGACAGTTTATCAGTATCAACAAAATACAGCAATGAAACACTAATTTACAGAACTTAAAGAGGGAAACAGAACAAAAAAAGTTTGTGTCAAAATGTAAAACGATGCAACATGACTACTTTGAAAAAAAAATGTTGTTTTATAATTTAAGATATTTAAAATTCTTGTTAAAGTGTTTATCTTCTATAAACGGGTTCTACACTTGAAACCAAATCGTTTTACTATTCAAAACATTAAATGAAGGTCATCTGCAATGCTTTGTTGGTAAAACACAGTGGTGTCTGATAAGCCCCTTCTTCAAATAAGCAGTCATTCGGTTTCTTTTTTCAACATTCACAATAACAAGTCTACACATTATTTATGTAATAATTAAGGCTTAGCACGCTGGGTAGAATTTTCATCAGACGCCATATTGAAATATATTTCTTATCTTTCCCAGAAAATAGTTGACATTTCATGCAAATTAGAAATAGTATTTGACATTTCATGCAAACTGGAGACAATTTGCATGAATTGTCAAATCATATTTTCTGAAAAAAGAAAAGTTATTTTCAAATTGTCGTCTGCTAAAATTTTTAACCCAGCATGCTAAGCTTTATACACCATGTTGTTAACAGTTCTAAAGTCATCTCCCTTGAGACAAAAAGATTCCAAAATCACAAAAGTTATGTCAGTGTTTACTGAACTCTCATTCCTGTAAGAGCTCTCAGGAGTGGACTTTCCCTGATGCTGCTGCTACGGGGTTGCTGTCGTACGGGCATGCGCATTGGGCGAGCTGCGCGCGCCATCATGTCCATTTCCTGTTCCATGCCGCGTAGACGGTCTCTCAGAAACATGTTCTTAACAGTCAAGACACGGGCCTTGAGGCGACTGAAATAGAAGAAAATAAAGATGGTAAGTATTTCCTGAGGATTGTAGTGTAACATTAACCCTTATTGGTCAACCTGTCATTATTTTATAATCTTAGTACTCTAATACAATTCAAGTCAATCACTTTTTATATAACTTTAAAATGTATAGCATAGATGTCATTTAGAGCATAACGCTAAAATACCAAGCGGACACACAACGTTGAGACAACGTCGCATCAACGTCGATGCAACGTCATCGACGTTGATGCGACGTTGTATAAACGTCATGTGCCCACTGGGATATATCATCATATCCACATATTAGAGATTTCTGAGTAATTTCAATTTTACAATTCGTTATAGCTGCAGTTTAAGATTTCTAGATAGCATTCTTAAAGTTTTACCTTGCATTATACTTTGTTTTGTAAATATGTAAATAGTGTATTCTTTATCGAGGACTATATGGTAGATTGGCGACTTCACTAAATAAAGACATTATTATTGTTGTTATTATTATTGTTATAAGTGTACTTACGCATTCATAAGATCTTCGATCATTTCTTCGAGAGCCTCATCCGGCATCTCCCCAGTTCTGAGAGCCTGACGGACAGCCATTATATGGTGGAATACATGTTCGTCACTGTCAAAGTTTTCGATGTCGTGATTGAGAGCGACCTCGGCTCCTGTAAGAAGATGGAGTATTATAATACAATTGTATATTGTTGATAGGTTGCATGCATTAAGTAAAAATGTCTATATTACAAAGACAGGCCCTGCTTAAAGTACTAATTGGCGTTGAAAATTTTATATTATAGCCACACCATGGACAGGTTTACGATGTTTGATTCACGCTTAGCACTCTGGGTAAAAATATCAGCAGACGACATTATGAAATATGTTGTCTTAATTTTTCCCAGAAAACAGATTTTGAAAATTTCTTGCAAATTGTCTCACATGGATTTGCATGAAATGCCAAATCCGGTTTTCTGGGGAAAAATAAGGGAAAATGCCACCAATGTGTCGTCTGCTGAATTAGCCCAGAGTGTGGTAGAGTCATGCATTGCATATTAAAAGTACTAATTTGGCGATGATGACAGGTCTACAATATTCGCATTAAACGTAAGTACTTCGTAAAACGTGCAAATGAAAATATATAAAATAAATAAGACTCCCTTTAAACTGAAAAAAAAAAGACCTACACAAAGAGCCAGGTAAATGGTCCCAGTAGGTAAGATATTTAAGTCACACAAGGCTCATGCGTGTCAAACTGAAACTACATTACGGATATAACACGGTTTAAAGATCGATATAACACGGTTCATTATAGCATGGTTTTGGATATAACGCGGTTTTAAGATCGACCTCAAAATATTGTAGCTAAACTGTAGAGATTATACAGAAAAGGGACCATTTGATCATTTTTCTATATAATCTATAAAGTTTTATTTGGATACAACATGACGGTATTTGGGACAGACAGGCCTGAGCAAACAGTGTAGGCTCAGATCAGACGTCGCGGAACGCGGCTTCTGTTCAGTATCGAAACTGCTTGCAACTCATTTAGCACTACTTTAGACACCTCAACAGGCAGTAAAAGACACTTGTTTTTTCAAATGTTAGGACAAATATGGTAAGGAGTTAAGATGTCCCAATACTTAGGGTAAATACGGTTCTTTGAGTTCCAGCAGTAGTGTTAAAAACGGGTTATAATGTACTAGTTTATAAATTCATGTCTTACCACGGAGATATCCTGGCATGGGGACTGGAAGGACACGGGGTCTTGGCTGCTCAACGTTCACTTCGATGTTCAAGTCCAGAGCTGAAGGAAGACAGACGAAATCATAAATTTTTCTGGCATAATTTAAAAGCATAAGCATATTAGCATTTTAACTTAGCCTTTAGAGCGCTTGTCACAAGTGCAACAGACGATCTTTCTTTGTATTTTTCAGAGAAAATAAAGCTTGACATTTATATGAATTTGTTGCTTAGCAGACGATTCACGTGAAATGCCAATCTTATTTTCGAAAAAATAATGTAAACAAACGTTGTCAAATTCAGCAATATTTTCCAATTCTTGATTTTAATGAGATATGAAGTTTAACCATAATAATTCTTTAGGCAAAATCGGCACACGACAAATTTATATTTTTCTTGTACTGCCAAAAATCTAGTCTTGGACATTTCATGCAAATTGCCTTCATAGGAAAAATAAGACTCACATTAAAATAAGTATACTAATGCCGTCAGCATCTATCTAAGTCTTATCAAATGAACAGCCAAACCGAAAACATACAGAAGACAAAGTCAGTAGCTGATAGTTGACAGTTTCTTTTTTTTCTTTCTTTCTTGTTTTTTTTTTAATTGCAAAAAGATATCCAAATTTCACTGTGTGTTCGGAAAGAATTTAAACGAATTCTACATCAAATTGTTTTTATTTGTAAACTTTCTAGATTGATTGTTTATTTAAATTCAATATGTCAGAAGTAAACAAAAACTACTTACGCATCATTGGTGGACGTGGTGGCATCATTGGTTGCATGGGTGGTCTCTGTGGCCTGGGGTGGGGCATAAACATGTTGATGATCATTGGAGTCACTGAAATAGAGCCCAAAATGACATATTCTATCTCGCATTTTACTGAGATACATGTATTATGTGGAATTGCTATAGCTGTTAGCCAGTCGGAAATCTGGTAAGTTACAGTAATAACCCTAAATATTGGCACAGACAGGCCTGAGCAAACAGTGAAGACCTAGACGCAGAACGCGGCGTCTGATCAGGGTCTACACTATTTGCCACTCATCCAGCACTATTTTAGACACATCAACAAGTAGTAAAGTAGACTTTTTTTTTTCAAATATGGTAAGGAGAAAGTTTCCCAATACTTAGGGTAAAAACGGCATCTTGAAAGTAAACCAGACATCTTCAAACTGTCCCGACATACTGAGGAAAGGACAGGAATTATTGTGTATATTCGGACCTTTAAACACATCCTTACTTTGCCTAAAATTTGAACTAGTCAATTTGATTATTGATGTCTCTAAACTTGCTGACTGACTGAGGAAATCTTTGAAAACTCATTTAAATTTTGTAAACCCTGCGGCATTTGATCTTGGTCTATACTGTTTGCCCAGGCCTGTCTGTCCAGATACTTGGGGTTATTATGGTACCTTATTTGAAGATGTCATATACAATCCCTCACACACAAGGGGAAGGACAGGAATCATTTTGTTAATCCTTGTCCTGCTGAATAAATTAAGATGCCACACCCACTTCTAAATTTCAGCCAATCAGATTACTTGATCCTAATTGTTGCCATAAATTCACATACTTAATAGCAAACAGTGCAGATCCAGATCAGTTGGTTTCTTCAGAAGCCAACTGGTCTGGATCTACACTGTTTGCAAAGGCAGGGTATATCCGGGTTCAGCAGGACAAGGGTTAATATGATTTTTCCTAAATATTAGGACAACATAACTTCTTACCATAATTATCCTAAAATTTAAAAAAGTCCATTTGATTACCTGTTGATGTCTCTGAAAATTCCACATCTATGAGAGGCAAACAATGTAAGCCCTGATGAGACTGCTTTCTGCGCTGAGACGCCGCGTTCTGCGGCGTATGATCTGGGTCTTGGGAGACAAATTCATTCCTTTTAGAGCAGACCCCTTTTTAGAAGGTACAGACAACCCTCTTTATACCGAAACTCGATACAACGACAAAATTCATTATAATGACAATTTTACTGTCACGAAACCTTCGCTTAAGAGGTAACAGTTAGTAACAAACTATGCAAGAATATTGTATTTAATACTTTAAAAAAACATATGTTTTGGATATTTGTTAGAATCGCCTCAGGCGATTCTAACAAATATCCAAAACTTATGTTCTATGAGAGGAAATAAGAACAAAACAAGACCTTTCTTACATATCAATCTGCTCATTTAGTATTCTGTACAACAGCAAATTCGTTTTAATGGCAACATCTTTGGGAACAAATGCTGTCGTTGTAACGAGGGTTCACTGTACGTATTTTTTTTTTAAATTTTGATTGAAAGTATGGTGTAAATGAAATGAAAGGCATATCTTAACTGGACGATTTCCTTCCTTTTCAAAGAAGAACATGAATTTCTTCTCAAAAGGGGACAGTTCTTTAGGGAGGTATTTACACCCAGGTGGATTAAAGTCTTAGTCCCGTGGAGAAGGGAAGCAATACGTTCATGTTAGTAATCTCCCATAGACGTGTATCTATTGAGCTTCTTGATTTTGGTCATTGTTTTTTAATAGGCTAACTACACGTATTTTGTTTGACAGCATTTCCTACAAGACTGCATGTTCGCCCAGCGAAGACTCGGATCAACCTGAGCATCCGAACAGTCTGATCAGAGTCTTCACAGAGCACTCTGTGGGTAGCCAAGGAACCAAAGCCTCTTCAGGCTGACTCATTACGAAAATATATTGAACATTTTACTACCAAAAACGAAAACTTTCAGATAAAAATATCTGATTTTCTTCATATTTCTGCTCAAAACATAGATTGTGGGTACTCGTTAGAACCGCCTCGGCTCACAATCTATGTTTTGGGGTAGAAAAAAGAAAAATAATGTATACCCCTGTAAACCCCAGTTTTACTATATAAAAGTGGGGTTTAAGGGGGTCAAGTATAGGCATGTTTTCGTGACGCGAAGCCTCTGATAAGCCTGAATGATCTGAGTCTCCGCTGGGCGCTTGTATGAATATTATCAAGCAATCCTGTATAGAGTCTTGCCCTCACGCGTATTTTACTGTGTCGGATCGGTAACATTCCTGTTTCCGTTTGAAGGGTTACGTGATGTTTTAATCGAATACGGAAGTCACAAGAAAAATTAACATTTCGAGGATATGCCTTTCCCTAAGTTAATATATGTTTTGGGATAATTTTAAGTACTGAACAAACTATTTATGCAAATGAATAGAATCTATTTAGCTTTACTAAAGATGGCGTTAGTGCGGCCGAAAAACGTCTACCCGTCTTCACAATAGTTTAGTTTCCATTTTCTCATCACGAAAACATGCCTATATAATTTTGACCCCCTGAAACCCAAACTTTATAGTAAAACTGGGGTGAACATGGGTATACATTATTTTCTTATTTCTGCTCAAAATCATAGATTGTGGGTACTCGTTAGAACCCACAATCTATGTTTTGAGCAGAAATATGAAAAATACCAGAGCTTTTATTCTGAAAATTTTCAGTTTTTGGTGGTGAAATTTTCAGTATATTTGAATAGGCATGTTTTCGTAATGGATCCTTGGCGATCATTGAGGCCATATCAGGATATTTGAAAATTTATATGAAGGGCACTGATGAGGCCTTATTGGAAATTGGAATAATAAAAACTAGTTAGTTTGGCCCAGAAGACTTGACTTCAGCTGATTACAGTTTTACTTGTCATGCTGAATAAATTAAGATTCCATGCCCACTTCTAATCTCAGCCAATCAGATTACTTGATCCAAGTTGTTGATACAAATTCATATACGTAATGGCAAACAGTACAGATCCAGATCAGTTGGCTTCTTAAGAAGCCAACTGATCTGGATCTACACTGTTTGCAAAGGCAGGGTAGATCCAAGTTTAGCAGGACAAAGGTTAAACTTGACTTGAGCTGATTCATTTCTCTCAAGGAACAACCCTTTTAGCAGCTATTCGTCTGCATGTTGTGCCTTGTTGAAAGCTATTTTGCACGATAATTTGTCATTGTCAGACTCTCAGAGCAAATTCAAGAGATGACATTTTGGTGATATTTTTCTTATTATTCCCAGAAAATAGAGTTTGACATTTCAGGTAAATGCTCTCGATAGATGAATATTTGCACGAAATGTCAAAACTTGTTTTCTGGGAAAATGAGAAAACTGTTTCAAATGTCGTCTGCTGATTTTTACCCAGTATGCAGATCGTTAACATGTTGCAGATGTTGTAGAAAGCAGTGGGTACTCTAGAGCTCACAGTAAACATACAACGTCGTAAAAACGTCATTTTGACGTACGTCAAAATGACGTTATTGCGACGTTGTTTGTTTGTTGGTTGATAGATAACCTTAATCTTCCCATAGAAAGAGTAATGAATTAATGAATACATACAGATGAACATATAGATAACCTTAATCTTCCCATAGAAAGAGTAATGAATTAATGAATACATACAGATGAACATACACTGACGTAAGCAGGCTGTAATAATTTCAAAAAATGAAGCATTAGATGATAAAGGAAATAAGGTGTAAAGAGAAAACAAACCAACACCTAAATGTAAATAAAAAAAGGAAAGAAAGAAAAGAAAATATTTATCTGTATGTATTTATCAATTCTAATCGTTTTCGATATTTAATTTGTTATACCAGTCTGTCGAAAAGACACCATTAAAAAAGAAAACAAAGATTTTATGTTATTAATTATATTTAATCAACTGATAACGTTGAACAATCTTCTAACACATACAGATAAATATTTATAATAAATAATATAAAACAACAGGTCCACAGCGTGAGAAAACGTGCCTTCTGGCATGTGCGCCCAACGAAGACTCAAATCAGCCTGTGCATCCGTGCAGTCTGATCAGAGTCTCAGTTGTCCGCATGAAAAAAATTTCCATCCTTGACTATCAAAAAATGCGCCCAGTGAAGATTCTGATCAGTCTGCGCGAATGCGCAGGCTGATCTGAATCTTCTCTGGGCGCACATGTCCGAAGGTACGCTGTCTGACGTAGCAGATCATTTGACTTGCAAGAGTTTTTTTAAACAAAGGTTCCAAAGCATTTTCTGCCAACAGCGTATAGGACAATCCATAAGCTTTTTCAGTTGCAAGTTAAATTCTTTCTGGGTACATCTTAACGGGAGACTACTCTAACTTGAATGCTTTGTTACTCCTCTCAAAGGGATTGCACTTAAAATGAACTTGTTCTCTAAGAAAGTTACTCTGAGAGAAAAGAAGATTACCCCTTCCCCTATCCCCATCCAGCCACCTTTGAAAACGGGGGCAAGTGTTCCCTTAATATTGTGTGGCTGTAAACATTCACCGTAGCAGGAACTCCAGTCTTTGACCAGTAACAATAGTATGATATTTGTTTCTTATGGAAACTTTCTTTTAAGTTCAAAAGCATTAGTATAACTTTGTCCAGTAACACTAGCATTGTTTTGCCTAATCTTTTCGCACTATAATAAGTCAGAACAATGTAAAACATTTCAAAGAACGCATTTATATTGAAAGTCTTGCAAAGTCGCCCAAAGATCATGAATTTTAAATTAAAAAAATAAATAAAAGCATTTAAGGGAATTAGATACAGTTGGAAAAATTTCCGCCATTTTACAAGGGAAACAACTTCTTTGACTTCCTGTTTGCTTTTCCGTGCGCCAGCTGCTTCTGAAAAGGGGTCTACTTTAAAAGGGAAGAGAATTCTTTCCTTTTAGAGTAGACCTCTTTTCAGAAGAATGGCACTATCATTTTGACAAAGCTTTCTCCCTTGTACGTGTTACCTGTTCCCCTTAATGCATAAACATGCCAAAATGGCATTTATCACAATATGCGAACAGAGAAGGCCCAGATCAGCCACTAATCGACACATTCCGGACTATGCAGAGATCCTGTAAGAGGGAATCAAAGACTCCGATCAGGCTGTACGAATGCGCCTTCGTTGCCCGTTATTGCGATAAGGGCCGTATTCGAGCATTGCTCAGTCTTGGTCATACACAGCTATCCAATTAAAAATTTCTTTCAAATATAACTGTATGTTTCAAGTCTGTGCAAGCAATGACAAAACCCGTAATGACTAGCATAAACCAGTATCTCCAGTAGATTCTTCCGTCATGCACATCGGAAGAGTCCATTAACTATTAAAGGGGCGTTCCCTATATACCGTAATTACCCCAAAGTTCTACGCTGTTTGTTTACGCATGCGTAAGGACATTTACGATAAATACGGTATACCTGAGTAACTATCTCCATATTTTGATGGAATTATCATATGAGCCGGGGAACATCATTTCCTACAAGTCTACATGTGCGGTGAGCGAAAACTCAGATCAGCCTGCGCATATGCGCAGTCTGATCAGAGTCTTCGCCGTCTGAATGAAGACGCATTTGATGCTTGGCTACCAACAGAGTGCTCCGTGAAGACTCAGATCAGCAGGCTGATCTGAATTTTCGCTTGGCGCGCTTGCAATCTTGTACGAAATACTGCATGAACTCCGGCTCAGGTCTATTATACATGAAAGAGAGGAATAAGAAAAGTTATAATAATAATTATGCAGAACATGCAGAGTTAAAGCTCGCTGTGTTGTTTCTTCCATTTACCTTTGGACATCAACTTTTTCATCACCATTTTCATCACGTGACTTTTAAGGGCTCCAAGATCATCTGTAAAGGGAGAAAAAAATTCGGTGTGACTATATATTCACCACTAATAAAATGTCCTTAATATCGAAAAGTATTTTAACACTTAGCATGCTGGATAAAATTAATAAATAAATAAATAAATAAAATATTTTTCTTAATTTTCCCAGAAAATAAATTTTGACATCCTAAGAAGACAATTTCCATGAAATGTCAAAACCTATTCTCTGGGAAAAATAACTTGAGATAAAATATCATCAGTTTGTCATCTACAACATATAAAGGTTAACTCGCATTAATGTATGATAGAGATATATCAACAAGTGAGGATTCATAGTGAATGACTTTTCATTCAACACTACACACAAATACCAGAACTATTGCCCGAAGGTTTCAAATCTGATAAAGAAACGAGTGCGATAGCACGAGTTTGTTTACACTATTTGCAAATCTCAAGGAAAATAGTTCCTGTATTTTAAACACAATATATATATATATATATATATATATATATATATATATATATATATATATATATATATATCATAAACAAGATTTTGTTCCTCCAGATTCTATTTTTTTTTGGTATTTTTTACAAGACCTCAATAAAATTTGTGATTTATGTCATCTGCACACATCACTCCAGGAATTCTGAGTTTTATGTCCCGCAGAAATTACTAAAAGATAACTTAAGATATTTAATTTACCAGTTTATTTAAATAAAAAACGACAAGCTCTAAATTTACCAAGAAACATGTTCAAAAAGAGGGAGGAAAGATAAACTCACGCATTGGGAATCCCATTCCTGACAGAGCCTGTTTCACGGCGCCCTGAAGACCGCTAGGTGTGACAGATTCTACCTCAAGGCCCATACCCTTCAGTCCCTGGCTCAGTTGTTTGTCAAGCTCAGCTCGGATCTCTTCTGGGGTGCTGTCTGTAATCAAAATAAGGTATAAGCATTAATGGGATTGCAAACACACTGAGGGGAGGTAAGTATGTCAAAGAGAATTTATCACGAAAACACGCTTTATATGATTTTGACCCCTTAAACGCCACTTTTATATAGTAAAACTGGGGTTTACAGGGGGTATACATTATTTTTCTTATTTTACTAAAACACAGATTGTTACTCATTAGAACCACCTCGCCGAGGCAGTTCTAACGAGTGCTCAACATATTTGTTTTGAGATGAAATGTGAAAAGCATCAGAAATTTTTATCTGAAAATTTTCTTTTTTTGGATGTAAAATTTTCAATATATTTGAATAGGCGTGTTTTCGTAATGTTCTAAAGAGTCTACTCTTAAAGGGAAGAGTTTGCTGCTTTGGAGCAAATTCTTCCATTTATAGTTGAGCCTTTTTAGAAAGGGATCGATTCGCAGGCAGAATGCGGCGTCTGATCAGGGTCTCCACTGTTTGCAAATAGTTCAGCCATTTTTTCTCTTGGAATATGTAAATCTCGTAGCCAAATGTACCTAAAATTGAAATTGGACTCTTCCAATATATAGTGCGGGAGAGTCTATTCAGTATACAATGGGATAATCAGGTAGTCTAGTATGGTGTGACATCATTTGGGCGAAAACGTGCTCTCGGGCATATGCGGACAGCGAAGGCCCAGATCAGCCTGTTGATCAAAAAGATAGACAATGGATGAAGACGATTCACATGAAATGTTAATCTCAGTTACGCTATGAAACAGTTTAAAATGTCGTCAACTAGTATTTAATTATGGTACTTTAACGGTAAGAGAGATAACTCACCTGGGTTGATACTGGCTCCCATCTTCTGTGCCTCTTCCATCAACTGTTCTTCGATTCTCTTCTTGATAACCATTGGGTCTTCGTTTTCTGTAAATCAGTGAGAAATTATGAGTTGTGCCCAGCAAAACGATGCTTAACCCTTGCCATGCTGAATAAATTAAGGTGTCACGCCCATTTCTAATTTTCAGCCAATCAGACTGTTGATCCGGATTGTTGCTATAAATTCACATACTTAATGGCAAACAGTGTAGATCCAGATCAGTTGGCTTCTGAAGAAGCCAACTGATCTGGATCTACAATGTTTGCAAAGGTAGGGCATATCCGGGCTCAGCAGGACCAGAGTTAAGCGATAATCTTCGAGCAATATGCCAAAATTGCGGATTCTACTTTGCCTGCCAACGTTCAGTTTCTTGGTATGACACTTGTATTGATGCCTCACTTGTCTAAAATCACATCACACACACTTGGTATGATACTCCACTAACCAATAATATAATGGCATGGACCGACTACTCCCAGTTCTAATTTCTGTATGCTACCAACTGGTCTAGCGCAGCGGCTGTGAATCAGCTTCATTATATTAAGAGTTTGTCATGAATTCAGTCCTGCGAGAAGAGATAGTTTGTTTTAGAACAGGAACGACTATTTAGAAAATGCGACTTAAGCGCATAATTGCTTCATTTCGATATGTAATATATCCACGCATTTTGTATCCTACCATCACGCGCACGCACGCACGCATACACAAGTGGCTTGAAAATATTTACCGTCAAGTCCGAGCATGCGGAAAGCCTTCTTTCTTAGAACTTCAGCAATGGCCTGTGGGTCCTCTGTAAACAAACAAATGTATATACACTTGTACATGTATGTAGTAACTAGTTAGTATATCTGTAGAGACAATTTCATAGCACACTTTATAATTAAGGGGATTGGATACACTTGGAAGATTTTCCATTATTAACACGTGAGGCAATTTTTGGGACTTACTGTTTAATTTACGGCAGGCCAAGCCCCTTCTAGAAATGGGTCTACTCTGAATCCGGAAGCAAATTCTTTCCTTATAGAGAAGATCCCTTTTTTGAAGGGGACGAAAGTATTTTGATAGTAGCCTCCCCTGAAAGTGTACCCATTCCCCTTAAATAATATGTCTACAAAATATCTTTAAATGAAATCCCTAGAATTGTTACATTGCATTGCCAAAATTACGTATATAATACCATGTTATGAATAAAGTATTTTCATAAAACATTCTAGTAATGTCAGATAAAAAAATATCCATTGACAGACTGCATTACTCTTATACCATTGCCTAGTGCACAATACTTCAGAAATTCTTAAGTATATTTAAAACTAATTTGATAACTTACTCAGCTCTTCGAGGTTGACATCATCCAATCCAAGCATCTGCTTGATCTTTTCTGGCTCAGCTGTAAATAAAAAAGGAAACAAAACATAAACTGCATGAAGCTTTGATCGCTGATAAGAGCTATTTTCCCCTCTCTCTCTTTCTCTTCCCTCCCACTCTCCCTCTCTCTCATAAATTGTTTTGTTCAAAATAAATGCAAAACGCAGTGGCATAGCCAGCAGGGAATTATTTTACGCATTCTCTGGAAAAGTCTTGAAAAAGAATCTCTCTTGTATCGCTTCCAAAAAGGAGCTGTTGTTAAAGAGTAACCTTTATTTTGGAAATGATCAATTTTTTCCTTTAAAAACCAGCGCCTTCGTAAAGAAGCAACATACATTATTTAAGTTGATGTCTCCTTGTTACAAATAATATTTTCTTACGCATGTTACGCAAATACGTAATGTGCGTAGTGAGCGCTACGCCTATGAAGCGAAAAAAGTATTTCCGAGCGATATCGAGAGCAGCCTTTGACTAAAAAACTACATGTAACTCGAACTTACCTGGAATACCCATTGCCTCGAGCTGACCATGTGCCATGTTCAGAAGGTCGGTAATTTCCATTCCTTCTGGGAGCTTGACGTTCTTAAGTTTTTCTTTGGCCCACTGCAGTGTCTCCATTGGGTTTGAAACTACAGAATGAATAAATAAAATATAGATTAATAAAACGCTTTGTTATGACGAATAGTCATATTCATAGCTCTTGATAAGGCGCTTTTTTTCATCCAAAAAGTATCAATATATTCTGATGTCTCGAAGAAAACATATGTTGTGGGAACTCATTAGAAGCGTCTTGGCGAGACACTTTTAATGAGTACCCACAACATATGTTTTTGTTGAGAAATAAGAAAACTATTTACCTGATACCCACTCTTATCTAGACTTATGATATTCCTAACAGTATGCCAAGAAAATATGTTTGGTTAGAAACATAAGTGCCGAAAAAAACATGCGATAAAACTAGAGTTGCAGGGACGGTTAACCCTTGTTACAATTGATATGAATTTGTTGTTGTAAAGGATCCTTAATTAGAGGAAGGCCCTGGTTTATTCTTATTTCTTCATAGATGATTATGTTGTGGACATTTGTTAGAATTGCCTTAATAAGACTGAGGCGATTCTAACAAATATAAAAAAAATATATGTTTCTTGAAATATTAAAAACAATGTTCTTGTACAATTTCTGATTTATTGTCACCTCTTGAGCGAAGGTTTCATGCCAACGAAATTTCATAGGACATTTGTTTTCTTTGAATAAACTATCACTTGGAAAGAAGTTTATATGTAAAGTTGAAAGATTGAATGTCAAACGGCGTAGATCGAGATGTGACAGCTTATTATCAACCGTCTCATCTGGATCTATGCTGTTTGCAAAAACATATTGTTATCACGTATGGCAGTGAATGAGTTAATAGTTGTTTTTATATCAAAGCCTCACCAATCTGAGAATTTTAAGCAATTTTGAGTTAACATTTCACAAATCACATGATAGTCTATACGAAAGTCCGCTATGTCATAAACGACATGTTAAAAATAAAGGCTACTTACTGACTCCTTTAACCTTGTTCTTGATAGTTCCCAAAACATCGGCAGGAGATGCACCTTCTGAAATATATGAATGAAAACAAATCGTGAATGTTAACTAGATCTCACCAGAAACTAAGCAAAAAAATATATAGACTATCACATGGAATTCACGTCGTAAACTAAGATTTTGTGAAAGCTAAAGAGCAGTCCATGGAAAAACTGCTCATGGAAAATAGCATTAGACCAGTCCATGACCTTTCACAAAATGCTTCCGGAGCAATGGGCGTAGACAATAAGCTATCATTTTAATGCTCATGCACCATTAGAAAAAGACTAATTGGAGGTATGAATGAGTACCGGTAACATATTTAAAATGAAATATTAGCAAAATTACTAACCTGGGATTCCAGCCATGCCCATAAGAGCTGGTAATTTGTCTCCAACCATTTTAGAAACAGCGCCAATGTCTACGTTCTTCAGAATATCGCCCATAGGTCCCATATCCATGTTTTTCATGATGTTACCCATTGCGCCCATGTCCATGTTCTTCATAATGTCTCCCATGGCTCCCATATCCATGTTCTTCATCATATTTCCGATGGCTCCCATGTCCATGTTCTTCATGATGTTACCCATGGCTCCCATGTCCATGTTCTTCATAATATCTCCCATGGCTCCCATATCCATGTTCTTCATCATACCAGTGATGGCTCCCATGTCCATATTCTTCATGATGTTACTGACAGCACCCATGTCAATGTTTTTTATCATACCGGCAATGTCCATACCTAAAATGACGAAAAGGAATACAGAAATGGAATAGTTTAATTAGTATGCACACTGTGACTGAAATTCAGGGTCGAATTATTTATAGGGGAATCCGATTGCTATATCCTGTATCTGATCCCTACTGGATATTTTTTGTAGAATTCAACCCCTGATAACTGGACTCATTAAAATTGTATATTTTAAGTCTTTGTTTGGTTTGTAAATATAAAAGCAAATTGTCAGTATAGCTCAAGAAAACAAATATTTAGGAATATTTTAGGAAAATTTCTTACTTTATCAGAAAATTGTATGTTGTGTGCATTCATGAGTATCGCCTCACCGAGGCGATTTTAATGAGTACACTCAAAATACCATTATTTTATAGAAGATCGAAAAGACATCCCTGAATGATATCTATTTGCCTCCTATCCGGGTGCTATGATTAACCCTCAGTCGTTCTAACTTCCCAGGTCTACAAAAATTTCCATGATCCCAAAGATGTTTGAGCCACTAAGTTCGACAGTGCATTGTGTATTGCTTTTTATTGTATTTGTGTGGGTTGGTGGAGGTGGTAGACATACCTTTCATCATGTCTCCCATAGCTCCGAGGTCCATGTTCTCCATTATAGAGTTGACATCAACATTATTCAGCATATCGCCAATGTCAAGGCCACCAAGATTGGGCATTTTCGGCCCTTCTTCCACATCTTCTACGGTAGCGTCCTCAAAGCCCGGCACCTTAAAGGTCCCGTCGTTTTTTGGAGAAGTGGGTTTACCTGATTAAGAAAATAATATACCACTGTAGTAATAATTTGTATTAATAAATTGTTTAGCGCACTGAGCTAAAACAAACTCGATTTCAGACAGTTATCTTTTCTGTTATAAATTCATTTATATAGGTTTCCTTGCGAAAACAATTATTAAATGACCCTCATGTTTGTTCATTTGGTTGATATTCTATATACAACTAAATCCGAATGAGACTCAATAATTCAAAAAGACCAGTAAATAACAATTACACTAAAATGAAGTGAGACGTTTTTGGGCCCTCGTTCATTAGTCTAAGGGGCTCCAGAGGAGTAGATATATTGCATGAAATGTCAAAGACTATTTTCTGGCAAAAACAAATGATGTCAAAGCATGTTTTCTTGGAAAAAGAAGAAAAATATTTCAAAATGTAGTCTGATGAAGATTTTACCCAGCATGCTAGACGTAAAGGAGGTTTTTATTTACCGTTCTGTTCGAAGTATTCCTTTAGCTGCTCAGGAGGGTTATTGAGAGCATCTTCAACATCATCAAGTTCCATTCCGAAAGCTAGAAGTAAAACAAGTACAAGTATTAGCGTTCACAAAAAAGATTGGTCTACGCTTAGCTCACTTTGATTATAATAACGTTAAGTAGTGTATAGAAATAGCATTGGACCAATCCATGACCTTTCATAAAGTGCACCGGAGCAATGGCAAATATTAAGATGTAGATAATGTATACACTGCATTGAGAAAGTAACAGAGAAAGGATGCGAGAATCGAATGCGCATGATTTACCAAAAAATAGCATGCATTAAAATACGGATACTTAACTGATGAATGCAATAAACATAACTTTTGTGCATTTTTGTAACTTTACACATGTTTCTGATCAGCCTTTAAATCCCACCCAGAATTTAAGATGAGGAGTTTGAATTATTGAGGCTTAATTTTAATTACAGTTGACTCTCGTTATATCGACATCGCTTATCTCGAATAACCGCTTATCTCGAAGTGAAAATTTGGTCCCTGCCTAAAACATGAAAATTTAACAACAGGTAAAAAAATATTGTGGAAAAGAGGAGAAAGGAGCAATTTCTCCTTTTTTCCACAATATTTTTCAATATATCTCCAAATTTTAAGAGTCCAATTACACATATATTTGTTAAATGTGGTTGTTCGAAATTATTTTTCCTCAATTCTGCAAATCTGATATGTCGAGGTACGGATACCTCGAAGTATTTAAGCGAGTCCCTTGGAATTCGAGATAACGAGAGTCGATTGTATATTTACATTTTGCCATGTCGGCGAGTCTGTCTTTCATTGATGGTGGCATGTTGTGGAAGGCGTCTTTCAAGTCGTCGATTTTCATTCCAGGCGGCATCTGTGGCAGCTGGTTTTTCATGTTGTTCAAAATGTTAAGATTTGGCATTTTTGGCATGTTGGGCCCTGTCACAGAAAAAAAGAACCAGTATAACTAAGTTTCATAATTGTACAAATGTACGTGAATAACTGTGTCATTCACAGCTGCAACAGACGACATTTGACTGTATTTTTTTTGATTTTCATAAAAAATAAGTCTTGACACTTCATGCGAACTGTAAGTTTGAGTGATTTAAGATGTTTTTTTTTTTTTTCGTTTTTTTTTTTTTTTTCTAAAATGAGTAATATTTTAAGGCAGGGCTTAAAAATTACAAATCCAAATTCTATATTTAGTTACCATATTAGATATATACATGGTATGCCTTTTTGTCAATACACGACTAGCCCGAGGAATATTTAATTGCTTTAATATGTAGAAGACACCTTTCGGAAGGCCATTACTGTCAATCAAACATGGGAAATACACAACACTTCCGGGTCGGCAAAGCTTGCTTATTGCCAACAGACAAATTTATAAATCTAACTTAAGCCGCCTTTAACAAATACGTAGTTACAATTTTAATGAGTAGACAAGCGAAATTTGTGTGAGCGTAAGTGCAGGGAAAGTCATGCTTGAGCAAACATTGTAGATCCAGGTCAGACGTCGTCGAACGGCGTTTGGTCGGTGTCTACACTGTCTACCACTCTCTTCCACTCATTCAGCAATTTCCGAGGGTTTAGCAGTTAGTGGAAATGTCTTGTTCAAGTTTTAGGTAAGATAAGATAATTTTATTTCAGAAACATAAGCCTACTGGCCCTTGAGTTCTACAGGTATACATATAACTGTGTACATAAAGTACAGAAATGGCGAACAATATTGCATTTTCCATTTTGTGAACAGTGATTTTAGGCTGTTCAACATATTTAAGATTTCAATATACTATTATCACTATTATGCACTGTACGGAGAGATTGTAAGCACCGACACACTTCCAAATATCTTTCTATATGGTTTCTCATCATCAATAATAACTTACTTTATTACATAGCTATATATGATGTGCGTGGGGCCAGTTAGGAATCTTGACAGGGGAGACAATTATCTCCACTCCCAAAACTCCCCCTGTTTACCCAATTCCATCACGTAAGTAAACACGGATATCCCTCATTTACATGGTTGACAAAAGCATATAATATAAGGAAACAGATATGTAAGGCGTGAAGTCTCAGATCAGCCTATGCAACCACATGGCCCAATTGCACAGGCTGATCCGAGATCAGCTATATCACAGGTAACTATACGTTAAATTCCCAAATTTGCAAAACAAATCAAAAAATCCGTTTACACATTCGCGCAGTCTGAATCCTAGGCTTACCTGGTCATCAAACAACTTCAAACGTTTTATTAATATTATGTGGGAACCAGTAAGGAATTCTGCCAGGGGAGATGGCCATCTCCTCTCCCAAAATTCCCTGTTTACCCATACTAATCATGCTGAATAGCAAAGAATACCCCGCCTTCCCTAAGAAACAACTACTTCTATGTTCGATAAGACAGAGTGCAAACAAATACCGAAATCTGAGGTTTTGGTATCCATGATCAGCCCCAGATCAGCCTATGAAGGTGAAGTATGGTAAAAACTTGAGGTGTCCCAATATAAAGGATAAAGAAAGTAAATGCTATAACTATAGGTATTTCACGCAGTCTGATCATTTAACAAAACACTTGATTACACTGTATCGCCACCCCCCACCCACCACAGAAAAACAACAACAACAACAACAACAACAAACATTAAAAAACAAAGTCGGGAGCGCTAACCTCTATGCACAGCTTATTTAGATACGTATTCCCTGAAGATTCCATTTTACTAAAGACACGGCTCATATATTAGCCAGCGCATGGCAAACCCAACAAAATGGCATATGCGCAAAGAGAAGACAGATCAGTCTGGGCATTCGCCCAGTCTAATCAGAGTCTTCGCTGTCCACATGAGGTACTTAGGTCCTTCGCTACCCATTGAACGCACAACAAAGACTCTGATCAAACTGGGCGGATGCCCTGATCTGAGTCTTCGCTGGGCGCACATACCATTCTGTTTGTTTTGTCATTCGCTGGCCCATTTGTCTTTTGCAAGCCTTTGCTCATAATAATTGCTTAACGATTAATGTTTGGGAAAAAAAATCAGCAAACAACATTTTGAAATACATATAGTTTTTCCGAGTAAATAGGATTTGCTATTTCATGCAAAATGTTCCAAAGAGATGGTTTGCGTAAAATAGTATACTCTAATTTCCCGGGAAAATAAGTATAAAAAAAATAAGTTTGCCATTTGCTGAATTTGGCTATATAGTAATTGCGGCATTAGAGACTCTGGGTTAAATATTTAGCAGACGACATACTGAAATATTTTCTTATTTTCCCAAGAAAACAGGATTTGACAGTTCATGCAAATTGTCTTCGACTAATGATATCTTTCTCATTTCTCCTAGAAAACAGGATTCGATGGAGACAATTTGCATGAAGTGTCAAATTTTGTTTTCTGGGGAAAAATAACTTATTTGTCGTCTGCTGAATTATCCCAGAGAGTGGTAAAGGTTAATATTATATAATGAGCGAAAGGGGTTGAATAAATTCAGAGCAGTAGCAATAACAAAGTAACAAATCGGAAATCTTACCGGCACTTGCGGCCAAAGCTGTTGCCACGAGGGCGCCTAAGATTACTATAGCTGTCTTCATGTCTGAAATAAATAAAATACACAGAAATGAATAATCTGATATCTTTTTTTTTTATATGTATACGTTTAATTGCTTGAAAAGAATCGTCTGAATATGTAAACATATCTTTTCACCATATCAGTCTCAACGTGAGAAAATGTACCTTTCGACAGATGCGCCCAACGAAGATCAGCCTGCGCTTTCGCGCAGGCTGATCTTCGTTGTGTGCATGAATTTTACATTATTTGCTATTTAAAATGCGCACAGGTAAGATTCCAATCAGACTGCGCAAGAGCGCAGGCTGATCTGAATCTTCGCCGGGTGTAAACGTCCGAAGGTACTTTTTCTAACGTTTCGGTTTGTATATTATAAGGGAAAATAGGTTCGAATAATAATAATAATAATAATAATAATAATAAATAATAATAAAAAAAAACGCATAAGCCGTGGAAATAGTATTATCCCCTGTCTGCAGATTTATTAAAAATACTAAGGAAACATCAGACTATCAAAATGCTTAATGAATGGATCCAACTTATCCACATAATGCAAGTCCATTGAATGCCTTCTAACATTCCACTGAACAGCTAAAACCAAACGCAAGAATACAGTAGCGGACTCAGGAAATGATTTCATGTTATCCAGTCATGTGTAAACTGGTTCCAGAGTACATGAAATTTATGTCCAGATTTTGTTTTGGCAAAAACGTCGTAAACAGAATTTAAGGGGAAGGATAATGTTTCAGGGTAGGCAAAATGGGTTTGCCTCCCTTCTGAAAAGAGGACTACTTTAAAAGGAAAGAATTTCCTTTTTGAGAAGATCCATTTTCGGAAGGTGATTTGTGCGCAGGAAAGCAAACAAGAAATCGCTTAAATTGTTTCCCCTTAAAAAATGGCGTGATTTATGCCAACTGTGTCCAGTCCCTTAAAATGCGATCATGGTATAAAGCTGAGCGATGTTAAAACTTAGAGCACTACATACTCGAATTTATTAAAAAAAAAAAAAAAAAAAAGAAAAGCAATACATGTATTTGGAAACAAATATAATAAACTTTTTAATAAGAGAAGCTTTACTAAAGACCGACTATTGGAGTGCAGACAGAACAATAAATACAAAGTAACTAAAATAACAACATCAATACCTTTAACACAACAAAATAGTTCCTAAAACAGTTAAAAAAAAAATAAAATAAAATAAAAAATAAAAAATTAAAAAAATGATAAAATCAAAATAAAAGTAGAACAATACTTTACTGCCAATCCTTGGGTGCTACAAGGCGAACACTTATCACTACTCCTTTTCTATATTCGAAATATCTAACAAGAAAATAAATCAAGAAAATTAAAATTAAATAAAAGTGTAATGTCTAACCTTTTCCTTCCACTGGTGCAGGAGTTATTGCCAAATAATTTCAAGGGCTCGTCTAATATAAGGGCGCCTTCTTTGGTGTAATCAATCATAGCTACTTCCTAGACCTGTCAAATTTAACTGAAAACCTAGCAAAATTGATGGAAACATACGTGTCATTAAATTAGTAGATACATTTTGCTTAATGCCCACTTGTCAACACCTGAATTGTACAGATCATTTCCTCTTGAAGAATACACTATAATTGCTTCGATTACGAGGAATTATGAGGAATTACATATACAAGAGAGAGAGAGAGAGAGAGAGAGAGAGAGAGAGAGAGAGAGAGAGACCTAGCGGGCACATCAAAATTGCAACATCGACATTGATGCGACGTTGTCTCAAAGTTGTGTGCCCGTTGAAACAAACACACACACACACACACACACACACACACACACACACACACACACAGGGTCCACAAAGTCTCTGGTTAGGGTATGGGCATATATTGGAACCTTCTCTTCACACTAAAACGTCACATCATCAATAACAACAACACCATACATTGTATATACCAAATAAACTGAGCTACTATTGCGTTTTGGTGACCGCTACCCATTTTTCTTTTCTTATCTGTTTATTTTTTCATGGCCAGCGACAGGTCAGGAATAGATCTTTTTCAAACGTTTGCATTGAAAAAAAAAAAAATCCAGCTTTCATAGCTGTTTGGATGGTGCGCAATTCGAGAAAAAAGCCATTATGCTAAATGCGACCACCGAAGGCCCACAACCAGCCTGCGCAGTCGAACAGTGATCATTTTCTTCCCTGCTCGTCCATATATCATACAGTATCCACCGGTTATCTAAGCGGATAAAGAAGGCCCTGATCAGACTGTGCGCGAGTGTACGCACAGTGCGAGTGAAACCTTCGATACTTGCATATACGACGAGCTAAGTTCTCCCTTTTCGCATTGCGTGAATACTGCATTTCAAATTTGCTTTAAACATTTTGGTTTAAACAATAGTTTATTAAATATAATGAGTACAACACAAACATACAAAAATGACATAGAGGATCAGATAACAAGCTAATTAAAGCTTATGTGAAATCTTCTCCGAGCATTTTGGAAAACACATTTTAATCATCAAGGTACGTTTTTAAGTGTTGTCTCTGTGGGCTAATTCAGAAGACAACAAATTAATGACATTTTCTTATTTTCCCAGAAAACAGGATTTGTCGTTTCATGCAAATTGTCTTCATTTTTGGTAAAAATAAGAAAATATTTAAAATGTCGTCTAGTGAAAATTTCACCCACTGAATGGCGGTCTGTTACATAGCTCCAGATAACATGGACAGCAACTGAATATTGCCTTCTGTACGAAAACGTTTGTTGTGGGTACTCATTAGAAGCGTCTCGCCGAGTCCAAGCGAAAGAGCAGCTAGTACAATTTTAGAGTCTTAGGTAGGAACCGACTGGGAATCGATCCCAAAAGCTCCCGCTCAGAGATGGACGCCCTGTCAAATGAATCACTCTAACAGATAGGCCTACATGTATGTATTAACCCTTAAAGCGCCAATCACAACAGTTGTCGTCTGCTTTGTCTTCTGCTTGTGATTTTAAAAGTCATTTCTGCAAACAGTGTGGACCCAGATCAGACTGCTCCTTTAGGAGCAGTCTGATCTGGGTTCACACTGTTTGCCTGTATGCAAAAATAGGTTCAAAACGTTAGCAAGAATATTCAGCAGACGACATAAACAGACATTTCAAATGCAGGTTTTCTTGGCGCTTTAAGGGTTGGGGATAATTTTGGTACGGGTGTGCGAGCCAGTATTTCGAAACCTTCCCCATTCATATTCCTGGCCTTTGAAAAAACGGACCCATCCATATACTAGATCATCTGAAATGTTGACCCATCCATATACTGTCCGTTGATTCTTTGTACCCATTTATTGCTGGTTGTTAGACAAATATTGCAGTCAATTCATTGACTACCAAGAGAACAAGCTTTGAGTGAAAAATAAGTGCATATACCGGGATGTCAGAAAAAGTGGGGCCTTTCATATACCAATCAAGAAAAATTGGGTCAGTCATATACTTTTTGTTGAAAAAAGGGGGCTAATCATATACCTGGCAACGCCGAAAAAGGGGGGCATTCGGCACGCACGTCCGCACTATGCCATATATAGGAAGTTAACCCCCCCGCCCCCCCCCCCCCCCCCCACCCAGCCCCGAACTGTTAGAGCGCTAAGCAAAGACTGATCTGAGTCATTGCTTAGCGCAGGAATTGCTGGGCCCCGGCTCATATGGTCTGTGATTGTGACATCTTCAATGCTATTTTGAGCCAATATAACTACATGTATTTTAAACTATCGTCGTTTCTGACTGATGACCTTACAAAAGATCAAGATTTTTTATAAATACATGAAATCAATTATTTCTGTTTGTGTTGACTGAGCGTGCATCTGATCCAGCGGTGTAGAATTTCCGCGAAAGATGTAGGACAGACTGACAGACACATGGGACAAGACATACATACCAGATTTACTCAAAGCATCGGGACAGAGAGGGACAAAATCAAGTTTAGAATGCTGCAAAATTGCTTAGCGCTTTAGAGTTAAAATGTATGTAGACAGAACATCTTAACGTTGTGCAGAAGCCAGGGAAAATGTCTAAGATTCTCTTGGCTAATTCAGCAGGCGGCAAACAGGTGATATTTTTCTTTTGTTTATGTTTTCAGAAAGCAGGATCTGACAATTCATACAAATTGTCTCAAATGGAAAAACTTAGTAGAACATTTCATTTGTCGTCTGTTGGAAATTTTACTCCGAGTGCTAAGAGTTAATCTTGTTATTTCGTCTGGTTATGTACGCATTATTTAGGTATAGTAATGTATGTGACGAACCGGTATGGCTGAGCTGACGTACAGGGCAGGATGGGATCAACCAGATCACAATTATATACTGACCCAAAAAAGAAATGCAACACTTTGGGTCTAAAAAGAAAACAAGAATTGTCAGAGGACAACGGAGCTCGACGGAAAGGGTTGATCGGATATGCAAACAATCTTTAAATATTAAAGATTAAATGCAGAACTTAAACTTATATGACAGAGTATGACCTGACTTTGTTGTATGAAGAATGTCAGAGGGGTATATGTCATTGAAACATCTTCCCTTAGGTTGGTGTGGACAAAATATGAAAGCTATATCTTACATGCTGAATCCCTTAGGTTGGTGTGGATGAAATATGAAAGCTATTTCTTACTTACTTCAGCAGTTATGTACACTTTTTTTTCAAAACTTAAACACAGGTGTAAATGACAAAGTATGACCTGACCTTGATTTAGGCAGAAGGTCAAACTGAGAAAGGAGTGTGTGCTATTGAAAGGTCTAACCCTAAGGCTGGTGTGGGCCAAATATTAAAGCTCTATCTTAAACACTTCAGCAGTTACGTACACTTTTCAAAACTTAAACGCAAAACTAAAACATGGGTGTAAATGACAAAGTAAGAACTGACCTTGTCCTACATAAACGGTCTAACTTGGGGATGGGGGTGTATGCTGTTGAAAGGTCTTACCCTAAGGTAGGTGTAGGCAAAATATGAAAGCAGTACCTTAAACAATTAAAAAACTATGCACACCTTTGAAAACATTGTGCTAACGTGGACGCGGACGCCAACGCCACGACTGGGTGATAACATAAGCTCTCCATGGACATAGTCCCGGCGAGCTAAAAATGATAATGTATTTTTTTTTCTGTTGCAATAAATTTATCTGTACGTGGTGGCCCTCAGTTTCTTGGGTGTATATATTTCATAATTTATACTTGATGATTTATGCGGGAAGAGGATCGGGATGGCCCTCAAAATACATTACGAAAACACGCCTATTCAAATACATTGAAAATTTCACCACCAAAAACTGAAAGTTTTCAGATAAAAATTCTAATATTTTTTCATATTTCTGCTCAAAACATAGATTGTGGGTACTCGTTAGAACCGCCTCGACGAGGCGGTTCTAACGAGTACCCACAATCTATGTCGAGGCGGTTCTAACGAGTATCCACAATCTATGTTTTGAGCAGAAATAAGAAAAATAATCTATACCCCTGTAAACCCCAGTTTTACTATATAAAAGTGGGGTTTAAGGGGGTCAAAATTATATAGGCATGTTTTCGTGATGAGATATACTGCAAACAGTTTGATGAAGATGACAGCTGATAATAAGCCACGTCATCAGGATTCACACTGATCACCATCACCGTTTTGTGTAGGAATCAAACTTTTTCATTAGATATAATCCTTTGAAGAAAAACAATAAATAACAAATCACAACATGTTGTAGTTTTATTTTGCTGTTCGGTTATGCTTCTACACTTTGAAATATGAGACAAAATAGCTTTTTTTTCAGTTTTATCACATATGCTAATATACTGCTCAACAAATATACTATATCTATCGTAAATACCACGGCAGACAGGCCGGAGCAAACAGTGTAGACCCAGATCAGACACAGGAAAATGCTGCGTCTGATCGGGGTCTACGGTTTGCCTTTCATCCAGCAGCTTTACAAAACACAGACTTGCTCAAAGTTTAGCACAAGTATGGCAAGGAGTTATGACATTACGAAAACACGCCTATTCAAATATATTGAAAATTTTACAATCAAAAGAAGGAAAATTTTAAGACACAAAATTCTAATATTTTTTTCATATTTCTTCTTAAAACATAAATTATGGGTACTCGTCAGAACCGCCTCGCCGAGGCGGTTCTGACGAGTACCCACAATCTATGTTTTTAGCAATATAAGAAAAATAATCTTTACCCCTGTAAACCCCAGTTTTACTATGTAAAAATGGGGTTTAAGGTAGTCAAAATTATATAGGCGTGTTTTCTTGATGGTGTTTCAATATTTAAAGTTAATACACTATATAAATACTGGAATCAACAAAATACTCCATAACAAAAATCACACAAACATTACAAAAACACGCTTATTCAAATATATTGAAAATTTCACTACCAAAAACTGAAAGTTTTCAGATAAAAATTCTGATATTTTTCATATTTCTGCTCTAAACATAGATTGTGGGTACTCGTTAGAACCTCCTCGCTGAGGCAGTCCTAACGAATACCCACAATCTATGTTTTTGAGCAGAAATAAGAACTATAATGTATACCCCTGTAAACCCCAGTTTTACTATATAAAAGTGGGGTTTAAGGGGGTCAAAATTATATAGGTATGTTTTCGTGATGAATGCTCATTAAAATGAACAGGTCATACGAAAACAGGATTACAAGGCATATAAAATTATGTAAGTACCATATTAATCCTAAGATTTAGGGCAGACTGGCCTGAGCAAATGGTGTAGACCCAGATCAGATGCCACATTACGAGGTATCCGATCATAGTCTGCACCATTTGCCACTTCACCAGCAGTTTTTCAGGCATATCATCAGGTAGTAAAAATACCTGTTCAAATTTAATAACAAGTACAGTTGACTCTCATTATCTTGACCTCGCTTATCTCGAATAACCGCTTATCCCGATGTGAAAATTTTGTCCATTGCTTAAACATGAAAATCTAACAACAGGTAACAAAATTTTGTGGCAAAGAGGAGAAACTGCTCCTAAGGAGCAACTTCTCCTCTATTCCACAATATTTTCGATATACCTTAACTTCAGGAGTCAAATTACATATACATTTATTAAATGTGGTTGTTTAATTTTTTTTTATTCAATTCTGCACATCGGATATGTCAAGGTTAGCCTTGCCCAAGGCTTAGAAATATACATATATATATATTGGCTTATTGAGCTCTGTGGCTAGTCTATAAATAATATGGTCTGGATTTCAATATATTTCAGAGACAACCACAGAAGAAAAGTTCACCCATAGACTAGCTTAACATTGAATCAAAAAGTAGAATATAAATGAAAAAAAAAAAAAAAAAAAAAAAGCAAACAAAAAAGTGACAAACATACTTATATATTGGCCTAGTAGCTAGGCTATGTCAAGGTATAATATCTTGAAGTATTTCAGAGAGTCCCTTGGAATTTGAGATAATGAGAATCGACTGTATGTTAAAGGAATAAGGTGTCCAAAGATTCAGGGTTTATATGGTACACAATAACAAAACAATCACATAAAAAAATGTTCACTACAAATGAATCAATCATACAAATATCTGATGTAAGGCTTGCAAAAACTATGCATATGCATCTGTTTGCAAGCATAGGCATTCTAATATGGACTTGTTTGTTTTATTTAACCCATTTATCATACATGCCATATCTCACACTGTGAGATAAAATCTCACAGAATTTGACCCACCTGGAAGGCATTTCCCATAAAAAATTCAAATCTCACAGAATTTTCAGACCATTTTACAACAGATTTTATTAGGAAATAAAACATAAATCACACACTTCTCTGGTTTTCACAAGCTTCTTACATGAAAAGAAAGACTTTAAACTATACTGGGGGAGCGCCAAAGTGATGTTTAAGAAAATATCCCTTAAAATTTTGCCTTATCTCACAGATTGTAGTCGACAGCTTATGGCATGTATGATTTATGCCAAGTGGACTCTTCTACCATAATTCTTTGGATGGGTCTATTTCCTGCTATTTGTCAAAAAAAACAAAAACAAAAAAAAAATCAGCATCAAACTTGTACATGCACTTCTTTAATGTCTGTAGCAGACCTTCAATATTCTGGAAAGTTCCAACAGGTGTAAGAGGAATTTATATTTCGACTAGGTGTAGTTGTCCTAAAATGGTTAAATTCAAAAGCTGTTGTTTTTTTTTGTGTGAAGAAATATTTTTTCAGCATCAAAGTTTCACATGCAAATCTTCAATATGTCTGTAATGTATGTGTAAAGTTTTAAAGAAAAAAAATCTAACAGAAGCTCTTAGAGGAGTTGATTTCAGAAAGTATGCATTATTAACTATCGTTGACTAGGTGCAGCTGTCAAAATGGCTGGGTTAAAAAGTCCTGACATACCAAAAATTATTTTTTCAGCATCAAACTCCCATATGCACATTTCACTATGTCTGTAATATATGTGCAAAGTTTTGAAAAGATCCAACAAAAGCTGTAAGAGGAGTTGATTTCACAATGTATGCACCATCAGTCATAACACTAACATTTTATCTAAAGAATTAAAAAGAGGCATAACTTGTGTAAAACTGACCCTTCTCCCTATTTTCCTTTCACATGTACATTATCTGATGGTCAAGGTGTGGTGAAAATTTGATTAAATTTAGGACAAAGGCTAGTGAAGTTATAGAACAAAATTCTTAAATGTTGATTGACAGAATAGCGGAATCACATAACAGAATCAGAGACATGCTCAAAGCAGTATGCCCCTCCCCACATCCCCTCCCCCCCCCCAAAAAAAAAAAACAACAACAAAAACAAAAAAAACAACAACACCAAAACACTCTGTTTTGCAGGGTGTATAAAAACTAGGCAATACAGAAAGGGAAGAATTACTAACATGCCCCATTCCCTCACATGCTTCAAGTACAGCAGACTCTTACAACTACCCTGCCACACACAGTAAGGGCATTTTCAAACACTTTCTGTATAGTGTGTTGTTAAGTTGTGACAAAGTAACCGGAATTTTGATATCAATTGCCATCCCCACCCCTACCCCGAAGAAACAAACAAAATCTTTGATCTTTCATAACAGGAACTATGTCAAAATCGCCTTGATCGTTAAATGATATTTTATCAATAAATACAATTTGCTAAAGGGCAGTATTAATAATATTTAATAGTTTATTGAATGGATTGTCATCAACAGTGACATGAAAAGGAACCTCATTACATAAGCATACCTCCAGGTAAGAGGAGTACCCTGAAACTAATTTCTCTTATTTTTCCATAAAAAAACCTATATTATGGGTACACATTAGAAGCGCCTCGCCGATGTGCTTCTAATGATTACCACAACATAGGTTTTTAGGGAGAAATAAGAAAATATCAAACCATTTTGTTGAAAAAATCTTATCTGGAGAAAGACATTTGGGTACAATACAAGCTCACATAGCCCGAACATCCATGCTATCTTATCCCAGGCCCCATTGCTAAAACATGCCTATTCAATTATACTGAAAATTTTACCACCAAAAAATGAAAATCTTCTGATAAAAAATTCTGATATTTTTCCTATTTCTGCTCAAAACATAGATTGTGGGTACTTGTTAGAACCGCCTCGACAAGGCAGTTCTAACAAGTTTGCAATCTATGTTTTTGAGCAGAAAAATAAAGTATACCCCTGTAAACCCCAGTTTTACTATATAAAAGAGGGGTTTAAAGTTATATAGGCATGTTTTCGTGATGGTATTTCAACTGTTTGACCTTGAATTAGCTAACTAAACTACATGTACTTAATGTTTATGCAGTTCTATTAGACAGTTTTGAATATATACTCAGCCAAGTGGTATTTCATATTTCTCCCTATACACTTTTTTCTGAAGTACTTGCATCAGCAATGATCCTGGGCTAGAGTTCTTTGTTGAAGTTTGTTTAAATCTTAAATTATAATAATATTTCCAAGCTTCAGTATCCTGTGGATCCAAAAAGTTCCTTGTATACAATGAGTGTGCTAGCGCAGCAAAAATGTACACTATCCAATGGGTCATTCAAAAAAATCAAGCATAAAACTGTTCCAGGGAACTTGTTTTTGACAAGGCTAGTGGTGCAGTGGTTATGTTTCCTGACGGTGAAGGACTAGGCGCTGTTGTCATAGCCAGCGTGGGTTCGTATCTCACTCAGTCCAGTGGTATTTCATATTTCTCCCTCTGTATGTATATATATATATATATATATATATATATATATATATATATATATATATATATATATTATATATTTAAACTTTTTTTTTTTGCCTGAGGTTTTATGGCCCTGTCAACCCCATGGGGTCATGTTGAGCACTGTCAGTTTACATAATCATACTTTCACTTGGCAGGCTTAGTCCTCAATGCGATTTATGGTATTTATACTAAACAGACAAACAGTGCAGACCCAGATCAAACTGCTCCTTAAGGAGCAGTTTGATCTGGGTCTGCAATGTTTGGCATTCTGTTAGCACTTTTCATACACAAACATGGCCTTACGACATGTGACTAACGCATACCCAGATCAGTCACACAACACAACCCAAGATGCAGTGAAGCACAAATAAATTGAAGACCCTAACATCAACATGTACACACATTCTGATGTGTTCACACAGTCTGATCAAAACCTTCTCTGTCCCCTTACAGATACACTCAGTTATGCAGATTATATCCCAAAGTATTGGGACAGAAGGCCTCAGCAAATAGTGCAGACCCAGATCAGACCCAGATCAGATGACACAGAATGCTATTCATCCAGTAATTTTTCAGACACATCAAACAGTTCATCACGAAAACATGCCTATATAATGTTGACCCCTTAAACCCCACTTTTATATAGTAAAACTGGGGTTTACAAGGGTATAGAATATTTTTCTTATTTCTGCTCAAAAACATAGATTGTGGGTACTCGTTAGAACTGCCTCGCCGAGGCAGTTCTAACGAGTCCCCACAATCTATGTTTTGAGCAGAAATATGAAAAATATCAGAATTTTTATTTGAAAATTTTTAGTTTTTGGTAGTAAAATTTTTCAGTATATTTGAATAGGTTTGTTTTCGTAATGAGTATTATGGACTTGAAATGGGCATGAAATGGTGGCCATAAAATGTCTCCCCATACTTGACCATAGTGCAGCTTATATTTTCATTTCCTTTGGGATCACTGAGACCATTCTGGTTACTTTGAAAATCAACTACTGCTTAAGCCTATGCTAGAGGACAAATTGCAGCCTTGCAAATTACACTACTGTATATGAAAAGACTTAATAAAACTGAATCTCCATTTTTTCATTCTCTTGTGTGTACTTCGTTTCCAAAGGTAACCTTTTAGATTTTTATTTTATTGATTACATTTAAGACAAATATGGTAAGGAGTTAAGGTGTTCAAATACAGTTGACTCTCTTTATCTCGACCTTGCTTATCTCGAATAACCGCTTATCTCGAAGTGAAAATCTGTCCCCTGCCTAAACATGAAAATCTAACAAAAGGTAAAAAATATTGTGGAAAGAGAGGAGAAATTGCTCCTAAGGAGCAATTTCTCCTCTTTTCCACAAAATTTTCAATATATCTCTAACTTCAAGAGTCCAATTACATTTATATGTGTTAAATGTGGTTGTTTGAATTATTTTTTCCTCAATTCTGAAACTCGGATATATCGAGGTATGGATATCTCAAAGTATTTCAGAGATTCCCTTGGAATGCGAGATAACGCGAGTCGACTGTACTTAGTGAAAAAATTAAAAGCAAAGGTTCTGGTCAGTTTTTGCAGGCTGTTCTGGATCTTCACTGTTTGCAGCTGCAACAAAAAGCTTTGCTTTCATGGGCCAGCTCAAACAAGGAAATGGTCAGTTTTTCTCACCAAGCTTTAAGGTTAAATCCGAGTAAGTTGACAGGTTTACCTTCAGGGGACTAAATACACCAGGGAAATTTTCTGCCATTTTATACAACTTTTGTGATGTCCTGTTGACTTTCCTGCACACCGAGTGGCTTCTGAAATGGGGTTTACTCTAAAAGGAAAGACTTTGGCCTCCCACGAAAGTGTATCCATTACCTTAAGCACTCCCTTGATAAAATTAGCAGATGATGCTTTTCATAATTTTCCCCAAAATATGGTCTGACATTTCTTCCAAGATATTTTAAATGATGTATAAAACCCTATTTTTCAGTTAAAAACAAGTACAGGTAAAATATTTTACAAAGTCATCAGCCGTTACTTAAATTCAGCAGGTTAGAGGTTAGGTGTACATCTGTAATACAACACAGTCAGAAATTATTTTGCATTTCATGTTCAGTCAAAAGTTTGACTATTTCATAGCAAAAAACTCTAACATGGACCATTACTTCCATTATTTTGAAGTAGTATTTCATAAAAATGACATAAAAAAATAAATAAATAAAATAATAAATAAAAAAAATAAAAAATATATTGTGGGTACTCATTAGAAGAGCCTCTGGCCTCACAGAGGCACTCCCCACAACCTATGTTTGTCTGCAGAAATAAGAAAAAATATCCATTCATTTTAGTTGAAAGAAGTGTGTACTCTGGAGATATGAAAATGACAAAATTTGAGGGTTGATCGCAAGACTATAGCAAGTCAGATGGTTGTTTTTCCCAATACTTAATCTCCTCACCATGAAGGCGTTTTGAAGATTACAACATTTCTTTCTGTAAACAATGGAAATTTAGGTGCCATTGCTCGTATGAGCAATGGCACCTAAATTTGCATTGTTTACAAAGGGGTATAAGTTGCCCCTAAACAAGGGTTTCAAAAATATGTTTGAGTTACTACAGTCTTGCGCTCAACCCTCGAAATAGTGTAGATTCTGTTGAGACAATACACTGTTTGAAAAAATGTTTCCATTTGTGGTGTTGGATGGGTTATTCTATTTTATTTTTATTACTGTATTAAAAAAAAAGTAAAAAAAAAAAGAAAAATGCAAGTTAAATTTGAGACATTGAAATACATGTATATGCGACTTCCTAATGCTTAGCATTTTGGGTAAAATTTTCAGCAGACGACATATTGAAATATTTTTTCTTATATTCCCCAGAAAACAGGCTTTGATATTTCATGCAAATTGTCTCCCTAGGAGACAATTTGCATGAAATGTCAAAGCCTATTTTCTGGCAGAAATAAGAAAAATATTTCAGAATGGTGTCTGCTGAATCTTTAACCCAGCATGCAGAGAGTAAACCATAGCTCTAGATAAGGTACTTCTTTTTTGGAAAAAAAGCATTGATATTTATCTTATATCTCTACAAATATATGTATTGATACTCATTAGAAGCACCTATTGTGAATTCTCATTTGAAGTGCATATATGCACTTCTAATGAGTACTCACAACATACTTTTTCATGGAGAAATTGGAAAACAGATATTTATCTGGCCTACCCTCTTATCAAGAGCTATGCAAACTGGACTCTCTGTCAAAGAATTAACCCTTGTCATGCTGAATAAATTAAGATGCCATACCCATTTCTAATTGTCAGCCAATCAGATTATTTAATCCAGATTGTTGTTATAAATTCACATACTGAATGACAAACAGTGCAGATCCAGATCAGTTGGCTTCTTCAGAAGCCAACTGATCTGGATCTACACTGTTTGCAAAGGCAGGGTATATCCGGGTTCAGCAGGACAAGGGTTAACATATGATAATTGATTTATATTTCCCTCAAGTTTTTTTTTTTTTCAACTATTTTCCAATTTTTGCCTGGAAAAATCTCATTCATACTGGCTCTAAACTAATTTAAAATGGAATGTAAATTCCTATTTTCTGTTGCTTTTTTTTTTTTTTTCCAGAAAATAAAATGGCTTCACGTTTCAAATTAAACAAAATCTGAGAAAAAGCTTAATATCACTGAAAACTGTCTCTAAATGAGATATATTGCAAAATGTTATATCCTATTCTCTAGGGAAAATCTGACAAAAATATATAAAAAAAAGAAAAAGATATGAAACCAGCATCTACTGATATGTAAATATAAAATGTTAAAGAAACGTTAAAGAAATACACATTACAATAACAGGTACTAAGTTTACCATATGCATCAGGACAGAAAAAGCCTTAATAAGCTGTGCTGATCCGGTTCAGATCATAGCTTCATAAGAAGGGGGATCAACATAACATCTTTCTTACTTCTATATGAAAACATACATTGTGAGTATTCATTAAAAGTCCCTCATTGAGGTGCTTCTAGAGAATATCTACAATATATGCTTTCATAAGTAATAAGTTAAAAAATAAGAAATAAGTAAAAATAAGCAAAATACCAGACCCATTTGTTCAAAGCATCATTAGCTTAAAAAGCTTGTTTATGACAAACTTGTTAACTGTTCTAGCTAAGGCATTTTCAAATACACTGATATTTTTGCTGCAAAAATGTGAGTAGCTTTTGCAATGCAAAAGCTACTCACATTTTTTCAGCAAAACATATCAATATATTTGCCATATTTCAAGACAGAATTTTAAAGTTATGTTAGCTAACAACTTCTTTAAGTTTTGAACAATTGGGCCTTGTCTTTTTGACTGAAAGAAAGTGCCTTTGCTGGTGCTATGTCAGATGCCACAAAACAACATTACGAAAACATGCCCATTCAAATATACAGAAAATTTCACCTCCAAAAACTGAAAATTTTCAGACAAAAAAACTCTGGTATTTTTCATATTTCTGCTCAAAACATAGATTGTAGGTACTCATTAGAACTGCCTCTGCAAGGCAGTTCTAACCAGTACCCACAATCTATGTTCTTGAGCAGAAATAAGAAAAATAATGTATACCCCTGTAAACCCCCAGTTTTACTATATAAAAGTGGGGTTTAAGGGGGGTCAAAATTATATAGGTATGTTTTTTGTGATGAGCAGCTAAACAGGGTCTAAACCTTTTGCTAGTCTTGTAGCAGGTTTTAGCTACATCAACAGGTAGTAAAATGGACTTGTTTTAATTTTTGTTTGTTAGTGTTGACCTTTTACAGCCCAGTCAACCCACTGGGGTCATGTCCAGCGAGGTCAGTTTGCCTTAACACACTTTTACTGGGCAGGCTTAGTCCCCTAAGCAGTTAACCAGTATTGTGCACATTCTTTTGCCAGAAACTGACAGCTGCCCTTCTTGAATCAGCAGAAGGGACAGAATGACGTAAGAAAATATTTCATGGTATCCAAGTACTTAGGGTAAATATGATAAAGAAATTAATATAAGATCATGCACAACTGCATGTTTCATTAATCAAACATATGATGTTGATCTCATTACGAAAACATGCCTATTCAAATGTATTGGAAATTTCACCACCAAAAACTGAAAGTTTTCAAGTAAAAATTCTGATATTTTTCATATTTCTGCTCAAAACATAGATTGTGGGTACTCGTTAGAACTGCCTCGATGAGGCAGTTCTAACGAGTACCCACAATATATGTTTTTGAGTAGAAATAAGAACAATAATGTATACCCCTGTAAACCCCAGTTTTACTGTATAAAAGTGGGGTTTAAGGGGGTCAAAATCATATAGGTATTGTAATGGAATAGTATATATATCACTTCTACAGCCTTGCTGTGGAAGCCGGCTTTTATGGCGACACTGGTAGAGTGACTGGCTTTTTTACGAAGTTAAGCAACGGAGATCCCAGTTAGTACTTGGATGGGTGACCGTGGTGCTTGACTTCGTAGGAGACCCAGTTTCATGCTACATTGGTGGCAGTGGTAGGATTGAAGAGTGTCCTTAGTGTGTTGCACAGGCTCCGCCCTCGGATTTGCCTTGTGAGGCATGTATGACTTGTGTGACTTTGGGACGAAGTCAAGAGAAGAGGGGGAGAAATGTAACGGAATAGTATATATATCACTTCTACAGCCTCGCTGTGAAGCCGGCTTTTATGGCGACACTGGTAGAGTGATTGGCTTTTTTACGAAGTTAAGCAACGGAAATCCCGGTTAGTACCTGGATGGGAGACCGTGGTGCTTGACTTCGTAGGAGACCCGGTTTCACGCTACAGTATGTTTTCGTGATGTACGGTGCAAGAAAAGGAATCTTATGCCATAATGGGACAAAAAAGACCCAGATCACCCTGAGCATCATGTGGTCTAATCCGGTGGCTTTTACTGCCCATTCTGTTAGAACCAATCCACCAATGAGAATCCTGGGAAATGAACATGCAACATATCACGTGATTGACCAACAGAACAAAGTGGACACTATCGCGAGACAGACCTTAGCCTAAATTTAAATTTAAAATCGAGTGTAATCATGGGTTTAACGTGCAATAAAAATCGGAATTTTGTGCCAAAAAACACATTTAGCTATCCTTTAGGATTACGGAATAAATATGCTTCGGGATCGGATATATAAACCTGCAGAATTCTACATTGAAAATTCGGAATAAGTTTTCTAAGAATTGTGGTCAACATGGCGGAGAAATAGTTTACAAACTGGGAGAACTTAGGAAAACAAGTCTGTTTAGGTAAACACTTATTCTGTGGTCAAAACAACATATTTGGAAGTGACACTGATTGTTAAGCAGAAAGGAAAGTTACGATAAGAAGCTATATATTTATCAACTGGAACTATTTCTCGGAACAAGATGGCGGAAGAAAGTGGACTCACCCACACTAAGCCTGATGGCAGTGTGGCTAATTTCATGGAAACATCGGCCCCACAGCTAATTCTAACTACGGCTGATGGATCCGGGCAACATAGTTTGCAAAATCTGATGATACGAGGAAAACCTCTCGAGGACCTCGCTAGTGTCGCATCGACTATGGCAACTTTAAATCGGCCATTAGTTTTAGTTTCGCAGGAGCATAACGTGGAAACGGACTATAGTCAAAATCAAAGCAAGGCGCTAACATCAACACGAGGCGTGCTCACACGTGATCACTCTGTGACTGCGCAGCAAATGGGGGAAACCCAACTGCCATTATCGGAGGGCGGAAGTAGAACAGCAGATGCGACAAATGTAAATAACATCAGTTCCGCTCTTCAGTCTACTAGTGCATCGGCAACACCGGACTATTCTTCGTTCTATCATCAACAAATAGTGATAAATGCGCAGCTGTTTTTGCAACAGCAACAGACAGTAAATGCCTTGATCGGGAAGGTAGATGGATTAACAAGACTCGTTGAAAATCGAGAAGAACAGACGGCGAGCGCGGACGAAAATACGAGAATCAAACAGCTAAGTAGGAAAGCAGTGATCAGTCAGAAAACTCACGTTATGTCTGACTCAGATTTACAAGACGTTTCGTCCGCGTCAGAGGATGGGGAGTCAGAGTCGGAGGATGAAAATGACGATAAATCGGACAGTGAAGACGCCCCCCGTCTGTTGCAGAAAAATAAAGAAAAACCGGAAGTCAGTGAAAACATGAAAATGCTCATGGAGCTGGGTAAAAAATTGAAAAAGACAGAAGCAGTGGGCAAAAAAGTTGATGACACACTGTCAAAAGTAGTTGATTCAGGAATACGTTCTATGATAGACAGGAACTTAGCCAAAGAGCTGTGCGGAAACTATGATAGACCTGAAAATTGCAAAGCTTTGGTTGTACCAAAAATTAACAGGGAGCTCTGGAACACCACATCACTTGCCAAAGTGACCAAAGAAAAGGACAAATTATTACAAACTGCCCAAAAATACCTTAACCAAGGATTAATCCCGTTGGTGCAGTTAACTGAGAAATTGCTAAATGGAGATCAAAGCAACTTCAAATTAGCTCGAGATTCCCTTCAGTTGCTTGCATATGCCCACAGAGACATATCGAACATCAGGCGGCAACAATTGAAAGCAGTGGTGGCAGATAAGTATAAACCTTTGTGTCATGATTCCACTCCGCTCACAGAAAATCTTTTGGGGGATGATCTAGAGAAGCAAATTAAAACTATGGACGAAATGCGAAAAGTGGGAAAAGACCTCACAAAAAACAGACCTGAAAAAAGAAAGCGTAAATATCAGGACTCTTATGACAAGCCTTCAAAATACACAAAATATAATTACTCAGGATATAACAACAATCATTCAGGATACAACAAAGAGAAGAACTCTTTTTTAGAGAAGAAGTCCCGGTTCCACCACAAACCGGGACAACACAAGAGAAAGAATCAGAAACAGTGACGCAACATGATCAAGTAAGTTCCGTTTTTACAGATCTAATTAACAGACCAGACAATTTTACTGCAGGAAAGATATCCCAATTCTATCACAACTGGACAAGTTTAACCAAAGACAAGTTTATTCTTGACATTGTCAAAGAGGGATATAAAATTGAATTTAAAACAGAACCTTGTGAAGGCTGCAATCAAAGACCGTTATATTTTAATGGGAAAGAACAGGGAATTATTTCAGAGTTGATAACAAAATTTGAACAAAAGGGAGTTATAAAAGAATCAAAACATGAAACAGGGGAGATACTTTCGCACATATTCATAAGACCTAAACAAGATGGGTCATATAGACTGATTTTGAATTTGAGCAAATTGAATGAGCATATGGAGAAAATAACATTTAAAATGGAAACCCTTAGATCAGCATTACATATGATTAGACAAGGGTGCTTCTTTGCAAAAATTGATTTAAAGGACGCATTTTACAGTATAAGAATTAGAGAAAATTTCCAAAAATACCTGAAATTTGAATGGCAAGGAAAATTATATGCTTTCACATGTTTAGCAAATGGGCTAGCGACAGCCAGTCGAATTTTTTCTAAAGTCATGAAACCGGTTTTTGCCACATTGCGCAAAATGGGACATTCTAATGTGGCATATATTGACGACAGTTTGCTACAAAGTGACACTTTTGATTTGTGCTTAATCAACATATCAGACACAGTTAAATTAATAGACTCATTAGGTCTCACAACACACCCTGAAAAATCAATCGTAGTACCTACACAATGCATTGAATTTTTAGGATTTTTACTGAACTCGATTGACATGACTGTCCGCTTGGCACCGAGGAAAGTTGTAAAATTGAAAGAACAGGCACATAAAATCATGAAATCAAAGACAATATCTATTCGAGAATTTGCCAAGCTTATTGGTATTATGGTGGCAGCTGAACCAGGGGTAAAATATGCACCACTTTACTATAAAACTCTAGAGGTAGATAGGGACAATGCTCTGAAAGAAAATCACAGGGACTTTGATGCTAACATGCCTGTTTCAAATGAATCTAATCAGTGCATTAATTGGTGGATTCAAAACATTGATCATTCGAGCAGACCCATTTCACTAGGCCCTATGAGTCGCAGAATTGAAACTGATAGCTCAAGATTAGGATACGGGGGGCATGATGTTACTTATAACAGTGAATTCAGTGGAGTGTGGTCTAAAAGGGAGAAAACTTTTCACATAAACTACCTTGAACTTAAGGCAGCTTTCCTGTGTCTACAGTACTTTTGTAAAGGGGTTACAAATGAGCACATTTACCTATTTATGGACAATACAGTTGCTTTAAAATATATTTCAAAAATGGGTGGAAGGAAGCCACTTTTAAATGAGCTTGCAAAACAAATATGGCAATGGTGTGAGAACAAAAATATATGGATCTCGGCTTTCCATATTCCCGGTAGGCTTAATATTCGAGCCGATGAGCTGTCAAGGTTAAAGAAGAAACGCAATGACGACATGGAATGGGCACTAGGGCAGCACATTTATGACAGATTAGAGTTTAAAATGGGCAAATGTGACATAGATCTGTTTGCATCAAAACGAAACAGGAAAAACCATGTTTTCATATCATATGTGCCAGAGAAAGGGGCTAAAGCAGTCAATGCCTTTTCTGTTATATGGGATTACAATTTACATTACGCTTTTCCACCTTTCAGCATTATTGGACAGGTGATACAGAAATTATGCGAAGACAAGGCGGATGTAATACTGGTGGCACCGATTTTTCCCAGTCAGCCCTGGTTTCCTGCGATGCTTCGACAAATAAGCGGACAGAGTTACGTATTGCCAAAGACAAACAGTATCCTGTATCTACCAGGAAAGGACAAACAGCACAAACTCAAGACAATGAGACTGGGGGCATTCTGTTTATCGGGGAATGCCTCATCAGTGCTGGTTTATCAAAGAACACTGCCGAAATTATCATACAGTCGTGGAGACCGTCAACAAGAAAACAATATGGGTCGTATTTCCAAAGATGGGTGCAATTTTGTAATCAACAACAGATTAATAAAATTAATCCATCTTTGGGAGAAATAATGACATTTCTCACACAACTGTATGATAAAGGCATTAGTTATAGTGGCATTAATACTGCTAAATCTATGTTGTCAGCCATGTTTCAAATTATTCATAAACGTGACTTAGGAAATGAAGTGCTCATAAAGCGCTTTATGAAAGGAATTTTTCATTTAAGACCAGTTTTGCCCAAAACGCTTTTCACGTGGGACGTTAAAAAAGTTTTGAAATTTCTTGAAACAATGCACAATAAGAAGCTTACTTTAAGATTGCTTTCTGTTAAAGTGGCTGTTTTAATGGCACTTGCCACTGGACAAAGGTGTCAAACTCTCAGTGTGATGGATATTGAAAATATGGAAATAACTCAAGAATATGTGAAAATCAGAATCGGTGAATTACTCAAGCAATCAAAACCAAATAAACACCTAGCAGAAATATTCATTGAGACATTCAACCAAAATCCAGCCATTTGTATTGTAACAGCCTTAACTTTTTATATAAAAAAGACAGAAAACCTAAGAACAAACTCTAGGCTGTTCATAATAACCCAAAAGCCGTACTCAGCGGCTTCAAAGGCGACCATTGCAAGGTGGATAAAACTAGGGTTACAGTTAGCAGGAATAGACTTGAATCTGTTTACTCCACACAGCACAAGAAGTGCATCTACAAGCGCACTGGTAAACAGAATTCCTATTGACACTATTATAAAAACAGCGGGGTGGACTAGTGACTGTACATTCAGAAAATTTTATAAGAAACCTGTGACAAATGACTCAACAGTCAGCAATTCCCTATTAGCCTAAATTTTCAGTGGGAAATAGGGACAGAATAGAATGAACAAAATCATGTGCATGAGGCGGCCTCATAGTCATATAGCTACATGCATCATGTACACATGTAAATAGATTTAGGTACACATAAACTTTATTCAGATAAGCATGTATGATTGAATAGAATTTTCATGAGGTTATTATGCTTACTGAATCAGAGTTTTGCTTTAGGAATGATCAGGGGCTACTGCACAGCATGACTGATAGCATTTGCATATCATGATAATTTGTGTTTGCTCAATGATTGCTCAATAAATTAGTTATCAAAATATAATTAGCATATTCTTTATGGTATCAGGGAACTGTATTAAGAGATAGAACACTCTGAATCATGGACTCTAAAATTTCCCAGGATTCTCATTGGTGGATTGGTTCTAACAGAATTAGAAAATTAAACGAGACTTACCTGTAAGGTGAAGTTTGATTGTAATTCTGTTGGAACCAATCCACTGAGAATCATGGGCCCACCCTTTACCCACCCTACTATCGGGCGATCTCCATGATTCAGAATTTATGGACTCTAAAGGCTGATGGTCAATCACGTGATATGTTGCATGTTCATTTCCCATGATTCTCAGTGGATTGGTTCCAACAGAATTACAATCAAACTTCACCTTACAGGTAAGTCTCGTTTAATTTTCTAATTAATGCTTAGCATGATGCGTAAAAATTTCAGCAGACAAAATTTTGAAATATTTTTCTTATTTTTCCTCCAAAATAGGATTTAACATTTTATGCAAATTGTCTCCTTAGACAATTTGCATGAAATGTCAAATCCTGTTTGGGGTAAATTTGTCCATGCGTAAAAGTTTCAGCATACAAAATTTTGAAATATTTTTCTTATTTTTCCCTCCAAAATAGGATTTAACATTTCATGCAAATTTGCATGAAATGACAAATCCTGTTTTGGGGGGGGGGGGGGGGGGGGGGGGGGTTTTGAAATAAGAAAAATATCATTAATTTATCTGCTGATTTGCCCATAGCACTGTATACATTAAATGATCAATGGTTACTGAAGAATACAGCAGTAATAAATAGAAATGATCCTGATCAGACTGTGCAGATGTTCTGGCTATTCTGATCACCTTTGTTGGTATGGTATAAGGTCCCTTTTTCTGCACTGAACATCAATATGTGCACCATGTTAGGGAAGATCTTGTGACTATGACACATCAATATTATGGTTTAGCCCATGGGTAGAGACAAACTGAGGTACATTGAGAATAAAATCAATATTATATAACAAACCGTATTTGACCTAATTACCACACTGTGTACTTAAATTTATCAAAATGACTTGGAAAACTTGTGGTAAAATATGCATCTGCCTACTAAGGCTACACTTAAAAAAGATCAACAAAGGACTTCTTTGATCATTTTCTCTGATATTTTTTTCTGATTTTCTCTATAAAAGCATTGGTATCACTCAAAAGTAGAAATGAGTACAAATAGCAAATAGTTTTATTAAGAAAATGCATCTTATCTAAAACTGTGAAGTGAAATTATCCCATGAATAAACAGGAAAGATCTGGACCCTTCTGCAGAGCTACACAGTCTGGGTATGCTCTTCACTGTTCCCTCTATACTGTAAATACCTTCAAGTGAAAGTTTTTCTGCCAGTTTTCTACAATTGAGACAATTTTTGTGACTTCCTTTTGTTTTTGCTTTTTTTTAAGTATACCAAGATCTTCTGAAAAGTTGTCTATCCCTAAAAAATAGAATTTTTCCCATGGGGAGCAAATTCCTACAGTTTAGATTAGCTTTTTTTTATCGAAAGCTTGGGGACAAATTTCTTCTAGAGTAGATCCCTTCTCAAAAGGGAGGCAAAACAATTTTGATGGAGTTCCCTCCCCTGAAAGTGTATCCATTTTTCTTGTATATTCATCCCCTTATCTACTTTATCAAACTTATCTTAACCCTTAAACTGCCAATCACAATAATTGTCATCTGCTTTGTCATCTGCTTGTGATTTTAAAAGTCATTTTTGCAAACAGTGTGGACCCAGATCAGACTGCTCCTCATCTGACAAAAAATAATAGTAATTATTCTTATTTTCTGCTAGGAGACAATTCACATGAAATGTAAAACCTGATTTTCTCAGACAAATTAAAAAAAATATTTCAAATTAATATCTGTTGATATTTTTTACCTATCATACTGAACAGCAACCTTTATAACATGCTTCAGGCAAAATTGATAGGTGATAGATAAGTTGTATTTTTTCTGTATAACATTTCCTACAGTAAAGATACAAATTTTGTTCAAATTGTAGATCAAGAGCAGTAGTCATTTTTTTATTCATATTTATTAAGTTGTAAATACTTATACTGTCAATAAGAACCCTAAACATGCAAGAACCTTTGGGAAATAAACAAAATAAAAACTGTAACAACCAAAATATCTGCTTCTGACATGGACTCTCTTAAACTGTTAGCACAGTCAGATGATATTTTACACAATAAAAAAGATAGTTTGTAGGAGTAAAATAGTACATATAACTGAGTATCATGAATATAATTACATCATTATAACTGGTTACAAAATACTGTTTAACCCTACATATTCAGACAGAGACAGAGAGGCCTGAGCAAATAGTGATGACCCAGATCATATGACACAGAGAATGAGGCATCTTAATAGTCTACACTGTTTGCCATTTATCCAGCTGGGCCCAGTTGTTCAAAGCATCTTTAGCTCAACAAGCTCATTAGTAGTCAAAATATTAACTGTTCTAGTAAGTAAAATATCTAATTCACAGGTATTTTTGCTGAAACAATATGAGTAGCTTTTGCAAAAGCTACTCACATTTTTCAGCAAAATTATTAGTGTATCGGCCATATTTAATGATTAAAGTTTTAACAATACGTTAACTAATGACATTGTTAGTTTTGAACAACTGGGCCCTGTATTTTAGACATATCCATATGTAATAAAGTAGGCATATTCAAATTTTAGGCACTGTATGGTAAGATGTCATGGGGTCTGAATACTTAGAGCAAATAAAGGACAGTCAAACATCAATGGCTAGAACATCATTGGGACCTAAAGATCGCTTTTGCTCAGGTGAACTAAAAAATATCAACACAATAATTTTTTGTTGAAAAAAAAAAAGTGTTATATCTGGAGCTTTGCTTGCTCTAACGGCCAAGTCAACACAATTAAGGTCATGTGGAACCAGTCAGTTTACCTAACCACACTGTTCCTGGGCAGGTTTTGTCCTCCAAGCAGTTGACCAGTACTTGCACAAATTATCCAGAAACTGACAAATGCCCTTCTTGAATCAGTGGAGGGGAGAGAATGACTGTAGAAAATATTTCATAATCTTATCTGGGGCTATAAGAGTAAATACAGAAATACCGTATTCAACCTAATTACCAACTGTGTGCTTAGATTTTTTCTAATTACTAGGAAATACTAATAGTAAAATACCTACTTATTAAGGGTACCGAAACAAAAAGAAAATTTAACAATACATAAATAATCTAGTAACAATACATTATCAATACTCTTTTTTGTGGTTTGTTTGTGTTGAGGGTTTACCATCAAGTCAACACAATGGGGTCATGTCAAGCACGGTCAGTTTACCTAACCACACTTTTACTGGGCAGGCTTAGTCCTCTAAGTGGTTAACCTGTATTGTGCACATTCTTTTGCCAGAAATTGACATAGAGAGTGGTAAAGGTCAAAATATTTTTTAGAAGCATTCTGCAGGGTTATCATATCTTTTCAGTGTAGTGGATATCATTTGTTAAAGCATAGCATTTGCGTATTATTTCAGTATATTAGATATAGTTTGTTAAAGCTTACCATTTGCGTACCATTTCAGTGTATTGGATATAGTTTGTTAAAGTGTAGCATCTGCATATTATTTCAGTTTTATTAAAATGACAATTTGCATGAAATGCTAAAGCTTATTTTCTGGTAACAAAAAAAAAAAAAAAAAAAAAAAAAAAAAAATCAAAATGTCTGCTGAAATTTTTACCCAGCATGCTAAGAACAATATTTTAAAACACTGTACTGTACTGTATTTGCCCTAAATTTTGGGACCACAAAATTGAAGATAAGAGGGGTTAACAGGTAATTATTTTTCTTATTTTACCACAAAAACATATGTTGTGGGGACTCATTAGAAGTACCTCACTGAGGCGCTTCTAATGAGTATCAACAACATATGCTTTTGGGGAGAAATAAGAAAAAATCAATTTCTTTGGATTGAAAAAAAAAATGCATTTGAATACTCCTTACCTTACTTGTCCTAAAATTTGTTCAAATCCATTATACTTCTGTTGATATCCCTAGAAATTTATGGAAAATTTATGTACAAGTAGCAAACACTGTAGATCCTGCCACATTCTATGGCATCTGATCCAGTTCTACACTATTTGTACTAGCCTGTCTGTCTGAATACTTAGGATTGTGTTGGTTGATTTGGAGTTTAATGGCCCAGTCAACACTATTACAGTTATGATGAGCCACTCAATACCTAGGGTAAATATAGTAATTGTTAGCCAACAGAAGAGTTAGACTTAACCAAGAAATCACAACATATAAATTTACAAGCAATAACAAACATTCCAAACAAACTAATGAATGACTAGACATTTGACTGTAACAAGATTCTTTCTTCTCTCAGATCTTTCTAACTGTTGTTCAGGGCACAGCCTAGTTCTTCTGAAATAATAAAAATAAAAAAAAAGATGATTAATCTGCTATCGGAATTTAACATTTTGGAGTACCCATTACAACTGCAGCAGACGGCATTTTGAAGTACAGTACCATTCTGCTATAAAGAGCACTTGAAATTAATACCACTCCACTATTAACCCATTGTAGTCTGGAGACCCCTAAAAGGGTAATTGGCAAACAATGCAGACCCAGATCAGATGCTGCAGAAGGCAGCATCTGATCAGGGTCTCCACTGTTTGCAAACAGTTTAGCAATTTTTCTCTACGAATACCTAAATCTCATAGCTGGACGTACCTAAAACTGAAATTGGACTCTTCCAATATAAAGTAAGACAGACCTGTCTACAATGGGTTAAGACCAGCTTTTGCCAATCCCAAAGTTTTCTTTCTCATTTTTCTATATTCAAGACTAAGACCACTCCACTAATAAGACCACTTTCAGACAGTCCCAAAAGTGGTCTTAATAGCCTTTTTCTAAATATATTTTTCACAGAAAATAAGGCTTGACATTTCATGTGAACTGTTTGCCAGGCACACAATTCACATGAAATGTGAAACCTTATTTTCATTTAAAATAGTTGACATTTCACGTAAACTGTCTGCTTAATAGACAATTCACACGACAAACCTTATTTTCTCTGAAAAATAATAATCAAATATTAGAATGTCATCTGCTACACTTTTGCTTGGCTTTTTAAAGGTCAAATAGCTGCAAAGGACATGTGAACCCTAGTCCTGCTGAACCTGGACATGTCCTGCCTTTGCAAACAGTGTAGATCCAGATCAATTGGCCTCTGAAGAAGCCAACTAATCTGGATCTGCACTGTTTGCCATTAAGGATGTGAATATATATCAACAATCTGGATCAAGTAATCTGACTTGAAAATTAGAAATGGGCGTGCCATCTTAATTTATTCAGCAGAACAAGGGTTAAATCATTGTTTGCAGTTTTCTTGTTGTTTAAGAAAACTAGGCTTGACATTTCATTTAAATACTTCTGAGACAATCTGAAAGAAATTTACCACAAAAATAAGTAACATTTAACTAGAATAAAGAGAAAAAATGCTCACCTATCTTTTCAAAGGGAGACAACTGTAACAGAAGAACATCTGCTTCCCTGGTATAAGAATTCCTTCTGAAATTCTTTTAAGTAGCTCCCTTATAGAAGCAAAGCAAATGTTTCAGATCAGATTGAGCTCCCTTGCATGTGTAGCCATTTACCTAAACCGGGTTAATCTGTATCCAATAAAATACAGGGGTAGTTACTTACTTATTGGAGAGAGATGTTACTTACTTATTGGAGAAAGATTCAGACTAAGAATTTATTTTTTGGAAAGGTGATGACTGTCTAGTGGTGGGGGAAAGCCAGGGCATTTCTTGGCAGATCTGCTAGGAAATACCCTGTGAAACCACCATGATCCAGACCACTGATACATATTGGCAGGTTATTTATTGATATATTTTCACCATTCGATATCTTTGCTATCGGCCTAACAGTGCTAGCTTGATTTGAATCTGCATGGCAGCAACATAACACAAGCATTACCAATATAACCTGTATGGTTAAAACAAAAGCTATTCTAGCTGTTCTCCTATTTGTTTGTTTGTGTTGAGGTCAACCCAATGGGGTCATGTCGGGCGCTGTCAGTTTACCTAACCACACGTTTACTGGGCAGGCTTAGTACTCTAAGTGGTTAACCAGTATTGTGCACATTCTTTCGCCAGACAATTGCCCTTCTTGAATCAGCAGAAGGGAGAGAATGACTGTTCTCCTATAAGTGATGGTTTTCTCATATACTCACCTATAATATTGAGTTTACATAGAGGACAAGTCTGGTTGCGGACAAGCCAGGGATCAACACATCTGGTGTGGAAGAAATGATTACATGGAAGGACACGTAGTTTCTGAAAACAGTTGTGAACTGAATGTGTCAATTCAAACAAAATAGGACTGATATCCACATATTTTTTTTTCATATTTCTCCTTGAAAACTTGTTTATATGTTTCTCAGTTGAAAAAAGTGCCACATCTGCAGTTACGGCCTCGAGGTTACAAAACTTTTTTTCATGCTCAACTCAGCAGAACATGAAGTTTTCTCTGCTAATAAATATGAAAATGCCGACAATAGTTGGCATTTTCATATTTATCAGCAGAGAAATTTTCATGCTCAGCAATGTTTAGCAAAACTGAATTTGCAATTGTTAGTAATTTGAGATTTATTAGTAGGACAAATTTCATGCTAAGCTGATTTAAGCATGAAAAAAGCTTTACAAACTTGAGGTATGGTTATGGGTACTGACTGGAGTTACTTCAAGGCAATGAGTACCTAGGACATACAATTTAATGGAAGAAGAATTAAAGGTTGTGGGTACTCATAGAAATTGCCTCAATGAGGAGATTTCAATGAGTACCCAAGATATATGCTTACATGGACAATTAAGAGCAAATATGTATCTGTATACCCCTCTTATCTAAAGATATGTAAGGCAACATGTAAACAGGAGTCTGTCTGGACTGGTTGGGGCCTGCATACCCAAGAATTTAACTTCAAAAGCCAAGCAGTATGATCCTTGCAAGATTAAAAGGATACATAGGCTTGTCTGGTGCTTGGCATTTCATGTAAAACATTTTGTAAGCTTTAACTGAGCAGTTTGATCAGTGTTTGGAATCTACCATTCCATCAGCACAATTTAAACAAGTTTTAAACAGTTAAAGTATCCAAATATTAAACCGAGTTCTTCATTTTGTTTGAACACTTTTATTAAACATAGCTCCTGATACAACACCTATCACCAGACAGGAAAGCTTTTCTGAAATTGTGCTGTAACTTTGGCTGAAAACATCTGTCTGTGATCTTTAGCCAAAGGTCACTGAGTGGGGTGGAGCATGCAGTGAACACAATCTGAATAAGTATCTAAAATCACTCCAAGTAAATCCATCCATGCATGCAAGAGATATTGATCTATAAAAAATTACCCTAAAACATTAATATAGGAATTCTAAGTCTGTGAGCCTGACCTTATGGTCAAAAACAGGACTGGAGATTGCACTGAACAAAACTTTTGGACCAGTATCTGATATCAACTCAAGTACCAACTAAATCAATTTAAGCATTTGTGAGATATAGAGATGAGATATCTTTAAAACAACAATCTAACATCAGAACACTAAGTCCATGAACTTCACCTTAAGGACATATGTATAGGTTAGGGTGGTGCTGTATAAAATATTTGACCAATATCTACCAACAAGCCAAAAATAAACTAAATCCTAGAAAGAGTTTAGATAAAACAACTTCTTTAAGAACTTCAACATAAAACATTAAATTTGTAGATGTTAACGTGAACACAAAAGCCAACTCCAACGCTGTGGGTATGAAAAGCTCTTCCTGCACTTTTGTACAGTGATTTAAAAATGCTCATTTCAATGTTTATAAAATATCCACTTCTATTTTTAAAATAAAACATTTAAAGTGGCTGCTTATTAAAATTACCTTCAAGAATATTTTAGTTATACTGAGCCGATTGTTCATCAAAGATGGGCGAAAACTGGAGAACCTGGGGAAAAACCACCTGACCATCCGTAAGCAGAACTTGGCTTTCTCACATGTGACCCGAACGACAGCGGTGAGAAACCTAATGGATTAAGAGTCAATAAAAGCATACAATATATATTCTGTTCTAAAGGTAACAAAAAGTATCTTCTAAATAACCAAACCATTTATATTCTGAAGCTTCAATTTACTCTCAATATAGCTCCAAATAAAGCACATTTTTTCATCCAAAAAATGTCAACATTTTTCTTATTTCTCCATAAGAAGCACCTCTGTGAATGCTTCTATAGAGGTGCTTCTAATGAAAAGAAAAAAAAACTGTTAATCTGGATATCTATTCTATCTGGAGCAAAAGTCTAACTAGGCTAATGCACTTATAAATGTTTCCCCAAGAAGGTGGGTGGCAGGGATACCCGGGGAATTAGACAGCAAAAAACATCCCTGCAAATGAGAATTTGACAGACGACTGAAGAAACAGGGGTTGGATTTCACCTGAGCTGGAAATTCTTCAGGAAAATAAGTGAAAAATCTGAAGCCCACCCACTGGATTTTTTACACAAAATTAGAACTCAGGAGTAAGGAATTAGATAAAAATGTTTGAAAATTGTCTAATTCTGTAGGGTAATCCTGCCACCCACCTGCTCTGGGGGGAAACATGACAGGTATATAATTATAGTAGAGTATTACCTGTTTTGTGAGGTATTTATCTAAACATATTGCACAAACATCTTGACTGCCATCATATTGATATCTTTTAATCTTCATCACAGATAATGCTTGGTAGGCTAACTGGCGCAGTGAATGCTGAAAAATTCCAGAGATTGCTGTAATCACGGGTGTATTTACAGTCAACTCTCGTTATCTCGAACTTGCTTATCTCGAATAACCGCTTATCTCGAAGTGAAAATCTGGACCCTGTTTTAACACAGAGATCTACCAACAGGGAACAAAATATTGTGGAAAAGAGGAGAAATTGCTATTTCTACTCTTTTCCACAATATTTTCAATATATCTCTAACTTGGGAGTCAAATTAAAGATTCATTTTGTTAAAGGTGGTTGTTTGATTAATTGTTTTCCTCAGTTCCGCAAATCTGATATGTCGAAATACGGATATCTTGAAGTGTTTCATAGAGTCCCTTGAATTTCGAGATAACGAGAGTCGACTGTATTTTATCTGAAACTGAAACACGTTTCTAAATACTGTTTACTGTAAATGTCCTAAAATTTTGAACACCCAAGTGTCCGACAAGGAGCAGTCTGATCAGGGTCTACACTGTTTGCCATACCACTAAGTATTTCAAGAAACATCTGCATAATAAGCAAAATTTAGGCCAACATAGTAAGAAATAAAGTGTTTGAAATTTTAGGACATTTAGCGTATGAGTTTATGCATTTAGTTAACTGGATAAAAAACATGAATTTCCACACAAGTGAAACACTGACGACATATGTTTTAAAGTGAATCACACATATTCAAGATGGTAACCTTTTCCAGAACTATTCAGAAATTCTAAGTTTTGGCACACTACAGACCTCCAAACTGTTATAACTCAACAAAGTACCAGGCTCCATAGTGCATTTGGTGGTGCATCTGACTGCAGGTCCAGTGGTCCAGATCCTGAATTCGAACCCTAGCCCGGCCATATAACTTTCGTGGTAATTGATCATGAAATAATTTCTACAGCCATTCTCTCCCTTCCACTGATTCAAGCAAGGCAGTTGTCAGTTATTTATGAAAATATGTGCACAAGTATTTGTAAACCACTTAGAAGACTAAGCCTGCCAAAGAAGACAGTAAGTAGATTAACGGACTAGTCTCAACGTAACCCTAATGGGTTGACTGGGCCATAAGAGCTCAACTCAGTCAAATTACTCAAAAACTCACTGGTAGGGCTGACCTATTTCTTAAGTAGTTATAAGCTACTAGAATTAGCTGTGACCCATACTGGTATCTTTGAGAGTAGAGTTCTGCTTAAGCTGGTACCAGAGGCATATATAGCCCTCCAAAGTACACTGCTGTAATATGAAGAGTCTCAATTAAACTGAAACTCATATTTTTATTCATTTATGTGTTTTTTGTTTCCAAGGGCGAACTTCTTAGATTTTACTTTACCTCACTTCAGCTGGTGTTTAGTACTGAATGGCAGCCAAAAAAGTCTTCCCATACTTCATCATAGTGCATTTAATATTTTGTGGCAGCCAAAAAAGTCTTCCCATACTTCATCTAAGTGCAATTAGTATTGTATGGCGGCCATGAAAAAGTCTTCACATACTTCACTTCATCATAGGGTATTTAGTATTGTGTGGCGGCCATAAAAGAATGTTCCCTTACTTTATCATAATGTGTTAAGCATTGTGGTGGCCATAAAAAGGTCTTCCCATAGTTCATCATAGTGTGTTTAGTATTGTATGGTGGCCATAAAAAGTCTTCCCATACTTCATCATAGTGTGTTTAGTATTGTGTGGCGGCCATAAAAAGTCTTCTCATACTTCATCATAGCGTGTTAAGTATTGTATGGTGGCCATAAAAAGTTTTCCCATACTTCATCATAGTGTGTTTAGTATTGTGTGGCGGCCATAAAAAGTCTTCTCATACTTCATCATAGCGTGTTTAGTATTGTATGGTGGCCATAAAAAGTTTTCCCATACTTCATCATAGTGTGTTTAGTATTGTATGGTGGCCATAAAAAGTCTTCCCATACTTCATCATAGTGTGTTTAGTACTGTGTGGCAGCCATAAAAAGTCTCCCCATACTTCATCATAGTCTGTTTATTATTGTATGGTGGCCGTAAAAAGTTTTCCCATACTTCATCATAGTGTGTTTAGTATTGTATGGCGGCCATAAAAAACCTTCCCATACTTCATCATAGTGTGTTTAGTATTGTATGGCAGCCATAAAAAATCTTCACATACTTCATCATAGTGTGTTTAGTATTGTATGGCGGCCATAAAAAATCTTCCCATACTTCATCATAGTGTGTTTAGTATTGTGTGGCAGCCATAAAAAGTTTTCCTACACTTCAACACTTCATCATAGTTTGTTTAGTATTGTGTGGCAGCCATAAAAAGTCTTCGCATACTTCATCATAGTTCAGTTTTTGCATTTATTTTCCTTGGGATCATTGCCCATATTGGTAGCTTGGAAAATCATGCGCAACTCTTGATAAGATGCCTTTTTTCAACCAAACAGTATTGATATTTTTCTTATTTCTCCACTAAAAATTGGAGTTTCAATTTTAGACTTCATATGACAGCATTGTACTTTGCTAGGCTGCATACAGTCTCTAGGACAGGCTTAAGTGGAACTTGATCACAGGTCTAGATAAGAGTGGGTATCAGGTAAATATTTTTCTTCTTCCTCCACAAAAACATATGTTGTGGGTACTCATTAGAAGCACTAACTCATTAGAAGTACCTTGCCATGTTGCTTCTAATGAGTACCCACAACATATGTTTTCGTGGAGGAATAAGAAAAATATCAATACTTTTTGCTGAAAGAAGTGCCTTATCAAGAGCTATGGAAGCAAATTATTTTTACTGGTGGTATCCTTCTGAATAGAGATACAAAAACTTGCAGCTTAGAGTACTCTTTCTTTAACCCTTGTCATGCTGAATAAATTAAGATGCCACGCCAACTTCTAATTTCCAGCCAATCAGATTACTTGATCCGGGTTTTTGATAACAATTCACATATTTAATGACAAAGAGTGCAGATCCAGATCAGTTGGCTTCTTCAGAAGCCAACTGATCTGGATCTACACTGTTTGCTAAGACAGGGCATGTTGTGTTTAGCAAGAGAAGGGTTAAGATGTATTCAGCTACCTTAAATTCAGAGATAATAAAACACATCCTGTCTCAATTCTGGCAGCTTTATATATAAAGCATTGTGAGCAAAACACAGTTGAAATTTTATAAAAGTTGCCCTTAAAAAAAAAATCAGGGTCTCAGTTTCACTGAGACTCTTCATATGACAACAATGTAACTTGCAGGACTGCATATGCCCCTCTAGCACCGGCTTAAGCAGAACTTGATTTTCCAAGATACAAGGCTTTTCTACTCACCTCAATATCATCATCAGAATCCCAGTCACTCCTTCTCCTTGTTTTATAGAAATATAACATCATCAACACAAACATCACTGTGTAAAATACATTCCAAAAATTCCCAGGATCAGCCTGCAGACAATGAAACATGCTAAAAGTTTTAACTTTCTTCAAAGCAGAAAACAAGAATAAAAGCATTGCAATGCATGACAGCAATGGTCAATATTATGTGATAGGTTGTTGAAATTAGTCCATAAAACATTAACCCATCGTTTACTGCAAACACTGTCCCACACTATATATTGAAAGAGTCCAATTTCAATTTTAGTTATGTCCGGCTATGAGATTTACATATTTTTAGAGAAAAATGGCTAAACTATTTGCAAACAGTGGAGACCCTGAACAGACCCTGCATTCTGTTCTGTGGTGTCTGATCTGGGCCTGCACTGTTTGCCAATTACCCTTTTATGGGTCTCCCAACTACAATGGGTTAATAAAGATGATGATGATGATGATCGTTTCATATTTTACAACCTTTCAACATTATTTAAGTCTTATCATGACAATAAAAGGGTGATAATGAAAGACCCTGTGCCCTAAAGTGCCGTACAGTCATGAGCTGAATAACATATATTTTTTCTTATTTCGAGGGTTGAGCGCAAAACTAGCTTAAGTCAGATGGTTGTTTTTCCCCAAACCTAATCTCCTCACCATGAAGTCGTTATGAAGATTACAACATTTCTTTCTGTAAACAATGAAAATTTAGGTGCCATTGCTCGTATGAGCAATGGCACCTAAATTTGCATTGTTTACAAAGGGGTCAAAGTTGCCCCTAAACAAGGGTTTCAAAAATATGTTTGAGTTACTATAGTCTTGCGCTCAACCCTCGATTTCTCAACTAACGTATATGTTGTGGGTGTTCATTAGAAGTGTCTCGGCAATGCACTTTTATCTATCTAATTATCTGCTGTAACACCTTAACCTCCAAAGAGGACTTCAGATGGGGTTCTGGTAAAACCAAGTGCTAAAGAGGTTTAGTTGAATAAAAGAGGAGAAAGAAAACTAGGCGAAATGAGTTTGTACAGTGCGATCAAGAGTGTTTTAATGAGTAAACATAAGGTGTTATGCTGGAGAAATAAGAAATCCTTTTCATAGTACACCATAACCTCTTTACAGCACTGCTGCTGAGATCCAAAGCAAAACCTTGTTAGCTAAAATAACGGAATTATGGATGGGTTTTTAAATAACGAAGGAAGTAAGTGTTGTCTCTCTTGCATGTGAAACATCTACTGGTCTTCTCTTTCATCCCTACCAAATATGAAAGCAATCCATTGAAGAATAAAGGTAACATATACTTTAAAGAAAGGTTAACCAAAAGGTAAACCTCGGACAACCTCCGATGCTAGCCACCCCCGGCCCGGACATCGCTTTTTTAAAGGACAGATTTTTTAAATACCCATCCAAATAAAAAAAAACATGTTGTATCCAAACAACAATATACAGATTACATAGAAAAATGACTATGAACTGTAATTTTTCTACATGTTTATAATCTATACATTTTTGCTTTGTAGCCAAACAAAAATGTATAGATCATATAGAAAAATGACCATAAATGGTCATTTTTCAATGTAATCTATACATTTTTGTTGATTACAACATTTTTGGGTCCACCTTTAAACTGTCTTATATGTGAAACCATCTTATCATGTACCGTCTAATAAAGAGGTTCCAGATTCTCAAAAAATATTAATAGATTCCAAACATTACATACCTTTCCATCTTTAGCAGATTCGGACTGACCAAGGCAGACAACTCCGTCCCATTCATGGTAGTTTCTACCACTATATCTACCACAGGTTCCCCACAGGGTCACTGTTGTGAAAATATTCTGGAAAGGACGAGAATTGTCCAAAAGCAGTGCTTATTAGATAGCCCCAGCAGGTAATGACTGCCTTGTGGGTACTGTAAGGCAATGTATTAAAATGCATATTCTATTCAGGCTGTATGTGACTGGGAAAACCAATACAGACATAGAGACAGACATATAGATATACATAAATGGTGAAGCTGAAGTGGCAGTCATTTTGTCAAAAACGATTTTTCCAGCAGCAAATCTCTTCATGCACATGTTCAATATGTTTTTAATGAATCCGCACAATATCAGAATTTGTCAACAAATTCTTTGTGTCAAGTTGATTTCACTATCTCAGGTGCACCATCTCAGAGCATACAAAACCCCATAGTCAAGAATTACCAAAAAAATGGCTAAGTGAAAAAAACTGTTGTTTTAATGAAAATATTTTTTTTCAGACTCATACTTCTTCCTGCACATGTTTGGTATGTCTGCAATGAGTCTGCAAAGTATCAGGGTACTGTTTCACTAAACTTCTTAAGTCTAAGATTTTCGTAAGAATTATCTTACGCATTCCTAAGTCAAAAATTGCGTTTCACTAACGTCAACTTCTTAAGAATTTTCTTAAGTTTTTCTTAACTTTTTTCGTAACTTTAAGATAGGGGGTCAATACAGTTGCTCTCAATCACATCCGATGTCGGCGGAAGTTTACATTTCTAAGCGATTTTCCTACCTCCGGCGAAGAAGAGTAGCTAAGAATTCTTAGCTACGATATTCGTAAATATTGTTCTTATGAATGCTTTAGTGAAACGCACATACGATTTTCGTAAGAAAGTTCTTAAGTCCAAATCTTAAACTTACGAAAATCTTAAATTTAAGAAGTTTATTGAAAAGGGGCCCAGATTACTTCAATATAAATATTGAGATGAATAGATTTCACTGTGCATGCACTATTGTCATGCCAAAGCAACTTTCTAAGAAGAACAAAGGGAATTAATCATAAAATTTCAGTTAGTCTCACATTTTGGAACTGGATCAAAAATGAAATGATTTTTTATCAACATTAATTCAGAGATACAATAAAAAATCATTTCATTTCAAGAAGGGGAGACTAACTGAAATTTTACAGGCTGTCAGGTGTCACATTTTATGATTGTATTAATCCATCAATTTATTAAATCTTTCTTGGATAATAAATGTCAATTTCTGAGGAATATGGAGCCTTTTATGCACATCAACAGGTAGTAACATGGACGGGAAAGGAGTTAATGTGTCCAAATACTTATGATAAACCGGGTAAGGACTCTTTTGCTTCATACAGATACAAATCAGTAAAAGAATGCCTGTTCTGCATACATCAACAAAACTGGCCACTGGCCATCCATCACGAAAACATGCCTATATAATTTTGACCCCCTTAAACCCCACTTTTATCTAGTAAAACTGGGGTTTAGAGGGGGATACATTATTTTTCTTATTTTTCAAAAGGTAGATTGTGGGTACTCAATAGGACTGCCTCATCGAGGTGGTTCTAAAGAGTACCCACAATCTATGTTTTGAGCAGAAACATGAAAAATATCAGAATTTTTTTATCTGAAAATTTTTATTTTTGGTGATAAAATATTCAGTATATTTGAATAGGCTCATTGTCCTAATGTGACGGTCAATGCACAATAATAATACCAAAAAGTATTTTCTTCGGACCTCCTATTGATTGTGCCAGTCTGGCAAATGTGGTAACAACATACATAACTCTGGATAATATGGGGTATTAGATAAATATTTTACTTATATCTGCACAAGATATGTTGTGGGTACTCATTAGAAGTGCTTTGATAAGGCACTTCTAATGAGTACCTACAACATATGTTTTCTTGCAGAAATAAGAAACATATTCACAGGGATCATCCTAGAGCTTTCAGAGACGGAGAAGTTTTGTGCCAATTTCAGGATTTCAGGGAGAAGTTTTGGTCCAAATTTTGAACATTCTATACATTTTCACTTCTCCCTCAGCTCAAGATAGGGAGAAGTCAGCCAGCTTAGGGAGACTTTTTCTCCCAAATCGCCCTCTAGGATGACCCCTGATTCATTTTTTTTTTGAAAAAAAAAAAAAAAAAAACAAAAACAAAAAAAACAAAAAAACTGCCTTATCTGTAGCTACATCTGTGAACGTACCTGCTTTTCTGCTATATTGTGTGTCACATTATACAACAACTTTGCCTTCAGCTTCACTTTACTGAAACAAATACACATACCAAAACTATTTACACCACAACCTCTTTATAACACTATTGTTGGGGTCCACAGCATAAACCGTGTTAGTTAAACAACCGTGTTATATCCAAACAAAAATGTATAGATTATAATGAAAAATGACCATTTATGGTCATTTTTCAATATAATCTATACATTTCTGGGATCCATCTTTGAACTGTGTTATATCCAAAACCATGTTATAACGAACCGTGTTATACAGAGGCTGAAGTGTACTTATTATTAACAGTAAAAGCAATGTTATTTCTAAAATAAAAGTGATGAACTAATTCTTTCTCCCTCTCTCAATCAAAACTGATCACAATCAACTTTACAATACAATACTGTACACATTCTTTTATTCTAAGCTCAGCAGTGCTTCAGCTAGCCCTTTATAGAGGGGTGGGCCACCCCTCTTGCTCTCTCCTGCTGCCCCTCTGCCCTTTTTAAGCAGCCATCTGTCATATTTTATTTTAACTCCAGATATAAAACCCTACTTTTTAGTGAAAACTTCATGAAAATAGGACCAAAATTTAAAAAAAGTTATCAATGTTTAATGGTCAGTTTTATGTATATTCTAGTTTGAGGCATTTATTGTGAAATGAGTTATATTCATACATGCCATATCTCATATTGTTAGATAAAATCTCACAGAATTTGGCCCATCTGGAAGGCAATTCCCATAAAAATTCTAATCTCACAGAATTTCAGTCCATTTTACAACAGGTTTTATGAAGAAATAAATACTAATCACACACTGTTGTGGTTTTCACAAGCTTCTCATATGAAAAAAGAAGACTTTAGACTATATTGGGGGAACTCCAAAGTGATGTTTAAGAAAATCTCACAGAATTTTGTCATATCTCCCTTAAAGTTTTGCCTTATATGACAGATTTTAGTCCACAGCTTATGGCATGTACTGGGTATGTATATTTTGTAATGTGTCTTGATACTAAGCACATCACATGACACAGGGTGCCCTTATTCTCATATGACAATGCAGAAAGAGCCCTCCCTCTAAAATCATAGCTGGAGCACTGCTCAGATAATATAGTTACATGTAGAGCCAATATGTTACATATAAAAATTACAATAACTACCTTATCAGTAATCCTTCCTTGTGAGAAAAACATTGTAAAAACATAAACAAAGTTTACAGGGTACCAAAGAAGTGAAAAGGAAGAAAAAATGACAAGACGCAATGACACAGTATTCATAGCACTAGTTAAGGCGCTTTTTTTCAATCCAAAAGGGTTGATATTTTTCTTATTTCTCCACAAAACCATATGTTGTGGGTACTCATTATAAGTGCCTTGCTGAGGCACTTCTAATGAGTACCAACAACATATGTTTTCGTGGAAAAATAAGAAAAATATTTACCAGATACCCTCCCTTATCTAGACCTATGACAGTTGCTTGCAATAACAGCCACACAAACAACAAGAGGCCCATGAGCCACAATTCACTCACCTGAGTAAATCTACAATAATCTACAATAATCATTTGAACAAACTTGGTAGACCTTGAGTCCCTGATGCTATATACCAAGATTCAGGCTCATAGCTTTCTTGGTTCCAGAGAAGAAGAATTTTTAAGTGCTTTTACCATATATGGGCATGGTAACCATCTTAATAAATGGATTGTAAACATTTTTTACAAATTTTCAATCCCTCTTTAACAGAAGGCTCCACATGAAGTTTGAAGAATTTTGGCCCAGGAGGTTCAGAGAAGTTGTTCAAAGGTGTGAACAGACTGACGGATGGCAAGTGATCATAATAGTTCATTCTGAGCCTTTGGCTCACATGTGAGCCTTTGGCTCAGGTGAGCTAAAACAGACCTGCAACAGAAGAACCATTTTGGAATGGTTAACAGGAACAACTGATATCAATATTTTTTGAAAAAAAAAAAAAAGTTTCTTATATAGAGCTATGGTCTGAAAACTTAAGGTAGTAAATACTGTATCCTGTTAGGATATATTGAGCTTTGTAAAGTTTGGCCAGTATCAATGTCTTACCACGAGAGCAGAGACATGAGGCATGTAGAAAGAGAAAAATCTCAACATTTCTGGTTGAAGAAAGCCCCTGATCTGATTATATATAAGAGCATAGTCAAATATTTCCTCATTTCTCCATGAAAACATACGTTGTGTACTCATCAGAAATGCCTCATTGATGCACTTCTAATGAGTACCCACAATATGTTTTCACAGATTTGTTGGTAAAAAAATTCACTTACCTAGAGCTAAGGTCCCAAAATTTAGGGTCAATACTGTATTCTGTTAGGATAATACTGAGCCCTGTAAAGTTAACGAAGCATCAATCAATGTCTTACCTGGAGAGAAGAGACATAAGATTTGTGATATTCTCTGCTACATCGACCAGTATCACTGGCTGGGAAAACATCTGAGCAATATCAAGCTGGAAAAACAACAGTATAGTAAATGTCCTAAAATTTCGAACACTTTATTCCATACCTTTTTGGCCTAAATTTTGATTTTTATGCAAATGTTGCTTAAAATACTTAATGGAAAAGCAAACAGTGTAGACCCTGATCAGACTGCTCCTTCTGGAGCAGTCTGATCTGGGACTGCACTGATTTCATATATCATTTTGTCAGACACTTTGGTGTTCGAAATTTTTGGACATTTACCATAATATGAATACCCAAACTGGTGAGAAGGACACAAAATATGTAAAAATTATCAATTTTTAAATTGATTCACCACTCAACCTAGAAAAAAATATTTCTGTGAAAGTGAACACCATACAGACATTTGAAACCAAAATGTGTTTATATCTGTTAGTATTTATCTATGAAAACTTACTGTGAGTAGTCACTGGAATTAATATCCACAATATCTGTTTTTGTGGAGAAATAAGAAAAATTGTGTGTGTGTGTGTGTGTGTGTGTGTTCTTGTTTTAGCAGGTACGAAGCAAGTTTGAATCTACATTAAACAGTAATTAACACTTAGCATGCAGGATAAAAATTTCAGCAGACAAAATTTTGAAACACTTTTTTCATACTTTACCCAGAAAATAGCTTTTGTATTACACGGTTTGCATGAAATGCCAGAGTCCATTTTCTGGGAAAATAAGAAAAATATTATCAACTTGTTGTCTACTGATCTAGCTGAGAGACTGGTAAAGGTTACCTTACCTCTTTGATAATCTTGGGATTCAGGGTCAATATAATGATGGCTGATGCTCCATACATCAGTGCTTTCCTCACCTGAAAGCAGAATATACACTACCGTATTTACCCAAAGTATTCGGACACCTCAACTCCTTACCATATATGTTCTAAAATTTGAACCAGTACAATTCATTACCCAATGTTGTGTCTAAAAATTGCTGGATGAGTGGCAAACAGTGTAGACCCAGATGAGACGCCGCATTCTGCGGCGTCTCATCTGGGTCTATACTGTTTGCTCAGGCCTGTCTGTCCGAATACATATGGTAAATTAGAACCTCATTATAAGAGGTTCATTATAAGACGGTTCGGATATAAGACCGTTTAAAGGTGGACCCCAAAATTGTTGTATCCAAACAAAAATGTACAGATTATATAGAAAATGACCATTTGTGGTATTTTTTCTGTATAATCTAGACATTTTTGTTTGATTACAACACAGTTGTTTAGCTAACAAGTGTTTCAGTTTGGTTCTCAGTAATCATGCCATATAGAGGTTGTGGTGTATTAGTGATGTTCCCTAACACTGACTGGGCTTGCAATACAATTGGTCTTTTTTTACCAGTTAACCGATAAACTTTTCTTTGATAAGATGAAAGCTTATGACTTTTTTGTTTTTTTTTGTTTTTTCACTGTCTTGTTGTGGGGTTTTAGGTTATGAGGTACTTGCTTTATTTCTTTATGGAATATTTTGAATTTCAGTTTTGGGATATGGGGATAAAGATCTAGGAGCTTTGGGATATGGGAAATCAATAACTATTTAGGAACATCAGAACACTCAGTTTAGGGATATGGGACAATTTATTTTGGCATATATGATTTGGCATCCACTTATACCATCCTCAGTATCTATTTACTTAATAATGATGTTTCAAGTAATCTTGATATTTCATAACTTAACCTAGTAGTCTAATTACATGTACATATAATTTTGTAAAATAAAATGCTATTGTTCCATGACCCCTAAATGCTTATTTCCCTATTTTTTTTTTTTCATATTTTAGTCTTGTTGTAGCACTAGTCACAAGTAATTCTGTACCACATCAACTGCATTATAAAAGGAATGCCCTGTAACTCATAGAAATGGTCTTATTAATAACCCTATGCAAAACATTGTTTTTGAGTATTTTGTCTACTCAATGGTTTTTAAACACTTTAACTCTTGCACAGTTGAATAAATTAAGATGCCATGCCCATCTCTAATTTTCAGCCAATCTGATTACTTTTGATCAAGATTGTTGATATAAATTTACATATTTAATGGCAAATCGTGCAGATCCAGATGGCTTCCTCAGAAGCCAACTCCTCTGGATCTACACTGTTTGCAAAGACAGTGTTTGTCAGGGTTCAGCAGGACTAGGGTTAACCCTTACAGCACCAAATGTCATTTTAAATGATTTTCAATATCTTATTTTTTAAAGAGAAAATAAGGCTTGACAATTCTAAGTTCTTCTCTGTTTGTGGGTTAATGTGTTTTGTCATTGTATGTTCTACCCCAGCTAGCATTCTACGTAAATCTACATCGGGCCGTTATCGGCCCGTCAGCTACCCTGACGGGCCGATGACGGCCCGATATAGATTTACGTAGAATGCTGACTGGGACGCGTCTTTTTCTTTTGGTGCCTCAGGAAGGCTGTGATCAGTATAACGAAAACATGCCTATTCAAATATACTGAAAATTTCACCACCAAAAACTGAAAGTTTTCAGATAACAATTCTGATATTTTTCATATTTCTGCTCAAAACATAGATTGTGGGTACTCATTAGAACTACCTCTGGGAGGCAGTGCTAATGAGTACCCACAATCTATGTTTTTGAGCAGACATAAGAAAAATAATGTATACCCCTGTAAACTCCGCATATAGGTATGTTTTCGTGATGTGATTATGGCATTTTCTGGGTATCGTGACTTATATTTTGATGTTTCATGTGAATTGTCAGCTTACCCTAAGCATTCAAAAACTTAACTCCTTATCATACTTTTTAGACACATCATCAGGTAGTAAAATGTACATGTTTGAAATTTACAAGAACTCCTTAATTATCATACTTTCCCTGAATTTCAAACAAGTACATTTTAGAGGGTCTGGAGGGGTTATTTACTATTGATTAATGGCCATTTATTGACTACTGATTTTTGGCCTAAAATTTTAGTAATTATTGATTTTTGTAACGTAGAATTAAATGATTAAGCCTATAAAATTCCAAAATAAAGTAAAAAAAAAAAAAAGTAGCTTTTTCGATTATTAATTAAAGGGCTAAAATTTTAATGATTAGGGATTTATAGCACTCTTCATCCAGACCGTCATATTACTACCTGATGATATGTGTAAAAACTGCTTGATAAATGGAAAAGACAGTGTAGACCCTGCTCAGATGCCACATTCTTTAGCATATGAACTGGGTCTACACTCAAATACTGAAACAGACGTAGGCCTGAGCAAACAGTGTCACTGTTTGCTCAGGCCTACATCTGTCTGAATTTAAACACATCGAATATTCTGCTGTTTTAGTTGTGTGAGTGGCCCTGATCAGATTGTGTATTCCGAGGCACACAATCTGGGTCTACACTGTTTGCTCAGGCCTGTCAAAATAAATACATGTACCTAGGGCAAATACTGTACTCAGTCGAGGAAAACTTACCCTGTCTATAACTGTTGGACAGTCTTTAGCAGTACCATTGTCAGTGCTGCTCCCCAGTCTGTCTGGATAATGAATAAATGCAATCCAATCTTGAGGTAGTCTAGCTACTGTATCATCATCACTACAATCAACTGGAAGCTGAAAAGAAAAACAACAAAAGCTGAAGGCTTAGCACTCTGGAAAAAAATTTGAAACAGACAACACTTTGAAATATATTTTATTTTTCCCAGAAAACAGGATTTGACGTTTCATGCAAATTGTCTCCAATTTTTTCCGGGAAATTTCAAAGCCTGTTTTCTGGGGAAAACAACAACAAAACACACATACACACACACACACATGCACACACACATGCACACAAAAAAAAAAAAAAAAAAAAAACAAAAAAAAAAAAAACAAGAAAAATATCAACATTTTGTTACCAGGCCGAAATTAACTATTTCCATTCTCTGGGCTAATTCAGCTGCCAGCTGAATTAGCCCAGAGAGTGGAAATAGTTAATTTCATAGCTCTAAATAAACCAGTCACCTTTTAACAACTAAAACTGTTAATTTCTCCAAGAACACATGTATTGTGAGTACTCATCAGAACTGCCTCAGTTATGCACTGCTTATAAATACTCACATATATATTAAAGATAAATATTTATCTACATAGAGTTATGAACTGGTTGGATTTACTTGACTACTTGAAGACAACAATAAACATTTGTTCTTATCATTTCATATTCCATGAAAACAAAATAAGCTTGTAACATGTATATCTCATGACAAAAAGATTTGCATAGAAAGACATGTCTTTTCTGAAAAAAAACAAAAAACAAAAAAACAAAACAAAAAAAAAAAAACAATACATATTTGTCATCTTCTAACACATTGTATACTGAATACACTCTCCCACATTATATATTGGAAAAGTCCAATTTCAATTTTAGGTACGTCCAGCTATGAGATTTACATATTCCAAGAGAAAAATGGCTAAACTATTTGCAAACAGTGGAGACCCTGAGCAGACGCTGCATTCTGTTGATCTGGGTCTGCACTGTTTGCCAATTACTCTTTTACTGGTCTCCCGACTACAATGGGCTTAATTACTAAGGGTAAGCTATGAATCAGGCCTGCAGACAAGGCACTTTTTTCAACCAAATATGTTGACAGTTTTCATACTTTACTATGAAATATATGCTGTGGGTACATTCTAGAAGTACTGTGATGAGGCAGTTCTAATGTATAATAAGAGTACATACAGCATGTTGTGTTTGTTTTGTTTTTTGGAAAAACAAGAAACTATACATTTGAATTCATCTGGAGCTACATTGTGTATGTCCGCTATATTAACCCTTGTCCTGCTGAACCCGGATATACCCTGCGCTGCAAACAGTGTATATCCAGATCAGTTGGCTTCTGAAGACGCCAACTGATCTGGACTTCTTGATTTTGACAGTTAGTGCAAGAACTGTGTACACACTATATATACAAGTTTCTGGGAACAGTTCAGAAATTGTAATTGTGTTGTCAATCTTTGTTTCTTGAGTAGCAACAATAGCAACAATATGTGGTTTATGAGCATCTAGAAAAGCCAAAAGTTTCAGGATTTTGCCTCTGATACCATTGATGTTTATACTGCAAAATTTCAATCCTTTAACAAAACTGGGCTTGTACATGTACTTGTGTCAAGGGTTGGAGATTTATCTCCTTTTTCCTTTGACAGAGGTTCAAATCTGTTTTGATTTTCCAGTTCAATGAGTTCACTGAAAAAAAGAGTCAGAAAAGTTCAAAACCTCACACTTTGGGCATATCTAGGAGCAGTTGGAGTTTAACAGTTCAATATTCAGCGTCCGAAATGAGAGAACATTCAGTGTGGATCCACATTTCACATTGGTCGCACTGAACTGGCCGTTTAGAACAACACCAGTGCACGTGACTGGACTCATTTAGGTAATTAATTCAATGAATCTTTATGCCGGCAAGAATGCACTTTACTGGGCACTACTAATTTTGACTATGTGTGGGTTTGCATCGAAATATTGAATTGTGTACGATTAGAACACATACATGTAATTTAGATAATATGTTGCAGGTGTTTGGGGGCAGCAGCCCCCAATTTAATGTAAACTATGAAATCAAATAAATAGTAGTGCCCAGTAAAGTGCAATTATTCCCATATGCCATCATTGGCAGCATTCGGGGAACCGCCGTGACGTCACGAATATCGGCGCCTACTGAAAAAACAGAGGTGATCCAAATACTTGACAACGGTGTAAACAAATCGCTAGTAAGCATTATTGGTAATGGGTGCTCGCTAAAACAAATCTTATCCGCGATAAAAAAAAAAAAAATCATGATTTACTGTTTGATTCTGAGTTGTTTACATTGAAATTATCATTTTCCTTTCTCTAAATTATCACTTATAGTATCATTGATTGTATAAGTATTGATACATTGCCTACTTTTCTAGCGCCTGACAAGACGATTGCTAGGAAATCTTCCGTCATTTTAATGTTCGATAACGACACAAAGGTAAAAAAAATCGGAACACAAATATCCTTTAAAGGTAGGTCTATATAGAAATATAACAATTTTGTGTTATTATAAATACCAAATATGTCATTGATTTTACACCTGTCAGCCTTGCAGATCATATAAGTTTACATTGGCTTCAAGCATTGATTATTCTGCTGAGGTTACTGTCGGAGTCTGAATGGTGAAATGCAATCAGGGCCTGCGATTAGTCCTTAGCATAAAAGCAATTCTAAATGAGTATTCATCCCTCAGTATTATAATCTACTATTTTGCTAGAATTTTTTGGGGAAACCAAAATATGTAGATATTTTAGAATATTTATTGAAATACCTCTACTTTACCAGTCCTAGTTCAATATCGGTGTTGAAAGAAAAAGGTTTAGCCAATAATCATTCCTCCCAAGAAATTCTGCTAAACACACTGGTTGGTGTTGAACTTAACAACTTTAGCCAATCACCATTCCTCCAAAGATACCAAAAACCAGCCGAAATACCTACCAACCAAGTGAGTATTCTACATAAATCTATAGCGGGCCGGTATTGGCCAGTTACTAATGCTAGCTGGGAAAACCAATCGACCGGTGTTGAACTTAAGCTGATCACTATTCCGTTCAAGTGATACACGTATCAAATAAAAAATATATAAAGCAGCGTTGTTGAATTTAACAAATTTAGCTGATCAACATTTCTCCAAAGATACCAAGCCTATCCAACATAACTACCAAACTGAACACACCGACCGGTATTGTTCTTAAAGACTTTAAGTCGTTCGACATTCCTCCCAAGTAACCAAACTCAACCGACAAACATATGAAACTTAACACACCAACCAGTTGTCAACTTAACAACTTAAGTCCATCAACATTTCTCCCAAGATACCAAACTTCGCTGATCGTCAGTTACCAAAACCAAACAAACCTTCTGATGTTGAGCTTAACAAATATAGCCAGTGGGAAGACCCTTGTCTCCTTTCTCCCACCTTTTTTTTTTTTTTTTTTTGCCTTTATTTCATATCTCTTCCTCCTTTCTCCAAATTTTCTTCTCCTTTCTCCTACCCAACCGCCTATCTCCCATTCCATCTCCCTTCTCTTATCTTTTCTTACTTCCACCCACTTTCTACCTGCTCCCTCTGAAACCCAGTGCAGTCCAACTTCTTTAGTCTAGGTCAGTTTATTGACTACCAATTTACTGATCAAATCTAAAGTAATATATAATTATGTACTGGATTTTTTTAATAAAAAATAATGATCTGTTAGAAAAATAGATCCGTGCATACAAAAAAACAAAACAAAAAAAAAAAACAAGCCCGCACATTAATGCTATTAGATAGGCAGCTGACTGTATCTAATATGCATGAATAAAACACTATTTTGCCTCTAAAATGGCGCTAAGTTTAGTAAAAGACAGCTGTAAAGCATTGACTTTTTCATAAATAAAATATTTTAGATAACAGGTTGAATGTATTTAGCAAGTGAATGAATTGTTTACATATATGATTCATTACAGGTAATGCACTGCGGTCATTTGTTTTCATCGTAACTAGGGTATCCAGGGACAAAGTCAAAACGAGGCAACCGGAAGTGCGGAACTGCGAATAAACATACATGCAACCGCTGACACTAAACTACCCACTAGCTTTTTGAAAGCTGATACTTGTGTAGTAGGAGGAGAAATAGACATGTAAAGAAAATATTCCCGTCGAGTGCCCCGACCGGGGATCGAACCAGGTACCCCTGGATCTCTAATCGAGCGTCATAACCACGAGGCTAAAAGGTCCGGACCAGTTAGACTGGTCATTTATGCACCCTATATATTTACATACATATTAATTATTTGTACTTCGCTTTGCCGCGCACTACTACACTCCTCCATCCTACAATGAAACATTTGTATCAAATGTTTTCTACTATTCCAAGGCTCTTTTGTGACTCCGTTGCCATTGCATCGCCCTTGAGCTCCGACGGTAGTCAACCTGGCACCAGGCACCAAATGTAGTAGGAGGAGAAATAGACATGTAAAGAAAATATTCCCGTCGAGTGCCCCGACCGGGGATCGAACCAGGTACCCCTGGATCTCTAATCGAGCGTCATAACCACGAGGCTAAAAGGTCCGGACCAGTTAGACTGGTCATTTATGCACCCTATATATTTACATACATATTAATTATTTGTACTTCGCTTTGCCGCGCACTACTACACTTGAATAAAAAAGCGAGTGTGGGCTGCATATGCATCTCAGACTGGAGTTGAGTGCACACCAAGATCAGACGGGGCACTCATGCAGCTGACATTGCCTTTTGATCTTCAGCGAGCTTACCAAGTGTATCCTCCCTTCTGCCTTTCTATCGCCTCCAACTGATGCCTGTTTTCCGTAAATTCGGGCTGCAGAAGGATCAATGGTATTCGTCTCGCTAGAATGAACACCAGCTGTCAACTTTTTGAACGCTGTTTTATCCAGTTTCTTCAGCTCTACAGCCACATTCTTCTCTTGCACCGCAAGAATGGGTGCTATAAAAATAACGTGCAATAAAAAAGCGATATAAAGTAAATTTTTCTTTGAGCTTTTTGTGACAATTGACAAACTTGGCACCAGAATAATTGTCAAAACAGCCATATTTGTTTTGATTGAAGGACAAGGTCAAATTTCGTAACGAATTCATGTAAAACAAGTTTTTACTTAAAAAAAAAAAAAAAAAAAAAAAAAAAAAACAACAACAAAAAAAAAAACACAAAAAAACAACAACAAAAAAACAACAACAACAAAAAAAAAAAAACAACAACAAAAAAAAAAACAAAAAAAAACAAACAAACAAAAAAAACAACAACAAGAGACAGACAAGTTGACAACTGACAATAATAAGTCAAGTAATGATGATTGACTTTTAGTCATTTTTTTGTTGACTTTTTATCTGACACATTCTTTACTAGCATAGCAGTGGTGGGATATAAACAGATGAATGTGTACTCACCATAACGTCACACGGGTAATACTGAAATTCCAATGCCCATACTGATTCCGGGACATCTCGGCCCCTAACAAACTCGAATCCGGGACAAAACCCCCTCCGGACAACCCCCCTTCAGTGATTTTTAACATGGAGGACAAAACTCCCTTCATGGTTTGATTGGGGTGGACAAAACCCCCTTCACCTTTTGACAGGAAAGGACAAAACCCCCTTCATGTTTAATATAGGTGCACAAAACCGCATTTTCCCTTAAGCATAGGATAAGGAAAACAAATTCTTTCAAGACACTAGAAGGAAAATAAACAGTAATGTGTCCAAACAAGTGGCATCAAGTGGCATATAAGCCACTTGGTGACATATAATATATATGTCACTTGGTCCAAATTCTTGTGTTTTCATGGGGATTTAAAGAAAAGGTGATTCAAAACCCCTTTAGCAGTGCTGAGCACACTTTTCCAAAATCCTGGAGCGGCCCCAGCATACATGTAGTTATCTGTACTAGTAATCTATACAGTCTTCAGGGTTGAAAGGGTTAAAAGATATTGCTCATGTCATAATTATCAAAGCATTACGAAAACACCCCTATTCAAATATACTGAAACTTTTACCACCAAAAAAAAATGAAAATTTTCAGATGAAAACTTCTGATAGTTTTCATATTTCTGCTCAAAACATAAATTGTGGTACTCGTTAGAACCGCCTCGATCGGCAAAGAGGTTCTAAAGAGTACCCACAATCTATGTTTTTGAGTAGAAATAAGAAAAAAAATGTACACCCCTGTAAACCCCAGTTTTACTGTATAAAAGTGGGGTTTAAGGGGGTCAAAATTATATAGGCATGCTTTCGTGATGTCCTGTAAAACATGTCATCATCAACAAACACATTTTATGATTTAGTTTGCTAATGATATGTATGTATATGATATTAAGTTTTTCGTAAAAATCTTTAGCAGGCATTCGACATTAATACCGTTAGGTAAGCTTTGGAAATGTCGCCAGCTGGCAGTTATACCCAAACGACGACAAATGCCTATACATCGAATGTTAATGAACATTTTGTTTCACAATTCAGTTTTTTTTTTTTTCATTGAGTTAAGTGCATTCTTGGACCCAATATACATTAGGTATTATTAGGTCCGAGGTGCATTCGACGAGCCCAAGTATACAAGGATATACAAGGTATACCTCCTATTTTCGGACCAGTTAAATGGGTCTTGTTTTGTTACCTCAGAAATAAGAAATCACTTATACAAATACGCATAAATAATTTCAGAAGTGTAAATGTATTTTACGGGACGCATTTTACGGGACAGTAATAAGAGTGACGCCAGCGATAGAAGCTTACAGTGTATAAAACATAGTTTGCGGTCTGATTATCTGCACTCGAACTGTTATTTTGAAGCTGGAAATAAGTTGATAACGCTTGTAAAAACAAACTTGTATTTTTCCACTTAGTTTTCTTAACTCAATAGGATTTCATTTTATAACAAAGTATGCGTTTTACTCGAAACTTAAATTTGAACGGAAGCTTCTGTGGTTTCTATGTGTATGAAATATTGTCAGCTGCGTGTAGGTTTCTACTTGCAACAAAAACAGTGGTGACATATTGTATTTTCATGTCAGCTACTCAATATTATAACTGTCTCGTAAAATACCTTCACAGATGGTTGGCGTTCTTAAGCAATAATAGTATTTCTGTTGAACAATGATTGACATTTGTTTTAAAATGAATTATAGATGGTGTTTCTTGAAACGTTATACCCAGAACAATTATAAATTTTGCAATTCTCAGCAGAAAACCAGTTTCTTGGGCAAACTTCTTCAGGGTTTCTGTTCCATAAATGGCATTAGTAAATTATTTGAAGCTATTCTTGAATTTACTAATTTTCTTATTTATATGCATTGATTGTCTTAAAAAGGAATATTTAAACGTCCTTATTGAGATTGTTTTGAGCTGGAGCCCGTTTTCTTATCAGAAACGCTGAAGAAAAAAATGTCCCGTAGAATACATTATAGATTTCCGTTGGAAAACCGTTTACCAAAATTATGACCATGACTTCTAACATTTTCAGAACAAAGGAACAGGTTTATGAAACGTCAAGAAGACTTTTAAAATTTTGTTTCATTTCAACTAAAGTGTTTTAAAGCTGTCGAATTATCCGCGATTTCTATAAAGGTCGCTTCATCAGATCTATAACCGTAATATGTAACATTATATAATTGACACTATTGTGTTTGGGATATACATATCAAGCGCGCATCAAGGATTTAAGAATTGAAATTCACGAAAACCCTTTTGATTCCTGTGGAGAGATTACAGCTTTTACGGAACTTTGCGAAGCCTTATTTGATCACAAAAAACTCATGTCATTTTGCGTTTACGTTAAAACCGACTTACATATTTGAAAACTTTAATTTCCATGAAAATGATTCGATCTCTAAGCAGCAAGGGTATTTGATACTCTCGTGTTCTTTAAAAAAAAAAAGAAAAAAAGAAAGAAACAACAACAACAATTAAATAAATTTTAGTTGGAAAAGTTTGTTGTTATAATTATATGAAAAAGCTCTAAAGACCAGCAGAACTACCATCACATCATGAAAACATACCTATATAATTTTGAACCCCTTAAACCCCAATTTTGTATAGTAAAACTGCTGGGGTTTACAAGGGTATGCATTATTTTTTCTTATTTCTGCTCTAAAACATGTGGGTACTCGTTAGAACCGCCTCGCCGAGTCGGTTCTAACGAGTACCCACAATCTATGTTTTGAGCAGAAATGTGAAAAAAAAATCAGAACTTTTAAATATATTTTCAATATATTTGAATACGCGTGTTATCGTAATGAGTTAAAAGGGAAACTTGGAAGATTTAAAGCCTTTATCCGAAAGGAAATTAGAAAAGCCTATTGGGACTATCTTGAATCTATAATCCTCCAAATTACACGGAAAATTCCATTTCGAAAACATGCCTATTCAAATATAATGAAAATTTTACCACCAAAAAAAAAAAAAAAAAGAAAATTTTCAGATAAAAAAATCGGATAATTTTCATATTTCTGCGCAAAACATAGATTGTGGGTACTCTTTAGAACCGCCTCGACGAGGCGGTTCTAACGAGTAGCCACAATCTATGGTTTTGAGCAGAAATAAGAAAAATATTGTATACCCCTGTAAATCCCAGTTTTACTATATAAAAGTGGGGTTTAAGGGGGTCAAAATTATATAAGCATGTTTTCGTGATGCCAAAAACAAGAAACTGTAAACATATATAAACACAGAAGAACTGAAAGTTTTAGCATAGCACCTCTCAAATCAGAGGGTCTCACTTATTACTCAACCAACACAATAAGCCACTGTACTTGACAAACAATTTGAATCTGTCTTTTCAAAACCCAAAGCTCTTAGCCTGAAAATGTGTATGTATGTTTGTATGGATAGGCTCTACAAACGTTCCAAATTTCAGCTTAATCGGATGAAAAAAAAAACAGACGAGTTAGTAGGGGTCAAAATATCAGGCATTCCTTGCCAACTTTAGACTGCTTATTTGAGCCTATCCTGACCTTCACCGATCCGGTTGAAACTGGTGCCAGACGAAGGGTCTGACCCCCTTCCAATGTGACCAATGACTCCCTGGGGCCAAGTGGCCAAAAATTCTTATCGCCCCCTTTTTGAGTTATGACCCCTGAAGGTTGATATTTGCTAATGTTTGACCCCTAATATCTTACTAACGCACAGTCCGAATTTTCTGACAAATTGCGTTTTATGTACTATGGTACTAGGACAATGTTTGGTATCAGTTTCAGCCCGATTGGTGAAGGTTACCTTTTGTGTGTTTTGATCTCTTTATTCAGCAGACGAGACCTACAGACTCATTTCAAGTCCTTATATCTTTGCTTGTACTGCATGCAGCGCCATACAATTAGGCACGGAAATGAACCTCTCTAAGACCTATAAAATTTGCAAAAACCGCGCCTGTCTGTTGCGAATTGATGGAGTTATTAGGGTATTTACGTTTTCCCGCCAAAAATTCCATAGGGGGTAATGTAAACTTGAGCACATATTTTCAGCAGGACGCCTTGCCCCGATTCCCTTGACTACCCTATATGTTTGTAGACATTAATGATCTGCGCATGCGCATAAATTTGCAACACCATGAGTGCTTTCCTTTGGCTGCTGTAGGCTTTAAAAGTTTATTTATTGAATGTATGACGCCCCATAGTGCACGTGCTATTCTATTGACCACATCCCGGATTGTGCAGGTATGTTTGTATGGATGGACTCTACAAACGTTCCAAAGCTTCAGCTTAATCGGATGAAAAATATACGAGTTATTAGGAGTCAAAATTTCAAGTATTCCTTATCACTTTTGGACTACTTATTTGAGCCTAACCTGACCTTCACCGATTGGGATGAAACTGGGGCCAGACGAAAGGTCTGGACCAATGACTCACTGGGGCCAAGTGCCCAAAAATTCTTATCGCCCCATTTTCGAGTTATGGACCCTGAAATTTGATATTTGCTAATGTTTGACCCCTAATAACTCACTAACGCACAGTCCGAATTTTCTGACGAATTGCGTTTTATGTACTATGGTACTAGGACAATAATTGGTATCTATTTCAGCCGGATTGGTGCAGGTCACCTTTTGTGTGTTTTGATCTCTTTGTTCAGCAGACGAGACCTACAGACTCAGTTCAAGTACGTATATCTTTGCTTGTACTGCATGTAGCGTCATACAATTTGGCACGAAATAAACCTCTCTAAGACCTATAAACCCTGCAAACAGCGCGCCTGTCTGTTGCGAATTGTTGAAGTTATTAGGGTATTTACGTTTTCCCGCCCAAAATTCCATAGGGTGCAATGTAAACGAGGACATATTTTCAGCAGGATGCCTTGCCCCGATTCCCTTGACTACCCTATATGTTTGTAGACATTCATTATCTGCGCATGCGCATAAATTTGCAGCACAATGGGTGCTTTCCTTTGGCTGCTGTAGGCGTAAAAAGTTTATTTATTGAATGTTTGACGCCCCATAGTGCACGTGCAATTCTATTGACCGCATCCCGGATTGTGCAGGTATGTTTACATGGATGGGCTCTACAAACATTCCAAAATTCTAGCTTAATCAGATGAAAAACAGACGTTATTAGGGGTTAAAATTCCAGGCATACCTTACCAACTTTGGACTGCTTATTTGAGCCTAACCTGACCTTCACCGATCGGGATGAAACAGGGACCAGATGAACGATCTGGACCAATGACTCACTGGGGCCAAGTGCCCAAACATTCTTATCGCCCCTTTTTTTGAGTTATGGTACCTGCAAGTTGGTATTTGCTTATGTTTGACCCCTAATAACTTACTAACGAACAGTCCGAATTTTCTGGCAAATTGCGTTTTATGTACTATGGTACTAGTAGACCTACAGACTCATTTCAAGTCCTTATATCTTTGCTTGTACTGCATGCAGCGCCATACAATTTGGCACAGAAATGTACCTCCCTAAGACCTATGCATTCTGTAAAAAGCGAGCCAGTCTGTTGCAAATTGATGGCGTTATTAGGGTATTTACGTTTTCCGCCCTAAATTCCATAGTGTGCAATGTAGAAATGAGGACCCATTTTCTGCAGGATGCCTTGCACCGATTCCCATGACTACCCTATATGTTTGAAGACATTAATGATCTGCGCATGCACATAAATTTGCAGCACCATGGGTGCTTTCCTTTGGCTGCTGTAGGCGTAAAAAATGTTTATTGATGGAATGATTGACGCCACATAGTGCACGTGCAATTCTATTGACCGCGCCCCGGATTGTGCAAGCATGTTTGCATGGATGGGCTCTACTAACATTCCAAATTTCTGTTTAATCAGATAAAAAACAGAAGAGTGATTAGGGGTGAAAATTCCAGGCATTACCAACTTTGGACTGCTTATTTGAGCCTAACCTGACCTTCACCGATCGGGATGAAACTGGTGCCAGACGAAAGGTCTGGACCAATGACTCATTGGGGCCAAGTGCCCAAAAATTCTTATCGCCCCTTTTTCGAGTTATGGCCCCTGAAAGTTGATATTTGCTGATGTTTGACCCCTAATAACTTACTAACACACAGTCCGAATTTTCTGACGTATTGCGTTTTATGTACTATGGTATTAGGACCATAATTGGTATCAATTTCAGCCCGATTGGTGCAGGTCACCTTTTGTGTGTTTTAATCTCTTTGTTCAGCAGACGAGACCTACAGACTCAGTTCAAGTCCTTATATCTTTGCTTGTACTGCATGCAGTGCCATACAATTAGGCACGGAAATATACCTCCCTAAGACCTATAAACTCTGTAAAATGCGCGATTGTCTGTTGCGAATTGATGGAGTTATTAGGGTATTTACGTTTTCCTGCCCAAAATTCCATAGGATGCAATGTAAACTTGAAGACCCATTTTCAGCAGGACGCCTTGCCCCGATTCCCTTGACTACCCTATATGTTTGTAGACATTAATGATCTGCGCATGCGCATAAGTTTGCAGCACCATGGGTGCTTTCCTTTGGCGGCTGAAGGCGTAAAAAGGTTTATTTATTGAATGTTTGACGCTCCATAGTGTACGCGCTATTCTATTGACCACATCCCGGATTGTGCAGGTATGTTTGTATGGATGGGATCTACAAACGTTCAAAATTTCAGCTTAATCGGATGAAAAACATATGAGTTATTAGGGGTCAAAATTTCAGGCATTCCTTATCAACTTCGGGCTGCTTATTAGAGCCTGACCTGACCTTCACCGATCTGGATGAAACTGGTGCCAGACGAAAGGTCTGGACAAATGACTCACTGGGGTCAAGTGCCCAAAAATTCTTACCGCCCCTTTTTCGAGTTATGGCCCCTGAAAGGTGATATTTGCTAATGTTTGACCCCTAATAACTTACCAACGCACGGTCTGAATTTTCTGACAAATTGCATTTTATGTACTATGGTAGCCTAACCTGACCTTCACCGATCGGGATGAAACTAGTGACAGACGAAAGGTCTGGACCAAGACTCACTGGGGCCAAGTGCCCAAAACTTCTTATCGCCCCTTTTTCGAGTTATGGCCCCTGAAAGGTGATATTTGCTAATGTTTGACCCCTAATAACTTACTAATGCACAGTCCGAATTTTCTGACAAATTGCGTTTTATGTACTATGTACAAGTACAATGTTTGGTATCAGTTTCAGCCCGATCGGTGAAGGTCACATTTCGTGTCTTTTGGTCTCTTTGTTTAGCAGACAAGACCTACAGACTGATTTCAAGTCCTTATATCTTTGCTTATACTGCATGCAGCGCCATACAATTTGGCACGGAAATGTACCTCCCTAAGACCTATAAACCTTGTAAAAAACGCACCTGTTTGTTGCGAATTGATGGAGTTATTAGGGCATTTACGTTTTCCCGCCCAAAATTCCATAGGGTGCAATGTAAACTTGAGGGCATATTTTCAGCAGGACGTCTTGCTGCCCCTTCCCTTGACTACCATATTTGTTTGTAGACATTAATGATCTGCGCATGCGCATAATTTTGCAGCACCATGGGTGCTTTCCTTTGGCTGCAGTAGGCGTAAAAAGGTTTATTTATTGAAGGTTTGACGCCCTATAGTGCACGTGCTGTTCTATTGATCGCATCCCGGATTGTACTGGTCTGTTTGTATGGATAGGCTCTACAAATGTTCCAAATTTCAGCTTAATCGGATGAAAATTGTTTGACCCCTAATAACTTACTAACGCACAGTCCGAATTTTCTGACAAATTGCGTTTTATGTACTATGGTACTAGGACAATGATTGGTATCAGTTTCAGCCCGGTCGGTGAAGATCACCTTTTGTGTCTTTTAATCTCTAAGTTCAGCAGACTTTGCTTGTACGTCATGCAGCGCCATACAATTTGGCACGGAAATATACCTCCCTAAGACCTATAAAGCCTGTAAAAACGCACCTGTCTTTTGCGAATTCATGCAGTTATTAGGGTATTTATGTTTTCCCACCCAAAATTCCATAGAGTGCAATGTAAACTTGAGGACCCATTTTCAGCAGGACGCCTTGACCCGATTCCCTTGACTACCTTATACGTTTGTAGACATTAATTATCTGCGCATGCGCATAAATTTGAAGCACCATGGGTGCTTTCCTCTGGCTGCTGTAGGCGTAAAATGGTTTATTTATAAAATGTTTGACGCCCCATAGTGCACGTGCTATTCTATTGACCGCATCCCTGATTGTGCAGGTATGTTTGCATTGATGGGCTCTACAAACGTTCCAAATTTCAGTTTAATCGGATGAAAAACATATGAGTTATTAAGGGTAAAAATTTCAGGCATTCCTTATCAACTTCGGGCTGCTTATTAGAGCCTAACCTGACCTTCATCGATCGGGATGAAACTGGTGCCAGACGAACGGTCTGGACCAATGACTCACTGGGGTCAAGTGCCCAAAAATTCTTATCGCCCCTTTTTCGAGTTATGGCCCCTGAAAGGTGATATTTGCTAATGTTTGACCCCTAATAACTTATTAACGCACGGTCTGAATTTTCTGACAAATTGCATTTTATGTACTATGGTACTAGTACAATGTTTGGTATCAATTTCAGCCCGATCGGTGAAGGTCACCTTTTGTATCTTTTGATCTCTTTGTTCAGCAGACGAGACCTACTTACTTATTTCAAATCCTTATATCTGAATCCGAATTTTCTGACAAATTGCGTTTTATGTACTATATATAGCTAAAATCGTTCCGATCGGAAATCCAAGATGGCCGCCATCTTGAAAATCTATTTGCTTCTTCTCCTGAAACAAAAGGCCGATTGTCTTGAAACTTGATAGGAAGGATTGGGGTGACTAGTAGAACAAAATATTTAAAATCATTCTGATTGGAAATCCAAGCTGGCCACCATTTAAAAAAAAAATATTTTTTTGCTTCTTCTCATGAATTGAAAGGCCATCTGACTCCAAACTGGGTAGGAAGCATCTGGTTGACTTGTAGATTAAAAAGAGCTGAAATCGTTACAATCAGAAATCCAAGTTGGCGCCATGGCCGCTGTCTTGGAAATCTATTTTGCACTACTTCTCTTGAACGGAAAGTCCAGTTTATCTGGTAATCAGGTGAGTGATACAAGGCCATCTTGGACCTCTTGTTTTTGTAAATTTTTCACAGCAAATAAGACATGGTATTTCATGTTAATTGTCTGGTAAACAGGAAATATACGAGGGCAAGTCAATAAGTAACCAGCCTATCCCATTTCCAATTGACCGAGACACCCAAGATTTTCATGCCTTGTTTCAATACATGTTTTAGGCCTGAGGGCAAAATTGCACCCTTATCGTGTCATTCACTCATAAGACATTGAATGTCAAACATGGCTAGCGATGCAAAAGTAAGCTTTTCGTCAAAAGTTGAGTACCGTGCTGTAATTCGGTACTTGTATTTGAAAGGGAAAATAGGTCAGGAAATACATTGCGAGTTGACCAATATTTATGGTTCTTCTGCACCATCGTATGCACAAGTTAAATTCTGGGTTGGGGAATTCAAACGCAGTAGAAGACGAAACCAGGTCTGGACGCCCATCAGATGCCACCGATGAAGAAATGTGTAACAAATTACGGGATCTGGTGTACTCTAATAGGCGAATTAAAGTGGAAGAAATAGCGAATGAATTACACATTTCACACGGTAGCGTTTCAACAACTTTACATGATCGCCTGGGTATGCACAAGCTAACAGCCCGTTGGGTCCCAAAATCCCTCAGCGACGAGCAAATGGCAACCAGGGCATCAGTATACAGCGCATTGTTGAAGCGGTTTAGGTCAAAGGAAGATGATTTCCTTTCACGTCTGGTGACTGTAGATGAGACCTGGGTTCATTATTATGAGCCAGAGAATAAAGCTCAAAGTCGCCAGAGTGTAGGGCCGGGGTCTCCGAGGCCAAAGAAGTTCAAAACGCAACCCTCTGCTGGCAAGGTGATGGCAACTGTATTTTGGAATGCACAAGGCGTTTTTCTAACAAAGAAAAGTACAATAACAGGTGCGTATTATGTAAATTTGCTCGACTAACTAAGAATTGTGATCCGTGAAAAACGCCGAGGTAAACTCTCCAAAGGGATTCTGCTCCAACCGGACAATGCGAGAGTCCACACTTGCAAAATTGCAATGGATGCTGTTGAGCGGAATGGGTACGAGCTAATACCGCACCCCGCCTATTCTCCGGACTTAGCTCCTAGTGACTATTTCCTATAAGGCTATCCGTGGACGTCATTTCCGGTCCAACGAAGAAGTCGTGGCGGCAGTTGAGGAGTGGATCAGAGACAAGGACCCTGGCTTCTTCAGCTCTGGGCTGATGGCACTAGAACACCGTTGGTCCAAGTGCATCATTCTAGAGGGCAATTACATCGAAAAAGAAGAGATCGATCTCACACAGAAATAAGTTAGGCTGGTTTTTTATTGACTCGCCCTTGTACAAAAGATATTTTCAAAGTATTGTCTGTTGTAATTGTGATTAGGGCTTTAATGGTTAAATATAATTTACACCCTATACCATATGCCAACAGGGAATGCCCAGATTATTTGGCGTTTGGCTCATTTTGAACAAAGTGTAGACTAATCAGAGGATGGAGACTATGATCACATCATGAAAACATGCCTATATAATGTTGACCCCCTTTAACCCCACTTTTATATAGTAAAATTTGGGTTTACAGGGGTATAAATTATTTTTCTTATTTCTGCCCAAGAACATAAATTGTGGGTATCGTTAGAACCGCCTCACCGAGTACCCACAATCTACGTTTTGAACAAAAATATAAAAAAATATCAGAACTTTTATCTGAAAATTTTCATGTTTTGGTGGTAAAATTTTCAGTATATTTTAATAGGCTTGTTTTCATAATGAGATATGAATACACATTTACTGCTAGTGTATAGTATAAGGACAGAGCAAACATATAAGGTCGAACTGCAGAAATAACCAACTTGGATTTGTCAACAGCAAAAACGGGTACAGCGTGGTATATATACTTCAGGTAAAAAACACTTTACAGCCTGGACGTATACGCTTTACTGACTTTTGTTTTGCTGAGTAAAATTTAAAAAAAAAAATGTTGTAATGATGTTAAATAACCATCATTTGTGCTCATGATGCACATTTATTGAGCCCTTTCGTTCAAACAGATTATCAAATGGGTCTCTCTTAAAACAGGAGGGGTCCAAATCAAAAGTTACGATATTAATTCACTTTTGGAAGGTCGCTGTACCTTAAATACGATTTCGGGCGAAAACGCTTTATTCGCTTAGACATTGAAAATTGTTTTTAAATTAACAAAAAATCATGCATCATCTATTGCGCAACTTCAGAGCGTATCGACTTTTTTTTATTGAGAAGGCCGTTTGACCAAGCTTAACAATGTTAGTAATGGAAGTCCTTTAGGAAACTGTCATCCATTTTTCTTTTGACATAAAAAGAATTTCTGCAGCTTTCTCTGGTCATACACTCAATGTTGAGATCCAAACAAATCGTCGTTTAAAACTTCCAGAAAATATCAGATATGGCTTTTACGAGCGACGAAAGTTTACTTCATGTATTGTTACTATTGCAAGAGAGCCTGATAATTTCAACATGAAGCAACTTTGAGTAATTGTCATAAATTGACCAGGTAGAACAGAAAAAAAAATGTTTTGCAGGGAATTTATCGACAAAAAATGGACTCATTGTGTTGAAAATCATGTTCTGCTTTTGAAGTTACAAGAGAATGTGAAAATACCGTTTTTGATGTAAATGTAGGTAACTCGAGCTTGGGATCATACGAATGATCTCTCTTGTTTAGACTGACCGTGGAAAACAATTTAATTTATTACAGCCAAATCGAAGTAGAAACACAATTACTCATTCATAAAAAGTGACAAGTTACTTGTGGTTTTGAATATATATACCACGCCGTACCCGTTTTGCTGTTGACAAAACAAAGAACACGACAGTCAGCCATTGAAGACGAGGATCACAATCTTAGTTTTGAAATATGAAAACACGACACAGGCAAACACAACAGAAAGCAATTTGACAAGAAAGCGGGTCCCCTTGGAACAGACAACACTGTACACTACTCAGTTAATTTTGTTTTACGAGTACTGACCCCGTTAATAGTCCTGGCCCCGAGGCTGTGAAACTTTTTTCATGCTCAACTCAACTGAGCATGAAATTTCACTTGGTCATAAAAATAAAAATACCAACAATTAAAAGTTTTCTTCATGCTGAGCATGAAAGAAGTTTAAAAAAATTGTCATTTTTTTTTTTTTTTTTTTTTTTTTTTTTTTTAAGATTTATAAGCAAAATAAATTTCATGCTCAGCTGAGTTGAGCATGAAAAAAGTTTTATAACCTCGGGGCCTGATCTCGTTCCAGCTACACTTACTTATTGGAACCCGTTGGAGTCACTTACGCATCAGTGTTTTGACAAAGAAAACTTACTAAGTGTGAGGGTTCAGAGTGCAAGCTGTAAGACAGGTCAAAAGAAAACCATTAGTTGAAACAAAAGAGCCCGACCACAGATACAAGCCGGCCTCGGTGGCTCAGTTGGATGCGAATCCGACTGGTGATCAGAAGGTTGCAGGTTCGACCCCTGACGGATCGGCAACAATTTGATAATGAAATACTTTCTAGGGTCATTCTCTCCCTTCAAGATTCAAGAAGGGCAGTAGTCAGTTTTTGGCGAAAGAATGTGCACAATACTGGTTAACCGCTTAGAAGACTAAGCCTGCCCAATAAAAGTGCGGTTAGGTAAACTGACCGCGCTCGTCATGACCCCACTGGGTTGACTGGGCTGTAAAACCTCAACACAATCAAACAGAGATATAAGATCAGAATCAGCTGTAAATCTCATCGAAGCGGACGGTAAATTTGTTAACCATGATCAACCTTGACCACACTGAACTAAATAGCAGCAGACGACACATTTTTGATAAAGTTCTTATTTTATTCCCAGGAACAGGATTTGACATTTCATACAAATTGTCTCTTCGGAGAAAAACAAAAATGTTTCTAAATGTCGTCTGTTGGAATTTTTACCCAGCGTGCAAAGCGATAACTAATCAACCAATCAGGCGGCATATCGCATAACATCTACGTTGTGTCCTATCAAATGTGCCGCGCCATGCGGACAGCGAAGGCCCAGATCAACCTGCGCGTCCGCGCAATCTGATCAGGGCATTCACTGTCCGCTAACAGAATCATTGGATTTTATATTTGAATATATGAATCGAGAGCAAAGGTCGGGATGATACTTTGCACGTGCACAGGATGATCTGAATGCGCATTTTGCGCATGCCCGAAGGCACTTGTTCACTTGGCGCGGTCCAAGTTCTGAAATATTAAGCTTATCACCAGAAACCTTTTGTACGATAGACTTTAATGAAGAAGCTTTCTCAAACCTAAAACAATAAATAATAAACATGCTAAATTAAAACTTGTCATGCTGAATAAATTAAGATGCCACGCCCACTTCTAATTTTCAGCCGATCAGATTGCTTGATCAAGATTGTTGCTATAAATCCACATACTTATTGGCAAACAGTGCAGATCCAGATCAGCTGGCTTCTTCAGACGCCAACTGGTCTGGATCTACACTGTTTGCAAAGGCAGGGTATATCCGTGTTCAGCATGACAAGGGTTAAGTGTGGCACATGTGCAGATTTCTAAATTTAGCTTCGCCAGTGGCTAACGTTGGAAGTAAAATGTTATAGTAGAAATGTTAGAAGCACTGTTTATCTCCACCGAGCGCACATCGACATTGATCCGTGAAACACAGCAGACACAGACAGACCGAAGATGCCCACAACATGATGAAACAAACAGCCCCTACCCATACTTTAAATTGCCCGGGTCGGTATGACAGACATACAACCAGGCAGATATTCATAAAATGGAAGAATACCTGCTTCCCTCAGAAGTTATTCATTGCCTCCTCTGATAATTGTATAAATTTTATAGAAAATTTAAGTATTGTCTAGCCAAACAGTGAGCTATTATCTCGTATAATAATATAATGTAACGTTTGAAAGAGCGTAATACAGAATCCGAAGGAAAAAAAAAACAACAAAACAAAACATTTTTATAATATGTAAAAATATATATTAAGTTAATAGCCTACACACAGATTTTAATTATTTCCATCGAGACTTGCAAATCTTATAAACAAATTCGTGCAATGCACTCGTTTGTTTATCGGATTTGCAAATCTCTCGGGAAACATTTCCTGTATTTTAAACTCAGGGTGCATTAACCTCTACATATTACACATCACGAAAACATGCCTATATAATGTTGACCCCCTTAAACCCCACTTTTATATAGTAAAACTGGGGTTTACAGGGGTATACATTATTTTTCTTATTTCTGCTCAAAATATAGATATTGGGTACTCGTTAGAACTGCTTCGTCGAGGCGATTCTAACGAGTACCCACAATCTATGTTTTAGGCAAAAAATATGAAAAATATCAGATTTTTTATCTGAAAATTTTCAGCTTTTGGAGGTGAAATTTTCTATATATATGAATAGGCGTGTTTTCGTAATGATATCTGAAGCTACTTTTAGTAATTTCTGCGAGAAATATAATTTATAATTCTCAGGATTAAATATTTCCCTTTGAACACTGTCACTCCGCGCGACGAGTATAGATGACGTAGCGTCGCATAACTTATTGCCGTCATTTGAAAGAGCATAAAACAGAATCCAAAGAAAAAAAAAATCGTTTTAATGATGTGTAATATATAAGTTAATACACACTGTTGAGTTTAACTTTCAGGAAACATTTCGCTCGAGACTTGCAAATCTTATAAACAAACTCGCGCTAATGAACTCCTGTGTTTATCGGATTTGCAAATCTATCGGAAAATATTGTTTTCATTTTGTTGCTAGCGGTGAAATCAGTGTATATCTGATGAAAATTAAGGTGGTATCAATCACCAGTAAAATGATATAGTATCATTTCGCCAGTGACTGATGCGATTTATACAGTTGACTCTCGTTATCTCGACCTCGCTTATCTCGAATAACCGCTTATCTCGAAGCGAAAATCTGGTCTCTGCCGAAACATGAAAATCTTACGAGTAAAAATATTGTGAAAAAGAGGAGCAATTTCTCCTCTTTTCCACAATATTTCAATATATCTCAAGAGTCCAGTTACACATATATTTGTTAAATGTGGCTGTACGAACTATTTTTTCCCCAATTCTGCAACTCTGATATGTCGAGGTACGGATATCTCGAAGTATTTCAGAGGGTCCCTTGGAATTCGAGATAACGAGAGTCGACTGTATTTTCACCTCGCTTTAGATGACTTCAGGTTTTCTTCATTGTTTCCAAAACAGATGTTACCTCCACTTAAGCCTTGTAGACCTCTAACTTCTTTGTTTCCGAACTATACTACCAAGCTGGGTGTGCGTTTTCTTAGTTAGAAAGTAAGAAACATTCTGGTATCGAAATTATTTTGATTTGTCGAAATATTTGTTTTTATCTCTCTTTGTGGTAAGCACTCAATGTCGACCTTAAAATGTTTGTTTTGTTTGGCAACGTCGATTATGACGTCAGAACCGCTAAGTATGAAAACAATAAATAAAAAGAAAGTTTGCCTTTTTCCGTAAATACTATAAATATTTTTATTTTGTGTAATGAAAACATTCAATTATTCACTCGTGCTTCTCACTCGTGCAAATACAGTAAAACCTGTCATAGTGGCCATCTCTGTTAAGCAAGCAACCTGTATTAAGCAAGCATGACTTCAGTTCCCCAAAAAGGCAAATTTGTTAAAATTCACCTGTATTAAGCAAGCACTGGTCTTAAGCAAGCACATCTGGATTATCCCTTGGGTGCTTGCTTAATACAGGTTGGACTGTACATTAAAGTTTGTACTATCTTCCAAACTAGTGACATTTCAGTATCGTTTTGGAAAAATGAAGAGTTTGTATAAAGCTCCTTAAGTTTGACCATCATTGCAGATTCATATATGAGCCAGCGCACGACAACACCTACAATAAGACATGTGCGACCGGCGAAGACTCAGATTAGCCTGTGCATTTGCGCAGTCCGATGAGAGTCTTCGCTGATAGCACTACCAGGAATTCTCGTACTACAGGAACTGTCACTCAGGTTATCGATATTCCATTTTAGATTAAGCTTCGATTAATTCCCTTTGACCGGAGGCCCGTAAGCGTCGTCTTACCTGTGTAGCTGGTGTGTAATCAACCCAGTATCACACACCTACAGTACTACTACAATTCAGATTAAATCATATATGGATGCTCTTTAGAATCTTGGACCCAATATACACTGGACTAGGTCCGGGTTAGAATGAATGAATGAATGAATGAATGAATGAATGAATGAATGAATGAATGAATGAATGAATTAATTTCAGCAGATTATTCAGTATGATTTTCAAAAGAATATCAATAGTTTAACCTAAGATTTAATTAATAATGATAATAACAAAATATTGATTAATTGATGAAAATCAATTATTATTATTATTATTTTTATTATTATTATTATTATTATTTCAAATTAAATAAAAAGTGTTGTATTTAGTTATAGATAATTCAATATGATTTTTAAACGAATTTCAATAGTTTAACCGAAGAAAACAAGAGTAATTAATAAATTAAAAAATGTGTTATATTTGATGAATGGTAATTCAGTAAGATTTTAAAATGAAGAACAATAGTTAATCTAAGAAAACAACTGAATTAATTAATTAAGGTTGTATTTAATTACTGATGATAGTTCGGTACAATTTTTGAAAGAAAAACGATCATTTCACCTGGAGAAAAACAAATGGGAAAATTTAATTAAATATAAATAATTTAAAAACAAATGAATGAATGAATAAAAAAAATTACTTTGTGATAACCATTAACTAAAGAAAGAAAGAAAGAAAGAAAGAAAGAAAGAAGCATATGGATAATAAATACAGGAGCAAGCCTATGTCATCCACTTCTTAACCTCCGTTATTAAGTAAAGTTGTCCTTAGACATTTGTTAGTACAGTAATTAAAGATACCTACTCTCTAAGATGAACTAGGTACATGTAACCTATTTCATATCAATACTGTCACCACAGATTAAAGAAACCTATAAATCAGAATGCAATCAAGTGTGTTTAATCAATGCTCACCAGACACCATGATATGCAACGTCTGATCCGGGTCTTAAGTTCTTATCTATTTGTCAATGTCCCTGTTTTAGCATAAATGAGTAATATCACATATTACAGTGTTTTAAGCAACCTTCAGTTATGTTCCCTTTGTAGACCAAGACCCAATTTTCTGAGCAAGTTTATGCTCTTTGCTTAATGTGTGCTACAGGTCTGATTGTTAAGATCAGTATGTGCAGATGCTTATGCTAAAGAATCCTCCTGGTCATTCTGTGCCTGAGCACAGTTTGGTTTGGGTCTAAAGTACAAACAACGCTAGTCATAATTCCTTTTCTAGTAGTATAAGAGTACATGATTAGAACAAAAAAAAAAAAAAAAAACAAAAAAAAAAAAAAAAAAAAAATAAAATAAAAAAAAAAAACTAAAAAAAAAAAAAACGTAAATTTAGAGGTTTTTATTTATTATTATTAATTTGATAATTTAGTAGTTTGAAACCAGTCTGCAAAGCTCACACAGGCCATCAGCTGGACAGAGGTGTACAAACAGGACATTTCTTTCAAGACAGATACATTAAATGGCTTTGGGCTATTTGTTCACAGCATAAAAACAATCCTATTTCATAAACTTAGGACCCATTTGTGGCGCGAATTAGCATAGTACTTATCAAATAAGCCCTTAGCACTTTGGGTAAAAGTTTTGCAGACAACATAAATATGTAAATATAGGATAATTTTCTCCAGTTCTCCATTAAAACAATTTGATGCACCTCGGTGAAGCAAAAACATGTAATAAGTACTCATTTGAAGACCCTTGGTGAGGCTCATCTAATGAGTACCCATAACTTATGTTTTTATGGAGAGAAAAAAATACAATCATCAAATACTTATCCTGAACAATTCCTCTGTATGATTTATTTTCAAAACAGGATTTGACATTTCATGAATATTGTCTCCAATGAAGACTATTTGCATGAAGTGTCAAATCCTATTTCCTGGATAAACTAAGACAACAACCACTTTATCGCATGCTGAATTAGCCCAGAAAGTGATAAATGTTAAGGGATCAAATATCACCCCCACCCCTAAAAAGGAAATGGTTTGACATTTCATGCAAAGCATCTCCATTGCAAACAATTTGCATAAAATATCAAATCCTATTTTCTGGGGAAAATTCAACAAATATCACCAGTTTATTGCTGCTGAATTAGCCCAGCGAGTGGAAAAGATTAAGGGTTAAAACACCCATCCCCCACCTCCACAAAAAAGAAAAGAAAAAAAAAAAAAGGTTTCACAGTCCATTCAAACTGTCCCTATTGGAGACAATTCGCATGACATGTCAAAGCCTACTTTCTGGGAAAAATAAGAATATCATCATCACTTTTGCCTTGATGCACGAACGTTGTTTAAGAATCATTTAAACTTAAGAAAAAAAAAAAAAGACAAACTGTCAAAAAACTTACATAAAAATTAATGTAGCATATGCTATTTCAAGTTTTATCTTATCTTCTCAAGAATTGCAGGACCCCGTGACCTGTCTCAGATAAAGGGCAGTTGTGTCAGATTATGGAAAAAGGGAAATTATGTATTATGCAAACACTAAAGATCCAGATCAGTCAGCTCATCTGCACACTCTGATCAGGATTTTCACTGTTAATCAATATATTCTACAGTAATCAGTGTTTCTTTAGTTACTCAGTTAAAGATGGTGCTTTGTTTGCCCATATTCTTAGATCATAGTCATAATGGTCCGTTTCAAATGTTGATGTTCATTTGGTGTTTTGAACACTTTGTTTTTATTGCATGAGTTATAGATCTAGCCATTATTAACTTGTCCAGTGGCCTGAGGCTTCTAGTTCCCACTGGATAATGATAATAAGAGTAGACAACGTGCTGTTATTTAACTTGTATTTATATATGATGAACCATTTTTTTTAATGCTAATATAAATGAAAGTAAAATGTTTTGTTGATCGTTTCAAGAACTTTGAGGTGTCATCAAGTAAAATAAGAAATAATTATGATTGAATCTTTTTAAAAAAAATGGGCCTTATGAATTATGCGATCAATGTAGACCCTGTAGCCTGCAGGTTAATGTCTGTGTGTCCGCTGAAATATATTGATCAGAGTCTATACTGCATGTTGAATACAGCTTGCACAATCTATCAGAGAAAAATGTATGCACATGCTGATCTGGATCTACAATGGTTGCTGCTTTTATTTGGAGAGACTCGTGTTATTTCTGTGTTGGCTAGTTAGCAAATATGGTTAAAATGTCGTTTTCCTTGGATTACGACTGTTACTACTACCCTACTTTTTAGACAAAGAGGTCTGTGCCAACAGTGTAGATCCAGATCAGATGTCACATTACGCATTGTGTGTTCAGGGTCTACACTATTTTACACTTACCCAGCAATGTTTAGACAAATCAGTTGGTTCTATAATGGCCTTGTTAAAAAAAATAGGGCAAGTGTTGTAAAGAGTAGAATCGAATCATCTGGTATCCCAGGTTTGTTTTTGAAACAATTGCCTGTAGGCTAATGTTTGAAAAGGTGTGAACAATTTATTGAATCTGACTGAGAAAGTAGTTTATAGTATTTAACCTCAGTATTCTGATAAACACACCATAACAAAAGGCAGTGACCCTGATCAGACATTACATCACAGAGTACCTTATCAAGGTCTACACTGTTTGCCACTCAAATAGCAGGTATAAGCTGTGTCAACAGGTAGCCAAACGGACTTGATCAATTTCAGTATGATAGTAATTTAATGTGTCTAATAGGGTTTATACGGTAATTAGCAATATTTTACCCCTAAATACACATGTACGATAGTATAAACTATCCATGTGGCTAGTTTACAAATAAAACATTTCGAATATGACCAGCATAATAATATTTGTTCTTCGGAATTGTGATGTACAACATTATAATAATAGTAGTAGTAGTAAATAATAATAATAATAATAATAATAATAATAATAATAAAAATATCATTAGTATCATTATGTTTTAATTTCCTAGATAGAGAACCATTTTATGAAACAAAATAGGACCAGCATAGGATTATTTACTTTCCGAATTATTATATACAGCTAAAGATTACTACAATAATTATTTCTGAAAATAATATCAATTATCATTTTGTTTTAATGTATTTTTTTAAATATTATAAATTATTTATTAAATATACATATTTAACACCGCATGTTGAATAGAGCTTGCACATTCTATCAGAGAAAAAATGTATGCACATGCTGATCTAGAACTACAATGGTTGCACGTCATATTTAATGCTGCTTTTATTTGGAGAGACTCGTGTTAGTCACAGATTTAGAGAAAAACGTTTGAGAGAGAGAGCCTCACCCTCATTCAGTTTTTTATAGTCTAATTTATTTTGTACACGCACGCACTTAGATGAAGCCATGATTATGAACAATGTACTTTAGTCCTTATTTATGTACAGGAATCTAAAATGAGCAAATCGTGTCAATTAAAGTGCTAGGGTATGCAAAAAGATCAAATGTTGGATTTGATTCTGTTTGTGCAATTAAAATTGCGCATAAGCATGTATGTCAATTATGTAAAAAGTGATTTCGTTGTTTTCTTTCTTCAAGATAAGGACATAATTGGCATTCATTAACAGTAATTGTTATTAAGAAAACATCGCAAGAGTGGCCGCGCATTTAGGTATTTTTCTTGTATCCCGACAAAGCATTTTTGTTTTCTTTATTAAACAAACAAAAAACAAGTAATTAAGCAGTTTGTAGTTTTCCTATGATCAAAAATAATTATATCAAATTTTCATTAAAGTTTCAATAATTTGCCGAATAAAAACATAATTCGACATAAACAAAAAAAAAAACAAAAAAAAAAAAAAAAAATAAATAAGTTTATATTATTATAAATATATATATTTGTTTTCCTTTTTGAAGCTAAATAATATTTATAATACTATCAATGGATACCAATTTCTTTTTTATTTTCCAATTCTTACAAACTCTTTTGCAATACATTCTATAGTATCATGTGTACATAAGATCTGCGTCTGTGTAATCATTACACATTTTCGCTCCGCATTTTTCAAATATAGCTATATTCTGCAACCTGTGGGCCATTTTTAATAAAATAATTTATTCAATATTTTACTACCTTACTATAGATATTAAATAGATCTATCGAATGAGAGGTTATAAAAAACGGAGAAATTTTAAAAAATATGACTTTTGGGCGATTGAATCAAGATTATTTTTCATTTTTGCTGTAAAATACAAAGACTTAATAAGGAAAAACCCATGTAGCATTCATTATAACCTGGGCCGTTTTAAAATTTATTTTATTTCAACAAATTTGGTATCAAATTGAAGCAGACACATTTTCCATCTATTGCGAGGTTCTAATAATATCTTGTGTTATTGAAAATTAATGATTTTATTAGTTAAATGATGGGCTCCTATATAATTCTATATATTTCCACACTATTACCTGTCTGAGAACTAGCGACAGGCTGTGACGTCACAGAAGGGACCGATTGGTGCGGATTAGTAGCTGTAGTACGAGAATTCCTGCTTATGGAATGTGCCTTCTACAGCCTCCAGCATAACCAAAGGGGGATTAACGAGAACCCTTGCCTTACTAGGTGGATGTACAGGCTGATCTTAATCTTCGTATGTATGTATTCAGATTTTTAACGCTACCAGGTAACAGAGTCACATAGAGGCAGCGCCGGAAAATCCGGATTAGTTTTACTGGGCTCCTGGTTTGGCTTAAGACAGGCCTAATTATAATTTCTAACTAGGTTACCTCGCCCGGATACCGTGCATGTAAATAGTCGTCCAGTTCTGTAAGTTACAGAATTTTGAACGTTGGCCTGAAGTTTTCGAGTTTAAAACTAACATCATGGAGTTTTGTCCATGGGTTATTCTCTGTCTGTCACCATGCCACGGACCCACACGCTTCGCGTTGAATTAACATCACTAGGTGGAGGTGGGCCCGGAGTCCGCGAAAGGATGGAGGAGGAGCTGAAGAAACGAGCATTGAGGAGCGTTCCAGAGACTTAGCTCAATCGCGTAGTCTAAATGAGAGCGTAGTCGAAAACCAAAGAGGGGGTGGGAGAGGATATTGGATTGGGTTTTACTTAAACGCATAGTCCAATGTTTCGCGCAGTCAAAAATAGAGAGAGAAGAATGCGTAGCCGAAAGATAAATAAATAAATTAATAAATAAAAATAAATAAAATAAATAAAATAAAATAAAATAAAATGAAATAAAAAAATAAAATAAAAATGCCTACTAAGTTACAATTGAAATGTTTTTTCGGACCGTCCAAGAAAGGCATCTTTAAGGGACTTCCTAGGCCAAATCATGTAAGAGAAGGTAATTCAGTAGTTGCCCCGCCTCTGAGAGTTGTATCATTGTGGTCCAGAAGACGAAAGCTTAGGATTTTGGTTTTATAGGATTTTACATAAGTTCATGCTGAACCAAGACTCAAGCTTCCGCCTTGAAGGAGTCTGCGAGGATTAATAGGCATTTGCGGCATCCCCCAGGAAAATGGTGAGTTTGTTGTGCTTGTGATGCCTGCTTGTTAGTTGTTAACACTGTGTGGGGGTTGCGTGGATGTGTTTTTAGTTTAAACATATTTTATTTGCATTCTTCAATACAACATAGATATTCACAAGACATGAAATAAAAACAGGATTAGAATGGAAGCATATAAATACTTATAAGATTCTTCTCCCGTAATCAGCTGTTGATTTGATGGCAGTTGATAGCCTAAGACAAAATTCTACACATTTATTATACATAAGAAGATATTGCTAAATGATAAATATCATATTTCAGTATATATATAATAACTATATGACATTATGGAACAGAGAAAAATTAAGAGAAAGAAAATAAAAGGAAAGCTACAAAAGTAATACCAGTGGAAAAATATGTGCAAAGTGCCAATGCAAAGAGAAATATTGCAAAGATATATTACAAAATTTTGGAAAAAAAATAGAATACTATGAAGAACAATTTTAGAGCGACTAAATAAAAGAGTATAATAATAATAATAATAATAATAATAATAATAATAATAATAATAATAATAACAACATCAACAATAATAATAATACTAATACTAATAATAACAATAATAACAATTTTTATTATTATCATTATCATTATCATCATCACCACCACCATTTCCATTACCATCATCATCATCACTACCATCACCACCATTATCATTATTATCATCATCATTGTCACCATCATCATCATCATCATTATCTTTATTATTATAAGCAGTAAATAAAGAAAAATAGAGAGAGAGGGCACAAGCTTACATCGTTAACCAGGTTAGTGGATCAGAAATTTGTTACAGTAGCATTCGCAAAAAGTTTTCATGGTCTTATACACACTATTGTACGTCAAAATCGCTTAGTTTCTATTATAAATTTTTGGACCTTTTCAAAGATTATTTTGTTTGTTTCTACAGCTAATGTTAACTCTCCTTGTAAAAGAAGATGTAAAGATGGGGTGTGATACAAAGAGATAGAGTTTAAGAGTTCGTTACGTTGAGCTTGGTATTTATGACAGTGAAAAAAGAAATGCTGGGCATCTTCTACACTACCGCAACTACACAGAGGAGAGTCAGTAATATTTTTCATAAAAAGATCTAAATTTAGAGAACTACAGTTTGTACGTAAGCGAGTATGCAGGATCTGAGCTTTTCTGCTACCGGTGTAAAAAATATTGAGGCGCGCTGTTTCTTTATTTAAAAAGTGTTTGAAGGAATTTAGTGTATTGTACTGGTGAGCTTCAACAGGCAAATCGTTCCAGCTTCTAACTGTTGATGGTAAAAATGATTGGTAATACTGACTTGTTCTTGTGTTAATGGCTCTAAAATTGTTCGAGTTACATAGGTTATAACTGGAAATATTACTAATAGGTTCGGGAACAAGAGATGATAAATATTCAGGGGTCAAGTTATGGGTCATCTTGTAAAATAAGGTTAGCTTATGATTATTTCGTCTTTGCTGGAGAGTATCCCATCGTATTTCTGAATAAAGAACATGTATTGAAATTAATTTTGTTGTTCCAGTAGCTATTCTGGCTGCCTCATTTTGTATTTTGTCAAGTTCGTTTTTTTTTCATATTGTGTACAGTTGTCCCATATTATATCGCCATATTCGAGTAACGGTCTAATAAATGCAATATATATAATTTCGAGGGATTTATGGTCAAGTTTAAATTTTAATTTTCTCATTATATTAATTCTATTCCATGCTTTATCTGTTATATATTTGATATGTTGATGCCAAGAACAGTCATTTGAGAGAACAACGCCTAAGTGTTTATGTAAATCAACTTCTGTTACTTTGTGGTTTTGCATAAAAATTGGTGGATGACGATCTTTGTTTGTTTTACGTGAAATCAATAACGATTCGGTTTTAGAAGGATTGAAAGTAACCAGCCATTTGGCTGCCCACTGAGAAATTTTATCAAGATCATTATTAAGGCATGCATTGCTGTGATGGCATCTTCAACAATGATGAAGGGACTAGTATCATCTGCAAATAAACGAATATTAGATCCAATGTCATGTACAATGTCATTTATATACAAAAGAAATAATAAGGGTCCTAATATTGATCCCTGGGGAACCCCAGCTTGAATGAAAACCCAATCAGATACTGCGCTTGGGAGAACAACTCTCTGTTTGCGGTTAGATAAGTAACTTTTAAACCAGGCCAGAACTTCCCCTGTTACACCAGCTGCTTTAAGTTTTAATAATAATCCAGAGTGCCAAACTCGGTCAAATGCTTTGCTGATGTCACAGAAGACAACACGTACTTCCTTTCCAGCATCAAGTGTTTGACAAAAGGTATTATAAAGATATGCAAGCTGATTTACTGTTGAGTCACCTGGCATGAAGCCAGATTGGAGTGAAGATATTAAGTTATGACGGTGTAAATGATTATATAAGTGTTTGAACACAAGACGTTCAAATACTTTATCTTCAGAGTTGAGTAGGAATATGGGTCGATAATTAGATACTGTGGATAGGTCTCCCTTTTTGGGGACGGGAGTCACATTTGCTTCTTTGTAGGAGATAGGTACGCATCCTGTATGAAGTGAATGATTAAAGAGAGAACACAACGGAGTAGATAATTCACTAGAAAGCTCTCGGAGAATGCGATTACTGATCGCATTAGGACCAGAAGCTTTACCAACAGGCAAAGTTTCTAACACTCTTTCCACTTCATTAGGACTAAGAACTATATGACTGAGTTGGGGTTCAACAGTGTCAAAATGTAGGTCTGGTAACACAGCATTCTGTTCTTCTAATAGTGTTTGACTTTGAAAAAAAAATATTGATAATATTCGCCTTATCATAGTCGTCTGTGTATATAGAGTTATTGAGTTCGAGTGGCGGGACAGACGAATTGGACTGCGGAGAAATGATTTTTTTCAAAGTAGACCACCAGTCTTTTGAGGAAAGTGATTCTGACTTAAGTTTAAGTGCAAGCTTGTCATAGAAGGCTTTCTTACATTTACGTACAGTACTGACAACACTGTTTCGCACTTTCTTGAATTTCTGCCAGTCTGTTTCCAAACCCATTGATTTAGCTTTCCGATATGCCCTTTAACGTTTACGAATGTTTCGTTTTATTTCAGTTGTTATCCATGGAGGTTCTAAGGGGCGAATAGTAATTTGTCTATTTGGAATATATTCCTTTGCAACTGATAAAATCGTAGATGTGATGTTTTCGGAATATGTATCAACATTATTATCCTGAAGGAAGTCCCAGTCCACCAACAATGCCGTGCTTCGTAAACGATCATAATTTCCCAGCTCATAATTCCAAATATGTCGTTTGAACGTTTTGCATTTAAGCTTAGTAAATTTGAATATTCCATATATAGGGCAATGATATCGAATATCCTGGTTAAGGAATGGATCACCGACACCGCTTAAGATTAAGTTATCCTTGGAACTAACCAGCATTATATCTATTACCGAAGATGAGTTTTCGGTAAAATGGGTAGGCTGTTCAACTGCCTGGAAAAAAGAAAACTGGGTACAGAGGGAACTTATCTTAGTGGAAGACCGAGGATTAAGTAGATTGAAATTGAAGTCACCCGTTACTATTATATCAAATATATTTGTGTCAACAGCAAGAGACAGTGAATCTTCTATCATAGAATAATAGTTAGCGTTAGAATTTGGTGGCCGGTAAAACAGGCCAAACAATATGTGCTTACGGGTATTTGCAACTTCAATCCATATAGCTTCTAGATCTTGAATTTCTAAATCATTCCTACGTTTATAATATATACGTTCCTTAACATATATGATAACTCCACCATGGTTATCACCTTCTCTATCTTTCCGTTCGGGGCTCTGATAACTTTCAAGAATTAAATCTTCTGTGTCAACCGAATGGTTTAACCAAGTTTCAGAAAAGGCCAGTATATCAAACTCAATGAGTTCAGCTTGTAAAAGCTCAAGCTTAGTATAGATACTCTGTACATTGTAATGCACAAATGATAAGTTATGATTAAAAGGTAGTGAATCGAAGACTGTTGCAGACATAGTCGTAGTTGCGCTTGTGTCGCTTGTTGAGGAGGTAGATGCTGGAGGCCCAGGATTTGGATGTACGTCACCAGAACAAAGCAAGAGTATAACTAGCCAGGTAGTAAAGGTAGTGCACAGCAGGGTTCTCAAAATAAGAAGTGTAAATTGGGCATTTGATTTAGCGCTTGTACCTGGTAATAAACGCCTATAGGGACCATGCTCTATCTTTCGAGTAGCAAGTGTGAGACATTTATCGTTTGACATGATAAGTGAATATGTGTATAAGGTATTGAAATAAATTGCTAGTAGTACAGTGAAGTGTAAAAACATGTTAAATTTGCAAATGCACGTTGGCGTGCTAGCTGTCACCTTGTCACTACAATTGTGTATCATGTTATCGAAGATATTTGGTATAAAAGCAAGATGACAGCCGACATACCAACACACGAATAGCAAGTAAATGTCTGCCTGTCCACATGCATCTCTTGTGACCTCTCTCTCGAGATAAGTAAGAATTAATAACAAAATAAAAGTTCATAGATAAAAACAAAATACAGACTGAAATAAAATGGAGGAAGGATCTGTCCATGTAAACATATCTGGTGGTAAGTATATCCTGCTTGTTTTCTAGGATCATAAAATGAACCCCATCGTGTCCTCGGGGTCTGCGGTTGGGAAGACAAAAGCCGGCACACGATGTGTTTTTCATAGAGTGAACACAATAGCTTCCTTCTATCTTGTTATCTCTATCTTCATCCTGAAAAATATTTAAAGAGCTGAAAGAGATTAACGCAGGTGAAAGTTATAAATTCCAATTTAAACAATATATTTGCATTAATAATATTTTGTGCTTAGTCCGTGAAACGGATTGAAATCACTGATTAGATCGTAGGTGGGGGAAAGCATCCAAGCCGAAGTACAACCAGAAGCCTAAATCTGATTGGATCAGAAATTTTGAAAGGAGGCTTCTGATTGATTTAAAACAGAACAGTTTCAATCATCCCGAAAGATTTCAATCCGTTTTTCCTTCCTAGCTCGCAACTAAAATCAGATTGTCTTTTGATAAAATTTTGCAAGATAGAAGGAGTAAAATACCTGTAAAAAGATTGAAAATATATATTTATTATTTTTTAACTATCAAAAAGGAATAGATGAACATATATTATCCATCTGTTCCTTTTTTGGCCTTTCCGCTCTTCTATCGTTTATCCAGTTAGTTTAACTACTTGAAAGTTTTGCTTTTTTTGAATTTAAAAAAAAAGAAAAAAAAAAAAAAAAAAAAAAAAGAAAAGAAAATAGGGTATAATTTCTTTCTTAGGTAGTTTAATTACTAAATAGTATTTTGGAAAAAAATAATCTAATAGTCCCTCGCTACCCTGGGAATATTACTAAATGGGAATATTACTCAAGCTTGACACCAAAAAAGGATTGAAATCAGGATCTTAGATCGTACGTGAGGGAGGACATCCTACCCGGACTGCTTCAGAAAGGCTCTTTCTGATTGGTCCCCAGACCTACGATTTCAATCACTTTTGTGCTTCAAGCTCAAGTGGGAAACTGTATGCGTGTAGAGTGCAGCAAAAGGTCGTTATCTGCAAGAGATCGAAATATATATATATTAATACCGCTTTCTCTGCAAAAAATAGAATTGTTAATTAACATGTAAACCTTTCTGACTTCTTTCATACCTTTCTGTCTCCTCTTTCTAAATTTAGCTTGCCGAAACGAAATACAAGCTTGTTTTAGGATGTGGAGCCCCTCTCATACTATCACCCTGATCAGACTGTATTGACATGTGCATCGTTTACACGGTGCACAGTTCAGTATTCGACTTATTCCTTAAATGGCATACAACACCGAGTTATGGGTTGTAGACCTTTGGTACGCTGCAGCGGACCAGAGGTCTACCGCTAGTAGTAGGTAAAACTATACATATACATTTTGTTGACCTGCGCAGTGTGGTTACATTGTGCAGGTCAACTTGATATATTGTGGTACAGATATAATTAATAATATACTAAGTAAATCATGAATGAACAGTAGTACTTAAATCAGTTGTATGTATAGCGTAACTTTGTAGTGTCGATAAAGTTACGCTTGGGTGGTTCCACGTTTTTACCTAGAATTATTTAAGCATGTGATCATTTGACTTCCACCTGAGTTTACCGCACGGTTAATGTTCAGAACAGACTAATAGTGCTCCTGATAAGAAAGTAACCGTGTTTTTAGAAATTTTGTTGTTTTGGTCCAGCTTTGGGAATTGTAAGCAATTCGTACCTTCCCTACAGAGCCATGACATGCAGTACTCCTCCCTCTACGACGACCTCCACATTTTTTATTCTTCATATATAACCGTAATTTAACAAATTTTGCTGGTTTGTTCGCCGAAGCCGGCGACCGGACTACTCGGTCCCCGAAGCAGCGATATTAAGATACCAGATCGTGGGCATCTTTTCAGCTTACAGTTCGGTTATCTAATGCCCAGCGGCCCGGTACGACGTTGTTCTTGCTTGTCTTTAATGTTTACTTACTTGCTTGCGCATTCGCGCAGTCTAACTAACGTCCGACCAGTTGGGAGTATTATTTTTAACAGCTGGAAGTTTTATTATTATCGTACTTTAGATTTTAATTAAATATCCGGTGTCTTTTAAGAATTCGAAAACAGCTTCTCGAATTTTAACTGCATTTTGAGGGGGGGGGGGGGGGGGGGGGGGGGGGAAGGGGGGTGGAAAAAGTAATTTTGTAGTATCGAAGGTAATATATCCCAATTTAAACATTTTGGCCTCAAGGTTTCTTCTGTGTTCTTTCTGTGCTTCACAGTACATGAAAATGTGATCAATAGTTTCATCATCACCTTCTGTGCATAGTTTGCACAGTTCCAAATTGAAGGCTTTGTGGAAACCCAGTCCACAGCGGTGAAATCTTAGTCTGGTATAAGCTACATCCAGACACCTATTGGGGCTATATATGCTGTACATGTAGTTTTGACATTTTCTTGTCCGAGCCTGTATTCTTTCCCTTTGTCGGTTTCATTCCATTGGGCTTGCCATTTACGATAAATGGCATTTTTAATTACAGAATATATTTCTGTCTTTGCTGGGAGGGTTGGGTCTGGGGTACCTATAGTCATGACCATTTTAGCGGCCACATCAGCTAACTCGTTTCCTGGGATTCCTACGTGTGACGGTACCCAGTCTAATTGTACTTCGAGGCTGTTTATGTTTGCTGTATCTAGCAGGGAGAGAATTTTTCATTGTAATATCAGGTCGGGATTTTGAAGTTTTTGATTTTAATGCTTGTATTGCGCTGAATTGAGAGAATCAGTTAGAATTACTGATTTCGGGATTTTTGAGTCAATACTCCATTGTACTGCTTGTTGAATCGCAACTAATTCGGAGGTGAATACAGATAATGTGGGATCTAATTTTATTTGTTTTTCAATGTTTAATTCTGGTACGACAAAAGCGGCCCCTACAGTTCGATTCTCGGGGTCCTTACTGCCGTCAGTGAATATCTTGGTGCAGTTTGAGTAGTTTTTCTATATGGGCTATACTAGTTGCCCTCATAATGATTGCGTCCCCATCTTTTTTGGGACCTAAGGCATCGTGTAGATCTGATGAAGGTGGGGTTATATGTAAACCCCACTTACCGAGATGGTAGGGTGGAGTAATGTTATGGTTGATGTTATGCTCCTTCAATAGTTTTCGAATTTCGACAGTACAAGGATAAAAAATTTTAGCTCTTTTTGTAGTTAAGCAGCCAAAGTCATCAGCTGATTAACAGGGAGGTTATTCCTAAGTGGAGATGATCTAACCCAGTATTTCAATATTAGCTCCTCCCGTCTAAGCGAAAGGGGTAGGACACTACATTCCACCTCTAATGCTGGGATTGGCGTTGTTCTATAAGCTATGGTTGCGATTCTCAGAGCTTCATTTTGTATAATATTGAGTCGTCCTAATTGGATCGTGGGGATAGTGTTGAAAGCCTGTGCCCCATAGTCTAACTTACTTAGTATTAAAAAAAAAAAGGTAAGAGAAAAGTCCAGGGAGTGCCACAATCACAAACCGCAGCCCTTCCCAAACCCCAAGAGGAAGAGGAAACCGACAAATCTAAACAAGCACAAACCAAACAAACATACGAAAAGCTCTCTCTTCCCCAAGCGAGGTAATCGCAATACTAAAAGGACTGAAAAACACAAGAAAAAAATAGTGTCAAGTGGAAACTGTCAGTTTTAGTGTCCTAACTTTTTCTGCTGAAAATTATTGCCTTGGTCTTGTCTGGAAATACCTTTACTCTCCAAAATGTGGCCTAGGCCTCTATCACGTCAAGGGCTTTTTGTATTTTTTTTAACTGCCAAATCCAGCGGAATAATGTTTCGTCCAAATCGCACCATCGTCTGCAAATTGGGATAAGGATATGCCTGCTAAGTCGTTCAAAGCTTAGTCTTCGTTGGTCACACAGGTCTAATTGTAGGTTCTGTCGTGTGCAGACTCGTATCGCAATTTAGATGCTTTTTGATAATCTTCAAAATTCTCCTAGTTCGTAAACTGCGCTGATGACTTAAGACGTGACTGTGACGAGGATGAAAATCGAGAATTGGCTAGGTTAATAATTACCATCTTTTGATGAATAGTTTCCATCATGAAAACATACGTATATAATTTTGACCCCCCCCCCCCTTAAACCCACTTTTATATAGTGAAACTGGGTTTTACAGGGGTATACATTATTTTTCTTATTTCTGTTCAAATTTGTTTTGTTTGCTTTATTCGGGCTTTACGTTGCTTTCAACAATCTTTCAGTCATATCGCGACAGTGTCTGGATGTGGCAGGGAGCTCAATGCTCACTCTTAGAGTGCTGCCTCACTGAAATATCACGCCCCAGACACTTGACTGGTATTCTACCAAGTTACATTATACTGACACTGAGCTGACCAGTTCTGATTCCTAGCTCTACTTTCTTAATGCTGACGCCAAGCGAAAGAGCAGCTAGTATCATTTTTAAAGTCTTTGGTATGACTCGGCCGGTGATCGAACCAGCAACCTCCCGGTCACAAAGCGGACGCTCTACCAACTGAGCCACTGTACCGGTTTCTGCTCAAAAACATAGATTGTGGGTACTCGTTAGAACCGCCTCTAACGAGTACCCACAATCTATGTTTTGAGCAGATATATGAAAAGTATCAGAGTTTTTTATCTGAAAATTTTCAGTTTTTGGAGGTGAAATTTTCTATACATTTGAGTAGGCGTGTTTTCGTGATGAGGTTTATAATTACCATCTTTTGATGAATAGTTTCGATGTTTATTTAGGATGTTGTCTTTGCTTGTCAGATGGTACTTTGTTGGCGATTTGATCAGTATCAGTATATAACCACGTATTGCTTATCGGACTTATCGACAGCATAATAGTCCCCCGATAAACAAATGCCACCACATGGGTTCATATTGTGAAATATTCACACAATTTTACAGTGTGTCTTCCCTTCTGAAAAGGAGGCCACTTATTCTAAAAAGAAAGAATTTGCTCCCCTTTAAACAGAAAGCCTCAAATGTTGTCTCCCAACTTTTATGACTTCCTGTTTGCTTTTGTGCATACCAAAACCTTTCTGAAAAGTGGTCTACTTTAATAGGAAAGAATTTGTTCCCATAAGGAGCAAACCACCATGAAAACATGCCTATATAATTTTGACCCCTCTTAAACTCCAATTTTATATAGTAAAACTGGGGTTTACAGGAGTATTTTTCGTATTTCTGCTCAAAAACATAGATTGTGGGTTCTCAGAATCGCCTCGTCGAGGCGGTTCTAACGAGTACCCACACTCTATGTTTTAAGCAGAAACATGAAGAATATCAGAATTTTTTATCTGAAAATTTTCATTTTTCGGTGGTAAATTTTCAGTATATTTAAATAGGCATGTTTTCGTAATGTTTTCTTTTAGTAAAAAGCTCTTTTTAGAAGAGAGGCATAAAAAATAATTTGAATGGTTTACAATGACGTGTAACCTTAAAAAATAAATCTTTAATTCTAATTGTTTCTTTAATTTCTTAAATAAATGTTCACAAGATAAGATTGCGCTACGCTGACAGATGTTCCGTGGGTGTATGATGGAATCATAATTAAGTCCCACTAAGCGTAAATGTGTTAAGCGAAAATGTGCGGACAGTGAAGGCCCAGATCGTCTGAGCAGGTTATACACTGACCACTGACACAATTGGATACTACGAACTGTGTGAATGGAGAACAAGACTTGGATAATACTCTGCACATGCGCAGGATGTTCTGAATCTGCGCAATTAGCACATGTTCGATGGCACTTATTCGCTTGATGTGACCCATACAAATATCTTTGTTTAAAGGTTCAATAGTAATATCTTTTAATCTGACCTACAGTTGTGATGGTGATGATAATGGTAAAACAACAGAATAAAATGGACAAGTGTGTGTTACAATCTGTTACCCAGCGTCATTTGAAGCTTGTTGCGAAAAGAAAAAAAAAAAAACCGGAATTTTTCATCCGAAAGCAGCGATGATCAAGACCAGCTTTGTACCAACACTGGCTGGTTAGAGTCGTAAATGTGCGTGCACACAACAGAGCAGCCTTGCAAAATGCAAATGCTATATATTTGAGATGGTTTCCAGATGCGCAGTCCAAGGATTTGCTGTTCGAAAGAAGAAGATATAATGTTGATTTTCGTGCCGCAGGCCTGGCCTCTGGTACTATAAATTACCCAGCACAACCATTAACGAGAAACATATCCTTTTGAAAGCCATAACTCGGTAAGTCTTACTTAATTGTTTTCGTATTTTAGGGGAAAGGATGCGCTTTCAGGGAAGGCAACTCTGTCAAAATGTTGTTGTCTCCCATCTGAAAAGGTGTCTACTGTAAAAGGAAAGAATTTACTCCTTATAGGTTTGACTGTAGGAAAGCAAACAGGAAGTCGCAAATGCAGTTTCTTTTGTAAACATTTGAGGAAAGGCTACCAAAAATCTATTCACCTGACGAATTTTTTGCAAGTCATCGTAGTCGTTGCTAGGGTAACCAACCTGAAACATACATATGAAACGTTTGGTAGTATAGTTCGTAAACGCAGCGTTTCATTTTACTTAATTTAAAGAACTTTCCCTAGTATCTATACGATCTATAGTAAATGGCAATTCAAAATTAATGTGTGTAAGTCGTATAAAATTAAATGTCAAGTTCTATTTTCTTTGAATAGTAATATTTTTTTTTAAATTTTTGTGTGCTTTTATCCATAGTCAGACAGTTAATGTTGCAACATTTCTAATATGCGTGTAGAAAATAATATTTACTGGACAATTTCATAAATAATAAAAACAACTCTCAACTATTTCTGAGGTCATCACGAAAACACGCCTATATAATTTTGACCCCCTTAAACCCCACTTTTATATAGTAAAACTGGGGTTTACAGGGGTATACATGATTTTTCTTATTTCTGCTTAAAAGATAGATTGTGGGTACTCGTTAGAACCGCCTCGTCGAGGCGGTTCTGAGAACCCACAATCTATGTTTTTGAGCAGAAATACGAAAAATACTCCTGTAAACCCCAGTTTTACTATATAAAATTGGAGTTTAAGAGGGGTCAAAATGTTTTGAGCAGACATAAGAAAAATATCAGAATTTTTTATCTGAAATTTTTTCATTTTTTGGTAGTAAAATTTTCAGTATATTTGAATAGGTGTGTTTTCGTAATGTATAAAACGGGAAATCAGTGTTGTGTAAAAGGGGCGGGGGTGGGGGTAGGAGTCAGAAATTATGGGAAGGTTACGCGATACTGAATATTCGGAGCCCGCACTGCGGGGTGGGGTCAGAAATTATGGGAAGGGTCAAGCACTGAATATTCGGAGTCCGCATATTTGACAAGAATACTTTTTAGTTCTGTTGCGACTTAATCTTAACTATTTTCAGGGCAAGTTCAGACGATGACGAATCGGCGATAGTTTTCTTATTTGTCCCAGAAAACAGGCTTTGACATTGTATGCAGATAGTCCCATAAGCCTGAAATGTCAAAGCCTTTTTTTTCTAAGAAACATAAGAAAAATATTTCAACATGTCGTCTGCGGGTTTTTACGCAGCATGAAGATTTTGTATTTGCATCTCTGTGATATAATTTTAATAGTTTGTCTTTATATATGTGTCAACCATGACGGCCATAACAGACCTGTTATAAAATCATCTTATTAATCCATGCATCTTAAGAGTCACGCCAATATCAATGCACCAGACTTTAATTAGAGTGAAATTATTTTAACAAAGTTTATAACTTTTTTTTTCATTTTTACAGCGAGCATCTTTTAAATAGTCTGTTTAAGATTTAATTTGCAACTTCTAAAACTTTTGTGATACTTCAATTGCTTTTAATATTGTGTACATGTGTCTATATGTTTTAACGTACGTCTGATTGCTAACATTTGTTTATATGTTTTTACGTCTGTTTGTTGAATATTTACAATTGTCATTCTTAACAGTGAGGACCATATGTTAGACTGGCACTCGTGCCAAATATGTTATCCTCTTGTAATAAAGTTATCATTTTTATTATTAATTATTTTTGTTCATTTAGAGGTTGATATTTCTGCCTGGCAGTTGACAATGAAGACGACGGTAACACTTTTTGGTGTGGTATGCCTTTTCCTGTTAGTAAGCGCTGGCAGAAAAATGAAGAAACGAGTGGTAGCTCTAGAAGCCGCTATCGGTGACATGAAGATGTCACTCAACGACTTGGAAAAGTCTCGTGAATTCTTGCTATCGACGATTAATGTCAAACTGTCTGAATTGAAGTCCGAGTTTGTCAGCTGCTGTGAACCGGAAGAGGAGACAGGTATGCCGATTTCACCTTTACCGCTTATTCATAAGACGACAAACATATTGCGAATTTAATTTATGTGGAAAGCGCCACGCAAAACATGACTTTCTGAAAGTTGTCAAAAATAGAGTAGAGCATGGGTGCGCAGAAAAACAAACAGGAGGTCATAAATGTTTTCCAGAAAATAAGATTTGACTATTTGCATGAAAGGTCAAAGCCTATTTTCTGAAAAAATAAATAAATAAATAAATAAATAAATATTTCAAAATGTCGTCTGCTGATTTTTCTACTCAGACTGCTGGAAACAAATAGGTAGTCTTAGAAGTTTTCCAGGAAAATAGGCTTTGACCTTTCACTAAAATTGTTTCGGAGACAATGTGCATAGACAGTCAAAGCCTATATTCTGGAAAAAAAATAATTATTTCAAAATGTCGTCTGCTGGCTTTTTTACCCAGAGTGCTAAAACAAACTGGAAGTTATAAAAAATTCCCAGAAAATAGATTTTGACCTGTTATGCAAATTAATTTGCATGAAATGTCAAATCCTATTTTCTAAAACAAAAAAAGAAAGAAAGATATTCAAAATGTCGTCTGCTGATTCGACATAGTTGGTAGATTTTATGTCATGCTATCAACTGTTTGTTCGTCTGCACACCTATATACTCTACCCTGCTTTCGACAGCTCTCAGAAAGTCGTTTTTTTACGTAGCCATCACGAAAACACGCCTATTCAAATATGTTGAAAATTTTACCACCAAAAAATGACAATTTTCAAATAAAAATTCTGATATTTTTCATATTTCTTTTCAAAACATAAATTGTGGGTACTCGTCAGAACCGCCTCGCCGAGGCGGTTCTAACGAGTACCCACAATCTATGTTTTTTAGCAGAAATAAGAAAAATAATGTATACCCGTGGAAACCCCAGTTTTACTATATAAAAGTGGGGTTTACGGGGGTCAAAATTATATGGGCGTGTTTTCGTGATGATTAAATACTCAGAAGCAGTAAATTCGCAAACTTGTTTTTCACGAATCAGCGCAAAATCTCTTGTGGTAACTACCTATACACAAAAAGTTATATACTATTCCATTAAGACCAAAATGCTACACGAAATTCATCTCCTAGGAAACGATGCACAAGTAATGACAAACCATAATTTCAGGAAACTTGACTCCTCTGAAATGCCGTGGGTAAAATCAGCTGACGACAAATTGATGACAATTGATTTTATTAAACTATAAAAAATAGTCGTTGATATTCTGAAATGCCGTTGGTAAAATCAGATGACAATAGATTTTATCATCACGAAAACATGCCTATATAATTTTGACCTCCTTAAACCCCCATTTATATTGTAAAACTGGGGTTTACAGGGGTATACATTACTTTTCTTATTCCTGCTCAAAACATAGATTGTGGGTACTCGTTAGAACCGCCTCACCGAGGCGGTTCTAACGAGTACCATGATCTATGTTTTGAGCAAAAATATGAAAAATATCAAGAGTTTTTTGTCTGAAAACTTTCAGTTTTTGGTGGTAAAATTTTCAGTATATTTGAATAGGCGTGTTTTCGTAACGTAAAGTAAAAATTAGTCGTTGATATGTAAGCCAGAACATGAGAAAACTCACCTTCTGACATGTGCGCCCCACGAAGACTAAATCAGCCTGGGCATCCGCGCAGACTGACAAGGGTCTACGTTGTCGACATGAAGAAACTTTGCATTTTTATCTATCCTAAATTCGACCAGTGAAGATTCTGATCAGACTGCGCGAATGCGCAGGCTGAGCTAAATCTTCGCTGGGTGCTCATGTCCGAAGGTACGTTTTCTGACGTTGTGGCTCATTTCGTGTTTAAGAAGCTTGTAAAAGGAGTTTCGTGATCTGGATCCAGTTGTTCAAAGCGTCGTTAACTTAACAAACTTGTTAGTGGCCAGAATGTTAACTGATCTAGTAAGTACAATATCTAATTCACAGGTATTTTTACTGAAAAAAAATGTGAGCAGCTTTTGCAAATGCAAAAGCTACTCACATTTTTTTCAGCAAAATAATAGCGTACATGCCATATTCAAGGATCAAAGTTTTAACGATACGTTAATTAACGTCATCATTAGTTTGGAACAACTGGGCCCTGGTGTATTTGCTTCGGTTATTTAGGAATAGTGGGATATTTTGTATTTTAACCTTACCATGCTGAATAATTTCAGATGCCACGCCCACTTCTAATTTTCAGCCAATCAGATTACTTGATACAGGTTGTTGATACAAATTCACATACTTACGACAAACAGTGTAGCTCCAGATAAGTTGACTTCTACAGAACTGATTTGGATCTACACTGTTTGCAAAGGCAGGTCATATCCGAATTCAGCAGAATAAGGGTTAATATAAGTATAGAATATGCAGTAAAATAAAACTATAAAAGTTTGTCTTCGGAAATAAAGAACACACAAAAGAACGAAAATTGAAGACTTGGTTTTATCAAGGCTCTCCATATGCTGCATACGATCCTAGCGTCGACTTTAAAAAAAATAAAAGCGATATTCGATTTTCAGAGTGACGATAATGTTATCAATGATCCCAAAGGAAACAAGAAGCATCTTAAAAAAAGAAGATAAGCGACGAAAAATTGTATATAATGTTTGCAATTGAGTAGGTGCCGGGCCTAATCATGTGGGATATAAACTCATGGATGGCTTAGATGACGAACTACCCAAATTATGGTGCGTCTAAACACCCAATGCATACAAACATACCGTTTCAATCGGAAAGCCACCGACTGCATTCCATTATTCACGTTAAACAGAGTTAAATGGCAGGAAGTGTACTTTGGTTTAGTTCTTTGAAACATTACATGCCACTGCATTATTTAATCACCCAAAAAAATGACTAAGCTTTTTATAAAGCTAACCTTATAAATCTATAGCGGGCCGTTATCGGCCGTCACCTACCCTAACGGGTCGATAACGGCCCGCTATAGATTTACAAAGAATGCTTACTGGGTATTTACAGAAGCACACTAGTAAAATTGAAAAAAAGGGAAATGTGGATTTTATAAAACAGTTGATTCTTTCTTCTGTAGTTCTGGTTTATATTTTTTTTAACATTTATAGTGATAATTTTAAAAACTAGATATCAAACATACCAAAAACACAGTCGACATTAATAATACTAAAAAATAACGCTTTACGCAAAATATGAGTATCTCACGACATAATTATACTGTTTTCCACATTGATATAACACCAGCTGTGAAGCAAAATAAAAAAAAAAGGTTGCTATTGGGAACAAACTGCAATGTAAAACTTCAATGACTCGAAAACCGATGGCTCGCTTACCTTCGCTGATTCGGACTCGTTTTTATGTCCTTAGCAAATTCAACCGATAGCTCAAGCAAAAATATATAGATATGTTTTAGGAAGTTTTTCTTATTTTAGCATGAAAACGCATATCGTGTGTATTCATAAGAATCGTACCATTTTTAAAAGTAGAAGATCGAAAATGCATCCCTTAATTATCCCTATCTGCCTCTTGACCTGGTGCTATGATTAACTCTTAGTGGCTCGAACTAACCATGTCAAGCACAAATAAATCGACTGTACCTGGGAGATTTGGGATAACTACTTAGATATTGTGAGATATTTTGCAGAATTTAGGTTGGATATAGGAGCTTGCAATTACCCTTAAAAGCCTCAAAAAGAAGATTAGTTTAACTTATCTAAATGCCATAATAATAGAGAGGCAAATATGCGGTATCAAAAAACCTAGCGGTACTAAAAAAGGTAAGAGAAAGTCCAGGGAGTGCCACAATCACAAACCGCAGCCATTCCCAGACCTCAAGAGGAAGAGGAAACCGACAAATCCAAACAAGCACAAACCGAACAAACGTACGAAAAGCACTAAGATTAGCTCTCTCTTCCCCAAGCGAGGTAATCGCAATACTAAAAGGACTGAAAAACACAAGAACAAAATGACACACGCAAAGACATACAACAAATCGCCTCGTAGAATAAACTACAAGCAACAAAGAGTAAGACTAACACCGGGACCACCGCCTTAGAACGGTCAGTAGAGCAAACCACCGAGGGGTTTAAAGCACTTTTACAGCTAGCTAACTTCACCCTGGGTCCCTATGCTACTCTTAATACAGAAACACATAAAAATTCGGTTCGCATAAAGGCTCCCAACTCGTCAATGCATCAAAGCGAAAACATAAAAAACAAATTAATCACTATAATAAACAAAGACGAGTACTCATGGCTAATTCTACTGTATGCCAGAGTAAATGAAAACCAATAGTTGAACCACGGCGGGCCAAGCCAAAGACATACCGTCAAGCCCCAACCCACTGGTTAAAGTTTTACGAAGAGACCGTCATTGAGTCTGAGGCCCGAACCGCCGTCGTGCAATTAAAGAGTGAAGCATAGCCATCAACAATGACTGGGTTGACAACTAGGCATGCAGTCTGACGCATAATATCCAGGCTATAACCAATTCTTTTATAACGGTTAATACGTTTTCTGAATTGCTCCGAAAAGTTAGATTTACCTATAATTTTTCTAAATCTGTACACTAAGTCACCGTAAAATTCTGGTTCCGATATACCTTGTTGCAGAAGTGTTTTCAGACTGACGCTATATTTTTCTAACAAGGCACGTCTGCGATAAAATTTCGAAAACGCCTTACGAAGTTTAAAATAACGATAGCCCTGCCTAAGAAGTTTGGCAGTAAGGGTTTTATTACGGTAGTTAAAGTCATTAAGATTTGAAGAAGCTCTGGCGAATCTAATAAGTTGAGATATGTATACCCCATATGAGGTACGCCGGGTGACTTCGCCATCCAGAAAAGAGAAATTGACTATATCTAAGCCTAAGGATTGTCAAGCTCAGTTTTCTTGAATATCCATATATATTGTCGAACTTCAGTAGCTCGAACATCATTGGGACCATGCCTTTTGTTCTAGACATGGGTAGTTCGGGTCACTGGTCAATCAGAGTGCCAGAGCAGGAGGCAAATAGCGATACCTAAGCTTTTCAAAGACACGCCTATTGAAATATACTGAAAATTTTACCACCAAAAACTGAAAATTTTCAGACAAAAAAATCTGACATTTTTCACATTTCTTCTCAAAACATAGATTGTGGGTACTCGTTAGAACCGCCTCATCGATGCGGTTCTAACGAGTACCCACAATCTATGTTTTCGAACAAAAATAAGAAAAACAATGTATACCTCTGTAAACCCCAGTTTTACTGTATAGAAAAATTGGGTTTAAGGGGGTCAAATTTACATAGGCATGTTTTCGTGAAGGGGATGTCTTTCAAATCTTCTATAAAATAATGGTATGTTGGGTTCGGGCAATTCTAATGAATACATACAGCATACATTTATCATGATAAGATAAGAAAATTTCTCTTAATATCACGAAATATTTGTTGTTTTGGGAGGTTATAGGAAGAATTTTTTAGAGACTCAAAGACGAGTTCGAATCAGCCACGGTACAGGAGCCATCGATGTTCAATTCATTTAACCATTGTTATGCTGAATATATTAAGATGCTATGCCCACTTCTAATTTTCAGCCAATCAGATTACTTGATCTAGGTTGTTGATACAAATTCACAAACGTAATGGCAAACAGGGCAGATCCAGATCAGTTGGCTTCTGAAGAAGAAGCCAACTGACCTAGATCTACATTGTTTGCAAAGGCAGAGTATATCAGGGTTCAGCAGGACTAGGGTTTACTGTATGTATCTCATTTACTGTTATAAATGTTATGAATGTTACTGCTATGACAATCAATTAATTAAATGCAACCGGTAAGCCATTACAAATCAATAAACATATTAGTAGATCCACAGAGTATTTTCTTATTATTTCCAGCATTGTAGAATTATCCAGATATTTTTTTTCCTATATAAAAATCGTATGCTGTTATATATTACACGCATGTTAAAGGCTTACTTCATTATATACTGTTTGGTTTTCTCTGTAACAGGCCCACACAGAGAGATCAAAGTGATTTGTGAAAATGTTCAGGGCCACATCACCTGTCCTGATGGCAAGACATTGAACCTACTGTCCGCCTCATACGGTCGATCGTCGCAAGGGATCTGCCCACATCGCGAATCAACAACAAGAATCACAAACTGTCGCTCCTCCAAAGATATTCTCTCCATAGTTAAGAACGAATGCGATTCGACGTCGTGTACGATTACACCGAGCAATGGTTTATTCCAAGGCGATCCGTGTGGAGGAACCTACAAGTACCTGACAGTGGAATATGAGTGCAATGATCAGGGTGAGTAATAGGCCGACCAAATTGACCTGTCGGTTTGACCGTCTACGAATACTTCTTATACTTCTGTATCTCCACAGAGCAGGATTCTAGGAAAACTACCATGACACTACCAAGAAAACTGGCCGCCACACACAGCCCACCATCCACCCGAGAAAATTGCTCCCAGCCCATATATTTATGTTATGAATTCGATGAACTAATTGCTTTTGAAAACAAATAATAAATCTATTTTCATGTTTCACAGAAAACTATTTCGGCTCCTCCATGCGCCTCATCTAAAAGATAAAATTTGCTATAGATATCAGTCTTTTGTACTATTTTTTTTTAAATTCATTTTCAGCACATCTTTTTATGGTACACCTACCTATACGGGGATAGTTTTCCGTGAGGTAGTTTTCCTGAAATCCAGAACAGGAATCTCATAACTATTTTCTCTTCCCATACAAAATGGTAAAATTTCACTTATAGAAGATAACATTTTATTGCATATTAGCTAAATTATCCGTTATTTATGTACTTTCTTTAATTGTTTTCTGTAGGTTCATATGATGCTTTCTCTACGGTAAGATATAATCTATACAGAGAAGGAGCGTCTGCGTAGATCCTGATCTATATTATTTTCCATGTCTTAGCGCCAGTCCGTTTACAGCTTGAAGGCGCATGATCACTAGTTTTATTTATTATATCGCACTTGAAATTCCCACAAAAAATTATATTTTTACCATGCCCCTGCCAAGGTGATAAGCAAAACAAAACAAAACAAAACAAAAAAAAAAAATCGCATGCTAGGCTGACAGTCAAAAAAAAAAAAAAAAAAAAAATCACATGCGCAGCAGAGGATGCGCGTATGGTTCGTTGTCAACCCCTCACTTTTATTCTATTCTAAAATTTGCAGGGAGCTGCATGCAGAGCGCCTAGGTATTTAGAATTTAGTTTAACCATATTTTATTGCAAATTCAATAATGCATTTGGATTGGGTCTTACGTTCTCACAACATTAGTTACGGCCCTTCCCATACAACATGAACATCAACATTTTAAACAAATCACATGATGATGCTAGAACAAATATCAATAAACAGCAGACAAAAGTATGTTTCATGTTACAAGGCAAACGATAATCATAACAGAGAGAGAGAGAGAGAGAGAGAGAGAGAGAGAGAGACAGACAGAGAGACGCCATTGTTTGAATCTCGAGAACTGTAGGCATATTTTACATGAGAATGTAAGTGTTAAATCTATTTGAAGATTTTATATATTGTCGAACAGCTCTAAACAAAGATATATTTTTTTCCTCTGAACATTTTGGATCACCAAATAAAAGTTTCTCTAAATTCAGTGGATGACTGTTTCTAGTTGTTTGAGAAAAATATGCCTTTGGTTTGTGTAATTACTGCATTGAAAGAAGAAATGATAAACATTTTTAATACTATTTTGACAGAGACATGACGGATGATCTCGTATGTGATAAGCAAATAAATCATTGTTTAAGTTGCTACAGATATTTCTAATTCTCGCGTGTAATACTGTAAGGTACCCGTCCCCCGTGAAATAATAAGAAGGTTCTACGTGAGTATTTAAGGTCATGATACCAAAGCCGTAATCCAAACTCATAAATCCATAAACGAATGACGAATCAGAATGTTCAGACCAACAGACATGGACCCCAGAACAAAGGGTGTAATCAGGCGTCCACGGATAGTAAGCATTACTTGGTAAACAAGCTTCGCCCACCATGCCCATAGGCCTGAACGAAGGAAATATCGGTAAAAGCATATGTCCGGGATTTTGGAAGTCAACTTATGGCGCGTCACTGGCAAAAACATCAGAAACAATTCTGGAAACTGCCACATTGTAGGGATTGACTAGATCATGATGTCTCCCACATAGAACTTCTTAAGTGTTGCTACCAGTTTGGTTTTTTGATACCCCTGGCTCAACAACTTTGTAGTGAGCACTTTCCCACGTTCCATGAAGTCCTGATAATTTGAACAGGTTCTGGCATAACGGATTAACTGTGAAACGTAAACGCCGTATGCTGGTGCAGAAGGGATATTACTGCTCAGGAATGGAAAGTTAACAATGGGAAAATTGAAGTCATCCCGTTTGTCGTTAAGCCTAGTAGTAAGCTTTCCATTGTCAATGTAGAGATAACAATCCAAGTTTGAGGAGGAGGCTGCAGTCTCCGTTGTTTCCTTTATTTCAAGTTCACGTGGATACTCTGCAAATTTTGTGTTTTTCAGAGACAATACATCATCTATCTATCTGTAGGTGAAATTGAATTGTTGTGCGAGGTGTTTCTTGCCTGCTTGGAGGAGACTTTGCCTGCTTGGGGCTTGACGATATGTCTTTGGCTTGGCCCGCCGTGGTTCAACTATTGGTTTTCATTTACTCTGGCATTCAGTAGAATTAGCCATGAGTACTCGTCTTTGTTTATTATACTGATTAATTTGATTTTTATGTTTTCACTGAGTTGGGAACCTTTATGCGAACAGAATTTTTATGTTTCTGTATTAAGAGTAGTATCGGGACCCAGGGTGAAGTTAGCTAGCTGTAAAAGTGCTTTAAACCCCCCGGTGGTTTGATAATCACAAACCGCAGCCCTTCCCAGACCCCAAGAGGAAGAGGAAACCGACAAATCTAAACAAGCACAAACCGAACAAACGTACGAAAAGCACTAAGATTAGCTCTCTCTTCCCCAAGCGAGGTAATCGCAACACTATAAGGACTGAAAAACACAAGAACAAAATGACACACGGAAAGACATACAACAAATCGCCTCGTAGAATAAACCACAGAACAACAAGGAGTAAGACTAACACCGGGACCACCGCCTTAGAACGGTCGGTAGAGCAAACCACCGGGGGGGTTGAAGCACTTTTACAGCTAGCTAACTTCACCCTGGGTCCCGATACTACTCTTAAAGATAAATACATAAAAATTCGGTTCGCATAAAGGCTCCCAACTCAGTCTATGCATCAAAGTGAAAACATAAAAATCAAATTAATCACTATAATAAACAAAGATGAGTACTCATGGCTAATTCTACTGTATGCCAGAGTAAATGAAAACCAATAGTTGAACCACGGCGGGCCAAGCCAAAGACATATGGTCAAGTCCCAACCCACTGATTAAAGTTTTACGAAGAGGCCGTCAATGAGTCTGAGACCCGAACTGCCGTCGTGCAATTAAAGAGTGAAGCATAGCCATCAACAATGATTAGGTTGACAACTAGGCATGCAGTCTGCCGCATAATATCCAGGCTATAGCCAATTCTTTTATAACGGTTAATAAGTTTTTTGAATTGCTCCGAAAAGTTAGATTTACCTACAATTTTTCTAAATCTGTACACTAAGACACCATAAAATTCGGGTTCCGATATTCCTTGTTGCAGAAGTGTTTCCAGACTGACGCTATATTTTTCTAACAAGGCACTGTATCTGCGATAAAATTTCGAAAACGCCTTACGAAGTTTAAAATAACGATAGCCCTGCCTAAGAGGCTTTATTACGGTAGTTAAAGTCATTAAGATTTGAAGAAGCTCTGGCGAATCTTATAAGTTGAGATATGTATACCCCATATGAGGTACGCCGGGGGACATCGCCATCCAGAAAAGGGAAATTGACTATATCAAAATCAAAATCGTCCCGTTTATCATAAATTTTGGTGGAAACTACCATTAGATATACATAGATTCAAATCCCAAAAAGGTGCCTCGGTATCGGAAGAATTTGCTCTATTTAATTGGAGTTCTGTAGGGTATATCCGGTCCACCATTTGGTCAAAGTAAATATTGTCAATATTTAATAAATCGTCAAGGTATCTTGAAGTTTCCGAGTATTGACGATTGTTACTTACAAATGAATTTAATTTGATATTGAATTATAACAGACTGAGATTAATAGTCTGTATGTATAGAAAAAAATTGTTTTAGAAAATCAGTACATATCCACATCGATCCACAACCAGTATTGTGGGATAACAAGTAGATACATTGCATTCAATATGTAAATAGTCTAACATTATGTATACGACTGGAAGTATCGTCCGGAAAGAATGATGTAACTCTGGACTACACAAAATGTACGTTCGTTTTCTTGTGCTGAAAAATCTACATTGCAGGAGAATAGAGGTTTCGCTAAAAAGGGGAGAACATTTAATATAATTTGATCGCAAAGTTAAGAGTAGTTTACACAGTCTAGTAAGAAAGGCTTTACAGTTTCAGACTGACCCCACAAACACAAAGACGTATCAGTTTATTTTTTCTTGAATAAATGTGTTCTTAAAGACTTACTTCAGTGTATATTGTTTGGTTTTCTCTTTTACAGGTCCACAGAAAGAGAGCAAAGTGATTTGTGAAAATGTCCAAGGCCACATCACCTGTCCAGATGGCAAGACATTGAATCTACTGTCCGCTTCATACGGACGATCGTCGCGAGAGATCTGCCCACATCGCGAATCAACAACAAGAATCATAAACTGTCGCTCCTCTAAAGACATTCTCTCCATAGTTGAGAATGAATGTGGTGCGGCGTCGTGTACGATTACACCGAGCAATGGTTTATTCCAAGGTGATCCGTGTGGAGGAACCTACAAGTACCTTACAGTGGAATATGAGTGCAATGATCAGGGTGAGTAAAACGCCGACTAAATTGACCTGTCGCTGTGATCTTTTTGTTATAATAGTTATAAGTATAGGCTTATTCTCTATTGAGCAAACAGGCATTACCTGATACCTGTTTCACGTGGAATACAAATTTTCTGAATGCCATGCCAAAATTATACAGTGGACGTATCCTGGTAATAATAAACATAAAAGTCAAAGTAAGAGGTGAATTTTTCGATCTAAACATCGATGAAAATGAAATTTCAGTCGCGTGTTGATGACCTTAGTTTCGGTTTTCATTCCTTCACCATATCTGTTAGGACATACCGTCAGGGCAAACCAAGAAGTATAGACCCACTGTGTACAGACCGTATATCACGACGTCTGATCTGGGTCTACACTGTTTGCTACTGATTCATTAGTTTTCAGATTGACACAGCTAGGTTAACACTTATTTGTCACAATTTGATTGGTCCGGAGCAATTTGAAAGCGACATACCTCTATGCATACTTCTTATACTATTATAAATCCACAGGGCAGGACTCAAGGAAAACTACCAAGAAAAGTCCCTTCCCACCCCCAACGACTCCCCCTCCCCTCTCCCAAGAAAATTGCCCCAGCCCATATATTTATGTTATGATTGGGTGAACTAATTCATTTTGAAAACAACGAATCTTTTTTCATGTTTTACAGAAAACTATTTCGGTTCCTCCATGAACCTCATCATGCGGTGATGGCAAATTTTATCTGCCATAGATATCATCGCTATAGCATTTTTTATACTATTCTTTTTTATTTTTAAGCAAATCTTTTTGTGGTGCATCTACCACTTTTATTGGCACTTATTTTTGTTTCGGATTGAGCACATCTTTTAGTTGTGCAATATGCACATCTTGTTTGGTGCTTTTATTGTTTCATGTATAAACTTCGCTTTCAGATATACATGCGTCATACGTGTTATTAAATGTTGTGATTAACAAAGCATTCATGAGGAATAATTTAAAGCAACTGCAGTCAATAAAAATGGAGTCAGTTTTCCCCATAATGTTGTAATGAAACGTAATAATAATAATAATCAGCACCATCAGCACCACTATCACCATAATAAAAATAATAGTGTTGTCAAGAACAGCTATACCATCAGTTTAATGTTTGGACGTGGGGTCAAAGGGTGCGGGGGCGGTGTGTGTGTCTGTGTGTGTGTCTGTGTGTGTGTGGGGGGGGGCAATTTTCTAGGGGTTAGTGTGGGGGGGGGGAGGGGGAAAATTTTCTCTTGGCAGTTTTCGGTAAGGAGCGGGGGGGGGGGGGGGGGGGGTGCAGGAATCTCGGAACTATTTCCTCTTCGCGCAAATTTCTTAAATCAGCTATTTTACCCATATTTTCTACGTAAATATGATCTAGTCGGAATTTTAAGAAATGAATATATTTTTTTAGGGATTTTATTGAAGTGTAAACGCCGGTGAATGTCTGGTGTTTAGCGTCAATTCCCACATTTCCGTAATTTCTCTTATCTATGTGCTCCTGGGATAATTACAACACAACTTCAAATAAAATTTGGGATAATTACAACACAACTTCAAAATAAAATTTGCCACATTGAAATTAATAAAAAAAAAACAAAAAAAAAAAAACAAAAAAACAAAAAAAACATGAATTGGATAAGAACTGGTTTTGAACAAAATGATTCATAATTAACAAATTTCTGTCATAAAATGCTTAAAGTTTAGTGGGTACCCCGAACAAATTTCAAACCCATGACAATGATGTCAATAAAATTAGAAGTATTGGTCATGCGCCAATATAATTTCCAGTAAGTTTAGTTTGTAGTTGTGGTCATAAATCCGTAAACGAATGACGAATCCGAATGTTAAGACCAACAAACATGGACCCCAGACTAAAGGATGTAATCAGGCGTCCACGGATAGTAAGCATTACTTGGTAAGCAAGCTTCGCCCACAATGCCCATAGGTCTGAACGAAGGAAATGTAGGTAGAAGCGTATGTCCGGGATTTCGGAAGTCTACTTATGGCTCGTCATTGGCAAAAACATCAGAAGCAATTCTGGAAACTGCCACATTGTAGGGATTGACCAGTTCATGATGTCTCCCATAGAGCTTCTTAAGTGTTGCTACCAGTTTGAATTTTTGATACCCCTGGCTCAGCAACTTTGTAGTGAGCACTTTCCCATTCTCCATGAAGTCCTGATAATTTGAACAGGTTCTGGCATAACGGATTAACTGTGATACGTAAACGCCGTAAGCTGGTGCGGAAGGGATATTACTGCTCAGGAATGGAAAGTTAACAAAGGGAAAATTGAAGTCATCCTGTTTGTCGTAAAGCCTAGTAGTAAGCTTTCCATTGTCAATGTAGAGATAACAATCCAAGTATGAGGAGGAGGCTGCAGTCTCTGCTGTTTCTTTTATTTCAAGTTCACATGGATAGATGAATTTCAAATACTCTGCAAATTGTGTGTTTTTTAGAGACAATACGTCATCAATATATATCTATAGGTGAAATTGAATTGCTGGGCAAGGTGTTTCTTTCCTGCTTTAAGGAGACTCTGTACAAACTCCGCCTCATACGAGTATAAAAACAAAAGTCGGCAAGCAACGGCCACAGTTAGTACCCATCGGTAATCCGATTGTTTGCTGAAATATCCGTCCGCCGAACTCCACAAAAATATTGTCGATTAGATATGTCAGCATTTTTATGACATCTGCATCTGAATATTGTTGTGGTGCATCAGAGTGATCCCGAACGAAGTATGTTTCTTTGCAGCCAATGACAACATACTGAAAGCGACGGTTACCATTCTTATGGAAGAAACACTGGTTGATAATTTAGATTTCAATTTATCATAGCATAGTTGTGTAAAGGGCAGAGAAATCGAAAGATTTTATACTGTTGACGGAATGAAGAGATTGTGCCTTTAGGTTTTCTAAAAGCTTTTTTTCAGGATCCACATCAGATTAACACCACTCCCGGCATATGCAGTGTCACAATACTTCTGAAGGCCTTCTTTAACTGCAAGTATATTGAGGTTCTTTAAATAAACAAATCAAATTAAAAGATTGGAGTTATGCTTGCATACCTAAAAATCACCCTTAAGTATAGGATGTTGTGGAATTCGTAGGTCCGATTTTTCTTTTCTTTTGTTTTGTATCCGAACAATAAATATTTTGTAAAATATGTCAACCAAAAACTATGTCATAATTTGCGAGCATAGCTGCTCAACCTTATGTGGCGTGAAAATAAGGGTTTCCAGGATACACATTGATAAAATCCACAAAAACAATTCGTTCACTAATACACTTGAGTTGTGAATCATACACGTCGTATGCTGTCATGAGGGCATCGTGATAAAACAGGTCTTCTTACGAGAACCATACACCAAGCACTTTGAACAAGGCAGACTCAGTTCATGTAGAATTCCTAGAACTACATAGATTAAAACAAGAAGTATCTTCAAAAAAAAAAAAAAAAAAAAAAAAATGGAAGCTATAAACGATGCAGAAAAGTAGACAATTTTGGCTTTTTTTTTTCAATATTATAACAGAGGTTCATAAATGAAGTCCATTTTTCATCGAAATTTAGATAGTTTCCTTGTCAAAGTCACATCCACCCACTCTGGGTAACGCTCGATACGAGGATATCTGATTGTACAGTCGTACTTCTTTTTCAGGATCCACATCTTTCTTCGTACAATATCTTATATTCGTCATTTAGATACACCACAATATAATTTTATGGAATGGCTGTCGAGTTAGAAGATATACCAGTTAAACAGCTTATTTGATTTTACCTCTTTTGCGTCTTTCGCTTTATTTTTTCTTTATTGTGGTATATTGGCTGTGATAAATGGTGAGTGAGTCTGAATTGATGTTACTGCATGCTTTTTTGTCACTATCGAGTTTTGTCGTTCATTTAATTCAGTAGTTAATGATTTTGCGTTATGTAAAAGGGGAACCAGGTGTAAAATTTCGGTATGATGAAATAAATGTTACATTCCTGAGTGAGCGATAGTAAAAACTGTCACTCTTCGGAAAACGACTATCGACTGAGGCGGAGTCGAGATCAATAGTCATATTCCTCAGGGTGACATTTTTGCTATCACCCTTTCAGGAATGCAATAATTATGTAGTGTAAATATCTGTTTCATAACATTTTTATTTTATATCTAGTTGTACAGATATTTGTTGTTGTGTTTCCAGTGGGCATACAAGACAAAGATTGTTAGAATCAGTAAAGTGAGGGTCCCCAATCCTAACACATCTGTGAGTAAGGGGTACCACTTTGGGCAGAATCTGAGTACTTGTGTCGAGTATGGTGCACAACAACAAATAGCTGTACAGCTCGTGTATGTAAATGTCAAGTTTGAATGTATTGACGATTAACACTTAGAAATGAATTTGGTAGTAAATTATAACAGACTGGGACAGAAACACATAAATAAATAGTCTGTATGAGTAGAAACAAATTTGTTTTAGAAAATCAGTACATTGCCACATTGATCACATACGCCCTTTTCCGGTCAACAACCATTACTGTGGGGATACAACAAGATAGGTTGCATTTATTATGTAAATAGTCTAACATTATCATCGGGACCCAGGGTGAAGTTGGCCGCCTGTAAAAGTGCTTTACCCCCCCCCCTCCCCCCACACACATACACACACCAAACACACATCCCGGTTGTTTATTCTACTTACCTTTCTAAGGCGGTGGTCCCGATGTTAGTCTTACACTTTGTTGCTTTGTGGTTTATTCTACGAGTCGCATTGTTTTTTGTGTCTTGCCTTGTGTTATTTTGTTCTTGTGTTTTTCAGTTTCAGTCCTTTTAGCATTGAGATTACCTCGCTTAGGGAAGAGAGAGAGTGCTTTTCATAAGTTTGTTCGATTTGCGCTTGTTTGGTTTTGTCTGTTACATCTTCCGCTTTGTGTCTGGGAAGAGCTGCGGCTTGTGATTGTGGCACTCCCTGGACTACTCTTACCTTTTTTTTATGTATACACTGTACGACTAGAAAAATCGTCCGGAAAAAATGATGTAACTCTGAACTATATAAAATATACGCTCGTTGTCTTGTTCTGAAAAGTCTACGTTGCCGCAGATTAGTTTGTTTTTGCTGAAAAGCGGAGAACATTGGGTATAACTTGATCGGGAAGTTGAGAGTAGTTTATACAGTAGTAAGAAAGATTTTACAGTTTCAGACTGACCACACAAACACAAAGACATATCAGTTACGTTTTTCTTGAATAAATGGGATCTTAAAGACTTACTTCTATGTACATTGTTTGGCTTTCTCTTTAACAGGCCAACACAGAGAGATCAATGTGATTTGTGAAAATGTTCAGGGCCATATCACCTGTCCAGATGGCAAGACATTGAACCTACTGTCCGCTTCATACGGGCGATCATCGCGAGAGATCTGCCCACATCGCGAATCAACAACAAGAATCACAAACTGTCGCTCCTCTAAAGACATTCTCTCCATAGTTAAGAACGAATGCAATTCTGAATCGTGTATGATAACACCGAGCAATGGTTTATTCCAAGGTGATCCATGTGTGGGAACCTACAAGTACCTGACAGTGGAATATGAGTGCAATAATCAGGGTGAGTAAAAGGCCGACTTTACTGACCTGTCGCTTTGACCTTTTGATTAAAATATTTGCAAGTGTATGCTTACTGCGCAAAACAGGCATTTCATGTATAGGTGAGCGAATACCTGTTTTACGTGGAATGCAAGATTTTCTGTCTTCCATGCCTTAATTGTAAAGTGGACGTATTCTGGTAAAATACAGTCGACTCTCGTTATCTCGAAGTCTAAGGGACTCTCTGAAATACTTCGAGATATCCGTATCTCGACATATTAGATTTGCAGAATTGAGAAAAAAAGATAAATCAAACAACCACATTTCACAAATGAATATGTACTTTGACCCCTGAAAATAGAGATATACTGAAAATATTTTGGAAAATAGGAGAAATTATCTTTAGGAGCAATTTCTCCTCTTTTCCAAATTAGTTTGTTACCTGTTGTCATAGTTTCATGTTAAAACAGGGACAAGATTTTCACTTCGAGATAAGCGGTAATTCAAAATAAGCGAGTTCGAGATAACGAGTCGACTGTAATCAATTAAAAGGTCAAAGAGACAGGTCAATTTGGTCGGTCTATACATTGTACACCAAATGGAATGAAAATGATATTTCAGTCGCGTGTTGATAACTTAGTTTCGGTTTTACTTTTTTGTCACCATAACAGTTGGGATGGACAGGCCAAAGCAAACCATGTAGACAAAGATCATACCGTAGCTTCTGATCTGGGTCTACCCTGTTTGTCACAGATTCAGTGTTTTCAGATTGACACAGCTTAACACCAGCCTTGTACTTATTTAGCGTAATTGGATCGGTTGAGTGCATTTTGAAAGCGGTATTTATTCTTCTATAAATCCCCTGAGAAGGTACCTCTGAACAATTTTCTTCACGCGAATTTCTAAAATGAGCTATTTTACTTATATCTTATATGCAAATGCGACCTAGTCGGAATATTAAGAAAAAATGTATTTATTCTTTGTGGATTTTGTCATGTTCAATCACCGGTGAATCGCTGGTGTTTACACATCAAAATTAAATTAATTCCTACAGTAAGTCTCACTTCACAGGAGCTGTGAACTATACACGCCGTATGCTGTAGGGCATAATGGCAAATTATGTCTTCTTACGAAAATCATACACCAAGCGCTTTGGACAAGGCATGTACAGCTCATCCAGAATTTTTCAAAGTACATACATGTGGTTAAAAACGGGCTAACAGATCATCGCCTGATCTAGCTGCATTTAACCCAGTAAGCATTTTTTATAAATCTATAGCGGGCCGCTATCGGCCCGTCAGGGTAGCTGACGGGCCGATAACGGCCCGCTATAGATTTATTAAGAATGCTAGCTGGGAAGTTTGTCTGAGCTTGAGCAAGTTGTTTGTAGAATACAAGGTGCAACTTAGAATGGTGCGTACTGGAACTAGCAAACAGTATACGGATGTTAAGGCTTCTTTTTTGATAAAAAAACCCCTTACACTGATTGAACAATAACAAACGACTGTTTGAATTTATATCAGTTTTACACAAAAGTATATTTCATTTAACTAAACACCAAATAAAATTTATCAACGACGTTTTAATGCGCTAGTGTTGAAATCGGACATGGTAAACTACCTTTTTTTCTTTTGTTTATTTTCCATCAAAATTAGGGTACATATAATCAAGGGCAGAAAAACACCAAAACATGCTGATAGACATCTTGTTTTGTGTTGTATTTTGCCAGTCTAAGGCTACTCATTAAAGTTGAGACCAAATTTGGAAGTCAAAGATTATTGTGAGGTAAGGATTTGGCCAACTTGTATAATAGAAGCGTATAGAAAAGTAATTAGGCTCCTGGTCACTGCAGCATTTACTTTATATACTCAACCAGACTTCCTGTAGAAAACGATATCCTAAACATTTGATCTGACAAACATGAGCAAGCAGTGCGGCCCAAATCTGATTGAGTCTGCACTGTTAGTGAATACGTTTTAGACACATCGTCAAGTGGTTCAATAGACGTCTCCAAAGTTAGAATAACTACGGCAAGGAATTAGATTTTAACAATACTATATTTCTATGCCCCGCTTCAAAAAGTGGCGAGGTATTATGTTATACTGTCCGGAACTTTGAGTGTCCTTCCGTCCGGGCAAACATCCAAAGTTTGGGAACAATTTTGGACATAATTATGAGGTGTTTTGAGGATTATTCCGTTTTAAATACATTAGACTAGCCCCTAAATCCAAAAATTAGCCCCTAAATTTCAGTGGAAATTTAACATTGAGGTAGCCCCTAAACCTCAAATGTTAGAACGTCCGTCTATCTGTTCGTACGTCCGTCAGCGCTTCATAATTTCGTGTCTGCTTCATAACTTTGATACCGTTTGAGAGACTTTCATGGAACTTCACACCAATGTAAAGCACCATGAGACGATGTGCAGAACATATGAGCCGTAACTCTTGTGACCTACTTTTGGAGTTATTACCCTTTGAACATTGAACATATCCATTTCGACCATGTAAGTTGTATAGGGCGGCGCCGCCATATACTACTCATGTACTTGTGTCCGCTCCATTACTCTGATACCGTTCGTGCATGATCTTTTCACAAAACTCCATACAAATGTAAACCACTATTGGACGGCATGCAGAACACATGAACCGTAACTCTGGTTTGCCTAATTTTGGATTTATTGCCCTTTGTACATTTAACATAGCCATTTCCATCATGTACTCATGTCCGCTCTGTAAGTTAATAACCGTTTGATATATTTTCATGAAATCTTACACAAATGTATAGCACCATGAGACAACGTGCAGAACACAAGAACCAAAGCTCTGTTAAACCTGCCTTTGGAGGTACGGTCCTTTGTATATCGCAAATATTGACAATAACTATCTCTATATACTATCAAGTACTAGTGTCCGCTCTGTAATTTATAAACGGTTTCAGATATTTTGATGAAACATCTTACAAATTTAAAGCTCGATAAGACGACGTGCAGGACTTATGGACCGTAACTCTGTATTGCCTACTTTTAGAGTGAATGCCCTTTAAACATCAAAATTAGCCATTTATACCATGAAATTGTGTCCACTCTGTTAGGTAAAATCGTTTGAGATATTTTCATGAAATTTCTCACAAATGTAAAGCACCATAAGGGAAGGTGCAGAACACAATAATAATAGCTCTGGTTAACCTACTTTTGGAGTTACCACCCTTTGAACATAGTAAATATTGAAAATAGCCATTTCTACCATGTACTTGTGTCAGCTCTGTAAGTTGGAAACCGTTTCAGATATTTTGATATGTAATGCATCGTTGGACGAGGTGCAGAACACAAGAGCCGTAACTCTGCTTAACCTACGTTTGAAGTTATGGCCCTTTGAACATTGACAATAGTGGTTTCTGTAATATATGTGTCCATTTTGTAATTTGAAAACGGTTTGAGATATTTTCTTGAAACTTTATGCAAATGTATATCACAATCATGTGATGTGCAGAACACAAAAACTACAACTCGGGATTACCTGCTGTTGGAATTACCACCCTTTGGACATTGTAAATACTGATCCCAGTCATATACTTGTGCCCTTTCTATAATTTGAAAATGGTTTCAGAGATTTTCTTGAAGCCTTGAGAAAATTTAAAGCAACACAAGGTGGCATGAAGAACACAAGAAACATAAGTCTTGTTTTGAGTTGTGGGTCTTTGAACATTGAATATAACAGTTCATGTGATATACTTGTTGACTTTACACGAATGTGAAGCACCATGAGACGATCTGCAGAAAACAAGAACTGAAAGTCTGGTTCGCTTTCTTTCTGAGTTATGGCCCATTGAACATTGAAAATAGTGATCTCAGTCATATATTCTTGTCAACTTTATTAAGTAAAAGACTAGTGCACCGCCCTTTGATTTCATTTTTGACAGAGTTATGGCACTTGTTTGATTTAGGTGCGGTGGCAGGGAATGGTGCACTGCTTGCAGCGCTTTTATTTTCATAATTATGTTCTGAATAAGTTTTCTCTCAGTCTGGGATATTGTAGTGTTTGTTCCTTTCTTTAACACGGAAAATCAAATCTTATTTCCCTTTCTTAAACAGGATTGTATTCCTTATTTTCATTGTAAACACATGACCAGGGATAAACAGTAACAATTAAAAAACAACTAAAACAGCAATAACACTAATATTACTACTACTAATTATAACGGGGTGGCTATTTACTGTCAGCTGTAAATACCACCCCCCGCTCCCCCCACCAAAAAAAAGACGTTTAATTGGCTATTTACAGTCAACTGTTGATAGCCAAAAAACCCGTTGAATTGGCTATTTACAGTCAACTCTTAGTAGCTAAAAAATGTTTTTAAAAACGGCTATTTACAATCATATGTATTACCAATTTGTTCTCCATCAAGGGGTAAGCATTTATCACCTTCTGCGTGACTGATATCAGGAACTATATTGTATGCTTGATATTGATGCGCATGCACTTTGTAAAGTTTGCTAAGGGCAATCAAAAAGGTAGAATTACGAAAGTTTTCACGAAAATATCAATGTTTTGCTTTATGAGCATTTTTCAGTCTTTTTTTTTTATTGAATAGCAATAAACTGTGTTGCTTCTTTCAGAAGAGAAAAAAAAAGAGCAAAAAAAAAAAAAAAAAAAAAAAAAAAAAAAAAAAAAAAAAAAAATTCTTTTAACTTGTACATGTATCACACGAAACAACTAACAAAAGCAGCAGCAACAACAAACGGGGTTACATATAACAAGTAAGAAACCTTGATTTACAGCTCCTGCAGCCAGTACGAAGATAGACCTGATACGATCAAACTGAGATGCAAAATGAAGTTAAATTATTTCTAGTGTGTCCAACATTTGTAATAAGTATGACTGGACTGTAAATAGTCATTTTAACTTTTTTTTTGCTTAGACAGTTGACTGTAAATAGCCAATTTAGACTATTCACAATCGACTATAAATTGCCAATTTAAAGTTTTTTGGCTACTTACAGTTTATATATAACCTCTTCCTGATAATAAAAATACTTGCAATTATTATCATTATTATTAAATAATATTAATAATAATAATAAATAATTATAATAATAATAATAATATCCCCGCACACGTTGTTTGTCGTGGTGTATACTGTTTTCACGTTGTCCGTCCATCCGTGTGTCCGTCTGAGTGTCCGTCCGCGACACTTTGTTTTTTTTCATAATATCTTGAAAACGCAGCGATGGATATTCACCAATTTCTGCAGACACATTGATATCAATAAGGTGTACCTACATAAGAGAAAGTAAGAGCTATGAGCCAGTTCTCTTGGAGTTATTGCCATTTGTAAAATGTCTTAAAATGCAGTTTAAAGTTTGTGTGGCACTATCTCTTTAACCAATGGCTGGAATTTGACCAAACTAGCACCAATACATCATCAGACTAGGGGAAAGAGTTGATTAGATTTTAGTAACATTGACTTTATTTTCAAGGTCACTACATTATTAATACTCAAAACGTGAGCCTTGTATGCATTTTATCTCATGAATCAAAAAAATGGAATTTGACCAAACTTGCACAGATACATCATTGGGGAAAAAAGTGATTAGATTTTGGTGAACTTTATCTCAGTTACAAGGTTACACCGGCACTTTGAAACTCAAATTTTGATAGAAAAAAGCTTGTTTGCACACTGTATCTTGAACCAATGGCTGGAATTTTAACAAACTAGCATAGATACATCGTTAGGACATGGGAAAGAAGTGATTAGATTTTTGTGAACTTGACCTCATTTTCAAGGTCACTACATTATAAGGATTCTAAAAATGAGCCTTATCTCATGAATCAATAAATGGAATTCGTTCAAACTAGCATAGATACTGCACTGGGATGGGGGAAAGAAGTGATTAAATTTTGGTGACCTGGACCTCATTTTCAAGGTCACACTGACACATTGAGACTAAAATTTTGATAGGAAAAAGTTTATGTGACACATTAATATCAATATGGTGTACCTACATAAGAGAAAGTAAGGACTAGGGACCAATTTGCTTGGAGTTATTGCCCTTTGTAAAATTTCTTAATGCAGTAAAAATCTTGTGTGCACACTATCTCTTTAACCAGTGGCTGGAATTTAACCAAACTAACAAAGATACATCATCAGGATAAGGGAAAGAAGTTATTAGATTTTGGTGACCTTGACCTTATTTTCAAGGTCACTTCATTAAAAATACTCAAAAAGTGAGCCTTGTGTGCACTCAATCTTTTTTTTCCTGCATATATTGATTAATATTATTAGGAAGTTTAACATATTTTGCATAAATGTTGATATTCATGAGATGTTGCTGCTACAGAAAAAAGGACCAATGAATCAATACTATTATAGTTATTTCCCTTTGTAATTACCGTAACACTTTTATTTTTCCTGTCTATCTTGCTTCATAATTTTAAGGATCTTGTAATTTTTGCATGAATGTTGATTTTGATAAGTTGTTGTTGCTATGGAACTTTTTTAATATTCCGAACACAGAGCTACTATTTTTATTTCAAGGTCACTACATTATAAATACCTATAAAGTGAGCCTTGTTTGCATTCTGTCTCGTTAATCAATAGATGGAATTTGACCAAACTAGCACAGATACATCATTGGAATTGGAGAAAGAAGTGACACAATTTGGGTGATCTGTATCACGTTTTCAAGGTCACACCGGCACTTTGAAACTCAAATTTTGATAGACAAAACTTGTGTGCACACTATATTTTGTTTTTCCTAATATCCCGAAAACGCACCGATGGATATTCATCAATTTCTGCAGACACATTGATATAAATAAGGTGTACCTACATAAGAAAAAGTAAGGGCCAGAGGCCAATTCTCTTGTTGTTGCCCTTTTTAAAATGTTTGCGTCCGTCCGCGACGCTTGTTTTTTTCCTAATATCTTGCAACCAATGGCTGGAATATGACCAAACTAACACAAATACATCATTAGGAAGGGGGAAAGATTAGTTTTTGGTGACCTTGACGTTATTTTCAAGGTCAAGCCGGCTCTTGGAAACTTATTTTTTTATAGAAAGGGGGGGGGGGGGGGGGGGATATCGAATAAGCGCTGCTTATTGACAGTTTTCATTATTATTTTTATTATTATTATTTTAATATTATATTTGGACTGGTCGCATCGGATAAAAAACTAGTCCACTAGATTAGAACCTTAAGAAAGTCTTGTTAACACTCTGAACGTCACATTTGATCCGGTCTTCCTACTTGTTGAAATCTGCTCAGAAGAGGGACCAAGGACCTCTCTGCCCTGTTGTTGATTTATCTTGATACTGACATAAACAAATAAGGGTAGTAGTAGCATAAAGAAGGCGGTGCTTGCATGTGCGAAACGCTTAACGCTTAGCACACTGGGTAAAATTTTCTGCAGACGATATATTGAAATATTTTTCCTTATTTTTCCCAGAAAAAGGTTTTGACAATTCATGCAAATTATCTTTAATGGAGTCAATTTGCATGAACGGTCAAATCCTATTTTCTGAGACAATTTTTTGCATGGACGGTCAAATCCTATTTTCTGAGAAAAATAAGAATTATCATTCGTCGTCCGCTGAATTTGCCCAGAGAGTGGTCGTCGAGGTGGTTCTATCGAGTACCCACAATATGTTTTTGAACAGAAATATGAAAAATAATGTATAGCCCTGTAAACCCCAGTTTTACTATATAAAAGTGGGGTTTAAGGGGGTCAAAATTTTAAAGTTATGTTTTCGTGATGGTACTTTCTAGCAATTGTTTCTGTATCAGTCTGTCTTAATTGGCTATATAACTAAACAAATCTTCCTAATTTCTCATATTACATGGTCAAGGCTTACTTGGTTCTAATCAAAGAATTATCAGGATTATAGATGTCTTATTCATTAGAAACGCTACTGCGAGCAATGAGTTTCCACAACATTAGTTTTTGAGTAGAAAATAGAAAATTAAAAAAAAAAAAAAATGGATGCGAAACAAAGTGAGCTAGAGCTATGTGTTTAAGCATGTGTTTTAGGCGTGTAAACGTAATTTCACATAAATATGTGAACGAAATTTTACATATATGTGTTAAAGTAATTTTACATTGACGTGTTAACATAATTTTACATAGGCGTGTTTAATTAGTTTTATATTGGCATGTTAATGAAATTTTACACAGATGTTTTAACGTAATTCTACATTGGTGTGTGAAAGTAATTTTAGATAGCTGTATTAATCTCACTTTACTAATTTTACGTAGCTGTGTTGTTAACATAATTTTACATAGGCATGTTTAACTAGTTTTATATAGGCATGTTAATGAAATCTTACAAAGATGTTTCAACATAATTCTACATTGGTGTGTGAAAGTAATTTTAGATAGCTGTGTTAATCTCATTTTACTAATTTTACATAGATGTGTTGTTAACATAATTTTACATAGGCGTGTTTAACTAGTTTTATATAGGCATGTTAACGAAATCTTACGAAGATGTTTTAACGTAATTCTACATTGGTGTGTGAAAGTAATTTTAGATAGCTGTGTTGATTTCATTTTACTAATTTTACACAGATGTGTTGTTAACGTAGTTTTATATAGCTGCGTAATTTAATTTTATATATGTGTGTTGTGTATTTTAGAAGGGCGTGTTAACGTTAGTTTACATACGTGTGTTAACGAAATGTTACATAGATGTGTTAACATAATACAGATGGAGTTTCAGTCATGTTCTGTTCTATCAAATTTGCCTCAAAAGAGTAACCGACAAGTCCTCAGGCAGAGCTGATTCCAAATACATCTACTGCATTCTACCTTATTACCGCACATACGGTTATTAGCGCATAGTCAAGCAATTTCTAGTCTTCAGAGTACAACCTGTGTACTTTTATCTATTTCTTTATAAAAGCATATGTTGTGGGTTCTCATATGAATTGCTTAGACAAGTCGAGGAAATTTAAATGACTACCAATAAGACGCTTTAATAAAGAAAACCAAAACAAAAATCACACAAGCATCATTAAAGGATCCTCTCATGACAAAAAGGTAAGAGAAAAGTCCAAGGAGTGCCACAATCACAAACCGCAGCCCTTCCCAGACCCCAAGAGGAAGAGGAAACCGACAAATCTAAACAAGCACAAACCGAACAAACGTACGAAAAGCACTAAGATTAGCTCTCTCTTCCCCAAGCGAGGTAATCGCAATACTAAAAGGACTGAAAAACACAAGAACAAAATGACACACGGAAAGACATACAACAAATCGCATCGTAGAATAAACCACAAAGCAACAAAGAGTAAGACTAACACCGGGACCACCGCCTTAGAACGGTAGGTAGAGCAAACCACCGGGGGGTTTAAAGCACTTTTACAGCTAGCTAACTTCACCTGGGTCCCGATGCTACTCTTAATACAGAAATACATAACAATTCGGTTCGCATAAAGGCTCCCAACTCAGTCAAGTCTTCTGTTGCTCTTTCATTAAAGCTTGCCCTTATGTTATTTGGTGTATATTTTACTACAAGTTTTTCTGATATTTGTAGGAACCTAAATGCACAGTGCGGTTATTAGATCAAATACGGAAATTTTATTTCACTCATTTGCTGTTGTATTATTTTACAGGGGCATGAGAAGAGAGATGTGACTTGTCCTGACTTACGAAGACAAATAAAACTAATTAAATCAACTTCTTATTTTCTTTGTTATTCTTTTCATATTTAAAGGACAACCTCTTAACAACAACCGCCTTAGGAACATAAAAACTGGCTTTTATAGGGGTGGATATTATAGAGTGGTTATATATATATATATATATATATATATATATATATATATATATATATATATATATATATATATATATATATATATATATATATATATATATTGCTGTTCTAGCGTGGTGACTGTTAGTGGAGGTTCCACTTTACTTTTTACATATACATATAGACCAGCCTTAATAAATAGTATATACCGAGATCAAACTGCTTCTTAAGTGGCACTTTGATCTGGATCTGTACTGTTTACTCTTCAGTCAGCACTTTACACATACATTAACCCTTTGCCCTGCTGAATAAATTAAGATGTCACACCCACTTCTAATTTTCAGCCAGTCAGATTATTTGATCCGGATTGTTGCTATAAATTCACATACATAATGGCAAACGGTGCAGATCCAGACCAGTTGCCAACTGATCTTGATCTACACTGTTTGCAAAAGCAGTGTATATCTGGATTGAGTATAACAATGTTTAATACATTATCAGGTAGGGATTTGTTCACATATGCGGATTAGAGCGTAAAGGGCATTTTTAATACTTGGTAGGGTTTTCTGTCATGTTTTAAAAAGGATATAACTTTAACTGTACTGGATTCCTAAACTTCACAAGAATCCGTACAAGCAGAGATATATTGCGGGTTCAGCTAAGTGCTCAAACAAGCCTCTTTCTCAGATTCTAACACGAATACTAACCGCAGTTAAAGAAGATCTTCAGAAGTATTGTGACACTGCATATGCCAGAAGTGGTGTTAATCAGATGTGGGTCCTGAAAAACCAAAGAACTCTTAGAAAACCTAAAGGCACAATCTCTTCATTCCGTCAACAGTATAAAATCTTTCGATTTCTCTACTCTTTACACTACTATTCCTCATGATAAATTGAAATCTAAATTAAAGGCAATTATCAACCAGTGTTTCTTCCACAAGAATGGTAACCGTCGCTTTCAGTATGTTGTCATTGGCTACAAAGACACATACTTCGTTCGGGTTCAATCTGATGCGCCACAAAAATACTCAGATGCAGATGTCATAAAGATGCTGGAATATCTAATCGACAATATTTTTGTGGAGTTCGGCGGTCGGATATTTCAGCAAACAAACGGCATACCGATGGGTACTAACTGTGCACCGTTACTTGCCGACTTGTTTTTATACTCGTATAAGGCGGAGTTTGTACAAAGTCTCCTCCAAGCAGGCAAGAAACGCCTCGCACAACAATTCAATTTCACCTACAGCTATATAGATGATGTATTATCTCTGAAAAACACAAAAATTGCAGAGTATTTAGAATTCATCTATCCACGTGAACTTGAAATAAAGGAAACAACGGAGTCTGCAGCCTCCTCCTCATACTTGGATTGTTATCTCTACATTGACAATGGAAAGCTTACTACTAGGCTTTATGACAAACGGGATGACTTCAATTTTCCCATTGTTAACTTTCCATTCCTGAGCAGTAATATCCCTTCTGCACCAGCATACGGCGTTTACGTTTCACAGTTAATCCGTTATGCCAGAACCTGTTCAAATTATCAGGACTTCATGGAGCGTGGAAAAGTGCTCACTACAAAGTTGTTGAGCCAGGGGTATCAAAAAACCAAACTGGTAGCAACACTTAAGAAGTTCTATGGGAGACATCATGATCTAGTCAATCCCTACAATGTGGCAGTTTCCAGAATTGTTTCTGATGTTTTTGCCAGTGACGCGCCATAAGTAGACTTCCCAAATCCCGGACATACGCTTCTGCCGATATTTCCTTCGTTCAGGCCTGGTGGGCGAAGCTTGCTTACCAAGTAATGCTTACTATCCGCGGACGCCTGATTACACCCTTTGTTCTGGGGTCCATGTCTGTTGGTCTGAACATTCTGATTCGTCATTCGTTTATGGATTTATGAGTTCGGATTACGGCTTTGGTACCATGACCGCAACTACTTTGTGACTTCTTGTTGCTTTCCTACATACCAGTTTATTTCTAGAAAGGGGTCTGCTCTTAAAAGAAATAAAAAGGAAGTCAATGATCAGGAATCGATATAATTTTCTACAATCTTCCGCCCAAGACACCAAAGGGAAAGAAGGACGCACTTAAAACAATGGCACCACAATCAAAACATAACAAGCAGAAAACCCAAAGAACAGTTTCTTTTCCAATGGGGAGCAAATACTTTCCCTTTAGAGCAGATCCCTATTCAGAAGGAAGAAAAACAAATTTTGGCAGAGTTGCGTCTCCTAAAAGCATACAATACCCCTTATGGGGATAATGTTCGGATATTCTGAATAATTATTGCTATTGTTTTAAGGACCAAATTATGAAGAGTTCTACAATATGCGATCAGAAAAGTCACAAACAGCCTTTGAATGTACGCAGTGTGGTCAGGAGTTTTGCTCTACCCAAAGTCCGGTTATATTTAAAATATTCTGAAAGGTATGTGCGAGGAAACAATCAAGGCAAAAATTTAGTGCTCTGTTGTTATTCAGCCATCACTCCTAATTAGTCTGATGGATGTGATCATTCTGGGTGTTTTGGGGGCGACATGTTCATTTGTCACTCGAATCGGACAAGAACCATAACATGTACAAATTGGGCCCAAAAGGCTGACACAAATGCGCCAGAACCATGTCTCAGTTCGGTATCGTTGTAATGAATCGAGCAGGTTCCAAGTACATTAATGGCCTAGTCATGAAAAATTACATAAACTTATCTAGCATAGTACTTTATTGTTTAAACACCCCCTACAATCTGGGTCAAAACAATGATGAAGACTCGTATATTCGTCAGTAACATGTCTTGTCGGAATCTTGCTAAATTAACTAGAATACTAATTTAGTGCACAAAATTCATTGACCTGTCTTTCTATGGCATGATATACGTAGCAATATTGTATCTGATAATACATTTGTTCCATATTAAAAATATGTACTCTATATTAAGATATTTATTGCCAATAAAATATATTAATTCACAATAAGATATTTATTTGCGCTATAAAAATAAAGTTCTTGGCTACATAAATATTTATTGCCAATAGAATGGACTATATATCCTAGTGTATAATAATTTCTCTCGTGTGTTGCAGTTTCTTTGCTTTGCATGTAGACTAGTTGCTAGTCAGATAATAAAAGTCTGATCATTTTTATTATTAAAAGGTTTTCAACTTGTTAACAATGGCAAGTCTATTTGGTAGAGTCTCCAAAAGATATCTTGGCAAAGTATTAAAATTGAAAGAGGAGAGAAGACTAGCTATAAAATTGTTATACAAATAGATGACTTTGTATCCATATTGTTCATTTTAACTCCTAGTGGCTAGGCTACTTTGGAAGTGACTTGTATTCCACGCGGACTAGCGGTCCATATGCAATTATTTGAAACCTTAAAGTATTATATACTTAGATATATAGTAAAGTCCTGGGGCCGATCTTAGACCACTAGTCCATACGTGTCTAGTGCTCTAATGTTTCCGTGCAGAATGGTATACTACAGCTAAAGTTCTCATAGAAATCTGTAACAAAGTCTCTAACAGTCTAGGACACCGCAAACATTGGAGCATCGAAGGACGAGTCTAAGGTATAAAAATCCAAGCAGCGAGTTAACCAAGGAATTTCGTCGAGCCAATGCAATTCTCTGTTGCAATGCTACATCATATCCTACAATGCTAATTTTACCCAATATATTTTTGAACTTACAAGGAATATTTTTTTTGTAAATATTGTTAATCCACGTCCGCGTCCGCGTTCACATGCACGTCCGCGTCCGCGTTAGCACAAGGGTAAGTTTTCAGTTGTGCAGATTTTTTTTAATTATTTAAGGTACTGTTTTCATATTTGGCCTACACCTACCTTAGGGTAAGACCTTTCAATAGCATACGTCCCCATTCCCAAGTTAGACCCTATATGTAGGTCAAGGTCAGTTCTTACTTTGTCATTTACACACATTTAAGTTTTGCGTTTAAGTTTTGAAAAAGTGTAAATAATTGCTGAAGTGTTCAAGATACCTTAGAGTTAGACCTTTTAATAGCACACACCCTTTTCTCAGTTTGACCTGCCAAGGTCAAGGTCAGGTCATACTTTGTCATTTAAAGCCATGTTGTAGTTCTGCGTTTAAGTTTTGAAAACTGTTCTTAACTGCTGAAGTGTTCAAGACACCATTTAAATATTTAGACCACACCAACCTTAGGGTTCTTACTTTGTCATTTACACTCATTTAAGTTTTGCGTTTAAGTTTTGAAAAAGTGTAAATAATTGCTGAAGTGTTCAAGATACCTTAGAGTTAGACCTTTTAATAGCACACACCACTTTCTCAGTTTGACCTTCTGCCTAGGTCAAGGTCAGGTCATACTATGTCATTTCCATGTCCAAGTTCTGCGTTTAAGTTTTAAAAAGTATTCGTAGCTGTTGAAGTATTCAAGATACGCTTTTATATTTGGCCCTCACCTACCTTAAGGTAAGACTTTTTAATAGCACACATCCCTTTCTCAGTATGACCTTCTGCCTAAATCAAGGTCAGGTCATACTTTGTATATATATATATATATATATATATATATATATATATATATATATATATATATATATATATATATATATATATATATATATATATATATATATATATAATCAAAACTTTCGATATCGCCAAACAACACTGTGTATTCAATAATTTTCTACCACGATTTCACTGTATTAGCAACATATTTTCAAGAGGACATCTTCGACTACTTAGAAACAACGTAACGTTTATATATATATATATATATATATATATATATATATATATATATATATATATATATATATATATATATATATATATAATCAAAATTTTCGATATCGCCAAACGACACTGTGTATTCAATAATTTTCTACCACGATTTCACTGTATTAGCAACATATTTTCAAGAGGACATCTTTGACTACTTAGCAACAACGTAACATTCAAATAACTTTACGCTACGTTACGTTAGTATGACGTTCCGGTCTTTGAATACTTTGACGGCACAGATTTTCAATATGCTCGCTTACTTTAAGCATTCTAGTGCGAGGGTCATATATTTATTGGTTGTGAACGGTAACTCTTTTACGCAAGAAGTTACTTGTTTTCCCAATGTATTCCTCCCAGCAGCCCCTGCATTTCATTTCATCACATAAATTACATTTTTTTCGTACTATACACAATAAATGTGAGGGAAAAGGTAGGTTAGTTTGTAAAAATATATTGCAAAACACGAAGAAAATCTTTTTGTTCACGTGGTGTGTTGGAAGAGAACAGTCTAAACCCCAATGGCGACTTTGGAAAAGTGATACTTTACACAAATTTAAGATGACAGTATCTCGTTATGTGCTGAATAATCGGCGAGATGTTATATGTAAACATGTTCCATGACACTGCATCTGATAAAATAATATGTTCGATTAGTTTGAAAATACTTACCGAATGTTTTATTCTCACATATTTGTGCACCTTTATATCTGTTTCCAAATCCTCGTTCTCAAACCTTGTAACCGCCGTTAAAAAACTGACAATGTTCACTGTCATTACTACTCACGATGCCAAATCCTGTTGTTTGAACTGCAAATTTTCAAGTAACTAATGTAGATAATGACTTATTAGTAGGCAATGTGTCGTGGGTTTATTCTTTGTTCTTTTCGCAACAATCTATTGAAAAACCTGGAGACAGAACGAAAATCCAAACGGAAACTATTTACTTGCGCGCAGTTTCCGCGTTCGACTTTTGTCTTGTTCTCGGCTTTAAAAATGGACACGGAAGTGTTGGTTTCAGTGTATAAACATGTACAGTGAGGTCTCTAAAATAAACAGAGAATAAATTTTATACCACTTATGGAGCATGGCCGAGGGTGACGTGGATAACGTTGTGAAACAATGCAGTAAGTAACACTCCAAAGATCCACCAGTTTTGCATAACTTATAGATGTGGGGGCGGGGAGGACAGGCGGACAGTGGGGCAAAACGACTATTGCAAGACTATTTACTCCCATCTGCTTAGAAAAACGATCAAACAAGCAAAGTAGTGAGCAGATGAATGCAGGCGCCGAGTGCAGAGTACCTGTGTGTAGACTGCTGAACCATGTGGCGGCACCCATTGTGAATATACCCGCCATTTTTAACTTTTATTTTTACAATCAGCAATAACACCTCAAATTACACACTTGTGTAAAAAATATGATAAAGCGAGAGTTTGCAACAGCCGTTGAGACAAATTCATGACATCTGTTCTCATCGACTTGACCTTACAATTCCCGATACCCTTCAATATGTTACAAAAAAGCCATATCAAAATGCAGGGTTTGCTGCCAAAAAAACAGTCGTGTTAGTAGAAACACATCTATATTTTTTAGGCCCAAGTAGGTCAAGATCTACGCTTTTGTGAGCCTACTGTAAGAAGCAAATCGATTTTTAAAGACGAACGTGCATTTTCTATTAATAGATTTCATTCGCTTACAAAGTGTCCGATACAGTTTTTCAAACTGGGACGGGAACCAGGGGTGACCTTGACTTTGCCAAAAATGCTGAAAAGATACGGGGAACATTTCATGTCCACAGAATTGTTTTCATATTGGTAATTTTCTTTTAATTATTCGTTAATATATTGACTTTCTGCTCATACATTATATAATCCAAATAAGTAGTTTTATGGCGCGACCTAATGGCCTGTACAGGTCAATGATCAATAGTGAACAGCGATTAAATTGGTGTTTTATTTCTGGTTTTCCAAGGAATGCTCTATAATATTTACACACGTGGATTATACTGCGTAACAACAGAAGCAGCGAAGGTATCCACAACACTGGCAGATATAATAATATTACCAACCTTCAATATGTCATTTACCACATCACATGACACACGCTCAGATGCTTTGAAATAAGAATGAGGCTATCATTATTACAGCTGCAACAAAATAAATTATCGCGTTAGAATTTCGCAAAAACAAATCGGTATTCTCGTGGTGATTGATACTAGACAGAGGGTATCTGTTGATATTAAAATTCTGGCCCCAGGGGTTATGTGCCCTTGCTCTTGGGCTATATCCATATATATAATAATGAAAATAATGTAGAAAAATCGCAGTTTAAAGGGAAAAAATTGAAACTTGCAACAGTGAACCTTAATGATAGAGAGTAACTTTGACATCAAATTCTGCCCCAGCGGGTTATGTGCCCGGGGCTATTTACATGTCTAAAATAATGAAAAAAAAAAAAAAAAAAAAAAAAAAAAAAAAAAAATGTAGAAAATAATCACAGTTCAAAGAGAAATTTTTAAACTTGCAACAGTAAGCCACAATGACAGAGGGTATCTAGTGACATCAAAATTCTGATCCCAGTGGGTTATGTGTCCTGACCCGGGAATATACTCATGTATAAAAAAAAAAAGATGAAAAAAAAAAAAAAAAAAAAAAAAAAAAAAAAAAAAATATATATATAAAAATAATAACAGATCAAAAAGATACTGTTTAAACTTGCAGCACTAGTAGGTCACAATGGCAAGGTATCCATTGACATCAAACTTTTACCCATAGGCATTGTGTGGCCCTACCCTGGGGCTAAATTTTAATATCTCTTCAGCAGTCAGGTGAGCGTTCAGGACGAATGGTCCTCTGGTTTTAGTTTAGAGTGGGGAGAGGGTTGAGACAGGATCGGTCGGGTACAGGAAACATAGTTTTTTTTTGGCCTAAGTTTTGATCAGACCCTCTTGAAACTTACATATACGTAGGTCAGGGGTAAAAGCTACGAAAACTGGTGAGGTCAACCTATCTGTCATGAAATTATGTCCCCTTGACTGCTGAAAATGCCTGTTTCTGTCCTTGTCAACACCACAAGTCCTTCAGTTTTGATGAAATCTTCCTGAAACTTACATACGTGTAGGTCAGGGATAAAAGTTCGAATAAATTCGGGGATGTTGATATATTTATCAAAGCGTTATGCTACCTTGTTTGCTGAGAATGCTTATTTTTGAACCTTGTCATAACCATATATCCTGTTTCATCAGGGTCTTCATGAAACTAACACAAACATTTATTTAACTCCGAATTTGGAGTATTTTACTCCAACTTTTTATCTCTGACTCCAGCTTTTTGGAAAGTAGAAAAGTAAACTCCAACTTTTTCTGGAAGACAGCATTTGTACTTCAATTTTCAAAATAATAGTGAGAACCCTGAAACCTGTAAGTATGTTGGGGATAAAAGCTCTGATGAGTTTGAAAACAGGCTAGCTGGGCATATTTGTCATAAGGTTATATCCCCTTGATTGCTGAAAGTGCATTTTTTTTAGCTTTTTATAGCCATTAATTTTGGGAAGATGGGATCTTCCTGAAACATACCTATAAGAAGGTCAGGAAGCGTGGATTATCGGTAGTGTCAGGCTATTACTCATAGAGTTTTGCCCCCATGATTGCTGAAAACAGGCTATTTTGGATCTAAAAATGTCAGCAGCATAACTTCTTCATACTCAGTTTGTTTTCAGTTAAAAAATATATTTTTCTTATTATTGCTCTAAAACATAAATTGTGGCTACTTGTTAAAACCTCAATAATGTAGTTCTAATGAGTACCCAAACCCTATGTTTTGAGGAAAAATAAGAAAATGTCTTTTTTATTTTCATCTCAAATTGGAATTTTACAGCCATAAAATTCCACTATATTCAATAGGTGTGATTTCAAAATGCCTTAGCTATTCAATCTTTGCTTGGGGCACGTGAAAGCTTTACACAAGCTCAAATTTAATCACATCATAACTCCATAAACTGTTACCTCAGTAGTGAATACATGTAGTTTGATCCTTCAGGTGACAAAACCAACAATGTGGTATGTGTGCCAAGCAAAGACTCGGATCAGCCTAGACATCCCCCAGTCTGATCAGAGTCCTTGCTGTCTGCTTGTAGGATCCTTAACTACTATAAAGCGTACATTGAACATTCTGGCAGACTGGGTGGATGCCCAGGCTGATCTGAGTCTTTGATGGGCGCATAGACCACATTGTTGGTTTTGGTGTGTAATGATGTAAACAATGGATGACATTGAATTTGATGCGGGAGCAGTTTAGTTGCCTTTTTTGTTTTTTAAAAAATGATCTTTAGTTTTGTTTTGAAAATGAAATAAAAAAAAACCTTTTCCCTAGAGGGAAGATGTTTCAACATAGAAAAAATAATTCCAATGAAATTTATTCATCACAGATCAAGCAATTCACAAAAATAATTTGCCATTTTTAAAGACTTCAAAGGCACATTTACACCTTCAATTGTCGTCTTCTTTCAGTTGTAGATGATGATTGAGGTATGAACGTTATGTTGAAATAACATAATATGTCCAACAATTTGACTTTATACATTTATCCAAACCCATTTGTTACAACTTTCTATTTCATCCAGTTTGCACTATTGTACTGATTATCCCCTAATGCGTAATTGGTCGAAGAATCTACAATAATTAGAATGTGTATGGAGTTTGCACCTTGTGGTGAAGGACCGTACCAAAATGGACATATTTGGTGTATTTATTGGTTTTTTCATTGCATTATGCATTCTTTATGACCTTAGCACAATCCAAACAAATGATACAGCCGCAGGTATGTGCATGTCACCATATTTTTCTTGAATTGAAGTCAACTCATTAGGGTCATGTCGAGCCGGCATATCGCCATATTGATGCCGTAGATTGCTGTCCCTGTTAAGTGGATTAGTTAAATAGACGGAAATATGTTCTTAAAGTGTAAGTTAATTATGAATCATAAACCATAGTAATTTACTTGATATATTTTTACGCTCCTTTTACTACTTCACTTTGCTTCATGTTTGTACCGGGCACTCCTGACTGAGGGGTGGTATGAAGAGAGCGATCAGAAGTCAATGTTCCCGAGTCCCGCTCTTGCTGTGTAAGCGATAACCCAAGACAAGGGTTAGCAAGAACATAGCACCTAAGGCCGTCCATTGTCATATATATGTAGGTACTGTACAAAATAATGGTGGTCGATCAAAATATATTTATAACCCTTAAGAAGGCCACTTAAATAAATAAATGAAAATATAAAAATAAATAAATACTTTAACAATGAAAGAAACAGATATAAAAATAGTAATAAAAAATATCATTTTTTAAATATATTTCCCAAAAATGTTTCTGACTCTTCCGAAGGCTACCTTATCACATTGATAAAATTGAAAAACAAAAAAAAAAAAAAAAAAAAAAAAAAAAAAAAAAAACAATGAAAGAAAGTAATTCATAAAAAAATTCAATCTACCCTCCAAATTAATCATGTTCCATACTTTGTTTTATTCCTTCAAAATATTCATTGCCCTTCAATAAACAAATAATAGAAAATAAATAAATATTTTAAGAATGAAAGAAACAAACTAATAAACAAACAAACCATCCATATCTCCTCTCCAAATAAGTTTTCCAAAGTAACTATTATCCCCTCAAAAATACTGACTACCCTCCAGGAGGCCTCTTTACTACCCGCTGTTGGTAATTCATAATCACCTCTTTAGGACATGCCTATGATCTGCCTTAGCATAGCCACTAAGTAGGGGCAATAAAATCATTAGTGCGTGGTATCACTTTTGGCCTCATTTTGCCCATGTCTTTAAGCCGCAACATACTCTCTGAGATGTGCTCCCAGCGAAGACTCAAATCAGCCTGCGCATCCACGCAAGCTGAGCAGAGCCTTCGTTGCCCGCATGAAAAATCTTCGCTGGGGCACATGTCCGAATGTACGTTTCCTGATACTGCGGCTGATTCATGGTAAATATGAAACTAGTGGAGTCTACTATAAACTAGTGGCGTCTACTTGGAACTAATGGAGTCTACTGGAAACTAGTGGAGTCTACCATAAACTAGTGGAGTCTACTTGAAACTAATGGAGTCTACTGGAAACTAGTGGAGTACTATAAACTAGTGGAGTCTACTGGAAACTAATGGAGTCTACTATAAACTAGTGGATTCTACTGGAAACTAGTGGAGTCTACTGGAAACTAGTGGTGTCTACTGGAGCCATCGCTTTTCATTTTGGAAAATATTTCGATTTCTCCACAATGACTTAAAATTCTCCACAATGTCTTGAAGAAACTTCTAATCTGAAAACATTTACAAGGGCATAGCCAGAAAGGAATTTATTTAACGCACATTGAGGAAAAAATCTAGAAACTTATCTCTAGTATAATTTCCTATATGGGGGCTTAAAACGTCTCCCCGTACTTCAACATAGTGCAGATGATATTTTCATTTTCTTTGATCACTGGGCCCATTGTGGTATCTTTGAAAGTGGAGTTCAGCTCATGTGTACCCTAGAGTGCGTAAGCAGTGTTGCCGAGGTCGGCAACATTCTTTCGTGGAGATTTATCATGAAATATTTTCTACGGTCAATCTCTCCTTTCCGCTGATTCAAGAAGGGCAGTTGTCAGTTTCTGGCGAAAGAATGTGCACAAAACTGGTTAACCGCTTAGAGGACTAAGCCTGCCCAGTAAACGCGTGGTTAGGTAAACTGACCGCGCTCGACATGACCCCATTGGGTTGACTGGGCCGTAAAACCTCAACACAAACGAACAAGTTGCAAACTTCATTACTGCTTATGAAGCTTCTCAATAAAACCGATACTCCTATTTTCTATCTGTAATGTGTTCTTTGTTTCCCAAGGCAATCTTTTTGACTTTTATTCTCTTAAAGGAAAGAATTTGCTCCCAGAAGGGTCAGTTTTGTTTCCTTTAAGAGTACCTCCTATTTCCAAAGCCCCTATTTCGAAAGCGATATTTTTTTTTCTTTTAAGAACACTCCTATGGTAAAGAAGCAAAATACGAGTATGTTAAACGATGTCTCTTTATTGCAAAACTTTTTCTTCCACATGTTACGCACATGCGTATATAACTGGTCGTTCTGCGTAGGGGCCCCTAATGCACCAGTGAATCATAACAGAAAAAAGCCTATACATTGATTTCTTAGCAGTTTGGTAAAAAAAAGACGAAAATTCGACTACAAAAGAACCTGGCAGAGAGAAACCCAACGAAAGTCCTGGAAAATGTCATTTAAGTTATCAAGCACACTCTATGGATAAGATTTTTTTAAAGCGCTATAGCCATATATAAGACAAACTGAGTTGTAGATACTTTACATAGAGCCACCCAAGGAATATCCCTGAAAACTTTCATTGAAATCAATCAAGCACATTTTGGAAAAGTTTTTTTTTTTTTTTTAAGTTTGCACTATAGCCATTGTAAGGCAAAAAGCAATGCCCACTGGCGGTCATGCTTTTAAAGCAATCGACATGAGTTGATGGAATCTGTTAGAGAGTCACTCACAGAACATTCCTTAAAAACTGTTGAACTCCGTTTGACAGTTTCTAAGAAGATTTGTTTTCTAAGTTTGCACTCTAGCCGTATATTGGGCAAACTGTCCCACCCACTGGCGACCTTGGTTTTGACCGATCAACATGACGACGGAATCTGACAGAGAGTCACCCATTTCTGTAAAATTTGAAAAAAATTTAAAAAGATTTTTGAAACTTGCACTATAGCTATATAAGGCAAAACTGACCCGCCCACTGGCGGCCAATGTTTTTAAACGGATCAATATGAGTCGAAGGAATCTGACAGAGAGCCACCCAAAGAACATCCCTGCTTTCTTACTGTACAGTACAAATGCTATTATCATTGTTGGGATAGGAACTGTTGATGAAATTGTGTTGAAAAATCAAGTTGTGAAACATAAATTTATGTTTCGACGAGTAGGACTTTTTTTTTTTTTTTTTTTATCTACGGTAAGACTACTTCTAGCAGATTGTTACGGAATAAATGTAGTATGAATGAGATTGAACCCTCCTCTATCTATATATGCTAAAAAGGTACCGATAGCCCCACCCCCCTCCCCACACACAAACATACACATACATGCGGCATGCACCATCCCAGGTTCGGTGGATACCATTTTCTAAAACCCCCATCTAAAATCCTGTAGAATAAAAATATGCACTTTGGCCGTTGGGGCTTTAACCCTCAGGGGTCTGTTGGATACGTTAACTATAAGATGTTGCTCAACGTTTCACAGAATCTCTTTAATCTGGGTAGTTTTACTGATTTTAGTATGTGATTGATGACAGAGAGCATTAACTGTGTTAAAGTTTCGAAAACAAAATGTTCCAAACAAGCTCCGGTCTTGAGTACCTGAAAACTTGGTACATATAACGTATATTACAAAATGGTGTCGAACATAGTAAATCTAAAATAAATACGAGTTTCGCATTCATATGTATCCAAAAAACGTTTCTGAATCATTAAATTTATGCAGTTATATTTGAAATTACATGCTTTTGTCTTTTGTTAAGTGTATGCAGCCGTTTGGGCAGTGTACAGGTGGAAATATGATGTAATACACAGTCTTTCTAATAATATGCTTACTTGTGTTCGTCTCTATTTACAAATATATAGTTTAACGCAAACCAGTAAGAAATACCCTATTTAGAGCTATATCATCAGCAAATGCATTCTAAATATTAGCAGTGGTGCTTCATATGCAACATAAGGTCTTAAAAAACAGTACATAAAAATCATGTTTTGTACAATACATTGCAAACATACTGTCATTGTTTCTCTTTATACCGACACTCAGTTCAACGACAAAATTCGTTATGTTATATTGATTATTTGACAGGTAAGAAACTTACGCTCAAGAGGGGACAGTCAATCAGAATTTATGCGGTAACAATGTGTTAAATACTTCAAAAACATATGTTTTGGATATTTGTTAGAATCGCCTCACTGAGGAGATTCTAACAAATATCGAAAACACATGTTCTGTGAAGAAATAAGAATAAAGCAAAGCCTTTCTTACATATCATTCTTCTCATTAAGGATTCTTTATAACAGCAGATTTATTTTAATGGCAACATCTTTGGGAACAATTGATGTCATTGCAACGATGGTTCACTTTATCTTATATAATTAACAACAGTCTAGCACTGACCAAAATGCCAATTTAATCGATTATTCTTCATGAAAACTAGACAAGCTTATGATAAAAATATTCGTAAATATTCCTAAATTGTAGTTTATAAATGTTTGTATTGCAGCAAATTTTCTCGGGAAACATGACACATGACATAGACACAATTAGCTATTGTTGCAAAAATCTTCTGATTAAACACTGATAAAGCTCATTTAGTTACATTCAGTGGTGTAAGAAAATCAAAACTATCATACTATTGGTTGTTGAAAAAAATGCATTTTTACTCATTGACGTTTATTATTGAAATAAAACGGAATATAAGTTGCCATTCTGCTAACCAAGGGATGTTTAATTTTTGACAGAATATCAAAGGAATATCAATACTTTTATGATTGTCAAGTATTTTGTTATAAAACGATGAAGCTATATAAAGAAAACTTAATTTTTATAAAACATACGAAGATCTATACATTCAGACAAAACATAAGTAAGTAACATTAAACTACATAACAGGGCGTAACAGACAAATGTACCAACGGTCGGCGTGTTAACAAGTCTGAAATGGCAAGACTGTTTATGTACTTTTGGGACATTATACCACCCTGCCAGAATCCCTTTGTGGCCGTGGTTGGGTGGGTGGGTGGGTTATGGGGATCTATCCCTTCCAGAATCGATGAGTTTGGCCGTTGGGGGAGGGGGGTGTCTATTGGTAGCACAAGGTATATAATAGAGGCATATTACTCATAAAAATGACAGGGGAAGGGAGGGATTTAGCATGCTATATTGTCGTTTTGAGGGTAAGAATGCTTATGAAAAGTTTCAGCATATAGCACTGTAAAGGCTTTTCATTGAAGTTTAAACACATTTCAGTTACACTGCGATAATCTTTTACATCCTGAAATACCTGAAGAATTGACAGAAGATAAAGAAACCGGTTTTAAAAGGGCAGTCTATGTTGCGTTACCTGTTTAATATCAGAAGCCATGGTGCTTCGAATTTCTTTATAAAGCGATAAAGCCCCCAGCGGACAGAGTGCTAACATGTTTTGTGTTGCCTAAGGAGATATCCTTTCAGAAAATGTATGTCTGCGAAATTTCGCCCCAAGAATGTTGCAGGGTGACCTTATCTGGCTCACAGCCTCAATGAGTCGCAAATTAATGTACTTCTTTAAAAACAGTCCAAACGAGAGGCCGGCTGCTGTTTGTTGAACAGAGTAAAAAGGAGAAAGTGAACTGCCCTGTTTATTGCGTAATTACTGCAAAGCAATATGAAACAATATAAAATGTGCCATGCAGCTATAACTGACTAATTGGTTTCGTGACAAAAATCAATTTTCAAGCTCCCGTAAATTCTTTCCTTTCGGGTAGACCCCTTTTTTAGAAGCGGACGTATAGGAAAGCAAACAAGAAGTCGTAATGGTTGTTTACCTTGTACAGAATAGCGGAAAATCTATCAAGTGTATCCAGTCCCCTAAAGGGGCCATTTTCCTGCTTTGAACATGGCAATTAGTCTCTGAATACCACTATAAATCTGGCAGAAACGGCCTACCATACACTATAAAGCTGACAGAAACGGCCTCCCATACAAAGCTTCTGCCTTGCTTAGCAAAATCGCCCTTACGACATTGACGAAAAATTCAAGCCCACCAGGTCTTCGTTTTTCGCCAACATTGTTTCAATACCGTGGCGAGCTTTTTATGTCTCTGGTTAGACTGCGCGGACCGAGCCTTCGCTGTCAGTAATTATATCGGACGCGTATAAATTAATGGCAGTTCGCTTCATTTATTTCCGTGTCAAGTAAACCCATAACGCGCTTATCACAGCTGCAGCAGACGATATTTATTATTTTTTTCTCTCTATTTTTCAGTGATATAAGGCTCGACATTTATGTGATTTTTCTGCTAGCAGACGATTCATATGAAATGCCAAGTTTTATTCTTCTCTGAAAAAAATAAAAAAAAAAATAGAATGTTTCTCAGGAATGTCGTCTGCTACATTTTTGCTTAGCGCTTTAAGGGCTCGGCCATCGTGGAATTGAGAGTCTGCTTCCGATTAGGTCTATAAATAAACTTACTATTCGCTATTGTGTTGTAAACTAGAAAATACAGTAGGAATGGCATGGCGCATGAAAGTATTTCTGCTATTGGTGTGTTTAACTGGAGTTTGTGTGTTCTGTTTCCAACAGATTTTGGTTCCTTTTACATTTAATTACGCGACGGGTGAGTAACAAAACATCATACCACTTATTTTACAATTTGATAGCTGTAAGGCGATAATACTTAAGTTTTATATTTGTATACAAGTTTTAGTTTCTCAAGAACGCAATGGCTCAATATATCATCGCGAAAACATACCTATTTACCACTTTTATATTGTAAAAATGGGGTTTACAGGGTATAAATTATTTTCCTTATTTCTGCTAAAACATAGATCGTGGGTACATGTTAGAACCGCCTCGGCGAGGCGGTTCAGCTTCTAACGAGTACCCACTTGGACCCAACATACACACGGTATTATTAGGTCCGAAGTACCCACAAGCTATGTTTTGAGCAGGAATATGAAAAATATCAGGACTTTTATCTGAAAACTTAAGTTTTTGGTGGAGAAATTTTTAAGCTTCCGTTCTAATCCTGGTTGTGATATCTAAATTGGAAATAAAAATATCTTTAAACTAATATACTTGAATAGACCTGGTTTCTGGTTTCGTAATGTTTTTTTTTTTTTTTTTTTGGTAACAAGGCGCTTCTAACAAGTAGCAGCAACATATGTTATCATGGCGAAATAAGACAGTATCCATAACAATTGTTTTCATAGAGAAATAAGAAAAAAAAAAAACAAAAAAAAAAACGTGTATCCATAGCATATATTTTCATGGAGAAATAAGAAAAATAAATTGTATCCATAGCATATTTTTTCATGGAGAAATAAGACAGTATCCATAGCAATAGTTTTCATGATAGAGAAATAAGAAAAAAAAACGTGTATCCATAGCATATGTTTTCATGGAGAAATAAGAAAAATAACTTGTATCCATAGAATATGTTTCCATGGAGAAATAAGAAAAATAACTTGTATCCATAGAATATGTTTTCATGGAGAAATAAAAAAAAATAACTTGTATCCATAGCATATGTTTTCATGGAGAAATAAGAAAAAATAACTTGTATCCATAGAATGTGTTTTCATGGAAATATAAGAAAAATAAAACTTGTATCCATAACATATGTTTTCATGGAGAAATAAGAAAATAAACTTGTATCCATGGCATATGTTTTCATGGAGAAATAAGAAAACTAATATTTATCTGGATACTTCTCTTATCTAGAGCTATAAAGAATAAATGGTACAGCCGCTCATTATGAAAACACGCCTATTCAAATAAACTGAAAATTTTACCACCAAAAAATGGCAATTTTTCAGATAAAAATTCTGATATTTTTTCATATTTCTGCTCAAAACATAGATTGTGGGTACTCGTTAGAACCGCCTCGTCGTGGCGGTTCTAACGAGTACCCACAATCTATGTTTTTGAGCAGAAATAACAAAAATAATGTATACCCCTGTAAACCCCAGTTTTACTATATAAAAGTGGGGTTTGAGGGGGTCCAAATTACATAGTCATGTTTTCGTGATGAAAGTTTACACAAGTCATTACGAAAACATGCCTATTCAAATATATTGAAAATTTCACCACCAAAAATAGAAAGTTTTCAGATAAAAATTCTTATATTTGTCATATTTCTGCTCCTAACATAGATTGTTGGTACTCATTAGAACCGCCTCGCCGAAGTGTTTCTAACGAATACCCACGATCTGTGTTTTGAGCAGAAATGGCGAGGCGGTTCTAACGAGTACCCACAAATTCTGTTTTGAGCAGAAATAAGAAATAAGAAAAATAATATATACCCCTGTAAACCCCAGTTTTACTATATAAAGGTGGGGTTTAAGGGGGTCAAAATTATATAGGTATGTTTTCGTATTGGATTAGATATACAGTCGAACCTCGTTATCTCGAACTCGCTTATTTCGAATTACCGCTTGTCTCGAAGTGAAAATCTGGTCCCTGTTTTAACATGAAGCTATGACAACAGGTGACAAAATAATGTGGAAAAGAGAAGAAATTGCTCCTAAGGAGATATTTCTCCTCATTTCCACATTATTTTATATATATATATTTCTAACTTCAGGAGTCAAATTACATATTCATTTGTTAAATGTGGTTGTTCAATTGATTGTTTTCCTCACTCTCGCAACTCTGATATGTCGAGGTACGGATATCTCGAAGTATTTTAGTGAGTCCCTTGGAATTCGAGATAACGAGAGTCGACTGTACATGAATAAGGGGGGTTGGTAATCTGCTCAGAAATATTCGGGTCGATATTGTTGAGCAAATAATGTATATCCAGATCAACTTGCTAAGGAGCCGTTTTATCAAGATCTACACTTTTTGCGACTCGTCTAGAATTTTCAGGCATGTTTCCAAGCGGGCAGAGGGAACAGTTCACATTTGTGCGGTTAATAGGACATTTGAAGGAGGTGTATCTGGTTAGAGTATTTGGTGCTAATTTTTTAAGATATTTTTTTTCTAAATTCTCATTACGAAAACACGCCTATTCAAATATATTGAAAATTTCACCATCAAAAACTGAAAGTTTTCAGATAAAAATTCTGATATTTTTCATATTTCTGCTCAAAACATAAATTGTGGGTACTTGTTAGAACCGCCTCGCTGAGGCGGTTCTAACGAGTACCCACAATCTATGTTTTGAGCAGAAATAAGGAAAATAATGTATACCCCTGTAAACCCCAGTTTTACTATGTAAAAGCGGGGTTTAAAGGGGTCAAAATTATATAGGTATGTTTTCGTGATGTCAATAAAAACATATGTTGTAGGTACTCATTAGAATGCATGACTATAGGACTTACTAAGGAGGAGTATTGATGGTAATTCGGGGATATATTGTTTCTTCATATGTCGGCGAGACTCTTCTAATGAGTATTTTTTCTTCATAATATGTCGGCGAGGCTCTTCTAATGAGTATTTTTTCTTCATAATATGTCGGCGAGGCTCTTCTAATGAGTACCCACAGCATATGTTTTATGGATAACTGGTGAAAATCATCTCAGACTGGTATTCAGATGATTAGGGTAGTGTTTACGGTAGTTCGGTCAGAAGACCAGGAAGTAATACACGGCTGCTTATCTTCTCTCGCGCAACAGACTTCCGGAGGAGTCAGTTTAGGTAGCGTTTAGACTAGCTACTAGTCGGATATCAATATTATTTTCATCAATCAATTATAATTATTAATTTACTTAATGAACTAAGGGCCATCTACTACTTACTGCTTGCCTCACCTCTTTGATAGCAGCAACTAATCTTGGAGATTTTGGTGTCAGAGACCATTTATTAGAGACTGTCTATGCAAGATGTCATACATAAATTTGAATCAGCTTATAGTAATGAATGACAAAACATGACATCAAGGTCTAGGAGCTAGTCTAGGTAGCGTTGAAGGTGGGTGTCAGTTGAAATAAGGCTGATATTTTGGCGCGATCGCCGATATCCAAAATCGGGCGATGTAATTCAACCTCCTAGTTAGTCTCCTAAATAATCAGACCGAAATTGATACGGAACAAAAAATCAATTTTATCTCGATGCAAGGGTGATCAGAGTTTTGCCATTTTGGTTACAGACATGCATGTAAAACTCCAGTTCTTGGAGAGATTACAAACGGTAATGTTATATGTATACAAATAAAATAAAAGTTAAACTAAATCTTTGATTAAAAACATCACCGTAAGTGACAGTTTAAAATGTAACTGTGTAGTTCAAAAGAAAATATATAGCATTATTTTGCCACAGCACAGAAAATAGGCATTTTATTTACGGATGGTACGTAAAGAGAGCGGTGGCGAGTAAAGGGCTATAGTGATTGAGAAGACCATGTTTTTTTTTCAACAAGAAAGAAAGAAAGAAAAAAGAAAGAAAGAAAGAAAGAAACAATGACTCTAATATTGAAAAAAAGGGCTTCAGGAGCACATTTGCAGTAACAAGATAGAAATCTTTTGTAAAACGCGACCGGTACAATGAAATACGATATTGAAAAAAAAAACAACAACAACAAAAAAAAACAAAAAACAAAAAAACAAACAAACATTGTATTCTCAACCACTATAATATCGATCAGATTACATGAGAGACTAAATAAGAGGTTGATTTTCATCGTCCGATTTAGGATATTGGCGATCGTGCCAAAATACAGTCGAACCTCGTTATCTCGAACTTGCTTATTTCGAATTACCGTTTATATCTAAGTAAAAATCAGGTCCCTGTTTTAACATGAAACTATGACAACAGGTAACAAAATAATGTGGAAAAGAGGAGAAATTGCTCCTAACGATAATTTCTCCTATTTTCCACATTATTATATATATATATTTCTAACTTCAGGAGTCAAATTACATATTCATTTGTTAAATGTGGTTGTTCAATTTATTGTTTTCCTCACTCTCTCAACTCTGATATGTCGAGGTACGGATATCTCGAAGTATTTCAGTGAGTCCCTTGGAATTCGAGATAACGAGAGTCGACCGTATTAGCCTTATTTCAGCTGATACCCACATTCAACGCTACCTAAACTGATTCCCCGCAACCACCTCCGGGTGATCTCCTCACGATTTTCGTTTCACAACACGGTGTTGCACATATGGAGATAAACTGCCGTATAATGAATATTCTGGGAAAACAGGCTTCTAACACTAAGCATGCTTGGTAAATATGTCAGCAGACGTCATTTTGAAATATTTCTCTTATTTTTTCCAGAAAAAAAAATTGTCATGCAAATTGTCTCCACTGGGAACAGTTTGCACAAAATGTCAGATCCTGTTTTCAGGGAAAATAAGAAAAAATATCACCAATTTGTTGTCTGCTGAATAACCCTAGAGAGTGGTAACGGTCAACACCCAACGTTATTATCCTGAATAGTCGAATAAAAAGACCTCCTTAAACAATATATATCCGGAAATGTCTGCCAATGTTTAGACATCACCCTTAAAGCACCAAGCAAAATTTGTAACAGACAATACTCTTTATTTTATTTTATTATTTTTTTTTTGATAGAAAGTCAGTCTTGGCAGTTCATGTGAAACGTCTGCTTGAAAGACGATTCATATGAAATGTCGATTTGTTTCTATGAAAACTAATAAAAACATATTTAAAAGTGTCGTCTGCTGCATTTATGATTGGCGCTTTAAGGGTTAAATAAAATACATGTATTCCACAGTGTTGACGCATTTATTGGTAAACAGTGTAGGCCCAGATCACACGCCACAGAAGGATCCGACGGATCAGGCATACACTCTATTTTCATTAAATGCAGAACTTTCTGCCAAATGTGACAATAATAAATACTAAACAGGCACTCTTCCATTGAAAATGGACGTGTCCACAGGTTGATGGGTTAATGTGTCAAAGGTTTGTAGGAGTAAGTAGAGACTGGCTCCAGTCTCCAGTGACTAAATATTATTCTCATAATCCTGTTTGATAATCCACTAAAAAAACCCCAAAACAAACAAACACAACAACAAAATATCATGACTATAAAGGCTGGTCACGAGTGACTTGCCTTTTATAGTCATGATATTACTTTGGGTTTTACTTTAGTGGATTATTATACAGATTATAAGAAAAAATATTCAGTCACTGAAGACTGGAGCCCGTCTAGGGTAAGTACGCTGTGCGAGCAATGGTGGGTAATTTGAGACCAGCCGCACGCTGGTTCCTTCGTTCAGTGTAGTCGGATGTTTTTGTGGGTCAGCATGAGAAAACGTACCTTTTGTACAGTTTATTATTACAGTTGACTCTCGTTATCTCGACGTCGCTTATCTCGAATAACCGCTTATCTCGAAGTGAAAATCTGGTCCCTGCTTAAAAATGAAAATCTAATAACAGGTAACAAAATATTGTGGAAAAGAGGAGAAATTGCTCCTAAGGAGCAATTTCTCCTCTTTTCCACAATATTTTCAACATATGTTTGACTTCAAGAGTCCAATTACATATACATTTGTTAAATGCGGTTGTTCGATTTATTTTTTCCTCAAGTCTGCAAATCTGATATGTCGATGTACGGATATCTCGAAGTATTTTTTAGAGTCCCTTGGAGTTCGAGATAACGAGAGTCGACTGTATTTCGTTTATTTTTTATTTTTGTCTCAACAGTGTATACAATAAAACATATCTTATGTATAAAACACATAGGTACATATACAACTGTCATTCTAAAAGAATTGTGAGAGATAGTAAGACTTAAAAGTTTTCAAGTATTTACAGTGCGCCCAACGAGGCCTCAAGTCAGCCTGCACATCCAGACAGTCTGGTAAGTCTTCGTTGTCCGCATGAACAAACATTGTATCCTTGGCTATCCAAAATGCGGACAAAGATTGTGATTCTGCGCGGAAACGCAAGCTGATCTTAATCTTCGCTTGGTGCACAAGTCCCAAGGTATATTTTCCGACGTTGCGGTACATGTGCAATTCCCATTAAGATTTTGGGTCGATTGTTTACAGTCGAGCCATAGTATACAAACGCCAAAATTTCCTTGAGATAAGTTCTCCATGCGATTATCGTTGACCATTATTATCAAACTGTGCGTTAGACGGTAATTTGTAACGACGCTATCTTGTCATTGAGAGTCAGGGTGCTTTTGACAGAGTGCTATCTGTAAAACCTGGACTTAAAAGGTTAAATGAAACAATTGCTATCCCAGTTCAGGACCAATTTTTTCAGCCTACACTCAGAGCCAGTCTACCCATCAGTGCTGTCAGTGCTTTGATCAGCTATGTCGTTATGTTCTTTCTTTCTTATATGAGACTGGCAGCACTGATTTTGGTGATGTAATCAAACAACATGCAAGCGCGCACGTACATTCGCACGGTTCTATATGTCAGTCAGTTGAACTTTGACTCACATGTTTACACGGTACATGCAGGACCAAGCGTATATATCTGTATCGTAGTCGAAACTGCATTATATATCTATAGTATATTATAACAATTTATTTACCTTTCTATTTTATTGCCTAACTACAAACCAAAGTTTACCATAACTGTTCAGACGCGGGGATATACCTAGGAAACTTAAACCCCCTACAGGACTGATCAGGTGTCAGCCCTGTCCCTCAAAGCAAGGTGGGACTTAGAGTGTTGGAACAGGTGCTCTTGATTAACAGCACTCCCTCCCTAATTAACCCTCAACCAATATGATTTATTGTGAAAGTAAACCGATTATCAAATAAATAAAAAAAAGTAATAAATAAATATAAAAAAAATGAAATAAAAATAAATAAATAATTAAAAGATAAATAAATAAATATATAAATAAATAAATTCGTATTAACCCTAAGTATTCGACCAAACAGCCTAAAGAAAATACAGTTGAGAGCCATATCAGAGTGCGGCGTCTGATCAGGATCTACACAGTTTTCCACTCATGATCACTCATCCAGCTGTCTGTAGACTCAACAGGATTTTCGGCCTATGATCTGGGTCTACTCTGTTTGCACGCATTTGTATGAACCTTTGCTGTTTTCTTGTGGCATATACAATATCTACTCTGTCAGGCTGAACATTTGAACTATTATTCAGCAATCTATTGAAATTTGGTGCGTTGATTTGATGGTGTGTAACAGAACAGAGTTTAACAACGCGTAACATTGCATTGCACTCGAATACTTTGTGTTCTGAATTATGGGCTACGAAGGACTGACAATTCTTATATGTACTTAGAAATTCTGAAATTATTCAGAAAGTCTTAATTTGAATCTGAACTTATCAACTAAGGACCATTAAAACCAGCCATCGGAGCTAATCTCGAATAAAAAACTGGTTAGTCATCAAACGCACTACAAGGTTTCTAGGATAGCGAAAAAGGAGAACAATCGATTGATAATGTCTATACGACTAACTTGAGCCAGCGCATGACAAAACCAACAAAATGCCATCCGCCCAGTCTGTTCAAAGTCTTTGCTGTGCTCTCAGTGAGTAGCTAAAGACCCAATCTTTCTTCGTGCGGACAGCGAAGACTCTTATCAGACTGGGTAGATGCCCAGGCTGATCTGAGTCTTCGGTGGGCGCGCATGCCATTTTGTTGGTTTTATCATGAGGTGACTCAATTGATATTTTACTGGAATCTTTGTTGCTCATTGGAGCTATGCGATATATGTACTTTTTGCTTAGAATAATGTTTCTTGTGCGAAAGGTATATGCTTTAAAAAACAACAACAAAAAAAAAAACAAAAAAAAAAAAAACCCAAAAAACAAACAAACAAAAAAAAAAAAACCCCAAAAAAACAAAAAATCACAAAACAAAAAAACTAATTATAAGCAGATGAAGACAATAATATTTTGAATTTACGTCTTTCTTCAAAATTTCCTGATCAGCAAACCATTTTGGAATGGATTCAGAGCTGTAATATACGTGTTATAGGTGCTGTAGATAAATTTAGAAATAAATTATGTTGTGTATTTTTTATATCATTATACTGATCAATTATTTCCAAGTATAAGAGTAACGCCACTATCCAATTATGACTTGCTTACGTGACGTCATTCAAATGGCGTCCAACAATAATACAACGTTGAAAATGCCATTCAGATATAGAGCAGCGATTTTCTGACTGAACTGTTTGTTAAAATAGCCGGGCATATGTCAGGGCCGGTCAAGAACACTTTTGTCCTTGCTGCTAGAGAGCTGAAAATAGTCGTATAACAAATGGCAAGGCTAAGGTCAAGGACCGGTAACATCACTCTTGTCACTGCTGCCAGTATATGGTTAGCGAAACAGTTGATCAGCCCTCACGGAATGGTAGCTCGTTCGGGATTCCTAATTTTACTTGTGTAATAGATCTGATTTTCTCATGTCGCACACCGTATATCAGTTATCATGTTTACCCTAAATATTGGGCATATTAATACCTTACCGTTCTTGTCCTACAATTTGTCTAAAATTTGATTTGTACTACTATTTTTTAGTTGGTCATTTTAGTACATATTAACCCATTGTAGACTGAATAAACTTTCCCACACTATATATTGGAAGAGTCCAATTTCAATTTTAGGGAGATGAGGCTATGAGATTAACATATTCCTAGAAAAAAATGGCTAAACTTTTTGCAAACAGTGGAGACCCTGATCAGACGCCGCGTTCTGCGGCGTCTGATCTGGGTCTGCACTGTTTGCCAAGTCCCCTTTTACGGGTCTCTCGATTACAATGGGTTAACGTGTCTAAAACTGTTGGATGAGTTTCAAACAGTGTAGACCCTGGTCAGAGGCCGCGTTCTGTGGCGTCTGATCTGGTCTACATCCTTGTTGGACGCCGCGTTCTGCGGCCTCTGATCTTTGTCTACACTAATTGCTCAGGCCTGTCTATCCAAAAGCTTAGGGTTCTTCCGGTAGATTAAAATTCTTTTTAATTGTCAGCAGAGGTCACTCAAGAATATTTTCTTAATTTACCCAAAGTATAATTCGCATGAAATGTCAACACCATTTACTAAGAATAATATGGTCAATTGATCGTCTATTGACTTACCATAAGCAAACGTTTTAACACACCTGGGCTCAGTTGTTCGAAACTAACGATGTCGTTAGTAAACGTATCGTCAAAACTTTGATCATTAAATATGGCATATACGCTAATATTTTTGCTGAAAACATGTGAGTAGCTTTTGCAAATGCAAAAAGGTGCTCACATTTTTTTCAGCAAAAATAACTGTGAATTAGATACTGCACTTACTAGAACAGTTAACTAACGAGTTCGTTAAGGTAACGATACTTTGAAAAACTGGGCCATGGTAATTTGCACGGGTGACAAAACACGGTTCTTGAGCCATATTAGCCGAAAAGGTACTTTTAACATATTAGCGATCGGCGAAGGCACAGATCAGCCTATACATTCACATATGCTATTTTGGTTCTCCAACTTTCGCATTCGAACGAACGTTCCCCATTTTACGTCATGAAGCTGACCAATCGCACGTCAACGCTTTACATGCTGAGTGAAAAAATAAACTGTCGAAATATTTTTTTTTCTTTTCCCCACAAAACAGGATTTGAATATTTCATACAAATTGTCCTTTCAGGAGACAGTTTGCTTGAACTGTCCAACCCTATTTTCTGAGGAAAATAAAAAAAAAGAAACAAATCATCAATTTCTCGTTTGCTAAATCTCAAGAGGGTGTTAAGGTTAAATGTCAGTCAATACCAGGTTTTAACCCTTCTCATGCTGAATAAATTAAGATGCCACGCCCACTTCTAATTTCCAGCCTATCAGATTACTTGATCCAGGTTGTTGATACATATTCATATACTGAATGACAATCAGCGCAGATCCAGATCTTCAGAAGCCAACTGATCTGGATCTGCACTGTTTGCTAAGACATGACATGTCGTGTTCAGCAAGAAAAGGGTTAAAACTGTAAATGCCAGTCAATATTAACCAAAAGAAATGCATTACTCAACCAAGTCATAGCACGGTTTGTAGAGTAGTTCTTTTTTGATAAGCATCACGAAAACATGCTTATATAATTTTGACCCCCTCAAACCCCACTTTTATATAGTAAAACTGGGGTTTACAGGGGTATACATTATTTTTTTTTATTTCTACTCAAAAACATAGATTGTGGGTACTCGTTAGAACCGCCTCGCCGAGGCGGTTCTAACGAGTATCCACAATCTATATTTTGAGTAGAATTATGAGAAATATCAGAATTTTTATCTGAAAACTTCAGTTTTTGATGGTGAAATTGTCAATACATTTGAATAGGCGTGTTTTCGTAATGCTTCAGTCAGTCGTGAGCTAGTCATACTCAAAAGGAAGCTGTTCACATAAGGCGGCGCGGACGGTATTTGCGACAAACGAGTGGTGTTGAATAAGGAAGTTGAACAGGTCGTTAGTATAATCCACTTGACCGGAGTCCCATCTGCACTCATTATAAAATTTCCCTATATATTTTCTGAGGAACTGATTGTAATGTCACTTGATTCTGTTCAAATATCTGTGAAAGTTAACAAATTGTTTTACTTGGTTCGGGCTCTAGCAAGAGACATTCTGAGAAGAGACAACAGCCAAGAAAGCCATAGATACCGTCCAAGCAGTGTAGACCTAAAAAAGAAACAAACAACGTTTTCCCTTTTTTTCGTAAAAAAAAAGCTTCAGAGACAAAAAAATAATGCGTGACGAATTATTCAAATTAATCGTCTCGCCACAATAGATCTTAATCAGAATGTTATATGTACATGTTTCGGCACTGATTTTATGCCCAGTTACACACCATTCTTCAATTCGGTCCATTACCATTTTAGCTTTGGGAGATTTAAGAAAGACGATTTGTTTGTCTGATATCACCTCGAGAACGTGTCCTTAGTGTTGGTTCTAATTTCCCAGACAATTTTGGCATGGCTGTTAAGCTTCACCACTCTATGGACAAATTCAGTAAACGACAAACTGATGACATTTAGCTTATTTTCCCAGAAAAAAGGATTTGACATTTAATGCAAATTGTCTCCATAAGAGATACATGTAAGTTGCTTGAAATGTCAAAACCTGTTTTCCGGGAAAAATTATAAAAAATATTTCAATATGTCGTCTGCTGAAAAGTTTACCCAGAGTGCTAACCGTTAACCCTTAAAGCGCCAGTCACGACTATTGTCGTCTACTTTGTCTTCTGCCCGTTGCTTTAAAAGTCATTTATGCAAACAGTGTGGACCCAGATCAGACTGCTCCTTTAGGAGCAGTCTGAGAGCAGTCTGATCTGGGTCCACACTGTTTGCCTGTATGCAAAAATAGGTTTGAAAAGTTTGCAAGAATATTCAGCAGACGACATAAACAGACGACATTTTCAGATGGCGTTTTGTGGTTTAATCCGTTTATGCATATCGTCAAATAAAAGGGGCGTTGGCAAACAGTTTAGACCCAGATTAGACACCGCATGATGTGTCTGATCAGCATCTACACTGTTTGCATTAACTACAGGAATTTCTATAAAGGATGGTAATAAAACAAAACTAACCAGACACCCTTTATACTGGAGATGGACCGGTCCGAAGAGTGAATGTAGGAGAGTCCATTCGGCATTAATGGGTTAATTAAAATAGGTTATGCTAGGAATATATCAGACATTAGAGTCAGCTAAAACAAATACGGTTCCTGGTCAAAAGCTGAGAATCCAGCACATCGCAATCTGCAGACACCGTCAAGGGATAATCAAAGAACTTACAACACTGGTGGGTCGATTGTCTCTGAGTGTAGGCGGGGTAAATGGTCCTGAACGGGGACTTAAGACTGTTTCATTTAACCCTTGGATTTCTATAATTTAAGCAAGCAGTGCAGACCCTGATCGGCGTTCTGCGGCGTCTGATCTCGGTCTGCACTGTTTGCCAATGTCCCAGTCCAGGTTTTAGACAACCCGCTTTATAGACCGGCGTAGTGGCTCAGTTGGTAGAGAATCCGCTTTGTGACCGGGAGGTTGCGGGTTCGATCCCTGGGCGAGTCATACTAAAGACTTTAAAAAAAATGGTAATAGGTGTTCTTTCGCTTGGCGTTCAGCATTAAAGAAGTAGAGCTAGGGGTCAGAGGTCAGAACTGATCAGTCCGGTGTCAGTATAATGCCTGAACTGGGTTGAATATCATGTCATGCATCTGGGGTTTGGTACTTCAGTGAGGCAGCACTCTTAAAGTGAGCATTGAGCTTCCTGTCACACCTTGATACCGTCGTGATATGACTGAAAGATTGGAGCGACGTAAAAACCCGATTCAAACAAACAAACAAAAATAACCATTTTTTATATACACGGCACTCTGATGTCACAGTGACATGAATAGCGCGGCCATAGATAACATACAAACGCACGCGGTTTGATTTTATTAGTCATGCTAATCACGCGGTCAACAACTTTAAGGAAATTTTGGTGTATATATATATTTAAGCTTGACTGCAAACAATCGACCCAAAATTAATGTCTGTAGATTCCTACGAGCCCCAAGCTACCAATGTAACCGCGACTCCTTATGTTACCTTGCAGTCTATTATACTATATTACATGTAAAAGTCAGGACACATTGGCATGCCCGTATCCTGGATTGTGCACGCTCAGTTAGCATACTGAGTTTATTCTGTAAGACCGGTTTAGTCTTGGTGCGGTATATATTTATTCTGAAACATGCCATTTGACATTTGTGGCAAATTATAATCCTGCGTATGGTTGGAAATGTCACAGTCATAAAATAGTGAATGAAAACGTATCACTAATAGGCGATCGGCATAGGAGCTAAAAGTCATCAGAATTTTGAGTTTAATGCGAGGTTTCTACACAAAAGGTTGTTATATATCGTTTTAAAGCTTGATGTCTCTAGAGCTGAATCAGACATGATGTAGGCTTCCCAGGTGGTGCAGTTACCATAGAAATGACTCAGAAGTAGGTGACTGTGAGCCATATTACCAAATTTGGTAATTTCTACCCTACAAAATTTTCCTAGCCATTTTCACTCATAATGAAGCTAATGCATAATAACAAGCTGTCTAAAGTGTAGTTTATGACATATTTACCATGTTTAATAAAAAACTTGACTAAATTATATATTTAATTAAAACAAATATATTTTTAATTACATGCATTAGAAAATAATGTTGTTGAAGTCGTGCAGAATTTTATCTTTCAGTGTAGTATCTGAAAATGTATTCGAAATCAAATGGTAAAAGTATACACTCTTGTTTTTTAACAGAGAATTTTATAAGGGAAAAAGGTCTTAAAGCCTACTCTACTAGGTTAGTAGCTTGTACATAATTTGGAATGTGCATGACCAGATTTTTTCAATTGACGATGACCATCTAATGAAATACGATGATATACCATAACTATTTGGACACCAAGTACCGCTTTTTTTATGTTATGAGTACCGTTGTTCCCCTCATAAAGTATAGTGAAAGCAGGGGTGTATATTGTGAGGCAAGCTTTCAGAAGTTTGTAATTTTTAAAACCTTTTTTCATCACGAAACCCTGCCTATATAATTTGGACCCCCTTAAACCCCACTTTTATATAATAAAACTGTGATTTACAGGGATATACATTATTTTTTTATTTTGCTTAAAAGCATAGATTGTGGTACTCGTTTGAACCGCCTCACCGAGGCTGTTCTAACGAGTACCCACAATCTATGCTTTGTGCAGAAATGTGAAAAATATCAGGATTTTTTATCTGGCAGTTTTCCTTTTTTTGGTTGTAAAATTTTCAGCATATTTGAATAGGCGTGTTTTCGTAATGTCTATTCTATTCAGTGTAGAATCTATATCAATACCAAATCATTCATCATTTTTCCATATTATACATGTATGCTGACCTACATAGCTATAGATAAGAGGAATATACAGCTACCTATGTTTTCTTATGTCTCCGTGAAAAAACATATACTTAAGGTAATCATTAGAAGGTAATCATTGGAAGCGCATCTGCGAAGCGCTTCTAATAAATACCCTAGTTATATGTTTTCACAAAAAATAAAAGAAGCCAGCATATTTGGTGTTAAAAAAAACATGCCTTTTCTAGAGCTATTGTAAAGAAGTATACATTTCAAACAGGCAGTTTTAACCTAATGAGTCTTATTCTTAACTTTAAAGTATTACATTTCCCTCACTATAGCTTTAAGAAGTGCTAGTTAAATTATAGGGTTGAAGCTGCTAATCAAAGAGGTCTTTTAGTTGATATACGTATATATACTGTTTGCTCTTTCATATCTAGCTGCGGTCGACTCTGTTATCTCATAGTCCAAGGGACTCTCCGAAATACTTCGAGATACCCGTATCTCGACACATCAGATTTGCAGAATTGAGAAAAAAAAATATAATAATAAATAAATCGATCAACTACATTTCACAAATTAATATGTAATTTGACCCCTGACGTACGTACCTTGACATATCAGAATTGCAGAATTTAGAAAAAATAATCCGAACAACCACATTTCACAAATTAATTTGTAATTTGACTCCTGAAAGAGATATATTGAAAAAATTGTGGAAAAAGGGGAAATTGCTCCTTCCTTAGGAGCAATTTCTCCTCTTTTCCACAAAATTTTGTTACCTGTTGTAAGATTTTCATGTTTAAACAGGGACTAGATTTCCACTTCGAGATAAGCGTTTATTCGAGATAAGCGAAGTCGATGTAACGAGAGTCGACTGTAAAAGCCGAGGCTAAATATGACAAAGCATTCTGCTATATATCACACCATGAGGAAACAAAGGAATATGTAGCTATGAAAAATTGTAAAGATACACAGAGAGAGCCACAGTCACAGAACCTAGCGGCATACCAATGATATCAAGAGATAGAGCAAACAAACTACAGACAACAATCATGTTATAAATCAACAAAAACATAGCAGCCAACTCCCTTGTGATCATAATGGCGAGAGCAATACAAGCACAAGACCAAGAAAACATAGCACACACAAAAACAAAACAGAAGGCAAAATGGACAGCTAACAGGGCTTAACATGCAGCAAGAGGCCACAAAGCCTACCAAGAACGACCGACACAAGAGCCACAGTTCTAAAAAGACAAAACTTCATGTTGTGGGTTGAGCGCAAGACTGGCGTAAGTCAGATGGTTGTTTTTCCCCAAACCTAATCTCCTCACCATGAAGGCGTTATGAAGATTACAACATTTCTTTCTGTAAACAATGAAAATTTAGGTGCCATTGCTCATACGAGCAATGGCACCTAAATTTGCATTGTTTACAAAGGGGTCCAAGTTGCCCCTAAACAAGGGTTTCAAAAATATGTTTGAGTTACTATAGTCTTGCGCTCAACCCTCGATGTGAAAACCCGCAAGATCAGACAGCGTGTTTCCCTATGTATTAGAGTACCTAACGCCTTACCATACGTGTCCTAATATTTGAACAATTCATTTGATCGCCTATCGACAGGGGCGGATTTAGATGGGGTTAGGGGGGGGGGGGGTCAGTCGGACTGCATTTGACTCAAAATGTCATTTTCATGGGAAATTTTGGATAAATTTGATAAAGGGACACTTGTCCTGATATTTCACGTCAAAACGTCCATTTTACTACATTGTATCTGTGAATGCGTGTAAAATAGCTAAGTGAGTGGCAAACAGTGCAGGCCCTGATCAGACACTGCGTTCTACACTGTTTGCTCAGGCTTGTGTGTAGTAGGAGTCATACGTACTACTCCTGTCTGTCCGAATCTGTAGAGTAAGGACGGTAATAGCGAGCTTGCTGCCGCATGTGGCCGCCCCACGGAGCAGGCCGAATGCATGCGAGAGCAAGCTCTGTGTACACGTAACATGAAATTCAACGAAAAACTTACATTACATGCTTGAGACACATTGTTTTCAATGAATTGCTAACGTGTTTGACAATATGTATATGTCGTCGAACGAATACGCAAGTACAAATATTATTAGCCGGGTCTTACTTTGTCGATCTGGGAAAAAAAAAAAAAAAAAAAAAAAAAAAAAAGAAGAAGAAGAAAACCGATATCCTTTAAATTCGCTTACCAAGGAAGAAAAGTCATGGTTACCTTTCGTTGCCGTCAAACCAAACCAGAAATAAACAGTTTGTTTGCAGTTTGTCGGGTTCTCAATTAAAGTGGCAGATCTATTTGTAATTGCCGACAGCAACTGGGAAAATCCGGTACCAGAATCCGGTATCAAAATTTTGACGGTATAGCTTGGGTCTGTAGTGCAGCTCGCCTATAGGCATTGCATATGTTGATTTTATGATTAATTCGAACTCCCTTAGAAATCCTCCTAGATCCGCCCCTGTGTCGATGTGTCAAAAATTGGTGCATGACTGACAAATGGTGTATACCCTGATGAGACGCCGCACTCTGCGACGTTTTATCTGATGCTAAACGGTCTAAGGGCTGTCTGTCTAAAAATTGCGTGTAAAATCGGTAATTTTAGCTGCTTGTTTTTATTATTATTATTGTTGTTTTTGTTGGCCCTTAAAAGAAGAAATTCAAATCACAAAGACAAAACAGTCCTGGTGACTTTCATTATTTATCAGCTTCTTTAATTGAGCCGCAACGTGAGAAAACGTACCTTCCTCACAGTCTGAGCAGAGTCTTCGTTGTTCGCATTACGAAAACACTCCTATTCAAATACACTGAAAATTTTACCACCCAAAAAAATGACAAATTTTCAGATGAAACATTCTGATATTTTTCATATTTCTGCTCAAAACATAGATTGTGGGTACTCGTTAGAACCGCCTTATCGAGGCGGTTCTAACGAGTACCCACAATCTATGTTTTTTAGCAGAAATAAGAAAAATAATGTATTCCCCTGTAAACCCCAGTTTTTGCTATATAAAAGTGGGCTTTAAGGGGGTCAAAATTATATAGGTGTGTTTTTTATGATGGTTTGAAGAAATTGATAAGCCAAAATTCGCCAAGTTGATATTCCGATCAGATTGCGCTAATGAGCAGACTGATCAGAATCTTCATTGGGAGCTTATGACCGTAGGTACGCTTTCAGATGTTGTGGTTCATTTGTTGATGGAATAATGTATTAGGCAAAATTCTGAGTGTTTTCAGTGTAAATAGTATTTAACATTGATATAGTCCGATTTTAGGGCAATTAAGGTAGAGAGTTAAGCTGTCCGTAGATTTAGGATAAAAACGGTAACTGGCACGCCCGTTTGCCATCTGTTGTATTCTCAATATTTAGTTGGAATTTGCTGTATAAATATTAACTAAATAATAATGATACATACATACACATGGATTATTCAAACGGGAACCAGAAATAAAGCTAAAGGGTTTTGTTGATATTTTATCGGCTACTTGAATATATAGGCTACAGACTACCATTAATTTTCCTTATACATTTGATACATTTTTGCAAAAGTTGTACAACCCACATTTTTAGCTCACCGGAGCCGAATGCCCATAAGGTGAGATTATAGTAAAGCAAGGCTCTGGCATCCGTCGTCGTTCGTCGTCGTCATCCATACTTTTGAACAAATCTTTCTATCAAAATTTTTTATCTTTTGGGTGGGAGAAACGCTACATGAGGTTTTGTGGCAGGTCGGGTCAAATTCTGATTTTAATGCCACCAGAAATCTGCCATTGACTTATAATCGGGAAACGATGTCTCCAGCTTTTCTCGCTTGTGTTTTTTCCGATCCTTTTTATACTTGCAGGTAACGACAATATGCATAAGATCTCGGACGAGTTCGACTTTCGGACAAATCGGACCACTGACTACGGAGTTAGCTGCCCTTGAGCGTCTAAAAATTTCCCCGTTGACTGATAATAGGAAAATGGTGTCTCCCTGTTAGCTCGTACATTTTTAATTGAATCAACATTAAAGTTGCTGGTAACAAGAACAGCCATAAAAACTCAGTCGATTTCGATTTTAGGCTGAATCAGATGACTCATTTCTGGAGTTATTTGCCCTTGAGTGACGAACATTTAACACTTTTGAACTTGAATATCCCAGTTGGCCAATCTTTATCAAATTTTATGTGTAGCATCCATCACGAAAACATACCTATATAATTTTGACCCCCTTAAACCCCACTTTTATATAGTAAAACTGGGGTTTACAAAGGGTATACATTATTTTTCTTATTTCTGCTCAAAAACATAGATTGTGGGTACTCGTTAGAACCGCCTCGCCGAGGCGGTTCTAACGAGTACCCATAATCTATGTTTTGAGCAGAAATAAAAAAAATATCAGAGTGATTTATGTGAAAATTTTCCGTTTTTGGAGGTGAAATTTTCTGTATATTTGAATAGGCGTGTTTTCGTAATGATTGGGGTCGGGGAAAGGGGCTGCATAAGGTGTTGCGCAGATTGGACCATGACGCTGGTTTCCATGGCAAGATAAAGCCCCCACTGACTTATAATGGGGAAAATGATGTCTCCACGTTTTCTCGTTTGTTTTTGATCCGATCTTTTGTATACTTGACGGTAACGACGTCATACATAAAATCTCGGATGAGTTCGAATTTTGTCCATTTGGACTACTGACCATTACGAAAACACGCCTATTCAAGTATATTGAAAAATTTCACCACCAGAAACTTGAAGTTTTCAGGTATAAATACTGATATTTTTTCATATTTCTGCTCAAAACATAGATGGTACTCCGTTAGAACCGCCTCACCGAGGCAGTTCTAACGAGTGCCAACAGTTTATGTTTTTGAGCAGAAATAAGAAAAATAATATATATCCCTGTAAACCCCAATTTTACTATATAAAAATGGGGTTTAAGGGGGTCAAAATTATAAAGGTATGTATTCGTGATGCTAATGAGTTAGCTGCTCTTGAAGTCTAGACCCATATACTTGTAATATTTGATCGAACAATCATCAAAGTTGCTTATATACCCAAGAAAGACATAAAAACTCGGACGTGTTTGATTTCGAGACGGACCAGACTACTCCCGGATAAAAATCCTATACTCTAACCACTGAGCCAAAGTGTCGACGCCCTGACGCAGTTGTCAGAGATTGAATATACTTAGAAGCTATGCTTCATTCCTTTGTTACGATTTTCATGCCGTAAGAGTTTTTTGCCCTTAAGTGACGAACATTTAACATTTTTGAACTCGAATAGTTGGCCAGTCTTGATCAAATTTTATGTGAAGCATCATTGGGTATAGGGAAAGGCTGCGTAAGGTTTTAGGGCGGATTGGATTAAAACGCTAGTTTCAACAGTCTGACATTTGTAACATTTGATTGTTTTTGAAATTCAACCAGATTAGCCTTTGAACTTATTCTCCTCCTCAGGTGTTTTAGACGACATGTATTTCGAAAAGGACATTTAAAAATTCAAACAAAGAACGTATTTGTGTTTAAGTTCTATGTATACGTAGGATGAAACCTAGGGCAGAATCATCTCTGATGGTCGCTTGAGGTTTCGAATCATATTCATACCTTCCGCTAACTGTTGCTCAGATGAGTGACTGTTCCCCTCTTGGGCTACCTGTTTTGTTTTAAGTTCAAATGGTTAATCATCGGTACTTGCACGAGAGCAGTCCCTCCACAAATTTCAAAACAGGACACGGAATAATAGGTTATGTGTCATGTAATAAGCTTCCGCCTCTTGGAAGGCACTGACACAGATCTTGTAGGTCACGGACGGTGTACTTTGTACCCCAGATGATTTCTACTTTCACATTCAAAGCACCCAACGAACATGTACGATTTTGTTAATCTCTATGACACAATTGCCCGAATAATACATTTTGACGAATTCTGGCATTAAAGCGGGTAGAAACGTTTAGAAATAGGCAAACTTTGGAACTATTTCATATGAAAGTATTTTTGTTTGGAACTAACCCGGTGCATTGGAAACAAGTATTATGTGAAGTTATATTAAAATCCATTGATAAATGTAGGCGCTAGAACAATGATAAAATTTTTCTCAAAATAGCCACAATGACCTTGACCTTGAGCCCAACACCCTGAAAGTCGAACTTATATTGTCATACACAACATCTGTATAAAGTTATATTAAAATCCATTGATAAATGTAGGCACTAGAGCGATGACAAAAGGTGAACATATGTACGTACCTACATACGTACTTACGTAACCCCCCCCCCCCCCTATATTCCCTCGCCACTTCGTGGTGCATGGGGATATTAAACTCTGGACCTCTATCTGTCATCATGCAAAATATGAACCAAATCCATCATTTGGTTTGGAAAATACGAGCTCTTTAAAAACTATAACGTAATACTTTATTTGTAAAATTTCAAAGTCTGTGAACTTGACCTTAAGATCATGGGCATGGGTTGGGGTATTGCTGAAAGGAACTTTGGATCTATATCTATCATCATACCAAATATGAACCAAATCCATCATATGGTTTGGAAAATATGAACTCTTAAAAAACTTTAACGTAAATGGGGGCGCCGACGCCGACACCGGGGGTAGTGCAGTAGCTCTTCCTGGACTTCGTCCAGGCGAGCTAAAAACTGATCATATTTGGCATAGATGTCATACAACTGGCAATTGAACCCTAATGAAAATTGATTTTGATAGATGTCTGGTTCAAGGAAAAGTCATTTGAGACTTAATGGGTGTGTTCCAATGCTAGTTGTTAGACCCTTGTTAAATATGACCAGTATTTGGCTGAAGATATCTGTTTCAACCCATTTTGAATGACCTCTTTTGTGCTAAATAAAAGTTTTCTGAGACCATTCACTATCAACAAGTTTCAAATGACCTGTGATTGAAAAAGACAGATATAAAAGTTTTTTGATAGGGTTAAATTGCCAGTTGTATTACATCTATACCAAATTATGTCCAGTATCTGGCTGAAGAAACCTATTTCAACACATTTGAATAACCTTTTTCCCTCTTAAACAATTTATTATGAGCTCAGACACCACCTACAAGTCTCAAATAACCTGCCCTTCAACAAAATAGGTATCAATATCACTTTAATTATGGTTTTATTGCCAGTTCTAAGATATCTATACTAAATACGTCCAACAGTTGCCTGAAAATGCTTATTTTTATAATTAGCAGATTTTGAATGACACCTTACCCCTTTAAACAGGAGTTCCTTACGACCATATAATACCAACAAGTCTCAAATAACATTCAGCATAGGTTTCAAACTTACTAATAAAGTTCCATTGAAAATAGTTTGATATCTACACCAACTATGCCAAGTATTTGGATGGAGAAGACTATTTTAACCCTGTTTTAACGACCCCTTTTCCCGTTCAGCGAGACCTTTTTATGGCATCATACCATGCCGGTAAGTCTCAAACGACTTACTCTTTAACCAGATAGGTTTCCTCTTTAACCAGATAGGTTTCAATATCACTTTCAACTGGGTTCATTGCCAATTGTAATTCATCATCACAAAATATGTCCAGTATTTGGCTGCAGATGCATATGTCAACAAATTTGAACGGCCCCTTTTCTTCTAAATTACGCCTATTATGGGATCAGACATTACCAGCAAGTCTCAAACAACCTGCCCATCAACCAGTTAGATATGGTATCATTTTTCTATTGGGTTCTATTGCCATATTGTATTTTATCAATACCAAATATGCCCAGTATTTGGCTGAAAATGCCTATTTAAACCCATTCTGAACGACCCTTTTTCATCTTAAACAAGACTGTTATGAGACCAGACACTAGCAGCAGGTCTCAGATGACCTGTTTTTAACCAGAAAGATGCAAAATGACTTTTTAAAAAAGATTCCATTGTCAGGTGTAATGCATTTATACAACAAACGCTCAGTATCTAGCTGAAGATGCATATCTCAACCCTTTTAGAATGGCCCCTTTCTCACTTAAACAAGGTTTCATGAGACCAGACAAAACCAACTAGTCGTCAGTGGTGTCCTTTTCTAACTAGGAAGATATAAAATTGTTTTTATAGGGTCCCATTGCCAAAAGTAACATTTTACCAAATATACCCAGCAATGCAACAAAGAAGGCTATTTTAACCCATTTTTAACGACCCCTTCTTCCTTAATACAAGATTTTATGAGATCAGATGCTATAAACAAGTCTCAAATGACCTGCTGTCAATTGGAAAGATGTTAAAGACCAAGTATCAGACAGCAATTTATCCTACCGGTGGGCAATTAAGCCTATATGGCAGGTGGGATGGACTTATTCTCTCACTGCTCAGTTATCAGTTTGAATCTATTGGCTTTGGTTAGCTTGTAAACAGAAGCACATGGCAGATATTTGTATTGTCTTCTTCAAGAAACATGTGTTTGCTGTGTAATCACTCCAGAGAATTTTGACTGCAGGGTTTTGATTTTTTTGATTAGGAGTAAATATAAACAATAAACTTAATCTAGAATTTTTTATGTAAGGAGCTACACTTCTCAGCTGTTGCAGTAGAGGTTATGAACTCTGATAAGCCCTCCCACTTGCTGTCAATTATACCTGGTGGTAAATTTGAATTTTGTAGCAGACAGCAAAGAAGATTTTTTGAAAAGCAAACTATTGAATGGAATTTCATTTCAATTCTCACATGGAATTAATTTATATGTCTTAAAAAAGTAATGTGCCAAGTTTCATTATTTTTCATGTGGTTAGTGCTTTACATTTTTTCATTTTCTGTGATGACAGCTACATGTTTACTGTATGTGAACTAGGGAACACACTAACCATTTTTCAGACCCCTTGGTTTTTATACTTGGCCCCTGGCCTTTAAATTACTTTTCAGTAGGGTTCCATTGGCAACAGTAACAGGACCTTGCCAAATAGGGCCAGTATTTTGCTGAAGAAGCCTATTTCAATTAGTTTCAGCTTATTTTTAGGTCAAATAATGAGTTTTTCTCCCCCTCAAAAGACTATTTTTTTTATTGAAATAAAAAATTTCTTTTTTTTTCTTGCAGCTACCTTAGAATCATATGTAACAATTTACATTAAAACATTTCAAGGAATTATGAACAGTAAATTTTTAAAAAAATATTCCCGTTTTCCCCGGATTTTGTCAAAATTTTCACTTTTCTACCCCAAAAATGTGTATTTTGTATAAACAGACTTTGTTCAAAATTTTTTCATAGGTGTTTAACACTATTATGATTATTTTTAGCTATTTAGATTATTGTTTTGAATTCAAATGTAATTTTTATGAATTCATTCCTGTTTTTTGTTGATTTTTGTTCATTTTTTCAATATTTTGCCTCAAAAATCACATTTCGCGTGCGAATTTTTTTGAGGACTTTTTTTCTGTAATTAAGTACATTGCACACTTTTTAAAAATGTCCATAACTTTTGTGAAGGAATTTGTTTTACCTCTAACCCTATTTAGCCTAGACTATTAGCTTTCACAAGAAAAAAAGCTTGGTCTACGCCCAGTGAGCATTCTTTATGAATCTATAGCGGGCCATAATCGGCCCGTCAGGGTAGCTGACGGGCCGATAACGGTCCGCTATAGATTTATAAAGAATGCTAGCTGGACGCTTAGCACATAATATTAGACTGGTTACAGTCCATTCAGTAAGTTTTGTTATTTTAGTGGATATAGTAGAGTATTTCTTCTCCTCTTATCTCTTGGACTTATGCTGGTTTATACACAGTGAGTGTTTGGCGTGGATCTAATCTTTTTGTGAAACCTTGAACTTGGTTATAACGTTTAGTTGTCTATGGAATACAGCACTGGATCAGCCCATGACCTTTCATAGAGTTCTGGAGCAATATCAGACTTTGGCGTAGACAAATATTACGTGTGTTATTGCAATCGAATCTCTTTGTTATTACACGTATACCATGTTTAATCTTAAGAATAGAAAATTGATTTAAATGTAATTGTTTTCACATGGCCACATCATGAGAAACCTGTCTAAGCGATGGGAGACGGCTCTTATCAAACTACGCATATAGCATCCCGGGTTGGCACTAATCATCCAAATTCGTCGGACACTTGACATACAAACTTTTGTCGTAGCTTGTGCTATATGTGTGTGTACTAATCAGACTGTGCATGGTGTGCAGTTTGGTTTGGCATGCGCGGTTCGCTACTGGTTTAACCTATTAAACGCCAATTATAACTGCAACAGACATACATTTTGGTATTTTATTAGTTTTTCAGAGAAACGTCATATAATGTGTCTGTCTAGCAGACGATTTACATGAAATATCAAGCCTTATAGTCTCGGAAAAGCAACAACAACAAAAAAAAAAAAAAAAAAAAAACAAAAAAAAAAAAAAAAAAAAAACAACAAAATGTTCCCGGCTATTTGGTTGGGCACTTTAAAGATTAACAGCCTTTTTCTCATGATAGCTAACATTATTTCGAAAGTGATCCTTAATTGCTTATTTTAAACGAATTTTTCATTGCTATACAATAGTATGTTGTTTCCTATTGCTGAAACGTTAGTCCCGCTGGAATTAATTTAGTACAGCACAGGAACCGATCGATGTACAATTAAACTGGGACACGTGAAAAGAATATCTACGCATTGCCTCGTGCGAGTATAAAAGCCCGAACTGCGCACTTCTCCCGATCCGTTTAACGGGGGCGAGTATTTACGGTCGATTTTTGGATTCTACAAAAAGCTGGGGATGCACAATTGGAATAGAATAAGGCAGTTATGTACGTTTTACCTTGTCACGCACATTTTGCTTTGTCGTAGCCTATTCTGTTTTCCAGCTATTGTAGAGGCATGACCATAGGACTTGTTAACGAGGGGTATCGGATGAAAGTTCTCGGATATTTTTCTTATTTCGTCATAAAATATATGCTGCAAGGCGCTTCTAATGCGTACCCACAACATATGTTTTATAAAGAACTGGAGAAAGAAATCCCAGCATTTTCACCAAATGCTCCTTTACAAGTCCTCTGTAAAAGCCTAACGTTAGCTAAGTGCGTTGTCCAGCTGAGTATACTGGCAATGCACTTCTAATGAGTTCCTACTATATAAACTTTCTAACGGAAACCAGACAAACATCAATGCTGTTTGGTTGAAAACAAAACAGCTTATCTGGAGCTAACGCAATATTCCTGGTGCTGTACATTTGTCTTAAAGTCACAGTAGTAGGTGTCACGTCAGAAAGGGCTTACATCATCGAAAACCCGGATCAGTCTGATCAACGTCTTACTTTCGCTTGTAGACTCTACATTATTAAGGCTTCCTTGAAACTAACAACGAATGTCTGACCTAACTTAGCCGGCTTCGGTGGCTCAATTGGATGCGCCGTCCGACTGGAGACCAGGAGACCGGGTTCAACCCCCGATACATTCTTTCGTGATCGTGAAATATTTTCTACGGTTATTCTCTCCCTTCCGCTGTTTCAAGAAGGACAGTTGTCAGTTTCTGGCGAAAAAATGTGCACAATACTGGTTAACCGCTTAGAGGATTAAGCCTGCCCAGTAAACGTGTAGTTAGGTAAACTGACTGCGCTCGACATGACCCCATTGGGTTGACTGGGCCGTAAAACCTCAACACAAACAAACAAACTGACCTAACTTCTGACTGCGCAAACGCGGAAGATGATCTGGGCCACCCGTCAGAGGCATAGGCGAGTTACAAATACCTTTTAAAACAGATCCAGTTTCAATGAGCTACAGTTGTTCGTCCGTAATCTAGAATGGAGAATTTGGGCTTTTCTATTTTTATGATAATAATATTTGGGAACAGCTGTTTTGTCTTTGTTAATATAGTATTTAAAAGAGTTTGTTGTTTAAGATTGTTTCACCTCGACGGGTAGATTATCCCAAGCCCTTATCGTAGAAGGTAGAAAAGAACTATAATAAAAATTTGTTCGGGTATCAATGGTCTTTCAGAATTGCGAAGATTATATTGTGTCATGTCACTGACTGATGGCGGAATAAGAGAGGACAACTACAAAGGAGATGGGAAAACATTTTAAAGAATATAGTCAGTTTGTGGGTTGGTCTTCTCTGTCCAAGTGACTCCCATCCAACCTCTTTGTACAAGGGAGTAATAGAAATAAGCTTTGTTGCCCCAGTAGATACGCGAGCTGCTTCAAGTTGTATCGTTTCTCTAAGTCTTATTTTCTGTATTGAGAGCAATTGTCCCATATTACATCCCCATATTCTAGTAGATGTCATATAAAAACTGTATAGATCGTCTCTAAAGATTTACGGTTTAATTTAAATTCAAGCTTTCTCATTACATTAACTCTACCCCAAGCATTCTTTGAAATATATTTTACATTATGGTGCTATGTACCATCGTTTGATAAATAGATCCCGAGGTGCTTGTGAAACTCTACTTCGGTTATTTGAAAATTTTGTATTAAGACTGGTGGATAATCAAGTTTGTTTAATTTCCGCGAAATAAGGAGACTTTCAGTTTTAGTCGGATTGAAAGATACAAGCCAAGTTTCAGTCCACTTTGAAATTGTTCCAAGGTCTGTATTGAGCCATTTAGCTGCAGTAATCGGGTTATTGACGATGATATAAAAACTGTCATCTGCAAAGAGCCTTATATTTGATCCAATATTCAGTGCTATATCATTTATAAATAGTAAGAATAACAGCGGGCCTAAGAATGACCCCTGGGGAACACCAGCGCGAATATAAGCCCGGTCTGAAAGAATAACTCTTTGTTTCCTTTTGAAAAGGTAACTGATAAACCATGCAAGCACATTCCCAGTGACGCCAGCTGCCTTAGTTTAAATAACAATTCATCATTCCAGACTCGGTCAAATGTTTTGATGACTTCATAAAAAAACAGCTCTTATTTCTTTACCCGAGTCAAGGGTCTGACAGGAAGTATCGTAAAGATATGTTAATTGATTCACGGCAGAATCTCCTGGTATAAAACCAGACTGAAGAAAAGATAGCAAATTGTTGACGCGCAATTGATTGTATAAATATTTAAATACAAGTCTTTCGAAAAGTTTTCTTTCTGAATTGAGCAGTGAGATAGGTCGGTAATGTGAAGGTATAGATATTTTAAAAAAATGTGCCTTTAGGGCTGGCGCGGGCAGCGATGGCCCAGATCAGACTACGTCGAATGTATAAATGGAGAGCAAAAGCCCGGACGAGACCTTCGCAGATGATGTGAATCCGCACACTTTGCGCATACTCGAAGGCACTGTTTCGCTTTACGCGGCCCGTATGCGGTAACATTCGAAAAGAGCAGTTATTAAAGAGCGCGCTGCATGAAACACATCAGTTCTAGTCCACAATGATATTGGTTCACAACACTTGCTGCATTTCCTACAAGATTGTATGTGCGCCCAGCGAAGACTCAGATCAGCCTGTGCACCCGCACAATCTGATCATTGTCTTCGCAGGTTCTTTGTAGGTAGCCAAATATCCAAAGCGTCTTCAAGCGGACAGCATAGATTCTGATCAGACCTCGTGAATGCACAGACTGATCTGAGTCTTCGCTGGGCGCACAAAGATTCGATTCAAAATGTATTCTGCAATTAGCCCAATAAGCGTTCCATATAAATCTTGAGCGGACCGTTATCGGCCCGTCAACTACCCTGACGGGCCAATAACGGCCCGCTGTAGATTATAAAGAATGCTAGCTGGGTAATACAAAACAAACTGGGTCGTAACAGATACGCATAGCACTCGTATTACAAGTACACCACAGCTGACAATAATTAAACTTTTACAAGTATAAGCTTTCACAAAAAATCTTGGGCTACGCTTCACACATAAAAAATGGTAAAGCTGATTTTAATAGTATTGGGTTCTTAACATGCAAATCTCGACCTAATCGGCCAAATTCCAAAATACTAAGGCTATATTAGAATGGTCGGACTGATATCTCGTCAAAATGAGGATGACCCTGGTTCACAATTAAATGTAAAATTACAGCTAATTTCACATCGCTTTTAGGCTTACTTCATCAAAACTGAAATAGGTACTTATAAGAATATCAAGTTTTGTCAGGCTGTCCCAGGAATATTATACATTATAAAATGCGCTTAGCAGTAACAATGCATCCACCCAGTTTAAAAGTGAAATTGTCAAGATGAATGTATATCCTATAAACTTTGGCAAAGTGCCGCAATGGTAATCTTTTAGAATATCTACATAAGTGCAGTGTGCCGAAAAAAGTGCACGCGAATGGAAATATTATTCAGTTTACTCAGTACTATATCTAGTTCCGGGTTTTATTTGTAATTAACGCGCCTAAGGGTGCATTGTGAGTCAACAATTGAATCTTTTCCATGTCCGAACCAAAACGTATATCACTTCCGTGTCCGTACCAAAACGTATATTGTCTTCACCCAAGGGCGTAGACAGTTATATAACGATCATATATTTTATGCTCTCCGAAGGGGGAGCATACAGGCGCCGCTTTGTCTGTCCATCCGACCGTCCGTTCGCCCGTCACACTTTTGTCGCCAGCATATCTCTAAAAATATTGAAGGTAATTTAATAAAACTTAAAACACTGATAGAGGGCCATGAGGGGAATTGCAAAATGCAAGAAACATAACTCTGTCACCATTACTCACGGAGTTACTTCCCTTCTTAATTTTTGCTGTATATAAATTATCCGGAGAATATCTCTGAAAGTATTGAAGGGAATTAAATGAAACTTGATACGTTGATAGACAGCCATCAGAGGAAGTGCAGAATGCAAGAACAGTAACTCTATCACATGTTATTACAGAGTTATTTTCCCTCCTGACTTTGGCAATAGTAAGCGTGCCCGGAGCATATCTCTAAAAGTATTGAAGATAAATATATGAAAACTGATGCAGTGTTAGAGGAATAAGAGGGCAAGTGCAGAATGTAAGAAAATAAACCCTATCATCAGTATTTATGGAGTTATTTCCCTTCCTAATTTTTGAGATATTAAATTTTTCGGGTGCATAGCTCTGAACGTATAATGGAGAATCAAGTGAAAATTGATACATTGAGAGACGGCCATCAGCGATAGTGTAGAGAGCAAGAATAGTAACTCTGTAATTACTGAGTTACTTCCCGATTTATTTTTTGCAATAATAAGCTTGTCCGTAGCATATCTCAAAGTATAGAAGGGAATCAAATGAAACATGATACATTGATAGAGGGCTATCAGAGAAACTGTGAATGAAAGAACCGTAGCTCTATCAAAAGTAATTATGGAGTTATTTCCCTTCCTATTGTAATAATTGGCTTGTCCGGAGCATATCTCTGAAAGTATTGAGGGGATTTGAATGATACTTGACACATTGATAGAGGGCAATGCAGATTTCAAGAACCATTACCCAAGCGCAAGTAATTACTGAATTATTTCCCTTCCCAATCTTTGCAATAATACGTTTGTATGAAGTATATATTTGAAATTATTAATGGGAATCCAATGAAACTTGCAGTTAGTAATATGTAAGTAATAGTTAGATCTTGCTATACATGTAGTTTACATTCTCTTGTTCTATATTAATCAATGTTGTAGATAAGCAGAGTATATGATGGTAATTCTGAATTGTTATTTCTTGCTTTTTCTAAAAAAATGAATGTTGTGGAACTTATTGAGAACTTGTTTGTTTTATGGAGAATGAACAAATATTATTTAAGATATGTTCAACAATCTCAGTCATCTATAGCTCTGCTTTTAAAGTGTAGCTGTTTGCACTTTCTCATGTTTTTCTCAAAATTAGTGATTGATACCACATTCTTGAATAGCCAAAATAATCTACATAAAATCAACAGCTATAATATTTAGTTTTTTTCACATTTGGCACTTAGTTCATGGATTAATTAATTCAGTGATTTTTTTACCTGCGCATCCCGAGTCCCGTACTCACATTTTTGCTTTGGGACTCACATTTTAAATCTCAGCGAGTCCCAGGTCTCAAAAAGTTATAGTGGAAAATTCTGTAATGGACACAATGATTTTCTAGTAGGACTCACTTTATATAGTCCAAGCGAGTCCTGGGACGCATAGGTATAAAATTGTAAATAAATCACTGAATTATAACACATAGAGTGGATGGACGGTTTTACATTTTAGACCCCTTTCAACAGTACTTCAGTCATATCAAGATGGTGGTAGGCTAATAAACAAACACTGTGTGCAGTGGAGCCCCAGATTTCATACCGCACTTCAAAGTGTATAGAACACCATATTTTACTCTTTCACTAACATAACCCTCCCACTACTGCGCATGCTCTGGTTTCACCGATTCTCTTGTTATCTTATGTGGTCACAGTAAACAGATAATGCTTTATATCAAATAGCAGAACTAAGGTATGATTCCATTCTTGATTATGATGCATGGTTCAGGTTTCAAAACATTTATGGACACAATTTATTACCAATGAATTAATAACTGTTTGCTGTGAACCAAGAAGCAACAGATACTTATCTTCAAAAGATAATATATCAAAGTTGACAATAACTGTAGCAATCTCTTCTTACGACAATTTTCTTAGATCCTTATAGCCATACACATAAAAACGAACATCACGGAAACATGCCTATATAATTTTGAACCCCTTAACCCCCACTTTTTTACAGCTAAACTGGGGTTTACAGGGGTATACATTTTTTCTTATTTTACTCGAAAACGTACATTGTGGGTACTCGTTAGAACCGCCTCGCGGAGGCGGTTCTTACGAGTACCAACAATCTATGTTTTGAGCAGAAATATGAAAAATATCAGCGTTTTTTTTATCTGAAAATTTTCAGGTTTTGGAGATGAAATGTTCTATATATTTGAATAGGCATGTTTTTGTAATGAATTCATCATCAATTTAAATATATTACAAATATTACAAGTCCTTAAATGAACAGGTGTATTTGTGTACCGCCCTAGTTCAATATTCGCTCTATGATTTGAAATTCTGAAGTTTGTATACTTGGAAATAGATAGCTTATCCACTTTTACTGCAAGATAATTTTCAAAATCATAACTATTTCTGAAATTACAGGATGACCTTAACCTTTTGCTGGAATTTTTATGCCCTGTTATTGAAAAAAAAAAAAGAAAAGGAAAATAAGAATTGTTCATATCTGTTACACATTCTTTTGTTTTTTAAACATGCAATGATTTTGGGACGGACAATGCTGTTTTATTTTTCCAAATATGATTAAAACCAAATATTTTAACAAACAACAAATTTGGTTACTAAAGGTTTAAAGAGCAGCACTGTCCTTAAGAATTTATGAACTTGAGACAATAGGAACTTCTTGTATCTTTTTTTTTTTTTTTTGCAATAGGGCCACATTTATATAAAGCCTGTATTTAATGGAATGCAATAAGGCAACTACATGTATAACAACTGTATATCTACAAAGTTCAGCTCTAGACGCAAAGGTAGAAACATATTTGTTAACTCCAAGAATGAAAGAATGAATTCACAAAAACTTGAATGAATTTTGCAGGCAAGAAGTCTTCATAATGGTTTTTCTGATGAAAAATTAGCCATTCAATATAATTTTTGGAAGAATTTATGTGGAAAACCGACCACAATTCAGAACCATAAAGTAAATGGGTTTGACACATGCATCAAATATTTTTAAAATAACCAAAAATTACTGTTTCATTTGAATATCTACATCTTATCATAAAAATAAATTTTAGAGCCTTGTTACTTAAATACTGAATTGCATTAGTGAAAGAACCTGACGCGTTTAGTAGTATTCCCAAATATTCCTGGACATTTGTATTCCTGGACATTTTCCAACGGTACATTGTTAAGAAACATCTATAATTATTTAAATAATTTACCGCTCTTGTTGAAAATAATAACTTTAGTCTTCTTTGTATTTATCTTAAAGTGCCACAAGTCACAGTAATATTGAAGACTAGAGAGACAATTTTGTAGTCCTTACTTTGTCTTTGATAATAATACTATTTCATCTGCATACATAGGGTAATTAACGTACAGATCACCAAGAGCAATAAAAACAACAAAAAAAAAAAAAAAAAAAAAAAAAAAACAACAAAAAAAAAAAAACAAAAAAAAAACAACAAAACAACAACAAAAAAACAGACATATTTTTTTTTATCCAAGAAAGGTTTAATAAATATTAATACGATCATAAAGTGTGGCATCTGACAGCCTGTAAAATTTCAGTTAGTCTCTCGTATGTTTTTTTTTTTATCTTTTTATCTCTGAATTAATGTTGGCAACAGTAATTCAGAGATACGAGGGACGTTTATTTAATGTTGTCATTGGGGTTCTACAGGGCGGGGTATTAATCCCATTCACATTTCGTTTACTCGAACCCTTCGAAGTATTCTCCCTTGACGGAAACACACTTTTCAAGTCTCGAAATCCGTTCTGTAAAAGCAGAGACGTAGGCCTTTTTAGGTGTACCCTGAAGACACTGGTATATTGCACTACCAAGTGCACTTCGGGATTCATAACGACGACCAGAAAGGGTTTTCTTTAGTAAAGGAAATAGGAAAAAGTCGCAGGGACTAAGTCTGGCGAATATGGTGGATGAGAGAGCTGAACTACCTTTTCCTCTTTCAAGAAGTCTTGGACAAGAACACACTTGTGAGCAGGTGCGTTGTCATGGATAAGACACAGAACTCTTAAACGATTGCAGGTACCTACGTTTTTCAAAGTGTGCCTTTACTGTTGAGTGTATATGACTGAACCAACTTGAACTTTGAACGGATTAGACCGAAATGTCATCCTATTATAAAAAAATCACTCCCCCGTGGAATCACCACAGTTTTCACGTGCTCCTTACAGCCACGCGGTATAGTGGGCCATTAGTGAAACAATTAAATGAACGCCCTTCGTTCGATAAAAAAAATCAGTTCATTTCAAGAACGAGAGACTAACTGACATTTTACAGGCTGTCATGTGCCGCATTTTATGATTGTATCAATACCATATATCATTTTTTAAACCTTTATTGGATAATAAATGTCTATTTTTGAGGAATATGGAGCCTTTAACAGAAAGTTTAAGTAACAGGGAGATAGAATGCAATATTGTATGAAATACTGTGTCCGGACTCAACATGTACCTTGGTAGGATGACACTGTGTACAGCAAAGACCCTGGATTATCTACGGAACCATGTGGCGGTAGTCGCACGATTTATTGTTTATACCGTTTTATTACCATCACGAAAACACGCCTATATAGTTTTGACCCCATTAAACCCCACCTTTATACAGTGAAACTGGGGTTTCCAGGGGTATACATTAATTTGCTTATATCTGCTCAAAAACATAGATTGTAGGTACTCGTTAGAACCGCCTCGCTGAGGCGGTTCTAACGTGTACCCACAATCTATGTTTTGAGCAGAAATATGAAAACTACCAGAATTTTGTATCTGAAAGTTTTCATTTTTTTTTCTGTGGTAAATTCTCAATATATTTGAATAGGCGTGTTTTCGTAATGAATAGCATTTTATGATATTTCCTCAGCAGTGCATTTCGAATAACATTTTTTTTCTTACTTTTCCGTGTTAAAATAATGCTGTTGGTACTCACAATCGCCTCAGTGGAAGAAAAAACAAGTAATTTGGATACTCATTAGAATCACTCCTCTCAGAGTTGTAATAATAATAATAATAAACAAAAAAAAAAAAAAAAAAAAAAAAAAAATTGATATATCTGCAATGCTGAAGTCGGCTGAAGATAAAAAGTTCTGATAGTAATATCGATAACAGTGCTCAGATACGATTGGAATCGCAACGTGAAAAAAACGTACCTTCTGACGTTTGCTCCCAACGAAGAATCAGCCTGCGCTTCCGCGCAGTCTGATCGGAGTCATGGTTGTCCGCATGAAGAGACTGAATCCGTTGCAATCCAAAATGTGCCCAGTGAAGATTCTGATCAGACTGCGCGAATGCGCAGACTGATCGGAATCTTCGCTGGGTGCAGATGTCGGGAGGTACGTTGTGTGACGGTGTTTCAATTGTTTTATTTTTATGTGGTCTGGTTAGATTACAGTTCCAGTCCATCTTTTATGAAGGCCCATAAGGGAATTATTATCTTCTAACAATAATTGGACATTTATTATTTAATAAACCGTAGTTATATCAAATATTCGTACAAAACTTGTTCAGAAAGTGTCAAGGAAGAGTCAGAATAAGAAAACATAGCCTACGAATGACAACAAGATGAATAAAAGTACTGATAGCACTGGTGGAAAATCTCTGAGTGTAAGTTGGGAAAATGGTTCTGAACTTAAACTATAGAATGTTTCATTTAACCCATAACTTCCTGTCGTTTAAGCAAACAGTGCAGACCCTGATCGGAGGCTGCTTTCTACGGCATCATATCTTGGTCTGTACTGTTTGCCAATACCACAGTTCAAGTTTTACAGGTAGCCCTGTTTACGCGTTACTTGGACATCACAGCGACAAGATTAGCGCGGCTATATAGAACAGTTACCTGGATGACACATCAGCAGTTCATACAATAACTTGTTCAAACTTTAGAACAAGTATGGTAAGACGTTGATATCACCATATTTACCCTATGTATTTGGATATGTAGGCCTGGGCAAACAGTGCAGACCAAGACCATACGCTGCACAATGCGGCGTCAGATCTGTGTCTTCTCTGTTTGCCACTCATCCAGCTGTTTAAGACGCGTCAACAGGTAATAAAATTAACTCTTTCAAACTTTAGGGCCTGTAAAGTTGTCCGAATGTTTAGGGTGTATATGGTAAGGTTATAGAATACAAGTTGTAATGAATTTTGCGTCAGAGGTACAATTTGGCAATGTTCTTCTTACTTTTACACGATAAACTGTTCATAATGGCCAAAGAAATTATTTTTTAACAATCCAGTAGATTAATGGATATTTAGGTGTTGAATACTACATTATGTATCGATTATGCAAACCTATCGGAAAAATGACATTTTGGGACATGAGAAAAACAGAGAACCAACCAATATATGATGGAGATATTCTGAAAAAAAAAAAAAAAAAAAAAATGGCGAAATACGAAATAATGACCTGATTGCGCATGCGTGTATCGTCAGCCCGTGCCTTTATGTGGAGCCAATTCTGAATGGAGCATTACGAAAACCGCCTATTCAAATGTATTGAAAATTTTACCACCAAAAACTAAAAGCTTTCAGATAAAAAAAAATCTAATATTTTTCATATTTCTGCTGAAAACATAGATTGTGGGTACTCGTTAGAACCGCATCGGCGAGGCGGTTCTAACGAGTACCGACAATCTGTTTTGAGCAGAACTAAGAAAAATAATGTTAACCCCTGTAAAGAGTATTTTTTTTTCACGAAATATATGCTGTGGTTAATCATCTAATGAGTTTTTACAATATTTTTTTTTTTGCGTGGAGAAATAAGAAATAAATAAATAAAGGATAATACCAAAAGCGCCTGAGATAAGAGTAAGGCCAGAGGAAATTAATTATTAGATTCTGATAACAACTGCCCCGAAAAATCCGTCCAAATTAAAAAAAATGAGGTGAAAAACTTTTTTAGAGACAGTTTGACTTATATTGAAAAACAGATTTTGTGATACTTTTAAGAATTTCAAATGAATTATTTGCTATGAAGAGAGAATTAAAACAGTGTTTTCTCTTTTTTTACAGATGCTAATTTGTGTCAGTTACCTTGTTGTGCTAATTTATGTCAGTTACCTTGTTGTGCTATGATTTACCTCAATACTAGATGGCTCAAAATAAAATTCAGTTACCCACTCATTTTTTTCCTTGAAATCTGGATGAGAATCTAATAATTAATTTTCTCTGGCCTAAAACTTTCACATACATGCGTTAACGTAATGTACTGAAGACCTTATTAAACGCTGTTGTTAAATTACACGTTTCATCTTATACGTACTTTTTTTTCAGGACCGGCTTTTAGAAAAACGAACGGTGTTAAAACAGTAAATGAGAAAATAGCGCACGCACAAAGTGTGATTGATAAAGTGAAAAGGAGAGGCAATGCGCAACTTGTCGATAAGCCGGAAAGACGTAAAGGTGACCATAGCCATGAACACTTAACGTCAAAACGAAAGTTAGAAGTTGATCTACAGGCGGGGAATAAAAGAGTAACTGAAAACCTTTTCCATGTCACTACTGAAAGTCACGTGACAGTTTCAGCCAATGGGTCATTGCTTTATGAAACAGATGTGGAGAACAGTTTTACGCTTCCTACTTTAGCGCCAGAGACAGCGGCGGACGAGCACGTGAGAAGAATAAAACATCTGCAGGAACAGTGCAATGAGATACCACATTTGAAAAATGAACTGGTTGGTAGAGCTAATATGACAGATTTCTTTGCTTCATCCAAATACAAATTCGCTTACTGCAAGGTACCGAAGTCAGGGAGTACATTCTGGATGCAGTTATTTATGGTAAGTAACGTAAATGAGGTCGGATACTACTCACACTCGCAAATTATTGCAACTACACTAAATTAACACTTAAGCATAGATTGGCTCCCGTAAAACTAATATTTGAATCAGCATAAAAGATATTTATATTTTACAACAATCAAATCTTTTGGAATGTCTTTCTCTCTTATCTGACTTGGCTGATCAGTTATCGAGGGTTGAGCGCAAGACTATGGTAACTCAAACATATTTTTGAAACCCTTGTTTAGTGGCAACTTGGACCCCTTTGTAAACAATGCAAATTTAGGTGCCATTGCTCATACGAGCAATGGCACCTAAATTTTCATTGTTTACAGAAAGAAATGTTGTAATCTTCATAACGCCTTCATGGTGAGGAGATTAGGTTTGGGGAAAAACAACCATCTGACTTACGATAGTCTTGCGCTCAACCCTCGTTATGAGTTTCTGCATAATGATATGTGTAGAAAAATAGTCAAGGAGGAGTATTTTATCTTTGTTAGATAACAGGGCCCAGTTGTTCAAAGCTAACGATGTCGTTAGTTAACGATTCGTTAAAATTTTAATCGAGTGATACGCAAATATGCTGAAATTTTTTGCTGAAAAAATGTGCAAAAGCTACTCACATTTTTTCAGCAAAAAATATCAGAATATTGTGTATTGAATCCGCTAGAACAGTTAACGAAATGACCCTTAACGACGTCGTTAAGCTAACGATGCTTTGAACAACCGGGCCCAGAAGTAAAACTCACAGCCCTAGAGTCAGGCCAACTTTAGCATACTAGTACTAAATTTGAACTAGAAATTTGTACGTGTGAAACACTTTATACCCAACTATATGTTTTTTTCCCTCGAAATGCCAAAGTTGTAAAGGGGCTTAACATTCACAAATCTAATCGGGGGGAACTACGCCTCAGCCCCAAATAAGCTCTTTAATTTTAAAGGCTCTAGCTAAAACAAATATCGAGATACCATGCTGACAAGGTTAAAACCTGAAAAGCGACTCAAAAACAATATGCCTTTCCAACTTCGAAGTTGGGGACATATAAAGCCTAACTGTTTCATTAAACACAATAAATAAAAGTCTGGTTAACTGATAAACAACGTAGAACGTTTACTTGGATCGATACCATTGCACAGGTTTATCTATTCAAATATTTTACTTAAACATTATGATACCTTTACCACTGTAAGGTCAGGAGGAATGTTAGTTTCTAAATCAAGCTTAAGTGATGTACAAGCGGCATCAAATTTGGGTCTTCCCTGGCTAATTGTTCCGAATTTACCGAAGTATTAAGAAGCATCAACTCCTTCAACAGCGTCCTGGGTAAAATTTTCAACAGATGACGCATTGAAAAGTTTTCTAATTTTTTCCAGAAAACAGGATTTGACATTTCATGCAAATTGTCTTCATTGGAGACAATTTGCATGAAATGTCAAAATCCTGTTTTTTGAGAAGAAATATGAAAAAATACCATCAAATTATCGATTGCTGAATTAGCCCAGAGAATGGTGAAGATTAAAATGCATAAGTGACAAACAGTGCAGACCTTGATCAGACGCCATGCTCTTCGGCGTCAGGTCATTGTCAACACTGTTTGCGGAGGCCTATCTGTTCTAATTTTCAGTATAGATATGGTACGTAATCAACGATGTGATTCCAAATAACGCTGGTTATTAACTGTTTACTTTATAAGTGATACGCCGGCGTTTACACATCGATAAAACACACACACACACACACACACACACACACACACACACACACACACACACACACACACACACACACACACAGAGTTCATTTCTTACAAGTCCAACTAGGTAATATTTACTTTGGAAATATAGATAAAATAGCTCGAAGAAAATACTTCCGAAATTCATGCTCAGTGGATTCATCGAATGTAAATGTTGCTTTCAAATTGCTCTCGAACCTGTCAAATTGCTCTAAATAAGTATCTAAAAGCCTAATGAGTTGAAATTATTTTGTTATGCGAGTGTTTCTGAAAGCTGTCCATTAATTCGCAGTCTGTTATCAATCCGTTTCCACATTTAATTAGTTATATCTCTCCCTTGTGATTTCACTTTAATGTTGTAATAATGATCTTATTTGTTTGCACATTTGAGGTATTCCCAGGACTGTGTAGATAATTTGTCTTCCGGATACGCATGGATTAGACATGATTATGTGTTAATTGAATACGATGGAACTTTCACCCTTGGTACTTTCATTCAAAGGATCGATTTTTTTTAACCTTTAAAGCGTTAAGCATTTGTAGAAGACGACATTCTAAAATTGTTATTTCTTTTTTTTCAGAGAAAATATGTCTTGGCATTTTATGCGATTCGCATGAAATGCCAAGACATGTTTTCTCTGAATAAATTTTCACCCGCTTTAGTGATGATTACATTGAAACGCTTAAGTTTTAAATGTTTGTTAAGTGTAACGACTAACTGAAAGTATCGCTTAATGTCGTAGCCACAGCTTCCGTCATGGAGTGCCACGAGGGACTGTGTTTGTCTGCTCACTGTTCTATCGGCTTGGCTTAGTCCGCCCAATCAATATGTTTGTAGCAGCGAATTTTGGCTTTAATACAGACTGGCCGCTATCTGTCATCCGGGTACTACAACCAACTTTTTTCGGACCCGCAACACTGTAGTATGACCTGTAGGTACGATGTTTAGAACTAGTGGAGCTCGCATTTATAGCGCTCGATCTATAATCTGGCCAAAGTACGAGAAGAAGTCAATTGAAATCTCACAGGACACTCGTTCTGTCATGGTCTGTTAAATCTCAGGTAGCGATTCTGTCACAGACCGGTATATCTCATAATGTAAGGCTTGAAATTTCACTGACCGAAGAATTTGAATAGAATTTTAAGACTACTTTCCGTGAAAAAAGGTTCTGGCTATTCTATATTTCACGCATAGCACTCTTGGTAATTTTTTTAAGCAGACGACATATTGAAATATGTTTCATATTGTTCCTAGGAACGAGACAATTTGCATGAAATATCAAAACCTGTTTTCTGGCCAAAAAACAAAACAAAAAAAAAAAACAAAAAAACATATCACCAATTTGTCGTCTACTGAATTAGCCAAGGGACTGGTTAACTTACACGTACAATTCAGCTGAAATGTTTTAACTATTTCAGGGTCTTGTTAGAGGTAGTAAATATTCCGGACTTATGTCACATTGGACCAGGGCGGAAATTCACGAGAGAACACGGAGATTCCACGTTAATCCATTGAAAGTCTTGACGCACCGTTTACGAACCATCGTTGTTTCCCGTAATCCATACACTCGGCTTTATTCAGCATACATCGACAAAGTCTTTATGCCGTTATTTTGGGATAAGTTTAAGACTATCCCAAGCGTAACAAAACTGCCTCCAATTTATGTAAATACAACAGTCAGACAATCAAATCTCACATTACTGAAACGACCCAATCGCTTTCAGGAGCACATAAAGCATTACCATAGAAATCTTAGTAGCTTGCACACACGTCATGTCCGCTCACCAGAGTCTGAGGTTCTCCGTAATTGCTTGCGAGCAAAACCATCCAGAGTTAAGTTACGTGAATGTTTACGCCGCTATCAAAGAGATACGGCTGCGAAATTCGAATCATTTCCAGATTTTAGAAAATCTCGCTTGACGAAACTCATTAAACTTTTCCCAATTTGTGCCAATCGTGTCACTTTTGAAGAATTTCTTCAGTTCATAATTTCTGAGGCCAAAGCCAAACAATCCTTAGAGCCCCACTGGGCTCCTATCACACATCTTTGTAGACCCTGTAAATTTAATACATATAAAATAGTAAAGCAGGAATCATTTGCTGCAGACGTAGAACACTCTTTAACATCTGTAGGTATAAATATAACAGCATTTGAAGGTTTAAGTGATTCACTAAATGAACGCCGAGCCGAGGCTTCTATACCAGGGATTGTGGGAGTTCTTATGGCGAAAGCTACTGTTCCGGAAGTTAAGGCTTGTATACCATCAAAAGAAATCGCAGAAAGGATATGGAAATCTTTTCAAATTCAAGGATTTATAAGTGACGATATATCACTTCCTATCAATGAACTTCCGGAGGATATAAAAGGGTTGAAGGTATCACTTGTTAAATTAGCATTAGACGCAGTGAAACGAAAACACTTCACCAAAGAGCAACAGAAAGCACAAAGGAGAAAACACTTAGTTGAAGCTTACAGCCATGTCAGTCCTGACGTCATCAAAGATATCCAAAGTATATACATTCTTGACTTCAACCTCTTCAATTATTCTATCACACCTCCTCATTTGAAAGAGCCCACTACGAAAACAACGCATTGACCTTTTCATCACGAAAACATGCCTATATAATTTTGACCCCTTTAAACCCCACTTTTATATAGTAATACTAGGGTTTACAGGGGTATGCATTATTTTTCTTATTTCTGCTCAAAAACATAGATTATGGGTACTCGTTAGAACCGCCTCGCGGAGGCGGTTCTAACGAGAACCCACACTTTATGTATTGAGCAGAAATATGAAAAATATCAGAATTTTTTATCTGAAAATTTTCAGTTTTTGGAGGTGAAATTTTCTATATATTTGAATAGGCGTGTTTTCGTAATGTACCCCTTGGTTTCTGAACTGGACTCTTCCAGCTCTTAATTAGGACATGTCCATTGTTGTAAATAGGGATCCAATCCAAAATCAAAAATAGAATAGCAAACAGTGCAGATCCTGATGAAACGGCTCTTGACCCTTTAATCCCTGTAGACCAAAGAAGATTCCTTAAGGAATCTTCTTTGGTCTGCAGGGATTAAAGGGTCAAGAGAAATGGATAGATGTACTTTCAGTGGAAACAACTATGTCAAAGTTATTTTTGTCTCCCTTTTGAAAGGGTCTTCTTAAATAGGAAAGCATTTGCTCCCCTTCGTAGCAAATCATTTCGTTTCATTACGAAAACACGCCTATTTAAAAAAAAATATACAGAAAAATTCACCTCCAAAAACTGATAATTTTCAGATAAACACTTGATATGTTTCATATTTCTGCTCAAAACATAGCTTGTGTGTACTCGTTAGAACCGCCTCGCCGAGACGGGTCTTACGGGTACCCACAATCTATGCTTTTGAGCAAAAATTAGAAAAAAAAATAGTGTATACCCCTGTAAACCCCAGTTTTACTACATAAAAGTGGGGTTTTAAGGGGGTCAAAATTATATAGGCGTGTTTTCATGATGATAGAGTACATTGATGCAGAAAGGGCTTGGTGAGGAGAAAAGTCAACACAGTCTTTAAAGTTATCTCGCTTGAAAAAAAAAAAAAAAAAAAAAAAAAAAAAACACACACACACGAAAATCTACCAACTGTATCCAGTTACTTTAATAACGATGATGCTTAATGCTTACCTTGGTGGGATAAATTTACAGCGGACTAAATTTTAAAATATTTTTTCCTGATGTTTTCCATAAAACGGCTTTGGCATTTTATGCAAATTGTCTCCTAAAGAGAAAATTTGCTTGATTTGGCAAAGTCTATTTTCCGGAACAAATTAGACATTTTCATGAGATGCCAAACGTATTTTCTGGAGAAAAAGAGAAAAATATCATCTATATATTGTCTGCTGAATTAGCCATAAGAGTGGTAAAGGTTAACATAATAGAACGGCTCTCGTGCCATATATAGGGGCATCGAAGACCCAGGCCGGACTGCAAATAAGCACAGTCCGACAAGTACCGTCTCTCTTCGTCGATGAATTCTATACAGTTGAACCCATCGCGAAAACATGCCTATATAATTTTGACCCCCTTAAACCCCACTTTTATATAGTAAAACTGGGGTTTACAGGGGTATGCATTATTTTTCTTATTTCTGCTCAAAATCATAGATTGTGGGTACTCGTTAGAACCGCCTCGCCGAGGCGGTTCTAACGAGTACCCACAATCTATGTTTTGAGCAGAAATATGAAAAATATCAGAGATTTTTATCTGAAAATTTTCAGTTTTTGGAGGTGAACTTTTCTTTATATTTGAATAGGCGTGTTTTCGTTGTGCTCAATGGCTTTCTGGCCATGTAAATTTGTTCTATATGTAGTTCAAGCCACTTAGGGTTCATTATGAAAACACGCCTATTCAAATATATTGAAAATTTTACCACCAAAAAAGAAATGAAAATTTTCAGATAAAAATTCTGATATTTTTCATATTTCTGCCCAAAACATAGATTGTGGGTACTTGTTAGAACCGCCTCTGCGAGGCGGTTCTAACGAGTACCCACAATCTATGTTTTTGAGCAGAAATAAGAAAAATAATGTATACCCCTGTAAACTCCAGTTATACTATATAAAAGTGGGGTTTAAGGGGGTCAAAATTATATTGGCATGTTTTCGTGATGTAAACATTGCGCCAGGTTAGGAGACAAAGTGGAAATATATAGGGATGTCTTTTTGATCTGCTATATAATGGTATGCTGATTGTACTTATGATATGCTGAGTTACATATTAGACCCGCCTTGACGATGCGATTCTAATGAGAACACACAATATAAACTTTTATTATAAAATATGAAAAAAAAAATCCTAAAATAACCCAAAATATTTGTTATCTTGAGCTGTCGGAAGAATTTCCTAGGGACTCAAAACGGGTTCGAATTAGACGCGGTAAACAAGCCATCGGTGTTCCAGTCATTGAGATTTTACTGTAGTTTCCATAGATTCTGTTAAGAGCAACAAAGGCCCTGATAAGACTACATGAGAATGCTCAGGCGATCTTAGCCTTCGTTTATGACATGTAACTCGTATATAAGGATCATTTTTCTCGCTACATTTCAGATAAATTCAGTTTACTCGAGACATCAGGGCCCAGTTGTTCAAAACTAACGTTAGTCGTTAGTTAATATATCGTTAAAACTTTGATCATTATATATGGCATATACGCTAATATTTTTGCTGAAAAAATGTGAGTAGCTTTTGCATTTGCAAAAGCTACTCACATTTTTTCAGCAAAAATGCCTGTGAAATGTATATTGTACTTACTAGAAGAGTTAACATTTTGTCCACTAACAAATTCGTTAAGCTAACGATGCTTTGAACAACTTGACCCTGGGCTGCGTTCAGATGTGCAAACCGACAGCGAGTTTTTTGCCCTGGATCCCTGCACGTAATGATGTGCGCCAACAGGAGCAAGGATCCACTGCAAAACCAATCGCACGTAACTGGCATTTCTGAACTCAGCCCTAAACTAAGCCTATCTTCGCGCAAATATGTAATAGCGGATTCAGACCTTATAGACTGAAGGAGTCCGGATACTCTTGGTTGTTTTCCGCCATCTTTGAAAAGATAAATTTATATGACTTCCTGTGTGCTTTCCTGCGCACCAATTCTCTTCTGAATAGGGTTCTACTGAAAAAGGAACGAATATGCTCCCAAAGGGAGAAAATTCTTTTTCTGTTGGAGCAGACACTTTTGGAAGGGAAATATGAATAAATATGAAAGTTATCTACCCTGAAAGAGTATCCATTTCCATTGAATACCATGCCTACCCTAAATATTCGGACAGACATATTTTATAGCGTGTAGACCAAGATCTGTTGCCACAGAGCACGGATTGATCAGGTTTGTCGTTCCTCTAGCAACTGGTAGATATATCAAGAAGCACAAATGGACGTCTAAACTCTAAACTCTAAATAAGAATAGGTAATCATATTATATTGTTCTTATTTCTCCACGACAACATATGTTGTTGGCACTTCTAATGAGTACCACAACGTATGTTTTCATGGAAAAAAAGACGGCACAGGGAATCAATTGTGCCAGGAATGCTGATTGGTGCAAAAAAGTGCTGGGAAGCCCGGGTAGATATTTTGTATAAGGCGACATGTGATTGGTTAATAATAAAGATTAATTAAAACTTACTATTCTTATTTGAAGAAAAATGTTTATGTGTAATTTCCTGATTGTTTCAAAGAATTAAATGGATTTGTTTGTGTTTGCTGGAGCCAAAAGAAGAAGTGGTTAAATTTCAAAATTTCAATTTTTAATGATACCTGCCATTTGAGGGATTGCTACATTCAGCCTCCAAAAAGTCCCAGATAGTGCTGGCTGTTTTTCCTTATTTACTTTGTTGTGTTAAGTCTGGTCTTTGAATAAAATTTGGAAGCCCAGCCATATCCTGAAATGAGCTCTTAACCACCAAAAAGAGTGGACTTTCTATGGCGGTATATGGGAAAAATAATTAGTTCCCTGCATTCCCTGTACCCAAAAGAAGGCTCAGACAGGAAGTCACAAAAGTTGTCTTCCTTATCAAAAATGACGGACATTTTGTCAAGTGTACCCGGTTACCTGAAGATGGACTTGATACGTAATACATGAATGTACAACCCAAATAAACACGGGTAGACGCACCGCAGTCCAGCGGCACATTCCGTTATACCATTAAACAATTAGGCAATACGTTCACCTAAATTCTTTATAATATCTATAAAGATTCGGAATAAGGTATTTTGGTTGTTAACTTGGTTGAAAGAGAGACAGAGACAGAGACAGGGAGTCTTTAATTCTAGTTGTTGAATGTACCTCGGATTTCACTGTTTGTACGAAAGTACATAGACATTTACACGAATATTCATAGAAGTTTTAGGTTTTCTTCTATTCTAAAAATCCTGGGCCCAGTTGTTCAAAGCGTCGTTAGCTTAACGAGCTCGTTAAGGGTCATTTCGTTAACTGTTTTAGCAGATTCAATATACAATATTCTGATATTTTTTGCTGAAAAATGTGAGTAGCTTTTGCACTGCAAAAGCTACTCACATTTTTTCAGCAAAAAATATCAGAATATTTGCGTATCACTCGATGTAAATTTTAACGAATCGTTAACTAACGACATCGTTAGCTTTGAACAACTGGGCCCTGATTATCAATTGTAATGTTAGTCGAACGAACTGTTCTTATTGTTTTCTTGTTCTTTATATTATTTCACATGTTTTCAATATCTTGCAGTACTATATATACCCTAAGTATTCTGACAGACAGGTTACAGGAAACAGTGTAGACATCATTCAGATATCGCGGAATGTGGAATCAGAACGGAATCTTTAAATCCTCTATGGAAGGTTAATTGGATCGAATCCCATTCCCCGTGGATCTGTTACGCATGTACACCTATATTAGCAAATATTCTTCTTTTTTTCTGCATTACGAAAACATGCCTATTCATGTATATAGAAAATTTCACCTCCAAAAACTGAAAATTTTCAGATAAAAAAACTGATTTTTTTATATTTCTTCTAAAAACATAGATTGTGGGTATTCGTTAGAACCGCCTCGGCGACGGCGACGAGGCGGTTCTAACGAATACCCACAATCTATGTTTTTGAGCAGATATAAGAAAAATAATGTATACCCCTGTAAACCCAGTTTTACTATATAAAATTGGGGTTTAAGGAGGTCAATATTATATAGGCATATTTTCGTGATGATAACTTTGTAGTACAGACTACTTTTACTTGTGTATATGTGATTATTATCTGATTATTTTTTTTTCTTCACACACTATATATGCTGAAAAGCCAATTAATATTTCACTTGACTTGAAACTATAAGAAAAGATTGTTTCAGATATATGTTTATTTGTTTTCTGAATCACTCCTACGTATAGTACAAAAACAGTCGAACTTTAATGGCTCAAACTTCTGTGGGACCATGATAAAATTGTTTGAAACATGGGTAGTTCGACCCACTGAGGGTTAATCATGGTGCCGTGTAAGGAAGCCAATAGCGATGATTTAGGAAATGTTTTTCGATTTTCTACACAGTGATTGTATCTCGAGTGTACTTATAAGAGTCGTATCGATGAGGCGATTATAATGAATACACGCAACATTTTATTTCATGGTCAAATAAGAAAATTTCCGTAAAGATTTGTTTTCTTGAGCTATCGGAAGAATTTCGTACAAACGAATTCGAATAAGCCATGGTAAACGATCCGTCGGTGTTCGAGCTATTGAGGTTCGACTGTAATATGATTACACAGTCTGGAAAAATTAATACAGGGGTTACAGATTAAAAAAAAAAATCTTTAGACTTCCATCTGTATCTCATTTGTATAATTTTGTTATGTACTGTGTATTATACAATAAAATCTTGTTTAAACCACCAGAGTCTACTCTGTTCGCTATTTATCCAGCAGTTTTAGACACATGATTAGGTAGTGAATTGGACTTTTTCGAATGTTACATATAGTAAAAGTGTGATAAGGAAGTAGAGCTTTTGATGAAAGGAATGTGCAGATCAAAGCACTGATAGCACTTGTCGGGTCTGGGAAGGGCTGCAGTTTGTGATTGTGGCACTCCCTGGACTTTTCTCTTACCTTTTTTTTTTTAATACTAAGTAAGTTAGACTATGGGGCACAGGCTTTCAACACTATCCCCACGATCCAATTATTAAAACGTTAACATAGCAACAATACGTTACGACGTTACTTCCGGCATAAGGAACGTTACGTTTTCAATTGTTAAAAGAAGGTATTGTCATAGTGTATCTGGTCAATGAATACCCTGATGGCATTGTCCCTATCACTTGATTCTATTCAACTTCGGCTTAAGAGTGTTGATAAAAAGCTTTTCTTTCGCCCGCCTTAAAGTTGTACTCTCTGAATACATCTTATAAAGGGGAAAAATCTTATATTTCGGGTTGAAAGTATGGACACAATTTGCTATATGTTCGCTAACCTTAAGTATTCTTGTCCAATATATATATTGACACAAGTTGCTGGTGTCAAGTATATGATCGCATGCTTACAATATCTTAACGAATTATATACAGAACTTAGAAAATTTTAGGCCATACTAATGGTTCGACGTTCGGATAAAAAGTCATGTAAGCAAAATTAGGCGTAAATGGAAGAAACTTCCCGTTTAGCTATATATGAATAAATTACATCATTATAATCAATAGAATACTAACTTTCTGCTCATACGTTATAATAGTCGCAAATGCTAGTTTATGTACATTTTTGGCGAAAAAACGAAGATTCGCATAATCTGAATAAAATTCTATAAAAAAATTAGGATTAAAAGGAAGAATACTTTGAGCTCAGATGCAAGAAACTTCTCATTGACGTATTTCTATGATTTTTATACCAGATTAAAAAGCTTGAAATGCTCTTTCATCCTAGACGTTATAATTTAACGTCGGAAAATATATTACATTAGGAAAGAAATTTATTTGTGTATTTCTATACACTTTCCTATTAAACTGAGGACCGAATACAGGTAACTGCTTATCTCCGGAGCGCTCGGAGATTATCGGAAAACCCCGTGACTATAACGACTATTCTGCCCTATGACATGCTTTCCCACCCCACCCCGGCACTGCAGAATAATGAATGATTGGTTGGGGGGAGGGGGGGGGGGGCATGGGAATTTGCCCCACCCCAACCTTTACCCCTACCCCATCCAATCCATATATATTTGTGTGGGTGTGGTGGCTAAAGGGACAGGCATGTTATCCAGGATTCTGCATGGCTAGCGCTGGTAATTATCAAACTAGCCAGAATTATTTTTGTAGCTTAGAAATTACCTGCATAAGGTGGAAGATGTTACTTGTTTTGGCGATTTTAGTCAACACTATTTAGGTTATTTTGAGCCGGTCAATTTACATAACCGTACTTCCTGGGCAGGCTTATACATAACCAGTACAGTGCACATACCTTCACCAGAAACTGACAATTGCCCTTCTTGAATCAGTGGAAGGGAGAGTATGACCCCACAAAAGAATGTTGCCCCAGCAGTTTTCGAACCCGCGACCTCCTAAAATTGACAGAAAAAAAATAAAATCAGCCTGTAAGATTAATGAAAATGACTTGAAAATAGCATGGAAATGCACTCTCAGGACCTCCCCCCTCCCCCGGCCCTATAACAGGGAAAACTCCCTCTAATACTCTCCCCCTCTCGAGGCTTACGCCGCTCGATACATGCCTTTGGCAGTCAATGCCCCTCACCCCCACCCCCCACGTCTTCAGACCTTCTGGGTCCAGCCCTGTCGCAAAATGAAAAACTTTTAGGGTATATATAGACAGCAATCTGTCCTGGTCGCAACAGGTTGAGGCCACATTTAAGAAATGCAACTCTTTAATCTACCTGCTTAATAGGATAAAATGCTATTTGTCCATATCCTTTAGAAAATTATTCTTTAATGCATTCATTCTTCCCCATATTGACTACTGTTGCACTGTATGGGGCAACCTTAATACTACATTCATAAACACTGTGGTTAAATTTCAAAAAAGGGCAGAAAGAATTATTTTAGATAAAGATATGGAAACCCCATCCTCGGAACTATTCTCTGAGCTTAAATGAATGATGTTTCCAGACAGAGTTATCCATCAAAAAGCAGTATTAATGTTTAAAATAATAAATGACTAAACACCACCCTATCTGAAAGAAATTCATTACATATCAGATATCCACCAAAGGCATCTCAGATCAACTACAGCAAATTTGCTCTATGTGCCCAAACCAAATGTAGAACTCGTCCGAAATTCTGGAGCTAAGATATGGAATAATATACCTGAAGGTGTTAAACAAAGTACATCCCTGCCACAATTCAAATCAAAATATCTTCAGTGGTTTCATTCACAAAACAGAACATAAAATGTACTAAAGGACTCTTCTTCCAGTAGTTATTTATGTGTGTAAAAGTGTAAATTACAAGTGCATGATTGTTTGTGCTTTTATGCTTGTGAGTTTGTGTGATGTCTGACTATAACATTGTACATATTCGTAAATTCTGTATATATTGTAAATTTGTATGTGTTGTTTAAAAGAGGACCCCAGGGAAGATTGGAGAAAATCCAAATGGTCTTTCTCTGTAAATAAAAACATTATTATTATTATGATTTAAATGTTAGAAGATGATGTGCCGGGGCATTAGCAGATTGTATCAAATGAAACAATGAACAAGCAGTGACAAACAAGATCAGAATGCGCGGATTCACATGCTAATCTAGAACTTTACATATTGGACGTGTGATAAGATTTTAATCACAGGATTTTCATCTGGTAGAATACCTAAATTTTCTCAAGTTTTCAGTCTTTGACAAACAAATAGATAATTTTTGCTACTCAGCTGTTTCAACAGGGTATGGCCTGTTATTGTTAACCACCCCGTACATTTGCCCACCGGACCTTTACCCACCCTTAGTTGACTCTTAATCCATTAGGTTTCTCACCACTGTGGTTCGAGTCTCGCCGCGTCACATGTGGAAAAGCCAAGTTCTGCTTACGAATGGTCAGGTGTTTTTTTTCCCCGGGTTCTCAGGTTTTCGCCTAACTTTGATGAACTATCGGATCGATATAAGTGAAATATTCTTGAAAGGGACGTAAAACCCAAATAAAAAATTTACCCACCCCTCTTAACCTAAAAGAGGACATTTACCCACTCCAAAATAGTTTTCGTAACACTGTCCTTAAATGCAAAAGATATGTTTTAGAGATGAACATTAGTTTGTCATATATTATTTTTCATTCATTTATTCCTTTTTTATTGGTAAAATTACTTTGTATCAGTTTAAAATGAAATGCCTTTGTATCGAAGATGAAAGAATGAAATTGAAATATTTTTTTTAACTTTTCAAAATTGACTTAGCAGGTTTTAAGTATATATATATATATATATATATATATATATGTATATATATATATATATATATACATATATATATATAGCAATTAGTGAATTTGTTTTGTTTTTCTGTACCTTTATGCAAAATTATATTTAAATTGTTTATATTAAATATATCACAAATCTTTAAACTTTTTTCTATTTCTTTCATTTTTTTACCTTCCAGAGACTCATTTAATGTCAAGTTGTTTTTTTTCTGTTTTTTTTTTTTTTTTTTTTAATTTTTATAGTGAAAATTTCTAAACTGAACATACTATTTTTAAAATCAAGGATTGTTTTTTTTTTTTTTTTGTTTTTTTTTTTTTTTTTTTGTTTTATTTATTTATTTTTTTGTTGTTTTTTTCTCGTCTAACTAATGGATGCCGAAGACGATATTAAATCATTTTTTAACAACTAAATAGTATATATCTACTTATATTGTTTATTTATTTATTTATTAAAACAGTTTTAACTGAGGTAATTTGATATTTCTTCTTGAAAGAATTATTATATTTTTTGAAACCCTATATTTTCACACTAATGAAGAGTTGAAAGGGTTGTAAATCTAATTTATCTATCCATCCAGGCCTGTTGTATGTTTATAAATAATTGTGTTGTTGTTTATATGTCACAAAAGTTTCATGCATTTTCTTTCTTTCAGTGTTTGTTTCTACCAATTTATTTATTTATTTATTCTGATTTAACACTATATGTGTTTGGAAGAGAGAGAGAGAGAGAGAGAGAGAGAGAGAGAGAGAGAGAGAGAGTACATCAACTTATTTATTAATCTATTTATCTGTATATCATGGTCAGTAACTTCTCCTGTATGTTCATAAAAGCATAATTTTCAAATATTATCTAATTTTTTTTATTACTTTCCATTTTTGTTTCTTCCAGTGACTATTTATTTATTTACTAGTTTGTTTGTTTGTTGTATTTAGCTGAAAGGTAGTTGTTTTGTCTTAATAATGCAATTATGATATTTGTATTTTTAATTAATGTCTTGTGACTGTATTTAGTTTTGTATAGTTGCATTTTACTTGTATTTTCGTAAAAACACAATTTTTGTGTTGTCTATGTCCCAAATCTTTTAATATTTTGTCAACTTCTTTCAATCTTTGTTTCTTCCAGCGACTCACACGGCGTCAAGTTTATTTTTCATTTTTACAGTGAAAGTTTAAGATTGAACAAAATATTTTAAAATCATCATAGGAATACTTGATATTTCTGTGGAATGCAAAGCTTTCAGCTGTGGACTTCATTTACCAGTAGATTTAGGGTATTCTAACATGAGATGAATGACAGGTATTATCAGATGATTGACAGGTCTTATCAGGTGACTGACATGTCTTATCAGGTGATTGACATGTCATATCCGATACCATCATAATTAAAAAAAAAAAAAAAAAAAAAAAAAAAAAAACCCTGAAAATATTAAGAAGTGATTATAAAACATTTTTTCTAACACATATTGAATGTCAGAATACAATGCAAAATAATTATTTTCAGTCAAAAAAAAAAAATGTTCTTGTTTTTTTTTTTTTTTTTTTTTTTTTTTTTTGTTTTTTTTTAACGCTTAACATTCTGGGTAATATTTCCAGCAGACGACATTTTAAAATATTTTTTTTCTTATTTTCCCATTAAACATGTTTAATATCCGGACAATATCCCCTCTGGACAAAATCCCCTCTGCTCATTTTTGCATAGGTGGACGAAATCCCCTTCACGTTTTTTACAAGGTGGACATAATCCCCTTTGAAACTTTTTACAGGATGGACATAATCCCCCTCGTGATTTTTACAAGGTGGACAAAATCCCCTCCATAAGATGGACAAAATCCCCTTCGGACAAAATCCCCCTTGCTGATTACTGCCATAGTAATGGTACTCAAATGGTAGATGAGACTGTGTCCATCAGTCATACACTCTGTTCCCTGAAGATTGAAGACTGATAGAATAAATTTAAAACATTCATTTTTGTATATAATCTATACATTTTTTCTTTGAATCGTGTTTTATCCAAAACCATTTTAAAACAGACCGTTTCTAAATATATGGTTAATGTGGATTTGTTAAGGATTCTGGGCTTCAAGTTTCCCTGGTTTTTGAAGAAATTAAATATTTGCAGTATCCTCCATACCCTTATGTATGCGATTCTACTTTTGTCACAGCGGCATCAACCTTCATACAGATAACAAACCTGTGCAATCAATACCCCCATAAAACCCACTTTATATGAAAAAAGTGAGTTTGCAGGGGGTATACATTATTTTACACACATATGCAGCTCTAACAAGTACATAGAACCTTTTTATTTTGAACAGAAATTAAATATCAATACAATTACAGTACCCTTAACGGGTCACTTTTACGTCAAGCTCTGCTACAGTATATACAAGGGCTTCCAATCGAAAGTTTTTGATATCGTTTGATAAAATAATGAATAAAAGATAAAAGATTCGAATTAGGATAATGGCATTCAAATTTGCAATTAATGAGGAAAATGACTGAGGTTAAGTTTTATGTAGAGTGCCATTCTTAAGGCAGGGGTCAAATGGCCCGTTTAACAGGCCGACCCGATTTACAAAATTCACTATATTGTATAAAAATATGATTTTTACCATTTTTACATTTCCATTGTATAGACTACGCATGTTTTTGTATAGGATTCAATTACAAAGAATGTGCTTTTTGAATTATTTAATTGACTGCAATGTTTGCATTTCTCTTTCATGCTTTGATCTTTTATTCCCTTTAATCACGTGTAATTGAATTAAATGTGTTTATGCTCAATACATTTTCAGTATGGAGGATACTGCAAATATTTGATTTTTTCAAAAACCAGGGAAACTTGAAGCCCAGAATCCTTAACAAATCCACATTAACCATATATTTAGAAACGGTCTGTTTTAAAATGGTTTTGGATAAAACACGATTCAAAGAAAAAATGTATAAATCGTCTACAAAAATGAACGTTTTAAATTTATTCTATCAGTCTTCAATCTTCAGGGAACAGAGTGTATGACTGATGGACACAGTCTCATCTACCATTTGAGTACCATTCCTATGGCAGTAATCAGCAAGGTGGGATTTTGTCCGAAGGGGATTTTGTCCATCTTATGGAGGGGATTTTGTCCACCTTGTAAAAATCACGAGGGGGATTATGTCCATCCTGTAAAAAGTTTCAAAGGGGATTATGTCCACCTTGTAAAAAACATGAAGGGGATTTGGTCCACCTATGCAAAAATGAGCAGAGGGGATTTTGTCCGAGGGGGATTTTGTCCTACACTCTGTTATAAGAGATGAGATAGTTATATGAGACAGTTTGCATGAAATGTCAAATCCTTTTAAAAGGATTTGACAGAGAGAGTGGTAAAGATTAAGAAATAATGGCTATATTTCTGAACTAAGGAACAAAGAGAGAAAGAATAAATGACTTTTAACCACTTTCCTAGTTATTTAATGGGCTAGAATGAAACTTCTGATTTATGCGGAAATATATGTTGTAAACAGTATATTTACACTGAAAAACATTATGAAAATCATGATCATGATAAGAATGCATACTAGCCTCAATCTACAATCACACATAAGACTATTGCTTATCAAATTAAATCAAATCAGCTTTATTTTTCTCATAATACATACAGTAGTAAATGAGAACTGTCAACATACAGTGATAATACAACATGACGTAGCATATAAAGCAAGAATTGGCCTTTCTAGATATAGTGAGAAGAAGAAAGTAGTCTAATAACACGGGGGGAGCTCAGTTTTCAGATTTTTAACGCTGCCAGGCAACTGAGACACATAGAGGCAGCGCCAGATAAATCTGGATTAGTTTTACTGTACTGGGTTGGCTTGAAACGGTGCCTAGTTATAATTCATACCTAGGTCACCTCGCCCAGACACGGAGTGCGTGCACGTCCAGACCTTGTGCGTGTCCAGACCTCGTGCAAGAGTAATAGTCCAGCCTGTAAGTTGCAGAATTTTGCGTATCGGTCGAAAAGTATGAGCTTTTAATCTCGTACCTAATGCGTGTCAATTCCGACTGCAAAATGCATTAGGCACTCAGCTCGAGTCGTGCGAAATTTTCGGACACAGGCCACATGTCATCGATCGGACGCCGGAAAGGGTGCAAGGTGGGTGTCCTCACCCAGGAGCCAAGTGGGTGTCCTCACCCAGAAGCCGAGGAGTGGGTGTCCTCACCCAAGAGCAGAGAGAGTGTCCTCACTCAGGAGCCGAGAGAGTGTCCTCACTCAAGAGCCGAGAGGGTGTCCTCACCCTTGGACCTATTGGGTGTCCTCACCCAAGTCCGCGTGCCACCAGTTGACCTACTTATTAAGTCTTGCCAAAATAACTTGGCGGCACGAGCCGAAGTAGCGGTGGTCCTCCACCAACCCATAAGGGATCCTGGCATGACTTTTCCAGGACGTCGTACCAGTATGTCGTGTTTGTCTGTCTCACGCCAGTCGCTCCCATCAGCATCTCGATGTTGGAGTACCACGGGTCATCGTAGAACTTGCTGGTTGGCCCCTTGATCTGTAGCCAGTGTTTGTTCTCTTTCTGGTAAACGAAAAATACTGGTAGATCAATGTTGAGTTCTTTGTCTTCCCTGGGCAGTCTTGTCGCTTTGATGATGACCTTGTAGGTGGTGGCGTGGACGTCCTGGAGGTCGTACTTCTCATGTAGAGGATATTCGTCCTCTATTTTGGCGTGGAAGTATGGAGTCGGCTGTTTACTGGTATACTTCGGCGACTTCGTTCTCGGTCTCTTCGCACGTGGAACCTCTGGAGAAGGAGTCGGTGTAGCTGGTTTCTTGATGCTTGGAGATGGTGTAAGCTGTGTGTGGTGGTCTTGAAACTGTGATGGTGTCTGGTGTAATCTTCATTATCTGTAGTGCTGGCGGTTAGGTCTCCTTCTCCGGTGCTTCTCGGCGTACTGTAGGCTGTGCTGTAGGCGTTGATCTGGTAGGCGGTGGTCGTCTAGCAGCTGTGGGCTGGCGAGGCCACTCGCCAGCAGAGGGTGCAGGCTGCCTCCTGCTTTCGGCCCGCTTCTTGAAGACTGGTTGTGTCGGTAGATTCTTGTGGAAGATTCTCAGGGCCCTGAGTAGTACTGCAGGAATAACAGACTGATACATGGTTATTCTTTAATTATTCAGTAGACGAGGTTGTAATTGCGTTGTGAACGGGGCCGATATTTGTGCTGGTGAACATACCTGTTAAAATTTGCATTTATTCTTTGATTAATTATCCAAATTTATTTATAGCACATTTATAAATTAATCCTTTTAGAATACTAGGTTCCTATTTTTCCTTCTTGTATCTGTGCACACAAATTAACCGACAATAAAACATGTGTATGCGCGCGATTCGCGTGCCTTCTTAATGGTCTGGTGACCTTAATCAGATTTATTAATCTGTGTCTTGGAAAAGGGACCTTTGAGCTGTGTTTTGGGTTGTCATTTCCTGACAACACTCCGTCATATGTGATTTCATCCTTTGACAACATATTACCACATGTAATAGCTTTGTAGCAGAACATTGACTGACCGGGCAGAACTGTCCGGATGTGCAGCCTTATCTACGATTTAGCAGAATGCATACCTGAGAATACACAGGATTAAGCCCCTTTTATCAGTGGTCCGAGTTTACAGTTTTTATAAGGGACAAAACTGTAGTTTCAGTACTACTAAGTATATAGGAGGCAACCTCCTATATACTTAGTAGTACTGAAACTACAGTTTTGTCCCTTATAAAAACTGTAAACTCGGACCACTGATAAAAGGGGCTTAATCCTGTGTATTCTCAGGTATGCATTCTGCTAAATCGTAGATAAGGCTGCACATCCGGACAGTTCTGCCCGGTCAGTCAATGTTCTGCTACAAAGCTATTACATGTGGTAATATGTTGTCAAAGGATGAAATCACATATGACGGAGTGTTGTCAGGAAATGACAACCCAAAACACAGCTCAAAGGTCCCTTTTCCAAGACACAGATTAATAAATCTGATTAAGGTCACCAGACCATTAAGAAGGCACGCGAATCGCGCGCATACACATGTTTTATTGTCGGTTAATTTGTGTGCACAGATACAAGAAGGAAAAATAGGAACCTAGTATTCTAAAAGGATTAATTTATAAATGTGCTATAAATAAATTTGGATAATTAATCAAAGAATAAATGCAAATTTTAACAGGTATGTTCACCAGCACAAATATCGGCCCCGTTCACAACGCAATTACAAGGTTTGCGTGGCGTCGCAATGGTGTCCCAATGTAAATTGTGGCATCGTGGCTACGCCACACGTACAAACGCATCCGGCGCACAAACAATCTTATTTCAGTTAGCCCATTTAAATCGGAAAGGGGTCATCATCTTCACAAGTATCATTTTATATTACATGCAGATAGTTAGACATATATAGATGTTTTCCTCTTTCCTCTTTTTTTCTTTTTTTGAGTAAGCGGTCGCCAGCGGAATGCTTCCACATTTACTCAAGAAAGCTCCCCACCGCCGACCAAACGTAATTCCTTGTCTAAAGAGGTATTCTATTTCCACTTAGGCTTATGTATGTTAAACAGGAATTGGCCACACGACATCCAGGCAATGTCGCACCAACATTGTTGCTATGAGATGTTGTATTAACATCGGTGCGACACCGCCCCAGCTTCGTGTGTCCATTTGGATAGTGGAGTGGGCTTCTTATTGTTGAAGCCATAAGACAGGTACTGGCACTTAGGTTTTACAGGCGTACTGATGACCATACAACATACAACTACCAAATAAAAAAAAAAAAGAAAAAAGAAAGATTACCATTAACTTAACAACATTAATTGATAATGCAGTTCAGTTGAATGTTTAAGCGTTAAAATGTTTGAGTATTGCTTTTATAAACTGGCACAGCTTATTCAGTTTAGCTGGCGATGTTAAACTCATTAATTCTTTATATTTTAAAATGTTCGGGCGTCTAAAGTAGTATGGTTTGATAAATTGCTTTCTTTCTTGAGTAAAATGGCTGCAGCATAAAAGATAATGAAACTCGTCGGCGACGTCATTGGCGTCACACAAATGGCAGATTCTTTCACTATGAGGAACGCCCTCCCATCTAAGTACCTCTACAGGTAGCCGATGGTTAGCTGTTCTGAATTTTACAAATGACAGGTAATTTTTACGTTCGAGGACTAAGAAATATTGTTCTAACTTAATGGAGTATTTGAATAGCTGATAATTTGTACCTTCTGTCGAGTTCTGTAGGTTAGCGTGCCAGACTTGATAATTTTGATCCAATAATTTACGTTTTATCTGCCGTCTTATACATTTTGACAATTCAGTTCCATCATTTAACTGCCACAATCATCAAAAATTGTTTTCACGTGGTTAATCCATTTTGAATGCAGATTTGGGGTATACCTCATAATTTTGTATAGAATGTATGACATTTACTTTACTAGTTTATGGTTTCTTTACTAGAAACAATTCTAGTCCAAAAACCTACCATGCGTAATTTGATTGTAACTTCAAGGGGTTAGCGACCCATTCAGCCAGCAACATATAATGTGGAGTGCTTTTTTTTAAGTTTTTGTAATAGTGCGGAGAAACTCTGTGTGTAATCTTTCGAGAATTTGAATATTTTCAAAGCCAAAGACCTCACTCCCATACGTCAAGATAGGTACAATAGTTTGATCAAATAGATTAAGTTGTAGATCAGTTGGCAGATTATGGTTATTTATTCTTGTGTACAAATAATATAAGGCTTTTCGGGCTTGTTCCACGACGTGTTTTCTCGCTTTTAAGAAACCTCCAGACTTTGTTAAGAAAACGCCTAAATATTTATAACTGTCTACGATTTCGATAGGATTTGAGCCTAGTTTGAAATTAAAGTGCTGGTTTCCTCGAGATCCAAATACAGTCGAACCTCGTTAGCTCGAACTCGCTTATTTCGAATTACCGCATCTCGAAGTGAAAATTTGGTCCCTGTTTTAACATGAAACTATGACAACAGGTAATAAAATAATGTGGAAAAGAGGAGAAATTGCTCCTAAGGAGAGCAATTTCTCCTCTTTTCCACAATATTTTCAGTATATCTCTATTATAAGGATTCAAATTACATATTCATTTGTGAAATGTGGTTGTTTGATTTATCTTTTTTCCTCAGTTCTGCAAATCTGATATGTCGAGATACGGATATCTCGAAGTATTTCAGAGTCCCTTGGACTTCGAGATAACGAGAGTCGACTGTACAATAATTTTAGTTTTATCTATGTTTACACTAAGCTTCCACAGGCGACAATAATCGAAAAAGCTGTCCTAATATAAACACTTCTTGTTCTACACTGTAAGTTGGAAGCCTCAACGTACAGTGTAACCTCAATGGCTCGAACACGGATGGCTCGTTTACTGTGGATGATTCGAACTCTTTTTTCAGTCCCTACAAAATTCTTCCAATAGCTCAAGAAAACAAATATTTAGGGATTTGTTCTTATTTTATCATGGAATTGTATGTTGTGTGTACTCATTAGAAGCGCCTCATCATTGTGTAGAAAATCGAAAAGATTTCCCTAAATTATTATCGAACTACCCATGTCTCGAACGAATTTCCATGGTCCCAAAGATGTTCGAGCCATTGAGGTTCGACTGTATGTGGGTTGAAACGAAGGATCCTTTACCCTGAATCTATATTCAGAGTACATAGTTTTGATATTCTCTGTCTCTTGGAGACAAAATTACTAGACACAGACGTTATTTCCTATGAGGAGTACACATTTTTTAGTCAACCGAGGAAGCAAAAATTTTACCGAAGATCTGGGGCACGGGTTTCTTTGTCTGAAACTGCATTGCGAAATTTGTAACTGTTGTAGAATCTAAATCAGAGTATAGTGCATGGATTAAAATCTCAGACAGTATCTTGGTACCGACCAGGATATGATGATTGCGACAGTTTATATCCCACGCCAGCAATCCGGCTCAGGTCTGTCTATCTGAATTCTGAGGGTAATACGATAACTTGATCCCACCCTTTCAGAAATTCTCTACCCAAAAACAAATCGACACAATGAATGATGTGTCACAAGGACAAGTCAGTTTGTACCCTTCAAGACATGTTTTGGTGGAGAAACAAGAAAACAATATCCCGAATACATAATAGACCCCTCCAAATTGAAACAAAAATCCTACGTTCTGACGTAGGCGACCAGAGTAGACCTAGATCACGGCGCGCATCCACCCAATCAGGGTCTTAATTGTTTGCCAATAAAATGATTGAGGACCATACATTGTGTTAGTGACTATTGTAGTTTCGGATAAGACTGCGTGGAGGGTCTGATACATCTGAGTATGCTGACAACATGGTCGTTTTTTAATTATTGGTATGTATTGTAGTGTTGTTGTTGTTTTTTTTTTTCATTTCTCAAAGATGTGGATACTCATTTCAAGTGCTTCATAGATGCTCCTCTAATGAATACCACAACTTATATTTTTGTGGGGCAATAAGAAACATATCAAGAATGTTTGCTTGAAACTGAGCGGCAACGTCAGAAAACGTATCTTCAAACATGTGTGCCCTGCGAAAATTCAGATTAACCTTCGCATTTGCGTTGTCTGATCTGAATCTAGGGGTGGCTGGGTGAGGCAAAGGTGTCCTGTAGCTTTTGTAACCGGGGCGTCCAACTGATATTGGCTTACAGTTGGGCAAGGGCTGCTGTCCTTGCAGCAGGTATGTGTGTGTGTGTGTGTGTGGGGGGGGGGGTGTTATAATTTCTTCTGTTCCTTCATTTTCTTTCATTTCCCTCTTTTTTCCCTTTTCCCCCTCTTTCATCTCCTCTACTTTCTCTTCTATCTCTTTTCTACCTTTCTCTGGGAGACGACACAAAATGACCCACAAGGGCTGACGTGTCGTTAAACCCCAACACAAGCAAACTGATCTGAATTCTAGGACGCATTTTGGATGCCAAGGACTCAAATCCTCTTCATGTAGACTGCGAAGAATCTGATCAGACTGCTCGGATGCGCAGGTTTATTTGAGTCAAAGTTAGATTTTTCTCATATTGCGGTTCAAAAATGATTCTGTAAGCGGACGTAGATGCGCACTCTAATCTGGGCCTTTGCTGTCCACATACAGTCGAGTCTCGTTTTCTCGAAGTCCAAGGGACTGTCTGAAATACTTCGAGATATTCGTACCTCGACATATCAGATTTGCAGAACTGAGGAAAAAATAATTCGAACAATCACATTTAACAAATTTATAATTATGCTATTGGACTCTTGAAGTTAGAGATACATGTATATATTGAAAATATTGTGGAAAAGATGAGAAATTGGTCCTTAGGAGCAATTTCTCCTCTTTGCCACAATATTTTTTTACCTGTTGTTAGATTTTCATGTTAAGGCAGGGACCAGATTTTCACTTCGAAAGCGGTTATTCGAGATAAGCGGGGTCGAGATAACCAGAGTCAACTGTATGGTACAATGTCCTGTCATCATGTTGTATCCGATAGCAAAGGAGTTCGATAATTTTCAATACTTTATTAGAGGGCAGTAAATGGCATAGATCAGACCGCACAGATGCCCCCATCGCCGACCTGGGATCCCACTGCTCACATGCCATATTATTGTGCGCATATGCCGTCAAGGATTTTCCCATCATTTGCGCATCAAACATTAACCGTCCCATATGAGTTTTGCTGTTAGAAAAGAGACCTTCTATTTGTTGGAACGGTGAATACCCAGACCAGTCAACATAAACGAGAGCAGCTTGCTCATAAAACCTTTCATTCCTGCAGACCCAAATCTTTTTTTCCCAAATAGTGTAGATCCTGATGAGACGGCTCATAATGAGCCGTCTTATCAGGATCTACACTGTTTGGCATTCTATTTGATGTTTTGACTCGGGCCCCTATTTGAAACTATGATTCTGTCCACATTCAAAGATGGGAGAGACCGCTTCAGAAACTCGGGGCGAAATAGTTAACTTTACTATTCGCACACGATAATCAGGTATCACACAATATGAGGCCCTGTTCTGAATGTGGAAGTTCGCGGGCTGATATTGACCTTCGCTTTTAGGCAAAGGCTGTGTGGTGTGCCTTTTCTTAGTTTCGCCGATGCGATTTCGGTGATGATTTAGTGTTTTACGTCTCTTTCAACATTGTTTCAGTCATGTCGATACGATGAATGGGGTAATGAAAGGTACAGTGAAGCGCCGTAGAGTAATTAGCTGCATTCCACTTTTAACGAGGTTCTATAAGCGTCGTGGTGGCCGAGTGGTTAGCGCTCCCGACTTCAGGTCCGTTTGGAGACAAGTTGCTTGATTTGTCAAAGACTATTTTCGACATCAGTTTGTCGTCTTCTGCTTTTACCAAGACAGTCGTAAAGATTAAATGTCTTTTTATGTAAGCGAATAGTGAATGTCCCGATATCAGATGTGCATTCGAGTTCGCTTGTATGTGTCTTCGATTGTCGCACCCATTTAGGGCGATGCAACGGCTCTGTAAGCATAAGCCGCATGCGTATGAGCTGGCCGATCGGGGCCTGTCTCTGTTCGCATGTGTCAATCCTTAATGTTAATCAGAGAAAATAAGGCTTATTTTCTTATAGATGTCGTCTGCTGCAGTTGTAATTAGCACTGTAAGGGTTAACACATGTGAACAACGATGGGTCCCGATCAGCCAGCTCATACGAAGTGAACACTTTAGTCGTCAAGGTCTATTCGACATGTTTCTGATAAAAATTGAGTTATGCAAGGATCATTGCGGCCACAATTAAAGATGGCACTAGGCAGGCTGGCCAGAATCTGTATATTTCGCACAGGTTTACCGTATATATTCTAAACATTCGGACAGACATGCTTTATCACTCGCAGTCTGATCAGGATGAACACTGCATTTACTTCTTGATTTGTAGAAACACCAATAGGGGCTTTCATGAGGATGTTGGGGATGCGGGGATGACATTGCTCTAATAGTAAAAAACAAAAAAAAAAAAACAACAAAAAAAAAAAACAACATTTCTTTAAAAGTTCGGCCGTTTCTTTAATTTTTTTCCTATATTTCTTTTCTTGACTGAAATATCACACTGGCTAAAAACATACTTTAAGGCTAATCTCCCTTTTGCTTGTTATTTTTATTTCAACCAAACCTTTTTTCGTTTTCTTTTCTTTCTTTACTTTTTCTGTAAATACTTAAGACTTTTCTTTGAAGTTAACTTTAGGTCATCATTTGCTCCAATCAGTATATTTTTAGCCATATATTAAGTAAAAAAAAAAAAAAAAACTTTACAAATTTTGCCGTTTCATTAATTTTTTCTCCTTACAAAGAACTGCTGCTTATGATGCAAACTGGAGGTTGGACTCGGTATTAAAGAGGAAGTCTGGGTTTGGATTCAATGTAGACCATTTAATCAGAAGCAAGCAATAGGCAATAATATAGGAGGCATTGTGAATTGGCAAAGTGTAGCGCAATCATATAAAACAATCTTATATGATGCAATCATAATTAATATGTCATTTGCTTAGAAAGCAAATGATCTCCACACTCAAGAAAGAGTTCTGAATGTTATAATCCAAGAGCTTGAATTCACACCACTGATAGTCTAGAGTCCAGGTAATCCAGGTGCTGAAAGTTCATTGTCACAATATATACCTGAAGAGTTCATTGCTGTACACATTTCACAAGTACAATGTAATATTCCATAGACAAGAGTGCACGTATGCATTCAGGTTGCATTTCGTATAAATGGTCTACCTATTCTACAAAACTAAAACTACACAATGATGAAAATAATGACAAAAATAAATCAATAAAGAATAAAACAACAACACAGAATAAGATTCCAACTACAGAATGCTGAGTGAGAGGAGGGTGGGTGAGGAAGACAATTTAGCAAATTTAAATATGGTGGCGATATGCGATGCTGCTTGCTGCGTGGCCGCTCGCGCAATGATGCTGGGCCCGCCAAAGTCAAAGTAAGGATCAGTTACATTCTTATCGAGAGGGATAAGGGCAAACCTAATTGGCTAGACTGAGACACGTGATGAGCAGTGGGAGGAGATACAAAAATGTATGTGTCAGTTCCTGGGAACAGGTAATTCAGGGAATTCAATCACGTGAATTCTAAAAAAGGAAAAGTAAATAGTCTAACCTGATCATGTGACCTAGGTGTGGTTAGTAATAACTATAGGTAAATATAGTTGTGAAAGTGGGCTCCCTGGCGAACTCCAGGTTATGTAAATAATTAAAACATGTACTGTGACATGAACCTGTGACAAATGCATGAATGTAGTGACCTGAAAGGAAAGTGGGGAGGGGTTCAACAGGTCTCCCTGTGGAACCCCATGCGGGGGTAAGAATAGTCAAAAATTAATAATGGATTAAACAGGTTAATCCTCCCTTTATTTTTTCCGTTATTTTCTTTTCTTGACTAAGATATCAAAGGGGCTAAAAAACCATGTCATCACGAAAATACGCCTATAATTTGACCCCATTAAACCACACTTTTATATAGTAAAACTGGGGTTTACAGGGGTATACATTATTTTTCTTATTTCTGCTCAAAAACATAAATTGTGGGTACCCGTAAGAACTGCCTCGCCGAGGCGGTTCTAACGAATACCCACAATCTATGTTTTGAGCAGAAAAAAAAAAAAAAAAAAAAAAAAATATCAGAATTTTTATCTGAAAACTTTCAGGTTTTGGTGGTGAAATTTTCAATGTTTTCGTAATGTGTTAAGCCATTTTCCTTGTTATTTCTATTTCACCCAAACCAGGTTTCGTTTCCTTTTTTTTTTCTTTTTTTTTTTTCCTTTTCTGTAAAAAACTGCAGACTATTCTTTACTAATCAGTATGTTTTTAGCCATATATATATAATATATATATATATGTTTTTTTTTGTCTCTATAGAATCATTACAAAAATGGGTATTTTTTTTTTCTAATCAGTAAGCCCCATCTAGACCCTGACCCTAATTTAGGGTAAATATGACAGGTGTTTGAGTGGCCGGTCCCCTTTGCCAGTCGGTGGAGTTGAGGTGGGCGGGGGACGGAAGAAGGGGATGGGAAGGAACTCTGACGCCCTGAGCTGACGCCGATCGTTAATATGTTTTATACTATATGCTGAGATAAGTAAATACGAGTATAAATGTTTACTTATCCGAGGCAGGCCCGTATACGAGGGTGTGTGTGTGGTGGGGTGGAGGGTGGCAGGTCGGGGGGGGGGGGGGGGGCGGAGGGGGGCGGGGGTGAAGGGGTGTCGGATTTGCATCCCCTACTTCAAAGTCATGCATTTTTTTTTCCAAACTCACTTTACACCCCTAAGTTTGGTCCCCAAATCGGTATTTTCTTAGCATTTGCACACCCCCTTTTCAGAATAGCTAAAATTTCGCACCCCCATTTCAAAAGTCTGCGTACAGGTCTGTGCGGAATATGCTACATTCTGTTATAAAGTCATAATATGTCTGTTTTATATCTTTAAATAAATATGAACTGAACGCAGAATATCTAACTAATTTCTGCAGCATGCTAAGCCTCAGAGTCACGTGACGACTCGCTATATAAGACCTTCACGCACGAAAACTTGATTTGTAGAGAGATGGCAAATTATTCGTCGATCAGGGATTCGTCATTTTCATCAGAGATCTAAAGCTTTCATCTTTTCATAACCATAATGGTGTCAACATGGAGACCAGCAGCAGCAGGTACGTTTGTCTTTGTATCGTAGCAGCAGGGAAGTTTTGTTTGTTGTTTGTTTGTTTTTTTTATTGTTTTTTTGTTTTTTGTTTTTTTTTCGGCCCAGTTTCACGTGCACAGGTGGGTGGGGTGACCAGCTTCTCAAACGTTTTATAAGGTGTGCTTACAATTTAACTCACTAAATGATGAGTCTTTACACTATTTTCTACCATTCTTACATTTGGATTATTTTATGTTTTATTATGATTTATCTTCATTTTATAAAACCGAGCCGACGGTGACGACGGTTTTGGCGGGGTCGCAAAAAAGGCGCGAACTTTTATCAGATTTTTTTTTTATTTTCTTTTTACAGAAAAATTTCGTATACTATAGAAAATAATATTACTAACACTCATGCTATCATCATTTTTCATACTTCACTAGAATCTATCACTCTTTTAGCCCTCACTAATTTTTTTACTTTTTATTCTCACGCACCCATCCCTGCGCATAATACTTGAAGCAATGAGGGTGACACAGTATCCATAGATAGACTCTTACTACATACTTGTATACTAGCCCTAAAATATAAACCAATCAGGGCTGGACCCAGAAGGTCTGAAGACAGGGGGGGGCATTGACTGCCGAAGGCATGTATCGAGCGGCGTAAGCCGCGAGAGGGGGAGAGTATGAGAGGGGTTTCTCCTCTTATAAGGGGGTCCGGGGGCCTCGCCAGGAAATTTTTAAAACTGGATTGCCTGAGACTGAATGTCCATGCTATTTTCAAGTCATTTTCATTAATCTTGCAGGCTGATTTTTTTTCTGACAATTTCAGGAAGTCGCGGGTTCGAAAACTGCTGGGGCAATATTCTTTTGTGGGATCATGCTCTCCCTCCCACTTAATTCAAGAAGGGCAGTTGTCAGCTTCTGGCAAAAGGATGTGTAGTGTACTGGTTAACTACTTATGTATAAGCCTGCCCAGGAAGTGCGGTTATGTAAATTGACTGGCTCAAAAATAACCTAAATAGTGTTGACTGGGCCTTAAAACTCCAAAACAAATAAAACCTTCCGCCTTATATGCAGGTAATTTCTAAGCTGCAAAAATAATTCCGGCTGGTTTGATTACCAGTGCTAGCCATGCAGAATCCTGGATAACCTGTCTGTCCCTTCAGCCACCACACCCACACAAATATATATGGATTGGGTGGGGTAGGGGTTAGGGGGGTGACAAATTCCCGTGCCCCCCCCCCCCCCCACAACTACCGAACGCCAAAAAGAAATCATTCATTATTCTACAATGCCGGGAGTGGGGGGGGGGGGGGGGGGAAGCATGTGCCCCTTTTGCCCACCCCTGGAGGCAATAAAAATAAATAGAGCCTGGCCATAAGAAAACCTGTTTTATACCTTTGCGAATATCAAAGGCGCAGATCAGCCTGTTGCATCTGCATAGTCTGATCAGCACCTTCATTTCCTGTTCACTGCTTAGATGGTATAACGTATCTAGTTTTTCAAGACTCTAGTTTTTCTCTGAAGCTGCACAGTCTGATCTATTTCATACCTGGTTGTAACTCCAAAGACAGGGTTTTCTCTGAGGCTACATAAATAAATTAACACTTAGCTCTATGGGTAACTTTTTAGCAGACTACATTTTGAAATATTTTATTACATTTCTCAGAAAACAGGAGACAATTTGCTTGAAATGTCAAATCCTGTTTCAAGGGCAAATTAAGACAAATGTCACCACTTTGTCGACTGCTGAATTAGCAGAGAGGGTGGTTAGGATTAAAATCTCCACGAAAAAAATTAAAAGAATGCTAAAACCATGTACATTATCTAGATAAAAAGAAGATGTAAAATGTGAAATCATGTATTTATAAGACAGAAGCCTGTGTAAATGACCATATGCTACCTATCAGCAGGGCAATATTAACAAGTTATTGACAAATCACAGCATGCCATTTACTAATGGCTCTTGCATTATCATTTATGAACTCCGTTTTCTGGAGATCACAGGTATCTGGGTAGCTTATGCATAAGTGTAATATCGAAAAATACCGGGGGCAAGGTATGACTAGCGGTCGCTTCGGGGGGTGGGGGGGCATGTGCCCCTTTTGCCCACCCCAGGATCCAGGCCTGCCAATCTATTTTAACACTTTTGAGGTCCTACAGCTGCTTGATGAATGGTAAATGTAGTGTAAACCATGGTTAGCCGCCGTGGTGCCCACAGCATCTGATTTGAGTCCACACGGTCTGCTCAGCCTATCAGTAAATATTGTATACAAAACAGTCATTTAAGAACCGTTTTGGGAATTTGTCCAGATTAAGAAATTCAAGGCATTGATACCTGGCTTCCAGCTCGGATCTAATAATGCCCGGACTTGTCACTAACAGAACTGCCAAAATATGTTGTCTTGGCTCGGTTTTAGCGCTATTTTACAGCACTATGGTTATTAAAGGGCAAATACGAAGGTTTTAATTCTACTAAATATTTAAGGGCACTTCAGTAAGGAGGTGACTGTTGAACACCGCATCAAACAATCTTAAACGGTTTCTGAAATATTGCGATTTGAAATTTGATATTTAACATCCAAGAGGATTGAATTCAGGCTGCCTCATTAATATTCATGGGCCCTTTTATGACATCATAGGGGAACAGTAAAATTTTTAAATTTTTTTAAATTGCCAATAGTTTTTGCTTTTTAATCTGCATCAATTCAGTTTTCACATTAATTTATTCAACTCCTTTAAACTAATATACTTAGGAATGTAACTCTTATTTCCGTTTAAAGTGTTACATTTCAAATTTAAAAATTTCATTTAAATAATTTAAAATCCAGTTACAATGCTTAATAATTTGCCAAAATTGACTCTTTTGGTATTCATTTATATGATATATGCCCAAAATTCACTATTATTTAAAAAAAACTTAAGAAAAATTTAATATTAGTCAAGTTTTAAACATTTTAAAATTTAGCTTTAAATTTAAATAACTGATTAAATTTTTAGTTAAATTCTCTATTCGGTAACTTGTCAACTCGTACCTTAGTCAACTTGTACCTATTTTTGGTTAACTCGTACCCTTTTTCTGGTCAACTCGTACCTCCCAAGTCAACTCGTACCACCCAAGTCAACTCGTACCTAGTTTGGTCAACTCGTACCTCTTAAAAAAGAGATAGTGGATGAACAGAGGATAGATAGATAGATAGATAGATAGATGACACAGTGAAGGCCCACATTAGATGCCGCAGAAGGCTGCTTCTGATCAGGGTCTCCACTGTTTGCAAACAGTTCAATCATTGTTATCTAAAGAATATCTGTATCACTAGACTTTCTTAAAATCGAAATTAGAATCTTCTAAAATATAACGTGGGGTAAATTATTCAGTCTAAAAATGGGTTACAGTTTTGCAAGTCTCAACAGCTCAGAGAAAGTCTTTTTTAACACTTTTGCATGCTAGGTAACAAATTCAACAGATGAGATTTTGAAATATTTTTTCTTACTCTTTCCAAGAAAACAGGATCTGACACTTAATGCAGATTGTCTCCTAGGGAGACAATTTGCATTAAGTGTCAGATCTTATTTTCTAAGAAAATGTAGAAGAATCACTTCAGTTTGTCTTCTGCTGAATCTGCCCATAGCGTGATAAGTGTTGAAGTCAAGGTATTCAATGGTATTCAATGACTGTAGGCAAACACTGATTACTTCTCTAGATGTATTTATTTTTCAATCATGAGTTTTAATATTTTCTTATTTCTCGATGAAGTATATGTTGTGACAAACCATTGGAAGTGCATCAGTGAGACTCTTCAAATGAGTAGCCTCAGCATATGTTTTCGTGGAGAAATAAGGAAAATATTTACCTGGATATTCCTCTTTTCTGGAGCTATGCGGAATGCGTTATGTGCAGGTAGGTCTAAGCAAACACAGCTAACTTATTCCCAGCTCATGACTTCGTTCAATTACAGTTGACTCTGGTTATTTTGAAGTTCAAGGGACTCTCTGAAGTACGAGATATCGGTACCTCGACATATCAGATTTGCAGAACCCTTAAAACGCCAATCACAATAGCAGCAGAAAATAATTTTTATTTTCTTTTTCAGATAATAAAGTCTTAACATTTCATGTGAATCATCTGCCTAGCAGATGCTTCATATTATAATGTCTAGACTTATTTTCTCTGAAAAAAATAAATAAAAGATTCAAAATGTTGTCGGTTACAAATTTTGCTTGGCGCTTTAAGGGTTTATGAATAAATAAATCAAACAATCACATTCTACAAATTAATATGTAATTTGACAACTGAAATTAGATACTAAGGTACGAAAACCCAAAATAGGCATGATTTGAAAAAAGGGTAAGAGTTGACTAAGGTACGAGTTGACTAAGGTACGAGTTGACCAAAAGTAGGTACGAGTTGACTAAGGTACGAGTTGAACAGAAACCCTCTATTCATGGGCTTATTTGTGGACAGACCAATATCAATAATGGTTAAGGAGAAAAACTATGTAGCATATAAGGAAATGCAGAATATTCCTGTTTAAAATTTCAATTTAAAATTTAAGTTCCACTATGACATCACAGAATATTGCATAGTGGGCCTTAATCAATACACAATCCAAGGGAGGTTACTCTAACAGGAAAAAAGGTAGGTATCGTAAATTAATCACCATAGCTTTTGGTTGGATTGGAATTTTTTTATGGGGTTTTCAACAAAATAATTCTCTTAAAGCATTCTAACACCCTGAAAACCAGGCATATTTTAAATTTCTTTGTATTTGCCCTTTAAAAATGATTTTGGATAATAACTGAAGTTGTAATAAATTGTTTTTAATAAGTTTGTTTGAAAAATGTTCAGTCACAATTAATAAAATTGAAGTTATATCATCATTTTGTGTGAATTTCTGATGATTTTTTGCTAAAAGTGCCGAAAATAGCTAAAATGGGTACCTAGATTTCTTGTTGATGTTTTCAAAAAATGTTCAATTTACCTTAAATATAATGCTGCAGTCTTAAAGGTAATATATTGAACTATTGCTTTTTGAAAACAAATCTCAGATATTTGGAGAAATGAATGAAATATGAGCATTTAAACTTCATCATACAAAATTATGAAAATTCAAGACACGACAACATATTTCCAATAAATACAATATCTGTACCATAGTTACTAGTCAAGTGTATATTGGGTCCAAGCTTCCAGGCATCAAATTCCTGATCCCATCACATCCCACGAATTTCTGCTGTTTTCACACTGCTTGCTGTTTGCGGTATGTTTAGACCCAGATCAGACCACCATGATACATAGACTGTGCGGATGCGCATGCTGATCTTGTCTATGTTGGTCTCAAAGGTCATAGGATCGTTTGTATTGGAAAGGACTCGTACATAAACAAACAGTGCGGACAACCAGATCAGCTTGTGGTAAATGATCAATATAAAAAATTTTAGCTTTGCGCCAGACTGAACTATGTATGTCAAACCTGTGAACTGCTATTATCGTTTTTAGCAATATTTCTTTCTTTAAAAAAAAAAATGTACTGTCATTTAGAATTCTGTGGCGGAACCAATTATCTTCTACACAGAAGCGAAACTTGCCGCGAAAATTATGCCATCAATAATAATCTGTTCATTTGATCCAGATTCAGGCGAAAATGTCCCTTTGTTTATGTGTAATTCAGATCAGTGCGAGACGCAGTCTAGTGCAGAATGGTGTCCACTCAATTCGCTGATCAGGTCATTGGTATAAAACACTGTAAGACATGAATCGCAGTCTCCAGCTAATGCACAGACAGATCAGATTTGTAACAAATGATTACATAGCAACAGATAAGGCACTTTTTTCATCGGAAAACTGCCGATATCTTTCTTATTTCGCGATGAAAACATGTTGTGGGTTCTCATTAGAAGTGCCTCACGCTTCTAATGGGTACCTACAACATGTTTTCCTTGAGAAATAAGAAAATTATTATGTGGATACCCCCTCTTATCTGTAGATATGTGATAGATTCAGTTTGGCTTGTTGTGGCCTATCATCTCTGTTGGGACTATTACCTGTTCAAATTGGATGCATTGAGCATATCATGACAATCCCGTGGTCAGACAGGAAATTTGCTGGAGGCGTTTATCCCCACAAAGAAAAAAGTTTTTGCATGATTATTGAAACCTTTGGCACGCTAAATTTAATTTAAATATTAGTGGCAGATCTTATCAAAGGAAACAGTGTACAGACGAGCGGGAACAACCCAGATCAGAATGTTTGGCTGCACATGCTAATTTACAATTTCGCTTGTAGCGCTTTCTTATAATCACATGTGCCTCACGCTTTGCAGAAATGATAGATCAACTTTGGAATTCCGGGTATAGCAATTTTATTTAATATGAAGTAGTAACAGCAAATAGGCAGATCAGAGCATGGATCCATAGATTTATCCAGGCGTTTTTCAACCGGAATGGGGTTCTAGATCGCTTGCACATAATCTAACACTAATCACGCGGACATCCACGTGGTTGACATAATCTAACACTAATCACGTGGACATCCACGTGGTTGACATAATCTAACACTAATCACGTGGACATCCACGTGGTTGACATAGTCTAACACTAATCACGCGGACATCCACGTGGTTGACATAGTCTAACACTAATCACGCGGATATCCACGTGGTTGTCGCATGGAAATGGCTAACATCGATGAAAGTGTTTTCTTTTTTGTGTGTGTGAATTTTCAGTCAATATCTCCTGGGTTTGTATAAAATTAAAATACGGTTCCCATGCCAGTTATGTATATAACATTCATTATGACACTGCTGTGTGCATTTAAGTTTTGTGGTAGCTTTCAACACTACTACTTTTGTTTCCAGTTCCGTAATGGAAAAAAAAAAGAACGGTAACCGAAATGAGAACGTGCCGATAACAAATTCCTGAAGAAAGCTCTGTTTGAAATTTTAGGAATCCCCTTTTTGCAAAGCTGCTACTGTTCGAGATTTTAGGACATTTCTAGAAATTATTTTGGGCAAAATTCAAAATTTTAGGACATTTACTGTACCCCCAAATAATTGTGACATCTTGACTGCCAACCACACTTGTCCTTAAATATGAATGTCCACTTTTTAAGGTTACCAGAGCCGAAGGGTCCGGTGGAGCTGATAGTTTTGGCATTGGCATCGTTCACACTTTCAAACAACATCTTCCCTGAAGCCGCTTGGCCAATCAAGACCAAATTTCATCTGAAGCACCTGTCCACCCTGGGATTGAAAGTTTATGATTTTTTTTATGACAATCAGCCATCAAGTTTGGCTGCTATGGCAACTTAAAGTTGCCATAGACTTAATTGAAATGGGAAAATAGAAAAAAAAATAGCATTTACAAAAGTCATTACAGATATTTTGACAAAACTGCTTCAGAAATGTTCCTTAAGTGGTCCTTTATTAGACAGATGATTATTTTGCTTAGTGCTAATTTTGATTGGTTGCCATGGCAACATAGAAGCAAAAATTAGAAAAAAAAAAATCTTTAAAAATCGTCTCCTCAGAAACCATATGGAAGATAGGGCTGAGACTTTGCAGAAATATGCTTTGTATTAGTTGTTTGCTCAAAAGCTCTGGTTTGTATGGTAACTTAAAGTTGCTGTAGACTTATAATGGGAAAATAGAAAAATGGCATTTATTGTTAAGCCATTGCAGATATTTTGACAAAACTGCTCCAGAAATGTTCCTTGAATGGTTCTCTACCAGGCAGGTGAGTTTGCAGCCCAGTCCTGATTCTAATTGTTGCCATGGCAACCAAATTGCAAAAAATGAAGAATATCTTTAAAATCATCTCCTCAGAAACCATTCGGAACATAGGGCTGAGATTTTGCAGAAATACGTTTTATATTAGCCTCTACAAATGTTGTGTTTTTCATTGCTATTGCTCAAAAGCTCAGGTTTGTAGTTGCCATAGACTTATAATGGGAAAATAGAAAAATGGCATTTTTATGCCCCGCCATCATAAAGTGGTGGGGTATTTATTATGTTATACCCTCTGAAATTTTGAGTGTCCGTACGTCCGTCTGTCAGCGCCCCCACCATTCTTCTGCCCGCAACTCCTACAGTTTTAGGCCAATCCTTTTCAAACTTTACAGGCGCTTTGAGGATGGTCTGAAGATATGCATATTGCTTTTTCAGAGTCCTGAAATTATTTTTTTTCACATTTTTTTCATTTTTAACTTACTTTTTCGAGCCCTAATACTACAGAAATGTATAGAGAGTATGTACCTTCTACCAGCAACTCCTCCTACGGTTTTAGGCCAATCCTTTTCAACCTTTACAGGCGCTTTTAGGATGGTTTGCAGATATGCATATTGTTTTTTTCAGAATCCTGAAATTATTTTTTATCACATTTTTTGCATTTTTAACTTAGACTTTTTTCGAGCCCTAATACTACAGAAATGTATAGGGAGTATTTACCTTCTGCCCGCAACTCTCCTACAGTTTTAGGCCAATCCTTTTCAAACTTGTCCCGTGCTGGTCCCGGGCTTAGAATAGGCCAGACGTACCCTCTGCGTGACGTACGAGCCGGCTAAAAGAGGCCGCCCGTGACCACCCGGGCCCTCGAAATAGGTGGCTGCCTTCCGCTTCTGTGGCAGTTGGGTAAAACCCCTAACATAACAGAGCAACCGTCCGTTCAACCGGTATAATTCCAGAATATAAAATTCATTTATTGAAATGCATCTTAAATTGGAAAAAACAAATTTCGCGAGATCTATCCTTTTAAACCTTTCCTATCTCATGTTACTAACATGCTTCATTTGTTTGTGTATCATTCTGTGCCCGTGGGTCGCACATGGGACGAAGATTATAACCTCATCTGTATTTAACATGTGTTTGTCTTGTGTTTGTGTCATTTTTTCCGAACTCTAGCATTCTCTACATTAAAAAGTAAGATGCATTTAATATTGTTAGATAAAAAACTAAACGTTTTTCAAGGTATGAAAGCTACATATCATTTGAAAGCTACATATCATCTAACACAGCTTATTTGTTTGACTCTCTTAAAAAATGAATCCAAAATGAATCCTTCTTTTAATAAACTGTTTATTTTAAATATGGATCTCCTAATTTATATTAAAAATAACCTTTCAATTTCCCAGACGTTTTCGGCCTCCCTTGTCTGTAGGGAATAAAATCTACAGATCACTTTCCTTCTGTAGTGGATAGGGTGTAATCCCCTATTAAAACAGGAACCACCTGTTTGCCGTGGGTGGCGTCTCGTATGCTGGGAGAGGGGAACCTGATGATTGAGGAAAGCCCAGGGATCTCCAGCTTTTCAACACATCATTTTGGCCCTTATTTCAGATAGAAGAGCGGTCTGGGTTAGATCCGGCCTGGATCAATCGGCTCAGTCGTGCCAAGCTCTAGAAACGCACAACTTGTTCTTAGCTTCTTTCTCTCTTTCATACGTATCTTTATGGTACCAAACCGGGCTTATTTTTCTCATGTTCCTCTAACTTTAAGTGAGTTTCAATGGGCGGCGGCTGAAGGGTCAATTGGTGGGCTTGTATTGGGGCTTTGGCGGAAACCTCTGTGAGTGGAGGCTGTGGATAGGGGGATGAACTCAACTGTTCATAAATTTTTCTATGGAAATTTAGATGAATAGGTGGGAAATCATCTAAGCATGAGGCCGAGCTGAAGACTCTGATCTTGACACCGAGTATAATAGCAATGTAGCCTTGACGTTAGAAATAGGAGATCCATTTCTGTTAAACGTCCCCTTGTAGGGCTCCATGGAGGGTGGGGCGCATAGCTATCGAATCAAAAATTTCATCACCATGGCATCTCGAAAACGATTTCTGGCGTTCGACTCTTCGGAGGACGACACGCAACCGACTACATTTACATTCAAAGCTAATGAGAACTTCGCTAAATTTTTAGTGATTTTGAGTAAAGAGGACAAACCTATTACTTCACTGTCACCTTTCATTATAGAAAAGCAAATAGAATCAATTATAGCCAAAAAATGTAAAAAAATTAAAAAATGGAACTCTTTTGGTCGAAACTAACAGAAAATCTCAAACTGATAATCTCTTGAAAATTACAAAATTCTTTAACATTAATGTCTCTGTCACGGAACATAAAACTCTAAACAGTTGCAAAGGTATTATCCGTGACAGAATGCTAAAACATGAAACTGAAGAAAATATCACAGAATATCTTAACACACAAGGAGTAACAGCTTGCAAACGTTTTAAAATTAAAAAAGATGGAAACTTTATAGAAACAAATACACTTTTACTAACTTTCAACACCACAACTTTACCGAAATCACTAAAAATCTTTTACCGAATTATACCAGTTGAAGTCTACATTCCAAATCCTCTGCGGTGTTTCAACTGTCAGAGGTTTGGACATCATGAAAACGGCTGTCCGGAAGCACCTGGATCAGTATGTGAAAAATGTGGTATGGGTGAATTTGATCACCCTACAAATGCTTGTAAAAATGAAGCCAAGTGTGTGAACTGTCACAAAAACCATCAATCAAAATCAAATCAGTGTGAAATTTGGAAAAAAGAGAAAGAAATCATGAAAATTAAAGTTACACAAAAAATCACTTATTTGGAAGCCAAAAAGATTCAAGAAAATCAACCTGAAATCACCTTTGCAAAAGTTGTTCAATCCCTAAACACTAAACCTGAAACCAAAGAAAGTTCTACCCAGTTTAACGAAAAAGATTCTGTCATCAAAGCAAATTCAAAAGTTATTACTCCTACTGTAAAACCTAAACCTAAACCCACATCTACTCATCAGTCTAGACCACCAACAAAATCTCAAAACAGTTCACAAACACAGCCGACTAAAACAAGTGGATCACAACAGAGATCCAGGTCCAGGACAGCTGACCAGAAAGAAAAAAATGGAAAAGAAAAAGATAAAGATAAAGCACCAAATCCATATAGTAAAGGGGCGTCGGCCGATCCGATCAAGTTGGTCAATCGGTTCGATTCCCTTGAGAACATGGAGTTAGAGACTGACTCCTCCATGTTCTTGCAGTCTCAGAGAAAACAAAAGGATTAAGTTCCTTATTTTCAAATCATCTCTCCATTCATCATGGATAAAAAATCAATTATTCAGTGGAACTGTCGAGGACTAAAAGCAAATTATAACGAAATTTTAATTTTAACAACACTACTTTCTCCGACTGTCTTTTGTCTCCAGGAAACCTTTTTAAAGAATACAGATAATATTAATTTTAAAAATTATAGTTTATATAATCATATCGCAACTGAAAATCAGAAAGCCTCAGGAGGCTCATCTATCCTTGTAAAATCAAATGTTCCTCATAGACAGATAGATATAAATAGTAATTTACAAGCTGTTGCTGTAAATGTCACTCTGTCTAAATCCATAACAATTTGTTCTCTATATCTCCCTCCACACTGTAAATTTTCTAAACACGATTTAGAAAATCTTATAAACCAGTTACCTCGTCCTTATTTATTATTAGGTGACTTTAATAGTCACAGCAAACTATGGGGTTGTCTGGATACAAATGACAAAGGAGAAATAATAGAAAATTTTATTGCAGAAAATGATCTATGTTTATTTAACGATAAACAACCAACTTATCTTCATTCTCCTACAAGAAATTATTTTGCTTTAGATTTGTCTATATGCTCTCCAAATATTTACTTAGATTTTGATTGGTCAGTTTTAGATGACCTTCATGGGAGCGATCATTTTCCAATTAAAATTGAAGAAATTGAATCGACAAATGAAGACCATCATTCCCGATGGAATTTCAATAAAGCAAACTGGGAGAATTTTATAGAGCTATGTAATGAAAAATTAAATCCTGAAATGTTTAAAACAGCAGATGATATACAAGCTTTTACTGATACATTAATTCATGTAGCCGAAAAATGTATTCCAAAGTCCTCGACACGTTCAAAAAGAAATAGACCTTGGTTTAATAAAGATGTTAAAAATTCAATAAATAAAAGAAAATCTGCCTTACGAAAGTTCAATAGGCAGCCAACAAAAGAAAATCTAATCCATGCCAAACAAATGCGAGCTAAAGCTCGCAAGACAATAAAAACGGCTAAAAGAACATCTTGGCAGCAATACGTCTCCAAACTTAATTCTAGAACTCCAGCAAAGAAAATATGGGACATGATTCGAAAAATTACTGGCAAAAATAAAAATAACAAACATGTCCATATTAAATCAAATGGAAATATATGCTCAACGACTAAAGATATTTCCAATGCACTAGGAGAGAATTTTCAGAAAAACTCTTCTAGTGCAAACTATTCCGAAACCTTTCAAAACATAAAACAGGAACGAGAGAAAGAGCATCTAAATTTTACGTCACTAAATCATGAAAAATATAATGTACCATTCACAGCTTCAGAATTATTAGATGCTCTTCATAAATCTCACGATACAGCTGCTGGTCCTGATGACATTCATTATCAAATTCTTAAACATTTACCCGATAACGCTTTAAAAACTTTATTAAATATTTTAAATGATATTTGGATCACTGGAAAATTTCCAAACGACTGGAGTAAAGCAACGATTATACCTATACCAAAACCAAATAAAGATCATACTGAAGCTACTAACTACAGACCTATTGCTTTGACAAGTTGTTTATGTAAAACAATGGAGAGAATGATTAATGATAGACTGGTTTGGTTCTTGGAATCAAACCAGCTAATAACAAAATATCAAGCTGGATTCAGAAAAAATAACTGTACAAACGATCATTTGATTCGTTTGGAATCCTTTATTCGTGATGCCTTTATTAAAAAAGAACATGTCGTAGCTGTATTTTTTGATCTTGAAAAAGCTTACGATACTACATGGAAACATGGCATCATGAAAGATTTACATAAATTAGGCCTTAAAGGCCGATTACCACTTTTTATTCAAAATTTTTTATCAGATCGAACATTTAATGTTCGAATAGGTAATACGTTATCGGACATATTTAAACAAGAACAAGGTGTACCACAGGGAAGCATTTTATCACCTACCTTGTTTGGCATTAAAATTAACGATATTGTTAAATGTGTGAAAGACCTTGATTGTTCACTTTTTGTTGACGATTTTGGAATATTTATTAGATCGAAAAATATGGAAACCATTGAATTCAAACTACAACGATGTTTAAACAATATAGAAGATTGGGCAACAGAAAATGGTTTCAAATTTTCAAAAACAAAAACTCAATGCGTTCATTTTTGTCAGATACGTCAGCTACATTTAGATCCTCATCTCACGATATACGGTAGTCCAATTCCAGTCGTCAGTGAAGCAAAATTCCTGGGTCTTTTGTTCGATAACAAATTATCTTTTATACCACACATCAAAGCTTTAAAAGCTAAATGTTTAAAAGCTCTTGATATTCTTAAAGTTCTCTCCAGTTCCGACTGGGGAGGAGATCGTACTGTCCTTTTAAATCTCTATAGATCTTTAATTAGATCTAAATTGGATTATGGATCCATAGTTTATGGATCCGCTAGAAAATCTTATTTGAAATCTTTGGATACTATTCATCACCAAGGTTTACGTCTGGCTCTAGGGGCTTTTCGTACTTCCCCCGTCGAAAGTTTATACGCTGAATCAAATGAACCATCATTGTATATAAGAAGAGAGAAATTGTCTCTTCAATATGTTACTAAATAAGCCGCCAATCCACGTAATTCAGCTCATGATTGTGTTTTTAACCCTAAATATGAAAGATTTTACAATAATAAACCAACAGCTATTAAACCCCTTGGCCTGAGAATACAACCGTTACTTGAAGAGGCCAATATCAATATTAAAAATGTTCAGCATTTTTCTTTTCCATCAAAAGAGCCATGGACGTTAAACCCTCCAAAGATTATTTTAGACCTTCATAAAAATAAAAAAACAGAAGTCGAGTCGCATATTTTTAAGAATGAATTTTTAGAAATCAAATCAAATTATAAACATTACCTGTCAATTTATACAGATGGTTCGAAACAAGATGAGAAAGTTGCTTGTTCTGTTATTAGTCCAAATTTTACTGACAGTATCAGATTACCTGATAATAGCTCCATTTTTACCGCCGAAGCCAAGGCAATTGATATTGCACTTTACCATATCAGAGATCAGTCTGAAAAACAGTTTATCATTTATTCAGATTCTCTTTCTGTATTAAAATCTCTTAAAGATTTACACCATAGAAACCCATTAATTCAGCAAATTCTTAAAAAATATTATCTTTCCGCTTCAAAAGAAATTGTATTTTGTTGGCTTCCCAGCCACGTTAATATTCGTGGAAATGAATTAGCAGATTCAGAAGCCAAATCTGCATTATCCTTAGTAATAACCAATTTCAAAATTCCTCACTCCGACTTTAAATCAAACGTCTGTCAATACATCAACAACAAATGTCAGTCTGTTTGGGAAACACAAACTTATAATAAATTAAATGAAATCAAACCAAATTTTAACAGCAAATGCACATTCTCTAATCTTAGCAGAAAAGAACAAACAAAAATCACGAGATGTAGACTTGGACACACTAGAATTACTCATTCTTATATTTTAAACAATGAACAAGCTCCATTCTGCATTCCTTGTAATGAACCTTTCACAGTCAAACATTTTCTTATCACTTGTGCTGAATTTAATCACATTCGCACAAAGTATTTTAATATAAAAACTATAAAGGAACTTTTTGATATGCCAACTCAGAAAATACTCGACTTTCTTAAAGAGATCGGACTTTTTAATAAAATATGATCAGTATTTTTAATCACTTAAAATCATTGATACTTTCTCTTTAAAATAAACACATCAATCCTAGATATTTTTAAATTTTTCATTAAATAAAATCATCATATAACATAAAACTTATTAGACGCTATATGCCCTTTTAGGGTTGAGCGTCTATAAACAAAATATCCATCCATCCATCCATCCATCCATCCTTTTCAAACTTTACAGCTGCTTTTAGGATGGTCTGAAGATATGCATATTGTTTTTTCAGAATCCTGAAATTATTTTTTATTACATGTTTTGCATTTTTAACTTAGACTTTTTTCGAACCTAATACTACAGAAATGTGAAGGGAGTATGTACATTCTGCCCACAACTACTCCTACAGTTTTAGGCCAATCCTTTTCAAACTTTACAGACGCTTTTAGGATGGTCTGAAGATATGCATATTGTTTTTTTCAGAATCTTGAAATTATTTTTTATCACTTTTTATTGCATTTTTAACTTAGACCTTTTGGTGTTTTTTTTTTGAGTTATGAAATAACTGTTTATTGCTTCTCTTCATGTTTAACTTAGATTGTTTTCAGCCCTTATACTACAGAAGTGCATAGGGAATATGTCCCTGTGGCGGGGCATGGTGCATGGCTGCATACGGTGATTACGGGCACATTCGCGTAGAATTTGCTTGCCCAATAGTAAACAGATTTTAACAACATGCATTGCCGGCCTTGGTGGCTCAGTTGGATGCGCCGTCCGACTGGAGACCAGGAGGTCGCGGGTTCAACCCCCGCCGAGGTCGGCAACATTCTTTCATGGAGATTGATCATGAAATAATATTTTCTAAGGTCATTCTCTCCCTTCCGCTGATTCAAGAAGGGCAGTTGTCAGTTTCTGGCGAAAGAATGCACAACACTGGTTAACCGCTTAGAGGACTACGCCTGCACAGTAAACGTGTGGTTTGGAAAACTGACCGCGCTCAACATGACCCCATCAGGTTGACTGGGCCCTAAAACCTTAACACAAACAAATTAACAACATGCATTATTATGACTTTTGATGCGGTTTTTGGAACTTCAGCGCGCAATTTCGGCGCACTACACATTTTTTTTTGCACCTTTGGCTTGTGTGATGCGTGATTTAGCACAAGGCACAGCTCAGAAAAATCCCTGTTAATGGTTTGAAATATTTTCATGAAAATTCTCAAATCTACTTAGCTTGATGACAGGGTATGTTGTGACGAAGAACCATTCTGACTGCCTTACTGTTGGTGTTATCTGCCCTTGTAATTGGTTGCCATGGAAACCAAAATGAAAAAGAAAATAGAAAAAAAAATACTTAAAAAATCATCTCCTTAGAAACCATATACCGTATGAGGCTGAGACTTTATGGAAATATTCACCATATTTGCCTTAACAGGTTTTGTGTTTTTTTTTTTATGAAATTCGGCTCTTTAGTTTTGTTGCTATGGCAGCTTAGAATTTCCATAGACTTAAAAAAAATGACATTTACTGCCAAGCCTTTGTAAATATTTTGATAAAATTTCATAGAAATGTTACTTAAGCGGTCACTAAAGCAATCCTCTATCAACTATATGATTTTAGGCCTGCTGCTCTTTTTTATTGGTTTCCATGTGGAAACCAGTACTAAAATGCCAAAAAAAAAAAAAGAAAAGAAAAAAAAAATACAGTCGACTCTCGTTATCTCGAACTTCACGGGACCTGATAAAAATGTTCGAGTTATCAGTAGTTCGAGACAACCAAATTGTGACGTCATAGGTATGACGACTGTTCGCCTCTCTGTTCGCCAAAACGTGCTTGGAAGGCACATGTATATGGCAATTTAAATAATTTACACGTACTTCAGTTTGCATTGTTTATGCCCCCAACTTCGAAGAAGTTGGAGGGGCATATTGCTTCTGGGACGTTTGTGCGTGCGTGCGTCCGTCCGTCCGTGCGTCCGTCCGTTACGCTTTTTGATGCATAGCATTACTTATGAACCATGCATGCTAGGGTTTTGAAATTTCATATGTGGATTCTTCATGAAAAAATAGCTGACCCGTATTTTTTTTCCCATCAGGATTATGCCCCTTTCCTGAGTTATGGCCCTTTGAAAAAATATAGATGAAATCTTGTCCGCAAAATATCTCAAAAGCTATTGAAGCTAGAGCCTTGTAACCTAGTGAATAGATTGGTATTGATGAGTAGATTACCTGATTAACTTTTGAATAAATTCTGAAAATTACTTCATGAGTTATGGCCCTTTATAACTTTGGGCATTTTTACAATTGCACACTTTTTGATGCATAGCATAAGTTTTGATCTGTGCATGCTAGGGTTTTGAAATTTTATATATGGATTCCTCATGAAAAAATAGCTGACACATATTTTTTTTCTTATCAGGATTATGCCCCTTTCCTGAGTTATGGCCGTTTGAAAAAAATATGGATGAATTCTTGTCAGCAAAATATCTCAAAAGCTATTGAAGCTAGAGCCTTGAAACCTGGTGAATAGATTGGTATTGATGAGTAGATGACCTGATTAACTTTTGAATAAATTCTGAAAATTACTTCATGAGTTATGGCCCTTTATAACTTTGGGCTTTTTTACGTTGCACATTTTTTTATGCATAGCGTAAGTTTTGAACGGTGTGGGCTAGGGTTTTGAAATTTCATATATGGATTCCTCATGAAAAAAAAGCTGACCTGTGTTTTTTTTCCCTTCAGGATTATGCCCCTTTCCTGAGTTATGGCCCTTTGAAAAAATATAGATAAAATCTTGTCAGCAAAATATCTCAAAAGCTATTGAAGCTAGAGCCTTGAAACCTGGTGAATAGATTGGTATTGATGAGTAGATGACCTGATTAACTTTTGAATAAATTCTGAAAAGTACTTCTTGAGTTATGGCCCTTTGTCATTTTGGGCATTTTTACATTGCACACTTTTTGATGCATAGCATGTTTTGAACTGTGCATGCTAGTTTGAAATTTCATATATGGATTCCTCATGAAAAAATAGGTGACCCATATTTTGTTTCCTATCCAAATTATCTCCCATTTTAGAGTTATTTCCCTTTTAATAAAATAACATTGAAATCTCATATATTTGTACTGTTGTTACCGTCATGGGCAAGCAGTGTTGGAGTCAAGCAGTGTCAGAGTCAGGCAGTTGGGGACACAGTGTTTTACAAACACCAGCTCTAGTTACTGTTTGTTTTAGGAGATGCAATGGTTTTCTTGAAATAATATCATCAATAAATGTTAATAATAATAATTTTCAAACGTCTCTTGTTGTCTTTTAATACTCCTGCAAATCTGGATTTCCATATGAGCTATAAATAAATAACTGGTTTCCGGGTTGTGTTAGCTATACGTTATGAACTGGTTTGGATTAGGTCCCTTCACATAGACGACTCGATAAAGAGTTGACTGGTTTACACTTTTGCATAAAACGCTTACAATGTTAAGCGGCAGCTGTAAGCTAGTTTGGATTATCTCCCCTGGCATAAACGAACCGTCTCAGCGCGGCAAACTGTAGGTCCTGCAGAGAAAGCTCGTTATGAACTGTCTCATCTGGACCTACACTATTTGTGCGGGTATCCGCACCAGTCTATAGGGTCGGAAGGGTTTACATCGGTACCCACGTGTGATTCGTCTATTTGAGGCCGTGCACGACAACTCCTATTAGAAGACTGTGCGACTGTCAAAGACTCGGATCAGCCTGCACGCCCACGAATTTTCCATTATACGCATGAACCTTATCTGGGCTTACCAAAGAGCACCGCTTGACCAAAGAGTAACAAGCGAAGATTCAGACTTAGCTAGCCTGATCAATACAGGCTGATCTGAGTTGGAACCTGTCGCGCATTGACTTTTCTTGAAGACGCTATATCATTCAGACGGACAGTTCTCAATAGTGAAGAGCATATCTAAACAATAAATTAAAGAAACTTCGTTGATTAATCTTCCATAACACTATTCTGGGCCGCTTTTAATCTTACAAATCAATGACACGAGACGGTGTTGAGCACCGCGTGTCAAACCAGACTCGACACGCATGTGATTTCATAATTACAGATTTTAGACATTGTTTGTGTTGTTTGTAATTACCTGGACAGAGGGGAAAATTAAAATATTGATTTATTTATCAATGGCTTATTATGATTTTCATTAACTGAGAGACCGGCGGCGCCGCATCTTACATTGTTTTTCCTTCGTCATGGTCCGAGTTCGAGATACGCGGTAGTAAAAACTGTGAAAAATATATTCAGGGACTGAAAATGATGGACGAGATAGCCGAAGTGTCAACATAAAAGAAGTTCGAATCTGAAATACAATAAATACATAGGGAAAATAATCGAATCGGGACTTAGAAATCAGTTCGACGTAAGTGATAGGATCGAGATAAGAGGGGTCGAGATAACGAGAGTCAACTGTACATAAAATATCATTTCCTCAGAAGCCATATGCTCTATGAGGCTTAGACGCTATGGAAATATTCACCATATTATACTTTTCTGGTTTTGTGTTCTTTATGAAATTCAGCTCTTTAGTTTGTTTGCTATGGCAACAGAGTTTCCTTAGACTTATAATCGGGAAAATTGGAAAACGACACTTACTGCCAAGCCTTTAAAGATATTTTGACAAAACTTTCATAGAAATGTCCCTGCCGGCCTCGGTGGCTCAGTTGGATGCGCCGTCCGACTGGAGACCAGGAGGTCGCGGGTTCAACCCCCGTCGAGGTCGGCAACATTCTTTCGTGGAGATTGATCATGAAATATTTTCTACGGTCATTCTCTCCCTTCCGCTGATTCAAGAAGAGCAGTTGTCAGTTTCTGGCGAAAGAATGTGCACAATACTGGTTAGCCGCTTAGAGGACTAAGCCTGCCCAGTAAATGTCGACATGTCCCCATTAGGTTGACTGGGCCGTAAAACCTCAACACAAACAAAATAGATATGTCCCTTAAGCAATATTCTATCTGCCATATGATTTTAGGCCTACTGCTCGTCATATTGATTGTGACAGAAACCAAAATAAAAAAAAACAACAACAAAAAACAACAAAAAAAAACCACTTAAAAATCATCTCCTCAGAAACCATATGCTGTATGAGGCTGAGACTTTATAGAAATATAAACCACTAGAAGAGGACCCGCGGGAACATGGGTATTATATTAAATTTTGATTTATCGAACAGATTTCAGTCTGAAAATAAAAAGTTCAGACATTATTTTTTTAATTTAATTCTATCTGTGTTCAGTGTTAGATCTTTTAGTCATATTGCGACAAGGCGGATGTTCTAGCAACTTAGCCACTGCGCCGATAGAGCTTGCTGATTTCGGGCGGTTTAACCATATGAGCCAGCGCATGACAAACCCTACAAAATTACTTGGCGCCCAGGGGAGAGTCAGGTCAGGTATATGGTTTGATCAGTCTGGCTGTGCACTCGATGGGTTGCTAAGGGTCCAAGGTTTCTACATGCGGACATTGAATAAGGATCAGACTGAGCAGATGCACTGGTCACTGCGCGTGGTACACAGGTCAATTTATTGATTTTGCTATGCGACAGCTCATATATGCAGAGTTGCTGCTAGGACCTATTGCAGTCAAACCTCAATAGCTCGAATCCGATGGTGATCAGACTGGGTTCGGACTGACCCAGCGGTAATTGATATGGTTCGTAGAGTGAGTACGACTTAGCTTGCTTGTACAAAAATTCATCTGTATTGACCACAGAGGACAGTAATAACTGACCAAAATTAAAATATTTATTGGGTAGATTTTTCAGTGCAGTTTGAAATGAATGAATTTTTCCGGAAAAAAAAAAAAATCTTAATTACGTATGCTTTTACGTCCTCGTACTGTGTTCTTTCATTTGGTTCACACACTTGTCGTTTACAGGAGCATCGCCGAATACCGAACATTTAGTCATATAAATGCGCACCCGTCTGTGCTTAGATGACGTCTGATTTATTTACATTGTTGTTGTTGTGCAGATTTTTAACGCTACCAGGCACCCGAGACACATAGAGGCAGCGGCGATTCTTATGTGCATGTATTTGTACAGCTTTGCTTTCATGGAACACCCATGCACACTTGGTGCTGCTGTCTGTCACCAAGCGCCGCACTGTCCACTTTATACTCAACCCAGGGCACGTGGAGTATGAGCTAGGCGTACTTATGGTCTGAAAGTTGTGCGCTAACCATTAGGCCACCCAGCCCACGATTTATTTACAATGTGCACATAATCTGTTTATAGGTGCCCGTACCTGAATTGTCCGCAGAGAAGGTTATATTCTGCATGGAAAATTGCAGACATTTACCTGCGGAGGTTTGCGGAGTATTGGGACGCTTTGTCCGCAAGTCTACGCAAGCTGGAAATTTTTTCTGTGCGGATGTCCGCAATATTTCCATATGCAGGTCCTCAGTTGTCTGCAGAGAGGTCCGCGGACATCTGCGGATGTCTATGCGGACGTCCGCATGGATGGGCGTGGGCTTCTGCGAACGTCCACATGGATGGGTGCGGATGTCTGCGGAAGTTCGCTTGGACGGATGCGGACATCCGCAGGGCCAAAGGATCTGTTAGAGTTGCTCCCCCTGCTGTGTAATAACCTGTTAATCATATGCGGTATTACATGATCATATGCAGTATGACTTAGTTTTTAATGTTTGCTCTACATAATTATTCATTATGCAAAAACTATAGCTGTTCACAAAATTAGAATGTGCAATGAAGATTTTCTGCTGAAGACATCTCTGATTTTCATGTGATAATTAGTTGTTAATAAAACTTAACAGAATTTCCAAGCAAATACAACTGATCATCTTGCGTGTGGTTCAAATTACTGGGAAGGGTCCCAAAATTTGAATATTGATGCAGTACAATTAAGATTTGGTGCAGTTAAAGTTTGGTTGAATAAGAAAGATTTGGTGTATTATAGCCAGTGTGTGTATTATAGCCACTTGCATTTAAGTCAAAATAGCTGAATGAATTCATTGAAACTGTAAGAATAATAAAGCAGGATATTCTACCATTAGTCTTCTTTAATAATGTACCATGTTATCAATCAATGTCTTTTACAAGTAGTGAGTTTATTTTTACAAATAAGAAAAAAACAAAACCAACTAATAATACTTTGCTTTCAAAATATATCCTGACTGCCACAGTGTTTGGAATCCTAATTTCAAATTTTATAGAGTATTGATACATTTAGTGCAATTTATGTAACTGAGTCAAAACAATGTTACATTTGAGTATCATAACACTTTTCTGGTAAATTAATTTGAACCAAATAAAAATTCGGACCTGAATATCATTACTATTGGTTAATTGTTTACATTTTAAAATGGTACTATTTTGTGTGTGTGAGGTTACTGTGTGTACATTGCCTGACATACTTACCCATTTATTGTTCAAAATGTGTATGACATCATTTCAGAAGTCTGCAGATGTCCGCAAGAATTTGTGTGGAGATAAGCAGTTTACTTCAATGCCCAATCTTTTCTAAGTCCAAAATTTCGCAAAAGTCCACAGCGAAAAAAAACAAAGTCAGCTTTTGCGGACGTCAGGAGGCTTACTTGCGTAGAGCTGCAGACGTCCTCAAAAAGATAGCCCCAGCTGATACGGAAAAATGTCCACAAAAGTCCTCAGGCTTTGACAAAGGCACAGACATACGCCAACTTTCGCAATATGATTTACACAAATGTACACAAATGTCCGCAGCATATGCCAGACCTGTTGTGGACATTGGGGGGTGGTCGGGTGGTTCGAAGGTGCTGTGTATCTTACATCACTGGGGTGTCCAACTGATATTGGCTTGCAGTTGGGCAAGGCCTGCTATCCTTGTAGTGGGTAAGGGTAGAGGGGGAATGTTTTTATTTCTTCTGTTTCTTCACTTTCATTCCTGTTCCTCTTTCTTCCCTGTCCCTCTCTTTCATCTCCTCTACTCTCTCTTCTATCTCTTTTCTCCCTTTCTCTGGGAGACGACACAAATGACCCTCAAGGGTTGACGTGTCGTTAAACCCCAACACAATCAAATGTTGTGGACATTGAAGGTATGGGCGGTATATTCGAGAAGGTACTTTGGGAGAATTTGAATAAAGTATTGTCTGTTTCACCACAAAAAACTGGAAAACTGAATAAAATTCCGGAAATTAAATATAAAGTTTATCAATAGGAACAATATCGTTATTAATTTAAACCAACCAACTGCAGCAGGTTTTTAGTGTTTTCTAGTTTTTGAGGCTAGTTCGTTCTTTTAGTAGTATATTAGCCGTTACAGGTTTTGTGTTGTTTTAGCTCACCAGAGCTGAATGCTCCAGGGGAGCTTATAGGATGGGCAGTTGTCTGTTGTCTGGCGTCAGCATATTCAAACGATATCCTCTGAATCCACTGGGCCGATTGTGTCCAAATTTCATCTTTAGCATCCTTGGGCTGGGGCTGCCATGGCTGATAAGAATACATGGCTGCCAGTGTTCAGAGCCCACCTGAGCTCTGGTAAGCATAGTGGCCCATAGGCCTCTGGTTTTTACCTGTTAAGGCCAGAATTTCATTTTTTTTCTGGTTCCCGGGAAAATCTGGCTGGATATAGGGTAAGGAGGAGGAAATAAAAATAAAATGCCCAAAATCCTCCAGTAGGAATAAAAAAAATAATAAAAGTCCAAAAAAAACCCATTTTTCAATTGCCATCAGAAATACCTTGCAATAGACCGGTTATGCATGTTAAAGTTGTGGAAACAGTTATACATAACGCAATTTACATAACACAACACTTGCTTTGATTTTTCAAAAACAAAAATGATAACAATTTTGCAGTGTCAGACTAGATCACCAAAAAAATTTGTGTAAACTCCTGACTAGTAGATTAATATTTGACTAGAAAAACTCAAATTTTTGTGACTAGAATGAACTTTGCTACATGTATGTGACCGTCCATAAGCAGAACTTGTCTTTCCCACATGTTTTTTTAGTGAGGCTGAAACCCACAGCAGTGAGAGACCTAATAAATAAAGAGTCGGCACTCATAGCCACTAGGCCATGAAGGCCCACTGTTACTAGATATACTTGACACCAAGGTTTGATGGCTTAAGTGATGGCTGGAATGGTTTTCATCTTTATATTGCAAAGATCCCAAAAACTTGGACACAGAAAAATTGCTGTAATCATGGTAATCACCCTGAACTTCAAACAGCATGGATATAGATAGAATATATATAAAAGTGTTCAAATGATGCAGACAGGACAACAAAGTGTAAACCCTGACCAGAAAGTTCTGCAGAAGCAGTCAGATCTCATGTTTGTGGATTTTATAAATGTGTAAATGCATGCAAACGACTCAGAAACTCCGTAAACCTTGAAAGACTTGATATTAAGGTTTGCGTGATTCACTGGTGTTCAGACATTGATAAAACTCGCAAAAATAAAATTTATAACTAATATTTCCACCTTGGTCATAATTACTTCGAAAATTTAAGTAAAGTAGCTCATTTCAGAAAATTGTATGAGGAAAATATTTCTGGGACTCCTGCTCATTGGATTAATAGAAGTATAGATTTTGCCTTCAGGGTCCAGTTGTTCAAAGCTAACGATGTCGTTAGTTAACGATTTGTTAAAATTTACATCGAGTGATACGCAAATATGCTGAAATTTTTTGCTGAAAAAATGTGAGTAGCTTTTGCACTCAACTTTTTTTCAGCAAAAAATATCAGAATATTGTGTATTGAATCCACTAAAACAGTTAACAAAATTACCCTTAACGAGCTCGTTAAGCTAACGACGCTTTAAACAACTGGGCTCAGATTGCTAGCAGCCAATTGAATTGACCTGTTGAGTTAAAATTATTATTGAAGCTGCTGATGGGGGTGGTCGGGAGTGGCAATGGTGTCGTGTATCTTACGTCACCGTGGCGTCAAACTGAAATTGGCTTACAATTGGGCAAGGCCTGCTATCCTTGTAGCAGGTAAGGGTAGAGGGGGAATGTTTTTATTGTCCCCCGCCTATTCGAAGAAAAGTGGAGGGACACTGTTTTTGGTTTTCCGTGGTGCGTGGCGCGTGGTGCGTGGTTCCGAGTTTTTAGTAGGTACTTTGTCCCCTTAACTCCTCCCACAGTTTCTGTCCGCTCCTTTTGAAACGTTACAGGTGTTTTAAGGATGGTCTGAAGATATGCATGTGGTTTTTTCAGAATCCTGAAATAATTTTTTATCACTTTTTTCGCATTTTTAACTTAGACATTTTTTGAGTTCTAATATTACAGAAGTCTATAGGGAGTAGGTACCTTGTCCCCTTAAATCCTCCCACAGTTTTTGGCCGATTGTTTTGAAACTTTACATGGGCTTTTAGGATGGCCTGAAGATATGCATGTGGTTTTTTCAGAATCCTGAAATAAAATTATATCACTTTTTCCGCATTTTTAACTTAGACATTTTTTGAGTTCTAATACTACAGAAGTGTATAGGGAGTAGGTACCTTGTCCCCTTAACTCCTCCCACAGTTTTTGGCCGATCCTTTTGAAACTTTACATGGGCTTTTAGGATGGCCTGAAAATATGCATGTGGTTTTTTCAGAATTCTGAAATAATTTTTTATTACTTTTTCCGCATTTTTAACTTAGACATTTTTTGAGTTCTAATACTACAGAAGTGTATAGGGAGCAGGTACCTTGTCCCCTTAACTCCTCCCACAGTTTTTGGCCGATTCTTTTGAAACTTTACAGGTGTTTTAAGGATGGTCTGAAGATATACATGTGGTTTTTTCAGAATCCTGAAATAATTTTTTGTCACTTTTTCCGCATTTTTATCTTAGTCATTTTTCTAGTTCTAATACTACATAAGTGTATAGGGAGTAGGTACCTTGTCCCCTTAAATCCTCCCACAGTTTTTGGCCGATCCTTTTGAAACTTTACATGGGATTTCAGGATGGCCTGAAGATATGCATGTGGTTTTTTCAGAATCCTGAAATAATTTTTTATTACTTTTTCCGCATTTTTAACTTAGACATTTTTTGAGTTCTAATACTACAGTATATAGGGAGCAGGTACCTTGTCCCCTTAACTCCTCCCACAGTTTTTGGCCGATCCTTTTGAAACTTTACAGGTGCTTTAAGGATGGTCTGAAGATATGCATGTGGTTTATTCAGAATCCTGAAATTATTTTTTATTACTTTTTACGGGGGTGGTCGGGAGTGGCAATGGTGTCGTGTATCTTGCGTCACCGGGGCGTCCAACTGAAATTGGCTTACAGTTGGGCAAGGCCTGCTATCCTTGTAGCAGGTAAGGGTAGAGGGGGAATGTTTTTATTTCTTCTGTTTCTTCACTTTCATTCCTGTTCCTATTTCTTCCCAAATCGTCTCTTTCATCTCCTCTACTATCTCTTCTATCTCTTTTCTCCCTTTCTCTGGGAGACAACACAAAATGACCCACAAGGGTTGACGTGTCGTTAAACCCCAACACAATCAATCAATCACTTTTTACACGTTTTGAACTTAGACATTTTTTGAGTTCTAATATTACAGAAGTCTATAGGGAGTAGGTACCTTGTCCCCTTAACTTCTCCCACAGTTTTTGGCTGATCCTTTTGAAACTTAATGTGGGCTTTTAGGATGGCCTGAAAATATGCAGGTGGATTTTTCAGAATCCTGAAATATTTTTTTATTACTTTTTCCGCATTTTTAACTTAGACATTTTTTGAGTTCTAATATTGCAGAAGTGTATAGGGTGCAGGCACCTTGTCCCCTTAACTCCTCCCACAGTTTTTGTCTGATCCTTTTGAAACTTTACAAGGGCTTTTAGGATGGCCTGAAGATATGCATGTGGTTTTTTCAGAATCCTGAAATAATTTTTTACCACTTTTTCTGCATTTTTAACTTAGACATTTTTTGAGTTCTAATACTACAGAAGCGTGTAGGGAGTAGGTACCTTGACCCCGTAACTCCTACCACAGTTTTAAGCCGATCCTTTGAAACTTTACAGGTGCTTTAAGGATGGTCTGAAGATATTCATGTGGTTTTTTTTCAGAATCTTGAAATTATTTTTTACCACTGGTTTCCTGCTTCAATACTTAGGTATTTGATACAGGACCAGTCGTCCTCTGGTTAACTTTACCATTTTTAACACCTCAAATAAAAATAAGGCGGGGGACATAAATTCCCCATGGAATTTGCTTGTTTCTTCTGTTTCTTCACTTTCATTCCTGTTCCTATTTCTTCCCTAATCATCTCTTTCATCTCCTCTACTATCTCTTCTATCTCTTTTCTCCCTTTCTCTGGGAGACGACACAAAATGGCCCACAAGGGTTGACGTGTCGTTAAACCCCAACACAATCAGTGAAGCTGCTGATATGCACTTAGTATCAAAACAGAATGCATACAAATCAGATGACATCATGTTGCTGCCTGAAGTTTTAAATTGTTATGGACCATTCTCCTGAATGCCAGCCTGGATTGTCAGTCAACTATTGACTAAATCCATCCAAGCTTTCAGGAGACTGACCTTTAAGAACTTGATATAAAGCTTCAGCATTTAGAGTCTTAAAACATTTCTGTAACCATAACAGGTGTTGGTTTTTGTCACACCTGCCTTAGCAGGACGGCTTAGGCGTGCAAGTTTCCATCTCTCTCTGTCCGTTTGTCTTTTTCCATCAGCATTTACTCTGGGTGTCTTGTGAGCACAACTCCTCTTATCCTATATAGACAGTGGGTACATCACTCCTTACAGTTTTATACCAATTGTTTTGAAACTTTGCATGTGTTTTCTTCATGGTATGTGGAGTGCATGTGGTTTGGGTATAATTGTTAGAACATTTTTTTGTCACTTTTTAGCTCACCTGAGCTCTGCTCAGGATGAGCTATTGTGATCACTTTTCGTCCGTCGTCCGTCCGTCCGTCCGTGCGTCCGTGCGTCCGTCCGTCCGTCCGTGCGTCCGTCCGTTAACATTTTCAAACGACTTCTCCTCTGAAACCGCTGAGCCAATTTTGCTCAAATTTCATATGGAGCCTCCTTAGGGTGGGGGAACGAAAAATTGCTAAAATGGTCGCGGTCCGTTGACCAAGATGGCCGCCACGCCCATATATGGTAAAAACCTTTAAAAATCTTCTTCTCCAGAACCGAGAATGCCTTGGGGCTGAACCTTTACAGGAATCATCGGGGACGGGAGGTCTACCAAAATTGCTAAAAGAATTGTCGTACGTTGACGTTTGACCTTTTTACGGCAAGGTCAAGTTTGCTTCCCTATGCATTTGTATGGGAAAAACCTTTAAAAATCTTCTTCTCCAAAACCGAGCATGCCTTATGGCTGAATCTTTGCATATATCTTTGGGAACAGGAGAGCTACCAAAATTGCTAAAATAATGGTCGTACATTGACATTTGACCTTTTTACGTTAAGGTCAATTTTGCTTCCTTATGCATTTGTATGGGAAAAATGACCAGAATTTCAAACAACTTCTTCTCTGGAGCCTCTGGGCCAATTTTGCTCAAATTTCATATGGAGCCTCCTTAGGGTGGGGGAACAAAAAATTGCTAAAATGGTCACGGTCCGTTGACCAAGATGGCCGCCACGCCCATATATGGTAAAAACCTTTAAAAATCTTCTCCTTCAGAACCGAGAATGCCTTTGGGCTGAACTTTGGCAGGAATCATCGAGGAAGGGAGGTCTACCAACATTGCTAAAAGAATTGTCGTACGTTGACGTTTGACCTTTTTACGGCAAGGTCAAGTTTGCTTCCCTGTGCATTTGTATGGAAAAAACCTTTAAAAATCTTCTTCTCCAAAACTGAGCATGCCTTATGGCTGAATCTTTGCATATATCTTCGGGAACAAGAGGGCTACCATAATTGCTAAAATAATGGTCGTACATTGACATTTGACCTTTTTACGTTAAGGTCAATTTTGCTTCCTTATGCATTTGTATGGGAAAAATGTTCAGAATTTCAAACAACTTCTTCTCTGGAGCCTCTGGGCCAATTTTGCTCAAATTTCATATGGAGCCTCCTTAGGTAGGGGGAACAAAAGATTGCTAAAATGGTCACGGTTCATTGACCAAGATGGGCGCCATGCCCATATATGGTAAAAACCTTTATAAATCTTCTTCTCTAGAACAGAGGATGCTTTGGGGCTGAATATTTGCATAAATCATCGGGGACAGGGGGTCTATCAAAGTTGCTAAAATAATGGTCATACATTGACATTTGACCTTTTTACGGCAAGGTCAAGTTGCTTCCTTATGCATTTGCATGGGAAAAAACATTTAAAAATCTTATTCTCCAAAACCGAGGATGGCTTGTTGCTGAATCTTTGCATATATCATCTGGAATGGGCGGTCTACCAAAGTTGCTAAAATAATTGTCATACATTGACATTTAACCTTTTTACGGCGAGGTCAAGTTTGCTTCTGTATGCATTTGTATGGGCGCCATACATTTGTATGGAAGAAATGTTGATAATTTCAAATGGCTTTTCCTCTGAAGCCTCCGGGCCAGTGTTGCTCAAATTTCATGCGGAGCCTCCGTGGGCAGGAGAATGAAAGATTGCTAAAATGGGTATGGTCCATTGATCAAAATGGCTGCCATGCCAATATATGGTAAAAACCTTTAAAAATCTTCTTCTCCATAACCAAATAAGCCCTGGGTCCTAATCTTTGCACAAATTATAGGGGACAGGAGATCTACCAAAATTGCTCAAATGATGGTTTATGTTGACATTTGACCTTTTTACCTCCAAGGTCAAATTTGCTTCCCTATTTGTGTGGGCCATATACATTTATATTGAAAGTATCGAAGTGACTTGTAGATCAACAGTAGTTAAAATTGTTCTGATTGGAAATCTAAGATGGCCATCATCTGATTTATATTTATAATATGTCTCTGCAGCTGTGCTGTTTACATGTATAAAATCACGATTCTTCAGAAACCACTTAGCCAATTTCCACGAAATTTCACATTGATCCTTCTGTTGAAATGTGATTGATAGTTTATTCAAATGATCATGCTCCATTGACTGTTAGGCCCATATATTCTTCTTCAAAACTAAGAACTGCTCAAATGATGATATTTTCATTAGTTGCGATGATAGGATTGGATAAATGTTGCATAACATCTGCATGTCTGCAGTGGCTATGTCACTCAGGTGAGCGAATCGTGGCCCGTGGGCCTCTTGTTTCACATTGTGAACTTACTCATTGTCTTTTTTTTCACCCTCCATATATAAAGACAATGAGTATTTCTTGTGCAGCAGCACGCAACTTCTATAAAAGTTTTGTACCAATCGTGGTATGAGAATATGCATGTGGTTTGGATATAATTGTTAGATCATTTTTGTCACTTTTTCTACATAGTGAACTTAGTGATTTTTAAGTGATTTTTCACCCTTCATATATAAATAGTTGGTACCTCTTGTAAGCGCAACTCCTCTTACAGTTCTGCACTGATTATTATGAAACTTTGCGTGTGTTTTCTTCATGGTATGTGGATGTGCATGTGGTTTGGATGTACGTAACTGGTAGATTATTTTTATACGCCCGTTTGAAAAACGGGACGTATTATGTTACGGGGTATGGCGTCCGTCCGTCCGTGAACTTTTTCGTTTCCGGCTAACTCCTCCTACAGTTTACATCTGATCAAGCTGAAACTTGGTATATAGTTAGACCATGATGTAGCGCAGCACATTTTGTTTCGAGGTTACAGTCCACCAAATGTTTTCAGAGTTATGCCTCTTTAAAAATTTCTTCAAACTTTTCATTTCCGGCCAACTCCTACATTTTACATCCGATCAAGCTGAAACTTCATATATAGTTAGACCATGATGTGGAGCAGTGCATATTGTTTCGAGGTTACAGTCAACCAAATATTAGCAGAGTTATGCCCCTTTGAAAATTTCAGTAGACTTTTCGTTTCCGGCTAACTCCTCCTACAGTTTACATCCGATCAAGCTGAAACTTAGTATATAGTTAGACCATGATACGGCACAGCGCATATTGTTTCGAGGTTACAGTCCACCAAATGTTTGCAGAGTTATGCCCCTTAGAAAATTTCTGTAAACTTTTCATTTCCAGTTAACTCCTCCTACATTTTACATCCGATCAAGCTGAAACTTCATATGTAGTTAGACCATGATGTGGAGCAGTGCATTTTTTGACGAAGTTACAGTTCACCAAATATTAGCAGAGTTATGCCCCTTTGAAAATTTCAGTAGACTTTTCATTTCAGGCTAACTCTTCCTACAGTTTACATCCGATCAAGCTGAAACTTGATTTGTAGTTAGACCATGATGTGGAGCAGCGCATATGTTTCAGGGTTTCAGTCCACCAAATATTAGCAGAGTTATACCCCTTTGAAAATTTCTATTAATTTTTTGTTTCTGGCTAAATCCTCGTACAATTTACATCCAATCAGCTGAACTTCATGTGCTGTTAGACCATGATGTGGAGCAAGGCATATTGTTTCGAGGTTACAGTCCACCAAATATTAGCAGAGTTACGCCCCTTTGAAAATTTCAGGCAACTTTTCGTTTTCGGCTAAATCCTCGTATAATTTTCATCCTATCAAGCTGAAACTTGATTTGTAGTTAGACCATGATGTGGAGCAGTGCATGTTGTTTCAAGGTTACAGTCCACCAAATATTAGCAGAGTTAAACTCCTTTGAAAATTTCTATTAATTTTTTTGTTTTCGGCTAAATCCTCCTACAGTTCACATCAGATCAAGCTGAAACTTCATAAATAGTATCACGATGATGCGGAGCAGCACATATTATTTCGAGGTTACAGTGCACCAAATATTTGCAGATTTATGCCTCTTTGAAAGTTTTTGTAAACTATTAGCAGCATATTGTTTAGAGGTAATAGTGTGCAAATTTTATTATTTTTATCGGTATATTTTTTGCAAATAACTAAAGTTTTGGTCACATGGGCAAGTTATTGATTTTTTAATTTTTTTTTAACATCTTTTATTAGACTTGCAAGGAAAGGTTGTCGTTATTAAATCTTTATAAATACATAATTCTTTATGAATTTTTTTTCATTTTTTTTTAATACTCCTCTGATTTGGCTCCCTTGAAGAACAAAAATAAAATCAGTATTAAACAAGTTAAAGGTTTACAAAAAAAATTCTTGGAGCATTTTTTTTTTGGGTTGTTTATTTTTGTTTTGTTATTGTTTGGTCAGATATTGAAGTATAGGAAGAACAAATCAGCTCATATGAGCTTATAATATAGCCATACTTTTGTGGTAACAGTGTCCTCCGTCAGAAAGCACTTCTCCCTAGAAGCAGCAAATGTCTCCCTATTTTCTCAGGAGGGAGAAGTCACTTCTCCCTTAATTTCAGGGTCAGCTTGGACACTTAGGTTACAGTTCACTAAATATCAGCAGAGATATGCCCCAGTGAAATTTTTTAAATTTTTTAATTTTTTTTTTTTTTTTTTTTTTTTTGTAATTCCACTTACAGTTTATATCTAGAGCATTGAATTATGCAGGAGCCAGTTTATGTGCTACATCTTATTACTTGCCACGGGCGTATAATGCCCCGCTTGGTGGAGCTCTTGTTTACTTTTGTTCCATATTGTGAACTTAAGTCATTTTTCACCCTCAGTATATGCAGTTGTAGACAGTGGGTCATAGCAACAGATAAGGCACTTTTTTTCATCCAAAAACTGCTGATACCTTTCTTATTTCTCAACGAAAACATATGCTGTGGGTACTCATTAGAAGCGCCTCAATGAGGCACTTCTAATGAGTACCCACAGCATATGTTTTCGTTGAGAAATAAGAAAAATATTATGTGGATACCCCTCTTATCTGTAGCTATGGTGGGTACCTTGTGAACACAACTCCTCAGACAATTTTATACTAATTTTTTTTAACTTTGCACATGTTTTCTCTAGTCTGAAGATGTGCATGTTCCTTTCATATTTTTAATCCTTGCATTATTTTTTGTTACTTTTTTGTACTTTTTGAACTTAGTCATTTACTGACCTCAGATGTATAGACAGTGGGTACCTTTTGATTGCAACTTCTCATATAATTTTAAACCGGTCTTTTCGAAACTTTGCACATGTTTTCTCCTGGGTCTGCAAAAGTGCATGTGGTTTGGATATGATTTTAAATTTATTTTTGTCACCTTTTCCACTTCTTTGTCATTTTTTTAACCTCAGGTTTTATGAAAGTGTACAGAATGTGGATAAATTTTGAGCCCAACCGACTTCTGGTGCATAATAATATGAGAAAATGCATATGCTTTTGTTGAAATAATCCTATATCGATTTTCTCTACCTAAAATGAACATTACTTTTTCTTCGGAGGTGGGGAGGGGATGGGGTGAGGGGTGGGGGGGATGGGGGAGTGGGGGCGGGAGGGGACAGGTGCGACATCAACTTCACCCAAGTTTGATCTATTTTTATTTTATATGAATAGCAAACATAATGAAGTTAAAAATTACCAGGAAAAGGTCACAATTACAAGCACCAGCCTTGTCATGGTACCAAAAGAGGAGGTGAGAAAGAAACTGACAAGGTGCAACAGGACAGTGATACAAGAAACATCAGTTAGCTTAATTTTCCTGTCCTCTGATTAAAATGTTTTTTTTTATTACCCGGTCATACAATAGTGGCGGGGTATTGTGGTTTCACGTTGGATATCCGTGTGTCCATCCGTCTGTCTGTTATTCGTTTCCTGATGATAACTTGAGTAAACATTAATGGATTTTTACCAAACTTGGTATGTGCATTGATATATTAGATATCTGGTTTGGAATTGCTAATGGGCAAATTTCGTCAAATTTTTACGGAGTTACCTGCCCGAGACACGCCCATATTTTCGTTTCCGGACGATAACTTGAATAAATATAAGCAATTTTAACCAATTTGCTGTATGCATTGAAATTAAGGAGATCTGGTTTGGGATTGCTAATAGGCAAATTTCATCAAATTTTTACAGAGTTATCTGCCCGAAACATGCCCATATTTTCATTTCCGGAGAATCACTTCAGTAAATAACATGGGATTTTAACCAAACTTCCTATATCGTATATTGACATTAAGGAGATCTGCTTTGGAATTGCTAATTGGCAAATCATCAAAGTTTTATGGAGTAATCCCATATTTTCATTTCCAGACGATAACTTGAGTAAATAAGGTTAATAACAAGGGATTTTAACCAAACTTGCTATATACATTGGCATTAAGGAGATCTGTTTTGGAATTGCTAATGGGCAAATTTTGTCAAATTTTTATGGAGTTCTCTGCCCGAGACAGGCCCGTATTTTCCTTTCTGGACAATAACTTGAATAAATAAGGCCTTTTAACCAAACTTGCTATGTGCATTGATAATATCAAGATATGGTTTAGGATTATTATCTGTCCATTGATAATATCAAGATCGGGTTTAGGATTATTATCTGTCCCTCCGTCATTTTCTTTCCAGACATTTTCCCAACAATTTCCCAACAATTTGTTTTTTTTGTTTTGTGTTAAGGTTTTGTGGCCCAGTCAACCCAATGGGGTCATGTCGAGCGCAGTCAGTTTACCTAACCACACATTTACTGGGCAGGCTTAGTCCTCTAAGTGGTTAACCAGTATTGTGCACATTCTTTCGCCAGAAACATTTTCCCAACAATAACTTTACTACATAAACAAATAGTTGCTGTGGCGGGGTATTATGCTTGCTGTGCTTTTATTTCTCTCTCTCTTTTTTTTTTTTTTAAGGTATCGTCATTCGCACCCTGAGGAAAATGTGAACCATACCAGATGGCAGTTCGGTGAGTTAAAAAATTTTTAATGTTCCTTTTCAAATTCTGATAATACATGTTAAAAAATACTGAATTGCATCACTTTAAATAAGAAATTTGAATAATCTTCTCAACTGAAAAGTGGATATTTGTGTATTCAGGAGACCATATACTGTGGTAGCAACTGCCGCACAATCAAGGGCAAGGACACCAGGTACAAGCTCTACTGGTCTGGAAACAACAAAGGTGACTGCTGGTGTAGGAGTGTTTATGGCCAAAGAGTGGATAGAGAAAGTTTTTGAGGTGCAGAGTTTAATTTTTCAACTGCTTCAGCAAGCAGGAGTGAGGGATAATTTTCCAGTGGTGGCATTGGCATTGTTATTCGCATCAACAATGTTAAGTCTTTGCATTTAGCTCCATTTCTCAAACACGATGGCTTCTAGGCTAATGAAACATCATACAAATATCCGCCGTGATGCGCCTTGATCACTGCAATCAACTGTTACTGTCCTAGACCTACTTTTCATACTTGGCTGAACAGTGGTTTGTCTGTGCGTTTAGCCCCATTTCTTGAACACCATCAGCAGTCCAGACATGCCATTCAGTGAGTTTCCTGTTCGAGTAGTTGATCAAGAGCATTAGGATTAATTGGTTAAGGAAGACTCGCTGCACTTCAGGTAAGTAAGCAAGTTTACAGATCTTTCTATTTAGCTGTTTAGTCAAGGCTTAGTGTATCTCAGAAAGTAAGGATGTAGGATAGTTTTGCCAAAGCTTTAAGTTCAGCTGGTTAGCCAGGGCTTTCTCTACTTCAAGTAGTAAGAAGGTAGTCTGTTCTTGTCTGCAAGACTTAGACCTAGTGTCAGAATGGGTATGAATTTCTTCCACCAATTCATAGAGTTCATTCAACATATGGTTTAAGTCTTACCAAAGATATCAGAAAAGCAATGTTGCAGAAGACATTGTCATTCAACATCTGTACCATGTATAAGCCTACATTCTTACTTTTTGAAATACAATAAGCCTTGGCTAACTACATGTAGCTAAACAGGAAGATCCTGGTAAACTCGTCTACTTACTACCTGAAGTACAGTGAGCCGTCTATAACCAGTTAATCCTGATGCTCTTGATCAACTACTCAAACAAGAAATTTGCTGAATGGCTATGTTGCAACTGCTGGGGGTGTTCAAGAAAAGGAGCTAAATGCACAGACTAAGCATTGTTTGCCCAAGAGTAAAAAGTAGGTCTGGATCAGTAATGTTTGGCAGCAGTGGGCAGGATGCATCATGGCAGATATGTGTATGTAGAGTCATTAACCTAGAAGCCTTGGTGTTTGAGACACAGTCATACACATGTACTTAACATTGTTGATGCCGACAACAACCACTGAAAGTGATCTCCATGTCGCACTTGCTCACTCAAGTAAGCTGGTTAGCCAGGGCTTTCTGTACTTCAGATAGTAAGAAGGTAGTCTGTTCTTGTTTGCAAGACTTAGATCTACTGTTTGAATGGCATAAAAATTTCTCCCCTTTCTTTATAAGGACGACAGAAAAGCACACTGCCTGCGTGGGGGAATGGATGCATGCTCAGATGCCATTAAAGAACTGAGTTTGGATGTCAGCTAGGACAGGAGATCTTGGAAAAATAAACAAATGTTCCAAAATCTTTATGGTGATCACAACAAAAGAATCTGTGTTAGGCGGTGCCAATAGACATCAAAATTCCATTGGAAATATCTCCAACTTGGCCTCCTGTCATGTGTGGGAGGCAGGGACGGGCCATTGTGGTGAATCAAGCAAGCACCTGAAGGAATTCAGGGTGGGAACACTCAATGTAAACACTGAGAGGAAAAGCTTGTAAGGTAGTGGAAACACTGTCCAGCAGGAAAGTGGAGGTCTACTGTATTCAGGAGACCATATACCATGGTGGCATATGCCACACGATCAAGGGCAAGGACACCAGGTACAAGCTCTACTGGTCTGGAAACGACTAAGGCACTGTTGGTGTAGGAGTGTTTGTGGCCGAAGAGTGGATAGAGAAAGTTTTTGAGGTACAGAGTCCCTGACAATCATCTTAGTGAAACTTAATTTGGCCACCATGTAGTTACCATTCTGTGTGTGAAAGCCCAACAGAGTGGTCTAGTGATGGGGTTAAGAACCTGTTCTTTGATCAGCTGGGTGCTGTGACTGCCAGGATCTCAGGATCTGAATTTTTGATCCATGTGGAGATTGGAATGGCCATGTAGGCCATGCAGGCATTGGATATAGGGAAGTGCATGGTGGGATGGGGCATAGCAGGCAGAACCAGAGGTTGAAGGTGATAGAACCCTAGAGTATGTCCTGGCATACAACCTGCTTCTTGGGAACAGATGGTCCAAGAAACGTGACAGCCATCTCATTACGTACAAGTTGGGAAAGGTAGCCTGAGCCTCACAGATAGACTTCATCCTTTTCCACAGAACCATGCGCAAACTTGTCAGAGATGTAAAAGTGATCACTGGCGAGGAAGAAGCCCTGCAATATCAGATTCTTGTATGCTATATGAGGATTGATGTGCTACCGAAATCCAAGCAGGAGTTCACGTCTCGCCTTAAAGTTTGGAAGCTTAAAGACCCTCACGAGCAATTATTTCCAGGAGGTCTTCAACTAGCATAAGAGTGCATCTGCAGGTGTAGCTGATCCTGCCACTGAGGATATCTGGAACAACATCAAGACTGGCCTGCTCAAGACAACTAAGGTGTATGGCACAACTCTGCCCAATCATTGGTATCTTGAAACCTGATGGTGGAATCAGCATGTGGAAAAGGCCATTGCTGCCAAGGGGAAAGCTTTGAAGGCCTGGAAGGCCTGGTTAAGGCACTAGGGCATCATACGATGCAGCCAAATGCATTTCCAGACATGCAATGCACCATGCTCATTAAGAAGCCAACAAGAAAGTCTACGAGAACATTGACCCCAAGTCTTCAGAAGTGTACCGCCTTGCTAACCAGTTTAGAGGAGAGAACACTGATGTTGATGGTGGCAAATTGGTGAAGACTGATGCAAGGGAGATGTCAATGAGCGAAGACTCAAAGTAGACGGCCTGGTTAGAGCACTACCGAAAGCTTCTCAATGTTGAGTTTGACTGTGACCCAGACTACCTGTCTGATGAACCACCAGTGGAAGGCCCTCCTATCCCAATCACCAGTGATATGGTCTTAAGAAGGCTGTCTCTCAGATGAAGATGAGAAAGCACTGGGCCCATCAGGCATAGTGGTGGAGATGATACGAGCAGCTGGTGACTTGGGCGTCTCCATGATCTGTGACCATGTAGCTGCAATCATATGTGATGGCAAGGTACTCTCTGACATGGAGCAGTTTCATTGTCTGCCTCTACAAAGGTAAGGGGGATGCATGGAAAAGGGGAAACTAGCATAGTCTAAAGCTGACAAAGCAGGTCATGAACGTCCTGGAGAAGATGGTGGACTGCCTCATCAGATAGTTGGTGTCAATCAACGATTCCAAGTTCGGCTTTGTCCCAGGCAGAGGCACAACAGATGCAATCTTTGTAGTCAGGCAGCTGCGAGAGTATCCAGCTACCAACAAGAGATTCTACATGGCTTTTGTAGACCTGGAGAAGGCTTTTGATGGAGTACCTCGGAAAGTTGTCAGGTGGGCGCTGAGAAAACTTGGTGTGGATTGTGCGACTGGTGCAGGGGATGTATGCCAATGAGCGGAGCCATATCCATGTTTGTAAGGGGTACAGTGAAGTTTGAAGTGAAGGTTGGTGTTCATGAAGACTGTACTCAGCCTGATGCTCTTCATCATTGTGCATGAAGCCTTGCCACGCGAGTTCCGCTCTGGGGTCCCCTGGGAGGACCTTTATACCAGTGACCTTGTAATCATCGCTGAATCGCTGGAGGAAGGTGTCAGGAGGCTCTTGACTTGGAAAGAAGCAGTGGAGGAGAAAGGACAGAGTAAATGCAGGAAATACGAAGATCATGATCTGTGGTACGGGCCTGGACCTCCTGCAGGGTTCAGATGAGTTTCATGTGCTGTCTGTCGCACTGGAGTGGGCAGGAACAGAATTTTCTGCAATGGCTGCAAGCACTGGGTGCACAAGAAATGCAGTGGGATCAGGTGCTTGGTATAGGACCCTGATTACAGATGTACACAGTGCCAGGGAACTGCATGCCCTCTTGGACAGCAGACCACATAGGGAAGTCCAAGTCGGACCTGACAAGCTGGAGGTGGTAACTTCCTTTTTCTACCTGGGAGACATGCTCTCAGCAGCGGATGGCTGTGAACTTTCAACCACAACACATATGAAAACCACCTGGAAGAAGTTCAAGGAGTTGCTACTGGTTCTCTCTTCCTGCCAGCTCTCTTTCAAGACACGTGGCTATGTGTATAGGTGTTGTCTGTAGAGTGGAATGCTCCATTCCAGTAAGACTTGGCCATTGACAAAGCCAAACCTCCAATGTCTGCAGCAAATTGACAGGGCAATGATCAGACAGATCTGCGATGGCAAGCTGCAAGACATTGTCACCACCAGATCCTGTGAGTTACTTTTGTGGGTTTGTATTGAGGATCTGTACCTCATTCTGAAGAAGAAATGGCTCCGCCGGTATGGACATGTGGAATGCTCCAATGGTGCAGTCAAGAGAGCCTTTGACATACAGGTTGATGGAAAGCATGGGCCTGAGAGGCCCAAGATGACATGGACGCAGATGACAGAGAGGAATTGCAGAGAGTGGAAGCTCTCATGATAGACATACCGGGAGATCTTGTATGAGATCTGCCGTGCATGCAGCAAGCCAGCTCCCTGGAAAGGGATGTGGATGTTGCCCCTGTACCTGCACATTAATCAAAAATCTGATGACCTGATGATGATACATTGTTTAAAGCAGTATCTGACTGGTTCTTGTAAAGATGTCAGAAAAGCAATGTTGTGGAGGACATTGTGATTGAACATCTTTACAATGTGCCAGTGATGTTGCTCATCATCATCATCAGGATCATCAAATTTTTGATTAACATGCAGGTACAGGGGCAATATCCCCATCAGTGGGACCCCTTCCAGGTAGCTGGCTTGCTGCATGTATGGCAGATCTCAAACAAGATCTCCAGGTATGTTTATCATGAAGGCCAATAGCCCAGAGCTTCCACTCTGCAATCCCTCTCTGTCAGCAGCTGCCTTGTCATCTCAGGCCTCTCAAGCCCATGTGTTCCATCAACCTGTATGCCAAAGGCTGTCTTGACTGCACCATTGGAGCATCCACATGTTCATACCAGCTGAGCCTCTCCTTTAGAATGAAGTCCAGATCCTCAATGCCAAGCCGCACATTTAGTAGCTCATTGGACCTGGTTGTGAGAATGTCTTGTGGCTTTGCTTTGCATATCTGTCTGATCATTGCCCTGTCATTTTGCTGCAGATGTTGGAGGTTTGGTTTTGTCAGTGGCCAAGTCTCATTGGCATGGAGCATTGCACTCTGCACACAAGAGCTGTAGACCTGGCCACATGTCTTGAAAGAGAGGTGGCGGGAAGAGAGAACTGATAGCAGCTCCATGAATTTCTTCCAGGCGGTTTTCACACTTGTTGTGAGTGAAAGTTCACAGCCATCAGCTGCTGAGAGCATGTCTCCTAGGCAGCAAGAGAAAGCTACCATCTCCAGCTCGATAGGTTGGACTTGGACTTTCCTCTGTGGTCTGTCATTCAAGCCGCGTGCAGTTCCCTGGCACTGTGTACATCTGTAATCAGGGTCCTTTGCCAAGCGCTTGAGCTCTCTGCATTCTTGTGCACCCAGTGCTTGCAACTGTTTCAGAAGATGCTGTTGCTGCCCACTCCAGTGCAACAGACTGCGCATGGAATCTCGCCTGAACTCTGCAGGGGGTCCAGGCCCATACGACAGATCATGATCTTTGCCTTTCCTGCATTTACTCAGTCCTTTCTCCTCCATTGCCTCTTTCCAAGCCAAGAGCCTCCTGACACATTCCTCAAGCGATTCAGTGATGATACCAAGGTTATTGGCAAAGAGGTCCTCCCAGGGGAACCCAGAGTGGAACTCACATTACAAGGCTTCAAGTACAATGATGAAGTGCATCAGGCTGAGTACAGAGTCTCGATGAACACTGACCTTCACTTTAAACTCTTCATTGTACCCCTCACCAACACGGACACTGCTCCACTCATTGTCATACATCCCCTGCACCAGTCGCACAATCCACTCCTCCACACCAAGTTTTCTCAGTGCCCACCAGATGACCTTCGAGGTACTCCATCAGAAGCCTTCTCCAGGTCTGCAAAGGCCATGTAGTCTCTTGTTGGAAGCTAGATACTCTCGCAGCTGCCTGACTACAAAGATTGCATCTGTTGTGCCTCTGCCTGGGACAAAGCCAAACTGGGAATCGTAGATTGACACCAACTGTCTGATGAGGCAGTCCATCTTCTCCAGGACTTTCATGACCTGCTTTGTCAGCTTTAGACTATGCTAGTTTCCCCTTTTCCATGCACCCCCCTACCTTTGTAGAGGCAGACAATGAAACTGCTCCATGTCAGAGAGTACCTTGCCATCACATATGATTGCAGCTACGTGGTCACAGATCATGGAGACGCCCAAGTCACCAGCTGCTCATATCAACTCCACCACTATGCCTGATGGGCCCAGTGCTTTCTCGTCTTCATCTGAGAGACAGCCTTCTTAAAACCATATCACTGGTGATTGGGATAGGAGGGCCTTCTACTGGTGGTTCATCAGACAGGTAGTCTGGGTCCCAGTCAAACTCAACATTGAGAAGCCATCGGTAGAGCTCTAACCAGGCCTTCTGCTTTGAGTCTTTGCTCATTGAAATCTCCCCTGCATCATTCTTCACCGATTTGCTACCACCAACAACAGTGTTCTCTCATCTAAACTGATTAGCAAGGCGGTAGACTTCTGAAGACTTGGGGTCAGTATTCTCGTAGCTTTCTTGTTGGCTTCTTAACAAATATGGTGCATTGCATGTCTGGCAATGAATTTGGCTGCATCAAATGATGCCCTAGTGCCTTTACCAGTCTTCCAGGCCTTGAAAGCTTTCTCTTTGGCAGCAATGGCCTTTTCCACGTGTTCACTCCACTACCAGGTTTCAAGATGCCAATGATTGGGCCGAGTTGTGCCACACAGCTCATTTGTCTTGAACAGGCCAGTCTTGATGTTGTTACAGATATCCTCAGTGGCAGCATCAGCTACACCTGCAGACTCACTCACATGTGAGTTGAAGACCTGGAAATAATTGCTTGTGGGGGCCTTTAAGCTTCCAAACTTTAAGGCGAGGGGTGAACTTGTGCTTGGATTTTGGTGGTACATCAATCCTCATATCGCATACAAGAAGCAGATGTTGCAGGGCTACTTCCTTGCCAGGGATCACTTTTACATCTGTGAGTCTAAATTTGCGCAAGTTTGCGCATGGTCCTACAGAAATGGATGCATGGTCCTATGGAAAAGGATGAGGTCTATCTGCATGACTACTTTTCCCGACTTGTGTGTGATGTGATGTGATGGATGTCATGTTTCTTGGAACATGTGTTCCCAAGAAGCAGGTTGATTGCTAGGGCATTCTCTAGGGTAATCTAGGAGCCTTGATGTTTGAGATGCAGAGCTAAACACATGTACTTAACATTGTTGATGCTGACAACAACCACTGAAAGTGATCTCCAGGTTGCACTTGCTAACTCAGTTAAGCTGGTTAGCCAGGGCTTTCTATACTTCAGGTAGTAAGAAGGTAGTCTGTTCTTGTTTGCAAGACTTAGATCTACTGTTTGAATGACATGTCTCCCCTTTCTTTATAAGGAGGACAGAAAAGCACACTGCCTGTGTGGGGGAATGTGTGCATGCTCAGATGCCATTAAAGAACTGAGTTTGGATGTCAGCTAGGACAGGTGTTCTTGGAAAAACAAACAAATGTTCCAAAATCTTTATGGTGATCACAACAAAAGAATCTGTGTTAGGCGGTGCCAATAGACATCAAAATTCCATTGGTAATATCTCCAGCTTGGCCTCCTGTCATGTGTGGGAGGCAGGGTCCGGCCATTGTGGTGAATCAAGCAAGCACCCAAAGGAATTCAGGGTGGGAACACTCAAGTAAACACTGAGAGGAAAAGCTTGTAAGGTAGTGGAAACACTGTCCCGCAGGAAAGTGGATGTCTACTGTATTCAGGAGACCGTTTACCGTGGTGGCATATGCCGCACAATCAAGGGCAAGGACACCAGGTACAAGCTCTACTGGTCTGGAAACGACTAAGGCACTATTGTTGTAGGAGTGTTTGTGGCCGAAGAGTGGATAGAGAAAGTTTTTGAGGTGCAGAGTCTCTGACAATCATATTAGTGAAACTTAATTTGGCCACCATGTAGTTACCATTCTGTGTGTGAATGCCCAACAGAGTGGTCTAGTGATGGGGTTAAGGACCTGTTCTTTAATCAGCTGGGTGCTGTGACTGCCAGGATCTCAGTATCTGAATTTCTGATCCATGTGGAGATTGGAATGGCCATGTAGGCCATGCAGGCACTGGATATAGGGAAGTGGATGGTGAGATGGGGCATAGCAGGCAGAACCAGATGTTGAGGGTGATAGAACCCTAGCGTGTGTCCTAGCATTCAACCTGCTTCTTGGGAACAGATGGTCCAAGAAATGTGACAGCCATCCATTACGTACAAGTTGGGAAAGGTAGCCTGAGCCTCACAGATAGACTTCATCCTTTTCCACAGGACCATGCGCAAACTTGTCACAGATGTAAAAGTGATCACTGGCGAGGAAGAAGCCCTGCAACATCAGATTCTTGTATGCTATATGAGGATTGATGTGCTACCGAAATCCAAGCAGGAGTTCACATCTCGCCTTAAAGTTTGGAAGCTTAAAGACCCTCACGAGCAATTATTTCCAGGAGGTCTTCAACTAGCATAAGAGTGCATCTGCAGGTGTAGCTGATCCTGCCACTGAGGATATCTGGAACAACATCAAGACTGGCCTGCTCAAGACAACTGAGGTGTATGGCACAACTCGGCCCAATCATTGGTATCTTGAAACCTGATGGTGGAATCAGCATGTGGAAAAGGCCATTGCTGCCAAGGGGAAAGCTTTGAAGGCCTGGAAGGCCTGGTTAAGGCACTAGGGCATCATACGATGCAGCCAAATGCATTTCCAGACATGCAATGCACCATGCTCATTAAGAAGCCAACAAGAAAGTCTACGAGAACATTGACCCCAAGTCTTCAGAAGTGTACCGCCTTGCTAACCAGTTTAGAGGAGAGAACACTGATGTTGATGGTGGCAAATTGGTGAAGACTGATGCAAGGGAGATGTCAATGAGCGAAGACTCAAAGTAGACGGCCTGGTTAGAGCACTACCCAAAGCTTCTCAATGTTGAGTTTGACTGTGACCCAGACTACCTGTCTGATGAACCACCAGTGGAAGGCCCTCCTATCCCAATCACCAGTGATATGGTTTTAAGAAGGCTGTCTCTCAGATGAAGATGAGAAAGCACTGGGCCCATCAGGCATAGTGGTGGAGATGATACGAGCAGCTGGTGACTTGGGCGTCTCCATGATCTGTGACCATGTAGCTGCAATCATATGTGATGGCAAGGTTCTCTCTGACATGGAGCAGTTTCATTGTCTGCCTCTACAAAGGTAAGGGGGATGCATGGAAAAGGGGAAACTAGCATAGTCTAAAGCTGACAAAGCAGGTCATGAACGTCCTGGAGAAGATGGTGGACTGCCTCATCAGATAGTTGGTGTCAATCAACGATTCCAAGTTCGGCTTTGTCCCAGGCAGAGGCACAACAGATGCAATCTTTGTAGTCAGGCAGCTGCGAGAGTATCCAGCTACCAACAAGAGATTCTACATGGCTTTTGTAGACCTGGAGAAGGCTTTTGATGGAGTACCTCGGAAAGTTGTCAGGTGGGCGCTGAGAAAACTTGGTGTGGATTGTGCGACTGGTGCAGGGGATGTATGCCAATGAGCGGAGCCATATCCATGTTTGTAAGGGGTACAGTGAAGTTTGAAGTGAAGGTTGGTGTTCATGAAGACTGTACTCAGCCTGATGCTCTTCATCATTGTGCATGAAGCCTTGCCACGCGAGTTCCGCTCTGGGGTCCCCTGGGAGGACCTTTATACCAGTGACCTTGTAATCATCGCTGAATCGCTGGAGGAAGGTGTCAGGAGGCTCTTGACTTGGAAAGAAGCAGTGGAGGAGAAAGGACAGAGTAAATGCAGGAAATACGAAGATCATGATCTGTGGTACGGGCCTGGACCTCCTGCAGGGTTCAGATGAGTTTCATGTGCTGTCTGTCGCACTGGAGTGGGCAGGAACAGAATTTTCTGCAATGGCTGCAAGCACTGGGTGCACAAGAAATGCAGTGGGATCAGGTGCTTGGTATAGGGCCCTGATTACAGATGTACACAGTGCCAGGGAACTGCATGCCCTCTTGGACAGCAGACCACATAGGGAAGTCCAAGTCGGACCTGACAAGCTGGAGGTGGTAACTTCCTTTTTCTACCTGGGAGACATGCTCTCAGCAGCGGATGGCTGTGAACTTTCAACCACAACACATATGAAAACCACCTGGAAGAAGTTCAAGGAGTTGCTACTGGTTCTCTCTTCCTGCCAGCTCTCTTTCAAGACACGTGGCTATGTGTATAGGTGTTGTCTGTAGAGTGGAATGCTCCATTCCAGTAAGACTTGGCCATTGACAAAGCCAAACCTCCAATGTCTGCAGCAAATTGACAGGGCAATGATCAGACAGATCTGCGATGGCAAGCTGCAAGACATTGTCACCACCAGATCCTGTGAGTTACTTTTGTGGGTTTGTATTGAGGATCTGTACCTCATTCTGAAGAAGAAATGGCTCCGCTGGTATGGACATGTGGAATGCTCCAATGGTGCAGTCAAGAGAGCCTTTGACATACAGGTTGATGGAAAGCATGGGCCTGAGAGGCCCAAGATGACATGGACGCAGATGACAGAGAGGAATTGCAGAGAGTGGAAGCTCTCATGATAGACATACCGGGAGATCTTGTATGAGATCTGCCGTGCATGCAGCAAGCCAGCTCCCTGGAAAGGGATGTGGATGTTGCCCCTGTACCTGCACATTAATCAAAAATCTGATGACCCGATGATGATACATTGTTCAAGCAGTATCTGACTGGTTCTTGTAAAGATGTCAGAAAAGCAATGTTGTGGAGGACATTGTGATTGAACATCTTTACAATGTGCCAGTGATGTTGCTCATCATCATCATCAGGATCATCAGATTTTTGATTAACATGCAGGTACAGGGGCAATATCCCCATCAGTGGGACCCCTTCCAGGTAGCTGGCTTGCTGCATGTATGGCAGATCTCAAACAAGATCTCCAGGTATGTTTATCATGAAGGCCGATAGTCCAGAGCTTCCACTCTCTGCAATCCCTCTCTGTCAGCAGCTGCCTTGTCATCTCAGGCCTCTCAAGCCCATGTGTTCCATCAACCTGTATGCCAAAGGCTGTCTTGACTGCACCATTGGAGAATCCACATGTTCATACCAGCTGAGCCTCTCCTTTAGAATGAAGTCCAGATCCTCAATGCCAAGCCGCACAAGTAGCTCATTGGACCTGGTTGTGAGAATGTCTTGTGGCTTGGCTTTGCATATCTGTCTGATCATTGCCCTGTCATTTTGCTGCAGATGTTGGAGGTTTGGTTTTGTCAGTGGCCAAGTCTCATTGGCATGGAGCATTGCACTCTGCACACAAGAGCTGTAGACCTGGCCACATGTCTTGAAAGAGAGGTGGCGGGAAGAGAGAACTGATAGCAGCTCCATGAATTACTTCCAGGCGGTTTTCACACTTGTTGTGAGTGAAAGTTCACAGCCATCAGCTGCTGAGAGCATGTCTCCTAGGCAGCAAGAGAAAGCTACCATCTCCAGCTCGATAGGTTGGACTTGGACTTTCCTCTGTGGTCTGCCATTCAAGCCGCGTGCAGTTCCCTGGCACTGTGTACATCTGTAATCAGGGTCCTTTGCCAAGCGCTTGAGCTCTCTGCATTTCTTTTGCACTCAGTGCTTGCAACTGTTTCAGAAGATGCTGTTACTGCCCACTCCAGTGCGACAGACTGTGCATGGAAACTCGCCGGAACTCTGCAGGGGTCCAGGCCCATACGACAGATCGTGATCTTTGCCTTTCCTGCATTTACTCAGTCCTTTCTCCTCCATTGCCTCTTTCCAAGCCAAGAGCCTCTTGACACATTCCTCAAGCGATTCAGTGATGATTCCAAGGTCATCGGCAAAGAGGTCCTCCCAGGGGAACCCAGAGCGAACTCGCATGACAAGGCTTCAAGTACAATGATGATGTGCATCAGGCTGAGTACCGAGTCTCGATGAACACTGACCTTCACTTTAAACTCCTCATTGTACTCCTCACCAACACGGACATTGCTCCACTCATTGTCATACATCCCCTGCACCAGTCGCACAATCCACTCCTCCACACCAAGTTTTCTCAGCGCCCACCAGATGACCTTCGAGGTACTCCATCAGAAGCCTTCTCCAGGTCTACAAAGGCTATGTAGAGACTCTTGTTGGTAGCTGGATACTCTCGCAGCTGCCTGACTACAAAGATTGCATCTGTTGTGCCTCTGCCTGGGACAAAGCCAAACTGGGAATCGTAGATTGACACCAACTGTCTGATGAGGCAGTCCATCTACTCCAGGACTTTCATGACCTGCTTTGTCAGCTTTAGACTATGCTAGTTTCCCCTTTTCCATGCATCCCCCTTACCTTTGTAGAGGCAGACAATGAAACTGCTCCATGTCAGAGAGTACCTTGCCATCACATATGATTGCAGCTACGTGGTCACAGATCATGGAGACGCCCAAGTCACCAGCTGCTCGTATCAACTCTACCACTATGCCTGATGGGCCCAGTGCTTTCTCGTCTTCATCTGAGAGACAGCCTTCTTAAAACCATATCACTGGTGATTGGGATAGGTGGGCCTTCCATTGGTGGTTCATCAGACAGGTAGTCTGGGTCCCAGTCAAACTCAACATTGAGAAGCCATCGGTAGAGCTCTAATCAGGCCTTCTGCTTTGAGTCTTAGCTCATTGAAATCTCCCCTGCATCATTCTTCACCGATTTGCTACCACCAACAACAGTGTTCTCTCATCTAAACTGATTAGCAAGGCGGTAGACTTCTGAAGACTTGGGGTCAGTATTCTCCTATCTTTCTTGTTGGCTTCTTAACAAACATGGTGCATTGCATGTCTGGCAATGAATTTGGCTGCATCTTATGATGCCCTAGTGCCTTTACCAGTCTTCCAGGCCTTAAAAGCTTTCTCTTTGGCAGCAATGGCCTTTTCCATGTGTTCACTCCACTACCAGGTTTCAAGATGCCAATGATTGGACCAAGTTGTGCCACACAGCTCAGTTGTCTTGAACAGGCCAGTCTTGATGTTGTTACAGATATCCTCAGTGGCAGCATCAGCTACACCTGCAGACACACTCACATGTGAGTTGAAGACCTGGAAATAATTGCTTGTGGGGGCCTTTAAGCTTCCAAACTTGAGGGGTGAACTTGTGCTTGGATTTTGGTGGTACATCAGTCCTCATATCGCATACAAGAAGCAGATGTTGCAGGGCTACTTCCTTGCCAGAGATCACTTCTACATCTGTGACTCTAAATTTGCGCAAGTTTGCGCATGGTCCTACAGAAATGGATGCATGGTTCTATGGAAAAGGATGAGGTCTATCTGCGTGACTACCTTTCCCGACTTGTATGTGATGTGATGGATGTCATGTTTCTTGGAACATGTGTTCCCAAGAAGCAGGTTGATTGCTAGGGCATTCTCTAGGGTAATCTAGGAGCCTTGATGTTTGAGATGCAGAGCTGAACACATGTACTTAACATTGTTGATGCTGACAACAACCACTGAAAGTTATCCCCATGTTGCGCTTTCTTACTCAAGTAAGCTGGTTAGCCAGGGCTTTCTATACTTCAGGTAGTAAGAAGGTAGTCTGTTCTTGACTGCAAGACTTAGATCTACTGTTTGAATGGCATATGAACTTCTCTGCTTTGTTTATAAGGACAACGGCAATTCTTAGATGCTGTTAAAGAACTGAGTTTGGTGTCAGCTGAGACAGGCAATCTCGTAAAAACAAACAAATGTTCCAAAATCTTTATGGTGATCAAAAAAATAGTTAGGCTGTGCCAATAGACAATAAAACTCCATTGGTAATGTCTCCATCTTGGCTTCCTGTCAGGTGTGGGAGGCAGGGTCAGGCCATTGTGGTGAATCAAGCAAGCACCCAAGGAAATTCAGGGTGGGAACACTCAATGCAAACACTCTGAGAGGAAGAGTTTGTGAAGTAGTGGAAACACAATCCCACAGGAAAGTGGATGTCTGCTGTATTGAGGAGACATTGTATTGTGGGGGCAACAGACACACTATCAGAGGCAAGGACACCAGGTACAAGGTCTTAGTGGTCTGGAAATAACAAAGGCACTGCTGGTTTAGGGGTATTTGTGGCCGAAGAGTGGATAGGGAAAATTTTTGAGGTGCAGATTCTCCAGACAGAATCATCTTAGTGAAACTTATAGTTGGCCAGCATGTGAATACCATTCTGTGTGTGAATGCCCCACAGAGTGGTTGTGATGAGGTTAAGGACCTCTTCTTTGATCAGCGGGGTGCTGTGACTGCCAGGAACCCAGGATTTGAATTTCTGATCTCGTGAGGAGATTGGAATGGCCATGCAGGTCTTGCAGGATATAGGGAAGTGCATGGTGGGATGCACTGCTGGTTTAGGAGTATTTGTGGCTGAAGAGTGGTTAGGGAAAATTTTTGAGTTGCAGAGAGTCTCCGACAGAATTGTCTGGCAAGAGACGATGTCAGTGAAATCAGATGGTGCCCAGGTAAAGCTCATCTGGCGGACTGCATGACAAAGCATGGAGCTTCTGGGTACAGTCTACTAAATGTTCTTGCAGAGGGAAGGATGCCAGAAGACTTTTTATAATTATTATGCATTTAACTACACTATCAGGTCGCTTTGAAATCTACCACTTTTACAGATTTGTTTCATATTCTTTTCTCTTCTTTATTTTATTAAGATAATCAATTATTAACTATGATCTCCCAAAGAAAAAGGAAAAGTATAATTAATGTTAATTTCATGTATATTGCCATTCTTCCTAAGTTAGGTAACTTCTGTTTAATTAATTTACTCTTCATTAGGAAACAACATTAAGTGATGTCATGTGACGTCATGACGTCACAAATGGAACCATGGCAATATGACGTTAAGTAATTACCAATGTGTACAGTAAATAAAGTGTGTTACTTTTAATTAGAGTTAGTGTTTATCAGTAGGTCGTGCAGGCACTGGATAAGGTTGTGCAGGCACTGGATATAGGGAAGTGCATGGTGGATGCACTGCTGGTTTAGGAGTATTTGTGGCCGAGGAGTGGATAGGGAAAATTATTGAGGTGCAATCTCCGACAGAATCATCTTAGTGATTTACAGTTGGCCAGCATGTGGATACCATTCTGTTTGTGAATCCCCACAGAGTGGTCTAGTGATGAGGTTAAGGACCTATTCTTTGATCAGCTGGGTGCTGTGACTGCTAGGATCCCAGGGTTTGAATTTCTGATCCCATGAGGAGATTGGAATGGCCATGTAGGTCATGCAGGCACTGGATATAGGGAAGTGCATGGTGGGATGGGATACAGCAGGCCAGAACCACATGTTTAGGGTGATAGAACCCTAGAGTGTGCCCTAGCATTCAACCTGCTTCTTGGGAACACATATTCCAAGAAATGTGACTGTCATCTCATCACGTACGTCGGGAAAGGTAGTCATGCAAATAGACCTCATCTTCCATAGGACCATGCACAGACTTGTCACAGATTTAAAAGTGATCCCTGGCGAGGAAGTAGCCTTGCAACATCAGCTTCTTGTATGTGATATGAGGTTTGATGTGCCACCAAAATCCAAGCAGAAGTTCATCCCTCGCCTTAAAAGGTTGGAAGCTTAAAGACCATCATGAGCAATTATTTCCTGGAGGTATTCAACCAGCATGTTAGTGCGTATACAGGTGTAGCTGATGCTGCCTCTGAGGATATCTGGAACAATATGAAGACTGGCCTGCTCAACACAACTGAGGTGTGTGGCACAACTCGGCGCAATCATTGACGTGAAACCTGGTGGTAGAATGAGCTTGTGGAAAAGGCCATTGCTGCTAAGGGGAAAGATTTCAAGGCCTGGAAGACTGGTAACACTAGGGTATCATACAATGCAGCCAAATGCATTTCCAGATATGCATTGCACCAAGCCAACAAGAAGGCCTACGTGAATATTGGTCCCGTCTGCAGAAGTCTACTGCCCTGCTAACTAGTTTACTGGAGAGAACACTGATGTTGGTGGTGGCAAATCGGTGAAGAATGATGCCGGGGAGATGTCAGTGAGCAAAGACTCAAAGTAGAAGGCCTGATTAGAGCACTACCGAAAAACTTCTCAATGTTGAGTTTGACTGGAACCCAGACTACCTGCCTGATGAACCATCAGTGGAAGGCCCGCCTATGCCAATCACCAGTGATATGGTTTTAAGAAAACTGCTCTCAGATGAAGAAGAGAAAACGTTGGGCCCATCAGGCATAGTGGTGTAGGTATTATGAGCAGCCGGTGACATGGATGCCTCCATGATCTGTGACCACCCAGCTGCAATCATTTGCGATGGCAGGGTTCTCTCTGACACGGAGCAGTTTCATTGTCTGCCTCTACAAGGGAAAAGGGATGCATGGAAAAGGGGAAACTAACGCAGTGTAAAGCTGATAAAGTAGGTCATGAAAGTCCAGGAGAGGATTGTGGACTGCCACATCAGACAGTTGGTGTCAATCGACGGTTCCCAGTTTGGCTTTGTCCCTGGCAGAGGCACAACAAATGCATTCTTTGTAGTCAGGCATCTGCGAGAGTATCTAGCTGCCAACAAGAGACTCTGCACGGCTTTCATAGACCTGGAGAAGGCTTTTGATGGAGTGCCTCGAAAGGTCATCAGGTGGGTGCTGAGAAAATTTGGTGTGGATTGTGCGACTGGTGCAGGGGATGTATGCCAGTGAGCGGAGCCATGTCCGTGTTTGTGAGGGGTTCAGTGAAGAGTTTGAAGTGAAGGTTGGTGTTCACCAGGACTCGGTATTCAGCCTGCTGCTCTTCATCATTGTGCTTGAAGCCTTGCCACACGAGTTTAGCTCTGGGGTCCCCTGGCAGAACCTTTATTCCAATGACCTTGTTATCATCGCTGAATCGCTCGAGGAATGAGTCAGGAGGCTCTTGATTTGGAAAGAAGCAATGGAGGAGAAAGGACTGAAAATGTAGGAAAGACATAGATCATGATCTGTGGTATGGGCCTGGGCCTCCTGCAGAGTTCAGATGAGGTTCATGTGCTGTCTGTCGCACTGGAATGGGGAGGAACAGAATCCTCTGCAATGGCTGCATGCACTAGGTGCACAAGAAACGCAGTGGTTTCAAGTGCTTGGCAAAGGACCCTGATTACAGATGTACACAGTACCAGGGAAGTGCACGCCCCTTGGACAGCAGGCCACATGGGGAAGTCCAAGTCGGACCTTACAAGCTGGAGATGGTAGCTTCCTTTTGCTAGCTAGGAGACCTGCTTTCAGCAGCCAATGGTTGTGAACTTTCAACCACAACATGTGCAAAAACAACCTGGAAGAAGTTCAAAGAGTTATTACCGGTTCTTTTTTCCCCACCACCTCTCTTTCAAGACACATGGCCATGTGTATAGATGTTGAGTGTAGAGAGCAATGCTCCATGCCAGTAAGACTTGGCCTATGACAAAGCCAAACCTCCAATGTCTGCAGCAAATTGACAGGGCAATGATCAGACAGATCTGCAATGTCAAGCCGCAAGACATTGTCATCACCAGATCCAGTGAGCTACTTGTGCGGGTTTGCATTGAGTAACTGGACCTTATTCTGAAGGAGAAAAGGCTCCGCTGCTATGGACATGTGGAACGCTCCAATGGTTCAGTCAAGACAGCCTTTGACATGCAGGTGGATGAAAAGCATTGGCCTGGGAGGCCCAAGATGACATGGATGCAGATGACAGAGAGGAATTGCAGAGAGTGGAAGCTCTCATGATAGACATACCTGGAGATTTTGTAATAGATCTGCAATGCGTGCAGCTAGCCAGCTACCTGGAAGGGGATATGGATGTTGCCCCTGTACCTGCACATTAATCAAAAATCTGATGATCTGATGATGATACATTGTTCCAGCAGTATCTGTATAGTTCTTGTAAAGATGTCAGAAAAGCAGTGTTGTGGAGGACATTGTGATTGAACATCTTTACAATGATCATAAGATTTTTGATTAACATGCAAGCACAGGGGCAACATCCACATCAGTGGGACCCCTTCCAGGTAGCTGACTTGCTGCATGCATGGTATATCTCGTACAAGATCTCCAGGTATGTCTATCATGAGGGTCAATAGCCAAGAGCTTCCACTCTCTGCAATCCCTCTCTGTCATCTGCTTCTATGTCGTCTTGGGCCTCTGAGGCCAATGCTTTCCATCCACCTGTATGTCAAAGGCTGTCTTGACTGAACCATTGGAGCGTTCCACATGTCCATAGCAGCAGAGCCTCTTCTCCTTCAGAATGAGGTCCAGCAACTCAATGCAAACCTGGTGGTGACAATGTCTTGCGGCTTGACATTGCAGATCTGTCTAATCATTGCCCTGTCAATTCGCTGCAGACATTCGAGGTTTGGCTTTGTCAATGGCCACGTCTTCCACGTCTTACTGGCATGGAGCATTTCTCTCTACATGCAACACCTGTACACATGGCCACCTGTCTTGAAAGAGAGGTGGCGGGAAGAGAGAACTGGTAGCAGCTCCTTGAACTTCTTCCAGGCGGTTTTCACACGTGTTCTGATTGGAAGTTCACAGCCGTCAGCTGCTGAGAGCATGTCTCCTACATGTAGGTAGCAAGAGGTAGCTACCACCTCCAGCTCAATAGGTTTGACTTGGACTTTCCTCTGTGGTCTACTGTCCCAGGCACGTGCAATTCCCTGGCACTGAGTACATCTGTAATCAGGGTCCTTTGCAAAGCACTTTAGCCCTCTGCATTTCTTGTGCACCCAGTGCTTGCAGCGGTTTCGGAAAATGCTGTTGCTGCCCACTCCAGTGTGACAGACTGCGCATCAAAACTCACCTGAACTCTGCAGGGAGTCCAGGCCTGTACCACAGATCATGATCTTTGTCTTTTCTGCATTAACTTACTTTCTCCTCCATTGCCTCTTTCCAAGTCGAGAGCCTCCTGACACATTCCTCAAACGATTCAGCGATGATACCAAGGTCATCGGTAAAAATGTCCTCCCAGTGGAACCCAGAGCGGAACTCGTGTGACAAGGCTTCAGGCACAATGATGAAGAGCAACGGGCTGAGTACCGAGCCTTGATGAATACTGACCGTCACTTTAAACTCTTCACTGTACTCCTCACCAACACGGACATGGTTCCTCTCATTGGCATTCATCCCCTGCACCAGTAACACAATCCACTCCTCCACACCAAGTTTTCTCAGCACCCACCCAGAGCAAGAAGCAGGTTGATTGCTAGAACATTCTCAGGGTAATCTAGGAGCCTTGATGGTTGAGACACAGAGCTAAACACATGTACTTAACATTGTTGATGCAGACGACAACGACTGAAAGTGATCCCCATGTCGCACTTGCTTACTCAGTTAAGCTTGTTAGCCAGGGCTTTCTATACTTCAGGTAGTAAGAAGGTAGTCAGTTCTTGTCCTCGAGACATAGATCTACTGTTTGAATGGCATATGAATTTCTCTTTGTTTATAAGGACAAGGCAAATCTCAGATGCTGTTAAAGAACTGAGTTGGATGTCAACTAGGGCAGGTGATCTCGTAAAACCAAAAAATGTTCCAAAATCATTATGGTGATCACAAAAATAGTTAGGCAGTGCTAATAGACATGAAAGCTCCATTGGTAACGTCTCCAGCTTGGCTTCCTGTCAGGTGTGGGAGGCAGGCCACTGTGGTGAATCAAGCAAGCACCCGAGGATATTCAGGGTTGGAAAGCTCAATGTAAACACTCTGAGAGGAAGAGTTAGTGAAGTAGTGGAAACACTATCCCACAGGAAAGTGGATGCAGTGAATATTTTACAATTTTGCCTTTATGGGTTCTGGGACTCGCTAGGTCCAGAATTCATGCATCCCAAACTAAACCTATGCATCCAGCCTTGGACTCGTGGTGAAACATTTTGTTGCGTCCTAGACTTTAAATTTAAACTTGTGTAACAGTGTTTTATAATCACTTTCTTGATATTTTAATTGGATGTGCAATTTAAAAGTAAATAGTTGTGACCAAGTTGTTTTAATTCTTTCCCCGAAAACTTCCCGAGAAATCTGAAACTATAGTACCACTTTCTATTAAAACTGAAGTGTTAAGAAATACATTAAGAAAATGTTATCACAACACATACAGATTTGTGAAAATATTTTCATAAAACTTCAGTTTTAGTGATAGATGATCAAATACCTGTGATACAGGATTAAGGACAGACATTTTGTCTGTTTTGACTAGACAGTGATATAAAGCAGAGACTTGTCTGTTAATTTGACTGGATTGTGATAATCATACAAAATTTGTAAACCAAAAGCAGACATTTTTGTGTTGCTTTGACTAGACTGACTGTGATACAATGTAATTATGTAAATATTTGCAAACTAAAAGCATAGACTTTTTGTCTAGACTGTAAAACAAATGATCTGTGAAAATTAATTTTTTAAGTTTGTTTGGTTTATGACATGGGTTCAGTTTGAGACTGGGAGTTTTCGTTATCGAGATCGCCATCATCGGCAGTCTCAGACTGGGAGGCCTTGGCTGTCCATGCCAGTCTGCTTTTGCTGACCTAGTCTACCAAACAGCGTTTGCTGTTTGGAGTCTAGTTTTATAATCTATTTTTAGGAGAGTGCTTTAAAAAACAAACAATCACAGTTTCCTGAAAATTGCAAGGTCAAACGGTGTTACGATAAAAGATCTCAACAGACTAAAAACCAATACCTTAGTGTCCGCTAAGGTTTCCTACAGTACTGGACAACCGGGTATTGATTATTTAACTGTATAGGTAAAGTCGGTGTACCGTAGAGATACGACGCCTTTCAGTACTGAGTTTTTTTTACCAAATACCGTACTGAAACACCGCTTGCGCATTTGCTTATTCCAAAGATGAAAATAGACTTCTAAATGCAAAAAGTACGTACATTCGAGATTTTTTTATGAGTCCTGTGGACTCACCGAGGCCAATTTTTTGCATCCTCTGGTGAAATTATGCGTATAGGACGCAGGACGCACGCCTAAAAAAATCAGTGTGGATGTCTGCTGTATTGAGGAGACATTATATGGTGGTGGCAACAGAAGCACTATCAAGGGCAAGGACGCCAGGTACAAGGTCTACTGGTCTGGAAATGACGAAGGGAAAGCTGGTTTAGGAGTGTTTGTGGCCAAGGAGTGGATAGGGAAAGTTTTTGAGGTGCAATCTCTGACAGAATCATCTTAGTGAAACTTATAGTTGGCCAACATGTGGATAACATTCTGTGTGTGAATGCCCCACAGTGGTCTAGTGATGAGGTTAAGGACCTATTCTTTGATCAGCTGGGTGCTGTGACTGCCAGGATCCCAGGATTTGAATTTCTGATCCCATGAGGAGATTGGAATGGCCATGTAGGTCATGCAGGCACTGGATATAGGGAAGTGCATGGTGGGATGGGATACAGCAGGCCAGAACCAGATGTTGAGGGTGATAGAACCCTAGAGTGTGTCCTAGCATTCAACCTGCTTCACATGTTCCAAGAAACCTGACAGCCATCTCAACATGTACAAGTCAGGAAAGGTAGCCATGCAGATAGACTTCATCCTTTTCCAACGGACCATCACCAAACTTGTCAAAGATGTAAAAGTGATCCCTGGCGAGGAAGTAGCCCTGCAACATCAGCTTCTTGTATGCGATATGAGGATTGATGTGCCACCTAAATCCAAGTGCAAGTTCATCCCTTGCCTTAAAGTTTGGAAGCTTAAATACCATCATGAGCAATTATTTCCAGATCTTCAACTCACATGTAAGTGGGTCTGCAGGTGTAGCTGATGCTGCCACTGAAGATATCTGGAACAATATCAAGACTGGCCTGCTCGACAACTGAGGTGTGTGGCACAGCTCGGCCCAATCACTGGTATTGTGAAACCTGGTGGTGGAATGATGGAACGTGGAAAAGGCCATTGCTGCCAAGATTTCAAGGCCTGGAAGACTGGTAAAGGCACTAGGGCATCATACAATACAGCCAAATGCATTTCCAGACAGGCATTGCACCATGCTCGTCAAGAAGCCAACAAGAAGGCCTACGAGAGTATTGACCCCAAGTCTTCAGAAGTCTACCACCTTGTTACCTGTTTAGAGGAGAGATACTGTTGTTGGTAGTGACAGATCGGTGAAGAATGATGCAGGGGAGATGTCAATGAGCAAAGACTCAAAGTAGAAGGCCTGATTAGAGCACTACTGAAAACCTCAATGTTGAGTTTGACTGGGACCCAGTCTGATGAACCACCAGTGGAAGGCCCACCTATGCCAATCACCAGTGATATGGTTTAAAGAAAGCTATCTCTCAGATGAAGAGAAGAAAGCACAGGGCCCATCAAGCATAATGGTGGAGATAATACGAGCAGCCGTTGATATGGGCGCCTCCATGATCTGTGACCACACAGCTGCAGTCATTTGTGATAGCAGGGAACTCGCTGACTTGGAGGGGTTCCATTGTCTGCCTCTACAAGGGTAAGTGGGATGCATAGAAAAGGGGAAACTAACCTGGTCTAAAGCTGACAAAGTAGGCCATGAAAGATCTGGAGAAGATTGTGGACTGTCCATCAGACAGTTGGTGTCAATGGACAATTCCCAGTTTGACTTTGTCCCAGGCAGAGGCACAACAGATCCAATCTTTGTAGTCAGGCATCTGGGGGAGTATCTAGCTGCCAACAAGAGACTCTACGTGACTTGTAGACCTGGAGAAGGCTTTTGATGGAGTGCCTCGAAAGATCATTAGGTGGGCACTGAGAAAACTTGGTGTGGATTGTGCAACTGGTGCAGGGGATGTATGCCAGTGAGCGGAGCCATGTCCGTGTTTGTGAGGGGTACACTGAAGAGTTTGAAGTGAAGGTTGGTGTTCACAGAGACTGGGTACTCAGCCTGCTGCTCTTCATCATTTTGCTTGAAGCCTTGCCATGCGAGTTCTGCTCTGGGAGGACCTTTATACCAATGACCTTGTTATCATCGCTGAATCACTCTAGAAATGTGTCAGGAGGCTCTTGACTTGGAAAGAAGCAATGGAGGAGAAAGGACTGAGTAAATGCAGGAAAGACAAAGATCATATGTGGTACGGGCCTGGACCTCCTGCAGAGTTCAGACGAGTTTCATGTGCTGTTTTGTCACACTGGAGTGGGCAGCAACAGAATCTTCTGCAATGGCTGCAAGCACTGGGTGCACAAGAAATGCAGTGGGATCAAGTGCTTGGCAAAGGACCCTGATTACAGATGTACACAGTTCCAGGGAACTGCACGCCAGTTGGACAGCAGACCACATAGGGAAGTCAAAGTCAGAGCTGACAAGCTGGAGGTGGTAGTATCCTTTTGCTACCTAAGGGACATGCTCTCAGCAGCCAATGGCTGTGAACTTTCAACCACGTGTGAAAGCCACCTGGAAGAAGTTCAAGGAGTTGCTACTGGTTCTCTCTTCCTGCCACCTCTCTTTCAAGACATGTGGAAACGTGTACAGGTGTTTTGTGTAGAGCGCAATGCTCCATTCCAGTAAGACTTGGCCATTGACAAAGCCAAACCTCTAATGTCTGCAGCGAATTGACAGGGCAATGATCAGACAGATCTGCAGTGTCAAGCTGCAAGACATTGTCACCACCAGATCCAGTGAGTTACTTGTGCGGGTTTGCATTGAGGATCTGTACCTCACTCTGGAGGAGAAATGGCTCTGCTGGTATGGACATGTGGAATGCTCCAATGGTGCAGTCAAGAGAGCCTTTGTCATACAGGTTGATGGAAAGCATGAGCCTGGGAGGCCCAAGATGACATGAACGCAGATTATGGAGAGGAATTGCAGAGTGGATGCTCTCATGATAAACATACCTGGAGATCTTGTATGAGATCTGCCATGCGCGCAGCAAGCCAGCTACCTGGAAGGGGATGTGGATGTTGCCCCTGTACCTGCATATTAATCAAAAATCTGATGATCCGATGATGATACATAGTTAAAGCAGTACCTGATTGGTTCTTGTAAAGATGTCAGAAAAGCAATGTTGTGGAGGACATTGTTGAATCTGTGATTGAACATCTTTACAATGTACCAGTGATATTGCTCATCATCATCATCAGCATCATCAGATTTTTGATTAACATGCAGGTACAGGGGCAACACCCACATCAGTGGGACCCCTTCCAGGTAGCTGGCTTGCTGCATGCATAATAGATCTCATAAAAGATCTCCAGGTATGTCTTTCATGAGGGTCGATAACCCAGAGCTTCCACTCTCTGCAATCCCTCTCTGTCAGCAGCTGTCATGTCATCTTGGGCCTCTCAAGCCCATGCATTCCATCAAACTGTATGCCAAAGGCTGTCTTGACTGCACCATTGGAGCTTTCCACGTGTCCATACCAGCTGAGCCTCTCCTTTAGAATGAGGTCCAGATCCTCAATGCCAAGCCGCATAAGTAGCTAATTGGATTTGGTAGTGACAATGTCTTGCGGCTTGATTTGAAGATCTGTCTGACCATTGTCCTGTTATTTTGCTGCAGATGTTGGAGGTTTGGCTTTATCAGTGGCCAAGTCTCATTGGCATGGAGCAATGCACTCTGCACACAACACCTGTACATGTGGCCAAGTGTCTTGAAAGAGAGGTTGCGGGAAGAGAGAACCGGTAGCAGCTCCTTGAACTTCTTCCAGGCGGTTTTCATACGTGTTGAGATTGAAAGTTCACAGCCATCAGCTGCTGAGAGTATGTTTCCTAGGTAGCAAGAGGAAGCTACCACCTACAGCTCGATAGGTTTGACTTGGATTTCCCTCTGTGGTCTACTGTCCAAGCCGCATGCAGTTCCCTGGCACTGTGTACATCTGTAATCAGGGTCCTTTGCCAAGCCCTTGATCCCTCTGCATTTCTTTTGCACTCAGTGCTTGCAACTGTTTCAGAAGATGCTGTTACTGCCCACTCCAGTGCGACAGACTGTGCATGGAAACTAGCCGGAACTCTGCAGGGGTCCAGGCCCATACCACAGATCAGAATCTTTGTCTTTCCTGCATATACTCAGTCTTTTCTCCTCCATTGCCTCTTTCCAAGTCAAGAGCCTCCTGACACATTCCTCAAATGATTCAGCAATGATACCAAGGTCATCGGCAAAGAGGTTCTCCCAGGGAACCCAGAGCGATATTTGCGTGACAAGGCACAATCGTGAAGAGCAGCAGGCTGAGAACCATACCTTGATGAACACTGAACTTCACTTTAAACTCTTAACTGTACCCCTCACCAACACGGACATGGCTCCGCTCATTGGCAGACATCTCCTGCACCAGTCACACAATCCACTCCTCCACACTAAGTTTTCTCAGTGCCCACCAGATGATCTTTCTAGGTACTCCATCAAATGCCTTTTCCAGATCTACAAAAGCCACGTAGAGTCTCTTGTTGGCTGGTAGATACTTCTCTTGCAGCTGCTTTTCTACAAAGATTGCATCTGTTGTGCTTCTGCCTGGGACAAAGCCAAACTGGGAATTGTCGATTGACACAAACTGTCTGAGGCGGTCCACAATCCTATCCAGGACTTTCATGACCGGCTTTGTCAGCTTTAGACCACGTTAGTTTCCCCTTTTCTATGCATCCCCTTACCATTGTAGAGACAGACAATGAAACTCTGCTCCCAGTAAGAGAGTACCTTGCCATTGCAATTGATTGCAGCTGCAAGGTCACAGATCTTAGAGGCACTCTTGTCATCGGCTGCTTGTATCATCTCCACTTCTATGTCTGATGGGCCCAGTGCTTTGCTCATCTTCATTTGAGAGATAGCTTTCTTAAAACCATATCACTGGTGATTGGGATAGGCAGGCCTTCCACTGGTGGTTCCCAGACAGGTAGTCTGGTTCCCAGTCAAACTCAACATTGAGAAGCTGACGGTAGTGCTCTAACCAGGCCTTCTGCTTTGAGTCTTTGCTCATTGACATCTCCCATGCATCATTCTTCACCGATTTGCCACCACCAACAACAGTGTTCTCTCCTCTAAACTGGTTAGCAAGGCGGTAGACTTCTGAAGACTTGGGGTCAGTATTCTCGTAGGCCTTCTTGTTGGCTTCTTAATGAACAAGGTGCATTGCATGTCTGGCAATGCATTTGGCTGCATCTTATGATGCCCTAGTGCCTTTACCAGTCTTCCAGACCTTGAAAGCTTTCCCTTTTGGCAGCTATGGCCTTTTCCACGTGCTCACTCCACCACCAGGTTTCAAGGTGCCAATGATTGGACTGAGTTGTGCCTCACACCTCAGTTGTCTTGAACAGTCCAGTCTTGATGTTGTTACAGATATCCTCAGTGGCAGCATCAGCTACACCTGCGGACGCACTCACATGTGAGTTGAAGACCTGGAAATAATCGCTTGTAAGGGCCTTTAAGCTTCAAAACTTAATAGGGATGGGTGAACTTGTGCTTGGATTTTGGTGGCACATCTCGAGAAGGGCAGTTGTCAGTTTCTGGCGGAAGAATGTGCACAATACTGGTTAACCGCTTAGAGGACTATGCCTGCCCAGTAAACGTGTGGTTAGGTAAACTGACCGCGCTCGACATGACCCCATTGGGTTGACTGGGCTTAAAACCTCAACACAAACAAATTTGGTGGCACATCAGTCCTCATATTGCATACAAGAAGCAGATGTTGCAGGGCGACTGCCTGGCCAGGGGTCACTTTTACATCTGTGACTAAGTTTGCACATGTTTGCGCATAGTCCTACAGAAATGGATGCATGGTCCTATGGAAAAGGATGAGGTCTATCTGCATGGCTACCTTTCCTGACATGTATGTGATGAGATGGATGTCATGTTTCTTAGAACATGTTCCCAAGAAACAGGTTGATTGCTAGGGCATTCTCTAGGGTAATCTAGGAGCCTTGATAGTTGAGACACAGAGCTAAACAAATGTACTTAACATTGTTGATGCCTACAACAACCACTGAAAGTGATCCCCATGTCGCACTGGCTAACTCAAGTAAGCTGGTTAGCTAGGGCTTTCTATACTTCAGGAAGTAAGAAGGTAGTCTGTTTGAATGGCATGTGAATTTCTCCACTTTGTTTATAAGGACAAGGCAATTCTCAGATGCTGTTAAAGAACAGTTGGATGTCAGCTAGGACAGGCGATCTCGTAGAAACAAACAAATGTTCCAAAATTTTTATGGTGATCACAAAAATAGTTAGGCAGATCTAATAGACATCAAAGCTCCATTGGTAATGTCTCCAGCTTGGCTTCCTGTCAGGTGTGGAGGCAGGGTCAGGCCATTGTGGTGAATCAAGCAAGCACCCAAGGAAATTCAGGGTGGAAACACTCAGTGTAAACACTCTGAGAGGAAGAGTTTGTGAAGTAGTGAAAACATGATCCCGCAGGAAAGTGGATCTCGGCTGTATTGAGGAGACATTATATCGTTGTGGCAACAGATGCACTATCAAGGGCAAGGACACCAGGTACAAGCTCTACTGGTCTGGAAATGACAGGCACTGCTGGTTTAGGTTAATATGTGGCCGAAGAGTGGATAGGGAAAGTTCTTGAGGTGCAGAGAGTCTCCAACAGAATCATCTTTGTGAAACTAATAGTTGGCCAGCATGTGAATACCATTCTGTGTGTGAATGCCCCACAGAGTGGTCTAGTGATGTGATTAAGGACCTATTGTTTAATCAGCTGGGTGCTGTGACTGCCAGGATTCCAGGATTTGAATTTCTGATCCTATGAGGAGATTGGAATGGTCATGTATGTCTTTAAGGCACTGGATATAGGGAAGTGCAAGGTGGGATAGGCCCACCTATCCAAATCACAAGTGATATGGTTGAGAAAGCTATCTCTCAGATGAAAACAAGCAAAGCATTGGGCCCAACAGGCATAGCATTGGAGATGATATGAACAACTGGTGACACTGGCACCTCCATGATCTGTGACCTCACAGCTGCAATCATTTGCGATGGCAAGGTACTCTCTTAGAGGGAGCAGAGTTTTATTGTCTTCCTCTACAAGGGCAAGGGGTATGCAAGGAAAAGGGGAAACTGAAGCTGACAAAGCAGGTGATAAAAGTCCTGGAGAGGATTGTGGACCACCTCAGACAGTTAGTGTCAATGGACGATTCCCAGTTTGGCTTTGTCTTAGGCAAAGGCACGACAGACAAAATCTTTGTAGTCCGGCAGCTGCAAGAGTATCTAGCTGCCAACAAGAGACTCTACATGGCTTTTGTAGACCTGGAGAATTCCTTTGATGGACTGCCTTGAAAGGTCAGTTGGTGGGCACTGAGAAAACTTGGTATGGACGAGTGGATTGGTGCAGGGGGTGTATGCCAATGAGCGGAGCCATGTTGGTGAAAGGGTCCAGTGAAGAGTTTGAAGTGAAGGTCTGTGTTCACCCACTCGGTACTCTGCCCTTCTGCTCTTCATCGTTGTGCTTGAAACTTTGTCACTCGATTCCACTCTGGGGTCCCTGGGAGGACCTCTATGCCGATGACTTTGTTGTCATTGCTGAATCACTCAAGGAATGTGTCAGGAGACTCTTGACTTGGAAAGAAGCAATGGAGGAGAAAGGACCAAGTAAATGCAGGAAAGATGAAGATCATGATCTGTGGTACGGGCCCCGACCCCCTGCAGAGTTAAAGCGAGTTTCCATCAGCCATCTGTCACACTGGAGTGGGTAGCAACAGCATCTTCTGCAACGGCTGCAAGCACTGGGTGCACAAGAAATGCAGTTGGATCAAGTGTTTGGCAAAAGACACTGATATCAGATGTACATGGTGCCAGGTAACTGCATGCCCCTTGGATGGCAGACCACAGAGGAGAGTCCAAGTCAAATCTAACAAGCTGTCTGTGGTAGCTTCCTTTTGCTATCTAGGAGACATGCTCTCAGCAGCCGATGGCTGTAAACCGCTGGAAGAAATTCAGGGAGCTGCTACCAGTTATCTCTTCCCACCACCTATCTTTCAGGACATGAGGCTTCGTGTACAGCTTTTGTGTGTGGTAGGTAATGCTCCATGCCTGTGAGGCTCTGACAAAGCCAGACCTCCAGTGTCTGCAACGAAATCACAGATGGGGCAATGATGAGACATATCTATTAATGTCAAGCCACAAGACATTGTCACTACCAGATCTAATGAGCTACTTGCGCGGCTTGGCATTGAGGATCTGGACCTCATTCTGAAGGAGAGAAGGCACCACTGGTGGACATATGGAACGCTCCAGTGGTGCAGTCAAGACAGCCTCTGACATACAGGTTGATGGAAAGCATGGGCCTTGGAGGCCCAAGATGACTTGGAAGCAGTTGACAGAGAGGGATTGCAGAGAGTGGAAGCTCTCATGATAGGCATACCTGGAGAGCTGATATGAGATCTGCCATTCCCGCAGCTGCCAACTTCTTGGAAGGGGATGTGGATGTTGCCCCTGAACCTGCAGGTTAATCAAAAATCCGATGACTCGATGATAGTACATTGAGTTCATCCAGTACCTGGTTTAGAACTTATAAAGATGTCAGAAAAGCAATGTTGTGGAGGGCATTGTGAAGTCAACATCTTTACCATCTTTGCCAGTCATGTTGCTCTTCATCTTCATCATCATTGGATTTTTGATTAATGTGCAGGTACAGGGGAATATCCACATCAGTGGGCCCACTTGCAGGAGCTGACTTGTTGTATGCAGAGCAGATCTCATACCAGATCTCCAGGTATGTCTATCATGAGGGTTAATATCCGACATCTTCCACGCTATGCAATCCCTCTCTGTTAGCTGCTGCCATGTCATCTCAGGCCTTTCAAGCCCATGCTTACCATCAAACTGTATGTCAAAGGCTGTCTTTACTGCACCATTGGAGCGTTCCACATGACCATACCAGCAGAGCTTTCTCTCCTTCAGAATGAGGTCAAGATCCTCAATGTCAAGCCACGCAAGTAGCTCATTGGATCTGGTGGTGACAATGTCTTGCGGCTTGACATTACAAATCTGTCTGATCATTGCCCTATCATTTCACTGCAGACATTGGAGGTTTGGCTTTGTCATTAGCCAAGTCTCACTGGCATGGAGCATTGCGCTCCACACACAAGAGCTGTACATGGGGTCACGTGTCTTGAAAGAGAGGTGGCGGGAAGAAAGAACTGATAGCAGCTCCGTGAACTTCTTCCAGGCGGTTTTCACACCTGTTGTGGTTGAAAGTTCACAGCCACCGGGTCATAGGTAGCAAAAGGAAGCTATCACCTCCAGTGTGTCGGATCTGATGGACTTCCCTCTGTGGTCTGCCTTCAAAGGGGCATGCAGTTCACTAGCACTGTGAGCATCTGTAATCAGGGTCCTTTGTCAGGCTTGAGCCCACTGCATTTCTTGTTCACTTAGTGCTGCAGCCATTTCAGAAGATGCTGTTGCTGCCCACTCCAGTGCGACAGACAGCACATTGAAACTTGCCTAACTCTGCAGGAGATCCAACCCTTACTAGACAGATCATGATCTTTGTCTTTCCTGCATTTACCGTCAGTACTGCATTTTACTGTCATTCCTTTCTCCTCAATTGCTGCTTTCCAAGTCAAAAGCCTCCTGACACAAGGGATTCATTGATGACAATAAGGTCATCTGCTTAGAGGTACTCCCAGCGCCCCCAAGAGCGGAGCTCGCGTAATGAGGCTTCAAGTACTTAACATTGTTGATGCCAAAGACAACCACTGAAAGTAATCCCCATGATGCACTTGCTTACTCATGTTAGCTGATTAGCCAGGGCTTTCTGTACTTCAGATAGTAAGAAGGTAGTCTGTTCTTGTCTGCAAGACTTTGATCTAGTGTTTGAATTGCCTATGAATTTCTCCCCTTTCTTCATAATGACAATGGCAAAGCATACTGCCAGAGTGCGGGAACAGTGTGCATGCTCAGATGCCATTAAAGAACTGAGATGGGATGTCATCTAGGACAGGCGATCTTGGAAAAACAATGTTCCAAAATCTTTATGGTGATCAGAACAATAGAGTCCGTTGGTAACATCTCAGGCTTGGCCTTCTGTCAGGTGTATGAGGCAGGGTCGGGCCGGGCCATTGTGGTGACTCAAGCAAGCAGCTGAGGGTGGGAATACTCAGTGTGATCTCTCTGAGAGGAAGAGTTTAAGTAAGGTAGTGGAAACATTATCCTGTAGGAAATTGGATGTCTGCTGTACTCAGGAGACCATATTCAGTGGTGGCAACTGCTTCACATTCAAGGGCAAGGACACCAGATACAAGCTCTACTGGTTCGTAAACGACAAAGGCATTGCTGGTGTAGGAGTGTTTGTGGCTAGAGAGTGGATAGAGAAAGTTTTTGAGGTACAGAGAGTCTCCAACAGAATCCTCTTAGTGGAGCTTATAGTTGGCCAGCGTGTGATTAACATTCTGTTTGTGTATGCCCCACAGGGTGGTCTAGTGAAGGAGTTGGATAGAGGAAAGTGCATGATGGGATTGGGTATGGCAGGCTGGAACCAGATGTTAAGGGTGATAGAACCCTAGAATATGCCCTGGCATTCAATCTGCTTCTTGGGAATATATGTTCCAAGGAATATGACAGCCATCTCATCACATACAAGTCGGGGAAAGGTAGCCACGCAGATCGACTTTATCTTTTTCCATTGGACCATGCCCAAACTTGTTACAGATGTAAAAGTGATCCCTGGCGAGGAAGTAGCCTTGCAACATCAGCTTCTTGTATGCGATATGAGGATTGGTGTGCCACCAAAATCCAAGTTCACCCCTAGCCATTGATTTATTTACAGTTTTATACCTATGTGTCCGAGGACTCGCTTGGGCTATATAAAGTGAGTCCTACTAGAAAATCATTGTGACCATTACAGAATTTTCCACTATAACTTTGTGAGTCCTGGGACTCGCTGAGATTTAAAATGTGAGTCCCAAAGCAAAAACTGAGAGTACAGGACTCGGGATGCGCAGCTAAAAAAATCACTGCTAGCCTTAAAGTTTTGAAAGCTTAAATACCATCACAAGCAATTATTTCCAGAAGGTCTTCAACTAGCTTGTTCTTCCGCTGATTCAAGAAGGGCAGTTGTCAGTTTCTGGCGAAAGAATGTGTACAATACTGGTTAACCACTTAGAGGACTAAGCCTGCCCAGTAAATGTGTGGTTAGGTAAAGTGACCACGCTCGACATGACCTCATTGGGTTAACTGGGCCGTAAAACCTCAAGACAAACAAAATCAACAAGCATGTAAGTGCATCTGCAGGTGTAGCTAATGCTGACATTGAGGACATCTGGAACAACATCAAGACTGGCCTGCTCAAGACAACTGAGGTGTGTGGCACAACTCGGCCCAATCATTGGCATCGTGAAACCTGGTGGTGGAATGAGCACATAGAAAAGGCCATTGCTGCCAAGGGGAAAGCTTTCAAGGCCTGGAAGACTGGTAAAGCACTAGGGCATCATACGATGCAGACAATGCAACATAATCATCAGAAGCCAACAGGAAGGCCTACGAGAATATTGACCCCAAGTTGTCAGAAGCCTACCGCCTTGCTAACCAGTTTAGAGGAGAGAACACTGTTGTTGTTGGTGGCAAATTGGTGAAGATTGGTGAAGAATGATGCAGGAGACTCAAAGCAGAAGGCCTGGTTAGAGCACTACCGAAGGCTTCTCAATGTTGAGTTTGACTGGGACCCAGACTACCTGTCTGATTAACCACCAGTGGAAGGCCCACCTATCCCAATCACAAGTGATACGGTTAAGAAAGCTATCTCTCAGATGATGACAAGCAAAACATTGGGCCTAACAGGCATAGTGTTGGAGATTTTATGAGCAGCTGGTGACGCTGGCACCTCCATGATCTGTGACCTCGCAGCTGCAATCATTTGCGATGGCAAAGTACTCTGACTGGGAGCAGAGTTTCATTGTCTTCCTCTACAATTGCAAGGGGCATGCATGGAAAAGGGGAAATTAATGTGGTCTAAAGCTGATGACATTGAGCTACTTGTGTGGCTTGGCATTTAGGATCTGGACCTCATTCTGAAGGAGAGAAGGCTCCTCTGGTATGGACATGTGGAATGCTCCAATGGTGCAGTCAAGAGAGCCTTTGACATACAGGTTGATGGAAAGCAATGGTTTGGGAGGCCCAAATGGAAGCAGCTGACACAGAGGGATTGCAGAGAGTTGAAGCTCTCATGATAGACGTACCTGGAGAGCTGGTATGGGATCTGCCATGACCGCAACATGCCATCTTCTTGGAAGGGGATGTGGATGTTGCCCCTGTACCTGCAGGTTAATCAAAAATCTGATGATCCGATGATAATACATTGAGTTCATCCAGTACCTGGTTTAGTTCTTGTAAAGTCATAAAAGCAATGTGGAGGGCATTGTGATTCAAAATCTTTACCATGTGCCAGTCATGTTGCTCTTCATCATCATCATCGGATTATTGATTAATGTGCAGGTACAGGGGAACATCCTCATCAGTGGGCCCCCTTACAAGTAGCTGGCTTGCTGCGTGCGTAGCAGATCTCATACCAGATCTCCAGGTATGTCTATCATGAGGGTCGATAGCCGACATCTTCCACACTCTGCAATCCCTCTCTGTTAACTGCTGCATCTCAGGTCTTTCAAGCCCATGCTTTCCATCAACCTGTATGTCAAAGGCTGTCTTGACTGCACCATTGGAGCGTTCCCCATGACCATACCAGCGTAGCCTTCTCTCCTTCAGAATGAGGTCTAGATCCTCAATGTCACGCTGTGCAAGTAGCACAGAGCTAGCATATCAAGGCTTCAAGTACATTGTTGATGCTGACAACAACCACTGAAGTAATCCTCATGATGCACTTGCCTACTCAAGATAGCTGATTAGCCAGGGCTTTCTGTACTTCAGGTAGTAAGAAGGTTGTCTGTTCTTGTCTACAAGATATAGATCTAGTATTTGAATGGTATATGAATTTCTCCCCTTTCTTTATAAGGAAAAAAAATGGCAAAGCACACTGCCTGAGTGCAGGAACGGCGTGCATGCTCAGATGCCATTAAAGGACTGAGTTGGGATGTCAGCTAAGACAGGCGATCTTGGAAAAACAATGTTCCAAAATCTTTATGGCAATCAGAACAATAGAATCCGTTGGTAACATCTTTGGCTTGGCCCCCTGTCAAGTGTGGGAGGCAGGGTCGGGCTGGCCATTGTGGTGAATCAAGCAAGCACCTGAGGAAATTCAGGGTGGGAACACTCAATGTGATCACTCTGAGAGGAAGAGTTTGTGAGGTAGTGGAAACACTATCCCCCAGGAAAGTGGATGTCTGCTGTATTCAGGAGACATTATATGATTGTGGCAACTAATGCACTATAAAGGGCAAGGACACCAGGTACAAGCTCTGCTGGTCTGGAAATGACAAAGGCTCTGGAGTAGAAGAGTGGATTGGGAAAGGTTTTGAGGTGCAGGGAGTCTCCGACAGAATCATTATAGTGAAGCTTATAGTTGGCCAGCATGTGGTTGCTGTTCTGTCTGTGTATGCCCCACGGAGTGCTCTAGTGATGAGGTTTAGGACCTGTTTTTTGATCAGCTGGGTGCTGTGACTGCCAGGATCCCAGGATTCAAATTTCTGATCCCATGTGGAGATTGGAATGGCCATGTAGGCCGTGCAGGCACTGGATACAGGGAAGTGCATGGTGGGATGGGGCATGGCAGGCAGAACCAGATGTTGAGGGTGATAGAACCCTAGAGTATGCCCTAGCATTCAACCTGCTTCTTGGGAACACGTTACAAGAAACATGATGGCCATCTCATCACATACAAATCGGGGAAAGGTAGCCTCGCAGATAGACTTCATCCTTAAAAAGTGATCCCTGGCAAGGAAGCACCCCTGTAACATCAGCTTCTTGTATGGGATATGAGGTTTGATGTGCCACCAAAATCCAAGCTCAAGTTCACCCCTCGCCTTAAAGTTTGGAAGCTTTAAGTCCCTCACTAGCAATTATTTCCAGGTCTTCAACTTGCATGTGAGTGCATCTGCAGGTGTAGCTGATGCTGTCACTGAGGATATTTGGAACAACATCAAGACTGGACTGTTCAAGACAGCTGAGCTGTGTGGCACAACTCCGCCCAATCATTGGCGTTGTGAAACCTGGTGGTGGAGTGAGCATGTAGAAAAGGCCATTGCTGCCAAGGGGAAGGCTTTCAAGGCCTGGAAGACTGGTAAAGGCACTAGGGCATCATACCATGCAGCCAAACACATTGCCAGACATGCAGTGAACCATGCTTGTGAAGAAGCCAACAAGAAGGCCTACGAGAATATTGACCCCTTCAGAAATCTACCGCTTTGCTAACCAGTTTTGAGGAGCGAACACTGATGTTGTTGGTGGCAAATCATGAAGAATGATTCAGGGGAGATGTCATTGAGCGAAGACTCAAAACAGAAGTCCTGGTTAGAGCACTACCGAAGGTTTCTCAATGTTGGGTTTGACTGGGACACAGACCACATGTCTGACGAACCACCAATGGAAGGCCCGCCTATCCCAATCACCACTGATACGGTTAAGAGGGCTATCCCTCAGATGAAGGCGGGCAAAGCACTGGGTCCAACTGGCATAGTGGTGGAGATGATATGAGCAGCCGGTGATATGGGTGCCTCCATGATCTGTGATCTCACTGCTGCAGTCATTTGTGATGGCAAAGTACCCTCTGACTTTGCACAGAGTTTCATTGCCTGCCTCTACAAGGGTAAGGGGGATGCAGGGAAAAGGGGAAACTAATGCGGGTTCAAGCTAAGAGAGCAAGTCATGAAAGTCCTGGAGAGGATTGTGGACGGCCTCATCAGACAGTTGATGTCAACGATTCCCAGTTTGGCTTTGTCCCAGGCAGAGAGGCACAACAGACGCTATCTTTGTAGGCAGGCAGCTGCAAGTGAAGTATCTAGCTGCCAACAAGAGACTACATGGCTTTTGTAGACCTGGAGAAGAATTTGACTGAGTGCCTCAAAAGGTCATCTGGTGGGCGCTGAGAAAACTTGATGTGGAGGAGTGGATTATATGACTGGTGCAGGGGATGTATGCCAATGAGCGGAGCCATGTCCGTGTTAGTGAGGGGTACAGAGAAGTGTTTGAAGTGAAGGTTGGTGTTCACCAATGCTCAGTACTCAGCATGCTACTCTTCATCATTGTGCTTGATGCCTTGTCTTGTAAGTTCCGCTCTGGGTTCCCCTGGGAAGACCTCAATGCAGATGACGTTGTTATCATCGCTGAATCACTTGAAGAATGTGACAGGAGGCTCTTGACTTGTGAAAGAAGCAATGGAGGAGAAAGGACTGAGAGTAAATGCTAAAAAGACAAAAGATCATGATCTGTGGTATGGGCCTGGATCCCCTGCAGAGTTCAGGCGAGTTTACATGAGCCGTCTGTTGCTCTAGAGTGGACAGCAACAGCATCTTCTGCAATGGCTGTAAGCACTGCGTGCTCAAGAAATGCAGTGGGCTCAAGCACTTGGCAAAGGATCCTGATTACAGATGCACACAGTGCCAGGAAACTGCATACCCCTTGGACGGGAGACAACATAGGGAAGTCCAAGTCGAAACTGACAAGCTGGAGGTGGAAGCTTCCTTTTGCTACCGAAGAGATATGCTCTCAGCAGCCAGTGGCTGTGAACTGTCAACCACAACATGTGAAAACTGCCTGGAAGAAGTTTAAGGAGCTGCTACCAGTTCTCTTTTCCCACTACCTCTCTTTCAGGACACGTGGTCGTGTGTACAGCTCCTGTGCGGTGGGCAATGCTCCATGGCAGTGAGACTTGGTGATTGACAAAGCCAGACCTCCAACATTTGCAGCACAGTGACAAGGCATTGATCAGATAGATCTGCAGTATCAAGCTACAAGACATTGTCACTACCAGATCTAATGAGCTACTTGCGCAGCTTGGCATTGAGGATCTGGACATCATGCTGAAGAAGAAAAGGCTCTTCTGGTATGGACATGTGGAACGCTCCAATGGTGCAGTCAAGAGAGCCTTTGACATACAGGTTCATGGAAAGTGTGGGCCTGGGAGACCCAAGATGACATGGAAGCAGCTGACAGAGAGGGATTGCAGAGAGTGGAAGCGCTCATGATAGACATACCTGGAGATCTGGTATGAGATGTGCCATGCATGCAGCAAGGCAGCTGCCTGGAAGGGGATGTGTATGTTGTCCCTGTACCTGCATGTTAATAAAAAATCTGATGATCCTATGATGATTTACTGAGTTCATCCAGTACCTGGTTTAGTTCTTGTAAAGAAGTCAAAAAAGCAATGTTGTGGAGGACATTGTGATTCAGAATCTTTACCATGTGCCAGTGATGTTGCTCATGATGATGATCATCATCAGGGCCCAGTTGTTCAAAGCTAACGACGTCGTTAGTTAACGATTCGTTAAAATTTACATCGAGTGATACGCAAATATGCTGAAATTTTTTGCTGAAAAAATGTGAGTAGCCAGTGCAAAAGCTACTCACATTTTTTCAGCAAAAAATATCAGAAAATTGTATATTGATTCCACTAAAACAGTTAACGAAATTAAGTTAATGAGCTCGTTAAGCTAACGACACTTTGAACAATGGGGCCCAGATTTTTTTATTAACGTGCAGGTACAGGGGGAACATCCACATCAGTGGGCCCCTTCCAGGTAGCTGGCTTGCTGCACCATGGTAGATGTCATACCAGGTATGTCTACCATGAGGGACTATAGCCAAGAGCTTCGATTCTCTGTTATCCTTCTCTGTCAGCTGCTGCCATGTCATCTTGGGCCTCTCAAGACCACGCTTTCCATCAACCTGAATGTCAAAGGCTGTCTAGATTGCACCATTGGAGCATTCCACATGTCTGTACCAGTGGAGCCTTCTCTTTCAGAATAAGGTCCAGATCCTCATTGTCAAGCCCTGCAAGTAGCTCATTGCATCTGGTGGTGACAATGTCTTTTGGCTTGACATTGCAAGTCTGTCTGATCATTGCTTTGTCATTTGGCTGCAGACGTGTGTCATTTGGCTGCAGACGTCGGAGGTTTGGCTTTGTCAATAGCCAAGTCTCACTGGCATGGAACATTGGGCTCCACTCACAAGAGCTGTACACATGGCCATGTGTCTTGGAAGAGAGGAGGCGGGTGGAGAGACCTGGTAGCAACTCCTTAAGCTTCTTCCAGGCAGTTTTCACATGTTGTGGTTGAAAGTTCACAGCCACCGGCTGCTGAGAACATGTCTCCTAGGTAGCACAAGGAAGCTACCACCTCCATCTTGTCAGATCTTACTTGGACCCCTCCAAGGGGCATGCAGTTCCCAGTCACCATGTGCACCTGTAATCAGGGTCCTTTGTCAAGGGCTTGAGCACACTGCATTTATTGTGTACCCAATGCTTGCTAGTTTCAGAAGATGCTGTTGCTGCCCACTCCAGTGCGACAGACAGCACATGGAAACTCGACCTGAACTCTGCTGGATGTCCAGGCCCATACCACAGAACATGATCTTTGTCTTTCCTGCTTTACTCTCAGTCCTTTCTCCTCCATTGCTTCTTTACAACTCAAGAGCCTACTAACACATTCCTCAAGCGATTCAGCGATGATGTTGTCTTATATAAATTTCAGATTTCTTTGTAATAACCTGCCTGGAATCATACAGTGGTATGCAAGGAGGTATACAGTTTGTTTGATCCAGAGTGAGGAGCCCTTTAACTCAGTCAGCAGAGCAGCTAGGATGCAAGGTAAATAATTTTTGCCAAAAAAAGGCAAAACGTAAGCTAGACATGTACTACCACATTTAACCTAAATATTAGGACAACTTTACAATTACCATACTTGTCCTGAAGTATCAACAAGTCTATTTTACCTTTCTGTCGAAAGAATGTGCACAATACTGGTTAATTGCTTGGAGAGCTAAGCCTGCCCAGTAAACATGTGGTTACCAGCCTCGGTGGCTCAGTTGGATGCGCCGACCAACTGGAGACCAGGAGGTCACGGGTTCAACCCCCGCCGAGGTCGGCAACATTCTTTCGTGGAGATTGATCATGAAATATTTTCTACGGTCATTCTCTCCCTTCCGCTGATTCAAGAAGGGCAGTTGTCAGTTTCTGGCGAAGGAATGTGCACAATACTGGTTAACCGCTTAGAGGACTAAGCCTGCCCAGTAAACGTGTGGTTAGGTAAACTGACCGGGCTCAACATGACGCCATTGGGTTGACTGGGCCATAAAACCTCAACACAAAATACCTAAACATGTGGTTAGGTAAACTGACCTCGCTCCTTCCGCTGATTTAAGAAGGGCAGTTGTCAGTTTCTGGTGAAAGAATGTGCACAATCTGGTTAACTGCTTAGAGGACTAAGCCTGCCCAGTAAAGGTGTGGTTAGGTAAACTGACTGCGCTCGACATGACCCCATTGGGTTGACCCGGGCCGTAAAACCTCAACACAAACAAACAAATAAATTCACATACTTCATGACAAACAGTGCAGATCCAGATCAGTTGGCTTCTGAAGAAGTTTTTTCTCCTCCATCGCTTCTTTACAACTCAAGAGCCTCCTGACACATTCCTCAAGCGATTCAGCGATGTTGTCTTATATAAATTTCAGATTTCTTTGTAATATCCTGCCTGGATCCATACAGTGGTATGCAAGGAGGTATACAGTTTGTTTGATCCAGAGTGAGGAGCCCTTTAACTCAGTCAGCAGAGCTGCTAGGATGCAAGGTAAATAATTTTTGCCAAGGCAAAACTTAAGCTAGACATGTCCTACCACATTTAACCTAAATATTAGGACACCTTTACAATTACCATACTTGTCCTGAAGTATCAACAAGTCTATTTTACCTTTCTGGTGAAAGAATGTGCACAATACTGGTTAATTGCTTAGAGAGCTAAGCCTGCCCAGTAAACGTGTGGTTAGGTAAACTGACCGCGCTCCCTTCCGCTGATTTAAGAAGGGCAGTTGTCAGTTTCTGGTGAAAGAATGTGCACAATACTGGTTAACCGCTTAGAGGACTAAGCCTGCCCAGTAAAGGAGTGGTTAGGTTAACTGACGGCGCTCGACATGACCCCATTGGGTTGACTGGGCCGTAAAACCTCAACACAAACTGTAGACAGCTGTGGGGAGTAGAAGAAATTTGAGGCATAGCTCTTGATAAGGCGCATTTTTCTACTTTTTCTATATTTTTCTTATTTCTCGATGAAACCATATATTGTGGGTACTCAATAGAAGCTTCTTGCCAAGTGGCTTCTAATGAGTACCAACAACATATGTTTTCGTTGAGAAATAAGAAAACTATTTACTTGATACTAAGAAAATGTCAGTAGTTTTCAGATGAGAGAAGTGTCTTATCTGTAACTATGGCTTAATTTCAGAGACATTTTTAGCCATGTTGAAAATCTATTTTGAACTTTTTTTATCCTGAACCAAAAGGCCAAATTACTTGAAACTTCATTGGAAGTATCAAGGTGGCTTGTAGATCCAAAGTAGCTAAAATAGTTCTGATTGGAAATACAAGCTGGCCGACATCTTGAAAATCTATATTGAACATTTGAACCAAAAGGCCAACTGACTCGAAACTTGTCTGGTAATCAGGTGAGCGATACAGGGCCATCTTGGCCCTTTTGTTCTATATGTTTTTGTTTGGCTGCAACATGGTTGTTGTCACACCTGTGTTAACATGGGCGACTTGGGTGTGCAAGTTTCCTTCCATTTGTTCTTGTTTGTTCGTCCGTCTGTGGGCTTATGTCCATCCTAGCATCCACCCTATTTAAGTCTACAAACTGTCAAACTTTACATCTGGTGTAGCTTTACTAATCTCCTTGAGCTAAACACAGATGACAGCTCACTCTCCTGGTGCTTGTTTTCACATTTTAGTATGCAGGTGCGACATAAATTTCAATGAAGTTCTAATCTATTGTTTATTTTATTTAATTAACCCTTCTCTTGCTGAACACAACATGCCCTGTCTTAGCAAACGGTATAGATCCAGATCTTTTGGCTTCTGAAGAAGCCAACTGATCTGGATCTGCACTGTTCGTCATTAAGTATGTGAATTTCTATCAAAAATCTGGATCAAGTAATCTGATTGGTTGGAAATTAGAAGTGGGCGTGGCATCTTAATTTATTCAGCATGACAAGGATTAAGCGTTTGCTTTAGTTCCCAGCATTTGTACATGTATAATGAAGGGTTTGTAGTGTATCTACACTAGAACTGTCATTCTTTATTTAGTGTTTGTATATAATGTACTTTAACCCTTGTCCTGCTGAATCCAGATATACCCTGCCAACTGATCTGGATCTGCACTGTTTGTCAGTAAGTATATGAATTTATAGCAACAATCTGGATCAAGTTATCTGATTGGCTGAAAATTAAAAGTGGGCATGGGAATTTAATTTATTCAGCAAGACAAAGGTTAAGCTTCTGATGTGTGCACGCAATGACGATTCAGATCAGCCTGTGCATCTGCACTGTCTTATGTTTTGTCATTGTCCGCATAAAAAACTTTGCATCCTTGGCCATCAAGAATGTGCCCAGTTAAGATTCTGACAGTGCAGGCTGATCTGAATCTTTACTGGGTGCATATGTCTGTCTGAAGGTATCTTTTCTGACATTTTGACATATAGTCATCACACCTGGAATAAAATGATTGCTGTATTTAACTGAAAGGCTCCATATTCCTCAAAAATAGACATTTTATTATCCAAGAAGGTTTTTGATACATTGATATATGGTATTAATACAATTATAAAATGTGACACTTGACAGCCTTAAGATTTTAGTCAGTCTCTTGTTCTTGAAATGAATTAATATTGCCAACATTAATTCAGAGCTACGATAAAATTCATTTCATTTTTGATCCAATTCAAAAAGGAGAGATAACTGAAATTTTACGGGCTGTCAGGTTCCACATTTAATGATCTTATAAATACTTATATCAGTTTATTAAACCTTTTATGGAGCCTTAAAGAATTCAGACACTTTATCTCCTTACCAAACTTGTGCTAAAGTTTGGACAAGCTAATTTTCTACCTGTTGATGTGTCTAAAATGCTGCTGGAGAAATAGCAAGCAGTACAGACCCTGATTAGATGCTTCATATTGTAGGGTCTCATCTTAGTCTGCACTGTTTGCTCAGACCTGTTTATTCTTATATACATCATATATACATCATAGCTCCAGATAAGAGGGGTTATCCACAGACTTGGCAAGGCACTTTTAATGAGTACCACAACATGTTTTTGTGGAGAAATAAGAAAAATGTCTATACTTTTCGGTTGATAAAAGTGCCCTATCTGGAGCTTTGATATAAAGGGTAAATAACATATGAACAGGTTTTCCATTTATTCTGGGCAATGTCCCATTTTTGAAAAAGAGGATAGCAAAGTTAAACAAAAGAATTACTAAAGCTGTATGGATCTGTTTTAGCTCTGCCTGACATATGTTATACTAGCATTTTGACCAAGATCATAATATATTTGTTTTTGCAGACATCAGCATGCAGCAGTATATGGTCACTGTTGATGGATTTCATGGTATTTAAAAGAATTGATCATGAGGTTCGAGGTTCAACACGCAAATTCATCTGGAGACAGAATTTAGCTTGTGATTGTACAACTCTCTGTTGCATAGAGCCTTTTATTATAATTCTTCTATTGTCTTGATATGACCGAAATGATATTCTGTATCGAGAGACAGAAAATACCAAATTATCATCATGGTATTAGGTGCATAGTGCAACAATACGGCTATTATGGTATATTGTGAGAACAGTAAATGCCCAGATCAGCCCATCTGATTAGGACCTCTACTACAGTATCCGATGTGCAGGCTAATCTAGAGACTCATTTCCTACATCGATTTAATTCAATTGGTTTGTGTTATTTAAATCTTTGCAATGGTGTTAACCCTTAAACTGCCAATCACAACAGTTGTTGTCTGCTTTGTCATCTGCTTGTGATTTTAAAAGTCATTTCTGCAAACAGTGCAGACCCAGATCAGATGGCTCCTTCCACACTGTTTGCCTGTATGCAAAAATAGGTTTGAAAAGTTTGCAAGAATATTCAGCAGACAACATAAACAGACAACATTTTCAGATGCAGGTTTTCTTGGCATTTTAAGGGTTAAAACCTCTGCATGTTTGGTTAAATTTTCAGCAGATGACTTGAAAGAGGACTTGAAAGAAAATATCTCAAGACTTAAATCTTATGTTTTTTTTTTTTCTTCAGAAAATAGAATTTGACATTTTATGCAAAGTGTCTCCAATGGAAGCAATTTGCATGAAATATCAATTCTGTTTTCTGGGAAAAATAAGAAAAACAAAGTTTTCGATTGTTGTGAAGTTATCATCTTGGCCCTCAGCATTTAGAAAATAGAGCTAACATTGATCAACCCGGTGCTGGTATAATGTGACTGTGTGGAATATCTTGATGTGTCTGGGGTGTGATATTTCACTGAGACAGCACTCTAAATTAGCATTAAGCCCCTTACCACACCCAGACTGTACATAGCTACAGATAAGAGGGGGTATCCACATAATATTTTCTTATTTCTCCATGAAAACATATGTTGTGGGTGCTCAGTAGAAGCACCTCACCATGTTTTCGTGGAGAAATAAGAAAGATATCAGCATTTTTCAGATGAAAACAGCGCCTTATCTGTTGCTATGAGACACCATCGCAGTATGGCTGAAAGTGATGTAAAATCTAAACAAAACAAATATGGTAAGCCAGAGCAAAACAGTGTAGACCCAGATAGGCAGAAAACCGTATCTATTAGTTTGCTAATCTTTTAATTTTTAAATGTATCAACAAGTAGTAAAATGGACATGTTCAAATTATGAAACAAGTATAGTATGAACTTAATATATAAGAATATTTATTCAAGATTCCTGTATTGTATTGTGACTAGTAAAGGTTCTGGTCGGATTCATACATGCCATATCTCACACTGAGATAAAATCTCACGGAGTTTGGCCAGTCTGGAGGGCAGTTCTCGTAAAAAATTCAAATCACAGAATTTTCAGGCCATTTTTGCAACAGACTTTTATGAAGAAATAAACATTAATCACACACTGTTGTGATTTTCACATGAAAATAAAGACTTTAGACTATATTGGGGGAGCTCTAAAGTGATGTTTAAGTAAATCTCACAGAATTTTGTCAAATCTCCCTTAAAACTTTGCCTTATCTCACAGATTTAAGTCCACAGCTTATGGCATGTATGCAGATTGTCCAGTGTTGTCGGATTTTTTCATGTGATGGTTACAAATGGTTTGAGCAGTGTCATGAGAAAAGTGCCTTCCGGGTGTATGGGAATGGTAAAGAGGTCTAGGGCCTCGGAGGCTCAGTTGGATGCGCCGTCCGACTGGAGACCAGGAGGACGCGGGTTCAACCCCCCGCCGAGGTCGGCAACATTCTTTCATGGAGATTGATCATGAAATGTTTTCTACGGTCATTCTCTCCCTTCCACTGATTCAAGAAGGGCAGTTGTCAGTTTCTGGCGAAAGAATGTACACAATACTGGTTAACTGCCTAGAGGACTAAGCCTGCCCAGTAAAAACTGACCACGCTTGAAATGACCCCATTGGATTGACTGGGCCATAAAACCTCAACACAAACAAACAAATACAGAGATCTAGATAGTCTAAGGAAGCATTATAAGCTGATCAAAGACAGATATACTTGTATTTTACAGAACCTAATAATTCTGTAAGCAGATATTAACCCATTGTAGTTGGGAGACCCATAAGAGGGTAATTGGTAAACAGTGCAGACCCAGCTCAGACACCAGAATGTGGCATCTGATCAGGATCTCCACTGTTTGCAAATAGTTTAGCCATTTTTCTCTAGGAATATGTAAATCTCATAGCCGGGTGTACCTAAAATTGAAATTGGACTCCTCCAATATATAGTGTGGGAGAGTCTATTCCGTATACAATGGGTTAATGCTGTCTGCATAGGCTCAAAGGCACCTTCACAGATGTAAAAGTGATCCCTGGCGAGGAAGTAGCCCTGCAACATCAGCTTCTTGTATGCAATATGAGGATTGATGTGCCACCAAAATCCAAGCGCAGGTTCATCCCTCGTCTTAAAGTTTGGAAGCTTAAAGACCATCATGAGCAATTATTTCCAGGAGGTCTTCAACTTGCATGTAAGTGCGTGTGCAGGTGTAGCTGATGCTACCACTGAGGATATCTGGAACAACATCAAGAATGGACTGCTCAAGACAACTGAGGTGTGTGGCACAACTCGGCCCAATCATTGGCATCTTGAAACCTGATGGTGGAATCAGCATGTGGAAAAGGCCATTGTTGCCAAGGGGAAAGATTTCAAGGCCTGGAAGACTGGTAAAGGCACTAGGGCATCATACAAAGCAGCCAAATGCATTTCCAGACATTCATTGCACCATGCTTGTCAAGAAGCCAACAAGAAGGCCTACGAGAATATTGATCTGAAGTTTTCAGGAGTCTACCGCCCTACTAACTATTTTACTGGAGACAACACTGATGTTGTTGGTGGCATATCGGTGAAGAATGATGCAAGGGAGATGTCAATGAGCGAAGGCTCAAAGTAGAATGCCTGATTTGAGCACTACTGAAAGCTTCTCAATGTTGAGTTTGACTGGGACCCAGACTACCTGTCTGATGAAACACCAGTGGAAGGTCCGCTTATCCCAATCACCAGTGATATGGTTTTAAGAAAGCTATCTCTCAGATGAAGAGGAGAAAGCACATGGCCCATCAGGCATAATGGTGGAGATAATACGAGCAGCCGGTGACATGGGTGCCTCCGTGATCTGTGACCACGCAGCTGCAATCATTTGCGATGGCAGGTTACTCTCTGACTGGGAGCAGTTTCATTGTTTGCCTCTACAAGGGTAAGGGGGATGCATGGAAAAGGGGAAACTAACCTGGTCTAAAGCTGACAAAGCAGGTCATGAAAGACCAGGAGAGGATTGTGGACTTCCTCATTAGACAGTTGGCGTCAATCGACGATTCCCAGTTTGGCTTTGTCCCAGGCAGAGGAACAACAGATGCAGTCTTTGTAGTCAGGCAGCTGCGAGAGTATCAAGCTGCCAACAAGAGACTACATGGCTTTTGTAGACCTGGAGAAGGTGGAGTGGCTCAAAAGGTCATCAGGTGGGTGCTGAGAAAACTTGGTTTGGATTGTGCGACTGGTGCAGGGGATGTATGCCAATGAGCGGAGCCATGTCCGTGTTTGTGACTGTTGCAGTGAAGAATTTGAAGTGAAGGTTGGTGTTCACCAAGACTCTGTACTCAGCCTGCTGCTCTTCATCATTGGTTTTGAAGCCTTGCCATGCGAGTTCTGTTCTGGGGTCCCCTGGCAGGACCTTTATACCAATGACCTTGTTATCATCCCTGAATTGCTCTAGGAATGTGTCAGGAGGCTCTTGACTTGGAAAGGAGCAATGGAGGAGGAGAAAGGACTGAGTAAATGCAGGAAAGACAAAGATCATGATCTGTGGTACGGGCCTGGACCTCCTGCAGAGTTCAGATGTGTTTCATGTGCTGTCTGTCACACTGGAGTGGGCAGCAACAGAATCTTCTGCAATGGCTGCAAGCACTGGGTGCACAAGAAATGCAGTGGGATCAAGTGCTTGGCAAAGGACCCTGATTACAGTTGTACACAGCGCCAGGGAACTGCACATGGCTTGGACGGAAGACCACAGAGGGAAGTCCAAGTCAAACCTCTCGAGCTGGAGGTGTTAGCTGCTTCTTGCTAATTAGGAGACATGGTCTCAGCAGCCGATGGCTGTGAACTTTCAACTACAACACGTTTGAAAACCGCCTTGAAGAAGTTCAAGGAGTTGCTACCGGTTCTCTCTACCCACCACTTCTCTTTCAAGACACGTGGCCATGTGTACAGGTGTTGTGTGTAGAGCGCAATGCTCCATGCCAGTAAGGCTTGGCCATTGACAAAGTCAAACCTCCAATGTCTGCAGCGAATTGACGGGGCAATGATCAGACAGATCTGCAATGTCAAGCCGCAAGACGTTGTCACTACCAGGTCCATTGAGCTACTTATGCGGGTTTGCATTGAGTATCTGGACCTCATTCAGAAGGAGAAAAGGCTCCGCTGGTATGGACATGTGGAACACTCCAATGGTGCAGTCAAGACAGCCTTTGACATACAGGTTGATGGAAAGCATGGGCCTGGGAGGCCCAAGATGACATGGAAGCAGATGACAGGAATTGCAGAGAGTGGAAGCTCTCATGATAGACATAACTGGAGATCTTGTATGAGATCTGCCTTGCGCCCATCAAGCCAGCTACCTGGAAGGAGATGTGGATGTTGCCCCTGAACCTTCATGTTAATCAAACATCTGATGATCCAATGGTAATGCATTGAGTTCATCCAGTACCTGTTTAGTTATTGTAAAGATGGTAGAAAAGCAATGATGTGGAGGACATTGTGATTCAACATCTTTACAATGTACCAGTGATGTTGCTCATCATCATCATCATCATCAGGATCATCAGATTTTTGATTAACATGCAGGTACAGGGGCAACATCCACATCAGTGGGACCCTTTCTAGGTAGCTGGCTTGCTGCATACATGGTAGATGTCATACAAGATCTCCAGGTATGTCTGTCATGAGGGTCAATAGCCCAGGGCTTCCACTCTCTGCAGTCCCCCTCTGTCAGCTGCTGCCATGCCATCTCCGGCCTCTCAAGCCCAAGCTTTCATCAACCTGTATGTCAAGTGCCGTCTTGACTGCACTACTGGAGTGTTTCATATGTACCAGCTGAGCCTGACTTTTAGAATGAGGTCCAGATCCTCAATGCCAAGCCGCACAGGTAGCTCATTGGATCTGGTGGTGACAATGTCTTGGAGCTTGACATTGCAGGTCTGTCTGATCATTGCCCTGTCATTTCGCTGCAGATGTTGGAGGTTTGGCTTTGTCAGTGGCCAAGTTTCATTGGCATGGAGCATTGCACTCTGCACACAATAGCTGTACTTGAAAGAGAGGTGGGAAGAGGGAACTGGTAGCAGCTTCTTGAACTTCTTCCAGGCAGTTTTCACACCTGTTGTGATTGAAAGTTCACAGCCGTCCGCTGCTGAGAGCATGTCTCCTAGGTAGCAAGAGGAAGCTACCACCTTCAGCTTGATAGGTTCGACTTGAACTTCCCTCAATTGTCTGCTGTCCAAGCCACGTGCAGTTCCCTGGCACTGTGTACAACTGTAATCAGGGTCCTTTGCCAAGCACTTGAGCCCTCTGCATTTCTTGTGCACTCAGTGCTTGCAACTGTTTCAGAAGATGCTGTTGCTGCCCACTCCAGTGCGACAGACTGCGCATGGAAACTCGCCTGAACTCTGCAGGGGTCCAGGCCTGTAACACAGATCATGATCTTTGTCTTTCATGCATTTACTCAGTCCTTTCTCCTCCATTGCCTCTTTCCAAGGCAAGAGCCTCCCGACACGTTCCTCAAACGATTCAGCAATGATACCAAGATCATCGGCAAAGAGGTCTTCCCAGGGGAACCCAGAGTGGAACTCGCGTGACAAGGCTTCAAGCACAACAATGAAGAGCAGCAGGCTGAGTACCCAGCCTTGATGAACACTGACCTTCACTTTAAACTCTTCACTTTACTCCTCACCAACACGGACATGGGTCTGCACATTGGCATACATCCCCTGCACCACTCTCACAATCCACTCCTCCACACCAAGTTTTCTCAGCGCCCACCAGATGACCTTTTGAGTTACTCCATCAGACGCCTTCTCCAGGTTTACAAAAGCCATGTAGAGTCTCTTGTTGGCAGCTAGATACTTCTCTTGCAGCTGCTTTTGTACAAAGATTGCAAACTGGAAATCATCGATTGACACCAACTGTCTGAGGTGGTCCGCAATCCTATCCAGGACTTCCATGACCTGCTTTGTCAGCTTTGGACCACATTAGTTTCCCCTTTTCCATGCATCTGTTGTGCCTCTGCCTGGGACAAAGCCAAACTGGGAATCGACGATTGACACCAACTGTCTGATGAGGCAGTCCACAATCCTCTCCAGGACTTTCATGACCTGCTTTGTCAGCTTTAGACCAGGTTAGTTTCCCCTTTTCCATGCATCCTCCTTACCTTTGTAGAGGCAGAAGTGAAATTCTGCTTCATGTAAGAGAGTACCTTGCCATTGCAATTGATTGCAGCTGCAAGGTCACAGAGCTTACAGGCGCCCTTGTTATCGGCTGCTTGTATCATCTCCACCACTATGCCTGATAGGTCCAATGCCTTTCTCATCTTCATCTGAGAGATAGCTTTCTTAAAACCATATCACTGATGATTGGGATAGGCGGGCCTTCCACTGGTGGCTCATCAGACAAGTAGTCTGGGTCTCAGTCGAACTCAACATTGAGAAACCTTTGGTAGTGCTCTAACCAGGCCTTCTGCTTTGAGTCTTTGCTCATTGACATCTCCACTGCATCATTCTTCACCGATATGCCTCCAACAACAACAGTGTTCTCTCCTCTAAACTGGTAACAAGGTGGCAGACTTCTGAAGACTTGGGATCAATATTCTTCTAGGCCTTCTTGTTGGCTTCTTAACGAAAATGGTGCATTGCAATGTCTGGCAATGCATTTGGCTGCATCTTATGATGCCCTTGTGCCTTTACCAGTCTTCCAGGCCTTGAAAGCTTTCCCCTTGTTAGCAATAGCCTTTCCCACATGCTCACTCCACCACCAGGTTTTAAGGTGCCAATGATTGGGTCAAGTTGTGCCATACAGCTCAGTTGTCTTGACAGTCCAGTCTTGGATGTTGTTACAGATATCCTCAGTGGCAGCATCAGCTACACCTGCAGATGCACTCACATGTGAGTTGAAGACCTCGAAATAATTTCTTGTGAGGAACTTTAAGCTTCCAAACTTTAAGGCGAGGGGTGAACTTGGGCTTGGATTTTGGTGGCATATCAGTCCTCATGTCGCGTACAAGAAGCAGATGTTGCAGGGTTACTTCCTTGCCAGGGATCACTTTTACATCTGTGACTGTAAGTTTGCCCATGGTCCTACGGAAAAAGATGCATAGTCCTATGGAAAAGGATGAGGTCTATCTGCATGGCTACATTTCCTGACTTCACAGACTCATTTCCTACATGGCACATCGGTTTAATTCAATTCGTTTTTGTTATTTAAATCTTTGCGATGGTGTTAACCCTTAAACTGCCAATCACAACAGTTGTCGTCTGCTTTGTCATCTGCTTGTGATTTTAAGTCATTTCTGCAAACAGTGCAGATCCAGATCAGATGGCTCCTTTAGGAGCAGTCTGATCTGGGTCCACACTGTTTGCCTGTATGCAAAAATAGGTTTGAAAAGTTTGCAAGAATATTCAGCAGACAACATAAAAAGACAACATTTTCAGGTGCAGGTTTTCTTGGCGTTTTAAGGGTTAAAACCTCTGCATGTTTGGTTAATTTTATGAGATGACTTGAAAGAAAATATCCTAAATCTTATTTTTTTTTCTTCAGAAAACAGAATTTGTTTTATGAGATGACTTGAAAGAAAATATCTTAAATCTTATTTTTTTTTCTTCAGAAAACAGAATTTGTCAATTTATGCAAAGTGTCTCCAATGGAAGCAGTTTGCATGAAATATCAATTCTGTTTTCTGGGAAAAATAAGAAAAACAAAGTTTTTGAATGTTGTGAAGTTATCATCTGCTGCATTAACCCAGAGAGTGGTAAAGGTCAGCACAAACAAACAAAAATGGTACTAGCTGCTTTTTCTCTTGGCCCTCAGCATTTAGAAAATAGAGCTAACATTGATCAACCCGGTGCTGGTATAATGTGACTGTGTGGAATATCTTGATGTGTCTGGGGTGTGATATTTCACTGAGACAGCATTCTAAATGTGCATAAAGCTCCTTTACCACACTCAGACACCATCGTGATATGACTGAAAGTGATGTAAAATCTAAACAAAACAAATATGGTAAGCCAGAGCAAAACAGTGTAGACCCAGATAGGCAGAAAACCGTGTCTATTAGTTTGCTACTCTTTTAATTTTTAGATGTATCAACAAGTAGTAAAATGGACTTGTTCAAATTATGAAACAAGTATAGTATGAACTTAATATATAAGAATATTTGTTCAAGATTCCTGTATTGTATTGTGACTAGTAAAGGCTCTGGTCAGATTCATACATGCTGTATCTCACACTGTGAGATAAAATCTCACAGAATTTGGCCCATCTGGAGGGCAGTTCCCATAAAAAATTCAAATCGCAGAATTTTCAGACCATTTTGCAACAGATTTTTATGAAGACATAAACATAAATCACACACACAAGCTTCTTACATGAAAATAAAGACTTGAGACTATATTGGGGAAGCTCTAAATTGATTTTAAAGTAAATCTCATAGAATTTTGTCAAATCTCCCTTAAAACTTTGCCTTATCTCACAGATTTAAGTCCACAGCTTATGGCATGTATGCAGATTGTCCAGTGTTGTCGGATTTTTTCATGTGATGGTTACAAATGGTTTGAGCTGTGTCATGAGAAAAGTGCCTTCATGTCCGGCCTCGGTGGCTCTGTTGGATGCGCCGTCCGACTGGAGACCAGGAGATAGCGGGTTCAACCCCCACTGAGGTCGGCAACATTCTTTCGTGGAGATTGATCATGAAATATTTTCTATGGTCATTCTCTCCCTTCTACTGATTCAAGAAGGGCAGTTGTCAGTTTCTGGCGAAAGAATGTGCACAATACTGGTTAACCGCTTAGAGGACTAAGCCTGCCCAGTAAACGTGTGGTTAGGTAAGCTGACTGCGCTCGACTTGACCCTATTGGGTTGACTGGGTCGTAAAACCTCAACACAAACAAACAAAGAGATCTAGTTAGTCTAAGGAAGCTATATAAGCTGATCAAAGACAGATATACTTGTATTTTACAGAACCTAATAATTCTGTAAACAGATACTAACCCATTATAGTTGGGAGACCCGTAAGAGGGTAATTGGCAAACAGTGGAGACCCAGATCAGACTCAACTGAATGCGGCATCTGATCAGGGTCTCCACTGTTTGCAAATAGTTTAGCCATTTTTCTCTAGGAATATGTAAATCTCATAGCCGGATGTACCTAAAATTGAAATTGGACTCCTCCAATATATAGTGTGGGAGAGTCTATTCTGTATAGAATGGGTTAATGCTGTCTGCATAGGCCCAAAGGCATCTTCATCATGGTGTGACTCAATTGTGTGCATGCGTATTTGTCAAACATGAGATCATGAGAAGAATATAAAAACCTACTTTGACCATGTCTAGTAACCGAGAAAATGCATTGTAGGCAAGAGATTTTCTATTTGTATATCTAATTTTGCAAAATATTGCCTATTATATGGCATGGGAGTTTTTAACTCTTAAAAGTGCTAATTACAGCTGCAGTGGATGACATTTTGATTTTTTTTTTTTTTTTTTTTGTATTTTACTGAGAAAATAAGACTTGATATTTCATGTGAATCACCACTGGGCAGTGCATTGACATCAAATGACAAGTCTTATTTTTTTTGAAAAATGATAAAAAAGAATCCGAATACTGTCTGATACAATATATTTTGCTTAATGCTTTAAAGGGTTAAAATGTCCCTCTCTCACCATAAAGGCTTTGTTCACACGAGGAAAGATTCCACACAAATAGGTTTTGACATTTCATGCAGGTTGTCTTCAAAAGAGACAATTTGCATGAAATGTCAAAGAATATTTTCTGGGAAAAAATAAGAAAAATTTCTGAATGTTGCTGCTGAAAATTGGACCCAGCATGCTGAGTATTAAGGGAGATAAATCAGTAACATTTCAGTACATGCAATTTTTAGTAACATTTCAGTACATGTCCTTAAAATATTTTTAGCGACAACATTCAGTCTTAATTACTTATCATATTTATTGAAAAAAAAATGACAAGTCAATTTGACAGGATGGTAAACTGATTAAAAAGATGCTGGTTAAACAGTGCAGGCTCTGATTAGACTGCTTTTTTATAGGTCCACCCGTATTGCAAACACTGTAGATTTTATTCAGACTGCTCCTTTAAAGGTCTACAAAGATTGCTTAGGCATGTCTGTCCACTCTGTAGGACACCTGATATTATGTCCCCCACCTATGTGGTGGGGGCAGGGTGGGGACATATTGTTTTTGGTGCAGATCCTGTTGGCGTCTGCATGACACTTTGTTTGCACAATATCTTGTGACCCATTGGTTGGATTCTTCCCACATTTTCATGAATAATATGAGCCGGCCTCGGTGGCTCAGTTGGATGCGCCGTCCGACTGGAGACCAGGAGGTCGCGGGTTCAACCCCCGCCGAGGTCAGCAACATTCTTTCGTGGAGATTGATCATGAAATATTTTCTACGGTCATTCTGCCCCTTCCGCTGATTCAAGAAGGGCAGTTGTCAGTTTCTGGCAAAAGAATGTGCACAATACTGGTTAACCGCTTAGAGGACTAAGCCTGCCCAGTAAACGTGTGGTTAGGTAAACTGACCGCGCTTGACATGACCCCATTGGGTTGACTGGGCCGTAAAACCTCAACACAAACAATCATGAATAATATAATTAGGGCAACAAAGAACTGATAAAATTTTGGTGACCTTGATCTAATTTTCTGTCAGAGTAGTAGAAAACCGATAATTCTTGGTGGGAAGACCTATGTTTTCTCTGAAAACACTGTTACTCGTTTTAACCTTTAGCACTCTCTGGGCAAAACACAGTAGTTGACGATATTGTTTCTTATTGTCGATGCAAATAGGGTTGGACATTTCACATAGCAACAGATAAGGCATTTTTTCATCTGAAAAATGCTGATATCTTTCTTAATTCTCCACGAAAACATATCTTGTGGGTACTCATTAGAAGCGCCTCAGCGAGGCACTTCTAATGAGTACCCACAACATATGTTTTCGTGGAGAAATAAGAAAAATATTATGTGGATACCCCTTCTTATCTGTAGCTATGCATTTAATGCAGATTGTCTCCTACTTGGCTGAAAAAATATTTCAGATTGTAAGTTTTACCCCACATGCTAAGTGTAATGTCCAATATAAAACAGTGTTCATCCTGATCAGTGTCCCATCTCTGGTGTCAGGTCAGGGTCTCTGCTTATAATTTAAAACAATTTGTAATAATTGGCAGTATCAATTTTCTAAAAGCAACAAAACAAAACTATATCAGTTTATTGTTGTCTGCTGGTTTTGCTGATTGTGTTCGAGAGTGCTAAAGTTTAATTAGTGAATCATTTGCATAATGTTTTCTGTATGTTTTTTACTCTTTGTTCTTTTCTAGCAATTTGTTAATAACCATGTCTTAACTCTTGTCATATTGAATAAATTAAGATGCCATGCCCTCTTCTGTCAGTCAATCAAATTACTTGCTCCAGATTGTTTATATCAATTTACATTCTAACTTACATACTAAATGATGAACAGTGCAAATCCAGATCAGCTGGCTTCTTCAGAAGCCAACTGATCAGGATCTACTCTGTTTGCATAGGCTGGGCATATCTTTGTTCAGCAGGGCCATAATTAACCCTGGTCCTGCTGAACCCAGATATCCTGACTTTGCAAACAGTGTAGATCCAGATCAATTGGCTTAAGAAGCAAGCTGATCTGGATCTGCACTGTTTGCCATTTAAGTATGTGAATTAATAGCAACAATCTGTATAAAGTAGTCTGATTGGCTGAAAATTAGAAGTGGGTATGGCATCATAATTTATTCAGCAGGACAAGGGGAGAAAATAGCTATAAGAAATTGTTTTTTTAAACTTAATGTCACATTAAAAATAGTTTACATATATTCATTTGTTTGTTTTTATTATGTTATCATTAAGCAGGAATTAGTACTCATATCTCCAGCTACTTTTTTTTTCTGTTTTGTCTATTTCTGCATGAACACATGTATTGTGGAGAAAAAGAAAAACAAGCACTGTTATCTGGCTGGAGCTATGTGAACATGATGCATTTTCTGGCGAAAGAATGTGCACAGTACTGGTTAACCGCTTAGAGGACTAAGCCTGCCCAGTAAACGTGTGGTTAGGTAAACTGACCGCGCTCGACATGACCCCATTGGGTTGACTGGGCCGTAAAACCTCAACACAAACAAAGCAACATGGACAACTAGATAAAGACAGTAATGTAGGTCATCATGGCTAGAGATAATGCACTTTTTCAGCCAGAAAGTACGGATATTTTTTCTCATTTCTCCACAAAAAAATCGTATTGTGGTACTTATTAGTAGCATCTTGCCAAGGCACTTCTAATGAGTACCCACAACATATATTTTCATGGAGAAGTAAGAAAAATATTGCTGAGGTGCTTCTGATGAGTAGCCACATGTTTTTGTCGAGAAATAAGAAAAAAACCCTCTTATCTGGAGCTAAGGATCAGTTTTTAGTGGTTACCATATTTTTAACCCTAAATACAGTAGAACCTCAACAGCTCAAACACCGATGGCTCATTTACCATGGCTAATTCGAACTCGTTTTTGAGTCCCTGCAAAGTTCTTCCGATAGCAACAAAATAAAAGAAAAAGTAGGATTTTTTTTTTTATTTCATCATGAAATTGTATGTTGTGTGTACTCAGAATTGCCTTGATGAGGCAATTCTAATGAGTACACACAACATACCATTATTGTATAGAAGATCAAAAAGACTTCCCTAAATTATCACCATTTGCTTCCTGACATGGCGCCATGATTAACCCTCGGTGGTTCGAACTACCCATTTCTCGAATAAATTTCCATGGTCCCAAAGATGTTCGAACAACTGAGGTTTTACTGTATAGACAACACATTATCATACTTGTCCTAAGTTTGAACAAGTCCTTTTGATTGCCTCTTAATATGTCTACAAACTGCTGGATACGTAGCAAAATATACTCAACAAAATAATTTAAGGGCCATATATTGCAAATTTCAATATATACAAACTGGCCGGGTGTATGGGCAAAACCACAGAAGATAGCAAAATATCGTTGAATGTTTCTTTAAAGGGAAGCCCTAAAGGAGTGTTTCCAACTAAAAAGTTTGAAATAAAAATTTTCCTTTTAAAATTTGCACAAAACACTACTTTTTATCCAAAAATTAAAAATTTGCATTTTCGCGTCAAAAGTGATGTCTGTGCTCCCAACTGTGAAGAACTCGTAGAGAAAGCCTTACTTGTTATCAAGAAATGCACATTTTGCTAGAGGTACCCTCTACAGATTATTCGTTGTCTTTGGGGAACCTTCGAGGCATTTTTAGCCTCTCAAAGGGTTGGTCTCTCTTTCTGGCCATATCCGTGTGTCTTATACTTGAATGAAGGTTGAGTTTGCATGACTTTGTGTGTGACAGAGTATTGTTTACATTAAACAAAGAATTTTTCCGGTATTGTGAAAAACCTTCATTTTTGGGAAAAAAAATTTTTTTTTTTTTTTTTTTTTTTTTTTTTTATGAAATTCCCGTTTTTCTTAGAATCTTTTGGTCTGGCGTTGTTGGTGCCATTGACACTTTTGTAGCTGAACATGTTGCGAAATAATTGTAAAACTTGAGGGTCACATTTTAGTGATAATCAAAGGGGAAATGAAGCTGGTGGTCCTTAAATTATTTTGTGGAGTATATGTCAAGACACTGCTGAATAAGTAGTAAACAGATCTGGCTAACATGTTTTTTGGTCACCTGAGCTATGCTAAGGATGAGCTATAGTGATCACTTGCCGTCCTTCCTCCGTCCACACCTTTGAACGACCTCTAAAACCCCAGGGCCAATTTTTATCCCACCTGCTTTAGCATGGACAACTTAGGCATGCAAGTTTACGCCGTTTGTCTTTCCGTCAACATGTGTCTTGTGAGCACAACTCCTCCTACTGTTTTGTACCGATCATTTTGAAACTTTGCATATGTTTTTTACATGGTATGAAGATGTGCATGTGGTTTGGATATAATTGTTAGATTATTTTTTGTCACTTTTTCCACATTGTGAACTTAGTCATTTTTTCACCTCAATATATAGACAACGGGTACCTGTTGTGAGCGCAACTCCTCTTAGTTTTATACTGATTGTTTTGAAACTTTGCATGTGTTTTCTTCACAATATGAAGATGTGCATGTGATTTGGGTATAATTGTTAGAACATTTTTTATCACTTTTTCCACATTGTGAACTTAGTCATTTTTCATAGACATTTTCCATAGACAGGGGGTACCTCTTGTGAGCACAACTCCTCTTACAGCTTTGTACCGATTGTTTTGAAACTTTGCATATCTTTTCTTCATGGTATGAGGATGTGCATGTGGTTTGGATATAATTGTTAGAACATTTTTTGTCACTTTTTCCACATTGTGAACTTCGTCATTTTTCACCCTATATATATAAACAGTTGGTACCTCTTATGAGCGAAACTCCTATTACAGTTTTGTACCAATTATTATGAAACTGCATACGTTTTCTTCATGGTATGAGGATGTGCATGTGGTTTGGATGTAATTGTTAAATTATTATTTTTTTTACTTTTTTCCACATTGTGATTTTTCACCCTCAGTATAGACGGGGGCTACCTCGTGAGCACAATTCCTCATACAATTTTATACTAATCATTTTGCAACTTTGCACATGTTTTCTCCATAGTCTGAAGATGTGCATGTGCTTTTCATATAGTCCTTGCCATATTTTTTGTCACTTTTTTGTACTTTTTGACCTTGTCATTTTCTGACCTCAGATGTACAGACACAGGGTACCTTGTGATTGCAACTTTTCATACAATTTTAAACCGGTCTTTTTGAAACTGCACATGTTTTCTCCCATGTCTGCAGAAGTGCACATGGTTTGGATATGATTTTTTAATTTATTTTTGTCACTTTTTCCACTTTAACTTTGTCATTTTCTGAACCTCAGATTGTATGAAAGTGTACAGACTTTGGGTACTTTTTGAGCCCAATTTCTCATGCATCATATGAGAAAATTCATATGCTTTTGAATGAAATTCCTATATTCATATAATCCTTGTCTTTAATTCTTGTCACTTTTCTAACTAAGCACTGCTAAGAATGAAATAAATCTATTTAATAACCACGTCCTGTGACTTTTACCCCAGCAGGTGTGACGCCGCCTTCCATGGAATTCTGGTTTTCAAACTTTATGTGGAGCCTTCTGTTAAAGGGGGATTGAAAATGTGTTTAAATGGTCATGGTTCATTAGTCAAGATGGCTGCCATGCCCTTATATGGTAAGAACACTTAAAATCATCTTCTCCAGAACCGAGAAAGCTTTGAGCCTGAATCTTGGTATATAGCATCAGGGAATCGTGGTCTACCAAGTATGTTCAATTGATGGTTGTAGGTTGACCTGTGACCTTTCTTACAGCAAGGCCAAATTTGTGAACCCATGCATTTGTACGATGAAAATGTTGAAAAGTCATTTTCTCAAAATGTATGAAAGACTTGTTGCTGAAACTTAAAATGTATGATTAAAGTAGTAAAACTTTGTAGTTGCAGTCAAAATTTGCTCCCGCGGGGGTTATCTGCTCTGTCCTTAGGCTATATGCATGTATGAAATTGTGAATTTTTAAATGTCTTCTCTGAAACCGCTTGAGCAAGTTTCACCAGATTTCACATTGGGCCTTCTGTCAAAAGGGTATCAGCACTGTTCATATGGTTCCACATCATTGAACAAGATGGCTGCCATGCCCATTATGGTAAAAAGACTTAATATTTTCTTCTCCAGAACCAAGAAAGCTTTGAGGCTGACTCTTGGTATATAGCACTGGGGACACAAGGTCTACCAAGTTTGTCCACAAAATAGGAATTTGGACAAAGTGAGAATATATATCATTGTACATGTATTTGTAATTAGTTTTTCTTATGGCAGTAAATCATACTTTTGTAAATTTCTTTCGCATTTGAAAATACAATAAAAGGATTAGATCAGATTTTTCCTTTTGATGTATTTCCATTCTGCATCTTTTTTTTTTTTGTTGTTAAAAATGAGAGTTGTCGACCAGTCCACAATTGTGAAATGGAAGACAAATCTGTGTCATCTTGAACCATGTTTCCAATCAGGGCATTTGGAAATCTTCAAAGCTTACTTTTCCGCTTAGTGCCATTAGAAGGTTCTGATTTATGATTGTAGCTCTTCCTGTGCATCTTCTTTGTGTGATTACCAATCAAAACGCATATACGCATTCAACATCATGCAGTCAGCATTATGTTAACACACCTATGCAAATTATTATTATGTCTGCTCAAAACATAATTAGAACTACCTCATTGTCAAAGCATTTCTAAGATTATCTTGAAACTATAACAAGCATAGATTGTGGGTACTCATGGAGGCGGTTTATTACGTTTGCCCACAAACTATGTTTTAGAGGAGAAAAAAGAAATAATGTTTATCCCTGTCAACCAAATTTTTCTCTACATGAAGCAGGGTTTACCGGGGTCTTCATTGAATGGACTTAACTTGATGAACAAAGAAAGAATGAAATAAGGAAAGAAAATTAACAGAAAGGAAGAAAGGAAGGATATACAGCAAATAGAAATTGGATTCTACAAGTATATAGTGTGTGGGTGGGAGGAGTGGGGGTGGGGACGGGGTTTATTCAGTCTAAAATTGTTAAAATTTATTTTTTATCGTCGTCTATTTGCTGGCCTTGGTGGCTTGGATGCACATCCGGCTGGTGATCAGGAGGTTGCGGGTTCAAACCCTGCTGGGTCCGCAACATTCTTTTGTGGAGATTTGATCATGAAATATTTACTACGGTCATTCTCTCCCTTCCGCTGATTCATGGAGGGCAGTTGTCAGTTTCTGGCGAAAGAATGTGCACATTACTGGTTAACCGCTTAGAGGACTTAGCCTGCCCAATAAATGTGTGGCTAGGTAAACTGACCACACTCGACATGACCCCATTGGGTTGACTGGGCCATAAAACCTCAAAACAAACACAAACAAAATCATCATCTATTCATGCAGATAAGGTTTATACGAGGGTCCTGCAAAAAGTTTTGTCACAGGGTTCGGATTACTTCAGTGCTATGTTTTATCAAACATATTTTTATTACAAACCTTCCAAGTATTTCCCCTTTACTGAAACATATTTTTGTAACCTTTTTACCCAGTCGCGAAAAGCAGATAAGTCTTCTTTTGGTATCTGTTGGAGATGCTGATAAATAGTGTTGCCAAGAGAATTTCTAGATGTATACTTTTTTCCAGAAAGCATTTTCTAAAGCCTTGGAAATAAAATGAAGTCACAGGGATTCAGGTCAGGTGAATAAGGTGGATGGTTTAAAACTTTCACCTTTTCAGATGCCAAATAAGACCCAACAACCTCACAATTATGAGAGGAGGCATTGCCATGTTAAAGGTGGATTCCTGACCATCCTTTGCTTGGTCGTTTCTTATTGTAAAACTCTTTCACTTTCTTCAGTACAGAATTCTTGTAGAATTGGCCAGTGACTGTATGACCAGATGGACAAGGCACTTGAACGTCTGGCCCACTTGAATTAAAGAAAATTGCGTACAACATATTTTTCTGACTTTAATGGTTCTTTTGGCAATATATGGGCATTTTTGATCTTTTCTTTTCCATTGCTTATTATCAAATAATAATAATAATAATAATAATAGACTTTATTTCAATAGGGTGACACATTTAGCAACAACTAATCTTGCATGAGGCCCTCACTTACTACAGATATGTACATATACAGAAATTCACAAGGACATGCATTTAAACCTTAAACTACTAAAAAAAAACAAGAAAAAAAAAACAAAAAAACTTGTACCAGTCTTTCATACGTGATCTTACATACCACAAACATTTGACAAACAAATGTAATTGAGAGAAAAAAGATATACATGTACCAATTCTTACATACACCATCTCTCACACTGTAAACATATGACAAACAAATGTGATTGTGCTGGGGAAAAACAACAACAAAAAACAAAACAAAAAAAAAAAAACAACAAAAAAAAACAACAACAAAAAACATAGATATTTTTACAAATATATTTTACATGGAAAATATATGGTGCTTATTTTCAAGGCTGACTAGATGATGCACATTTCATCCATTTTATGCACTGTTTATGGAAAGAATCAGAATTTTTTAACCAGTTTGGTAGATTGTTCCATATGACTGGCCCAGAGTACTTGTGGCCTTGGAGTGTGAAAATTTGATGTATTTACTGATCTAAGAGACAGAAGAGTCTCATTTATAGGTCTGAAAGAGGACATTGCATTGATATAAGATTGTGCGATAGATTTTGAAATTTTATTCATAAATTTTGCTTTTCTTAGAAATATTCTTTTATAAATGTTCAGAATTTTAAGGTCATTCATAATGCATGTCAGAATACTCATAATCTAAAATGATCTTTACAGCACGCTTTTGTAAGCTGTGGATTCTGTCAAGGTTAGAATGAGCTGTTCCTCCCCATACTGTGGAACAGTAATCAATGTTGGGTTGAATGTATGTCTTATAAAATTGTACTCTGTGTTCAAGGGATAAATAATCTTTCAATCTTGATAAAAGCCACAAGTTTGAAGAAATTTTCTTAGCAATGAACTGTGTATAGATTGACCATGTTAGATTATTATCTATGTACGAGGGTAGTTCAATAAGTTCGTAGAACTCGGTATTTTTCTATACAATTCAAGATTTTTTTTTTTTCTTTTTTTAGCAGTGTAAACCTTTGTCAGTTGAATGATAACAGCCGTTCAGTCAACACATACTTAATGTTAAAAATGTTCAGCCCTTTTCTTTTCTGTCAAAAGAGCCATGGACGTTAAACCCTCCAAAGATTATTTTAGACCTTCATGAAAATAAAAAAAACAGAAGTTGAGTTGCATATTTTTAAGAATGAATTTTTAGAAATCGAATCAAATTATAAACATTATCTGTCAATTTATACAGATGGTTCGAAACAAGATGAGAAAGTTGCTTGTTCTGTTATTAGTCCAAATTTTACTGACAGTATCAGATTACCTGATAATAGCTCCATTTTTACCACCGAAGCCAAGGCAATTGATATTGCACTTTATCATATCAGAGATCAGTCTGACAAACAATTCATCATTTATTCAGATTCTCTTTCTGTATTAAAATCCCTTAAAGATTTACACTATAGGAACCCATTAATTCGGCAAATTCTTAAAAAAGATTATTATCTTTCAGCTTCAAAAGAAATTGTATTTTGTTGGCTTCCCAGCCACGTTAATATTCGTGGAAATGAATTAGCTGATTTAGAAGCCAAATCTGCATTATCTTTAGTGATAACAAATTTCAAAATTCCTCACTCCGACTTTAAATCAAACATCCGTCAATACACCAACAACAAATGTCAGTCTGTTTGGGAAACACAAACTCAAAATAAACTAAATGAAATAAAACCAAATTTTAACAGCAAATGCACATTCTCTAATCTCAGCAGAAAAGAACAAACAAAAATCACCCGGTGTAGACTTGGACAGACTAGAATTACTCACTCTTATATTTTAAAAAATGAACAAGCTCCATTCTGCATTCCTTGCAACGAACTTTTTACAGTCAAACATTTTCTTATCACTTGTGCAGAATTTGATTATATTTGCACAAAGTATTTTAATGTAAAATTATAAAGGAACTTTTTAATGATATACCAACTAAGAAAATACTCAACTTTCTTAAAGAGATCGGACTCTTTTTAAAAATGAACACATCAATCCTAGATATTTTTAATTTCTCATTAAATAAAATCATCATATAATATAAAAATTATTAGACGCTATATGCCCTTTTAGGGTTGAGCGTCTATAAATAAAATATCCATCCATCCATCCATCGGCGCATGGCTGATGTATATGGTGATAGTAGCTCAAAGTATTCCACACAGTGGCAAAGTGGTCAGCAGAATTTAATCGTGGGCGAGACTCCTTAGAGGATGACCCAAGGCCAGGTCGCCCTGCTGATGTCATCAGCCAGGAGATGATCGACCGTGTTGAGAGACTTATGCTAAACAATCGCTGAATCAAAGTTGCCAAACTTGCTTCAGAATGTGGTATTTCTAATGGAAGTGTTTACACTATAATCCATAAACATTTAGGCATGTCAAAAGTATCTGCCAGATGGGTACCCAGAAACCTGAACATACAAGATCGTCAGCAAAGGTTGGAGTCAAGTCAAGAACTTCTGGAAGTGTACAATGCCAATCCAGAAGACTTTCACACTCGTCTTGTAACAGGACATGAAACTTGGCTTCACCACTGGGACCCAGATACTATAAGAGTCCATGCAATGGAAGCACCCTGGCTCACCACCACCTAAGAAATTTCGTACCCAACTATCAGCCAGCAAGGTAATGGCCACGGTGTTTTGGGACTCCAAAAGGATTATATTGATAGATTACAAGCCTGCTGGTTCTTCATTTACAGGAGAATACTAAGCCAATGTCATTAAACAATTAAGGGTTGCTATTAAAGAAAAACGAAGGGGAAAGCTAGCTGCTGGTGTCCTTCTTTTGAATGATAATGCCCCTGTGCACAAGTCCAGAGTTGCACAAGCGGCTATTCGTGAGTGCAAGTTCGAGCAGTTAAACCACCAGCCATACAGTCCAGACCTGGCCCCAAGTGATTATTATCTGTTTCGAAATTTGAAGTCCCACTTGCGTGGAACGAGATTTCGGGACGATGATGAGCTCGAGGCTGCTACAGAGGCATGGTTTGAGGACCAAATAGACAACTTTTATTTCAAAGACATAGACTACTTAAAAGAAAAGTGGGCCAAATGCATTGAAGTAAAGGGGGATTAAATTGAAAAATAATGTTGAAACCATCTTCCAATCTGTGAGTTAAACCCCCGAGTTCTACGAACTTATTGAACTTCCCTCGTAGACTCCAAGGACTTTGTCATTATCAATATTTTTCAAACTATCATTATCAAATGTTAAATTCAAAATACTATTATGTAAATGAAGGCATTTCTGTGAAGTGGTGATTAACATTACTTTGGTTTTTAGCTCACCTGAGCCATAGGTGAAGGTGAGCTATTGTGATCACTCACTGTCCGTCCGTCTGTCTACAATCTTTAAATAACATCTCCTCCTAAACCACTGATTGGAATTGGACCAAACTTCACAGGATTGATCCTTGGTTGGTCCTCTTTTAAAGTTGTTCAAATGGTTCCGGTTCATTGCATATCTAGGTCACAGGAGCTAAAAATAGATTTTTTAACTAAAAATTAAAAAAATCTTGTCAGAAACCACTGGACCGATTTCCATATAATCTTGCAGAAATGTTCCTTTGGTGACCCTCTACCAAGATTGTTCAAGCCATTTGGATTCATCAAAAAACATGGCTGCTAGGGGGCAGGGCTTATTTTCTCTATATATCTATATAGAAAACTTTAAAAATTTTCTTGTCAGAAACCACTCAACCGATTTCAATATAATTTTGCAGAAATGTTCCTTTGATGATCCTCTACCAAGATTGTTCAAGCCATTTGGATTCATCAAAAAACATGGCCGCCAGGGGGCAGGGCTTATTTTCTCTATATATCTATATAGAGAACTTAAAAAGTCTTCTTTTTTTTTTTTTTGTAAAAAACCACTGGACCAATTTTCATATAAATTTGCAGAAATGTTCCTTTGGTGATCCTCTACCAAGATTATTCAAGCCATTTGGATTGGTCAAAAACATGGCCGCCAGGGGGTGGGGCTTATTTTCCTTATATATCTATATAGAAAACTTAAAAAATCTTCTTGTCAGAAACCACTCAACCGATTTCAATATAATTTTGCAGAAATGTTCCTTTGGTGACCCTCTACCAAGATTGTTCAAGCCATTTGGATTTGTAAAAAAACATGGCCACCGGGGGTCGGGGCTCATTTTCCTTATATATCTATATAGAAAACTTAAAAAATCTTGTCAGAAACCACTGAACCGATTTCTATATAATTTTGCAGAAATGTTCCTTTGGTGATCCTCTACCAAGATTGTTCAAGCCGTTTGGACTCATCAAAAACCATGGCTGCTAGTGGGCAGGGCTTATTATCCTATTATCCCTAAATATCTGTATAGAAAACTTTAATGATCTTCTTGTCAGAAACCACTGGACTGATTTCAATATAACATTGCAGAAATGTTTCTTATGTAACCCTCTTTCAAAGTTGTTCAAGCTGTCATGATTCGTCAAAAAACATGGCTGCCAGGGGTTGGGGAGGGTGGGGTGGGAGGGGGGGAAAGGGCGGTGATGGGGTACTTATTTTCCTATATATCTATATAGAAAATTTAAAAAATCTTCTTGTCAGAAACCACAGGACCGATTTCATTATAACTTGGTAAAAATGTTTCAAGTAATCATGATTTGTCAAAAAACATGGCTGCTAGCGGGTGGGGCTTAATAATATTATTTTCCATATATATCTATATAGAAAACTAAAAAATCTTCTTGTCAGAAACCCATTGATCGATTTCAATATAACTTGGCAGGAATGTTTCTTTGGTGACTCTCTACCAAGGTTGTTCAAGCTGTCAAAAAACATGGCCGCTAGGGGGCGGGGCTTATTTTCCCTATACATCTATATAAAAAACTTTAAAAATTGTCCCGTAAGAAACTGTTGGACCGAGTTCAATGTAACTTGGCAGGAATGTTGCTTTGGTGACCCTCTACCAAGATTATTCAAGCCTTTATGATACGTCAAAAAACATGGTCCCCAGGGGGCGGGGCTTATTTTCCATATTTATCTGTATAGAAAACTTTAAAATTCTTCTTGTCAAATACCTCCTGACTGATTTCAATAATGCTTTGGTGACCCTCTACCAAGAATGTTCAAGCAATCCTAATTTGTCAGAAAACATGGCTGCTAGGGGGTGGGGCTTATTTTCCCTATAGATCTAAATAGAGAACTTTAAAAATCTTCTTATCAGAAACCACTGAACCGATTTCAATTTAACTTGGCAGGAATGTTCCTTTGGTTACCCTCTACCAAGTTTGTTCAAGCTGTCATGATTCGTTGAAAAAAAAATGTCCGTTAGGGGGTAGGGCTTTATAGTGATATAAAACACTTTAAAAATCTTTTTGTCAGAAATCACTGGACCAATTTCAAAATAACTTGGCAGAAATGTTCCTTTGGTGACCGTCTTTCAAGATTAAGTCAAGTCGTCGTGATGTGTTAAAAAGGAAAAACATGGCTTGGGTGGGGTCGGGGGTGGGGGCAGGGCTATAAAATTATACATAAATCTTAGAGCAGTGAAATTGGCTGAATCTTCAACTGTAAGTATGCAAATCTGTTTGCTCAGTTGAGCGATATAGGACCATCATGGTCCTCTTGTCTCGGTATTTAAAAGCAGTCCATTAAGTTTACACCGAACAGAAAGTTTTTGTAAAGCCATCTGTCGTAGATCTTGTTCAATGAAATGCTGCGAGTTGCTGACCTGATATATTGTGGTGTCATCTGCATAAAGATCCATGAAAACATTATCTGATCAGCCCTTCAGTGTGGCTCAAACATGTGTACTCCGGTTTCATCACCTGTTATTAAGTTAGAAATAACCTGACTATTACAGCCTTTGTATTACAGCCTTTGTATGTTTTCAAAAGTTCCCGGGCACATTTTAGGGGTTGTGTCTTTTGCTCCTCAGTGAGCAAATGAGGTACCCACGTAGCGCAAACCTTTCTCAGGTCCAAACATTTTTAGCTCACCTGAGCAAAAGCTCATGGTGAGCTATTGTCATCACCCTATGTCCGTTGTCCGTCGTTCGTCGTCAACAATTAGTTTGTTAACACTCTAGAGGTCACAGTTTTGACCCAATCTTGATGAAACTTAGTCAGAATGTTTGCCTTTATGAAATCTAGGTCAAGTTTGATACTGGGTTACTTGGGGTCAAAAACTAGGTCACCAGGTCAAATCAAAGGAAAAACTTGTTAACACTCTAGAGGTCATAGTTTTGACCCAATCTTGATGAAACTTGCTCAAAATGTTTGCCTCTATTAAATCTAGGTCAAGTTTGAAACTGGGTCACTTGGGGTCAAAAACTAGGTCACCGGGCCAGATCAGCAGAAAACCTTAACACTCTAGCAGTCACATTTTTGAAGCAATCATCATGAATCTTACTCAATATGTTTGGCTTGATGATTTCTAGGTCAAGTTTGAAACTGGGTCACTTGGGGTCAAAAACTAGGTCACCAGGCCAAATCAGCAGAAAACCTTGTTAACACTCTAGAGGTCACATTTTTGAAGCAATCATCATGAATCTTGCTTAAAATGTTTGTCTTGATGATTTCTAGGTCAAATTTGAAACTGGGTCACTTGGAGTCAAAAACTAGGTCACCGGGCCAAATCAGCAGAAAACTTTGTTAACACTCTAGCGGTCACATTTATTAAGCAATTGTCATGAATCTTGCTCAAAATGTTTTGTCTTCATGATTTCTAGGTCAGGTTTGAAACTTGGTCACTTGGAGTCAAAAACTAGGTCACCGGGCCAAATCAGCAAAAAACCTTGTTAACACTCTAGTGGTCACATTTTTCAAGCAATCATTATGAATCTTGCTCAAAATGTTTGTCTTGATGATTTCTAGGTCAAATTTGAAACTGGGTCATGTGGTGTCAAAAACTAGGTTACCAAGCCAAACCAGCAGAAAACCTTGTTAACACTCTAGCGGTCACATTTTTGAAGCAATAATCATGGATCTTGCTCAAAATGTTTGTCGATGAGTTCTAGGATATGTTTGAAACTGGGTCACATGGGTTCAAAAACTAGGTCACGGGGCCAAATCAGCAGAAAACCTTCTTAACACTCTAGCAGTCACATTTTTGAAGCAGTCATCATGAATCTGGCTCTAAATGTTTGTCTTGATGATTTCTAGGTCAAGGTCGAAACTGGAACACCTGGGGTCAAAAACTAGGCCACCTGGCCAAATCAGTTTAAAATCTTGTTATCACTCTAGGGGTCACATTTTTCAAGCAATTATCATGAATCTTGTTCAAAATGTTTGTCTTGATGAGTTCTAGGTCAAGTTCGAAACTGGGTCACTTGGAGTCAAAAACTAGGTCACCGGGTCAAATCAGCAGAAAACTTTGTTAACACTCTAGCGGTCATATTTTTTAAGCAATCATCATGAACCTTGTTAAAAATGTTTGTCTTGATGATTTTTAGGTCAGATTCGAAACTGGGTCACCTGGGGTCAAAAACTAGGTCACTTGGCCAGATCAGCAGAAAAACTTATTAACACTCTAGCGGTCAAATTTTTCAAGTAATCATCATGAATCTTGCTCAACATGTTTGTCTTGATGATTTCTAGGTCAGGTTTGAAACTGGGTCACTTGGGGTCAAAAACTAGGTCACCTGGCCAAATCAGCAGAAAACCTTGTTAACACTCTACCTGTCAAATTTTTGAAGCAATCATCATGAATCTTGCTCTAAATGTTTGTCTTGATGATTTCTAGGTCAAGTTTGAAACTGGGTCACATGGGGTCAAAAACTAGGTGACATGGCCAAATCAGCAGAAAACTGTTAACACTCCAGTGGTCACATTTTTCAAGCAATCATTATGAATCTTGCTCAAAATGTTTGTCTTGATAATTTCTAGGTCTAGTTTAAAACTGCGTCACTTGATTTCAAAAACTAGTTCACCTGGCCAAATCAAAGGAAAACCTTGTTGATGCTCTAGAGGTCACATTTTTGAAGTGATCACCATGAATCTTGCTCAAAATGTTTGTCTTGATGATTTCAAGGTGATGTAGAGTTAGTTTTCTGTCCAGTGACTCTCTTAAGTTTTTCTGTTTAGGTCAGTTTCTCAGTAATTATTGGTCCTACAGAGTGATATTTGGTACTTGTGAAGTGTTTGTGTTTAGGCCAGTTTCTCAGTAACTATTGCTCCTACAGCCAGTGATACTTAGTACATGCATACATCTTAGCATGGCCTCTTGAGTGCAGTCATCCATATTTGAACTTGACCTTTATTTCACAGTCCATTAGACATGCTACATTGTCTTACTTGTTAATATAATCATTTTGAACTTTGATCAGAATGTTTGTCTTGATCAGTTCTAGATCAGGGTCTCAAAGTGCTATGTTGCTCAGGTGAGCATTACAGGGCCATCATGGCCCTCTTGTTTCAGAATTGTTTGCACACTGCCTTCTGATATGCCAGTACAACTAGTTATATCTTTGACAGACAATCGCGCATCCTGTTTGCCCACAATCTTTACAGCAGGGATGTTAGCCTTGGTAACAGAAGTTTTAGGCCTTCCAGGACAGGAACCATCTTCAGCAGAAAATTTCTCAGCTTTCAAAGCTTAAACCCACCTAAAAACTGAGCACATTGAAATGTTCTGAGGTCCATATATACCACATAATTAATTAAATATCTGCTTTGAATCTATATTAAGCCTAATGCGGCATTTAATATAGCTACGAATTTCAGTCTTCTGGTCCATGTTCGAATGTAACAAGTAATTGGTCAGTGTATATGACTGCATCTATTTCAGTTTGAAATAATTTGGTCAGCTGGAAAGCAATTTGCACGATATGAAGGGGTATCATTAGCTGTTCAGCACACCATTAAAGTGCAGTGAAGCATTTTAAAATATACCTGGGATAATACTCAGAAAGCCTATTAGTGACAGAACTTTTTGCACAACCCTCGTATTATCCAGCTTAAGATGCTTATTCGTATTATCCAATGCATGATGCATAACTTTAAACATTAAACTGCAGTAGACAACATTTTTTTTTTGTTGTAATTTTCAGAGAAAATAAGACCAAGTATTTTTCACAGAAAGAACATGACATTTTATGTGAATCGCCTACCAAGCAGTTGAATCACATGAACTGTCAAGTTTTTTTCACTGAAAAATGAAGATTTCAAATTAAGAATGCTTAGTGCTTTAATAGTAAACGTTATTCTAAATCTTAAGTGCTGAGTATGCTGAGTAAAATTGCAGAGACAATATTTTAAAATTGCAGTAGATGACATTTTGAAATTAACGTTTTTATCTTGACAGAAAATAGGGTTTGACATGCAAATTGTCTCCTAGTCAATTAGTGAGAAATGTCAAAACCTATTTATTTGAAAAAAAAAAAAGACAATTTGAATAAATTGTCATTTTCTGAAAAAAAATAGAATGTTTTAAAATGTTGCCTACTGATTTGTTTTAGCTCACCTAAGCCAAAGTCTCAAGGTGGGCTTTTGTGACCGCTCAATTACTGTCGTCCGTCTGTCAACAATTCACTTAAAAGACATCTCCTAAACAGGTGAATGGATTTTGAAATAATTTTACAGAAATGTTCCTTGGGTGACCCTCCACCAAAATTGCCTAACTGGTTCTGCTCTCTAAACAAAATAGCCACCAGAGCTAAAAATAGAAAAACCTTAAAACAACATCTCCTAGGCCACTTGCCCAATTTTAAAATAATTTCACAGGAAATATTCCTTCGGTGACCTACAAAAATTGCTCAATTGGTTTCACTGGGATGAACAAGATGGCTGCCAGAGCTTAAAATAGAAAAACCTTTAAACGACTTCTCCTCCTTAACCAGTGGTCGGATTTTGAAATAATTTCACATGAATGTTCCTTGGGTGCCCCTCTACCAAAATTGCTCAAACTGTTCAGCTCGGATGAACAAAATGGCCACCAGAGTTAAAAATAGAAAAACCTTTAAACAACTTCTCCTCTTTAACCAGTTGATGGATTTTGAAATAATTTCACAGGAATGTTTCTTGGGTGACCCTCTACCAAAATTGCTCAAACCATTTAGCTTGGATGAACGAGATGGCGGCCAGAGCTAAAAATAGAAATAACTTCAAATGACTTCTCCTCCTTAACCAGTGGATGGATTTTGAGATCATTTCACAGGAATGTTCCTTGGATAACCCTCTACCAAAATTGTTCAAACGGTTCTGCTTGGATGAACAAGATGTTCGCCAGAGTTAAATATAGAAAAACCTTTAACTGACTTCTCCACCTTAACCAATGGAGGGATTTTGAAATAATTTCACAGGAATGTTTCTTGAGTGACCCTCTATCAAAGTTGCTCAAACTTTTGTGCTTGCATGAACAAGATGGCCGCCAGAGCTAAAATAAAGAAAAACCTTTGAAGACTTCTACTCCTTAACCAGTTGATGGATTTTGAAATGATTTCACAGGAATGATCTTTGGGTGACCACCAACATCATGTTGTCATAGTGATGACATTATGTGCTGACTTCATGTTTGTCTGTTTAAGTACTCTCATTAAATAATGTAGAAGAAATAGTTTTCTGTGTTTTACTGCCTTTATCATGCATACATCTTAGCATGGCCTCTTTACCCATATTTCAATTAGTCCTTTAGGCATGTGCTACATCGTCTTACTTGTTAATATTATCATCATGAATCTCAGTCAGAATGATTCCTTTGATCATTTCTAGGTCAGCTACTGTAAGTGCTATGATATTCAGGTGAGCAATACAAGGCCATAATGGCCCTCTTGTTTGTTTTACCGGCATGTTTCTTATTTCTCCACAAAACCGTATGTTGTGGGTATTCATTAGAAATGTCTTGTCAAGGCACTTATATTGAGAAGCCACAACATATGTTTCAATGGAGATATAAGAAAACTATCAACTGAATACCACATCTTATCTGCAGCTGTGACTTCATACACTATCATTTGTGGGGTTTAGTATTTTCCTTATTATCATAAATATCCGTCGTGCGGCGTCAACAGTTGCTCCTACACCCCTGGGCCAATTGACTCGATACTTGGTATGAAGCATGGGGGTGACTTTTAGATCAAAAATAGCTAAAATCGTTCCTATCCGAATTCCAAGGTGGCCACCATGGCGGCCATGTTGAAAATCTATTTTTCGCTTCTTCTCCTGAACCAAAAAGCCAATTGACACCATACTTGGTAGGAAGCATCGGGGTGACTTGTAGATCAAAAATAGCTAAAATCATGCCGATCGGAAATCCAAGATGGCCGCCATGGTGGCCAGCTTGAAAATCTCTTTTTCGCTTCTTCTCCTAAAACCCGAAAGTCAACTGACTCGAGCCGGCCTCGGTGGCTCAGTTGGATGCGCCGTCCGACTGGAGACCAGGAGGTCGCGGGTTCAACCCCCGCCGAGGTCGGCAACATTCTTTCGTGGAGATTGATCATGAAATATTTTCTACGGTCATTCTCTCCCTTCCGCTGATTCAAGAAGGGCAGTTGTCAGTTTCTGGCGAAAGAATGTGCACAATACTGGTTAACCGCTTAGAGGACTAAGCCTGCCCAGTAAACGTGTGGTTAGGTAAACTGACCGCGCTCGACATGACCCCATTGGGTTGACTGGGCCGTAAAACCTCAACACAAACAAAATCAACTGACTCGAAACTTGGTAGGAGAAGCATCAGGGTAACTTGTAGATTAAAACTAGCTAAAATCGTTCCGATTCGAAATCCAAGATGGTGGCCATAGCTGCCATCTTGAAATTCTATTTTTCGCTTCTTCTCCTGAACTGAAAGGTCAGTTGACTCAAAACTTGGTAGGAAGCATTGGTGTGACTTGTAGATCAAAAATAGCTAAAATCGTGTCGATCGGAAATCCAAGATGGCTGCCATGGCGGCCAGCTGGAAAATATATTTTCGCTTCTTCTCCTTAACCAAAAAGCCAATTGATTCAAAACTTGTTAGGGAGCATCAGGGTGACTTGTAGATCAAAATAGCTAAAATCGTGCCGATCGGAAATCCAAGATGGCCACCATGGCAGCCAGCTTGAAAATCTCTTTTTCGCTTCTTCTCCTAAACCCGAAAGCCAAATGACTCGAAACTTGGTAGGAAGCTTCAGGGTAACATGTAGATCAAAAATAGCTAAAATCGTGTCGATCGGAAATCCAAGATGGCCGCCATAGCGCCATCTTGAAAATCGATTTTTCGCTTCTTCTCCTGAACTGAAAGGCTTATTGACTTTAAACTAGGTAGGAAGCATCGTGGTGACCTGTAGATCAAAAATAGCTAAAGTCGTCCCTTTCGGATATCCAAGATGGCCGTCATGACAGCCATCTTGAAAATCTGTTTTGCACTTCTTCTCCTGAACTGAAAGGCCAATTGACTTGAAACTTGGTAGGAAGCATTGGAGTGACTTGTAGATTTAAAATAGCTTAAATTGTTTGGATCAGAAATCCAAGATGGTCTTGAAACACTTTTTTTTGCTTATTTTACTGAACCAAAATGCCAATTTATTTGAAAATTGGTAGGAAGCATTGGGATGACTTGAAGATCAAAAATAGCTAAAATCATTCCGATAGGAAATCCAAGATGGCGGCCATCTTGAAAATCTATTTTTCGCTTCTTCTTCTGAACTGAAAGGCCGATTGACTTGAAATTTGGTAGGAAGCATCGGGGTGACTTGTAGATAAAAAATAGCTGAAGTCGTCCCTTTCAGATATCCAAGATGGCCGCCATGACAGCCATCTTGAAAATCTATTTTTCGCTTCTTCTCCTAACCTGAAAGGCCAATTGACTCGAAACTTGGTAGGAAGCATTGGAGTGAGTAGATTTAAAATAGTTCAAAGTGTTCGGATCACAAATCCAAGATAGTCTTGAAACACTTTTTTTTGGCTTATTTTCCTGAACCAAAAGGCCAATTTATTTGAAAATTGGTAGGAAGCATCGGGATGACTTTAGATCAAAAATAGCTAAAATTGTTCCGATCGGAAATCCAAGATGGCGGCCATCTTGAAAATCTATTTTTCGCTTCTTCTTCTGAACTGAAAGGCCAATTGACTTGAAACTTGGTAGGAAGCATTGGAGTGACTTGTAGATTTAAAATAGCTTAAATTGTTTGGATCAGAAATCCAAGATGGTCTTGAAACACTTTTTTTTGCTTATTTTACTGAACCAAAGGGCCAATTTATTTGAAAATTGGTAGGAAGCATTGGGATGACTTGAAGATCAAAAATAGCTAAAATCATTCCGATAGGAAATCCAAGATGGCCGCCATCTTCAAAATCTATTTTTCGCTTCTTCTTCTGAACTGAAAGGCTGATTGACTTGAAATTTGGTAGGAAGCATCGGGGTGACTTGTAGATAAAAAATAGCTGAAGTCGTCCCTTTCAGATATCCAAGATGGCCGCCATGACAGCCATCTTGAAAATCTATTTTTCGCTTCTTCTCCTAACCTGAAAGGCCAATTGACTCGAAACTTGGTAGGAAGCATTGGAGTGAGTAGATTTAAAATAGTTTAAAGTGTTTGGATCACAAATCCAAGATGGTCTTGAAACACTTTTTTTTGGCTTATTTTCCTGAACCAAAAGGCCAATTTATTTGAAAATTGGTAGGAAGCATCGGGATGACTTTAGATCAAAAATAGCTAAAATTGTTCCGATCGGAAATCCAAGATGGCGGCCATCTTGAAAATCTATTTTTCGCTTCTTCTTCTGAACTGAAAGGCCAATTGACTTGAAACTTGGTAAGAAGCATCGTGGTGACTTGCAGATCAAAAATAGCTCAAATCGTTCCTATAGGAAATCCCAAATTGCGGCCATAGTGGCAATCTTGAAAATCTGTTTTGAACTTTTTCTTTGGAACCAAAAGGGCAATTGACTCAAAGTTCATTGGAATTATAGAGGTGACTGTTTACATGTATAAAATCATAATTCTTCAGAAACCACATAGCCATTTGCCACTAAATTTCACATTGATCCTACTATTGAAATGTGATTGAGAGTGTGTTCAAATGATCACGCTCGATTAACCGTCATGCCATATATATTCTTCTTCAAAATTAAGAACTGCTTAAATGATGAAAAATGTTGCATAACATCTGCATTTCTGCAGTGGCTATGTCATTCAGGTGAGCAACCCGTGGCCCGTGGGCCTCTTGTTGTAGTTATTATTATTATTTTGTAGCTTATTAATGTTTTAAAGAAATAAAAATAGAAATCAGACAAATTTCAGATTTGAACAACTAATTAAATAGAGCCTCCGTCTCCCTCTCTCCATGGATACAACTCATAAATTTACCCATTTATGCCTTTTATTACAGACAGTCGTTGAATCATTTAACTTAACAATATTAGACATCTTTGTTGTACATGTATACGAAGGGTGTTCAAATATGAATGCAACTAGGCCAATATCTCTCTTTTAACTACAATTTGCACGAAATAGGTACATGTATCGTATAGATGGTTGTGTAAGCTCTCCATTGATACAATACATGTGTAAATCCGCTCAATCTAACTTTGACAATTGCTCGATTAACACTGTTTACTCGTGTACACTAAAGCTAAAATGGTTGGGAAAAGGTCTCCTTTCACTGACCAAATACGGTCCTATATCAAGAACCGCTGTATTCTTGTATACAATGCTTAGTCACACAAAGCGGCCATTGTACGCGAATATCTGAAACAGGAAAAGGTTGTCGAGCTTCTGCACCCTCCTTATTTGCCAGATCTTGCCCCTTGTGACTTTTTCCTATTCCCCAGGCTCAATAAACACCTCGTTGGAAGAAAATATCAAACGCGCAAAAATTTCGGTTCGGCTAATTGTCACTGTCTGAACAGTATACCTCAAAAAGATTATGAAAACTCATTTGAAAATTGGATTAAAAGACTAAAACTTTGTGAATCACATGGTGGCGAATATTTTGAAGGATTGAGATAAAAATTTTGGCATTGTTTGTTTTGCGCTTCTGAAAATTTTCCCAGTTGCATTCATATTTGAACACCCCTCGTATTAGCAACTACTGCCGATAAAATATATATGGCCGTCAGTCACTTATTAGCTCACCTGAGCTCTGCTCAGGATGAGCTATTGTGATCACTTTTCGTCCGTCGTCCGTCCGTCCGTGCGTCCGTGCGTGCGTCCGTCCGTGCGTTCGTCCGTTAACATTTTCAAAGGACTTCTCCTCTGAAACCGCTGAGCCAAATTTGCTCAAATTTCATATGGAGCCTCCTTAGGGTGGGGGAACGAAAAATTGCTAAAATGGTCGCGGTCCGTTGACCAAGATGGCCGCCACGCCCATATATGGTAAAAACCTTTAAAAATCTTCTTCTCCAGAACCGAGAATGCCTTGGGGCTGAACCTTTACAGGAATCATCGGGGACGGGAGGTCTACCAAAATTGCTAAAAGAATTGTCGTACGTTGACGTTTGACCTTTTTACGGCAAGGTCAAGTTTGCTTCCCTATGCATTTGTATGGGAAAAACCTTTAAAAATCTTCTTCTCCAAAACCGAGCATGCCTTATGGCTGAATCTTTGCATATATCTTTGGTAACAGGAGAGCTACCAAAATTGCTAAAATAATGGTCGTACATTGACATTTGACCTTTTTACGTTAAGGTCAATTTTGCTTCCTTATGCATTTGTATGGGAAAAATGACCAGAATTTCAAACAACTTCTTCTCTGGAGCCTCTGGGCCAATTTTGCTCAAATTTCATATGGAGCCTCCTTAGGGTGGGGGAACAAAAAATTGCTAAAATGGTCACGGTCCGTTGACCAAGATGGCCGCCACGCCCATATATGGTAAAAACCTTTAAAAATCTTCTCCTTCAGAACCTAGAATGCCTTTGGGCTGAACCTTGGCAGGAATCATCGAGGACGGGAGGTCTACCAACATTGCTAAAAGAATTGTCGTACTTTCACGTTTGACCTTTTTATGGCAAGGTCAAGTTTGCTTCCCTGTGCATTTGTATGGGAAAAACCTTTAAAAATCTTCTCCAAAACTGAGCATGCCTTATGGCTGAATCTTTGCATATATCTTTGGGAACAAGAGGGCTACTATAATTGCTAAAATAATGGTCGTACATTGACATTTGACCTTTTTACATTAAGGTCAATTTTGCTTCCTTATGCATTTGTATGGGAAAAATGTTCAGAATTTCAAACAACTTCTTCTCTGGAGCCTCTGGGCCAATTTTGCTCAAATTTCATATGGAGCCTCCTTAGGTAGGGGGAACAAAAGATTGCTAAAATGGTCACGGTTCATTGACCAAGATGGGCGCCATGCCCATATATGGTAAAAACCTTTATAAATCTTCTTCTCTAGAACAGAGGATGCTTTGGGGCTGAATATTTGCATAAATCATCGGGGACAGGGGGTCTATCAAAGTTGCTAAAATAATGGTCATACATTGACATTTGACCTTTTTACGGCAAGGTCAAGTTGCTTCCTTATGCATTTGCATGGGAAAAAACATTTAAAAATCTTATTCTCCAAAACCGAGGATGGCTTGTGGCTGAATCTTTGCATATATCATCTGGAACGGGTGGTCTACCAAAGTTGCTAAAATAATTGTCATACATTGACATTTAACCTTTTTACGGCGAGGTCAAGTTTGCTTCTGTATGCATTTGTATGGGCGCCATACATTTGTATGGAAAAAATGTTGATAATTTCAAATGGCTTTTACTCTGAAGCCTCCGGGCCAGTGTTGCTCAAATTTCATGCGGAGCGTCCGTGGGCAGGAGAATGAAAGATTGCTAAAATGGGTATGGTCCATTGATCAAAATGGCTGCCATGCCAATATATGGTAAAAACCTTTAAAAATCTTCTTCTCCATAACCAAATAAGCCCTGGGTCCTAATCTTTGCACAAATTATAGGGGACAGGAGATCTACCAAAATTGCTCAAATGATGGTTTATGTTGACATTTGACCTTTTTACCTCCAAGGTCAAATTTGCTTCCCTATTTGTGTGGGCCATATACATTTATATTGAAAGTATCGAAGTGACTTGTAGATCAACAGTAGTTAAAATTGTTCTGATTGGAAATCTAAGATGGCCATCATCTGATTTATATTTATAATATGTCCCTGCCACTGTGCTGTTTACATGTATAAAATCACGATTCTTCAGAAACCACTTAGCCAATTTCCACGAAATTTCACATTGATCCTTCTGTTGAAATGTGATTGATAGTTTATTCATGATCATGCTCCATTGACTGTCAGGCCCATATATTCTTCTTCAAAACTAAGAACTGCTCAAATGATGATATTTTCATTAGTTGCGATGATAGGATTGGATAAATGTTGCATAACATCTGCATGTCTGCAGTGGCTATGTCACTCAGGTGAGCGAATCGTGGCCCGTGGGCCTCTTGTTTTCTTATTGGTTCATGTGACCTGAAGTAACCCCATCTGACATGAAAATGTGACAATACTCAATACTAGGCCCCACCTTTAATTCGTTTGTTGGCCCACCTGTCAAAAGCAGATTAATTAACATAGATACTGAAACCAAAACATTTTTCCTCTTATGGACTTTTTTGTTGTTTTGAATAAAGTTTAAAACATGCACTTATGGCATAAAAAAATGGTTTGAATTTGTATGTGTTTCATTCACATTTTCTTCATTCATTTCTCACCAATTTATTTCTGAAAAAAAAAAAAAACATTGGGCACTTTCACAATTTTTTTTTTTAATTGAAACATTATATATTTGTTAGGTACGAGGGTGAGTCAATAAATAACTTATGTCCGGTTGAGATCCACCTCTTCTTTTTCGATGTAATTGCCCTCTATTGTGATGCACTTAGCCCTACCCACGGACGACTGAGCTTTATTCTCTGGCCCATAATAATGAACCCAAGTCTTATCTACAGTCACCAGACACAAAAGAAAATCATCTTTTGACCTAAAATGCTTTTACAAGGCGCTACATACTGATGCTCTGGTTGCCATTTGCTCATCGCTAAGGGATTTGGGAACCCAACGGGCTGTTAGCTTGCGCATACCTAAACGATCATGTAAGATTGTTGAAACTCTACCATGTGAAATGCCTAATGCCTGTGCTATTTCTTCCACCTGAATTCGCCTAACAGAGTATACCAGATCCTGAACTTTCTTATACATTTCTTCGTCGGTGGCATCCAGACCTGGCTTCATCTTCTAAAGACGTTTTCCCGTGTTTGAATTCCCCTACCCAGAATTTAACCTGAGCATAAGATGGTGCAGAAGACCCATAAACATCGGCTAACTCGCCATCTATTTCCTTGCATGTTTTACCTTTTAAATACAAGTACCGAATTACAGCACCCATGTATAAATCATATATTGAAACAAAGCATGAAAATCGTGACCGTCTCGTCTCGGTCCATCAGAAATAGGATAGACTGGTTATTTATTGACACGCCCTCGTACAAGTTGACATTTCTGCAAACAAACTGTGGACATCTATCAGATGCCCCTAATTGCGGCATTCACTCTGGTTCTACATTGTTTGCTTACCTCAAAAAAATTGGACTCAATGCCGACATTGATCAGATGCAAATTGAAATTTCTGCAAGCAAACTGTGGAGACCCTGCTCAGAAGCTGCAAACTGCGGCATCCGCTCTGGGTCTACATTGTTTGCCTACGTCCAAACATGGTTAGGAACAAGTTGGAATTTCTGCAAGCAAACCATGGAGACCCTGATCAGATGCTGCTAACTGCGGCATCCACTCTAGGTCTACATTGTTTGCCTACATCCAAAAATTGGACTGTAGGCTTAAATTTGTTAGAAAAAAGTTGACATTTCTGCCAGCAGACTGTGAAGACCCTAATCAGATACTATCTGCAGTGTACACTCTGTGGCTACATTATTTGTCTATGTCTAAACATTGGACTCTTGGGCTGGCCTCAGTGACTCAGTTGGATGCGTGTCCGACTGAAGATCAGGAGGTTGCGGGTTCAACCCTCGTCCAATTGGCAACATTCTTTAGTGGAGAAAGATCATGAAATACTTTCTATGGTCATTCTCTCCTTTCCGGCAGTTGTCAGTTTCTGGCAAAAGAATGTGCTCAATACTGGCTAACTGCTTAGAGGAGATAGCCTGCAGTGTAAAAGTGTGGTTAGGTAAACTGACCGCACTCAACATGACCCCATAGGGTTGACTGGGCCGTAAAACCTGAACACAAACATTGGACTCTTGGCTTATATTAGTTAGGTACAAGTTGACATTTCTGCAAGCAAACTGTGGAGGGAAGGAATGAAAGAAAAAAAACAACAAAACTACATTTGTCACGATGGTACATTCTGTTTCTAACATTATGGGTGTTGCCTGCGAGAAATAATTCTACAAGGGTCCTGCAAAAAGTTTTGTCACTGGGTTCGGATTACTTAGTGCTATGTTTTATCAAATATATTTTTATTACAAACCTTCAAATATTCCCCCTTTACTGAAACACGTTTTTGTAACCTTTTTACCCAGTTGCAAAAAGCAGGTATATAGTCTTCTTTTGGTATCTGTTGGAGACACTGATAAATAGCGCTGACAAGAGAACTTCTAGACGTATACTTATTTCCAGAAAGTATTTTCTTAGCCTTGGAAATAAAAAGAAGTCACAGGGACTCAGGTCAGGTGAATAAGGTGGATGGTTTAAAACTTTCACCTTTTCAGAAGCCAAAAAAGACTTGATAACCTCACACTTATGAGAGGAGGCGTTGTCATGTAAGAGGTGGACTCCTGACCATCCTTTGCTTGGTCGTTTCTTATTGTAAAACTCTTTCACTTTCTTCAGTACGGAGTTCTTGTAGAATCAGCCAGTCACTGTATGACCAAATGGACAAGGCACTTGAACACCTGGCACACTTGAATTAAAGAAAATTGCGTACAAGATCTTTTTTCGAACTTATGATTCTCTTGGCAATACATGGGCGTTTTTGATCTTTTCGCTTCCATTGCTTATTATCAGCCCTTCTTTGTGGCTCAAACATGTGCACCCAGGTTTCATCACCTGTTAGCAAGTTAGAAATAACCCGACTATTACAGCCTTTGTATGTTTTCAAAAGTTCCCGGGCACATTTAAGGCGTGTCTTTTGCTCCTCAGTGAGCAAATAATGTACCCACCTAAGTGCAAACCTTCCCCAGGTCCAAATGCTTTTTCAGAATTGTTTGCACACTGCCTTCTGATAATCTCGCATCCTGTTTGACCACAATCTTTACAGCAGTGATGTTAGCCTTGGCAACAGACATTTTAGGCCTTCCAGGACGGGTATCATCTTCAACAGAAAATTTCTGAGCTTTTAAAATTAAAAAATTTAACCCACCTAAAAACTGTGCGCATTGAAATGGTCTGAGGTCCATATATACCACACAATTCATTAAATATCTGCTTTGAATCTATATTAAGCCTAATGCGGCATTTAATATAGCTATGAATTTCAGTCTTCTGGTCCATGTTACAATGTAACTACTTAAGTAAATTGGTCAGTGTATATGACTGCATCTGTTTCAATATGAAATAACATGGTCAGCTGGAAAGCAATTTGCAAGAAATAAATGGGTATCGATAGCTATTCAACACACCATTCAAGTACAATGAAGCATTTTAAATACCTGGGATAAAACTAAGGAAGCCTCTTAGTGACAGAACATTTTGCATGACCCTCGTAAAATTGTAGGGGCATTGTTAGTTGGTAGAAGGATGCGTGTCCTGTTGTAATCAATTGAAACTAATTCTCGTTCCATCTTTCCCCTAAACCAAACTACTAGTTTAATATATTCTCACTTTGTACAGACACATTTACCTTGTCTATCAACTACAACATATAAGGATCACAAAGGACCAGATAATATTTGCACTATGGTGAAGTATGGAGATAACATTTTAAGGCCATGACACAGTTTGTGTTGAGGTTTTACAGCCCAATCAACCCAATGGGGTCATGATGAGCGCGGTCAGTTTACCTAACCACACGTTTACTGGGCAGGCTTAGTCCTCTAAGCAGTTAACCAGTATTGTGCACATTCTTTTGCCAGAAACTGACAACTGCCCTTCTTGACTCAGCGGAAAGGAGAGAATGACCATAGAAAATATTTCATGATCAATCTCCACAAAAGAATGTTGCCAACCTCGGCGGGGGTTGAACCCGCAACCTCCTGGTCTCCACTCGGATGGCACATCCAACTGAGCCACCAAGGCCGGTTGCCACGACACGGTACTAAAACCAAATGTAGTGAAGACATTCAGAAAAGAATGACCCTTGGGTGCTATGAGCATGCACGTACACACACACACACATACACACACAAGAAAAACTAAAATATTGCCTTTTTTTTTGCCAGTTTCGGCCAGTTAGACTTCAATTTTGACCCTTGAATACATTAGAAAAAACAAACGTTTAGAATGGACTCAATGATTCTGAAGGACCAGGAAAGATCAACTACACTATGGTGAAGTATAGGGAGGCTATCAAGCCCAATGTAGTTGTGATAAACAGATTCAAAATGGAATGACCCTTGAGAGCAAAACACACACACACACACACACACACACACACACACTCTCACACACACACACAATGAAATCAGCTGAAATGTCAAACCTTTCTGGATCAGACTACCCAGTTTTGGCCAATAAGACCTCATCAGTGACCCTCATGTAAATTTTGCAAATATGACTCTAATGAGAAAAAATGGTTTTCCCATGACCCTTCTCTTGCTAAACATGACATGCCCTGTCTTAGCAAACAGTGTAGTTCAGAAGCCAACTGATCTGGATCTGCACTGTTTGTCATTAAAAATGTAAATTTCTATCAAAAACTCGGATCAAGGAGTCTGACTGGCTGAAAATTAGAAGTGGGCTTGGCATCTTAATTTAATCAGCATGACAAGGGAATGTGGAAGACAAATGAGCTGGGACACAGCATTTCCAACAAGATTACATTGCACTTGACTAAGACTCAGATCAACCTGCGCATCTGTACAATCTGATCAGAGTCTTTGCAGGGCTTTCTGTGGGTAGCCAAGGATAAAAAATGTCCTGAGGCGAACTGCAAAGACTGTCTAGTAAGGCTGGCACAATTAATTGGCTAATCAATTTAATTGATCGATAAATTCAACAAAAATGATTATCAATACAGATTTGCTAATAATCGATCATTTGATTTCTGCGTCTGTTACTTTACTGTATTTATCCTTAGTAGTTGGTCACCTTACCATACTTTATCTTAAATTTGAACAAGTACAATTTACTACCCAATGTTTGTCAAAAATTAGCTGCACGAGTGGCAAACAGTGTAGACCCTGATGAGACACCATGTTTTGCAGCATCTCATCTGGGTCTACACTGTTTGCTCAGGCCTGTCTGGCCAAATACATACAGTAAAGTATAACATAACATATGGTAAGAGTCATGCTCAGACAGACAGGTAATATTATGACCTAATCTTTAGTGATTACTTATCGATTATTGGTTACAATGGCAGGACTGATAATTGGTTATATTTTCAGCTCTGAGTGTCCAGCCTCCACTTGGCACACATGCTGCCATGTAGGAAATTCTATGCCATGGCTAAAGTTGAAAATAATAATCCAACAAATAAGTTATTCAAAGTTTATTGCATTTGATTACTGAAAACAGTTTTATTTTGCATCAAGAGACTTTTTTTCTCTGAACAGATTTTATTTATTGAGCCACATGTGCAAATGCACCTTTTAACATGCACCGAATGAAGACTCAAATCAGCATGCGCTCCTGCACAGTATGATCAGCCTGCAATGTCTGCATGAAGAAACTTTGCATCCTTGGCTATCATAAATGTGCCCAGTGAAGATTCTGATCAGGCTGCGCAAATGCGCAGCCTGATCAGAATCTTCGCTGGGCACATATCCAATGGTACATTTCTGACATTGTGGCTCCCTTCTTTAGCTGAATTATCATTAATAAAGCCTTTCTTCTGACTGGATTTCACAATGCCATTATTTCTGGCGAAAGAATGTGCACAATACTGGTTAACTGCTTAGAGGACTAAGCCTGTCCAGTAACGTGTGGTTAGGTAAACTGATCGCGCTCGACATGACCCCACTGGGTTGACTGGGCCGTAAAACCTCAACACAAACAAACAAACAATGCCATTATTTTGAAATGTTTTATACTAAATTTGGTAATAACTGTCTTACTACATGGAATATGTCAAAACAAGGGGGCCATGATGGCCCTGTAATGCTCACCTGAGCAACATAGCACTTTGAGAACCTGATCTAGAACTGATCAAGAATAACATTCTGATCAAAGTCAAAATTATTATATTAACAAGTAAGACAATGTAGCATGTCTAATGGACTGTGAAATAAAGGTCAAGGTCAAATATGGATGATTGCACTCAAGAGGACATGCTAAGATGTATGCATGTACTAAGTATCACTGGCTGTAGGAGCAATAATTACTGAGAAACTGACCTACACACAAACACTTCACAAGTACCAAATACCACTCTGTAGGACCAATTATTACTGAAAAACTGACCTAAACAGAAAAACTTAAGAAAGTCACTGGATAGAAAAATATACATCACATTGAAATCATCAAGACAAACATTTTGAGCAAGATTCATGGTGATCACTTCAAAAATGTGACCTCTTGGGCATCAACAAGGTTTTCCTTTGATTTGGCCAGGTGACCTAGTTTCTGGTATCAAGTGACCCAGATTTAAACTAGACTTAGAAATCATCAAGACAAACATTTTGAGCAATATTTATGATGATCATTTAAAAAATGTGACCTCTGGAGTGTAAATAGTTTTCTACTGATTTGGCCTGGTGACCTAGTTTTTGACCCCATGTGACCAAGTTTCCAACTTGACCTAGAAATCATCAAGACAAATATTTTGAGCAAGATTCATGATGATTGCTTCAAAAATATGACCGCTAGAGTGTTAACATGGTTTTCTGCTGATTTGGCCAGGTGACCTAGTTTTTGACCCCAAGTGACCCAGTTTCAAACTTGACCTAGAAATCACCAAGACAAACATGTTGAGCAAGATTCATGATGATTGCTTAAAAAATGTGACCACTAGAGTGTTAACAAGGTTTTCTGCTGATCTGGCCAGGTGACCTAGGTTTTGACCCCAGGTGACCCAGTTTCAAACTTGACCTAAAAATCATCAAGACAAAAATTTTGAGCAAGATTCATGATGACTGCTTAAAAAATGTGACCGCTAGAATGTTAAGGTTTTCTGCTGGTTTGGCCTGGTGACCTAGTTTTTGACCCCAACTGACCCAGTTTCAAACGACCTAAAATCATAAATACAAACATTTTGAGCAAGAGTCATGATAATTGCTTGAAAAATGTGACAGCTAGAGTGATAACAAGATTTTCCGCTGATATTACCAGGTGACCTAGTTTTTGACCCCATGAGACCCAGTTTCAAACTTGACCTAGAAATCATGAAGACAAACATTTTGAGCAAGATTCATGATGATTGCTTCAAAAATTTGATCATTAGAGTGTTAACAAGGTTTTCTGCTGATTTGGGCTGTGACCTAGGTTTTGACCCCATGTGACCCAGTTTCAAACATCCTAGAACTCATCAAGACAAAGATTTTGAGGAAGATTCATGATGATTGCTTAAAAAATGTGACCGCTAGAGTGTTAACAAGTTTTTCTGCTGGTTTGGCCTGGTGACCTAGTTTTTGAAACCATGTGACCCAGTTTCAAACCTGACCTAGAAATCAACATGACTACCATTTTGAGCAAGATTCATGATGATTGCTTGAAAAATATGACTGCTAGAGTGTTAACAAGGTTTTCTGCTGATTTGGCCCAGTGACCTAGTTTTTGATTCCAAGTGACCCAGTTTCGAACTTGACATAGAAATCATTAAGACAAACATTTTGAGCAAGTTTCATGATGATTGCTTCAAAAATGTGACCGCTAGAATGTTAACAAGGTTTTCTGATTTGGCCCAGTGACCTAGTTTTTGACCCCAAGACCCAGTTTAAAACTTGACCTAGAACTCATCAAGACAAACATACTGAGCAAGATTCATGATGACTGCTTCAAAAATGTGACTGCTAGAGTGTTAACAAGGTTTTCTGCTGATCTGGCCCTGTGACCTATTTTTTGACCCCAAGTGACCCAGTTTTGAATGACCTAGATTTAAAAGAAGCAAACATTTTGAGCAAGTTTCACCAAGATTGGGTCAAAACTATGACCTCTAGAGTGTTAACAAGTTTTTCCTTTGGTTTGACCTGGTGACCTAGTTTTTGATCCCAAGTAACCCAGTATCAAATTTGACCTAGATTTCATAGAGGCAAACATTCTGAGCAAGTTTCATCAAGATTGGGTGAAAACTTTGACCTCTAGAGTGTTAACAAGTTTTTCCTTTGATTTGACCTGGTGACCTAGTTTTTGACTCCAACTAACCCAGTATCGAACTTGACCTAGATTTCATAGAGGCAAACATTCTAGGCAAGTTTCATCAATATTGGGTCAAAACTGTGACCTCTAGAGTGTTAACAAACTAATTGTTGACGACGAACGACGGACGACAGACAGAGGGTGATGACAATAGCTCATCCTGAGCTTTTGCTCAGGTGAGCTAATAAAAAAAAAGTTTTTGGGACATACAAAGACAGTGAAGGCAGAGGTCAGACCTTGCTGACATGCATGCTCATCTGTGCTTTTCCTCATGTATCCCCAGAAATCAGTTTGCCTTTATCTCATATATGAGCCAGTGCATGAAAAAACCTACAGGACGGCATGCATGCCCAGCGAAGACTTCGGATCAGACTAAGCATCCGCCCAGACTGATCAGTCTTCACTTTGCATTCAATGGGTAGATAAAGACCCAAGCTTTCTTCATGCGGACAACAAAGGCTCTGATCAGACTGGGTGGATGCCCAGGCTGATCTGAGTCTTCACTGGACACACATGTCACTGTAGGTTTTGTCATGCGCTAGCTCATATACCATATTAACCCTAAGTATTCAGACACCTTAACTCCTTACCATACTTGTCCTAAAATTTGAATGTCCATTTTACCACACGCTGATTTATCTAGAAACTGTCGAATGAGTGAGGGTAAACAGTGTAGACCCCATTAGTGTCTACACTATTTGCTCAGGCCTGTCTGTCCCAATACTTAGGGAATTCTGGCAATTCTTTATAGCCCAAGTCAGTTTTGATCATTTAATACCAGCAAAAGAGTATTTCTACAATATGTACCCATGAATCTTATGGCCAATGGATACACATTTAAGGGCAGTAACTCTGTCAAGAGGGTTTTGCCTCCCTTACATAAAGGTGTTTACTTCAAAAAGAAAGGATTTGCTCCCCTCCTTTACAGTAAACCCAATTTCAAAAGGGGATGGTTTATAGAAAGGCAAACAGGACGTCACAAAAGTTACCTGCCTTGTAAAAGATGGCAGAAATCTACAAAGCGTATCCAGTCCGCTTACATGTCAAGATTTAATTTTGCATCTTTGAAACCTTATATCATTCTTTGTCAATATCTTGAAGGCTCCATATCTTCAAAAATAGACATTTTATTATTAGAGAAAGGTTTAATAAATTGATATATGGTATGAATATGATCATAAAATGTGGCACTTGACAGCCTGTAAAATTTCAGTTCGTCTCTCGTTCTTGAAATGAAATGATTTTTTATCGTATCTCTGAATTAATGTTGTCAACATTAATTCAGAGATACCATAAGAATCATTTCATTTTTGATCCAGTTCAAAAACGAGACTAACTGAAATTTTACAGGCTTTCAAATGTCACATTTTATGATCTTATTAATACTACGTAAAAATTTATCAAACTTTTCTTGGATAAAGAAATGTTTATTTTTGAGGAACATGGAGCCTTTAATATTATAATTTCAAAAGCATACAAAAAAGTCATCCTAAATTTCTTTGACTATAACATGATTTAGGTATCACTTAAACAGATAAATTTACTCCTGCTGAGATGATCACATTATAAATACGTACCATAGCATGTACACACACGAACAGCAAAGGCACATATCCCTAGTTACTCTAAGTATTGGGACACACAGGCCCGAGCAAACAACAAACACTGTTTGCCACTCTTCCACCAATTTTTAGACACATATACTGGTGGCAAAATGGAAGTACAGTTGACTCTTGTTATCTTGACTTCACTTGTCTCGAATAATTGGTTATCTCAAAGTGGTCCCTAATTTAACATGGAAATCTAACAACAGGTAACAAAATATTGTGAAAAAGAGGAGAAATTGCTCTTGATCTCCACTTTTTCATTACATGTTCAATATATCTCTAACCTCAGGAATCAAATTACATATTAATTTGTAAAATTTGGTTGTTTGATTAATCTTTTCCTCAATTCTACAAATTTGATATGTCGAGGTACCGATACTATTTCAGAAAGTCCCTATGACTTCCAGATAACCAGTATTTCAGAAAGTCTCTTAGACTTCCGGATAACCAGAGTCGACTATATTTTGATTGGTAAAGGGTTAAGGTGTCCGAATATTTAGGTTAAATATGGTTTGTGTCCTTCACTTCTTGCCAGATGTTTCACTGTTATATCAAGGTTTTGTCCAAGTAGACCCCGATCAGATTACATGAATGCACAGCCTATTCTCAGCCTTTGCTATTGGAATAGGAATTAAAGGGACTTGATACACTTGGTACACTTTCCACCATTTTTTACAAGGGAGACAACTCTTGTGTCTTCAAGTTTCCTTTCCTGTACAGAAAAGGAATGTACTCTAAAAGGAAAGAATTTGCTCCCATGGGGAGCAAATTCTTTCCTTTTAGAGTGGACCCCTATTCAGAAGAGAGTCAAAATGATTTTGACTGAGTTGCCTCCCCTGAAAGTGTATTAATTTCCCTTAAGGATCTGTTTTCTGTGAAGAAACTGGTTAGCTGTACCATATGAAAAGGTGTCTCGGGGGCATACGTGAATGGAAAAGGCCCAGTTTTGTTGATCAGTCTTTGTTGTAGGTCAATAAATTTTGTGTTTTCCTTAGTTCTTTTTTTACTACTCTATGGGCATATTCAGCAGTTAACAAACCGATCATATTTTTCCCAGAAAATGGGCTGACATTTCATGCAAATTGTCTCCTAAAGACAATTTGCATTAAATGTCGAGTCTATTTTCTGGAAAAAAAAATAAATAAAAAAAATAAAAAAAAATATTTCAAAATGTCGTCGGCTGAAATTTTTACCCAAGAGTACTAAACGTTAAGTAGGCAGCTAAGGCACTGATCTGATATGGGCTTTTTCTGTTTGCCTTTGCCCCAAAGGTATATTTTTGCATAGGCAGCTCATATGTAAGTTTTGTAATATGGCAAATATGTAAGTTTTTGTAACTTAAGTATACAGAGAAAATCAACAAGGATTACAAAATAACAAAAATATACATATATTTAAGCCAGACCACTGTTAGAATGTACCAATAAGATTTAGCACCTTATCCTTTCCTATTTCATCTTCAAGTTATGTTTAAATGTCAAGTATTTCAATTAATCATATCTCATTGTATCTGGGTATTGTACATAACTGGATCAATTCTGTTTCTCTTTAGATTCTTTTCAATCCTTAAGGCACTAAGAGAAATTGTAGCCAACAACATTCAAATTTATTATTTTTCAGAGAAGGTAAGACTGGCAAGCCTTATATTCTCTGAAAAATAAAATCAAAATGTCATCTGCTGCAGCTGTGATTTAAATTGTAAGAGTTAGATTAAACTTTTGATTTTGATACTTGTCAAACAATTACTTTATTGTGAAAAATATTGATAATCAAGTTCTATTTAGCTGAAAAGAAAAAGATAGAAAAAAAAAATTCAGGTACAGCTTCCAGTTTCTTTGTACTTTTTAAATTATTAAGAAATGTATCTAAGATTGTTTTAGATACAGATAATTGTAGACAGCATGTATTTGGAATTTCATATTTTCATCTTCCATAAATAATTGTGTCTATTTCAAGAGTGTGTTCAAGTAACTTTATTAATATGATCCAATGATCCATGCCAAATGGATATGCCTTTGACCATATGCAGACAGTAAAGGTCCTGATCAGACTGTGCATCTGCACAGTCTGATTAGGGCCTTGGCTGTCTGCTTACAGAATTACTGTGTACTGCAGAATATTACAATGCTTAGCAAAGTCCCTGATAATGCCACATTGTATATGGTTTTTCTGGCTAATCTAAATCCTTAATGTTTGCATACAGATGCCAAATACACACTCGATGGTACAGTTCATATACTCTAACCTGCACATTGTACACAGGGCCAAAACCCGCGAACACACTGTGATCTGGCTTCAGTATAAAGGAAAAGTGAACCGAACAAAAGCCTCTGTAGAGAAACAACCAAAATGTGTACATGAAAAAATATGGCATGTTTACACAAATATTTGTTGTTTTTTTTTACCATATTTATACTAAAATTTGAACAAATCCATCTGACTATCTGTTAATGTGTATATATAAAAACCCTAAGTACTAGGACAGACAAATATGACCAAACAATGTAGAGCAAGATAAGATGCCCCCATTTTGACAGATTGTGTCCAGAAATGCACAATCTTTGTCAGAACTCCCAGACTGAAGTTCAGTGACATATCTATCTGTCATTACCCTGCCTGGGCTGCAGTTGTGTGAACCTATGTTTGTGTTGAGGTTTTACGGCCCAGTCAACCCAATGGGGTCATGTCAAGTGCGGTAAGTTTACCTAACCACACGTTTACTGGGCAGGCTTAGTCCTCTTAGACCTTGGGCTGGCTATAGACCCCCCTCCCTCCCCCCCCTCCCCCCCAAAAGGGGAATTTTGTACACTATAATTTTCTGAAACTACATTATATAAGAAACAAAATGACACATGTTAGCCCTCTGGCGATGGGGGCGTTTACGTGTAATTGCCATGTTACTAACGTAACCCTCAAAACAATAGAAATACTTAAGTGTAAATACTGAACTACTCATATTCTTACTTACTAGCATGCTATTTGCTACTAGTGGATGTCGTTTTATACAGACAGGTACTTTGATATGTTTGACTCCCAATTACTTGTGATATAACTGTTACATACGTTACTAAATCAAAAACGTCATTTATAAGTTTCCTGATACACCGTTTTGGTAGACTGACCAGTCAGTGACTAGAAATTTAATCTAATGCTGTTTTACAATAGATAAACACTATATATCCTCCTTTGTACATCAAGAATTAAAAACAAGCCAGCTTGACTGAGCAAACGACATAAGGAACGATAGTTTCTTTAAAACAGCCTAAACCTCTAATCTGAAAAGTATCGTTATTTCAAACTTATTAACATTTAATTGGTTGTGGTTGCAATTAGTGTGATGTATTAAATTATCATGATTGGACTAATGCATTATAAGCTTCGAATAAATGCTTTATACACTTCTTAGTGTTATTTATGTTACTTTTTGAGTGATACTTTATCTATATCATGTAAATGGCTGTTGATACTTTGTACATAAAGGTGAACATCAGCTCTAAAAAGTCAATAACAAACAAAGTAAATTATTTATCAGATACCTTTATACTATTGTGAATTAAGTGAAAAAAAAAAAAAAAACAAAAAAAAAACCTCATCAATCCTCTGCTGATTGATAATTGCATCTTTAAAATATATAGTAAAATGTACCCTATAACAAATACAGAAATATCTGCTTTTCATACATACTTACATGATATTAGCTCTTCATTGCTTATCCTCTATGCTTAAAGCTGATATTCTAAAACTTAAATCCACCTAGACTGCCAGAACTACTTCACACTTAATACTGTTACACATGTTAAGTGCTGTGATATCAGAACATTGTTTCCTATAGACAGTGTTTGCAGGAGAAAGCTATTCATTAGTAAAATACTGTATACTTTCCTAATCTCAACTCAAAAGCATGAATAAAGTGAAAACAAACATTCTGAGGGCATAAATTATTCAAGGAGAACTATTTCATAATTTAAGTCTACCTAAAACACAGTGGTAATCTCAATGATAATATAATCACACATAATATCAACACTATACTGCATTTTTAAGTCATCTCTAAGATGCAGCCAAATACTTAGCATACATACTTTGGCATTTCTCTGTTGCCACAGTGTATAAAATAAAACAGTTTATGCTGGCCAGAAGACAGTTTGCTTAAATAAAATCTGTTTTATTGTATAATACCTTGTAAAAGACCCAACACATATAGGCCTGTCATAAATTATATAATATTATGACATTAAATAAAATAAACGATTGCCATATTATCATCTATATAGTGATATAACCTTTCTAGATATAAAATTATACAAGAGTCTTGTTTGTTTTTATTATTATTATTATTAGTGATATTAGTAATGAGAATAACACACAACAACATTAATCTTAACGATTGCCATTCTCTTTGTTACTTTATAATGAACCTTCAAAATGTGTAATTGATAATCAAAATGATGATAGTATAAAATAACAAATAGGATTGGTTTTGTTTCTGAGCCTTACATAAATGGGGATAATAAAACATAACAGAAATAACTGGTTGTGTATCTGGGCCATATATGCCTTACGACAGAGTCTGAATTAGATTTGGCTGCCAAGAATCTATAATGAGGTATAAAAAACCTTCTTTGGCTCCTACCTCTGATATACCATCTATTACTAGATTATTCTTATGCCAAGATAAGATAAGGTATTTAATTCTCACCTTTTATTTCCATTGCAATTTCAGACATGAAAATGACCTAGTACCTGCTGATTGTCAATAGTACTGTTAAGGTGAACAAATTATTACCAAATATTTTCTTTTATCTAACATGTCAGGTAACGTATGTTACACAGCCGTGGCTGCTATTCTTAATCAGACTCCTTGCATATTTTTACTTTGACTGTTACAACTTTTATTGTGGTTCTAAAGAAAAACTCAAAATAAACAATGGGTTTTCATTCCTATTATCAAAATCCCATGTTCTGTAAGGCCATTTTCCTTCTGTCCAGACACTGTTCATATTTGAGACAAACTCTGGTGCTTACACTACAACTTCTGCCGCTCAGAATAGATATTCTGACACTAAGAATAACTTTTCTAGGTTCTCTCATAGAGTTAAACCAAAGTCATATGTAATTATGTAATGCTGACTATAGCTAATTATATCCAACAACATTGATCTGGTTTTTATTCATGAAATTCAGCTAAGTACCGGTAGTTTATATTATATTAGAAAAAATGAACAAATATATGCATGAAACAAATGAAAATCAGGTTGCATACTGCTTTTGTTTTCAACATAAGAGTGGAGTTAATATCTGAAGGTGCTAAAGTCACTGAATTGTGACGGTATATACTTAATTTCATTGGATTATGTATGTTTGTAAATTTGCCTAATGTCACACACTTATCTTTAAGGATAGTTGTTTTCTGTATATTTGAACGACAAAGTAACACTGTTTGTTTCGGGGGAAAATCATATTACGGTTAGGGAAAGTGTTATATGAGTTACTGTATATAATCTTAATGTATCAGCCTGGTTGAATGCTCAGTCTGATCAGTCTTAGCAGTCTGCTTGAAGAAAGCTGAGGTCCTTTGCTATTCATTGAGCACACAGGGAAGACATTGACCAGTCATCATTGTGTTAACAGGCTCTATATGTCCTGCAGTAGTGAACATTGATAGTGAACAGTTTGTTTTAATGATAGTGAACATTTTGTTTTAATCAGGACTACATGTAAATGCTACTCTAGTATTAAATACATGCATTTCTTGGCATGAGACTATGCTTGTACCAATATTGTTTAATCAGAAATAATGTTTTATGCTACCATACATTAAACATATAACAGAAAGACTTTGTGGTCAACTGCTCAATGTGCAATGTTTTAATATATAAATTTGAAGGTCATAAACAAAACAAAAAAAAAAAAAAAAAAAAAAAAAAAAAAAAAAAAAAATCAGTGTAGCAAGCTATAATATGGATCTTCTTAATATACCAATAAAATTCTTGATTTGCAAAGGTTAGTTAGAGTGCAGATAAATGAAATACCTACATAAACATCTGATAATGTAACAGAATAAATAAGGCGAAAGTGCCATTTTTATCCTCTTATTCTGAAACTATGAAGTTACAGAACTTTATTATTCTAAATCTGAGTATTAATTCAAGTGATAAAGGTATAGGTAAAGACCTTTACAGAATCAAAAATTCCTTAAAGACATAAAGGTGTTACATATGTTACCATTGATAAATTATTAAGCAAAGTCATGTGAGGGTCTGACATATAATTCATCTGTAGATGTTTTATTTAGACATAATGAAATTATAAGCATTTGCCATACATTAAAACCTTCATGACAATATTCAGTATTTTATGCAAAAGTGGCCATAATGCAGATAGCAACTTTACTGTCAACAGTATTGAATGTATATCTGACGAATGTATATAACTGACAAAGACTTGCCGCATTAAATTAGGAGTTTAGGAAATGTTTACAAAATCTTCAAAAGGATACAAAACAGAGACATTAAAGTCTGATGCTGAAAACCATACAGAAAACCACCAAAGCCCACAATATGTAGATATTTTAGAAGTTACCTACGTTACTATGGGCAGACTAATATGAATGAGACAGGTTTTAATGTGCCTATGTATCTCATACCACTGAAATATAATGCTACAAATAAGAATTCACTTTATTTGTACAACTTTTAGGCTGCATTCGGTGTAATAATATATGAAAATGATGTTTTGAATGGTACATTTCACAGTGGGGTGACATTGCTAAACACCCAATAACTGACAAAGCTAGAGAAATCAGGTTTGTAGCTTTGGAAAGGAAATTTAAATACCTTATCACGAATTACAAAGTTATGGTCAAAGGGGCAATGTACAATCTACGAAAATGAACTAATATGGGTTAAAATACTCATTTCTAAAGGGTACCGTAGAAAATGTAACATGTGTAACACCATGTAAGGCCAAAAAGAATTTTCAAACATCACATTTTGCAGTTAATGGACTGTTCATTAACTTCATATATTTAGTTGGATCATATAATTACTTTTGCTCCAGTTCTAATAGGTTTAATAGTTTTCTATTGTATTATAATTTTTGTAGGGGTAACGAATGTAACAGGCTGTTACTGGGTAACGCCCCCATCGCCAGAGGGCTAACATGCTGCAAAATACTTGCAAGGTAATAGGCTATAAGAAAAACATGGTCTACAAAATTCCCCTTGAGGGGGGAGTGGGGGGGGGGGGGTGGGGGTGGAGGTAAACCATAGCTGGCCAGCGGCCTATATTGTGCACATTCTTTCGCCAGAAACTGACAACTGCCCTTCTTGAATCAGCGGAAGGGAGAGAATGACCGTAGAAAATATTTCATGATCAATCTCCACGAAAGAAAGTTGCCAACCTCGGCGGGGATTGAACCCGCGACCTCCTGGTCTCTCTATGCTTGTACCGACTGGTACCCTGTGATCTCTGCCAGAATTCAAAGACGGGTGCTCAGTAGCATTCACAGACTGTATCCCATGAACAGCACATGAGCAGTGCTGGTACTACAGACTGGTACCTTGATAAAATATGCACTCCCATATATGAAATGCAAAAAAATTGTCTTTGGGATGTATGCTACACATATGTCAGATTGGTTGAATTACAGTTGACTCTCGTTATCTCGAACTCGCTTATCTCGAATAACCGTTTATCTCGAAGCGATAATCTGGTCCCTGCTTAAACATGAAAATCTATTAACAGGTAACAAAATATTGTGGAAAAGAGGAGAAATTGCTCCTTTCTCCTCTTTTCCACAATATTTTCAATATATCTCTAACTTCAGGAGTCAAATTACATATACATTTGTTAAATGTTGCTGATCGATTCATTTTTTCCTAAATTCTGCAAATCTGATATGTCGATATACGGATATCTTGAAATATTTCAGAGAGTCCCTTGGGATTTGAGATAACCAAAGACGTATACAATTATATTATTTACGTCCTTGAGATAACGAGAGTCGACTGTATTGCTCTACCATGATGTAACATGATATAAACATGTTAAGATCCAGATCAGACAGCAAAGCCATACAATCTGATTAGGGTCTTCACTATAGGGATTAAACATGGTTTTTCATGCATTAACATTTGCCAGGTCCCATGGGAGGTGTTGAAAACCGAGGCCAATGGCCATAGTTTTCAATACCTCCCAAGGGACCTGGCGAATGTTAATGCATTCAAAACCATGTTCGATCTCTATTATTGCATAAAAACTGAAAACATTTGCTACATTTCGTGTTATTTCTTGCACTATTTTGTTTCGCCTTTTCACCGATGTCTCGATCGCGAACGTAATTTCCACGTACTATGCTCGTTCTAGGGCCGGGCAGTACACATCTCGTAATGGCAGCAAATCTGTGGCCCCGGTACGATCATATTGAAACGTGCATAGCCGTGCGTTAACAGCGTGTGAATTGCCTTGTTAATACAAGGCTTTTCGCCGGTTAATGCACGGCTGTTAATAACGTGCGACACTGCTTTTTGTGCAATAATATACCTTCATATATTCATAATCTGACAGTAACCAATGATTTTGTGAGACAGCAAGGAACCCTTATCAGACTGCACTGTGCACAGGTTGGAATGGTCCTTTACTGTTCTCATATACATCCAAAGGCATATGTTCACATTGGATGGCTCACTCTGTTATTCAACTACAGAGACAATTGCTTACAGTAATAATAAGATAATAACAAAGCAATATATACAGAGAAAGTAAAAATTCCTGAAATAAGTTACTAAGATAATGGCCTGGCATATACAAAAACCTAATGGTACAAATACTATAAAACAATTAAAAAATAAAGATTTGTGCTTTATATAAAAAAAATTAGAAAGCACAAATCCACCAATATCTCTCCACATCAAGTCCTTGAAAATGGTCTATCCTACCATATATATCCTAAATATTTAGACCGTAAACAGAGTAGATCCAGATCAGATGCCGCCTTGTACGGCATCTGATCAGGATCTACACTGTTTGATACTCATCCAGCAGTTTTAGACAGATCTACATGCAGTTTTAAAAATGACTTGTTCAAATTTTTTTGAAGTATGGATAAGATGTTGAGGTGTCTCAATACTTATTTGATGGATAAACATAGTATGTATTGGCACAACTTTCCTCTATATCATACTATCCATAAATTTGAACAAGTCAATTTTACCCCCTGCTGATATCCCAGTCAGCATTCTACGTAAATCTATATCGGGCCGTCATCGGCCCGTCAGGGTAGCTGACGGGCCGATGACGGCCCGATGTAGATTTACGTAGAATGCTAGCTGGGATGTATACAAAGTGCTGGATGAGATGTAAACAGTGTAGACCCTGATCAGACACCTTATTCTGCTGCTTCCTGTCTGTGTCTACACTGTTTGTGTAGGCCTGTCTCTTCCAACACTTGGGTTAAATACATCAGTACATTAGTTTCCAAGACAAATGAAAACAAAAATGAAAACAGTTGACTGACAGACCAGAAACATAAATAAATTAGTGCATTTCTTCTCATTGCTCTGCGAGCATTGTATTTTCTCATGCAGGCCTTTTGTGTGCATATAAGTATTGCATTTCTTGTAATGAGGGCATTTACGGTAAATGAATAAATCTCCAAGGGAGATCACTAGAAACAGAAAGCATCTGCCTCCCTTCTCAAAGCTCACTTTAAAGGAAAAATAATTGCTCCATGGCAAACCATTGGTAGAAAGCATTTGCCTTCCTTCTCAAAGGGGTTTACTCTTAAAAGAAAGAATTTGCTCCCCTTTGGAAGCAAATTCTTTTCCTTTAAGATTAGACCCCTTCTAAGCAGGGATTCGTGTACCAGGGAAAACTTCTTTTTGGCTGGAATGGTATCCCCTTGAAAAGGGAGGAAAAATCTTTCCGCTTAAGACATTTCTTAAACATTTCTATGTAATATATAGACTCCATATTCTCCCTTAATATATAGTGAAAATAAGCATATGTAGGAGTATACAGTATTAGAGGGATTTTCAGAACCTTGCAGTTTTCATATGCTTTCGAACTGTCTTTTGCTTTAAGAAACTTTGTTATTGCACAATCTGTCTCAGTGTACTTAGTAACCAGAAATCTTCCACATTTCAATATATGTTGACAATACCACACCTCGTCACATTGAATAAAGCAAGATGCCAAGCCCATTTATAAATCTGAGCCAATCAGATTCCTTTATCCAGATTGTTGATATAAATTCAGATACTAATTGGCAAACAGTGTAAATCCAGATCAGTCGGCTTCGTTGCGCCTTTGTTATACTCTGGCCGATACCGATGCTAATTAAGCCACAGTATAACGAACGTATCAGAGATCAAGTTTAGTGTTTAAGGGTTGTGGTGTCGCGATTGCACTGTCGCAGTTCTGGTACCAGCTTTGTGTAACACAATCTAAAGCAGCACCTCAATTAATCGAACATTTTTCGTAACATTATGTAAGTTACATAATGCGCTCAAAGGCAAGAGGGTTCATTATTCCACTCGAAGAGGATGCAGCTGTTTTTGTCACTTCAGCATTTCAACAGCTGTCTATATAATGACCGTTTACTCCAGTACATTCATCCATGCATTCTGCCTGGGTTGTTGAATATCGACACTCAACGGACTGGAGTGCCGTTTCTGGCAGAAACTATTATGTCACTATACACTATCTCGAGATCGAATCGAACTCGCTTTTCTCTGCGATAGGGTTTTACAATAATACAATTATCCGAAACTGCTCAATTACAAGTTAGTGCGGTCATAGTTTAAAAAAAAGTATATTCAGTCTATTGTGGCGGGACAAGATATTGCACGTATTCTTTTTTTTTTTTTTTTTTTTCGCGAGCAACTGCAAACTGCCCGTCTTTGCTACCTTCTTTTTATACTCTTTTCTGTTGCATTTCTCATGTACCAATTACATGTATGCTTAAAGTGGTGTTGATGCCGACGCTAACTCCGAAATAGAACGATTGTTGATAATATTGAACATCAAAATTAAGAAGTGTTGATAAGTTAACGTTTGAGAATTACTTAAACTAGTTGATGGCCCTTAACCAGTGGTTATGGGGGCCTAAAATGACCATATGACATTGGTCCTGAAAGGCGGCCAGACATTTTGTTAGTTTTGTTATGCGCTGGCTAATATGAAAACGTGAAACGATCATACCCCAAACCTCTCCTGTGGTGGGCAGATTCCTATAAAATTGACGAAATTTGCCAGTTTACAAGCCAATATCAGATATCTACAGTACCAATTATATACACACCCGCTTTGGTGAAAATCCATTCATATTCACTCAAGTTATCTTCTGGAAACTAAATACGGACGGACGTACGACGGATGGACGGACGTACCACAGACTGACAGACGGACTACCGTGTTGCGGGGTATAAAGCCGTTCGAAATTAGCAGGTCATTGACCTTTTAACCTAGCGGTGCAGTGACTCAGTTTCAAGTGCCTCTGCTTTGCATCCGGTTTTGTGTGTATGTGTATGTGTGTGTGTGTGTGGGGGGGGGGGGGGGGGTGCGGGGGAACGAGAGGTGGTTCAATCTAATGTCGAGTCATACCAAAGACGTTACAAATGGTACTAGCTGCTCTTTCGCTTGGCGCTCAGCATTGAGAAAGTAGAGCTAAGAATCGGAACTGGTCGGCATGCGTTTCAATGAAATATCACTGAGACCACTGTCGCATCCAGTCACCGTCGCGATATGATTAAAAGACTTTTGAAAGAGACTTTAAATCCGAATAAAATAAAGATAATTAAACTATCGACCTTTCAATATTTTCAGGTTGCAATCTGTCCGATGGCTTTTTAATGGTATACCCGCGCTTGCGCGGGTCCTTTTCTTGTACTTATAGATGACACGTAATGCACGGGCCTGTTAATACAGGTAGTGTGTGTTATATAATATAGCTCGTGCTAGCTCGAGTTATTCATTGTATAGGCGACAGTTAAGCGACAAAACTCGTGCTGTAACAGTTGAACGGTTTTAACCTTTAAACCGCTGAGCAAAGTTGTAGCAGACGATATTCCATTTCATTATTATTATTATTAATATTATTCAGAGAAAATAACACAGAACATTTCATGCAAAGCGTGTGCTTGACAGACGATTCATATGGACTGTCAAGACTTATTTTCTCTGAAACCTACCCTCTGAAACACACGTATCACACCCAAATGAGAATTGTCCACTATCTGCAGCCTGACAGGAAGATTAAAGACAATGCAGTTATTTCCCTTAGACCGTTTGTCGATTTCGAACAAGTGAATTATTTTGCTCAGAGATGTCATACATGTATCTCAAGCTATGTAAGTCGGGACTTTTCACCATATAATATCGGAAATGCGGAAGGGGTTGGTTATTAAGCACAGTAAACCTTTCAATCCTGAGTGTCTGAAATAGACTCTTCTATCCCTGCATTTGGACACTTCCATTGCTGTCAAAAGGGTTGCGGTTGTAAATTAAGAACAGAATGGCAAACAGTAAAGATTCCGATTAAACCGCTCGTAACGAGTCTGTTTTTGTCTTCATAGATGGAAGTGTTAAGACAGATTTATGCAGTAAAATGTTGCCAGAGGTAACAAAAACTAATAAAGCTGGCTTGACACAGCAAAGTTCTGTGCATAGCGTCCGTATAGGTCGTAAGATTCCAGTAGCCTTTACCTCAAGGTCGTCAGAGGTCATATTCGTTCAGCACTTTAAAAATTGCGTTCTATCTGTAGTTTCTAAACCATGTACGTAAGTGCCTCGGTCCATTTCCAATATAAGGTGTGCCTGCTTAGTTTTAATTGTTACCATGTTTTACGAAAATTCCTGCATTTAATGCAAACAATGGTGACCCAGATCGTTCTGCCACCGTTTGCCAATATCCCTTTTAATGGACACTATGCATAAAAGTTGCAAAAATTGAAACCACTACAATTGCATTTTCTCATTTATTCAATAAGTTTCTTTTTGTTTCTTTGCTTTCATGGCGTGATGAATCTGCGAAAACATTTGGAGCGTGAACGGCTTATCAAAGACATTAAGGGGAGCTGATTCAGCTGATAAGATTGTCTGCCATTTTTAAAAAGGACACTTTTTGTCACCTGCTATTTACGTCTTTGTACACAATCTCCTTCTGAAAGTTGTATATTCACCCCAGCCCCCACCCCAGCGCACACACTAAATGGAGCATTTTTTTTTGTGTTTACTCTTAGAATAGCACCTTCTTCAGAAAGGGGTAAAAGCAATTTTGACGGAGTTGTCCCCCTTGAAAGTGTATCCATTCCCTTTAAGGAGCCTCGATACACCTGATAGGTTTTCTGCCAGTTGTTACAATGGGAGACAATGTTTGTGATTTCGTTTTGCTTTAAAGCATCTAGCCCCAGGCCATACGTATGGTGGCCCGTTTGGGTTTATACCTATTTAACGCAGATATCTACACTAAAATGCAGATATCTATATTAAAATAGATATATCTGCATTTAAATACTGATATCTACATTTGACTACAGATATCTATACTTCAATAACATATATCTGTATTCGTACTTCAAATATAAATCTGTATTAGAAATGCAGATATCTCTATTTGGCTGTAAAATAAATTTTATTTACACATATCTGCATTTTTAATTATAGATATTTGCATTTCAAATGCAGAGATTTCTATTTACATTAGCTATCTGTATTTTTGGAAACTCGGATATCTCTATTTGAAATACTGATATCTCTAACTGAAATACAACTATCTATAAATTTCATTTGAATAACGATATCTGCAATTTAAATGGAGATATCTGTATTTCAAAAACAGATATCTACATTAATAAGAAAGTACAGATATATTTAACTGAAACAGAGGCCGGCCTCGGTGGCTCAAATGGATGCGCCGTCCGACTGAAGACCAGGAGGTCGCGGGTTCAACCCCCGCCGAGGTCGGCAACATTCTTACGTGGAGATTGATCATGAAATATTTTCTACGGTCATTTGTCTCCCTTCCGCTGATTCAAGAAGGGCAGTTGTCAGTTTCTGGCGAAAGCGTGCGCACAATACTGGTTAACCGCTTAGAGGACTATGCCCGCCCAGTAAACGTGTGGTTAGGTAAATTGACCGCGCTCGACATGACCCCGTTGGGTTGACTGGGCCGTAAACACAAACAAACTGAAACAGAGATATCTGTATTTGAAATGAAGATATCTCTAGTCATGAACCTGATTGTTTTTAACTTTTATTTTCAACAAATGATAAATACATCCTTGCTGAAAGTTTTTTTGACATGCTTGATATTTACCAAGCTTCAGAGTTTCCGGACTTTCATTAAAAATGGGCACTAATTTGTTGACCGGGGCTGTATTCAGTAGCGCACAGTGATAGCGAACGTTTTACTCCGGATGACGAGCAGGGGTCCAGGACAAAACACTCGCGAGTAACGTGCACATCTTTTGCAGCCCTGAATTCTTAGGACTCTAGGCGCTCAGCATAGAGAAAGTAGGGCTATGAATCGGAACTGGTCGGCATGCGTTTCAGTGAAATATCACGTCATGTGTATGTGGCGTGATATTTCAGTAAGGCAGCACTCTCAAAGTAAGCACTGAGACTACTGTCGCATCCAGTCACCGTCGCGACATACAACGTGCCTATATAATTTTGACCCCCTTAAACCCCACTTTTATATAGTAAAACTGGGGTTTACAGGGGTATACATTATTTTACTTATTTCTACTCAAAAAAAAAATAGATTGTGGGTACTCGTTCGAACCGCCTCGGCGAGGCGGTTCTAACGAGTACCCACAATCTATATTTTGAGCAGAAATATGAAAAAATATTTGAATTTTTTGTCTGAACATTTTCAATTTTCGGTGATTAACTTTTCAGTACACTTGAATAGGCATGTTTTCGTAATGATATGACTGAAAGATTTTTGAAAAAGATACTAAAATAATAATAATAATAAAAAAAAAAAAAATAAATAAAAAAAATAAACAATCGACCTTTCAATATTTTCAGGTTACAATCTGTCCGATGGCTCTTTTATGTTTCATAGGCACTTGCGCGTTTTTTTTTCTCTTGTATTTATAGATGACACGTTATGCACGGGCCTGTGAATACAGGTAGAATGTGTTACATAATATAGCTCGTGCTAGCACGAGTTATTCATCGTCTCGGCGACAGTTAAGCGACAAAATCCGTGCTTTAACAGTTGACCGGTTTGAACCCTTAAAACGCTGAGCAAAGTTGCAGCAGACGATATTCCTTTTCATTATTATTATTATTTTCAGAGAAAATAACACTTGACTATTCATGTAAGTTGTGTGCTTGACAGACGATTCATATGGACTGTCAAGACTTATTTTCTCTGAAACCTACCCTCTGAAACTCATATATTACATCCAAATGATGATTATCCACTACCTGTTACCTTTCACGAAGATTAACGACAATGCAGTTATTTCCCTTAGACCATTTGTCGATTGTGCACATAAGTGAATTATTTATTTAGCTCAGAGATGCCATACGTGTATCTCAAGCTTTGTAAGTCGGAACATTTTCACTATATAATATCGGAAATGCGGAAGAGTTTGGTTATCGAGCACAGTAAACCTTTAATTCCTGAGTTTTTAAATAGACTCTTCTATCTGTGCATTTGAACACTTCCATTGCTGCCAAAAGGGTTACAGTTGTAAATTAAGAACAGAATGGCAGACAGTGAATATCCCAATGAGACGGCTCGTAACGAGTCTGTTTTTGGCTTCATAGATGGAAAAGTTCAGACAGATTTATGCAGTAAAATGTAACAAAAAAAAAATAATAAAGCTTGTTTGACACAGCAAAGTTCTGTGCATAGAGTCCGTATACGTATACACTTCTTACTAATTATTCCAGTAGCCTTGACCTCAAGGTCATCACAGGTCACATTTGCTAAGCACATAAAAATTTGCGTTCTACCTGTAATTTCTAACCCAGATACAAAAGTGACCCGGCCCATTTCCAGTATAATGCGTGTCTGCTTAGTTTTTATTGTTACCATGTTTTACGAAAATTCCTGCATTTAATGCAAACAATGGTGACCCTGATTGCTCTGTGGCATCTAATCTAGGTCTATACTGTTTGCCAATATCCCATTTAAGGGACACTATGCATAAATGTGTTAATGTCATTTTATATATTGTCGGGAGGTTTTTTCTGATTGTTTATATAAACAGGAAATGAAGACATAGTAAGAATGTTATACTTCATTCAGGGAGACAGCATAAAAGTTGTAAAAACAGAAACCACTAAAATTTCCTTTTCTCGTTTATTTTCTTTTTGTTGCTTTGAGTTCATGGCGTGATGAATCTGGGAAAACATTTGGAGCGTGAACGGCTTATCAAAGGCATTAAAAGGGGAGTTGATTCAGCTGATAAGATTGTCTACCGTTTTTTAAAAGGGGGACATGTTTTGTCACTTACTGTTTACGTCTTTTTACACAATCTCCTTCTGAAAGTTGTATAATCACCCTGCACCCCCCCCCCCTGCCCCCCGCCGCCCCACCCCCGTTAACGTCTTTGTACACAATCTCCTTCTGAAAGTTGTATATTCAACCACCACCCCCCCCCCCCCCCCCCACAACACACACACGCACACACACATATTAAATGGAGCATTGTTTTTTTTTTCTTTTTTCGTTTTTTTTTTTATTCTTAGAATAGCTCCTTTTTCAGAAAGGAGTAAAAGCAATTTTGACAGAGTTGTCCCCCTTGAAAGTATATCTATTCCCCTTAAGGAGACTCGATACACCTGATAGGTTTTCTGCCAGTTGTTGCAATGGGAGGCAACTTTGGCGACTTTATTTTACATGATAACATCTAGCCCCAGGCCATACATATGGTGGCCCGTTTGGGTTTATACCCACTGAACGCAGATATCTACATTAAAGTACAGATATCTGCATTTAAATAGAGATATATGCATTTAAATACAGATATCTTCATTTGAATACAGCTATCTGTACTTCAAATACAAATATCTGTATTTGAACGGCCTCGGTGGCTCAGTTGGATGCGCCGTCCGACTGGAGACCAGGAGGTCGCGGGTTCAACCCCCGCCGAGGTCTGCAACATTCTTTCGTGGAGATTGATCATGAAATATTTTCTACGGTCATTCTCTCTCTTCCGCTGATTCAAGAAGGGCAGTTGTCAGTTTCTGGCGAAAGAATGTGCACAATACTGGTTAACCGCTTAGAGGACTAAGCCTGCCCAGTAAACGTGTGGTTAGGTAAACTGACCGCGCTCGACATGACCCCATTGGGTTGACTGGGCCGTAAAACCTCAACACAAACAAATCAAATACAGATATTTGTATTTGAAATGCAAATATTTTGCTTGGTTGTAATATAGCGATATCTAAATTTGAATTACAGATATCTGCATTTTAATTACAGATATTTGCATTTCAAATGCAGATATTTCTATTTGGATTAGATATCTGTAGTTTTGGGAACTCGGATATCTGTATTTGAAATACTGATGTCTCTAACTGAAATAAAAATATCTACAATTATCATTTGAATAAAGATATCTGCCATTCAAGTGGAGATATCTGTGTTTCAAAAACAGATATCTGTATTAATAGAAAGTACAGATATATATAACTGTGATAGAGATATCTGTATTGAAATGAAGAGATCTCTAGTTATGAACCTGATTGTTTTTAACGTTTATTTTCATCAAATAATCAATATTTCCCTGCTTAAAGTTTTTGGCATGTTTGATATTTACCAAGCTTCAGAGTTTCCGGACTTTCATTAAAAAAAATGGGCACTTACCCGGATAACGAGCTCCAACAGGAGCAGATATCAAGGACAAAACACTCGCGAGTAACTTACATATCTAATGCAGCCTTTAATTCACAGGACTTGGAACTCAGCATTGAGAGAAACTAGATCTATGAATCGGAACTGGTCGGCATGCGTTTCAGTGAAATATCACGTCATGTCTCTGGGGTGTGATATTGCAGCAAGGCAGCACTCTAAGTAAGCACTGAGATCACTGTCGCATCCAGTCATCGTCGCGATATGATTGAAAGATTTTTGAAAGAGATATTGAAAAAAAAAAAAAAAAAAAAACAACAAAAAAAAAACTAAGCAATCGACCTTTCAATATTATCAGTTTGCAATCTGTCCGATGGCTCTTATAATATGTTATACCAGCACCCAAATGAGGATTATACACTACCTGTTACCTGTCCGGAGATTAACGACAGTGCAGTTATTTCCCTTAGGCCATTTGTCGATTTAGCACTTATGTGAATTATTTGGTTTCGAGATGCCATATATGTATCTCAAGCTATGTAAGTCAGGACATTTTCACCATATAATATCGGGAATGCTGAAGCGTTTGGTTATCGAGCACAGTAAACCTTTCAATCCTGAGTTTGTTTCTGAAATAGACTTTTCCATCTCTGCATTTGGACATTGCCATTGTTGTCAAAAGGGTTACAGTTGTAAATTCAGAACAGAATGGCAAACAGTGAAAATCCCGATAAGACGGCTCGTAACGAGGCTGTTTTTGTCTTCATAAATGGAAGAACTAAGACAGATTTATGCAGTAAAATGTTGCTAAAAGTAACCAAAAAAAAAAAAAAAAAAAAAAAAAAAAAAAAAAAAAAATTATTAAAATAAAATAAAAATAAATAAATTAATAAAATAAATAAATAAATAAAAAAAAAAAAAAAAAAATAAAAATAAAGCTTGTTTGGCACAGCAAGGTTCTGTGCATAGCGTCCGTATACGTTGTATACTATTTGCTAATGATTCCAGTAGCCTTGACCTCAAGGTCGTCACAGGTCACATTTGCTAAGCACATTAAAAATTGCGTTCTACCTGTAGTTTCTAAACCATGTACATATTTGCCTCAATGGTGACCCTGATCGTTCTACGGCGTCTGATCTAGGTCTACACTGTTTGCCAATATCTCTTTTATAGGACACTAGGCATAAATGGGTTAACGTCATTTTTTATATATTGTCGCGAGGTTTTGTTAAAAAGAAATTGAAGACACAGTAAGAATGGTATACTTCATTTAGGGAGACAGCATAAAAAGTTGCAAAAGTGGAAACCACTAAAATTTCCTTTTCTCATTTATTTTCGTTTTGCTTCTTTGCCGCCATGGCGTGATGAATCACGTATTGTTTACGTCTCTGTACACAATCCCCTTCTGAAAGTTGTCTATTCATCCCCACCCCCATCCCTAAATGGAGCATTTTTTCCCTTTTAGAATAGCTCCTTTTTCAAAAAGGATTAAAAAAAAAAGTTTGACAGAGTTGTCTCCCTTGAAAATGTATCTATTCCCCTTAAGGAGACTCGATACACCTGATAGATTTTCTGCCAGTTTTTACAATGGGAGACAACTTTTGTGATTTCATTTTGCTTTGAAACATCTAGCCCTAGGCCGTATGGCCTGTTTGAGTTTATATCCATTTAACGGATATCTACATTAAACTACAGATATCTGCAGATATCTGCATTTAAATATAGATATCTATACTTGAGTACGGATATCTGTACTTCAAATACAGATACTGTAATTGAAATGCATATATCTCTATTTGGTTTACAGATATCTGCATTTTTAATTATAGATATTTGCATTTCAAATTCAAATATTTCCTTTTAAATTAGATATCTGTATTTTTGGAAACTCAGATATCTCTAACTGAAATACAGATGCCTATAATTATCATTTGAATAAAGATAACTGCAATTCAAATGGCAATATCTGTATTTCAAAAACAGATATCTGCATCAACAGAAAGAACAAATATATCTAACTGAAATAGAGATATCCGTACTTGAAATGAAGATAGCTCTATTTGTGAACCTGATTGTTTTTAACTTATTTTCAACAAATAATTAATACTCCCCTGCTAAAAGTTTTTGACATGCTTGATATTTACCAAGCTTCAGAGTTTCTGGACTTTCATGACTGTGTTTAGTAGCGCACAGTAATAGCGATCGTTTTACCCTAGATCCCTGTACCTAAATGACGAGCGCCAACAGGAGCAGGTGTCCAGGATAAAACACTCTCGAGTAATTTGCACATTTGATGCAGCCCTGAATTCACAGAACCTGTGGCACTTGAATCTTATGGGGCGCCGCTTTACTATTTGTTCCCTATTTATAGATATCCATAGTTATTTATAGATATCCATAATTCGAATTAGTGATCCCCATAATTCCAATTAGTTATATCCATAATTATTCATAAAGATCCATGATTATCTATTGATATACATACAAGCGAATTAGTGACATTCATAATTCAATATTCGGTTTATTGATATCACTAATTCAAATTACGAATATCACTAAATCAGCCAATTTACGGATATCCCTAATTTAAATAACTTATATCACTAATTCGAAAAAGTGATATCCATCAATCGAATTAGTGATATCCATAAATCATTTACATTATTGGATATCTATAATTCGAGTTACTGACATCAATAGTTCAAATTATGGATATCAATAGTTCGGCTCGTTTATTGATATCTCTAATTCGAATTATGGATATAAAAAATTAGCCTTTGCAAGTAATAAGCTTAAACACTATCCTCTGCGCTGAATTATGGATATCACTTATTCAAATTATGGACAGCAATAGTTCAGCCCGATTCATTGATATCATTAATTCGAATTATGGATATCCATAATTCGAATTAGTGACATCAATTATTCGGCCCGTTTATTGATATCCATAATTTGAGTTGTGGATATCCATAATTCGAATTAGTGATATTCATAATTCAAATTAGTGATATCCATAAATCGGAATCAATGACGAATATCCATAATTCGAATTAGTGAATAAAGGATATTCATGATTCAAATTAGTGATACCAATAAATGGGCTAAATGAGTGATTTCACTATTTCGAATCATGGATATCCCTGATTCGAATCATGGATACCTATAAATAGGGAATTAATAGTAAAACGCCACCCCATAGAATCTGGTTCACACATGACTTACTCCTTACGGCTAGAACGTGGTAACGCGGTTAACAATGTTGAACGACTGCTCGCCAACACCAACCAAGGATTCATGTCATGTATGCACTAGTCAAGTGCCTGTCAAGATGGTCCAGAACGTCGTAACGCGATTAACAATGTTGAACGACTGCTGGCCAACACCAACCAATGACTCATGTCATGTATGCACTTGTCAAGAGCTTGTCAAGATGGTCCAGGTGTCCTCCCCGGGGACCTCCCCCGGAAAATGTTCCAATTTCTAGAATGCAGCTAGGAGAATCAATAAACCCCATGAACACCCTCATTTGTACAAAGCAAAGAAAAACTCCTGGTCAGACTGAAATGAAGCATAACTGGCCAAAACCTATTGTGTTTTACAACAACAACAAAATAATAATGATACATGTATTACCACTAATAATAATAATGAGAATTTCTATTTTCCTGAGCCTAGCTTTTTAATGCTTATCACTCTATGTAAAGTTTTCAGCGGGCTACATATTGAAATACTTTCCTTATTTTCCCCAGAAAACAGGTTAAGATATTTCAAATTGCGTCTCCAATGGAGACAAATTACATGAATTGTCAAATCCTATTTTCTGGGAAAAAAAAAAGTAAGATCGATTGTCGTCTGCTGAATTAGCTCAGAAGTAGCTCAGAGAAATGGTTTATAGGCAATATAAAATAGGCAATATAAAGTAGTTTCCCTTGTAAATTGTCATAGCGCATATTTTTTAAGTTGTTTGCAAATTTCTCTGCATTCGTTGCAAAAAAAAAAAAAAAAAAAAAGAGTCAATTAATGCTGCAGCAAAAGTATCCTTTGTTCTCACATATAATGGACAAAAACAATTATTTCGGATCTTCTAACGATATAATCAATATTACTTTTCAAAATAAAAAAAAAAAAATCTTACGGTTTAAACAATTTCGAAAAAAAAAAAAAAAAAAAAAAAAAAAAAATCTAGACCCGTGCTCCTGTGTGCGAGGGGTCCGAAATGGGAACACAAAATCAGACAGGATGAACTATTACTTTTTATGTGCTTCTCTGAAAGGGGCGGCGGGCACAAGTGGCGGCGGGTTTGCCAGTACAGAGATGATGTTAAAATCTTGAGCATCTTTAATTATTATTTTTTTATGTGTGTGTGTGTGTGTGTGTGTGTGTGTGTGTGTGTGTGCGCGCGCGCGGTGTGTGTGTCGTCTGTAAGGGCGTGAACTGCGCCGTCTGCCATGTTGGTATTTGTAACCGTTGATCTGTGCGTATGTTAACATCGGCGAGGGAGGTGTACCAGTTTCCCATATGTGGAGTAAAAAGAGGTCTCTATATTTTAGCCAATAATAGATAGCTCTAACTCATTACGAAAACACGCCTATTCAAATATTCTGAAAATTTTACCACCAAAAAATGCAATTTTCATATTTCTGCTCAAAACATATATTGTGGGTATTCGTTAGAACCGCCTCGCCGAGGCGGTTCTAACGAATACCCACAATATATGTTTTTGAGCAGAAAAAAGAAAATAATGAATACCCCTGTAAACCCCGGTTTTACTATATAAAAAGTGGGGTTTAAGGGGGTCAACATTATATAGGCATGTTTTTGTAATGTGACTGAAATGCAGATATCTGTATTTAATTTAGGGCTATTCGGCTACATTTGGATTACACCGTTTACTGGTATACACCGGTTACTGGGTTAGGAAGCATATATCTGCATTTTAATTATAGATCTCTGTATTATAAATGCAGATCTCTAAATCAGTTTACGTAATTAGAGATACCTATAATTGAAATGCAGATCTCTAATTGAGATGCTGATATCTATAATGATCGGAAATAGAGCTATCTGTATTTCAAATATACATATTTGCATTTCAATCAGCGATATCTCTTTCTTAGTTACAGATATATCTGCATTTCAACAAGAGATATATGTAATTACAAAAAATACAGATAGGGCCTAAATATAGAAAAAAATAAAAAAAAAAATAAAAAAAATATATCATGTATCATTACCGATCAACCCTCAGGATCAACCTTTCTTTTTTTCTTTCTTTGTTTATGCTTTCTTCAATTTTTCTCTTTACTCGGACCCATCAATTACTCAAATACCTGCTACAGTTACGAGATACTTGCATCATTTTACTTTCCATTCGCAATATTGACACATTTACGGTTGATCAGATACGATAAAGTTTATGAGGTCACACTGAACCAATGAAAAAACAGCGTATTATGTTCTCGATAGGAAATATTTCCATGACGTCATAATCTCGCTTGGAACATTGTAGGCAGAAACAAGGTATGGTAGCTTACATGTAACATTCTGCTGAACATTACCAACGCAGAAAAAAAATAGATGTATCGATAATGTTTTGCTGTGCATGACAGATATCTTTGAAGGTAGCTTTAAAAACTGACAATTATTTAAGACTTACCCCTTTATGACAACTGCTGTTAAAATAAATAAAATTGATAAATATCCCTTTTGGTCCCTGTTCCTCTTTCTTCCCTATCCCTCTCTTTCATCTCCTCTACTCTCTTCTATCTCTTTTCTCACTTTCTCTGGGAGACGACACAAAATGACCCTCAAGGGTTGACGTGTCGTTAAACCCCAACACAATCAATCAATCTGCTGATACAGGGAACATAACTTTCGTTTTGCAGTTGTAGATATAGAAAGTTAAAATTTTAAGGAGTTATCGGTTATGTCTTTGTTAGCAGACGAAAGCAAGGCAGGTGTTCAATGTATGAATGTTTACAGTTTCCCATGTATTACGAGGTAAGGATTAACAAAACTTGCCTGATCACATTCACCAAACTTGAAAAGGTTCTGCTGGTGCACAGGACATTGACTTTGAAAGAAATGCCTAAACACCCCGTTAAGCTAAAAGATAGAAATTAGATCTATAGGCTTGCTTATTATTCCATGTCAACTCACACCTGTGTGTCAGCTCGTAATTGACACGATAGTTAAACATTAAACATGTATTGAGGGGGTGTGAAAATGATTATCGATTCGGTTTCTTAAATCTTGTCCATAAAGACGTTTTAATTCCTTTGATTTTGTTGGTGAGCAGTGGTTTTATGTTTTGGCGATGCTTAATGACACACAGGAATTTTAAGGTCAATTATCTTTTGTGCACTTTTCTCTTTTGCCGATTACTGCAAGTCAAATGTTTTAAATAAAATAAAAATATCTGATCTTTGCATTGCATGTAGTTAGGTTGTTGGTAGATCCAGCATGCCAAACAATGTGATGTCTGCGACTGTTGGCAGCATCGTATTTACGGGATAAGTAATACAAACATTTCATTTGTTAGCTATTTTGAGGCTGATAATTAATTTTCTTTTCATGCAGCTGATCTATTTATTCATTTACTTGGCTAGAATGCATATTTTTGCCGGAGCACAGCATTTCCTACAATTTACTTACAAGTGCATCTAGCGAAGACTTAGATCGGCCCTTGCAATGTTTGTTTGTGTTGAGGTTTTACAGCCCAGTCAACACAATGGGGTCATATCAAGCGTGGTCAGTTTACCTAACTACACGTTTACTGGGCAGACTTAGTCCTCTAAGCGGTTAACCAATATTGTGCACATTCTTTCGCCAGAAACTGACAACTGCCCTTCTTGAATCAGCGAAAGGGAGAGAATGACCGTAGAAAATATTTCATGATCAATCTCCATGAAAGAATGTTGCTGACCGTGACCTCGTGGTCTCCAGTCAGACGGGGCATCCAACTGAGCCACCTGCATCTGCACAGTCTGATCAGTGTCATCTTTGTGCGCTCTGGGTAGCTAAGGATCTGAGGCTTCTTCATGCGGCCAGTAAAGACTGATCAGACTGAGTGAATGCTCCATTGACACCACGGAATTTAAAAATTTTATGTAACATTAATTGGATTTCCACATAACAATGTAACTGAGTAAAAACAAATGATTAAAGTTGTAAAAAAAAAAAAAAAGCTTATATATATATATATCTATTTTGTACCACAAGCCGCTTTTACTGTCTTTTGCAGTTTTCTGTTCTATATCACCTTGCATTGGTAGCCACGATAAACTCTTTAGCTCAATGCTTACAAGGTGAGCTTATAGAATATCAAATGGTCCCTCACCCGCCTTTGTCTATCATTCTTAAATACTTTAGGTTGACCTTGACCTACTTTACAGCAAGGTCAATTTTGTATACTTTGTATGCAAAAGTGCTTAAATAGTAGATTTTTTTATAAACTTTCATGTAATGACTTAAACAAATGTGACTATTCATATTCTTTTTTTTTTTTTTTTTTTTTGTCCACATCTTTATTTTATTAATTTATGCATGTAATACATATACATAATAGATACTGATATATTGATAAGCTTTCATTCTATCTCTCATCCTTCTTAAGCTATATGAACTATTGTTTTGTCTGTCAGAGTACAATAATATTTCAGTATTCATATACAAGGAGACTCTTTTAATTAATAATGTCTGCTTTTGTATATGAAACAACTTTTCATTGGCTATAGTCCCTTTTCGCAACCACAAAAACTGTTTATACTTTCTGCTTATTTTGATATAGGAACCATGAGTTATCAAAACTGTCTTTGTGATTTGAAAAAGGATCATGTTCATATATATACATGCAGTTGATTATACTATACTAACCGAACTTGATGAAGACATAAACATTCTAATCTGCTCTGCATTACTTGTCTGCTTACCTGAACATAAACATAGGGCTGTATGGCTTATGGCTACAAAAGATATTAAGTTTAAGAGTTTGGGTATCGGCTACATCTATATTAAGTTTAATGGTTTAATAGTTCCTGCAACTGCCTTTTTTCAAGATGATGTTTGTGGAAAAATATTGTTTTTTTTTTTTTTTTTGTTTTTTTTCTTTTGTTTTGTTTTTTCTGGCTATGGCGTATCAGTTGTACCTTCCATTATGTGACTTAAAAGTGACCATTTGGCTTGAAATTTATTCTGTTTATTATGAATTTTTGAGATGTATTTCTCATTCTGATATTTTCTTTTCAGGTAGATAATAAAATTTTCCAGCCTAATGCTATTTGCCAAAAACTTTGTTTTGTAGATAAAGTACTTACCTAATAGCAGTATGTAGTTAAGTAGTTCATTATTTTCTTGTTTAGAAAAAATAACATTCTTTATGGTTAAATGAAGTATAACATTAGCTTGAATTCTTAACCAATTCTTCATAGCCAACCAAAATTCTTTCACCTTATTACAGTTGAAAAGCACATGTATTATTGTTTCAGTTTCCAGGCTGCAAAAAGTGCATCTGTCATTGTCTACTTTATTTATTTTGTGAAGAAAAGATTTTGTAACTAGTATATGGTTATTTACTTTAAACTGAAACTCTTGTAATTTTACTTCTTTGATATTTTTAATTGTATCATTATAACTATTCCATTCTTCCTGTGTAATATTTCCTAATATATTAACCCACTTTTGAGATGGTGGACTTGAATCCTGGTTTCCAACAATAATATTATATAATGTTCTACTACCTTTTTTGTCTTTACATAATAATTTAAGATAACAATTTCGAGCAACATTTTGTTTCCTGTTCTTACATACAAAATTATTTTGGTTGACTTTAGTTTTCCAGTACGTAGGCAACTTTCTTAAGATTGATTGATAGTCTAAAAAAGTCCCATGTATACCATAATTTTCTTTCAGTTCATCAAATTGATAAAAATTTCCATCTTCATTAAGTAAGTCTATAACATTTTTAATACCTTTATCATGCCATTCTTTAAAATATAAATTTTGTCCCCCATTCATATTTGAGTTAAACCATATTGGGCAACATAAAATATCTTCAAGTGTCTCGATTCTGACTGCTTTGCAAAAGTTATTCCAACTTATTAGTAAATCTTTCCAAAATGGGTTTATTAGCTCATTTGCCTTTATGCCTGCATAATTATTTCCTTTAGTAAAAAGACTATCCATATTTATGTATGAAAGACTGCTCCATGTGCAACTGGGTTGTGAAATTAGTCGCCTTAGCCATGTAACTTTTAATGCTGTAACAAAACTGTCTATTTGAATCATTCTTAAACCCCCTTGTGTTATATCTTTAATTATAATTTTTCTTTTTATCTTGTCAGGCCCAGAATTCCACAGGAATTTATAAAATAATTTATTTAGGCTTTGTAATAAATTTCCTGGTGGGTTGGGTAGAGCCAGAAATAAATGAACAAATTTTGATATGGCTAATGATTTAATAACAGTTATCTTTCCAGGCAATGTAATTTTTCTTCTTGACCAAGACTTGATAATATTTTCCACTTTTTTAAGGACATCAGTTGCATTTTGATCCCATATGTCAAAAACCTCTGGAGTAAAAGTCACTCCTAGGATTTTAAAAGTTCTTGATTCCAGTCTAAATTATATTCCAAGCATAACTTACGATTTGATCTATTCATTGATCCAATCCATATTGCTCTTGTTTTTTCAACATTTATTTTTAAACCAGACATTGAATAAAATAATTTTAATTTATCTAAAGTTTTTTTTAGCGATATTTCTGATCCGTCTAAGAATATTTGAGTGTCATCAGCATATTGACTCAATTTGAATTCTTTATTTTCTGTTATTATCCCTTTGATAAGATTGTCTTTTCTGATCATTTGGCTTAATACCTCTGCACATAGGAGAAAAATGTATGGGGAGATAGGGTCTCCTTGTCTACAGCCTCTTTGTAGTCCAAAAAACTCTGACATATGACCGTTTTGTAATATACATGACTCAGAACCAGTCTGAAATAATTTGATCCACCGTTGAAAGGATGGTCCAAAATTAAAGTATTTGAGTGTTTTGTGTATAAATTTCCATGAAACGGAATCAAATGCTTGTTGAAAATCAATAGAAAGTATCAAACCTGGTAGTTGTTGTTGTTTTGTCTCAAAAAGAATGTCATAAATTTGTCTTATGTTTTCTCCTATAAATCTTCCAGAAATAAAACCTTTTTGATCTTCATGTATCAGTTTATGTAGTACAGTTTTAAGGCGTGCAGCAATAAGACTATTCATATTCTTTGTCCAAGGTCACCTAGTATTGTATGTAGTAAAACATCTTTTTTAGATCTCCTTTTTTGTAACAACTTCTCTCAGTAAGCTAAAGGACCATTGGTCCTCTTGTATATCAACATATCAGGTTAATTTGCAGAATTGAGGAATAAAAAAAATCAAACAATCACATTCCACAAATGTATATGTAATTTGACTTCTGAAATTAGATACTATACTAAGGTATGACTTAACCCAAAATAGGCATTAAATGATAAAGGTCGAGTTGACTCAGGTACTAGTTGACCAATGTAGGTACGAGTTGACTAAGGTATGAGTTAACTAAGGTACAAGGTGACCAGAAACCATTCAATCCATATGGGCTTTTTGAGGTCTGAGAGTCATTGTCCTTTGGCTGGTTAATAAACATGTGATTTTCACACCATTTTTGACTTATCTTTCACTCTGGCACTTGAGCCTCAAACCTTAATTAAATATCTAGATTGAATACTGTGAATACCTATATCAATGAAACTGTAAACTGGCTATGATAACATTATAAAAAAAAAAGAAAAAAAAAACAAAAAAAAAAAACAATTTTACAATGATAGTTCCTGTTTCTTTAGGTATAAATATGGTATTCATGATATTCATACCTATAGGGAAATGGGAACTATCATTGAAAAATTGATTTTTTTTTTACAATGATTTCATACATTTTGAGCTTCATCGATATACAAGGGCTGTATTCCACAGGAGCTTGAAATTCTGTCAGAAATTAAATGCATGTTAAGAATAATTTGCTGGCTATGGAAACATGCAGAAAAATTTGCCTCCTATACATGCCAACATAAAATATCAACAGAAATCACAAATAAAATGCTTGTCTCACAAATTTAACTGATAACTTAAATGTCAAGGCATATCAAGAGTTTTAAATTAATATACTCAAAGGCATAAGTATACAATTTTGAGTTTTGAGTACTGGCTCCTGTGCTACTTTTTTCATCAAATAGTTTCATGGTCATTTTTGTCAAACATCTGTCTTTGAAAATCACAAAGGCAATTCTTTCGCAGTCATAGATTATGAGTTATGAGCCCTAAATTAGGGACAGTTTTTCTTTATTTTATGGTATTTTTACAAATTTCAACTATCCTCAACTGCCCTCAAACAAATATTTGCTCCGCCTTTGATATCGACAGACTACTAGACCAACATCTAAAGCAAGTCTATTTTTGAATATACTGTTTATCTTTTTGCCAATCACCATTTTTTCATAATGTAATCCATAAACTTGTGCTCCAAATGTGTTGCCCTTACTTCATCATAACAAGTGGACGAATGTAGGACAGAGTCGAACTTGGCACCCGACCAAAAAACCTGTGCCACTATGTAAAACTAGTCAAAACGTCTAGTAGCGACAAGCAAAATCCAATTTTAGACCAATTTTTATCAAAACAATGACAATATTTTAGGTCGAATGGTCATCCTGGATACGTGGAAAATGAAAGTGTGTGCATTTTGGATGAAATACACGAGACAGGATGGTGCACCTAGCCTTTCATTTCGTGGTAGGGAGAGGTACAAAGGAACAAAGATAAGATACCTGAAGAATATGGATTGCGGTTCTATGGCATTAAAAATTGTGAAAATTTAAATATGGCGATTCCTGTCCGTGATATTATTTGGGGTGGTTGGGTGAGGCAAAGGTGTCGTGTAACTTGCATCATCGGGGCGTCCAACTGATATATTAGCTGATAGTTGGGCATGATCTGCTGTCCTTGCAACAGGTAATGGTAGAGGGGCAATGATTTTATTTCCTCCGATTCTTCACTTCCATTCATTTTCCTCTTTCTCCTCTGTCCCGCTCTTTCACCTCCTCTACTATCTCTTCTATTTCTTGTCTCCCATTGTCTGGGAGACTACATAAAATGACCAACAAGGGTTGACATGTCGTTAAACCCCAACACAATCAATCAATATTGTTAATATATTCAAACATGCTAACATCAGAAACTTTTAATTTTCATGTTGTGCCCATTATAATGTGTGTAGGTTGTCTTCAACTTTCTAGGTTTTCGACAGTTTCAGGTATTACAGTTCTATAGTTGTATGTTTGATTCTCAGTAGCGGACTTGCCTATTAAAACTGATGCTGTAACATCTCTGACCAAATACACTATATTGGTTCCCTAGGTAACATCAATGCGCTCATCGTGATTTATTGAACGCTATGATAAGGCGTACAGTAAATTTTCACGTTCAAAAATTCATCAAACCTCCGCCGCTTTCATGATACAATCAGTCTCTCTCTCTCTCTCTCTCTCTCTCTCTCTCTCTCTAAAAAAATAAAATTAAAAACTAATTAATAAATAAGAAAAGAATGATGTATTACTCAACAAGTGACTACTTGCTTGGGCCATGATAAAATGGAACAAAAGTCCACAACAATTCATAAATACGTTGACGATTATCAGACCTCCTTTGAGTCCATGTATGTATACAAATAGGCTTCCTAGCCAGATTAGCATTTAGGCTCCATTTTCAGAAACAAATAGAATCACTATCCATTTATTTTTCAAATTTCACGCATTTAAGTTGAAATGTAAATACTCATGAGACCCGTAGATTGTAACCATTTATTTGTTCAACAGATAATTTTGATATACCACTGAAAAAAGGATGAGAAACTTTTTAAAATTGCTGAAAATGGTGCTTTTGTCACTTCTGGCCTCCACTTTCTGTAGCATGTTTAAAGTATTTCTCCGCAATTTATGAGACAATCACAGTTTAATTTAAGCTAATAAATATTGTTAGAGTTCCATACCATTGAGATTTTATTGATATAAATGACCATAATTATTATTTGCCTGACCTTTTCAATGCCCTACTTGCCGTATTTATTGTTTACTACAGATAGGCTACGTTGCCAGAACAAATAGGTCTCTAGAAACGCTTGTTTGCACAGATAGGCTACGTAACGTCTATGTACCGTGATCTTGAGCAATTAAGTTTGACTTTCAGGGTCCTGGGCTCAAGGTCGAGGTTGACATGACTGAAATATTTTTTATCATGTGAGATCTAATCACTTCCAACCTGAAGATCTGAATGTTGACAATAATGTACCTTAATGTCAGGGTCATAGTCATGACCTTTACATTAAGGTCACAGGCTTTTTGTCTCTTCAGTCACATTACTCTTATACATGTATGTCATCAAATTCCCCAGTTTAGTGTTTACCCACACCAAGTAGTCTTGTGCGAGGGGATTTGTATTGCCTGCCATGTCTTGTTACAGTGATGTAACCAACAGCCAATGTTATTTGGTCAGCATATGTCAACGTGGTAACACGTTATGGTTAACAGGACACATAAATTTGCAAAATAGACAAAATTGCTGAATGCATGGTAATACTATTTGCATAAAAAGGGACTATATAGCACCTAAGGCTTTTCATGCTGTTATTGTAGCAACACTGAGGAGGAGTGTCACTTTATATGCTACCATAAAAAAAGGAGGGTAATAGAATTTAAGCATGTCAAGAAGAGCCTAGAGGTTGACCCCGTTCTGGAGGGCATCTTAATGTGGCAAGGCTATTCATGCTGTCATTGTAGCAACACTGAGGAAGAATGTCATTTAATTCATATGCTACCATAAAAAAAGGAGGGTATCAGAATTTGAGCATGGCAAGGAGAGCCTAGAGGTTGACCCCCATTCTGGAGGGCCTCTTACTGTGGCAACTCTCAAAATAGTCACTAAAGGCCATGATATTCGAAAAAGTCACTAAAGTCCATGATATGATTATGGATGACAGATGAGTTACAGAGAGACTCATAGCTAGTGCTGTAGGGATTTCTCAGGAAATAGTGCATTCTATTCCTACAGAAGATCTGAATATGAGAAAACTCTCAGCCTGTTGGGTACCCAGACTTCTGACAGTTGATCAGAAGCACACAAGACAGAATATTTCACTTGCTAATCTGAACCTTTTTGAGACAGATCCTGACGAGTTTCTGTTGAGGTGTGTGACTTTATATGGATGAAACTTGGGTCCAACATTTCATACCAGAATCCAAATAACAGTCTAAACAATGGAATCACCCTGGCTCAGCCCACCAAAGAAGGCAAAATCTGGTTTGACAATGGGAAGTTTATGGCCTTGGTTTTTTGGATGCTGATGGTTTTCTTATGGTAGATTATCCCCAAAAAGATACTTCATGCGATTGGAAAGTCAAGGTCAAATATAAATCAGTATCTATTGATATATTCTTAAATATTTACAACTACGAGCACCTATACCTTTCAAATGCGTGATGATGTACATGCATGTTAAATATACAACATGTCATTTTTTTGTTGCAGTTGCTTACTCTGAACCATAAACAAAAACAGTAATAAAACATAATTTCGCAATATATTTTAATGCAATATATAGTTAAAGTTTTCCTATAGAAAATTATTTTTGTCACGTGATAAGGCAGGCATGGATCACAACATGAGCATGCTTTAATCATGCTATAAGTATGTATAGTCATTGTTTTGATCTAATATGTCAGCTAAGGTCGACAGAATAGTTCATTTGCATAAAATGCCCCAAAACATGAGAAATAAAATGTTCCTTTAGATGCACTGCATGATTTGTTTGTGTTGAGGTTTTACAGTCCAGTTAACCCAATGGGGTCATGTCCAGCATGGTCAGTTTTACCTAACCACATGTTTACTGGGCAGGCTTAGTCCTCTAAGTAGTTAACCATTATTGTGCACATTCTTTCACCAGAAACTGACAACTGCCCTTCTTGAATCAGCGGAAGGGAGAGAATGACCGTAGAAGTTATTTCTTGATCAATCACCACAAAAGAATGTTGCCGACCTTGGCGGGGGGTCAACCAGCGACCGCCGGTCTCCAGCCGGACGTGCATCCAACTGAGCCACCGAGGTTGGTGTATACATAATAACAAGACAGTAGACACTCTTAGCCTTCCAAAGGTATTTTCAGCATTTAAATTAATGCCAAAAATATTACAAAATATCACAGCCTGTTTAGTAATTTTGATAAATTTAAATAAACTATGCAAATTTGAACTTAAAGCTGAATTATCCTGGCTTTTACATGCCTATCTAATGAATGAATGCTTAACCATGGGTTAAGAATTTGAAACAATTAGAGCCACATGGGTTAGGCATTCGATGACTCAAAAAAGGTAAACAAACTTTGCATTTTCTGTGTTCCATGAGGGATAAAAATGTTTTGAGTAAATTATTTGAAAAATGGGAATTACATTGAACTGCCCATTAATATCCATGTCTGTGGAGTTAATCTCAGACCACCTGCTTCACGCATATTGGCAGAATTATTTTTTGCATGCTGAAGGTGTATACCGAAAGCCATAGAAATCGTGGAAATTTGTGGTGTCTATTATATCCTTTACTTAATTTTGTGCTTTGCTAGAAGTTCAGCATATCATCATGCACAAACAATAGACACATACATGTATGATTATTTGTGTTATAGATATTTTGGTTGTCAATGCAGCATTGTTGAGAAATCACCATGGCGTGACATGTTTTTCTCTTAGAAAAAAAAATGGCAAAAAAATTCATGCTCAACTGATAATTTAACCAGATGTTTTATGGCAACTGTCCTCGGAGCTCTCCGTACATAATGAGTCTGTTAATAGCAGGCCGCATTACCAGATTCACCTGGGGGACTTCTTTTCTCTGATAACACTGATGCCCTGCACTATTATATTTTAATCATTTTTTTTTTTTATTTTTTAAAGAAGAAAAATGCTTAAAACTTGAAATTTGATTAACTTTTTATGCTGATGAAGATTTTGGATTCAGTTTTGAGCTACTTCATTGTGTTTAATAATTAAGAATTATTCGTGCGGGATTCTAGTTTACGTTCTTATCAGTATTACTTTACTAATTGCATAATGGAGCATCATTTTTTTGGCATCTCTGCAGAGTTTTATGGTCTCAGTCATAAGAAATATATGGGAATGTTATAACCCCACTAACTCGACTTTGATACAGTATTTGGCAGGAAGGTGGGGTCATATTCTCTAAGAGAAAAACATGGCAGGGTAAGGGTCGAAAATAACTGGTTACGCATTAGAGCTTTGTTTGTTTGTGTTGAGGTTTTACGGCCCAGTCAACCCAATGGGGTCATGTCTAGTGCAGTCAGAATAAACCACACGTTTACTGGGCAGGCTTAGTGCTCTAAGCGGTTAACCAGTATTGTGCACATTCTTTCGCCAGAATCTGACAACTGCCCTTCTTGAATCAGCGGAAGGGAGAGAATGACCGTAGAAAATATTTTATGATCAATCTCCACGAAAGAATGTTGCCGACCTCGGCGGGGGGTTGAACCAGCGACCTCCTGGTCTCCAGTCAGACGGCGCATCCAACTGAGCCACCCAGGCCGGCTATGCATTAGAGCTGTAAATTGTAAATTTTGTTTTTATTTATTTAGATAATGATAATTTATTTAGATGATAATATTTATTTTAACAATGGTGCACTGACAAACAAAATATCCATAATACTGTAGTAGGAGGAGAAATAGACCTGTAAAGAAAATATTCCCGTCAAGTGCCCCGACCGGGGATCGAACCAGGTACCCCTGGATCTCTAATCGAGCGTCATAACCGCGAGGCTAAAAGGTCCGGACCAGTTAGACTGGTCATTTATGCACCCTATATATTTACATACATATTAATTATTTGTACTTCGCTTTGCCGCGCACTACTACACTCCTCCATCCTACAATGAAACATTTGTATCAAATGTTTTCTACTATTCCCAGGCTCTTTTGTGACTCCGTTGCCATTGCATCGCCCTTGGGCTCCGACGGTAGTCATCCTGGTCACGGCACCAAATGTAGTAGGAGGAGAAATAGACCTGTAAAGAAAATATTCCCGTCGAGTGCCCCGACCGGGGATCGAACCAGGTACCCCTGGATCTCTAATCGAGCGTCATAACCACGAGGCTAAAAGGTCCGGACCAGTTAGACTGGTCATTTATGCACCCTATATATTTACATACATATTAATTATTTGTACTTCGCTTTGCCGCGCACTACTACAATACAAATAACCATATGTGTCCATTGTGTGTGCTTGATGATATGCTGAACTTCTAGCAAAGTGCAAAATTAAATAAAAGACAATAAAAACCACAAATTTCCATGAGTTTTCTGTGGCTTTTGGTATACCTTAGCACATGAAAAATAACTCAGCCAATATGTGTGAAGTAGGTAGTCTGAGATTTACTCCACAGACACAGATATCAATGGGCTGTTGAATGTAATTCCCTATTTTTCAAATAATTTCCTCAAAATATTTTTATAGCTCATGAAGCACAGAAAATGTAAAGTTTGTTTACCTTTTTTGTGTCATCGAAAGCTGAACCGATGTCCTTCTAATTGTTTCACGTTCTTAACCGATGGTTACGCATTCATTCGTTTGGTAGGCTTGTTTTAATTGACATCTTGTAGCTCATAATCTCTTTAATTGTCCCTGAGCCTCCATGATTTTTCCATACCATTATATTTGTTTTTCTTTTTTTTCGTCCCCCCACGTAAGTCGAAGGGGACTATAGTAATGGATTTGTCCGTCTGTAGACACAGTCTTGCCTCCGCAACTCCTCTTGTAGTTTTCAAGGGATTTTGATGAAACTATCCAATTATTGTTCCCATGACCTGAAGTTGAAGATGATAATATTTTATCGAGGTCATGCTTGACTGATTTTTTACAGAGTTATAGCCCTTTGGCATTTTTTCAACAGTAAGTCTTAAATTGTCTCTGCAACTCCTCTTGCAGTTTTCAGTGGATTTTAGTAAAACCTTCCAGTTATTGTTGCCATGACCTGAAGAGGATCATATTATGCTGTGGTCACACTTGACTGTTTTTTACCAGAGTTATGGCCCTTTGTCAGTTTAAGCCATTTATCAACAGACGTTCTTGTCTCCGCACCTCCTCCTACATTTCTCAAGGGATATTGATGAAACTTTCCAGTTATTGTTTCCATGACCTGAAGATGATGATATTCTATTGAGGTCATGCTCAACCGATTCTCACCAGAGTTACAGTCCTTTGGCAATTTTTTAATAGTAAGTCTTGTCTCTGCAACTCCTCTTGCAATTTTCAGTGGATTTTAGTGAAACCTTCCTGTTATTGTTACCACGACCTGAAGAGGATCATACTGTACCGAGGTCATGCTTTACTGCTTTTTACCAGAGTTGTGGCCCTTTATCAGTTTTAGTCATTTATCAACAGAAATTCTTGTCTCCGCAACTCCTCCTACATTTCTCAAGGGATATTGATGAAACTTTCCAGTTCTTGTTTCAATGACCTGAAGAAGATCATATTTTATTGAGGTCACGCTGAACTGATTTTTACCACAGTTACGGTCCTTTGGCAATTTTTTAACAGTAAGTCTTGTCTTCGCAACTCCTCTTGCAGTTTTTAGTGGATTTTAGTGAAACCTTTTAGTTATTGTTGCCATGACCTCAAGAGGATCATATTATACTGAGGTCACACTTGACTGTTTTTTACCAGAGTTATGGCCCTTTGTCAGTTTTAGCCATTTATCATTAGAAGTTCTTTTCTCTGCAGCTCCTACATTTCTCAAGGGATATTGATGAAACTTTCCAGTTATTGTTTCCATAACCTGAAGATGATCATATTTTATTGAGGTCATGCTCAACTGATTTTCACCTTAGTTAGGCTCCTTTGGCAATTTTATAACAGTACGACTTGTCTCTGCAACTCCTCTTGCAGTTTTCAGTGTATTTTAGTGAAACCTTCCAGTTATTGTTGCCATGACCTGAAGAGGATCATATTATACCGAGGTCAAGCTTTACTGATTTTTACTAGAGTTATGGCCTTTTGTCAGTTTTAGCCATTTATCAACAGAAGTTCTTGTCTCTGCAACTCCTTCTACATTTCTCTAGGGATATTGATAAAACTTTCCAGTTAATGTTTCCATGACCTGAAGATGATCATATTTTATTGAGGTCATGCTCAACTGATTTTTACCAGAGTTAGGGTCCTTTAGCAATTTTTTAACAGTAAGTCTTGTTCCTGCAACTCCTCTTGGGGTTTTCAGTGGATTTTAATGAAACCTTCCAGTTATTCTCTGCAACTCCTCTTGCAGTTTTCAGTGGCTTTTAGTGAAACCTTCCAGTTATTGCTGCCATGACCTGAAGAGGATCATATTATACTGAGTTATGCTTGACTGCTTTTTACAGTGTTATGGCTCCTTGTCAGTTTTAGCCATTTTATCAACTGAAGTTCTTGTCTCCACAAGTCCTCGTACAGTTCTCAAGGGATTGTTGTTCCTCAATGTTAGTCGAAGGGACTATAGTAATGAATTCGTATGTCCGTCCATCCCTAGACACAATCTTGTCACCGCACAGTTCTCAGGGGATATTGATGAAACTTTCCAGTTATTGTTGTCCCCCGACATTATTCGAAGGAACTATAGGAATGGGTTCATCCTTCATTCTGTCCATCAGTCCCTCTGTCTGTTTGTCTGTAGACACAATCTTGTCTCCCCAACACCTCTTACAGTTTTCAAAGGATTTTGATGAAACTTTCCAGTTATTGTTTCCAAGGCTGAAGATGATCATATTTTATCGAGGTCATGCTGTACTGATTTTTACCAAAGTTATTTCCCTTTCTTATTTTTTTTCTATATGAAGTCTTGGCCCTGCAACACTGCTTGCAGTTTTCAATGAATTTGGATGAAACCTTTCAGTTATTGTTCCCATGACCTGAAGAGGCTCATATTATACCAAGGTGCACTTGACTACTTTTCTTACAAGATTTATGGCCCTTAGTTAGTTTTAGTCATGTTGCCAACAGAAATTATTATCAGTATCTCTGCAACTCCTCATACAGTGTTCAGGGGATTTTGATGAAACTATCCAGATATTGTTCCCGTGACCTAAAGGTGATCATATCAAGAAGGCAGGCAAAACTAAAAATGACACAGTTGTTTCCCTTAATGTGTACCAATTCAAATTAAATAATTTGGAGATCACTTTTTTTTTCGTAAATTGTTCCTTACAACATTTAGGAAAATTAAAAAAATAGTCTGTTGAAAGGGTTGTAAAGTATCAAAACATTGTTTAGGACATATATGTTATAGACATATTCACCGTGTACTGACATTTCAAACGTCAGGGGGACACTTGGTCTGCGGCCTTTTATTTAGGAAGATACTAGTTCTATGGAGAAGCAGATCCATTTTGTGAAGATTTGTCTTTCAGAAGTCATATTTTATTTATTTAGAAGGGAAGGGTAACCATTTTAACAAAATTGATTCAGATTTTTATTTTTTTCATGCAAGTGAATGTTTATGAACTATATACAGTTGACTCCTGTTATCTCGAATTCCAAGGGACTCACTGAAACACTTCGAGATATCCATACTTTGACATATCAGAGTTGAGAGAGTGAGGAAAACAATAAATTAAACAACCATATTTAACAAATGAATATGTAATTTGACTCCTGAAGTTAGAAATATATGTGGAAAAGAGGAGAAATTGCTCCTGAGGAGCAATTTCTCCTCTTTTCCACATTATTTTGTTACCTGTTGTCATAGTTTCATGTTAAAACAGGGACCAGATTTTCACTTCGAGATAAGCGGTAATTTGAAATAAGCGAGTTCGAGATAACGAGGTTCGACTGTAGTTATATTTGGGTATATACTTAGTTATTTGACTAAAATTAATGGTATAAATTTACATTTTTCACAGAAAAATATAATTTGCTCCAAACATTTGATATAGCCTAATTTATTGTTCAGTGAACCAGTTTGTAATCAAGTGCTACAGGTAAGTTGGTTATCACAGAGTAAATATCAGTATTGCTTTTTTGCCATTTTTATAAAAATTGATAAGTTTTGGAATCTTATTAAATCTACAAGACAGCATTAATAATTAAGAACTCACGTATTTTTGTCCTTGTAAAATAAAAAAAAAACTGGAACCCTATAGTGTATCGCACATCTACCTGAGGTTCCACTTTTAAAGAAAAGAATTTGTTCATGGAGGGAGCAAATTCTTTCCTAGCAGAGTTGCTCCTGTTTGGAAAGGAACTGAAAACCAGGGAAGCAAAGTCATGTTTCCAACAGAATGCACTTGACCATGGATACTTGATGCACTTGTCATGACCATCATTGGAGCCCATCCTGTTAATTTTAAAAATCAAATACTGCTTAAGCCAGCGCTAGGGGGTATATTCATCCTCACAAACTACAGTGTTGCATATGAAACGACTCAGTCAAACCAACTCCGATTTTCTTGATTTTGTGTGTTCTTTGTTTCTAAAGGCAATCCTTTTTGACTTTTATTTTACTCTACTGTAGCTGGTGTTGTGCCATGTGGTGGCCATAAAAAGTCTCTCTGTACATCATCATAGTGCAGGTTATATTTTAGTTTATTCAGGATCATTGAGACCATCCTGGTTATTTTGAAAGTCTAATACTGCTAAAGCCGGTGCCATAATGGGGCGTATGCTGCCTCGCAGTGTTGCATATTAAGAGACTCAATCAAACCGAATCTCCGATTTTTGTGATTTTGTATGTTCTTTGTTTCCAAAGGCAATTCTTTTTGACTTTTACTCCACTTAACTATGTCTATACATACCCTATATGCACAGGTGTCTTGTGTTGTACAGTTGCCTTTCCAAATGCACATTACTGAATCAGACTTTATATCTGTAACCAGGGTGGATTGACTCCGAGTGTAGGCTGAGAAAATGGTCCTGAACAGGACTTACAGTTGTTTCATTTAACCCTTAACTTCCTGTAATTTAAGCAAACAGTGTAGACCCTGATCAGAGACTCTAATCAGATGCATCATTCTGTGGTGTCTGATCTGGATCTGGACTGTTTGCCAACGTCCCAAATGTCCCAGTTAACAGCTACACTCTGTCAACAGTACTTTGACTCCACAGTAACAAGAATAGCTCGGCTGTAAATAACTCTCATCTGGATTTCGTCTAATGTGTGGTTTAATAACATTAGTCAATGATAATCACGTGGACCACTGCCTTTCAAAAGGACATTATGGTGTTTGTATACTATGGCTTGATTGTTAACAATGGACCCAAATAAATGGACAGCTAGGTTATTAGCTCACCTGAGCAAGAAGTGCTCATGTTGAGCTGTTGTGGTCAGTCCATGTCCATCGTGCTTCGTGCGTCGTGACCCATCAACAATTGCTTTAAATGCCTACTCCTCCTAAGCCCCTGGGCCAATTGACTAGATACTTGGTAGGTAGCATCGGGGTTTCTTGTAGATAAAAAATAGCTAAAATTGTTCCAATAGGAAATCCAAGATGGCCACCATCTTGACAATCTAGTTTTCGCTTCTTCTCCTCAGCCCAAAGGCAAATTAACTCCAAACTGCTAGGAAGCATTGGGGTGACTTGTAGATTAAAAATAGCTAAAATCGTGCCAATCAAATAACCAAGATGGCCGTCATCTTAAAAATCTATTTTTCACTTCTTCTCCTCAACCGAAAGGCCAATTGACTCCAAACTTGGTAGGAAGCATCAGGGTGACTTGTAGATCAAAAATAGCTAAAATCGTGCCGATCGAAAATCCTAGATGGCCGCCATGGCAGCCATCTTGAAAATCTATCTTTCGCTTCTTCTCCTAAACTTAAAAGCCAATTGACTCGAAACTTGGTAGGAAGCATCGGGATGACTTGTAGATCAAAAATAGCTAAAATGGTTTCAATCGGAAATCCAAGATGGTCACCATGGCTGCCATTTTGAAAATCTATTTTTCACTTCTTCTCCTGAACCGAAAGGCCAGTTGACTTGATACTTGGTAGGAAGCATTGGGGTGACTTGTAGATAAAAAATAGGTAAAATCATTCTGATCGGAAATCCAAGATGGCCGCTATGGCCGCTATCTTGAAAATCTATTTTTTGCTTCTTCTCCTGAACCGAAAAGCCAATTGACTCCAAACATGCTAGGAAGCATCGGGGTGACTTGTAGATTAAAAATAGCTAAAATTGTGCCGATCGAAAATCCAAGATAGCCACCATTGCTGCCATCTTGAAAATCAATTTTTTGCTTAGAACTTCTCAACCAAAAGGCCAATTGACTCCAAACTTGGTAAGGGCATGATGCGGCGGCAGGGCTACTTGTAGATCAAAAATAGCTAAAATCATGCCTATCAAAAATGCCATAGTGGCCATCTTGAAATTCTATTTTTCGCTTCTTCTCCTAAATCCAAAAGCCAATTGACTAGAAACTTGGTAGGAAACATCAGATTGACTTGTAGATCAAAAATAGCTAAAATCGTTCAGATTGGAAATACAAGATGGCTGCCATGGCTGCCATCTTGAAAATCTATTTTTTGCACCTTCTACTGAACTGAAAAGCCAATTGACTTGATACTTGGTAGGAAGAATCGGGGTTACTTGTAGATCAAAAATAGCTAAAATCTTTCTGATCGGAAATCCAAGATGGCTGCCATCTTGACAATCTATTTTTCGCTTCTTCTCCTGAATTCAAAGGCCAATTAACTCCAAAATTGCTAGGAAGCATTGGGGTGACTTTTAGATTAAAAATAACTAAAATCGTGCCAATCGGAATTCCAAGATGGCCACCATCTTAAAAATCTATTTTCATTTCTTCTCTTCAACCAAAAGGCCAATTGACTACAAACTTGGTAGGAAGCATAGTGTTGACTTGTAGATAAAAAATAGCGAAAATCGTGCCGATTGAAAATCCAAGATGGCCGCTGCCAGCTATCTTGAAAATCTATTTTTTGCTTCTTCTCCTAAACCAAAAGGCAATTGACTCGAAACTTAGTAGGAAGCATCGGGATGACTCGTAGATAAAAAATAGCTAAAATCGTTCCATTTGAAAATTCAAGATGGCCACCATTTTTTTTCTATTTTTTCGCTTCTTCTCCTGAACCAAAAAGCCAATTGACTGGATACTTGGTAGGAAGCATTGGGGTGACTTGTAGATAAAAAATAGCTAAAATTTTTCCTATGGAAATCCAAGATGGCTGCCATGGCCGCTATCTTGAAAATCTATTTTTTGCTTCTTCTCCTGGACCGAAAGGCCAATTAACTCCACACTTGCGAGGAGGCATCAGGGTGACTTGTAGGTTAAAAATAGCTAAAATCATCCGATCAGAAATCCAAGATAGTTGCCATGGCCACCATCTTGAAAATCTATTTTTCACTTCTTCTCCTTAACCAAAAGGCCAATTGACTCCAAACTTGGTAGGAAGCATCAGGGTAACTTGTTAATCAAAAATAGCTAAAATTGTGCCAATCAAAAAGGCTAATTAACTCCAAACATGCTAGGAAGCATCGGGGTGACTTTTAGATTAAAAATAACAAAATCTTGCAATTCGGTAATCCAAGATGGCTGCCATGGCCACCATCTTGAAAATCTATTTTTCATTTCTTCTCCTCAACCAAAAGGCCAATTGACTATACTTGGTAGGAAGCATAGGGGTGACTTGTAGATCAAAAGTAGCTAAAATCGTGCCGAGTTTAAATCCAAGATGGCCGCTGGCGGCCATCTTGGAAATCTATTTTTCGCTTCTTCTCCTAAACTCAAAAGGCAATTGACTTGAAACTTAGTAGGAAGCATCGAGATGACTTGCAGATAAAAAATAGCTAAAATCGTTCCAGTTGGAAATTCAAGATGGCCATGATGGCTGTCATTTTGAAAATCTATTTTTCGCTTCTTCTCCTGAATGGAAAAGCCAATTGACTCAATACTTGGTAGGAAGCATTGGGGTGACTTGTAGATAAAAAATAGCTAAAATCTTTCCGATTGGAAATCCAAGATGGCCACCATGGCCGCTATCTTGTAAATCTGTTGTTTGCTTCTTCTCCTGAATGAAAGGCCAATTAACTCCAAACTTGCTAGGAAGCATCGGGGTGACTTGTAGGTTAAAAATAGCAAACATCATGCCGATCAGAAATCCAAGATAGCCGCCATGGCCACCATCTTGAAAATCTATTTTTCACTTCTCCTCCTCAACCAAAATGCCAATTGACTCCAAAATTGGTAGGTAGCATCGGGGTTACTTGTTGATCAAAAATAGCTAAAATCGTGCCTATCAAAATTCCAAGATGCCGGCCGTCTTGAAAATCTATTTTTCATTTCTTCCGCTAAACCCAAAAGCCAATTGACTAGAAACTTGTTAGGGAGCATTAGGCCGCCATGGCTGACATCTTGAAAATCTATTTTTCACTTCTTCTCCTGAACGGAAAGGCCAATTGATTCCAAACTTGGTAGGAAGCATTGGGGTGACTTGTAGATCAAAAATAGCTAAAATTGTGCTGATCGGAAATCCAAGATGGCTGCAGTGGTGGCCATCTTGAAAATATATTTTTCGCTTCTTCTCCTAAATCCAAAAGCTAATTGACCTGAAACTTGGTAGGAAGCATTGGGGTGAATTATAGATCAAAAATGGCTAAAATTGTTTAGATTGGAAATCCAAGATGGCCATGGCGGCCATCTTGAAAATATATTTTTTGCTTCTTCTCATGAAACCGAAAGGCGCATTGACTTTAAACTAGGTAGGAAGCATCGGGGTGACCTGTAAATCAAAAATAGTCGTTCCTTTTTGAAATCCAAGATGGCCACCATGACAGCCATCTTGAAAATTTATTTTTCACTTCTTCTTCTGAACTGAAAGGCCAAGTGACTCAAAACTTGATAGGAAGAATTGGAGTGACTTGTAGATTTAAAATAGCTTAAATTCTTTGGATCGGAAATCCAAGATGTCCACCATGGCAGCCATCTTGAAACTCTTTTTTTCGCTTATTTTCCTGAACCAAAGGACCAATTGATTTGAAAATTGGTAGGAATTAAGCATCATGATGACTTGTAGATCAAAAATAGCTAAAATCGTTCCAATCGAAATCCAAGTTGGCGGCCATCTTGAAAATCTATTTTTCGCCTGAACTGAAAGGCCTATTGACTCGAAACTTGTCAGGAAGCATCGGGGTGACTTGTAGATTAAAAATAGCTAAAATCTTTCCGATAGGAAATCCCAGATTGTGGCCATGGCGGCCATTGAAAATCCACTTTGAACTTTTTCTCCTGAAACGAAAGGGCAATTGATTCAAAGTTCATTGGAAGTATCGAGGTGACTTGTAGATCAACAGTAGCTAAAATCATTCTGATTGGAAATCCAAGATGACTGCCATCTTGTTTATGTTTATTATATTTCCCTGCCACTGTGCTGTTTACATGTATAAAATCATGATTCTTCAGAAACCACTTTGCCAATTGTCACCAAATTTCACATTGATCCTTCTGTTGAAATGTGATTGAGAGTTTGTTCAAATGATCACGCTGCATTGACTGTCATGCCATATATATTCTTCCTCAAAATTAAGAACTGCTTAAATGATGATCTTTTCATTAGTTGTGATGACAGGATTGGAAAAATGTTCCATAACATCTGCATATCTGCAGTGGATATGTCACTCAGGTGAGCGACCCATGGCTCGTGGGCCTCTTGTTTGGTGGTTGTATACTATGGATCTATTGTAAACAATCAACCCAAATATATCGACAGATTAATTATAATGGATACAGTTACTAAAATGAATATGCCAGTAAATAGCAGTTTAAAAGATAGTTCATTTTAAAACTGTTGTAATTCTTGCCATGCTTAAAACTGATACAAATTTGAGATTGCAAAACTAAGGTTTTTTGTGCTAGGGTATCATTCCCCATCCTCCCCTTCCCCCTTCCCCCCTCCCCATCTTTCCTACTCAGGTAGCTTTTTACATATATTATGTAAAATATGCATAATATAAATGCATGCAAAAGCTTAAGCTGAGGCAAGAGGGAAACAGTACTTCTTAACACACTTTTCCATTCCATTTTGATACCCTGCCACACAATAGCCAGGCGGGGTATTAGGGTTTCACGTTGATTGTCTGTGAGTCCATCCGTCTGTCCGTCCATTTTTTGTTTCCAGATAATAACTTGAGTAAACATCAATGGATTTTCACTAAATCTGGTATGTGCATAGATATTGTGGAGATCTGGTTTGGGATTGCTCATGGGCAAATTTCGTAAATTTTTGGCAGAGTTATCTGCCTGAGACACGCCCATATTTTCGTTTCCGGACTATAACTTGAGTAAATAACAAGGGATTTTCATCAAACTTGCTATATGCATTGACATGGTTTGGGATTGCTAATGGGCACATTTTGTCAAATTTTTACAGAGTTATCTGTCCGAGACACGCCCATATTTTCTTTTCCAGATGATAACTTGAGTAAATTAAACAAGGGATTTTCTTCAAACTTGCTATATGCATTGACATTAACGAGATCTGGTTTGGGATTGCTAATGGCAAAATTTCATCAAAAATTTTTACGGAGTTATCTGCCCAAGACATGCCCATACTTCCGTTTCTGGATGATAACTTTAGTAAATAACAAGGGATGCTAACCAAACTTGCTATATCTATTGACAGTAAGGAGATCAGGTTTGGAATTGCAAATGGGCAAATTTCATCAAATTTTTGCGGAGTTATCTCTCGGAGACATGCCCATATTTTCATTTGCCGATAATAACTTGAGTAAATAACAAGGCCTTTTAACCAAACTTGATATTATCAAGATCTGTTTAAAAGGATTGTTATCTGTCCATTGATATTATCAGGATCTGGTTTAGGATGGTTATCTGTCCCTACATCATTTTCTTTCCAGACATTTTCACAACGATAACTTTAATACATAAACAAACAATTGCTATGGCGGGGTATTATGCTTGCAGTGCTTTTATTCATGCATAAAACAAACAAACAAACAGTTTTATCCAAACTTAGGGTCCAATTACATTTCATTTAGGAAAGTTGTTTTTATCACAGTAATGATGGGTCATTGGAAGTTCACTGCAATAAGAATTGCCGTAAGCAATTTACTGAAACTTTATTTTTCCCTCATTTTGTAGGCAAAGTTAAATTGCTACTATCAGCGGTCCTTGCCAAACAGTGCAGACCCAGATCTGACTGCAGACTGCTGCATCTGATCAAGGTGACCACTGTTTGCATTAAAATCAGAGATTTCTACAAAAACATAGTAATAATAACAAGAATTCCATGTGATGGTTTATGTCGTACCTGCAAAGTCATTGGAGCACGAAATCTACGTCAATGGCACCCGGTCATAGTGTAGCACTCATGCTTGAAGAGTATATCAAGGGCAATTATTATGCAAGGTTTGACATTGGCAGCTTTCACTACTTATGAGAAACATACTTTATCATTAATGATAGACTTGAATTAAAATCATGGCAATGTTATTGGTGTAAGAAATCCAGGTCAAGGGCACCAGGCTTGAAGCTTGTATTTCAGACAGTTGCTATGCAAGGTTTGACACTCACAGCTATCATTGCTTTAGAGGAACAAGTTTAAATGCTAGACTTGATGTAAAATCATGACAAAGTGAGTAGAGTGTGAAATCTAGGTCAAGGACACTGGGTCACAGTGTGTGCTTGAAGATAATGTCAAGGACAATTACTATATGCAAGGTTTGACACTCACAGCTATCACTGCTTCAGAGAAACACTTTAAATAATGCTAGACTCGACATGAATAATGCTAGACTGAACGTTAAATCAGGACAAAGTCACTCAAGCCTGAAATCTAGGTCAAGGGCACTGGTTCATAGTGCAAGGACAATTATTACACAAGGTTTGACACTCCCAGCTATTACTGCTTCAGAGAAATGCGCTTTGATGCTAGACAACATAAATTGTTGACAGACAGGGGATGGACGGATGGTAGAACAAATGGAAATTCAAATTCCCATGTTGCACCCTGCTACAAGCAGGGCTGGTGTGACAGAAACTATTATTAGTACCCAGCTATTGGAAATACACAGCCCCAAAGATTTGTAGTAGAAGACTTCACAAGATGAAATGGATTAATTGGTATTGATGCTGCTTTTGTTGTAATGGTTTGTACCTTGTCTCTTGTTCTTTTGGTGCCCCTGAAAGAAGGTGCTTATAAGGTGATTGTGCCCTTTCCCAGGTAAGTTATAGATAAACCATGGTTATTGTCGAGGTTTTGGGTATACTGTAAATTATACCATAGTTTGGTGACCTTTCAATGTCTGACCCCAAACAAAGCGGAGCCGAGTTTGGGTCAGACAGTGAAAGGTCACCAAATTATGATATAATTTACAGTATTCCCAAAACCGAGACAATAACATGGTTTAATCTGTCTTAACCAATGTATGGGACTGTTTTTTTTTTCTTACAAAAACTTTAGTATGTCTTTTTCTACTGTTTTACTTTATTTCTCTTTTTTTATATTTTTATGGTAAAGTGGTAACAGGCAGTCTGATGTAATGCTGGACCTATTGACCTTGCGACATCCCACCTTTCTTGAGTAAAAGTTGAGTTAAACTAACTGAGGCACTACTGCTAAAATCTGATTGGTTGCAATCTTGTCAATCAAAAGAAATTACATCAGCATCTTAATTTGGTCAAACTTTGGTGCAGTCTGATTGGTGGTCAGCTGTAGCTTTGGTCATTATAATATTCTCCAGACAGACTATCTGGTTTCATGTGTTTTATTCAACATAAAATGTCATTTTTAAATAGAAAGTTGCTCAGTGCAGAAGTAAATTGGAAGCCTCTAACCTTTACCACTCTCTGGACGATATCAGCAGACAATATATATGATGATACTTTCTGAGTTTTTCCAGCCAACAGAATTTGACATTTCATGCAAACTGTCTCTAGTTGAGACAATGTACATGAAATGTCAAATCCAGTTTCCTGAGAAAAAATTAAGAAAACTTTAAAAAATGTCATCTGCTGAAAATTGATAGTTAGCACTTTGGGCATTTTCAACAGACAACATATTGATGATTCCTTTATTTTTTCCAATAAACATTTAACATTTAGAGACAATTTGCATGACATGTCAAATTCTGTTTTCTAGGAAAAATATGAAAAATGTTTGAAAATGTCTGCTGAAACAAAATTCAACATACAACATTTTGAAATATTTTTCTTACCGTATATTCCCCAGAAAACAAAAACCTGTTTTTTTTGGGGAAAAATATCAACTTGTCATTGCCTGCAGAATTAGTCCAGAGAGTGAAAAAGGTTAAAAGTGCACTGAGTCATTCTAAAGTACACCTGTGAGATCTATAAATAAAACAATAGGTTAATTTTCAAAACTGAAAATTATCCCATGGTCAAGCTATGGTATAATTTTTGGTTATTGAGAATTATCACATAGTGGCCTAAATTCCAACATTTAGCATGAAATAATTCGCGATGTAGATGATCTACATGCATGCAAATGTGATAAGTCAGTTATAGCATGGTTCTGCGCATGTACGTGTGATAATGCACTCGCTCACGCTCGTTCATTATCGCTTTGTACATGCGCACGAACCATGGTATAACTAAGACTTAACCTTAGTTTTATTTACCTAGAGACAATAGAACATTCATTGGTTAAGTCTTAGTTATACCATGGTTCGTGCGCATGTATAATGCAATAATGCAGGAGCGTGAGCGAGTGCATTATCGCACGTACATGCGCAGAACCATGGTATAACTGATTTATCACATTTGCATGCATGTAGACCATCTACATTGTGAGATATTCCATGCTGAATGTTGGGAATTTAGGCCACTATGTGATAACTTCAAGTTAATTTATATTTTTCATAATTAACTTTCTTTCAGGCTTAAAATCTGCAGTGTCTTCCTGATCTAGAATATGACAAGAGTTGATACATAACTCCAGATAAGAGAGGGTAGCAACATATAAATGCTTCTCTCCAGGTCAGATTCAGGATCAAGTAGTCAAGCTGAAATCAACCATTTAACCAGACGTCAACCATTTGTAGGTAAGCATAAGTCTAGAAAAGAGAAGTAATGCTTCTCTCCAGGTCAGATTCACTTCCAGATCAAGTAGTCAAGCTGAAATCAACCATTTAAGAAGACTTCAACCTTTTGTAGGTAAGCATAGGTCTAGAAAAGAGGAGTAAGGCTTCTCTCCAGGTCAGATTCACTTTAGGATCAAGTAGTTAAAACCGAAATCAACCATTTAACAAGACTTCAACCATTGGTAGATAAGTATAGGTCTAGAAAAGAGAAGTAATGCTTCTCTCCAGGCCAGATTCACTCTCGGGGAAGGGGAGGGGGGAGGGGGGTAACTTAGGGGTAATTTTGGTATGGGTGTGCGAGCCAGTATTTCAAAACCTACCCCATTCATATACCTGGCCTTCGAAAAAACAGACCCATTCATATACTTGATCATCCAAAATGTTGACCTATTCATATACTGCCCTTTGATTTTTTGTACCCATTTTTTGCTGGTTATTACACAAATATCATAGTCAATTCATGTAAGAGGATAAGCAGCCTTGAAAAATCTCTGAGCGAAAAATATGTGCATATACCAGGATGTCAGAAAAATGGGGCCCTTCACATAGGAATCCAGAAAAATCAGGCCTTTCGTATACTTTTTGTTGAAAAAAGGGGGCCAATCATATACTTGGCAGCGCTGAAAAAGGGGGCTTTTCGGCACACATATCCGTACTATGCCATATATAGGAAGTTACCCCCCCCAACCCCCCCAAGGTTCACTTCAGGATCAAGTAGTCAAGCTGAAATCAACCATTTAACAAGACTTCAAACATTTGTAGGTAAGCATAATTCTAGAAAAGAAGAGTATACAGATAAATAATTTACTTTTTTGTCCATGAAACAAACTTGTGGGTACCGTCTTTACCCTAGATATTCAGACACCTCAACTCCTTACCATGCTTGTTCTAAAATTTGAACAAGAACTATTTACTACCCAATACTGTGTCTACAAATTGCTAGATGAGTGACAAACAGTGCAGACCCTGATGAGATGCAGCATTCTGGGGCATCTGATCTGGGTCTACACTGTTTGCTCAGGCATGTCCCGAATACATACGGTAGTTACGGTACTCCTTAAGTCATCTTGGCTATGAATTCCAGTCAGTACCCACAACAGGGATGATTTTTTGGATGAGATTTTGAGAGATATCTGCTCATTTTTTGCCAAAAAATCTCATTGAAGTTTGCTAAATGTGAGGAAAAATATCAAAGCAAAATGTAATTTAGCTAAGGGTTTTGTTAAAATTTCCATAGCTCCAGGTGAGTGGGGGCATTCACATAATATTTTTCTTATGCACACATAAGAAGTACCTCACAGAATCACTTCTAATGAGTGCCTCACAGAATCACTTCTAATGAGTGCCCATATCATAAGTTTTCATGAAGAAATAAGAAAATTATTAGTATTTTTCAGTTGAAAAAAAAAAAAGTGCCTTATCTGGACATATGAATCTGTTCCTGAAATTAAGTTTATAATTTCGCGCCAGTTTTGGCTGAATGAGATGTTTTCTCCCACAATATTTCGAGTCAGAATTATTCCTACACAACATAGATTTTTGTGGAAATACAAATAAAAAGGTATGAGTCCTTTTTGGTTGAAAATATCTTATCTAAGGCTCTGGAGTAAGCACAACAGGCTTTTTATGTGATATAGCTGTCCTGTTTTCTGTCTGTCTGTCAGTTGCATCAATCCTAGTGTTATTATTCCATTTCTGAATATGGTAAATATCCTAAAATTTGAAATTATTGTATACGTTTTGGGCCTAAATTTTGCTTTTGATGCAGTTGTTTCTTAAAATACTTAGTGGAATGATGAACAGTGTTGACCCAGATCAGACTGAGCCACCTGATCTGGGTCTACACATTTATAAACATGTAAACCGTATTGTCAGACAGCTTGGTGTCTTAAATTTTAGAATATTTACCATAACTATCACACCTGTTAAAAGCTGCTATCATCTTACTTGGCATACACCATCTCCCCATATGAAAAAAAGAAGGGGAAAAAACATACAACCAATACACTAAGACATAGTGTTTTGTCTGCATCTTAAAGCTGGCTGACAGAGCTAATATTGATATAACCTTATTTTTTGTTGTCTAAAAATACAATTTCCAAACCAAATTAAACAACCCCTAGTTTGTTATAAAATGCTTCTAAGGACCATGCAATAAAGAATTACATGTACAGGAGAAAATATTGCCTAAATATGTACTTATTAACTAGGCTACATAGCCAAGTTAGGTCAAGGGAGGTAATAATTTTATAAATTGAATAGTGATTATACTCTAGTTACTTTAAAAGATTTCAGGAATATGTGTCTTTTTATGTGTTTTTATGATAAGAAAGTATATTTCTTTCACAATGAGTGTGCAGATTCTTCAAAGCCTCACTGACAGCTTAAATTATTTTCATAGGAACTTAATGTATCAGAACACTTATTCGGTTTAATTTTATGAACATTATAAATATCAAAACAACAGTCTGGAAAATTTGTTAGAAACAAAAGTAGGCTTCTGTGATTTTTGTCTTATCAAAATTAGCTCAGTCAGCAACATAAAGAAATTTATTTGAATGCAAATGAGCTAACAACAGGCATAACAAAATACAATAAAGACGTGGGAATGATAGGGAAATAACTGACATTGAAAGATTTGTCTCCCTCCTCATTGAGTGTGGGGTTAGGATGGGTCTGCTCATAAAAGGCGTATTTTAGCCCTGTGAGCTGATTCTTTCCTTAAAGAGTAGCTCATAATTGAATGGCTCAGCTGTTGAAAATTCTCATTCACTGCCATAGCAAAAATAAATCACTTAATGCATAGCCTTCTTGTTAAAAATTTCAGCAAGCATTTTGAAATATTTTCTTATTTTTCCCAGAAAATAGGTTTTGAAATTTCATGCCTAAGGAGATAAGTTGCATAAAATATCAAAGCCAATTTTCTGGGAAAAAATAAGAAAAATATGATCAGTTTGTCATCTGCTGAATCAGCCAAGACTCAACACACTAGCAGGAACATATAGATGTGTAGGCTGGCCTTAATCTTAATACAATATGAGTATTCTTTACCCACCAACACCTCACCCACAATCTTCAGATTTTAAGGGACTGGATATAGCTGAAAGAGTTTGCTGCCATTTTGTACAAAGTGGACAACTTTTGTAGCTTCTATTTGCTTTCCTGCACATCATATTTATTCTGAAAGAAGTGTACTCAAAAATGAAAGAATTCTGTCCCCATTTTTATCCCATGACCAATAGGTTCGGGGGATATAGCAATCAGCATGGCATCTGTCCGTCCGTCCCTCTGTCAGTCCATCCGTAAATGCATCCTTGTGCGCTCCATAACTTTGATAATATTTGATAGGAATGAAGAGGACCAGTAAGCCTGTCGTGTGCAAGAGAGACAACTGTCACTTTCTTCGTTATGTAGGTATCCACTGAAGCCGAAATCTTGTGCAGGCCATAACTTCCATACTGCTTGAGATAATTTGAAAATATTTGGTAGGGATTAAGAGGAGGACCAGTAAGCATGCCATGTGCAAGAGAGACAACTCTCACTTTCTTCTTTATGTAGCTATCTCCCCTAAAGCAGAAATCTTGTGCAGGCTGTAACTCCCACACTGAGGTAATTTGATAATATATGGTAGGGACATAATATCAGGTCAAGTAGGAGTGTCACCTGCAAGAAGGACAACTGTTGCTCTGTGCTTTTTCTAGTTGTGTCCCCTGAAAGAATTTCTAAGCTAAATTCTTGTGCACCCGGTAACTTCTTGATGGTTTGAAATATTCTGATAATATTTTGTAGAGGCATAGATAAGGTCCAGAAGGGATGTCGGGTGCAAGAGAGACGACTCTTACTTTCTTCGTTATATAGTTATTTCCTATGAAAGTGAACTCTTATACAGGTTATAACTCCCATATTGTTTGGGATAATTTGATAATATTTGATAGGGACATATAGCAGGTCAAGTAGGAGTGTTGAATGCAAGAAGGACAACTCTCACTTTGTTTTTTTTTCTAGTTATTTCCCCTGAACAAATTTCTAATCCCATACTGTCTGAGATAATTTGATTATATTTTGGTAGGCCATATATCAGGTCAAGTAGGTATGTCACCTGCAAGAAGGACAACTCTTGCTTTGTTCTTTTTCTTGTACACTCCACTGAATAAATTTCTAAGCCAAATTTTTGTGCACTCAATGACTTCTTAATCGTTTGAAATATTTTGATAATATTTTGTAGAGGCATAGATAAGGACCAGTAGGCATGTCCCGTGCAACAAGGACAACCTCTGCTGTGGTTGTTTTCTAGTTACCTCCCCTGAATGAATTTCTAAACCATATTCTTGAGTATGTGGTTTGAAATAGTTCGATAATATTTGGTAGAGGCATAAATAAGGACCAGTAGGCATGTTGTGTTCAAGAGTACTCTCACTTTCTCCATAATGTACTTATCTCCCCTGGTGCCGAAATCTTATGCAGGCCATAACTTCCATACTGTTTGAAATAACTTGATAATTTTTGGTAGTGACGTATATCAGGTCAAGTAGGTGTGTAGCATTTAAGAAGGACAACTTTTACTTTGTTGATTATTACCCCAATAAACAAACAGCAAGTTTTTTTTTTACAAGGCATTTATTTTTGCTATTATTTCTGAATATGTACAGTCACAAATTCAAAGTCTTTGCAAAGATTGTGTATCCTGTACAAATAATCACATCAGAAGTCACTTTTACAAGCTGTCATGATTCATTAAAAAACATGGCCGCAAGGGGGCGGGGCTTATTTTCCCTGTATACCTATGTAGAAAATGTTAAAAATCTTCTTGTCAGACACCATTGGACGGATTTCAATATTACAGATTGTTCAAGCCATTATAATTTGTTGAAAAATGTGGCCGCCAGTTGGGGAGGCTTATTTTCCCAATATATCTATATAGAAAACTTTAAAAATCTTCTTGTCAAAAACCACAGGACCGATTTCAATATAACTTAGTAGGAATGTTCCTTTGATGACCTTCTACCATGATTATTCAAGCCATCATGATTTGTCAAAAAACATGGCTGCCAGAGGGTGGGGCTAAATTTCCCTATATATCTATATAGATAATTTTAAAAATCTTTTTGTCAGAAACCACTGTACCAATTTCAAGGTTCATACGTGTCAGGGAAAAGTCAGGGAAAAAAATAATTTTTTCAAGGTTAGGGAATTTTGGAAAGTGTCGGAATTTTTTAAATTCGTAAATTCGTAAATTTGTAAAAATATGTCATGGATTTGTCAGGGAATTTTCTAATCTGGTTGTCAGCCAGTTCATTTTTTTTTCAAAGGCTATAAGGTAGTTCCTTCACTATTGACAAAAGTTGTAATTGTTCTTTTTTCACTAACATTAAAGGTACATATATATGTACATATTACTTCTAATCCTTAATCTACATAATATAGTTCTAAAGTGCAGTCTGATTTTAGTATACACTGCCTACTGCTAGATTTTGTACTTTAGATCGTTTGATCCTAATATCCTGATATGAGAGAAATTCCTTTATATTTTATTCACCAGAATAAGTGTCAATAGATGCAAGTTTACAACTAACTGTATTAACTTTATTACTTTATTTTATTTTATATGCAAAAGTAGACTTTGGTGGTTCGTTGATTTTAGTTGTTCTGGATGTGGTGCTTTAAATTAGAATATTGCTTGTACATGCATTTGAAAAGCATTTTTTGTCACTTGAAGAAAAGCTTTTTTACTTTTACATGTATATGTGCATTACAAGGTAGTATGTGTGCATTCAGATAGGTTTAAAGAATATGTCTGTGCTTATTTTACTTGGCTTTGTAGAATGTGCTTTAAAGGTTAATGCTTTTTAATACATTGGAACCCAAAATGACCATACTTAAGTTAGATTGTATTATGTTTAAGTAGAGAAATTTGGATTATCTAAAGTCTAAATTTTGCTAACAGTTTGGCTATTGCACAACATTTGATACAGTTTTCTATAATATAGGGAACTGACTTGGGAAATAATTACATGTAATAGCTAAGATACCCCATTTTGAATGCCGATATATGGAAACCAGTGTCAGAGCACCATATTTAATTGAATTCAATAAAAAATAAAATAAAAAAGAAATAATAAATATTTATTTAAAGTATATTATTAATAAAAGGAGGTAAGGGTTGGCTGTAGGGGTTGAAGGAGGCCAACATTCTAAACGTTTTAGTGACTGTTCAGCATTCTATAATGAACCACTGTATATCTCAGTTAAATTAAAATTGTCAACAAAATGAGTAGTATATATTATAATAATGATTTATTCTCGGATTTGCTGGAAATAAGTATCTTCAGTAGAAATGTAAAAGTAAAGGGCAACAATCAGGAACCAATATAGTTGAGTTCCATATACAATCCAGGAGACTAGATGGGAAAGAAATGAAACAACATGGACTAAAAAAAAAGAATGTCAGGGAAAAATTGCTGTGTGTCAGGGAAATGTCAAGGAATTGCTTGTCAAAGACTTTGTATGAACCATGAATTTCAATAAATGGCAGAAATGTTCCTATGGTGACATCCTACCAAGATTGTCCAAGCCATCATGATTCGTAAAAAGCATGGACGCCATGGGGTGAGGCTTATTTTCCCTGTATAATTTATGAAGAAAAATTTAAAAATCTTCTTGTCAGAAACTACTGGACCAATTTCAATATACATGTAACGTGTAATTTGGCAGGAATGTTTCCTTGGTGACCATCTACCAAGATTGTTCAGCTGTCATGATGTGTTTAAAAACATTGCTTCTAGGGGACGGGGCTTATTTTCCCTATATATCTACATGTATATAGAAAACTTTAAAAATCTTCTTGTCAGAAACCACTGGAGCTATTTCAATATAACATAGCAGGAAAGTTTCCTAGGTGACCTTCTACCAAGATTGTCCAAGCAGTCATGATTCATCAAAAAAATAGCTACTAGGGAGCATGGCTTGTTTTCCCTTTATAGCTCTGTAGAAAACCTTGAAAATCTTTTTGTCGGAAACCACTTGACTGATTACAGTATAACTTGGAAGGAATCTTCCTTTGTTGACCCTCTATCAAGATTATTCAAGCTGTTGTGATTTGTAAAAAATCATGGCCGCCAGGGGGAGGGGCTTATTTTATCCTGTATATTTGTATAGAAAACTTTTAAAATCTTCTTGTCAGAAACCACTTGACCGATTTCAATGTAATACTGCTGAAATGTTCCTATGGTGACCCTCTACTCATATTGTTCAAGCCATCATGATTTGTAAAAAATCATGGTCGCAAGGGGGCAGGGCTTATTTTCTTTATACATCTATATGGAAAAATTTGAAAATCTTCTTGTCAGAATCTACTTGACAGATATTACTTGGCAGAAATGTTCCTTTGGTGACCCTCTTCTAAGAATGTTCAAGCCCTCATGATTTGTCAAAAAACATGGTTGCCTATATATCTGTAAAAAAATAAAAAAATTAAAAATCTTCTTGTCAGAAACCGTTGTACAGATTTCAGTATAATAAGGCAGAAATGTTCCTTTGACGATACTCTAGACTATAGACACATCAAAAAACATGGCTGCCGAGGGGCTGAGCTTATTTTCCCTATAGATATATCTGTAATAGTGTATAGAAAACTTTAAAAAGTCTTCTTGTCACAAACCACTGGACTGATTTCAGTATAACTTGGCAGAAATGTTTCCATAAGGTGATCCTCTTCCTAGATTATTGAAGCTGTCCTGATTCATCAAAAATTATGGCTGCTAGGGGGCTTGGCTTATTTTCCTACTATATCTATATAGAAGACTTAAAAAAACCTCCTTGTCAGAAACCACTGAACCAATTTTAATATAAAATGGCAGGAATGTTTCCTCTACCAAGATTGTTCAAGCCTTTATGATTCCGAAAAAAACTTTGGTCGCTAGGGGTGGATGGAGGGGGTGGAGGGTGCTTATTTTCCCTATGTATCTATATAGAAAACTTTAAAAATCTTCTTGTCAGACACCATATATATATTACTGGGCAGAAATGTACATTTGGTCAGCCTCTACCATGATTGTTCAAGCCGTCATGATTTGTCAAAAAACCTGGATCCATGGCAGGTGTGTGTGTTTGTAGGGGGTGGGGGTGTTGGGTGTTGGGATGGGCAAGGTGTGGAGGTAGTGACCCTCTTCCAAGATTGTTCAAACCATCATGATTTGTCAAAAAAACTTGGCCACCGGTGGCTTATTTTCCCTGTATATCTGTATAGAAAATTATAAAACACTTCTAGTATAAACCACTGGACCAATTTCAATATAATTAGCTCACCTGAGCACGTACTTTTCTGTTAGGTATTCTAATAGGCCACTCGGGCATCCTTTGTCAGTCGCCCATTGTCTGTCAACAGTTGACATCACCTCCTTAGAAAACCACTGGTCCAATTTGGACCAAACTTCACAGGAATGATGCTTGGGAGGAACTTACTGAAACTTGTTCAAAGAACTGGAATCTAAGCAGAACTCTTGTTGCCATGGCAACCAAGTGGGAAAGGTTTACGTCACCAGGGCGTCCAACTGATATTGGCTTACAGCTGGGCAAGGCCTGCTATCTTTGTAGCAGGTAAAGGTAGAGGGGGAATGTTTTTATTTCTTCTGTTTCTTCACTTTCATTCCTATTTCTCTTTCTTTCCTGTCCCTGTCTTTCATCTCCTCTACACTGTCTCTTCTATCAATTTTCTCTCTTTCTCAGGGAGATGACACAAAATGACCCACAAGGGTTGACGTGTCGTAAAAGCCCAACACAATCAGTTGTTCAAAACTATAAGGTCTAGGGCTACAAAATTGGTATATAGGTTCATCTAGTGGGCCTCTACCAAGATTGTTCAAAACATGGTCCTGGGGTCAAATATGGTCCCTACTTGAGGGTCACTAGTTTTATATATATAGACTTCTATAGTAAAAATTTTGAAAAATCTTCTTGGCAGAAACCATAAGTCCTAGGGATATCAAATTGGGTATGTAGCTACATCTAGTGGATCTCTACCAAGATCGTTTAAATTATAACCCTGGGGTCAAAAATGGCCCCTACCCAAGGGTCAATAGTTTTGTATAGACTTACATAGTGAATGTCTTGAAAAATCTTCTTGTCGGAAACTGTAAGGCCAAGGCCTTCTTAATTTGGTATATAGTTTTATCTAGTGGCCTTCTGCTGAGATTTTTCAAATTATAGCCCTAGGATCAGAAATGGCCCCTACCCTGGGGTCACTAATTTTACATAGACTTAATATACAGTGAAAATCTTGAAAAAGTCTTCTTGTCAGAAAACCATTAGGCCTAAGGCTACCCAGTTTGGCTTGTAGCTTTATCTAGTAGACCTCTACCAAGATTGTTCAAATTATATCCCTGCAGTAAAAAAATGGCCACTCCATGGAGGTCAGTAGTTATACATAGACAAATAAGTGGAAAATAAGTTTTCCTCTAAAACTACCAGCCAGATTTTGTAATAATTAGGCAGAAATGTTTCTTGGATGAGAGTCTGTTAATGCATAGACAGAAGATGATAGTCTTTTAGAATATACTACACTGCATTTAATTGTTGAAGTAACTGATGATGGTTGGAGACAATAACACTCAGGTGTTCAGATTAGGGCCCTCTTGGCCTTCTTGTTTACTAGCTCACCTGAGCTGAAGGATCGGGATGAGCTATGGTGATCACTTGCCATCCGTCGCCTGTGGTCTTCCGTCCATCCGTCCGTTGTATGTCAACACTTTTGAACAACTTCTCCTGAAACCCCTGGGCCAATTTTCTTCAGACTTCATGTAGAGCCTTCTGTTAAAGAGGGATTGAAAATTTGTTTAAATGGTCAAGGTTTATTAAACAAGATGGACGCCATGCCGATATATGCTAAAAAAAACCAAAAAAAAACACTTAAAATTCTTCTACTGCAGAACCAAGAAAGCTTTGGGGCTGAATCTTGGTATATAGCATTGAGAACTCAAGGTCTTCCAAGTTTATTCAAATGATGGTCTTAAGTTGACCTTTGACCTTTTTACAGCAAGGTTAAATTTGCATCCCTGTACATTTATATGGTGAAAATGTTGAAAAGTCATTTTCTCATTTTCTCAAAATGTATTAATGACTAATGGCTGAAACTTACAATGTATGATTAAAGTAGTAAAACTTTTTAGTTACAATGAAAATTTTGTCCCTTGGGGGTTATCTGCCCTTGCCCCTGGGTAATATACACGTATAAAATTGTGTTAAATTTTAAATGTCTTGTCTGAAATTGCTTGAGCAATTTTCACCAGATTTTACTTAGTGTCTTCTGTTATGAAAGGTTATTGACAATTTTGTTTGAATCATTCCGCACCACTGAAAAAGATAGCTGTCATTGTTATTTATTATACCAAATTTATATAGCATAAGTTCAAAAGTGCTTAAAATTCATATTAAAAGTAGACAACACATAAGAATAATCTACAAGTAGAACAATAAATCATTAAAATAGTATACTGCTGTTTGGTTTGATAATAAAAATTTGATTTTTGTGTTAAGTATGCAAGTAAAACAGTTTTTCAGAGCTATCCCTTTCCTCAGAAAAACATGTAAAGACATGTATTTATGTGTCTTTACATGTAATGCCAGATAATGCGGAGTATTAGCCCATCCATTTACGGGCTTTTACGTGTTAGTACATAAAAATCAAAAAGGAGAGAACAACTGATGAGAAGAGACTTGACATGTAAAATTTTACATGTAATTACATGTTTTTCCACATAATGACATGTAATTACATGTCAATTTTCAATGAACAGGTATTTTTGACGCGTTAATACATGTAGTCGAGATCACAAATTTTCAGATTTACATGTCAAATTCTACATGTAAAATTCAACATGTAAATCTAGGAATACAATTTGGTTTACATGTAAAATTTTATGCATAAAATTCTACACGTAAAATTTTACGCATAAAAATTCTACATGTAAAATTTTACGCATAAAATTCTACATGTAAAATTCTACATGTAATTTGTTTCTGTTGAGGTTTTACGGCCCAGTCAACCCTATGAGGTCATGTCGAGCATGGTCAGTTTACCTAACCACACGTTTACTAAGCAGGCTTAGTCCTCTAAGCAGTTACCAGTATTGTGCACATTCTTTCACCAGAAACTTACAACTGCCCTTCTTGAATCAGCGTAAGGGAGAGAATGACCAAAGAAAATATTTCATGATCAAATCTCCATGAAAGAATGTTGCCGACCTCGGCGGGGGTTGAACCCGCGACCTCCTGGTCTCCAGTTGGACGGCGCATCCAACTGAGCCACCGAGGCCGGCTCTACATGTAATAAAACTCTACATGTAAATGGGAAATTTATAGTAATATCAGATGTAGTTGTGATACTTTAAGGTCACCTCAGCAAGAAGTGCTTATGGTGAGCTTTTGGGATATACCATGATGTTCCTTGTACGTTGGGACATGCATCCATCAGTCTGTCCATCTGTCTGTAAAATTTTGCTTGCATATACACTCTAGAGGGCACAGTTTTGATCCAATCTAATGCAACTTTCTCCGAATGTTTATCTGCATGAAATATCTAGGCCAAGTTTGAATCTCGGTTATGCAGGTCGGAAACTAGGTCACAAGGTCAAATCTGAGAAAAATCTTGTGTACATAATAGAGGTTTCATTTTCCATAGAATCTTTATGAAACTTTGTTTGAATGTTTGCTTGAAGACTATATATGTTAAGTTAAAATATGGGTCATGTGGGTTTGAAAACTAGGTTACTAGATCAAATAATTGAAAAACCTTGTGTACACAATAGGGGCTTCATTTTTCAAGAATGTTCACAAAAGTTTGTCAGAATGTTTTTTTTTTGCCAGTGTTTAGGCCAAGTTCAAATATGGGCTACTTCCGGCAAAAAACTAGGTCAGTAGATGTAATCTAAGAAAAACCTTGTGCACACACTATAGGCTTCATTTTACATTGAATATTTTTGAAACTTCATTCAAATGTGAATAATATCTAGGACAAGATCTGATACAGGTAATGTTGGTTCAAAGACTAGGTCACTAGGTCAAATCACTGAAAAACTTTGTGTACACAATATAGAGGCTTCATTTTTCAGTGGATCATCATGAAACTTTGTGATAAAGTTTGTTTTGACAATCACTAGGTCAAGTTCCAAACTGAATCATGTCAGGTCAAAGACTAGGTCAAATCTTTGAAAAAAAAAAAAAAAACACACAAAAAAAAAAAAAAAAATGTGTGCACAACAGAGTGCCCTCATCCAGATCTACATTATTTGCTCAGACCTATTTTTTTTTTTGACATTTTTGGTGTCCAATTTTTAAGAGTTAATTAAAATAAATTAACTAAAAGCCATAGACCTGGAATGAATAATCTTTTTTTTTTCAAACAGTTAATAAGCAGTATTAAAAATGTTAATTTTTCTAATTGAAAACATGACATATATTAAACACCGAGGAGTAGAATAATTTTGAATGAAATTCAAAAGAAAACTGATCTACCCTACCCACTACATGTACATAAGAAACTACCACAAAAGCTTAGCTGCCTTTTGGTGCCAGTTTATAATGCATCAAAATGGAATACTGAGAAAGTATTAAAATAACTCACATTTTTTTATTAAGCTATCCTCCTGTGTTCAAATATTTTATAGCAAAATGTTTTGAAAAGAACAGCATTTTATAAACTCCAGTGCTCCATGTGACTTCATGCTTTGAGACTGAATATACTAAAGTTTGAAACTGACCAATCAGACAACAGTTTTTTGTACACAAAAACTCCAAAGTTCTTATTTTTACGCATTTTTACGTGTTGAAAATTACTAAGTCCAGAGCTGGCTTCTTTTACAGACAGTTTTTTGATAAAGTTATATAAATGCCATATTTTGCCAGGTTATTTTTTTCTAAGTCCACAAATGACACGTAAATACATGTAAAATTTTACGCATTTTGCCATGCCTGTACAGGATTATCATGGTTTTACATGTCATTACGTGGTTTTATGCGTAGAAGTAGTAAATCTACATGTAATGCCATGCTGTTTTACATGTAATTACATGTAAACTATATTTTAACCCGTCATTCTGAGGGAAGGGATACTCTGAAACTAACACAGATTCATTAATGTCTTTACTTCTTGTCATGCCCATATATGTGAAAATAAAAACTTAAAATCTTCTTCTCCAGAACCAAGAAAGCTTTGAGACTGAATCTTTGTTTATAGCATTGGGGACTCAAGGTCTTTTAAGTTTGTTCAAATGATGACCGTATGCTGACTTTTGACCTTTTTACAGCAAGGTCACATTTATATCCCTGTACATTTATAAGGGGAACATGTCATTTTTATGCCCCCGCCTATTCAAAGAATAGCGGATGGGCATTAAGCATTACCCCTGTCCATCCCGTACGTCTGTCTGTCTGTCCATCTGTCTGTCCGTTTGTACGTCCCACTTCGTGTCCGGGCCATAACTCCCAAACCGTATGGAATATATTCATGAAACTTCACAGGTGCATACATCAAATTGAGATAATGTGACATGAACAAGGAAGACAACACTTGCATTTTTGGTTTTTGAATTATCTTCCCTTGACTTAGTTCCATATAGTAAACCGTGTCCAGGCCATAAATCCTAAACCGTATGGAATATATTCATGAAACTTCACAGATGCATACATCACATTGAGACGATGTGTCATAAACAAGGAAGACAACTCTTGCATTTTTGGTTTTTGAATTATTTCCGCTTGACTTAGTTCCATATAGTTAACTGTGTCCGGGCCATAACTCCTAAACCGTATGAAATATATTCATGAAACTTTACCAGTGCCTGCATCACACTGAGACGATGTGTCATGAACAAGGAAGACAACTCTTGCATTTTTGGTTTTTGAATTATTTCCGCTTGACTTAGTTCCATACAGTTAACTGTGTCCGGGCCATAACTCCTAAACCGTATGAAATATATTCATGAAACTTTACCAGTGCATGCATCACACTGAGAAGATGTGTCATGAGCAAGGAAGAAAACTCTTGCATTTTTGGTTTTTGAATTATTTCTCCTTGACTTAGTTCCATATAGTAAACCGTGTCCATGCCATAACTCCTAAACCATATGGAATATATTCATGAAACTTTCTGGGTGCATGCATCACATTGAGACAATGTGTCATGAACAAGGAAGACAACTCTTGCATTTTTGGTTTTTGAATTATCTTTCCTTGACTTAGTTCCATATAGTAAACCGTGTCTGGGCCATAACTCCTAAACCGTATGGAATATATTCATGAAACTTCACAGGTGCATACATCACGTTGAGACGATGTGTCATGAACAAGGAAGACAACTCTTGCATTTTTGGTTTTTGAATTATTTCCGCTTGACTTAGTTCCATATAGTTAACTGTGTCCGGGCCATAACTCCTAAACCGTATGAAATATATTCATGAAACTTTACCAGTGCCTGCATCACACTGAGACGATGTGTCATGAACAAGGAAGACAACTCTTGCATTTTTGGTTTTTGAATTATTTCCGCTTGACTTAGTTCCATACAGTTATTTGTGTCCGGGCCATAACTCCTAAACCGTATGAAATATATTCATGAAACTTTACCAGTGCATGCATCACACTGAGAAGATGTGTCATGAGCAAGGAAGAAAACTCTTGCATTTTTGGTTTTTGAATTATTTCTCCTTGACTTAGTTCCATATAGTAAACCGTGTCCGGGCCATAACTCCTAAACCATAAGGAATATATTCATGAAACTTTATGGGTGCATGCATCACATTGAGATGATGTGTCATGAACAAGGAAGACAACTCTTGCATTTTTTGTTTTTGAATTATCTTCCCTTGACTTAGTTCCATATAGTAAACCGTGTCCGGGCCATAACTCCTAAACCATATGGAATATATTCATGAAACTATACAGGTGCATGCATCACATTCAGACGATGTGTCATGAACAAGGAAGACAACTCTGGTATTTTTTGGTTTTTGAATTATTTCCCCTTGACTTAGTTCCATATAGTTAACTGTGTCCGGGCCATAACTCCTAAACCATATGGAATATATTCGTGAAACTTTACAGGTGCATGCATCACATTGAGACGATGTGTCATGAACAAATAAGGCAACTCTTGCGTTTTTCATTTTTGAATTATCTTCCCTTGACTTAGTTCCATATAGTAAACTGTGTCCGGGCCTTAATAATAACTTCATGGTATACCTGTTACAATTACATATAAACCCTTTTTCTGAATGGCACTTGGTGGGGGCATCCATGTCCTATGGACACTTTTTCTTGTCTAAAAAAATATTAAAGACTAATGGCTGAAACTTACAATGTGTAATTAAAATAGTAGAACTTTTTAGTTACAGTGAAAATTTTGTCCCCTTAGGGGCTATCTGCCCTTGCCCTTGGGTTATATACATGCATAAAATTGTGTCATTTTTAAATGTCTTCTTCTCTGAAACAGCTTGAGTAATTTTCACCAGATTTCAAATGGGGCCTTCTTAGAAAGGATGTTGACAATTTGTTTTAATGGTTCTGTGCCACTGAACAAGATGGCTGCCATGCCCATATATGGTAAAAACACTTAAAAATCTTTTTCTCCAGAACCAAGAAAGCTTTGAGATTTAATTTTAGTATATAGCACCAAGGAGTCAAGGTCTACCAAGTTTGCTCAAATGATAGTTGTAGGTTGTAGCCATTTTTTACTGCAAGGTCAAATTTGCACCCCCATGTATTTGTATGGGGAATATATTAAATAGTCATTTTCTAAAAATATTTTAAAGACTAATGGCTGAAATTTGCAATGCATAGTTAAAAAAGTAAATATTTTTAGTTACAATCAAAATTTTGTCCCCGGGAGGTTATCTGCCCTTGCCCCTGGGCTATATACATATATAAAATTTGTGTTATTTTTAAATGTCTTCTTCTTTCAAACAGCATGAGCAATTTTCACCAGATTTCACATGGGGCCTTCTGTCAAAAGGGTATTGACAATTTTGTTCAAATGGTTCTGCACCATATATGGTAAAAGCACTTAAAATCTTCTCAAGAACCAAGAAAGCTTTGAGGATGAATCTTGGTATATAGCATTGGGGACTCAAGGTTTACCAAGTTTGTTCAAATGATGGTCGTGGGTTGCCCTTTGGTCTTTTTACCGCCTGGTTTAATAAATTTTGTATGGGGAAAAAGTTGAAAAATCATTTTCTCAATTATTAAAGACCAATGGCTGAAACCTACAATGTATGATTAAAGAAGTAAAACTGTTTAGATACCATCAAAATTTTAGGGTTATCTGCGCTTGCTCCTGTGCTGTATACATGTATAAAATTGTAAAAAAAAATTAAACGTCTTCTTCTCTGAAACCTCTTGAACAATTTTCATAGATTTCAAATGGGGCCTTATGGTGAAAGGATGCTGACAATTTGGTCAAGTAGGTTTGAGCCATTGAACAAGATGGCTGCCATGCGCATATATGATAAAACACTTCTTCACCAGAACTAAGAAAGCTTTAAAGCTGAATCTTAGCTGTTTTTATCCGGTGAGTGAATCGTGGCCAATGGGCCGCTTGTTGAATCTCTACAAACTTGTAGATAATGAGGACAGGCATAACGAGGACAGGCACCTTTGATTTTATCAGCCCATTTCAGACTATTGTCCTGAGAGTTAGCTACTCTTGAGGGCCCTATAGACTTCAGAAAATGTTGCCCTGAAGTTAGCCATTTCATTTTTGATCAAATCTTAATCAGCCTTGCAGGTAATGAGGACAACTATAAAATCTTGGATAATTCTGATTTAGGATCAGATGGGACTATTAACATGAGAGTGACTTGCCCTTTAGTCTCCTATAGACATATAACGGGGAAAATGCTGGGTAATAGTGACTTCATTTTTGATCGGATCTTCATCAAACTTGTTGATGATAAGGATTGGCCTAAAATCTCAGACAAGATCAATTTTGGCTAAGTTTCAACTACTGATATGGTAGGTACTTGCCCTTCAGGGCCTCATAGACTTAGAAAATGTAGTTTTGATGATAGCCATTTCATTTTTCATTGAATCTTCATCAGATGCAGATAATGAGGACAGTCATAACATCTTGGACAAATTTGATTTTGGTTCAGATCGGACTATTTACATGGGAGTTACTTGCCATTTAGTCTCTGTTAGACATATAAAGGTGAAAATGCTGTGTGGCTGATAGTGACTTCATTTTTTATACCCTGCCACACGATAGTGGTGGGGTATTATGGTTTCACGTTGGACATCCGTGTGTCCGTCCGTCCATCCATCCGTCAGTTGTATGTCTGTCCATCCACCTTTTTTTGTTTCAGGATGATAACTTAAGTAAACATCAATGGATTTTTACCAAACTTGGTATGTGCATTGAAATTATAGAGATCTGGTTTGGAATTGCTGATGGGCAAATTTCGTCAAATTTTTATGGAGTTATCTGCCCCCGACATGATAATGGCGGGGTATTATAGTTTAATGTTTATATTATTATATCTTCATCAATTTTGCAGATGATAGGGACAGACATAAAATATCAGACAAGTTTGATTTTAGAGGGGTTCGGGCAGGGCTATCGTTATTATAAACTTAGTAAGGCGTTTTCGAAATTTTATCGCAGACACAGTGCCTTGGTAGAAAAATATAATGTCAGCCGAAAACCCTTCTGCAACAAGGTATATCAGAACCATAATTTTACGGTGACTTAGTGTACAGATTTAGAAAAAATGTAGGAAAATCTGACTTCTAGCAATCTAGCAATTCAGAACACTTATTAACTGATAAAAGAATTGGCTATAGCCTGGATATTATGCAGCAGACTGCATGCCTAGTCAACCCAATCATTGTTGATGGCTATGCTTCACTCTTTAATTGCACAACAGCGGTTCGGGCCTCAGACTCAATGATGGCCCCTTCGTAAAACTTTAACCAGTGGCTTGGGGCTTGACAATATGTCTTTGGCTTGGCCCGCCGTTATTCAACTATTGGTTTTCATTTACTCTGGCATACAGTAGAATTATATAGCCATGAGTACTTGTCTTTGTTTATTATAGTGATTAATTTGATTTTTAGCTCACCTGAGCTGAAGGCTCAAGGTGAGCTTTTGTGATCACTCACCGTCCGTCGTCGTCCGTACGCCCGTCCGTCCGTCCACAATCTTTAAACATCTCCTCCTAAACCACTGATTGGATTTTGAGCAAACTTCACAGGAATGATACTTGGTTGCACCTTTTTCAAAGTTGTTCAAATGGTTCTGGTCCGTTGCATATCTAGGTCACAGGAGCTAAAAATAGATTTTTTAACTAAAAACTTAAAAAATCTTCTTGTCAGAAACCACTGGACCGATTTCAATATAATTTTGCAGAAATGTTCCTTTGGTGATCCTCTACCAAGATTGTTCAAGCCATTTGGATTTGTCAAAAAACATGGCCGCCAGGGGGCGGGGCTTATTTTACCTGTATATCTATATAGAAAACTTTAAAAATCTTCTTGTCAGAAACCACTGGACAGATTTCAATATAATTTTGCAAAAATGTTCCTTCAGTGATTCTCTATCAAGATTGTTCAAGCCATTTGGATTCGTCAAAAAACATGGCCGCCAGGGGGCGGGGCTTATTTTCCCCATATATCTATATAGAAAACTTTAAAAATCTTCTTGTCAGAAACCACTGGACTGATTTCAATATAATTTTACAGCAATGGTCTTTTGGTGATCCTCTACCAAGATTGTTCAAGCCGTTTGGATTCATCAAAAAACATGGCCGCCAGGGGGCGGGGCTTATTTTCCTTATATATCTATATAGAAAACTTTAAAACTCTTCTTGTCAGAAACCACTGGACTGATTTCTTTATAACTTTGCAGAAATGTTTCCTTGGTGACCATCTACTAAGATTGTTCAAGTAATCATGATTCGTCAAAAAACATGGCTGCCGTGGGCGGGGCTTATTTTCCCTACATATCTATATATAAAACTTTAAAAATCTTCTTTTCAGAAACCTATGGACCGATTTCAATACAACTTGGCAGGAATGTTTCTTTGGTGACCCTCTACAAAGATTGTTCAAGCCGTCATGATTCATCAAAAAACATGGCCACTAGGGGGGCGGGGCTTATTTTCCCTATATATCTATATAGAAAACTTTAAAAATCTTCTCGTAAGAAACAGTTGGACTGAGTTCAGTGTAACTTGGCAGGAATGTTGCTTTGGTGACCTTCTACCAAGATTGTTCAAGCTTTCATGGTATGTCAAAAACCATTGTCCCCAGGGGGGTGGGGCTTATTTTTCGTATATATCTGCATAGAAAACTTTAAAATTCTTCTTGTCACATACCCCATGACCAATTTCAATATTACTTGGCTGGAATGTTGCTTTGGTGACCCTCTACCAAGATTGTACAAGCAATCATGATTCGTCAAAAAACATGGCTGCCATGGGGTGGGGCTTATTTTCCCTATATATCTAGATAGAAAACTTTAAAAAATCTTCTTGTCAGAAACCACTGAACAGATTTGAATATAATTTGGCAGGAAGGTTTCTTTGGTGACCCTCTACCAAGTTTGTTCAAGCTGTCATGATTCGTCAAAATACATGGCCGTTAGGGGTAGGGCTTTATAGCTATATAAAACACTTTTAACCAGTGGACCAATTTCAATATAACTTGGCAGAAATGTGACCCTCTTTTAAGATTCAGTTCAAGTCGTCAAGATGCGTTAAAAAAATATGGACGTTGGTGTGGTGGTGTTGGGGGGAGAGGGGTGGGGGGGGTGCATTAAAATTTATAAAAAAAATCCTGTGAACTTGGCTGAAACTTCAACAGTAAATATGCAAATCTGTTTGCTCAGGTGAGCGATATAGGACCATCATGGTCCTCTTGTTATGTTTTCGCTTTGATGCATTGACTGAGTTTGGAACCTTTATGCAAACCAAAGTTTAATATATTTCTGTAATAAGAGTAGTATCGGGACCCAGGGTGAAGTTGGCTAGCTGTAAAAGTGCTTTAAATCCCATGATGGCTTACTCTACTGACTGTTCTAAGGTGGTGGTCCCTGGAGTGTTAGTCTTACTCTTTGTTGCTTTGTGGTTTATTCTACGGGGTGATATGTTTTATTTCTTACCTTTTGTCATTTTGTTCTTGTGTTTTTCAGTCCTTTTAGCATTGCGATTACCTCGCTTGGGAAAAAGAGAGCTAATCTTAGTGCTTAGTACATTTGTTCGATTTGTGCTTGTTTGGATTTTTCGGTTTCCTCTCCCTCTTGGTGTCTGGGAAGGGCTGCGGTTTGTGATTGTGGCACTCCCTGGACTTTTCTCTTACCTTTTTTTTTTTGGAGTATTGGCATGATAATTACCTGCCTATGAAACCTATGGCAAAAACATAAGTGATGGCGCTTGGAGTTTCGAATTATATTCATACTCTCATTTGAGCAATTTTTGCCCTCTTGGGCTCCTTGTTTATCTGATCAGCTTCTTGTGTTTTTTTTTTGTTTTTGGCAGAAATCGTAGACAAGAAAACTACCTAATGGCATTATGGATGGGGTTTTCCACAGAAAAATAAAGGCAACCTATCACTTTGAAAAAAAGGTTCACCAAAGGCTAAACATTGGACGACACCTGACTGCCCAAACATCACTATTTTAAAGGACAAAATTTTTTCATGAAAAGCCTGTCAAAAAATGCTCGTTACTAATGTGGTCACTGGTAAGTATATAGAAGCGGCTCAGCCACTGAAGCTTTAACCTGCATAGGTGAAAAAAAAAAAAAAAAAATCAACCCCAAAAAAGCTACCAACTGCATAAGTAAAAAAAAAAATCAATTATGCTGCACAAGCTCTTGGCTTCAGGGGAGATAAGTGCTTAATGAAAAGTCAGAATTATCTCTGGCTCTTGACACGCCTACTGGTCTTTATTTATGCCATTTACCAAATGTTATCAAAATATTTCAAACCATTAAGAAGTTATGAAGCAATCAAGAATTTGGCTTAGAAATTTATTCAGGAGAGATAGCAAGAAAAAAGAAGGAAGTTTTTCTTCTTGCATGTGACACTCTTACTTGACCTGATATATGTCCCTGCTAAATATGATCAAATTATCTCAAACAGGATGGGAGTTATGGTCTGCATAAGATTTCGGTTTCAAGGGAGATAAATACATAATGAAGAAAGTGAGAATTGCCTCTTGCATATGTTATCAAAATATTTCAAACTATTAAGAAGTTATGAAGTGCATAAAAATTTGGCTTAGAAATTCATTCAGGGGAGATAACTATAAAAAATAATAAAGCAAGAGTTGTGCTTCTTGCATGTGACACTCCTACTTGACCTGATATATGTCCCTATCAAAGATATTATCAAATTATCTCAAACAGTATGGCAATTATGGCTTGCACAAGATTTCGGCTTCAGGGGAGATAAGTACATATTGAAGAAAGTGAGAGTTGTCTCTCTTGCATACAATGCCCCCTGGTCCTCCTCTTTATCCCTAAAGCAATACACTGAAGAACAAAGCAATCATGCAACTTTAAAGAAATGTTTACCAAAAGGCAAATCTTGGACGTCAGGGGAGATAAGTATATAAGGAAGAAAGTAAGAGTTGTTTCTTTTGCATGTGACATGTTTACTGGTCTCCCTCTTCATCTCTACCAAATATGAAAGCAATCCACTGAAGAAGGTAACATATAACTTTGAAAAAAGGGTTAACCAAAAGGTAAACCTGGGAAGTCAGGGGAGATAAGTACATAAAAATAAAGTAAGAATTGTTATTCTTGTATGTGACATACCTACTGGTCCTCCTCTTCATCCCTACCAAATATGAAAGCAATCCACTGAAGAATAAAGGTAGCCTACAACTTTTGAAAAAAAGGTTAACCAAAAGGTAATCCTCGGACTATGCCCACTCGCCTGTCCAGTGCTCGCCAGCCCAGACATCACTTTTTTTAAAAGACGGATTGTTTAAAAACCCATTCAAAAATCTGCTTCAGAATCTACTGATGAAATGGAGTGTCAGATTAAGCAGGTGTACAAGTTACTCTGGGCCTACACTGTTTGCATTATGTTGTATTCTCATTTTAGGTCATGAAGCTAACATTAATGAGGCTGGGCACAACATTTCCTACAAGATTGTATTAGTGCCCAGCAAAGACTTAGATCAGCCTGCGCATATCATGCTCAGGCTAATCTGAGTCTTGGCTGTCAGCCTGAAGGTGCTTTAGATCCTTATCTACCTACAAAATAACCATGCAATGATTATACTGTGCAGATGTGCAGGCTGATTTGAGTGTTTGCTGGGCACACATACTATCTTTAGGAAATGCTCTGCACTGGCTCATTTTTCTTTTCATTTTCAGTGCCTATTCAAGTGATGGTATACCGCTGCTGCAAAGTTTCTTTGGTTATGTTGCTGGAAACATTAAAATAGATGGACTCTGACATTTTGTTATGAAAAGCACACATCCTGTAACTTGCTTTCTGGTTAAAAATTACAAACTTACCTGAAAGACCATCTGCAGTAAGCAGTCATTTTATTTATAGGTCAATTTTTCAGGTCCAGTAAATGAAAAATAATTGTAGTCAGTCTGTATAAAGCAGTCTCTTGCCTAAAGTAACCATTTTTATCACACAGTAGACTGAATTTCCAACATTCAGTATGAAATTTCTTGCCATATAGATAATCTACATGCATGAAAATGTGATAAATCAGTTATACCATGGTTCTGCGCATGTATGTGTGATAAAGCACTCGCTCATGCTCGTGCATTATCACATGGTACATGCGCATGAACCATGGTATAACTAAGACTTATACCATAGCTGGACCATGGGATAATTTGCAGTTTCGAAAATTAACCCATGGTTTTATTTATAGATCTCACAGGTGTACTTTAGAATGACTCAGTGCACCTTAACCTTTTTCACTCTCTATACTAATTCCGCATGTTGATATCTTCCCCCCAAAAACAGGCTTTTGTATTCTGGGAAAAATAAGAAAAATATTTCAAAATGTTGTATGTTGAATTTTGTTTCAGCAGACATTTTGAAACATTTTCATATTTTTCCTAGAAAACAGAATTTGATATGTCATGCAAATTGTCTACAAATATCAAATGTTTTCTGGAAAAGATAAACTATCATCAATATGTTGTCTGCTGAAAATGCCCAGAGTGCTAACTATCAATTTTCAGCAGATGAAATTTTTTTTAAATAGTTTTCTTTTTTATTCTCAGGAAACTGGATTTGACATTTCATGTACATTGTCTCAACTAGAGACAGTTTGCATGAAATGTCAAATTTTGTTGGCTGGAAAAATTAAGAAAGTATCATCAAGTGTATTGTCTGCTGATATTGTCCAAAGAGTGGTAAAGGTTAGAGGAACTTCCAATTTACTTCTGCACTGAGCAACTTTCTATTTAAAAATGACATTTTTTGTTGAATAAAACACATGAAACTAGACAGTCTGTCTGGAGAATATTATAATGACCAAAGCTACAGCTGACCAACCAGATAGCTCCAATGTTTGACCAAATTAAGATGCTGAATATGTAATTTCTTTTGATTGAAAAGATTGCAACCAATCAGATTTTAGCAGCAGTGCCTCAGTTAGTTTAATTCAAAATAGGTGGGGTGTTGTATCCCTTTTAGTACACAAGGTCAATAGGTCCAGCATTACATCAGACTACCTGCTACCACTTTACCATAAAAATATAAAAAAAGAGAAATCTCTAGTTGACACAATGTACATGAAATGTCAAATCCAGTTTCCTGTGAAAAAAATAAGAAAACTATTTAAAAATTGTCATCTGCTGAAAATTGATGGTTAGTACTCTAGACATTTTCAGCAGACAACATATTGATGATAGTTTATCTTTTCCAGAAAACATTTGATATTTGTAGACAATTTGCATGACATATCAAATTCTGTTTTCTAGGAAAAATATGAAAATGTTTCAAAATGTCTGCTGAAACAAAATTCAACATACAACATTTTGAAATATTTTTCTTATTTTTCCCAGAAAACAAAAACCTGTTTTTGGGGGGAAGATATCAACTTGTCATCGCCTGCGGAATTAGTATAGAGAGTGAAAAAGGTTAAGGTGCACTGAGTCATTCTAAAAAAAATTTCATCTGCTGAAAATTGATAGTTAGCACTCTGGGCATTTTCAGCAGACAACATATTGATGAATGTTTATTTTTTCCAATAAACATTTGACATTTGGAGACAATTTGCATGATATGTCAGATTCTGTTTTCTAGGAAAAATATGAAAATGTCTACTGAAACAAAATTCAACATACAACATTTTGAAATATTTTTCTTATTTTTCCCAGAAAACAAAAGTCTGTTTTTTTTGGGAAAATTTCAACTTGTCATCGGCTGCGAAATTAGCCCAGAGAGTGAAAAAGGTTAAGGTGTACTGATGAGTTGACAGTCATTCTAAAGTACACCTGTGAGATCTTAAATAAAACCATGGGTTAATTTTCAAAACTGAAAATACTCCAAATTATCCAATGGTCCAGCTATGGTATAATTTTTGATTATTGAGAATTAGTTTTATTTACATAATGGTTTGGAACATTGTGTATGTCTCCTTGTCATTACTGTGACCTGGGTTTGATTTCTGGCACTTGCATGTTACTGGGTAACAAAAGTTTCCTCCAGAATATGCATTTCAACATCTGGTATATCTGGCATGGTGTATCTGGTATGGTGTATCTGGTGTGGTGTATCTGGCATGGTGTATCTGGCATGGTGTATCTGGTATGGTGTATCTGGCATGGTGTATCTAGTATGGTGTATCTGGCATGGTGTATCTGGTATGGTGTATCTGGTATGGTGTATCTGGCATGGTGTAACTGGTGTGGTGTATCTGGTATGGTGTATCTGGTATGGTGTATCTGGTATGGTGTAACTGGCATGGTGTATCTGTAATGGTGTATCTGGCATGGTGTATCTGGTATGGTGTATCTGGCATGGTGTAACTGGTGTGGTGTATCTGGTATGGTGTATCTGGCATGGTGTATCTGGTATGGTGTATCTGGCATGGTGTATCTGGCATGGTGTATCTGGTATGGTGTATCTGGCATGGTGTATCTGGTATGGTGTAACTGGCATGGTGTATCTGGTATGGTGTATCTGGCATGGTGTAACTGGTGTGGTGTATCTGGTATGGTGTATCTGGCATGGTGTATCTGGTATGGTGTATCTGGTATGGTGTAACTGGCATGGTGTATCTGGTGTGGTGTATCTGGCATGGTGTATCTGGTATGGTGTATTTGGTATGGTGTATCTGGCATGGTGTAACTGGTATGGTGTATCTGGTATGGTGTATCTGGCATGGTGTATTTGGCATGATGTATCTGGTATGGTGTATTTGGTATGGTGTATCTGGCATGGTGTATCTGGTATGGTGTATCTGGCATGGTGTATCTGGTATGGTGTATCTGGCATGGTGTATCTGGCATGGTGTATCTGGTATGGTGTATCTGGCATGGTGTATCTGGTATGGTGTAACTGGCATGGTGTATCTGGTATGGTGTATCTGGCATGGTGTAACTGGTGTGGTGTATCTGGTATGGTGTATCTGGCATGGTGTATCTGGTATGGTGTATCTGGTATGGTGTAACTGGCATGGTGTATCTGGTGTGGTGTATCTGGCATGGTGTATCTGGTATGGTGTATTTGGTATGGTGTATCTGGCATGGTGTAACTGGTATGGTGTATCTGGTATGGTGTATCTGGCATGGTGTATTTGGCATGATGTATCTGCCATGGTGTATTTGGTATGGTGTATCTGGCATGGTGTATCTGGTATGGTGTATCTGGCATGGTGTATCTGGTATGGTGTATCTGGCATGGTGTATCTGGTATGGTGTACCTGGCATGGTGTATCTGGTATGGTGTATCTGGCATGGTGTATCTGGTATGGTGTACCTGGTATGGTGTATCTGGTATGGTGTATCTGGTGTATCTGGTATGGTGTATCTGGTATGGTGTATCTGGCATGGTGTATCTGGCATGCACTCATTTGTTATGATTAGATGGTGTCTGTTGCATCTGTAAGTTGCCTAGGGTCGGCACAGTCAGGGAAAAATGTCTGGAAAATGAACATTTTTCCAGGCCAGGGAAAAGTCAGGGAAGTTTGGTTTGAGTCAGGGAAATTGGTAGAAACTGGAAATAGTCGGGGAAAAGTCAGGGAATTTCAAAATTTTTTCAAAACTGAAATGTCAGTGACATTCTTCTTATATAATTTCCAGAATCATCTTCATTTTTTGTAAAATGATTTTTAAATTCTCAGAATTTCTTTGCATCCCAGATTGTTTGACAAGAATGCTATATGTTAAATTTCAAGCTGTGTTTGAAGAGAAGACAGAAGGGCGTGCAAATTGTCACACTGATCAAAGTCAGCTTCCCCAGAAGAACTCTTGCATGCTTGTTGGGTAAATGTTTTGGCTTTGGTCTACTATACCAAGATTGTTTGTATATTGGCATGCTATATGTTAAAAAGTCTTTTCGGGCTCTCCTAGAATATGTTGAGGCCAGGTTACCAGGTTACCAGTGTTACCAGCATTAGGTGAAAGTATTCCTTCTTAATTTTGCATTAGTTTTCAGATCTTCAGTGTTGTATATTTGTGAAAAAAGATAAGGTCTGCATTAGAAAATCAGTTCTGTATGGCTTTGCTAGAGTATTGAAATGTACCTGTTTGTTTCCATCATCGTTTGCCCACCTGATTTACAGCGCAATTTCTTATTATGTTTTTGTTCTTACGTTTTCTATATTTTATTGACTCAGAGTTCTCAAAACATGTGCTTCCTTAATCATAGGGTGGACCCATCCCTAAGTATAAGTGCTTTTTGATGATGTTCTTGAAGAGAGTCCTTCCTTAGCTAGATTTTTAACAAGATAACTGTAGTTGCTAGTTTTTACAACAAAGCTTAAAAAAAAAACTTTGCTGGATCTCCAATTATGGATTCAGACTTCTTTCATTTGAGAAGGTACATTGTGTGTTCACTCACTTTTACTTGCAAGGACATGCAATGACCATCATTAAATTTTAACTTGGGGGTCGGTTTATTTGTTTAAGAAGGCAACATATGTAGGTCTTAAACCTTGTCAAGCCTTACTTTCACAAGTTAGATAAACGATAAAAATAAACCAAAAACCAAAAAACAAAAAAAAAAAACAACAAATTCAATACTTCAGTTATTTATGTAATAAAAGTGCGGTTTTTGAAGATTTGGCAGCTGAGGATGGCTGTAAGGGCAGGACGTCAAAAAAGTCTGGAAAAAATGATGAAAAGTCAGGGAAAACTCATGGAAAAGTCAGGGAAATTCGAAATAGAAAATAAGTGGCAACCCTGTAATGCATCATCTGGTGTGCGTACTGAATATGATCTGTCATCGTGTTTTTCAGGAGGTATTTTACTTGGTCAAATTTGCTTATGCAACCATGGTTTCATTGTGGAGCACTAACGGAATAAATTGCATGGAGAGACCATGGTTTCTTCTTTATGAGACCATGGTCACGTGGAGAAATTTTCGTTCGTATTTAGGCGATTTATTCCGTATGAGACCATGGTTTCATAGCACTTTTTGACTTAGTCACATACCTTGTTATCAGAGATGACTGTTTGTTGCCATTTTTTTTTTTTGTTTGTTTTTTTTGCATATTCTGAACCCGTGCTGAACCTCCAAGTTCAAGAGGTTCAAGTGGTTTTGTTCTCCTGTTAAAATAGGATTCCTCTACTTTCTTGTATGCTTGTAGCCGTGTGTGAACAATTTCTGGGGAAATAGCATGTGGTTTCAATTTTTTTTTTTTGATGTTGTAGGATTGATCTCAGTTCGTGCGACATGAGTAGTGCAGCAGGAGAAAAGTTTACAGTGCTGCTCAGCTTTGTGTTTCTATATTCTAAAAGACCAATAAAAGGATCTGTATTTGCGGATTTTGCCTTAGTAAATATGCATTTGCACATCTTTACATATGCCTCTGAAAGTCCATTTCCCTGACTATGGTGTGGTGACGACGTAACGTGTTCAGAATTCAATTCTTTTAATTTGTGAACTGCGCGTACTCTGCAGATGTGAAGCAAGTTTGATTATCAAATATGACCCGTTCCGGGATATCTAAGCGAGAAAAGATACCTTTTATGCATTTGATAATTGTTGAACTTTTCCTTGATGTTCAGGCCTATGGGCATGGTGGACGAAGCTTGCTTACCAAGTAATGCTTACTATCCGCGGACGTCTGATTACACCCTTTATTCTGGGATCCATATCTGTTGAACATTCTGATTCGTCATTCGTTTACAGATTTATGTGTTTGGATTATGGCTTAGGTATCGCAACTATTTACTTCAAAGTAATGACTATAATAGTCAGCTACCACACAAATCTTTTTGATTCCAAGTGAAATAATCAGTACCTACAATCTGCCAAGTGTATTCTGGGATAGTGTGAGGCATCAAAGTTTCTTTGGGATTGGAGCTTCTATGTTACTGACATACAGTATAATTCAGCACAAAGTTGGTGATACCACTTGAAATTCTAGGCAAAAGTATCAAATCACGTGCTCTTTTCAGGGATTTTTCCACTCTCATATGCCCGGCATGAACAAGATAAACATGTGTGATCTCAGTGACCTAAGTATTTCAATTTTCTAACCTTTTATTATCAGAGCATCAAAACTGCCAGATCCTCCCTATAGTTCCAGTAATCTATAATCGCAGGCTTGCAGTGCTTTCTATAGACTGGCCACCCACCCAATATTACCTTTTCAAAATAGACTATTCATGCTGTGTTTGCATTTTAATTTCCTGCAGTTTTCTGCCTCTGACAGGCAAACTAGAAATAACCATATTGATCTAGACATCCAAGGTTTTAGATAAGCTTGGACATGTGTCACTAACTGATTTCCTAGTAATGGTGTCTTGGACAGGGATGTCCTTACCAACACGGAAGCGAACTTCTATATCATAGCATTCCATTTGTATCATCATACGTTGCAAACAGGTAGGACAAAAGTAAAGTGGCTTCTTAAAATTGGGACCAAACTGAGATGATCAGTTGCAACTATCATTTTTCTGGTATAATCCCAGTGGTGTATTAGTCATTGAACTATACTTGCATCAATGATTGAGATGCAAATTGAGAAAACGTTCCTTTTGACATATGCCCTCAATGAAGACTCAAATTGGCTTGCACATCCACCCAATCTGAGCCTTCTTTGTCTGCATAAAGAAATTTTGCATACTTGATTAATGAAAATGCGCCCAGTGAAGATTGTGATCAGACTGCGTAAATGCCCTGGCTGATCTTAATCTTCACTGGGCACACATATCCGAAGGTATGTTTTCTTACCTTGCGTGAAATAAAATATTAAAGTTCAGACTGTTGTGTGTTGTGTTATCTCATAATTATCTAAAACTAGTTGCCATACGAAACTAGTATGAACCCATTTGTGCCCGACTCCCCATGAAAGGATGTTGCCAAACAGTGTAGACACAGATCAGACACCACAGAACGTGGCGTCTGACCAGGGTTTACACATTGCATTAAATACAAGATTTTCTATTAAAATGGTAATAGTTAAAAATAACCAGACAACCCTTCTATTAATAATGCACCTGTCCTATGAGTTTAGATAGTATCTTCCATTTTGCATAAATGGGTTCAAGTTTAGCTCAGATAGGTTGTATTTCAACTATTTTCTTTCTGTTTTTATTGTGATACATGTAAAAAATACTATAATACTGCTATAATTTTGGGAACAGCAACAAACAAGAAAATGTATCACACACAAAGAAGACTGCATGTTTGAGTCAATTTATTGAGTGTGACTGAATTAGAACGTTTTTGTAGGGGTCTCAATAGTGTAGGAGTTAGGGAACCAGAACTATGCAAGCTTTTCTCATGCAGTTGACAAAAGTACACATACATAATTCACGAAAATTTGTAGTTAAACTGGTAAAATAATTATTCAGTCCCCCTTGTATTACAGAGAAGCACACCAAACAGAAATAGATCAAGTGTTACCAAGTGATTTGAACTATTAACATTAATTAAGCTGCCTTATGACAAAACCAACATAACGACCTTTGCACCCTGTAAAGACTCAGATCAGCCTGGTCAGCTGCCCAGTCTGATCAGTCTTTACTGTGTGCATGAAGAAATATTAGGTTCTCAGCTACCCATTGAGTGCATAGCAAAGACTGGTCAGACTGAGCAGACGCCCAGGCTGATCTGAGTCTTTGCTGGGCGCAAAGGTAATTTTGTTGGGTCATTTTGTTTTACATACCTTACAGGTTTATATAATTTGTAATATGAGGCTTTTAGATTTTGATTTTTATGTAGATTCTGAAATGGAACCACTTGGAACAATGAACACACAAATAAGAATGAAAACTATTTTACAGGAAGATAATGAAGGCCTGATCAGTGTCTTTATTATTGATCTGGCAATGAGGATCAGAGGTTAGTACTAGAAAAGGAAATAAAGATGCAAACTGGAAACAAACAAACTTGTTCATTTTATAAGCAGTCATTTAAAACAAAATCTGTACAGGTTGCCTTTGGGAACAACGAACCCATCAAAGAACAAAAATCAGATTCTTACTGAGATTCTTCATATCACAGCATTGTATTTTGTAAAACTGGTATACGCCCCTTAGCACCCGCTTAAGGAATAACATAAATCACACTTAGGTAAAAACAAAGTTTAAAAGGACTGGTTTCCGTAGGGTTTTTCCTGGTATCAGCAGATTTCGATACTATTCGTCAAACATTAAGCCTTAGGCAGGGGCCATCAATTCCCTCCCTCCACCCCCCCCCCCCCCCACACACACACAAACCTATCAAATGAGCTTTGTTCTGTGTGTTTTATGTGAATTGTGTCCTAAAAGTGGGAGTGGTAATTGCGTACCAGGCAGACCTGAAATGATTAATTTGCAATTTATGATCTCCTAATAACATATTATCTAACGGTTGAGCATAATATTGGCAGGCTATGTAAACATATTATCACTATAAAAGGACCTTGAACGTGCTATCTTACTATGCTAAAATGTGTCACTATTTGCACTTTGTGAAGTTTCTATATTTTGCACAACCCATATCTGCGAAACCACAACGTTTATCAGACAACAGATGTGTATTTTTTGCTGAAGTATCTGTCAATGTCAGAGTGCAGATTGCAAAATTATGAGGGAATTTTTGTAAATGCTATTTGATATGTGGTATGAGTTATGTGCCCTTTAATGGAGAAAATGATGTAAAAAAATCGACAAAAAATTCAAACTCCTGTTTCCCAGGTTTGTTGTCCATTTATTCGAAAGACATCCTTACAATAGTTAAATTATATTGTCTCAGAGCCTGAAAGAAGCACACCAAATAAAAGATATTGAATGACTCTGAAGAGTTTTCTTCCTTACTGGCTGAAGTTTGCACTACCTGTGGCCCTGTATTTGATATTTACATTATACCTCGTAATAATTCTTCAACTCATTGTGTGTGTTTTTAAAGTATCACGCACTTAAGCTTATTCTGAAACAATTCAAATTGACAAGTCACTACTTGTGTTCCCTATCGCAGACAAAGCATCTGTCGAAATTTCATGCATTTGTCGTTTGTCTTAGACTTCTTATTTTTTTTGTTGATGTGGTATCCTTTAAACCTTAAATATCACAGGACTGATGCATAGTGCGCCCAGCTGCCGACCACTTTAGCCCCTGATTTGAATATCCAAAACCAGCCAGAGATGGGATCTAAGTCCTTCCTCAGATTGTAAGTCCTGCTGTTGGTGTGCCCAGAACGTATGAGAACTTCCTCGTGCTTTTCATATTGACCATTATTTCTAGCGACCTTTGTATAAAGAGTAGGAGTGTTGGAATTTATATGCAGGTACCATCAGGTACAGCAATTGCAGCATTTGTCTTGAAATCAGCAAATAAAGTATAGAATATACAATGTATGCACCTATGCAGTCTGATAAGGGTTTTTCTATTTGACGATATTTACCTTAAATAACTATTTTAATGCTTAATATACTTGCCCTAAAACTTGAAAATATTTATGTGATTATGTGTTAAAAGAACTGCTGGATGGGACCCTCATCAGACGCCGTATTCTGCTATGTCCGATATGCGTCTAAACCGACTGCTCAAGCTGGTGTGTCGTAATAGGGGGAAATACGTTATTTTTTTATTTTTATTTTATCTTATTATTATTTTTTTTTGACAATAATTCGACAATTCTGTAACTACAATGAAGAACCCCGTGATGTGATTGCGCAGTCTTGCAGTCTTATCTGGGCTTTCTGTTCACACATGCGATCAGATACATGTTTTTATACTACGAATATCAACTTTACAAGCCGAAACATATGAAAAGGGCAATACGCAAAAACCCAAAACAACTTGTGCATTCTGTTGTGGAGATCGACCACTAAGGCCTTTAACGGTGCACATTAATTAAAAAAAAAAAAAAAAAAAAAAAAGCAATTCTTATAAAAAAACAAAACAAAAAAAAACAATGTATAAGAATTGGTTTTTCATACATGAAGTCTAGTGCAAGCAGTGTTCAAACCTGCATTTTATTTCACTCGGAAGTATGAAATGTTCAATTACTGCAGGAATGTCGCAGAGTTTTATTTAGAACAATAGTAGTATATATAGTGGGGGTGGGGGCACACCTAGATCGGGCTGCGGAGGCTCTGGGGCCACATACACAAACAATTGGCAATTCTGTATATACGTCGAGACAACTTCGCTGTACACAAACATTTGGCAATTCTGTATGTATGTCGAGATGACTTCGCCGTACACAAACAATTGGCAATTCTGTATGTACGTCGAGACGACTTCCTCGCAGAGCTCGGCCGCGCTTCGGCTCTTCCTGAGGCCCCCAAGTGAGCATAGTGAGAGCCAGTGCCCCTGGGAATGCCCCCCCCTCGCGGGTCCAGGGGCTCTGATGGGACAGCCGCTTGAGAACTGCCCGAGCACCAGTGGAGCTGGTAGAGTAGGCCATCCTGCGCCCCTGGGAATGGCCCCCACCCTCGCCGGCCCGGGGCTCTGAACGCATTGCTCCTTTTATACATTCCAATTATAGAAATGTAGTGCTTTCCATATGCCTGAGGTACCATGAAGGGTCAAAACACATGCCAGTGGCTGGTTATCGGCTCTACGGAGCTTTGCGGCAAGAGCTGTTTGGGGGATCGTTGCAAGATTCACCTCGCCCGCCTGAGACGAGGCCCCTGCACACAGCCATGGATGGCATGTGGTAAGGGTGTCAAAAATCCATTCGGGCTATAATGCCTTGACTGTGGTTACCATGAAGCCTTGATGCGTGCCTGGCAAAAGAGTCATAGGGCTTTCATGGCCGAGTTTAAACGTCTGGTGGCAATCGAAATTCCCATTTAGACAGTAGTAAATGGTTACGTATACCCATCTGTAAACGTCTGGCAGCAATCGAAATTCCCATTTAGACGGGAGTAAATGGTTAAGTATACCCATCCGACAACATGGATGAGTACATCGACCAGCTTCTTGCTGAGATGCAAATGCCGGGTGAGCGGCCCATCCCGCCCACGCCGGCGAAGGCCTATCCCGACACCGCGCCATCACCCGACGGCTGAGATGGACGCCTACATCAAGGAGATCCTTTCACAAATGCCCGACGAGCGGCCCATCCCGGCCCCACGCCGGCGAGGGCCCAAGCTCGATGAGCTCATCCCTGAAACGGTGAAAAGGCACTTACTTAAGCCCTTGCAACCTGTGAAATATTGACCCCCATGTCCGTCTCCGAAGGACTGGAAGAAGAAGGCCATTGAGGAAGAATTTGATCCTATCCCTCGTCAAAAATCCTTGAGATCCGTGGGGGAGTACCAGGATGAGATCCTGGACTTGTTTACTGTCCCGAAAGATGATAAGCTAGTCTTTTGTCAAACCCCATGGGTCATCGGTAGCTTCCTGAGATGATGGCAGATGGATGTGCCTCAAGGGCACCCCTATGGTGCAGACCCCAGGGATTTCTTAGAGGGGGTGCGACCACAGATTCGGGCCAAGCTGGAGAAAGAGATCAAGGGTCTGAATGGAATTAAAGTTCAGCTGACTCTCAAGGTCCAGCTTCAGAAGGACAACCCAGATGGCAGTGAGGAGTACACAGACCCTGTGCTGTGCCACAAGCATGAGGCTATTCTGCAGAACAGTGAAATCAAGGGGCCCTCAATCAAGCTTTCCCCACGATCCAAAAAACTCTGGAAAAGTGGACGCAGAGAGGGTCAGGTTGGGTTGTAGATCGAGTGGAAGTCCTTTGGCTGGACATCGCCAGATATCAGCCACTAAGAGGTGGGTCTTACATCCCACTACTGGTGGCGTTGAAACAAAAGAAAGCAGTTGTCAGTGTGAAGAATAAGGATAACCATTGCCTGCGGTGGGCTCTCCGATCGGCTCTGTTTCCTGTTGCCCATGGGCAGCACGCTTATAGGCCTAGCAAATATCCACTGCAGGACGGTCTAGATTTCACAGGAATCGATGCTCCCACACCATTTTCTCAGATTCAGAGAGTCAAGCGGCAAAACAACCTGGCCATCCACGTCTTTGGGTGGGCTAAGGGGTTGATTGTTCACCACATCAGCAAACAGCCCGAAGACATGCCTATCTAAGGGTCAATGTCCTACTGATCAAGAAGGACACCAAGTTCCACTACACCTGGATCCGCTACCTCAACTGCCTTCTTTACGACCAGAGCAAGCACAAGGACCGCAAGCACTTCTGCGAGTTCTGTCTTCATGTCTACACAAGGGAGGATCTGCTAGAAGCTCACGCCAGAGTGTCGTGGGATCGGCCAGACAGCTGTACGGACGGAGATGCCAGAAGAAGGTAAAAACAAACTAGCCTTTCAGAACCACCACAAGCAGCTTACAGCCCCTTAATCATCTACCCCGACTTTGAGGCTCTCACCACCAAAGTTGAGGGACCTTTGCTCGACACCGCGAAGAGCAATACACAAAGGACACAACACCATGAGGCTACATCGTTGTTCGGTGTGACAGCCAGACTGGCGCGCCAGTCCAATATTGAGGACCCACTGCAGCAGAGCACTCCTTAGAGGAAGAAGAGCTCGAAATTAAGGGCGCGCTAGTTAATCCTCAAGCCATGAGGATGATGCGAGAGGACTGGCCTGCCTTCCGCACCGCTGAGACGTGCCACATACATGTATGTAACAAACCTCTCGAGGGCGACTCCGTGCGTGACCACTGCCACATTACAGGTAAATATCGAGGGCAGCCCATAACACCTGCAGCCTCAAGCTGCGGCTGAACCCCTTTACCACCGCCATCCCCATGGTGTTCCACAACCTGCGGGGCTATGACTCCCACCTGCTGATACAGGCCATTTCGAAGGTGGACGGCAGGGTGAGCTGTATCCCCAACAACACAGAGAAGTATATCTCCTCCCTCCGGCAACTGCGCTTCATCGACAGTGCCCAATTCCTGCTAGCCTCTCTCAACAAGCTGGTGGTGGTGAACCCGCCAGAGGCTTTCCGGATAACAGCCCAACACGAGCCCAACAGAGAAAGACTAGAGCTCCTAATGAGGAAGGGTATGTACCCTTACGAGTACATGGACACCTGGGACCGCTTCACCAAGCCCAGACTCCCCCCCCAAAGGAGGTCTTCTACAGAAAGCTCTCTGATGCGCATATCAGTGATGTGGACTACGCCCATGCGCAAAAGGTCTGGGAGACCTTTGGGTGCAAGACCCTGGGTGACTACAGCGACCTGTACTGCTGCACCGACGTCCTGCTGCTCGCTGACGTGTTCGAGACCTTTCGGCGGACCTGCCAAAAGCAGTACGGCCTGGACCCTGCTCATTATTACACCAGCCTGGGGCTCTCCTGGGACGCCCTGCTCAAGAAGACAGGCATTGAGCTAGAGCTGCTTACAGACTACGTCTGTTCACTGAGAGGGGCTTGCATGGGGGCATCTCAATGGTCTCGAAGCACCATGCCAAAGCCAACAATCCTCTCGTCGGGGGCTATGACCCCGAGAAGCCTAGTAGCTACATCTTATACCTAGATGCGAACAATCTGTATGGTTGGGCAATGAGTCAATATCTCCCCACCGGCGGCTGTCGGTGGGAAGAGCTGCGAAAGCCTTGCTGAGAGCATAGGCAGTCACCCCTCAGACAGCCCTGAGGCTACATACTTGAGGTGGACCTAGAGTACCTGAAGACAATGCTTATCCGTTGGCACCAGAGCGCATGATGGTTCAGAAGAAGTGGATGTCAGACTATCAGCACGACCTCCTTGGCGTTGGGTCAGCGCCGACAGAGGTTGAGAAGCTGGTCCCAAACCTCCGCAAAAAGGACAGCTATGTGCTTCACTATCGGAATCTGCAGCTGTACATGTCTCTGGGCATGCGTCTGACTGAGGTGCCCTCTGATTTGACCAAAGACCTTGGATGGAGCCATACATCCGGATGAATACTGAACTCCTGTCAGTGCTGTCAGCGGCTTCGAGAAGGACCTCTACAAGTTGATGAACAACTCGGTCTTCGGGAAGACCATGGAGAACCTGCGGAAGCGGGTTGATGTGAAGCTGGTGCGTTCGCATGAGGAGGACAAACTCGGGTGCCTCATCGCCAGCCCAGCATTTGCTCGGGCCAATATCTTTGATGACAACTTGGTGGCTATCCAGGTCCACAAGAGCCGCATAGTGCTCAATCAGCCGGTGTTCGTGGGGATGAGCATTCTGGATCTCTCCAAGCACCTGATGTACGACTTCTACTACAACCAGCTCCGGGGGCAGTACGGGGATCGTTGCCAGCTCCTCTACACCAACACCGACAGCCTCCTCCTCGAGGTCCAGACCGAGGATGTCTTCAGGGACATGGCCTCCAACGCAGAGCTCTACCACAGCTCAGACTACCCACCTGAGCATCCACTACACAGCACCGCCAACAAGAAGGTGTTCAGGAAGATGAAGGACGAGTGTGCAGGGCACCCCATCAACGAATTTATGGGTCTGCGCCCTAAGATGTACTCAATCCTTGAGGCTGGCAGGGAAAACATCAAGAAGGCAAAGGCGGTGAAAAAGCATGTCATGAAAAAGCACATCAGACATGAGCAGTATAAAGAGGCTCTCTTCGAAAAGCAAGCCTTCTGCCATGGCATGGATGTCCTGCGGTCTGACCGCCATCCCGTCTACGGGCAGCACCTGAATAAGGTCTCGCTCTCACCCTTCGACTCCAAGCACTGGATAGCTGAAAATGGGGTGGACACGCTGGCCTATGGGCACAAAGATTCCCTTCTGGCTTGCGTGGCTGCGATGGATGCGTACATCGATGAACTTCTCGGCGCTTGAGAACCCCATCCGGCGGAAGGTGAGTGTCTGGGGGCACCACCAGAAGTTCTTCCCTGACAAAGCCATGCGGCGGCCCATCCTGCAAGTAATACAACACGGGCTTGTCAGGCTTGGTCACCGAGCGTCCCAGCAGATACACCTCGAGACCACATGGGGTCAGTCGCGTGGCGCCGACTGCCCTCCAGCTCGCCAGGGTGGTAAGATAGCGAACATCAACACCTGAAGGGAGCCTCTGCTTCTTGAGACCAACAGGGTGGTCGGGAACTATAGAGGAGGGCTTTTGTGCCATGGTCTTGGCTTTGATGGCGTCGGAGGGCTTTTTGCCAGTCAACCTGGTCACTTCGCCGTTCAGTGCGGCTACGATCGATGCTAGGCAGCCGAGCCACCCACTCTGTTGACCTCTGACCTGAAGGGAGGTGCATCTCCTGAGCATACTGGTGTCTAAGAGCCGCTCAGCCAGGGTCCGGTTCCAGCTCTCCATGACACCTTGGTCCCGGTGGATGTCCACGTCGGACCTCGACTCCGTGTTTGGCGAGCAGCTGGCTCACCGCACCCATGAACTTGTGCCCAGGGTCAACCTGGAGAAGCTTAGGCCACTTCAATGGCCCCCGTCTGTAGATCGGAGACAGAGCATCGGCAACCTCTGCCACGATCTTGCTAGTCAGGCTCAGCCTCTTTGTAGTGTAAGGCTACATCAATGACCATGAGAGAGTAGCAGAAGGTTTTCTGCCCTACGCGGTCGTGTGGCAGAAAGAGCAGATCCACCTGGTGGACCTCGTTGGGCACCGCCACATCAAACTTCGGCTGCGGTACGCGCCGTGGGGCAGGCAGATAGATCTGCCAGATGGCCTGGCTTTTGAGCCAGTCCTTGTCCTGCTGCTCGGTCACCTTTGCTGCAGACGCCAGCTTCTCATACTCCCGGGGGCTGTAATATAGGGCAGAGAGCTTACTGTCACCCATGGTATTCCAGCAGCCCGATGAGCCTCCAACATGCGGATGCCACAGGCTCAGGAAGCTGTCCAGTTGTCGCCTGGCGGTTGGTCGGGCCAGACAGCATCCCCGCGGCAAAACGCATTGTGGTTTTCTCATCTTACCGCCAGAGCTCAAGCGATTTTTGCGCGATCTCGATCATGGTGTGGGCCAGAGGGCCGGGGATTTTGTGGCGGCGGGTGCAGTGGCCGACCTTGAGCATTGCGCAGTAAAGCTCTTCGGGAAGACCCAAGATATAAGGTCGCAGAAAACAGGCTGTAAATTAAAACGCGCCTCATTACTTGGCGAGACTGTAGGCCACCAGGCTGGTCGGGGCCATCCCCAGTATGACAAAGGTGATCTCACGGTCTCTTTGGCCGCCACTCGGGTGATAAAAGTCGGAGAGCTGGGGCTCGGGCCCCAGGGGGTCGAGGCTGTGCCCGGTGACCTGGGCATATTTCTGCATTGCTGCGTTGATGTCTCTGAAGGTTTCTACGGCATGGCCTTGCCGACGAAGTTCCTCGTTGATAAAGCCCAGGCGCACGGTCCGCTTCTGGGACCATGACGCCTGTGCAGCCTGCAGCTGTTCGACTGCCTTATCGTGACGCTTGTGCTCTTCGTCGCCCCCAGGGCTTCTTAAAATGGTGAATAAGTAGTTCGATCGGAGAACGCCAGGGCGTTCACCCTGGCGCCCCCCCATGAGCATTGCAATGCTTGCCATTACTTCATGATATCAGCAGGTATGATCCCCTGTTTAATTAGCACGTCCTTCATTGTCATTGCGAGAGCAATGTCTAATATCACCATGCCGACGTCACGGGGCGTGAAGTCCAGCTTCGAGGGGCTACCCCCCATCGCCATCTTCCTGAGCTAGGCGTATCCCATGGCCAAGCCAGAGACGACCGCGTTGTGGTAGAGTGCATTCACGATCATCTTCCCATCAGTTGCTGGAGTTGTCATAGCGGCGGCACTATTCCATATAGAAGGGGCCTGGGCTAGCCTTTAATTGGCAATCTGGCCAAGGGGGCTTATCCACAGGCTGCTTGGGTGCGGAGTCAATGAGGCCTGCCGCCAAAGAAGCGGGACTTCTTGTTTGTTGGAGAAACACAAGCGCCCCACCTGTAAGACAAGCCCCAACGATCCATGGGGTCCAGTTAGTAAGTCCTTCACGGCGTTCCGGCTGGGAAACCGCTTGGTCCCCTTCGGAGGAATATTTGCAGGTGCGGCGGGTAGGGGGTGGGGGATGGGGGATGGGGGGGTGGGGCGAAATGATTCCTTGGCCGCTCGAAGCTGCTCGAGAAGTCGTTCTTCTTGCTTTGCCTTTCGGGCGGCAGCGCCAGCACGCCCAGCTGCCACTTTTTTTGGATCCTTAACTTTCTCCGTGCTGGCTCCTCCGCTGTCTCTTGGTTCTCCTGCTTCATCTCCTCCATCGTGTACTCTAACAGGACAGCAGTGTCCAAACTGGCAGTGCTTCAAGGTGGTCAGCGCAGCAGTTAATGCTGCTAAGAACATGCCATAAAGGTGATATATAGCTCGCAGATGGCGCTGCTAAGCGCATGTCTGACAAAGGGATCTCATTGCGGTGTTTTTGCACCCATTCTTCCTCCTGCGGCGCATCTGGCGTCTGGGTCTAGAACGTAGACGTCTGGGTCCATCCAGAGCCAGGGGCACTGCTTGTAGGTCTTGTTGTGCTCTATGGTGGGGCACAGGACCACAGTGTGTTGAAAGAAGCCCTGGTAGGGGCCTTCTTTGAGCAGAGACAAGATGAAAACGTTGTTCCGCATCCTGGCTGCCCGCAGACAATTGCCAAATGGGCGCCCTTGGGCAGAAGATGATTAAGAAACAGCTGAGACGAACAGGCCATCTTCGAGGTTGAGCTGGGCATCCATGATGATGAAGAGATAGATGTTCAAAGCGCCGGCTGCCTCTGCTTTCTTTGTCAACTGGATAGTCACACCTTCGCTGGCATTCTCTATGCGGCGGCCACTGCCATGAAGCCGGTCATCATCGGTTGTCCTGAGGTCAAGCCAGAAGGCATACTTGTTTGTCAGGAATTCTCCCAGAGAGACGTCTGTCAGGGCCAGGTCTTTCACCACCACTGCCACCTCGGGTGGCGTTTCCTGCCGGGTGCAAATGACTTCAGTGCCTCTTCCACATCTGATAGGCATGCATCCCCTGACTGAAGAGCTGGTTGGGGATCTCCTCGATGGTGACCTCACATTTGGTTATTTTCGGGTTATAGAAGGCCTCGGTGTTGCGAGCGAAGGGTTGTTGCGAGGCAACATCCTCAAAAAGTATCAAGACCCCTTAATGCTGCGGGTGGGCACGTTGAGGTTGATATTCCAGAGGGTGTCGCTCTTATCTTTGCTAATTTTTCGGTGCCTCAGAATCCGGTCGTACAGGATCGCGAGGTGGCCATTGTACTGATTGGCGATCAAGCGAGCCAGCTCTGGCTGAGTGACCATGTCATACTCCAGACTTAGGTTCTTAACGCAGTAGGAGGCGTCGGCATTGCCTGCGGCTGTAGTCGTTGAAGGTCAGTTCGTACTCCAGCCGGTCTCCCAGCGCGCTCTGATAGAACGGCATATGGCTCTTGAGCAGCTCGAAATCAAGCGGGATGTAGAAGCAGTTGCGGAAGGCATTGGCGATGGCCTTGTCGGCTGCCACTGCCTTATCATTGTTGCCGGCATCGATGCGAATTCGCGTTGTGTTTCGGTTACCAGACGTATCGATGCCTTGGTACTGGTCATTTTTCCTCTCCGAGGCTGTCTTCCAGAGAGCGCCATAACAGTTGCAGACGTCACTATCGTCGACGGACATCACCTCGTTGCCGGAGATCTTGATCACGGTCTTCTTCACGATGGCGTGACCCAGGTTCTGAACCACAGTCCGGTTTGCATTTTCACTAACCAGCGTGATTCTGAAGGCCAGGCGGGCAGTCCCTGGAACAATCACGTCATGCACCCCGAAGGCAGGATCAACTATAGCCAGTTCCGGATCGACCCAGATGGTAAGACGCTTTACTGGACACCTGAAGACAAGAAGATCTCCGTTGCTGCGATGAGGGGAGGATTCCGGTTTCTGGCTCTAGACACGCTGGCCAAAAGATACGGGGCTGGTGGCACATATGCGCTGCGGAGATCACTGGAGCTCACTGATTATAGATTGGGGGTGTCGCAGGGGCTCGGCAAAGAGGCCGTGGAAACGCTCCAGAGTGCAGAGGTGACCCTCCCCAAAAACATTGAATCCATCTAGCTGAAGGATCTCTCCGGCGCGACCAACGACATCATTGGGACAACAGGAGACGTCGAGACCGCATTGAAGTCCATCGAACAAAGCAGTTCTCCGGTCCCAGATCAACAGAATTTGTGAGACCATCAGGCGGCTCCTCCATGAAGACAAGACGCTGGCTGAGCGAATTTGAACTCTCTTCCGTAAACAGGGGATAACGATCGTGAGCATCCTCACAGCAATCGGCATGGCGATCTCGACACTCGTGCTTTCGCCAGTGCCGTCGCCGACTCCCAGGCCACCCGACAATGGAGGGGTCAAGGAGTGGGTAAAAAAGCACCTACAGGCCCTGGGCGTGCCCTGGCCAATGGCCCGCAAGGCCACTGCGGCCCTGCCCGGCATCATCAGGTCAATAGCCTCTTGGCTTCTGGGCGCACTTGGAAAAACCGCGACTTGGCTCGCTGACAATTTGTGGGCCTTGGTCATCAGCATGGGGGCGCTTCTCCTCGTGGCTGCAAGGGACTGGCTAGCGAGACCCCAACCAAAGCGCCACTAGGCCAACCCCGACCCCTGCGGCTATGAGAGCCGTTATTTTTTCTTCGTGGCTGGTCGCGGCCGCGCGACGAGACGTGTGTTGTTCTTGACCCTGGGGATCAGCAACGGGATCAGCATGACCCCGTTGCTCCGCAACATCAGCTGCAGGTTTGCCACTCGGTGGCCCCTTGTGATCAGTCCCGGCTGGTGCTGTGATTTTTCCTTCGAAGGACTTATCGCCTGCGGTCTTGCGATCTGTTCAGATTCGTTAATCCCCGGGTTGTGGCCAGTGGCTGCTTCAGGTCCAGCGATCACCATTTCGTTGTTGTAGCCCTGGACATTGCTAGGGTGGAGGGCCATGTTGCTCGCGGCGAGGTAGAGCCCAATCCCAAAGACAAAGTCCAGAGGGGTTGGGCGTCGTAGGCGTTCTGATACCAAGAATGAGATTGGTCTTCAGGAAGGGCGACTTTTAGCTCCACAAGCAGACGCCTGGTCGCATAGTAAACATGGAAGCGATACAGACTCGCAAGGAGGGTGTCTTTAGCTTGGAGATGGTCATCAGCAGAGACCCCGCAGCCAGCAGTCGCACACCAAACCGCGAAGTTCAGTTGGCACTGCCACCAGGTCATCGGAGCGTGTTGCCAGTTGTCCCATGCCTTGTTCACCATATTGATGTCTCCAGTGAGCGGGGGGTTTTGATAGTCGGCGAAGATGTCTGGGAAAGAGGCCTGAAAGTCACCCCCCTCGTCACCAACCATAATCTTCTGGCTGGCCAGAGACGCCTGCTTCTCTTTGAAATGCCCCCCCCCCCCCCCCCCCCCGCCCGATATGTTGCAGAGCTTTTGAACTAGTAGGCCCTTTTGTCCATCACTATGTACATCACACTCACTGACATTCAAAATGGGGAACCGGTCTCTGTTCCCGGCACTGCCTGCGGGAGCTCTGTGAGCTCACGTATTACCACCAGTGGTCTAACATCAGCGCTGTGCTAGGGAACAATCAGGTCTCAGATGGGCACACAACGATGATACCTGACGGGTACTACAACATTTGCGAGCTGGATGAAGAGGCGTTCCGGCCTTTGGGTGCTAAACTCTGTTTGCATCCCCCGACCGGCCGCTTGCAGCTCCGCCAGGGCAATGTCCAGGGCAACAACAACGAGATCGTGATAGCTGGATCTGGGGCCGCGACAGCTGCAAAAAAACGTCTGGTGTTAAACAGCGGGCTGGCCAAACTCCTAGGGTTCTCTTGAGAAACATTTGAGCCCGGCAAGGGGGGAGGGGGCGGTTTGACAGAGACATTCCCCGTCTTGCAGTACAAACGGCTGGCATCGGGCCCTCTTTCCCAGCTGACGTTCACGAAATTAGACACGGGCGGCAGAAATTTAGGTTTCGACTATTTGAGTGCAGTCCTACACATAAGAAGAAATGGGTGACGCGGGTGGCCCAGGGAGTGCCAGGAAATGCCCCGAGGTGGCTTTAGCCAATCTCGGGGACACGGAGGGCTTTGACAAGGGTGGGGTTGAGGGCCAGCTGTACGCTTTTGAGCTGTCCAACGGGGTGTACAAACGAAAAAAGGTCACCACCCAAGAGGGAAGCTCGGGAGAGTTGAGCGACGTCGATGTTTCATATGCCGTCCCCAGACGGCTCCATCAGCTGGCGTTTACGGGAGCAAATGGGTGGTCTTTGCAGACCCCACACAACAGACGGGGTGGCTGATCGTCATTCGAATCTCCTCTCCCTACGTCGCAACGGGGCAAGAACACAAGTTTGGAAGGTGACAAATGCTGGTACCCGGCTCTGTTCCTACGTTCCTGGGACCAAAAACGTTGTCATTTCTGAGCAGTACACGCTGAAAACAAGTAATAGCCGGAAGGGGATTCTAAAAATGGTATCCGAGTTCTCTCCAGCGGGAATTATCGGCGCTGGAAAAGAGCCCACATCAACAATCCTCCTCGAGGTCATCCTCGGAGACCCGCCCTACGACTTCGTCGAATTTTTGCCCGGCTTCAAGCTCAAGTGGACCAGCGCGCATGCGCAAAAAGAACGGGGGCCTTCATCAGAATTCAGGAGCGACCTCTGGTGCGCTTTACCTTGTTGGAGGGGGGGGGGGGGGTCCGGCATGAAGCTGGATATCAGCAAGATCCATGTGTTGGTCCGGTCGAGCTCAAAAGGCTGAGGTTCACGCCCACAGACCTCGACCAAAGCTCAGTGGTCCTCGGCCATTTGAACTTGTCCGACAGCGGTGATAGTTAAGCATGATGGGACTTTACCCACCACTTGAGACGACTGGAGACAATCACTGACTTCAGCACGTGGCCGAGGTCAGACCCGCCTCGAAAAGGAACGGGACTTCAGAGCCTCGCTGTACAAGAAATACCGGCGCGGGCCAACGTCGCAGACAGACTTGACACCGCACTCACAGCGGCTAGCGTAGGGTTGGCTGCTTCTGGCATTGGACTCTTGTCAACGATCATCGCGGTGCCTGTTGCCGTTGGCTTATAGGCTGGAGCGATTGTGTGTGGGTTGCTGGGAGCCGGCGGAAAATTCATTGGTCGGAGGCTTGGAGTCAAAGCTAGGAAATATGACCAGATCCGTGTCTTAGCTGAGTCGAAGCTAAACACAATCGCAGACTGCATTTCGACCGCGCTGACCGACGATAAGATCTCCGAGGAGGAGTTTCGCCCGATTCTCTCTGAGGTCGACAAGTACGACCAGATGAAGGCTGAGATTCGTCGTGGGCGTCAGAATCAGGGCGGGGGTCTGGCCGAGAACGAAAAAAAGCAGCTCATGAACCTCATGAGAGACGAGGCGATGGTAACGGCCCGTACCAAGCTCTTGGAAGAGCTCCAAGCTGCTGGAAACAGTGGCACCTCTCAATAAATATATCTTGTTCGCGGGCTTAAAAAAAGAGCGCAGGCTGGTTAGGACCCAATGAGCTGGTTCAATCCCAACCCCGCCTTTGATCACATCCTCACTTAGGGGCGTCCCCAGGGGCGCAGGCTGGCCTACTCTACCAGCTCCGCTGGTGCTCGGGCGGTTCTCATGTTTCGAAGAAACACCGTCCCGTCAGAGCCCCGGGCCGGCGGTGGTGGGGCCGAAGCGTGGCCGAGCTCTGCGAGGAAGTCGTCTCGACGTACATACAGAATTGCCAATTGTTTGTGTACAGCGAAGTCGTCTCGACGTACTTACAGAATTGCCAATTGTTTGTGTACAGCGAAGTCGTCTCGACGTACATACAGAATTGCCATTTTTTTGTGTACGTGGGAGCTTCCGCAGCCCGATCTAGGGGTGACCCAGAATCCCCACTATGTATACTACTACAATTCAATGCCCCTTTGCAGATACGTGTCGTACAAAGATCATGTTACGTCAAATTTCATTAGCTGTGCATGTGCAGAAGGCGTGGTGTTTCTTTGATGTGAGTTTTATCTCATTTGGAGTATTACGACCCAGTCAACACTGTTCAGGTCATGCCGAGCAAGTCAATTAACCTACTCAATTTTAGCTCACCTGAGACGAAGGCTCAAGGTGAGCAATTGCAATCACCGTCCTTCGTCGTCGTCTGTCCACAATTTCTTTAAACAGCTTTTCCTCCTAAACCACTGAGCCAATTTTAACAAATTTCACAGGTTTGATCCTTGGATGTTACTGACTAAAATTGTTAAAAGACCATGCAGGATTCTTGTTGCCATGGCAATCAAAAGAAAAACGATATTCTTGTCAGTAACCACTGGACAGCTTTTAAAGAAAAGCGCAGTGGGACGGGGCTTATTTTCCCCATATATCTATTTAGAAACTTAAAAAAACTGCTTGTCAGAAACCAGTGGACTGATTTCAATATAATTTGGCAGGGATTTTTCATGGTGACCGTCTACCAAGATTGTTCAAGCCGTCATGATTCATCAAAAATCATAGCCGCCGCTAATGGGACAGCGCTTACATGTATTTTCCCTGTATATCTAAATAGGAAACTTAAAAAATCTTCTTGTCAGAAACCACTGGTCCGATTTCAAAATTATTTGGCAGAAATGTTCCTTTGGTGACCCTCTACCAAGATTGCCCAAGCCGTCATGATTTGTAAAAACACATGGCCGCCAGGGGACGGGGATTTTTTTCCCTATATATCTATATAGAAAACTTTAAAAATCTTCTTGTCAGAAACCACTAGACAAATTTTAATATATTTCGATAACCCTCTACCATAATTGTTCAAATAGAAAGGAAGGCAATGACCAGGAATCGCAGCCATGATAACTTGTTAAACAAACTTGTCGTCGGATTTCCCGATGTATCTATATAGAAAACTTTAAAAATCTTCTTGTCAGAAACCACTGGACAGATTTCAATACGTTTCATCATAAATGTTCCCTTTGTGACCCTCTACCAAGATTGTTCAAAAAGAAAGGAAGGAAATGATCAGGAATCGAAGCCATGATAGTTTGACAAAAAACGTGGCCGTCAGAGGGGTGGGGGTTATTTTCCCTATATATTTATATAGAAAACGTTATTGATCTTCTTGTCAGAAACCACTGGACAAATTGCAATATAATTTTGCAGAAATGTTTTTGGTGACCCTCTACCAAGATTAGTCAAGCATTTTGATTCATCAAAAAACTTGGCCACCAGGGGCGGGGCTTATTTTTCCTATATATCTATAGAAAATTTTAAAACTTTTCTTCTTGTAGAAACCACTGGACCAGTTTCAATATAGTTTGTTTGAAATGTTCTTTTGGTGACCGTCTTCTAAGATTGTTCAAGTCCTGATGATTTCTTAAAAAAACGTGGCCGTCAGTTGCAATATAATTTTGCAGAAATGTTTCTTTGGTGATCCTCTACCAAGCTTGTTCAAGTCATTATGATTCGTAAAAACACTTGGTTACCAGGGGCGGGGCTTATTTTCCCTATATATAACTATATAAAATTTGAAAACGTTTTCTTCTTGTAGAAACCATTGGACCAGGTTCAATATAGTTCGTTAGAAAAGTTCTTTTGGTGACCCTCTATCGAGATTGTTCGAACCACGATAATTCGTTTAAAAACATGGCCGCTAGGGGACAGGGCTCATTTTCCCTATATATATAACTTTGAGGTAACTTTGAAAAAAAATCCCGTCAGAAACTACTGGACCGATTTCAATATAATTTAGGAGAATTGTTTCTTTGATGAATCTCTACCAAGATTATTCAAACCACCATGATGTGTCAAAAACATGAACCCCGTACGGCTGGGTTTATTTTCCCTTTATTTATAGAAATGTTGAAGAGCAGATTAGAAAGAAAATGGCACTGCTCGCCATAGACAGCATTGCTACTCCATTTTATAGGTCAATTATGTCACTCCTGAAAAAATTATACAGAAATCTTAAAGCAGTGAACTTGGCTGAAACTTCATTAGTAAGTATGCAAATCTCTTTGCTCAGGTGAGCTATATAGGACCATCATGGTCCTCTTGTTTTCTTGGACAGGATTAGAAGAAAACAGGAGAATGTATTTGCTCAAATGATGGCGATTTGACGCAATGAACGGTAAAAAGCTATGTTATTATGGTGGTATGGATCGGATCACTGTACACTTGTAAAAACTATGAGGGATTTTATTACAATCAAATCAGATTGTCTTTGGATAATATTTTGAAATTGACACAGCCGAAAAAAAAAGTCGGGGGGAAGGAAGTGACGTGTATTAATGCTTCTAACATATTCCTGTCTGCTTCCCCTGTTGGCTTTGTACGGGTTCTCATTTCATCGACCGCAACCTTGTAGCAGCATCCAAGATGAAATCAGGGAATGTCATGCAACCCTTTGTTTGTGAATCGCTTCTGAAACCAGGCTTGGTTGTACAGGGGGGCGGGGGGGGGGGGGGTGAGGGCGGGGGGATGATATTTAGTCGTTTTCAATGCATGCAACAATTTGTATAAACAATCCTGCAGTTGTCGAGTACAGATGATATCTTCCATCACAAGAACTTTGAAGGGTTATCCGATTAATATACTTTGAGAATCAAATCATTCCTTTACTGTACGTTAGCATAGAAAATGAGCTTTGTTTTGTTGACTTTGCCATGCAACATTTACTGCAACGGTAAAATCACCTTAACTAATAACTCGTGACAGGGCTAGAAACCTGGCAAAAGCTTCTATATATTTGAATACATAGGACAATCTTAGGGGACCATACACTTGGCAGATTTTTTGCATCACTTCCGCTGAGGCAGACAACATTTGTTTGCTTTACTGTACACCGAATCCCTTCTGAGAAAGGGTCTACCCTAAAAGGAAAGGCGTTATCCGAAGGAGCAAATACTTTTCTTTAAGACCAGACCCCTTTTTCAGAAGGGAGATACAATTTCTCAGTTGTCTCACCTGAGAATGTATATAGATTATAAAAGAAATGACTCTTGCAACTGAAACTATCTGAAGTATCAAGTTTTGGAGCCAGTGAAGCTAGTTTTGGCCAATTACGATTCATCACAACCTCGCACAAATTTAAAGACATCCAGAAATGTGCTTAAAGGGTGAGGATTACAAAAGACCAGGACAACTACACTACAGTGAAGTTTTAAGGCTGCCATATGGCACTTAACCCAGTTATAGCCCTCTAAGAGCTGATCATAGAGTTTCAACTAGGATTTTAATTTCATAGAGCGTTTTCCGTTAACAACAAAAACAACAACAACACAATGATTGATGTATAAAATAAGGTTGAAGGCAATACGAAAACATGATTGGTATTATTCCTTCTCTGTCACGAACAAATATCTAATGTACTAGCAAAGTTACGATTTATTACCATTTATGCCGAGTCGACTCTTTTACTTTAACTGTTTGGGACCTGTTCATTTCGATATAAGGAATATGTGGTTAGTTTTCTACTGGTACCATGTTTTATACAAATTTCTTGTGTATGATGGTCTGATGTTGGTCTGCCATGTTTGCCAATGTCCTTTAATGGGACGTGCGGCACAAATGGATTAACTGGAACTATTTATTTTGAGGTAAGTGAACTAATACAAATCAGCGAGATACTTATATCGAAATGTTAAAAATGCAGATTTATTGGGAAGAGAGACAGAAAAGTCCGATCTAGTTTCACACGGAAAACAACCTTTTAGTTTTCGATTACCTGTCCATTCATTAATATCGTAAAAAAGGAATAATATTGAACACTATATAAAGCAGCAACAACTAAAAATGGAAAAAAAAAAAAAAAAAAAAAAAAAAAATACGGAACGAACATGCGCTGAGGTGGTCACCTATCCAAATACTAACTGGGATGGACGTTGCTTAACTTCGAATAACAGACCAGAAGCAGTTGTTTCAATGTAATGTGGACCGACAGAATCCAGTCGCAAATTTATCATTTATAAACCTTAATATTGGATAAATACTCCTAACTCGGGAGCTAGCGTTTTATTTTCATATATTACCTTCCTTGTATTTTGTTTCTATAAACTGGACTTCTGTTTTTGTTTCTATATAAAACTGTTTTTGTTCCTATATAAAACTGGACTAAACCTTTAGAGCAATAATTACACATTCAAGGTTTTTGATTCCTTAGATCATAAATATAATATCACTGACATTATCTGTTTCGTCAATTTTACCACATATAAAATGCTGACAAGTATTTTAGTATATGTCAAGTTTTTGCAATGCCTTTCGAAGCTTGATTGCTACATTCCGCATGTATCTGTATATAGGCTTTTCTACAAAAAGACTATTTCATCAACAAGCAAGAACCTTTATAACTTATGTCGTAATTTCTTATTATTCATTCTTTTCTGAAGAAAGTGCATGCAGGTATATTAGGACTGAACAGCATAAAATATGTCCACGCACAATGAAAGCTAAGCCCAGATCAGCGCAGTCTTATTAGGAACTTCACTGTTTGCATATGACATACGGATTCTTTTGATTTGAAAATTGTTCAATCTCATATGCGGACACCTTCGACCAAGACAACCTGTGCATCCGCGCCAAGAAACAAAAGTGTTCTTTTTTTTTTTTTTTTTTTTTTTTTTTTTTATTATTTTTTTTAGGAAGTTATCAGTTTGGGTGATTAAATAATACTGTTGCCATGTAATGAGGTTTAGTAGAGGGTTACACACCCCTTTTAATTTCTCAATACGCTACAATGCTAAGAAATAAAAAAAAAATAATGTCTCACCTGCTACAGCTCCGTGACAGCCATATTGGCAACAAATCCTGGGATTTTCCTGTCCTCTTCTTCACTTCGAAAACGCATGACATTGCCCGCCATATGACATCCCAAAAGTTCCTCCTGTTCGGGGTCACAAACTGGAATGACCGCACTCCACCAAGCCAAATAGTTCCCTACAGAATCTTTTATTATCTGGAATTTGTCTCCTCCAGGAACCTCCTGCGGCCTGATATGAATAGAACAATGCATACTTTTTTACCTTACACTGTACACAACATCTACTCCGTACACTCTATTTTTAGACTATTTTTCAGGGTACCAAAACAGTGTGCCGTCTATAGTTGTCTAAACTAAAATTCGAGTTATGGCCCCTGAAAGTTGATATTTGCTAATGTTTGACCCCTAATAACTTACTAACGCACAGTCCGAATTTTCTGACAAATATTGTTTTATGTACTATGGTACTAGGACAATGTTTGGTGCTAGTTTCAGCTCGATCGGTGAAGGTCACCTTTAGTGACTTTTAATCTCTTTGTTCAGCAGGCGAGACCTAGGGACGCATTTCCAGTCCTTATATCTTTGCTTCTACTGCATGCAGCGCCATACAATTTGGCACGAATATGTACCTCCCTAAGACCTATAAACCCTATAAAAAGCGCGCCTGTCTGTTGCGAACTGATGGAGTTATTAGGGTTTTTACGGTTTACCGCCCAAAATTCCATAGGGTGCAATGCAAATTTGAGGACCCATTTTCAGCAGGACGCATTGCCTCGAGTCCCTTGACTACCCTTTACATTTGTAGACATTAATGATCTGCGCATGCGCATAAATTTGCAGCACCGTGGGTGCTTCCCTTTGGCTGCTGTAGGCGTAAAAAGGTTTATTTATTGAATTTTTGGCGCCCCATAGTGCACGTGCTATTCCATTGACCGCATCCCGGATTGTGCAGGCATGTGTGTATGGATGGGCTCTACAAACGTTCCAAATTTCAGCGTAATCGGATGAAAAACAGACGAGTTATTAGGGGTCAAAGTTTCAGACATTCCTACCAACTTTGGACTGCAAGTTTGAGCCTAATGTGACCTTCACCGATCCGGATGAAACTGGTGCCAGACGAAAGGTCTGGACCAATGACTCCCTGGGGCCAAGTGCCCAAAATTTCTTATCGCCCCTTTTTCGAGTTATGGCCCCTGAAAGTTGATATTTGCTAATGTTTGACCCCTAATAACTTACTAACGCACAGTCCGAATTTTCTGACAAATATTGTTTTATGTACTATGGTACTAGGACAATGTTTGGTGCTAGTTTCAGCTCGATCGGTGAAGGTCACCTTTAGTGACTTTTAATCTCTTTGTTCAGCAGGCGAGACCTAGGGACGCATTTCCAGTCCTTATATCTTTGCTTCTACTGCATGCAGCGCCATACAATTTGGCACGAATATGTACCTCCCTAAGACCTATAAACCCTATAAAAAGCGCGCCTGTCTGTTGCGAACTGATGGAGTTATTAGGGTTTTTACGGTTTACCGCCCAAAATTCCATAGGGTGCAATGCAAATTTGAGGACCCATTTTCAGCAGGACGCATTGCCTCGAGTCCCTTGACTACCCTTTACATTTGTAGACATTAATGATCTGCGCATGCGCATAAATTTGCAGCACCGTGGGTGCTTCCCTTTGGCTGCTGTAGGCGTAAAAAGGTTTATTTATTGAATTTTTGGCGCCCCATAGTGCACGTGCTATTCCATTGACCGCATCCCGGATTGTGCAGGCATGTGTGTATGGATGGGCTCTACAAACGTTCCAAATTTCAGCGTAATCGGATGAAAAACAGACGAGTTATTAGGGGTCAAAGTTTCAGACATTCCTACCAACTTTGGACTGCAAGTTTGAGCCTAATGTGACCTTCACCGATCCGGATGAAACTGGTGCCAGACGAAAGGTCTGGACCAATGACTCCCTGGGGCCAAGTGCCCAAAATTTCTTATCGCCCCTTTTTCGAGTTATGGCCCCTGAAAGTTGATATTTGCTAATGTTTGACCCCTAATAACTTACTAACGCACAGTCCGAATTTTCTGACAAATATTGTTTTATGTACTATGGTACTAGGACAATGTTTGGTGCTAGTTTCAGCTCGATCGGTGAAGGTCACCTTTAGTGACTTTTAATCTCTTTGTTCAGCAGGCGAGACCTAGGGACGCATTTCCAGTCCTTATATCTTTGCTTCTACTGCATGCAGCGCCATACAATTTGGCACGAATATGTACCTCCCTAAGACCTATAAACCCTATAAAAAGCGCGCCTGTCTGTTGCGAACTGATGGAGTTATTAGGGTTTTTACGGTTTACCGCCCAAAATTCCATAGGGTGCAATGCAAATTTGAGGACCCATTTTCAGCAGGACGCATTGCCTCGAGTCCCTTGACTACCCTTTACATTTGTAGACATTAATGATCTGCGCATGCGCATAAATTTGCAGCACCGTGGGTGCTTCCCTTTGGCTGCTGTAGGCGTAAAAAGGTTTATTTATTGAATTTTTGGCGCCCCATAGTGCACGTGCTATTCCATTGACCGCATCCCGGATTGTGCAGGCATGTGTGTATGGATGGGCTCTACAAACGTTCCAAATTTCAGCGTAATCGGATGAAAAACAGACGAGTTATTAGGGGTCAAAGTTTCAGACATTCCTACCAACTTTGGACTGCAAGTTTGAGCCTAATGTGACCTTCACCGATCCGGATGAAACTGGTGCCAGACGAAAGGTCTGGACCAATGACTCCCTGGGGCCAAGTGCCCAAAATTTCTTATCGCCCCTTTTTCGAGTTATGGCCCCTGAAAGTTGATATTTGCTAATGTTTGACCCCTAATAACTTACTAACGCACAGTCCGAATTTTCTGACAAATATTGTTTTATGTACTATGGTACTAGGACAATGTTTGGTGCTAGTTTCAGCTCGATCGGTGAAGGTCACCTTTAGTGACTTTTAATCTCTTTGTTCAGCAGGCGAGACCTAGGGACGCATTTCCAGTCCTTATATCTTTGCTTCTACTGCATGCAGCGCCATACAATTTGGCACGAATATGTACCTCCCTAAGACCTATAAACCCTATAAAAAGCGCGCCTGTCTGTTGCGAACTGATGGAGTTATTAGGGTTTTTACGGTTTACCGCCCAAAATTCCATAGGGTGCAATGCAAATTTGAGGACCCATTTTCAGCAGGACGCATTGCCTCGAGTCCCTTGACTACCCTTTACATTTGTAGACATTAATGATCTGCGCATGCGCATAAATTTGCAGCACCGTGGGTGCTTCCCTTTGGCTGCTGTAGGCGTAAAAAGGTTTATTTATTGAATTTTTGGCGCCCCATAGTGCACGTGCTATTCCATTGACCGCATCCCGGATTGTGCAGGCATGTGTGTATGGATGGGCTCTACAAACGTTCCAAATTTCAGCGTAATCGGATGAAAAACAGACGAGTTATTAGGGGTCAAAGTTTCAGACATTCCTACCAACTTTGGACTGCAAGTTTGAGCCTAATGTGACCTTCACCGATCCGGATGAAACTGGTGCCAGACGAAAGGTCTGGACCAATGACTCCCTGGGGCCAAGTGCCCAAAATTTCTTATCGCCCCTTTTTCGAGTTATGGCCCCTGAAAGTTGATATTTGCTAATGTTTGACCCCTAATAACTTACTAACGCACAGTCCGAATTTTCTGACAAATATTGTTTTATGTACTATGGTACTAGGACAATGTTTGGTGCTAGTTTCAGCTCGATCGGTGAAGGTCACCTTTAGTGACTTTTAATCTCTTTGTTCAGCAGGCGAGACCTAGGGACGCATTTCCAGTCCTTATATCTTTGCTTCTACTGCATGCAGCGCCATACAATTTGGCACGAATATGTACCTCCCTAAGACCTATAAACCCTATAAAAAGCGCGCCTGTCTGTTGCGAACTGATGGAGTTATTAGGGTTTTTACGGTTTACCGCCCAAAATTCCATAGGGTGCAATGCAAATTTGAGGACCCATTTTCAGCAGGACGCATTGCCTCGAGTCCCTTGACTACCCTTTACATTTGTAGACATTAATGATCTGCGCATGCGCATAAATTTGCAGCACCGTGGGTGCTTCCCTTTGGCTGCTGTAGGCGTAAAAAGGTTTATTTATTGAATTTTTGGCGCCCCATAGTGCACGTGCTATTCCATTGACCGCATCCCGGATTGTGCAGGCATGTGTGTATGGATGGGCTCTACAAACGTTCCAAATTTCAGCGTAATCGGATGAAAAACAGACGAGTTATTAGGGGTCAAAGTTTCAGACATTCCTACCAACTTTGGACTGCAAGTTTGAGCCTAATGTGACCTTCACCGATCCGGATGAAACTGGTGCCAGACGAAAGGTCTGGACCAATGACTCCCTGGGGCCAAGTGCCCAAAATTTCTTATCGCCCCTTTTTCGAGTTATGGCCCCTGAAAGTTGATATTTGCTAATGTTTGACCCCTAATAACTTACTAACGCACAGTCCGAATTTTCTGACAAATATTGTTTTATGTACTATGGTACTAGGACAATGTTTGGTGCTAGTTTCAGCTCGATCGGTGAAGGTCACCTTTAGTGACTTTTAATCTCTTTGTTCAGCAGGCGAGACCTAGGGACGCATTTCCAGTCCTTATATCTTTGCTTCTACTGCATGCAGCGCCATACAATTTGGCACGAATATGTACCTCCCTAAGACCTATAAACCCTATAAAAAGCGCGCCTGTCTGTTGCGAACTGATGGAGTTATTAGGGTTTTTACGGTTTACCGCCCAAAATTCCATAGGGTGCAATGCAAATTTGAGGACCCATTTTCAGCAGGACGCATTGCCTCGAGTCCCTTGACTACCCTTTACATTTGTAGACATTAATGATCTGCGCATGCGCATAAATTTGCAGCACCGTGGGTGCTTCCCTTTGGCTGCTGTAGGCGTAAAAAGGTTTATTTATTGAATTTTTGGCGCCCCATAGTGCACGTGCTATTCCATTGACCGCATCCCGGATTGTGCAGGCATGTGTGTATGGATGGGCTCTACAAACGTTCCAAATTTCAGCGTAATCGGATGAAAAACAGACGAGTTATTAGGGGTCAAAGTTTCAGACATTCCTACCAACTTTGGACTGCAAGTTTGAGCCTAATGTGACCTTCACCGATCCGGATGAAACTGGTGCCAGACGAAAGGTCTGGACCAATGACTCCCTGGGGCCAAGTGCCCAAAATTTCTTATCGCCCCTTTTTCGAGTTATGGCCCCTGAAAGTTGATATTTGCTAATGTTTGACCCCTAATAACTTACTAACGCACAGTCCGAATTTTCTGACAAATATTGTTTTATGTACTATGGTACTAGGACAATGTTTGGTGCTAGTTTCAGCTCGATCGGTGAAGGTCACCTTTAGTGACTTTTAATCTCTTTGTTCAGCAGGCGAGACCTAGGGACGCATTTCCAGTCCTTATATCTTTGCTTCTACTGCATGCAGCGCCATACAATTTGGCACGAATATGTACCTCCCTAAGACCTATAAACCCTATAAAAAGCGCGCCTGTCTGTTGCGAACTGATGGAGTTATTAGGGTTTTTACGGTTTACCGCCCAAAATTCCATAGGGTGCAATGCAAATTTGAGGACCCATTTTCAGCAGGACGCATTGCCTCGAGTCCCTTGACTACCCTTTACATTTGTAGACATTAATGATCTGCGCATGCGCATAAATTTGCAGCACCGTGGGTGCTTCCCTTTGGCTGCTGTAGGCGTAAAAAGGTTTATTTATTGAATTTTTGGCGCCCCATAGTGCACGTGCTATTCCATTGACCGCATCCCGGATTGTGCAGGCATGTGTGTATGGATGGGCTCTACAAACGTTCCAAATTTCAGCGTAATCGGATGAAAAACAGACGAGTTATTAGGGGTCAAAGTTTCAGACATTCCTACCAACTTTGGACTGCAAGTTTGAGCCTAATGTGACCTTCACCGATCCGGATGAAACTGGTGCCAGACGAAAGGTCTGGACCAATGACTCCCTGGGGCCAAGTGCCCAAAATTTCTTATCGCCCCTTTTTCGAGTTATGGCCCCTGAAAGTTGATATTTGCTAATGTTTGACCCCTAATAACTTACTAACGCACAGTCCGAATTTTCTGACAAATATTGTTTTATGTACTATGGTACTAGGACAATGTTTGGTGCTAGTTTCAGCTCGATCGGTGAAGGTCACCTTTAGTGACTTTTAATCTCTTTGTTCAGCAGGCGAGACCTAGGGACGCATTTCCAGTCCTTATATCTTTGCTTCTACTGCATGCAGCGCCATACAATTTGGCACGAATATGTACCTCCCTAAGACCTATAAACCCTATAAAAAGCGCGCCTGTCTGTTGCGAACTGATGGAGTTATTAGGGTTTTTACGGTTTACCGCCCAAAATTCCATAGGGTGCAATGCAAATTTGAGGACCCATTTTCAGCAGGACGCATTGCCTCGAGTCCCTTGACTACCCTTTACATTTGTAGACATTAATGATCTGCGCATGCGCATAAATTTGCAGCACCGTGGGTGCTTCCCTTTGGCTGCTGTAGGCGTAAAAAGGTTTATTTATTGAATTTTTGGCGCCCCATAGTGCACGTGCTATTCCATTGACCGCATCCCGGATTGTGCAGGCATGTGTGTATGGATGGGCTCTACAAACGTTCCAAATTTCAGCGTAATCGGATGAAAAACAGACGAGTTATTAGGGGTCAAAGTTTCAGACATTCCTACCAACTTTGGACTGCAAGTTTGAGCCTAATGTGACCTTCACCGATCCGGATGAAACTGGTGCCAGACGAAAGGTCTGGACCAATGACTCCCTGGGGCCAAGTGCCCAAAATTTCTTATCGCCCCTTTTTCGAGTTATGGCCCCTGAAAGTTGATATTTGCTAATGTTTGACCCCTAATAACTTACTAACGCACAGTCCGAATTTTCTGACAAATATTGTTTTATGTACTATGGTACTAGGACAATGTTTGGTGCTAGTTTCAGCTCGATCGGTGAAGGTCACCTTTAGTGACTTTTAATCTCTTTGTTCAGCAGGCGAGACCTAGGGACGCATTTCCAGTCCTTATATCTTTGCTTCTACTGCATGCAGCGCCATACAATTTGGCACGAATATGTACCTCCCTAAGACCTATAAACCCTATAAAAAGCGCGCCTGTCTGTTGCGAACTGATGGAGTTATTAGGGTTTTTACGGTTTACCGCCCAAAATTCCATAGGGTGCAATGCAAATTTGAGGACCCATTTTCAGCAGGACGCATTGCCTCGAGTCCCTTGACTACCCTTTACATTTGTAGACATTAATGATCTGCGCATGCGCATAAATTTGCAGCACCGTGGGTGCTTCCCTTTGGCTGCTGTAGGCGTAAAAAGGTTTATTTATTGAATTTTTGGCGCCCCATAGTGCACGTGCTATTCCATTGACCGCATCCCGGATTGTGCAGGCATGTGTGTATGGATGGGCTCTACAAACGTTCCAAATTTCAGCGTAATCGGATGAAAAACAGACGAGTTATTAGGGGTCAAAGTTTCAGACATTCCTACCAACTTTGGACTGCAAGTTTGAGCCTAATGTGACCTTCACCGATCCGGATGAAACTGGTGCCAGACGAAAGGTCTGGACCAATGACTCCCTGGGGCCAAGTGCCCAAAATTTCTTATCGCCCCTTTTTCGAGTTATGGCCCCTGAAAGTTGATATTTGCTAATGTTTGACCCCTAATAACTTACTAACGCACAGTCCGAATTTTCTGACAAATATTGTTTTATGTACTATGGTACTAGGACAATGTTTGGTGCTAGTTTCAGCTCGATCGGTGAAGGTCACCTTTAGTGACTTTTAATCTCTTTGTTCAGCAGGCGAGACCTAGGGACGCATTTCCAGTCCTTATATCTTTGCTTCTACTGCATGCAGCGCCATACAATTTGGCACGAATATGTACCTCCCTAAGACCTATAAACCCTATAAAAAGCGCGCCTGTCTGTTGCGAACTGATGGAGTTATTAGGGTTTTTACGGTTTACCGCCCAAAATTCCATAGGGTGCAATGCAAATTTGAGGACCCATTTTCAGCAGGACGCATTGCCTCGAGTCCCTTGACTACCCTTTACATTTGTAGACATTAATGATCTGCGCATGCGCATAAATTTGCAGCACCGTGGGTGCTTCCCTTTGGCTGCTGTAGGCGTAAAAAGGTTTATTTATTGAATTTTTGGCGCCCCATAGTGCACGTGCTATTCCATTGACCGCATCCCGGATTGTGCAGGCATGTGTGTATGGATGGGCTCTACAAACGTTCCAAATTTCAGCGTAATCGGATGAAAAACAGACGAGTTATTAGGGGTCAAAGTTTCAGACATTCCTACCAACTTTGGACTGCAAGTTTGAGCCTAATGTGACCTTCACCGATCCGGATGAAACTGGTGCCAGACGAAAGGTCTGGACCAATGACTCCCTGGGGCCAAGTGCCCAAAATTTCTTATCGCCCCTTTTTCGAGTTATGGCCCCTGAAAGTTGATATTTGCTAATGTTTGACCCCTAATAACTTACTAACGCACAGTCCGAATTTTCTGACAAATATTGTTTTATGTACTATGGTACTAGGACAATGTTTGGTGCTAGTTTCAGCTCGATCGGTGAAGGTCACCTTTAGTGACTTTTAATCTCTTTGTTCAGCAGGCGAGACCTAGGGACGCATTTCCAGTCCTTATATCTTTGCTTCTACTGCATGCAGCGCCATACAATTTGGCACGAATATGTACCTCCCTAAGACCTATAAACCCTATAAAAAGCGCGCCTGTCTGTTGCGAACTGATGGAGTTATTAGGGTTTTTACGGTTTACCGCCCAAAATTCCATAGGGTGCAATGCAAATTTGAGGACCCATTTTCAGCAGGACGCATTGCCTCGAGTCCCTTGACTACCCTTTACATTTGTAGACATTAATGATCTGCGCATGCGCATAAATTTGCAGCACCGTGGGTGCTTCCCTTTGGCTGCTGTAGGCGTAAAAAGGTTTATTTATTGAATTTTTGGCGCCCCATAGTGCACGTGCTATTCCATTGACCGCATCCCGGATTGTGCAGGCATGTGTGTATGGATGGGCTCTACAAACGTTCCAAATTTCAGCGTAATCGGATGAAAAACAGACGAGTTATTAGGGGTCAAAGTTTCAGACATTCCTACCAACTTTGGACTGCAAGTTTGAGCCTAATGTGACCTTCACCGATCCGGATGAAACTGGTGCCAGACGAAAGGTCTGGACCAATGACTCCCTGGGGCCAAGTGCCCAAAATTTCTTATCGCCCCTTTTTCGAGTTATGGCCCCTGAAAGTTGATATTTGCTAATGTTTGACCCCTAATAACTTACTAACGCACAGTCCGAATTTTCTGACAAATATTGTTTTATGTACTATGGTACTAGGACAATGTTTGGTGCTAGTTTCAGCTCGATCGGTGAAGGTCACCTTTAGTGACTTTTAATCTCTTTGTTCAGCAGGCGAGACCTAGGGACGCATTTCCAGTCCTTATATCTTTGCTTCTACTGCATGCAGCGCCATACAATTTGGCACGAATATGTACCTCCCTAAGACCTATAAACCCTATAAAAAGCGCGCCTGTCTGTTGCGAACTGATGGAGTTATTAGGGTTTTTACGGTTTACCGCCCAAAATTCCATAGGGTGCAATGCAAATTTGAGGACCCATTTTCAGCAGGACGCATTGCCTCGAGTCCCTTGACTACCCTTTACATTTGTAGACATTAATGATCTGCGCATGCGCATAAATTTGCAGCACCGTGGGTGCTTCCCTTTGGCTGCTGTAGGCGTAAAAAGGTTTATTTATTGAATTTTTGGCGCCCCATAGTGCACGTGCTATTCCATTGACCGCATCCCGGATTGTGCAGGCATGTGTGTATGGATGGGCTCTACAAACGTTCCAAATTTCAGCGTAATCGGATGAAAAACAGACGAGTTATTAGGGGTCAAAGTTTCAGACATTCCTACCAACTTTGGACTGCAAGTTTGAGCCTAATGTGACCTTCACCGATCCGGATGAAACTGGTGCCAGACGAAAGGTCTGGACCAATGACTCCCTGGGGCCAAGTGCCCAAAATTTCTTATCGCCCCTTTTTCGAGTTATGGCCCCTGAAAGTTGATATTTGCTAATGTTTGACCCCTAATAACTTACTAACGCACAGTCCGAATTTTCTGACAAATATTGTTTTATGTACTATGGTACTAGGACAATGTTTGGTGCTAGTTTCAGCTCGATCGGTGAAGGTCACCTTTAGTGACTTTTAATCTCTTTGTTCAGCAGGCGAGACCTAGGGACGCATTTCCAGTCCTTATATCTTTGCTTCTACTGCATGCAGCGCCATACAATTTGGCACGAATATGTACCTCCCTAAGACCTATAAACCCTATAAAAAGCGCGCCTGTCTGTTGCGAACTGATGGAGTTATTAGGGTTTTTACGGTTTACCGCCCAAAATTCCATAGGGTGCAATGCAAATTTGAGGACCCATTTTCAGCAGGACGCATTGCCTCGAGTCCCTTGACTACCCTTTACATTTGTAGACATTAATGATCTGCGCATGCGCATAAATTTGCAGCACCGTGGGTGCTTCCCTTTGGCTGCTGTAGGCGTAAAAAGGTTTATTTATTGAATTTTTGGCGCCCCATAGTGCACGTGCTATTCCATTGACCGCATCCCGGATTGTGCAGGCATGTGTGTATGGATGGGCTCTACAAACGTTCCAAATTTCAGCGTAATCGGATGAAAAACAGACGAGTTATTAGGGGTCAAAGTTTCAGACATTCCTACCAACTTTGGACTGCAAGTTTGAGCCTAATGTGACCTTCACCGATCCGGATGAAACTGGTGCCAGACGAAAGGTCTGGACCAATGACTCCCTGGGGCCAAGTGCCCAAAATTTCTTATCGCCCCTTTTTCGAGTTATGGCCCCTGAAAGTTGATATTTGCTAATGTTTGACCCCTAATAACTTACTAACGCACAGTCCGAATTTTCTGACAAATATTGTTTTATGTACTATGGTACTAGGACAATGTTTGGTGCTAGTTTCAGCTCGATCGGTGAAGGTCACCTTTAGTGACTTTTAATCTCTTTGTTCAGCAGGCGAGACCTAGGGACGCATTTCCAGTCCTTATATCTTTGCTTCTACTGCATGCAGCGCCATACAATTTGGCACGAATATGTACCTCCCTAAGACCTATAAACCCTATAAAAAGCGCGCCTGTCTGTTGCGAACTGATGGAGTTATTAGGGTTTTTACGGTTTACCGCCCAAAATTCCATAGGGTGCAATGCAAATTTGAGGACCCATTTTCAGCAGGACGCATTGCCTCGAGTCCCTTGACTACCCTTTACATTTGTAGACATTAATGATCTGCGCATGCGCATAAATTTGCAGCACCGTGGGTGCTTCCCTTTGGCTGCTGTAGGCGTAAAAAGGTTTATTTATTGAATTTTTGGCGCCCCATAGTGCACGTGCTATTCCATTGACCGCATCCCGGATTGTGCAGGCATGTGTGTATGGATGGGCTCTACAAACGTTCCAAATTTCAGCGTAATCGGATGAAAAACAGACGAGTTATTAGGGGTCAAAGTTTCAGACATTCCTACCAACTTTGGACTGCAAGTTTGAGCCTAATGTGACCTTCACCGATCCGGATGAAACTGGTGCCAGACGAAAGGTCTGGACCAATGACTCCCTGGGGCCAAGTGCCCAAAATTTCTTATCGCCCCTTTTTCGAGTTATGGCCCCTGAAAGTTGATATTTGCTAATGTTTGACCCCTAATAACTTACTAACGCACAGTCCGAATTTTCTGACAAATATTGTTTTATGTACTATGGTACTAGGACAATGTTTGGTGCTAGTTTCAGCTCGATCGGTGAAGGTCACCTTTAGTGACTTTTAATCTCTTTGTTCAGCAGGCGAGACCTAGGGACGCATTTCCAGTCCTTATATCTTTGCTTCTACTGCATGCAGCGCCATACAATTTGGCACGAATATGTACCTCCCTAAGACCTATAAACCCTATAAAAAGCGCGCCTGTCTGTTGCGAACTGATGGAGTTATTAGGGTTTTTACGGTTTACCGCCCAAAATTCCATAGGGTGCAATGCAAATTTGAGGACCCATTTTCAGCAGGACGCATTGCCTCGAGTCCCTTGACTACCCTTTACATTTGTAGACATTAATGATCTGCGCATGCGCATAAATTTGCAGCACCGTGGGTGCTTCCCTTTGGCTGCTGTAGGCGTAAAAAGGTTTATTTATTGAATTTTTGGCGCCCCATAGTGCACGTGCTATTCCATTGACCGCATCCCGGATTGTGCAGGCATGTGTGTATGGATGGGCTCTACAAACGTTCCAAATTTCAGCGTAATCGGATGAAAAACAGACGAGTTATTAGGGGTCAAAGTTTCAGACATTCCTACCAACTTTGGACTGCAAGTTTGAGCCTAATGTGACCTTCACCGATCCGGATGAAACTGGTGCCAGACGAAAGGTCTGGACCAATGACTCCCTGGGGCCAAGTGCCCAAAATTTCTTATCGCCCCTTTTTCGAGTTATGGCCCCTGAAAGTTGATATTTGCTAATGTTTGACCCCTAATAACTTACTAACGCACAGTCCGAATTTTCTGACAAATATTGTTTTATGTACTATGGTACTAGCGCAATGTTTGGTGCTAGTTTCAGCTCGATCGGTGAAGGTCACCTTTAGTGACTTTTAATCTCTTTGTTCAGCAGGCGAGACCTAGGGACGCATTTCCAGTCCTTATATCTTTGCTTCTACTGCATGCAGCGCCATACAATTTGGCACGAATATGTACCTCCCTAAGACCTATAAACCCTATAAAAAGCGCGCCTGTCTGTTGCGAACTGATGGAGTTATTAGGGTTTTTACGGTTTACCGCCCAAAATTCCATAGGGTGCAATGCAAATTTGAGGACCCATTTTCAGCAGGACGCATTGCCTCGAGTCCCTTGACTACCCTTTACATTTGTAGACATTAATGATCTGCGCATGCGCATAAATTTGCAGCACCGTGGGTGCTTCCCTTTGGCTGCTGTAGGCGTAAAAAGGTTTATTTATTGAATTTTTGGCGCCCCATAGTGCACGTGCTATTCCATTGACCGCATCCCGGATTGTGCAGGCATGTGTGTATGGATGGGCTTTACAAACGTTCCAAATTTCAGCGTAATCGGATGAAAAACAGACGAGTTATTAGGGGTCAAAGTTTCAGACATTCCTACCAACTTTGGACTGCAAGTTTGAGCCTAATGTGACCTTCACCGATCCGGATGAAACTGGTGCCAGACGAAAGGTCTGGACCAATGACTCCCTGGGGCCAAGTGCCCAAAATTTCTTATCGCCCCTTTTTCGAGTTATGGCCCCTGAAAGTTGATATTTGCTAATGTTTGACCCCTAATAACTTACTAACGCACAGTCCGAATTTTCTGACAAATATTGTTTTATGTACTATGGTACTAGGACAATGTTTGGTGCTAGTTTCAGCTCGATCGGTGAAGGTCACCTTTAGTGACTTTTAATCTCTTTGTTCAGCAGGCGAGACCTAGGGACGCATTTCCAGTCCTTATATCTTTGCTTCTACTGCATGCAGCGCCATACAATTTGGCACGAATATGTACCTCCCTAAGACCTATAAACCCTATAAAAAGCGCGCCTGTCTGTTGCGAACTGATGGAGTTATTAGGGTTTTTACGGTTTACCGCCCAAAATTCCATAGGGTGCAATGCAAATTTGAGGACCCATTTTCAGCAGGACGCATTGCCTCGAGTCCCTTGACTACCCTTTACATTTGTAGACATTAATGATCTGCGCATGCGCATAAATTTGCAGCACCGTGGGTGCTTCCCTTTGGCTGCTGTAGGCGTAAAAAGGTTTATTTATTGAATTTTTGGCGCCCCATAGTGCACGTGCTATTCCATTGACCGCATCCCGGATTGTGCAGGCATGTGTGTATGGATGGGCTCTACAAACGTTCCAAATTTCAGCGTAATCGGATGAAAAACAGACGAGTTATTAGGGGTCAAAGTTTCAGACATTCCTACCAACTTTGGACTGCAAGTTTGAGCCTAATGTGACCTTCACCGATCCGGATGAAACTGGTGCCAGACGAAAGGTCTGGACCAATGACTCCCTGGGGCCAAGCGCCCAAAATTTCTTATCGCCCCTTTTTCGAGTTATGGCCCCTGAAAGTTGATATTTGCTAATGTTTGACCCCTAATAACTTACTAACGCACAGTCCGAATTTTCTGACAAATATTGTTTTATGTACTATGGTACTAGGACAATGTTTGGTGCTAGTTTCAGCTCGATCGGTGAAGGTCACCTTTAGTGACTTTTAATCTCTTTGTTCAGCAGGCGAGACCTAGGGACGCATTTCCAGTCCTTATATCTTTGCTTCTACTGCATGCAGCGCCATACAATTTGGCACGAATATGTACCTCCCTAAGACCTATAAACCCTATAAAAAGCGCGCCTGTCTGTTGCGAACTGATGGAGTTATTAGGGTTTTTACGGTTTACCGCCCAAAATTCCATAGGGTGCAATGCAAATTTGAGGACCCATTTTCAGCAGGACGCATTGCCTCGAGTCCCTTGACTACCCTTTACATTTGTAGACATTAATGATCTGCGCATGCGCATAAATTTGCAGCACCGTGGGTGCTTCCCTTTGGCTGCTGTAGGCGTAAAAAGGTTTATTTATTGAATTTTTGGCGCCCCATAGTGCACGTGCTATTCCATTGACCGCATCCCGGATTGTGCAGGCATGTGTGTATGGATGGGCTCTACAAACGTTCCAAATTTCAGCGTAATCGGATGAAAAACAGACGAGTTATTAGGGGTCAAAGTTTCAGACATTCCTACCAACTTTGGACTGCAAGTTTGAGCCTAATGTGACCTTCACCGATCCGGATGAAACTGGTGCCAGACGAAAGGTCTGGACCAATGACTCCCTGGGGCCAAGTGCCCAAAATTTCTTATCGCCCCTTTTTCGAGTTATGGCCCCTGAAAGTTGATATTTGCTAATGTTTGACCCCTAATAACTTACTAACGCACAGTCCGAATTTTCTGACAAATATTGTTTTATGTACTATGGTACTAGGACAATGTTTGGTGCTAGTTTCAGCTCGATCGGTGAAGGTCACCTTTAGTGACTTTTAATCTCTTTGTTCAGCAGGCGAGACCTAGGGACGCATTTCCAGTCCTTATATCTTTGCTTCTACTGCATGCAGCGCCATACAATTTGGCACGAATATGTACCTCCCTAAGACCTATAAACCCTATAAAAAGCGCGCCTGTCTGTTGCGAACTGATGGAGTTATTAGGGTTTTTACGGTTTACCGCCCAAAATTCCATAGGGTGCAATGCAAATTTGAGGACCCATTTTCAGCAGGACGCATTGCCTCGAGTCCCTTGACTACCCTTTACATTTGTAGACATTAATGATCTGCGCATGCGCATAAATTTGCAGCACCGTGGGTGCTTCCCTTTGGCTGCTGTAGGCGTAAAAAGGTTTATTTATTGAATTTTTGGCGCCCCATAGTGCACGTGCTATTCCATTGACCGCATCCCGGATTGTGCAGGCATGTGTGTATGGATGGGCTCTACAAACGTTCCAAATTTCAGCGTAATCGGATGAAAAACAGACGAGTTATTAGGGGTCAAAGTTTCAGACATTCCTACCAACTTTGGACTGCAAGTTTGAGCCTAATGTGACCTTCACCGATCCGGATGAAACTGGTGCCAGACGAAAGGTCTGGACCAATGACTCCCTGGGGCCAAGTGCCCAAAATTTCTTATCGCCCCTTTTTCGAGTTATGGCCCCTGAAAGTTGATATTTGCTAATGTTTGACCCCTAATAACTTACTAACGCACAGTCCGAATTTTCTGACAAATATTGTTTTATGTACTATGGTACTAGGACAATGTTTGGTGCTAGTTTCAGCTCGATCGGTGAAGGTCACCTTTAGTGACTTTTAATCTCTTTGTTCAGCAGGCGAGACCTAGGGACGCATTTCCAGTCCTTATATCTTTGCTTCTACTGCATGCAGCGCCATACAATTTGGCACGAATATGTACCTCCCTAAGACCTATAAACCCTATAAAAAGCGCGCCTGTCTGTTGCGAACTGATGGAGTTATTAGGGTTTTTACGGTTTACCGCCCAAAATTCCATAGGGTGCAATGCAAATTTGAGGACCCATTTTCAGCAGGACGCATTGCCTCGAGTCCCTTGACTACCCTTTACATTTGTAGACATTAATGATCTGCGCATGCGCATAAATTTGCAGCACCGTGGGTGCTTCCCTTTGGCTGCTGTAGGCGTAAAAAGGTTTATTTATTGAATTTTTGGCGCCCCATAGTGCACGTGCTATTCCATTGACCGCATCCCGGATTGTGCAGGCATGTGTGTATGGATGGGCTCTACAAACGTTCCAAATTTCAGCGTAATCGGATGAAAAACAGACGAGTTATTAGGGGTCAAAGTTTCAGACATTCCTACCAACTTTGGACTGCAAGTTTGAGCCTAATGTGACCTTCACCGATCCGGATGAAACTGGTGCCAGACGAAAGGTCTGGACCAATGACTCCCTGGGGCCAAGTGCCCAAAATTTCTTATCGCCCCTTTTTCGAGTTATGGCCCCTGAAAGTTGATATTTGCTAATGTTTGACCCCTAATAACTTACTAACGCACAGTCCGAATTTTCTGACAAATATTGTTTTATGTACTATGGTACTAGGACAATGTTTGGTGCTAGTTTCAGCTCGATCGGTGAAGGTCACCTTTAGTGACTTTTAATCTCTTTGTTCAGCAGGCGAGACCTAGGGACGCATTTCCAGTCCTTATATCTTTGCTTCTACTGCATGCAGCGCCATACAATTTGGCACGAATATGTACCTCCCTAAGACCTATAAACCCTATAAAAAGCGCGCCTGTCTGTTGCGAACTGATGGAGTTATTAGGGTTTTTACGGTTTACCGCCCAAAATTCCATAGGGTGCAATGCAAATTTGAGGACCCATTTTCAGCAGGACGCATTGCCTCGAGTCCCTTGACTACCCTTTACATTTGTAGACATTAATGATCTGCGCATGCGCATAAATTTGCAGCACCGTGGGTGCTTCCCTTTGGCTGCTGTAGGCGTAAAAAGGTTTATTTATTGAATTTTTGGCGCCCCATAGTGCACGTGCTATTCCATTGACCGCATCCCGGATTGTGCAGGCATGTGTGTATGGATGGGCTCTACAAACGTTCCAAATTTCAGCGTAATCGGATGAAAAACAGACGAGTTATTAGGGGTCAAAGTTTCAGACATTCCTACCAACTTTGGACTGCAAGTTTGAGCCTAATGTGACCTTCACCGATCCGGATGAAACTGGTGCCAGACGAAAGGTCTGGACCAATGACTCCCTGGGGCCAAGTGCCCAAAATTTCTTATCGCCCCTTTTTCGAGTTATGGCCCCTGAAAGTTGATATTTGCTAATGTTTGACCCCTAATAACTTACTAACGCACAGTCCGAATTTTCTGACAAATATTGTTTTATGTACTATGGTACTAGGACAATGTTTGGTGCTAGTTTCAGCTCGATCGGTGAAGGTCACCTTTAGTGACTTTTAATCTCTTTGTTCAGCAGGCGAGACCTAGGGACGCATTTCCAGTCCTTATATCTTTGCTTCTACTGCATGCAGCGCCATACAATTTGGCACGAATATGTACCTCCCTAAGACCTATAAACCCTATAAAAAGCGCGCCTGTCTGTTGCGAACTGATGGAGTTATTAGGGTTTTTACGGTTTACCGCCCAAAATTCCATAGGGTGCAATGCAAATTTGAGGACCCATTTTCAGCAGGACGCATTGCCTCGAGTCCCTTGACTACCCTTTACATTTGTAGACATTAATGATCTGCGCATGCGCATAAATTTGCAGCACCGTGGGTGCTTCCCTTTGGCTGCTGTAGGCGTAAAAAGGTTTATTTATTGAATTTTTGGCGCCCCATAGTGCACGTGCTATTCCATTGACCGCATCCCGGATTGTGCAGGCATGTGTGTATGGATGGGCTCTACAAACGTTCCAAATTTCAGCGTAATCGGATGAAAAACAGACGAGTTATTAGGGGTCAAAGTTTCAGACATTCCTACCAACTTTGGACTGCAAGTTTGAGCCTAATGTGACCTTCACCGATCCGGATGAAACTGGTGCCAGACGAAAGGTCTGGACCAATGACTCCCTGGGGCCAAGTGCCCAAAATTTCTTATCGCCCCTTTTTCGAGTTATGGCCCCTGAAAGTTGATATTTGCTAATGTTTGACCCCTAATAACTTACTAACGCACAGTCCGAATTTTCTGACAAATATTGTTTTATGTACTATGGTACTAGGACAATGTTTGGTGCTAGTTTCAGCTCGATCGGTGAAGGTCACCTTTAGTGACTTTTAATCTCTTTGTTCAGCAGGCGAGACCTAGGGACGCATTTCCAGTCCTTATATCTTTGCTTCTACTGCATGCAGCGCCATACAATTTGGCACGAATATGTACCTCCCTAAGACCTATAAACCCTATAAAAAGCGCGCCTGTCTGTTGCGAACTGATGGAGTTATTAGGGTTTTTACGGTTTACCGCCCAAAATTCCATAGGGTGCAATGCAAATTTGAGGACCCATTTTCAGCAGGACGCATTGCCTCGAGTCCCTTGACTACCCTTTACATTTGTAGACATTAATGATCTGCGCATGCGCATAAATTTGCAGCACCGTGGGTGCTTCCCTTTGGCTGCTGTAGGCGTAAAAAGGTTTATTTATTGAATTTTTGGCGCCCCATAGTGCACGTGCTATTCCATTGACCGCATCCCGGATTGTGCAGGCATGTGTGTATGGATGGGCTCTACAAACGTTCCAAATTTCAGCGTAATCGGATGAAAAACAGACGAGTTATTAGGGGTCAAAGTTTCAGACATTCCTACCAACTTTGGACTGCAAGTTTGAGCCTAATGTGACCTTCACCGATCCGGATGAAACTGGTGCCAGACGAAAGGTCTGGACCAATGACTCCCTGGGGCCAAGTGCCCAAAATTTCTTATCGCCCCTTTTTCGAGTTATGGCCCCTGAAAGTTGATATTTGCTAATGTTTGACCCCTAATAACTTACTAACGCACAGTCCGAATTTTCTGACAAATATTGTTTTATGTACTATGGTACTAGGACAATGTTTGGTGCTAGTTTCAGCTCGATCGGTGAAGGTCACCTTTAGTGACTTTTAATCTCTTTGTTCAGCAGGCGAGACCTAGGGACGCATTTCCAGTCCTTATATCTTTGCTTCTACTGCATGCAGCGCCATACAATTTGGCACGAATATGTACCTCCCTAAGACCTATAAACCCTATAAAAAGCGCGCCTGTCTGTTGCGAACTGATGGAGTTATTAGGGTTTTTACGGTTTACCGCCCAAAATTCCATAGGGTGCAATGCAAATTTGAGGACCCATTTTCAGCAGGACGCATTGCCTCGAGTCCCTTGACTACCCTTTACATTTGTAGACATTAATGATCTGCGCATGCGCATAAATTTGCAGCACCGTGGGTGCTTCCCTTTGGCTGCTGTAGGCGTAAAAAGGTTTATTTATTGAATTTTTGGCGCCCCATAGTGCACGTGCTATTCCATTGACCGCATCCCGGATTGTGCAGGCATGTGTGTATGGATGGGCTCTACAAACGTTCCAAATTTCAGCGTAATCGGATGAAAAACAGACGAGTTATTAGGGGTCAAAGTTTCAGACATTCCTACCAACTTTGGACTGCAAGTTTGAGCCTAATGTGACCTTCACCGATCCGGATGAAACTGGTGCCAGACGAAAGGTCTGGACCAATGACTCCCTGGGGCCAAGTGCCCAAAATTTCTTATCGCCCCTTTTTCGAGTTATGGCCCCTGAAAGTTGATATTTGCTAATGTTTGACCCCTAATAACTTACTAACGCACAGTCCGAATTTTCTGACAAATATTGTTTTATGTACTATGGTACTAGGACAATGTTTGGTGCTAGTTTCAGCTCGATCGGTGAAGGTCACCTTTAGTGACTTTTAATCTCTTTGTTCAGCAGGCGAGACCTAGGGACGCATTTCCAGTCCTTATATCTTTGCTTCTACTGCATGCAGCGCCATACAATTTGGCACGAATATGTACCTCCCTAAGACCTATAAACCCTATAAAAAGCGCGCCTGTCTGTTGCGAACTGATGGAGTTATTAGGGTTTTTACGGTTTACCGCCCAAAATTCCATAGGGTGCAATGCAAATTTGAGGACCCATTTTCAGCAGGACGCATTGCCTCGAGTCCCTTGACTACCCTTTACATTTGTAGACATTAATGATCTGCGCATGCGCATAAATTTGCAGCACCGTGGGTGCTTCCCTTTGGCTGCTGTAGGCGTAAAAAGGTTTATTTATTGAATTTTTTGGCGCCCCATAG